>JASWHV010000015.1:63113594-64435890 GCA_030760725.1 Neostapfia colusana
TTCGCACTGTTCGTGGCCTTTTTCCTTGCGACATAAGTCTGATACTTTCGGTACTCTTTCTCACTTCTTCGCTTGGGTGTCCACCCATTTTGGGCGCACGATTCGTGCGCTCCAGTGCGACAACGGGCGCAAGTTTGACAACTCTACGTTCCGTGACTTTCTGCTTTCTCGCGGTGTTCAGTTACGTATGTCATGTTCGTACACTTCCCCCCAGAACGGCAAGGTTGAGCGCATGATTCGGACCACCAATGATGTCATGCGCTCCCTGATGTTTCAGGCTTCTACCCCTGCTCGCTACTGGGCGGAGGCGCTTCACAATGCCACCTACCTCATTAATCGCCTTCCTACTAAGGCGATTAGTGCCCCCACCCCCTCACTTCGCTTTTTTCGGCACCCACCCTCTTTATGACCATCTTCGGGTCTTCGGGTGCGCTTGCTACCCGAACCTCTCTGCCACAGCTCCCCATAAGCTTGCGCCTCGTTCGACTCAGTGTGTTTTCCTTGGGTACTCCCTTGACCATAAGGGGTACAGGTGCCTTGACCCCACCACCCGTCGTATCTTGATCTCCCGACACGTCGTCTTCGACGAGTCTTCCTTTCCCTTTTCCACCCCGTCCTCTGACTCCGTCGCTGAGTTGGATTCCCTCTTCCCTACTGACCCCAAGGCCGCTCCTGTACAACGACCTTGTCGGTTACCTCTTGCAGGTTACCCACCCGCTACGCCACGCACGACTTCGGCGTCTTCCACGCCACCTGCTATGCCTTACGTGGCCCCGGCGTCCCTGAAACCACTTGCTGCGCCACGCGCGGCACCGGCGTCCCTGACGCCACCGGCTGCGCCACGCGCGGCACCGACGTCCCTGATGCCACCGGCTGCGCCACGTGCGGCCTCAGCGCCCCCGACGTCACCCACTGCAGCACGTGCGGCCCCGGTGTCCCCGACGACGCCTGCTGCGCCAAGCGCGGCCTCTGCGTCCCCGACGTCGACTACTGCGCCACGCACGGCCTCAGCTTCCCCGACATCACCTGCAGCAAGCCCGACGTCACCAGATGCACCAGGAGCAGCACCGACGATGACTTCTCGCTTCGCCGACCCCGTACTTGCCTACCAGCAACGAGCACGGGGGGGGGGGGGGGGGGGGGCTACTCCAGCTGCACCACGTGTGGCCCCGAGACGAGAGAAGGTCGTTGTACCCGAGCTTCCGGTGTACAACCCTCCTCTTCTCCACAGGGATCCTGGTCACGTCCACCCGATGGTGACTCGACGTGCATCCGGGTGTCTTCGTCCAGTTGAGCGCTTCACTGGAGCTGCCTTCTCATCGACGACTTCTCCACCGACCGACTCTTCTTCGATATCACCCATACCTACTTCCGTGCGTAGCGCCCTCGCCGACCTTCACTGGCGCCGCGCTATGGAGGAAGAGTATGAGGTTCTGCTTGCCAACCTGACCTGGGACCTGGTTTCCCGTCCTGGTCGTGGCAATGTTGTCACGGGCAAGTGGGTGTTCACGCACAAGAAGAAGGCGGACGGTACCTTGGAGAGGTACAAGGCTCGGTGGGTACTCCGAGGTTTCACTCAACGCCCTAAAGTCGACTACGATGAGACCTTCAACCCGGTGGTAAAGCCGGCGACGGTTCGTACCGTTCTGTCGCTAGCTCTCTCACGTTCTTGGCCTGTCCACCAGTTGGACGTCAAGAATGCCTTCCTCCACGGTACACTGACCGAGACGGTGTACTGCAGTCAGCCGGCAGGGTTTGTTGATTCAGCTCACCCAGACATGGTCTGTAAGCTGAACAAATCCCTATACGGACTGAAGCAGGCACCGCGAGCCTGGTATAGCCGGTTCGCCTCCTTCTTAGTCTCACAGGGGTTCGTCGAAGCTAAGTCGGACACTTCGCTGTTTGTCTATCAACGTGGCAGTGACGTTGCTTACCTCCTACTGTACGTCGATGACATTGTACTAACAGCGTCTAGTCCGGCTCTGCTTCGGCGCACCATTTCTGCTTTACAGCAGGAGTTCGCTATGAAGGACCTGGGCCGTCTTCACCACTTCCTGGGCATTGCGGTCGAGGACCGACCAGGCGGCTTTATTCCTTCACCAGCGACAGTACTGCCTGGATATCCTCCAGCGAGCGGGCATGACTGAGTGCAAGCCTTGCTCCACTCCAGTGGATACTCAGGCGAAGCTCTCCGCTACCGACGGGACACCCGTCTCTGACCCCACTACTTACAGGAGTCTTGCAGGTGCTCTTCAGTACCTCACCTTCACTAGGCCGGATATCTCGTATGCAGTTCAGCAGGTGTGCCTCCGCATGCATGACCCGAGGGAGCCGCACCTCACCGCTGTGAAGCGGATTCTTCGGTACCTACGAGGTACTCTCGACTACGGCCTCCTCCTTCGACGTGACACGGCCTCCGAGCTGGTCGTGTACACCGATGCTGACTGGGCAGGCTGCCCGGACATACGACATTCTACTTCTGGGTACGCCGTCTTTCTGGGCGGTAACCTCGTCTCCTGGTCCTCGAAGCGACAGCCCGTGGTGTCGCGTTCGAGTGCTGAGGCGGAGTATCGCGCCGTGGCTAACGGCGTAGCAGAGGCCTCCTGGCTCCAGCAGTTGCTTCAGGAGCTCCACACTTCCGTCGCCAGGAGCACCCTCATCTACTGCGACAACGTCAGCGCCGTGTACCTCTCCACCAACCCGGTCCAGCATCAGCGCACGAAACATGTGGAGATCAACCTCCACTTTGTTCGTGAGCGGGTTGCACGCGGCGAGATTCGGGTACACCATGTCCCGACGACGACGCAGTTCGCCGACATCTTCACGAAGGGCCTCCCGTCGTCGCTGTTCTCCGAGTTTCAGTCCAGTCTCAACATCTGCAGTGGCTAGATGTTGTGACTGCGGGGGGGGGGGGGGGTGTTAGACACTGTGATTATGTGTGTGTCAGAGGGGCATATTAGTCATTAGTGAGGGATTAGGGTTAGGGGTAGTTTAGTCCTTTTCCCCTCCTAATCCCTCTATATAATCAGACCTGTACCTCCGTATTATCATCATCTAATACATCCCACTATTTCTCCTCTAATAAACTTGAAATTGATGCAAGCAATACTTTCTGTTGGATATATTGGCTAGTCTGCATGACTGCCTCTAGCTGGCTAATAGTGAAGGTTGAATGACCTCGATGACAAATGCATTCCAGGATAATCTCGTCGGAGTTTTACGCCGGTTGCCTCCCCCGTACCATTTTATCAGCAGACCTCTGTTGATCTGTGCACGTTGGAGATATTTCACTGAACCCTCCTGCTTTCTTCATGCATCTGGTGTGACATGAGATGATAAAATTTGCCTGACGCAGTGTGCATATTGCTCCTTGGGGAAAATAAGTGCCGTTCGTAAATCTATAAAAGTATTAGCCTCGTGCAAAAAAGTATTAGCTGACACAGTATGGTAGTGTTTTGTAAGTGTACTCTATAGATGATTTTCTCAACAATACTCTACGTTTCAGTAAATTGCTGTAACATAAACAATTTTTTTGATATTGTTGTGCTACCACCTGATCACCCAGTAAGGTTTATTATTTTGGTTTTGGTTGATTAGACAGCACGTGATGAGTAGGAAAACGGTGGGTGTTGCAGAATCCCGTCTCCAGGGTTATAAATAGGGTTTGTCTCTTTCCAGGTGATTGAGATTTCTTTAATCTCTGTCGCTTTTGTGGACATTAGATATGTATTCAATCGTTTAGATTTTTTAATTCTGTTTTATTTTAAAAATGTTGTGTTCAATAACAAAAGAATGTTCCATCTTCAAGATCGAAACATTTGATTTGTTCACCTTATTTATTTCATATGATGTGATAAAAATATGCAATATTTTATTCACTTAAGAACTAAATGTTCCAGCTTCATTTATAAATTGTTTCAACTTCAGAAACAAAAAGTTCCGCACGTTCATTTTATTTGTTCTGAAAATGTGATCAAGAGATATATAGAATCTCAATCACTTGAAAACTTTCAAACCTCTTATAAATTTAGAAAAAAGGTCTACTTTACTGTCCCAATGTTTATTCAAGGTCCAAAGCATCCCCTAATCTATAAAACTGTTTGTTTTACCCCCTGGTTTTCCTAATCCGGGCCATTGTTCAACTTTGGGCTCTACTAAACTTCGATCTTGCTGACCTGGACACATTTTTCGGTGGTTTTGCATGGATGTATTGCCACATCAGCTAGCTGGAGTGAAATGTTTTCTTCTAGCGCAGATACTGGTCACATGATTGTTGTTTGACGGGTGTGTCTGTATATTATGGGTCTTGCTTCACGCATGTACGTATCATGCATAGCTTTCTCCTAAAAATAACTTGTACCAACCAATTAATCCGTCTAACAGACGGATAATGACTGTCATATTCTCTTCATATACCACGGGGTAGTAATGACATTAAATAAATAAATATCTTTCCTTACATGAGTTACAAAGTAACCTTGTATAAACAAGATTTCATAGCCCTTTATGGTTACAAGGAAAATAGATTCCAGTGGTGACTGATAAACAAATCTAATAGCCCAATACTGACTAGAATAAAGAGATCTAATAGCTCGATATCGCCTCCTTTTAGCTATCTTCAATGAGTTTCTTTGCTATGCGGGCAAGATGAATATAATAGCTCGATATCGCCTGTCAGTCATCCTGATCTACAACCTCAGACCCTTCGCCAACGAGCAAATTGAATCCGTCCGTGTTAATATACGCTAAAATATCATCACCGCAAGGACATATCATCGCCAGCAGGGGCCGATGTCTCCAATGCGAGCTGACAGGAGTTGCACCACACCTGCCATTGGTGTGTGCATGATGTAAGAGCCACCCATCTTGGTTGGACTCCAGTGGATCAGATGGAGGGGGTGGCGGCGCCGGCTGTAAGGCAGACGATGATATCATCAGGGACACCAGTGTCGATGGTGGCAATAAGCTCTTCGATAGCGTGGGGGTTGTAGCGACAAGGCGTCCTCTATGAAGGAGACGATGATGATAGGTTGGAGGACAAGACGATGATGACAAGGCGCCGGCTGTAGCGACAAGGCTTGACAACCTTCCTTGATGGGTTAGAGGAGGCGATCGATGCCTTCCTCTTGCTTGAATCAGCATCAGCCGTGGCTATCGACTTGTTCGAGGGTTTTTTGGGAGTGGAAGTGCAACTGCTCTAGGTTGAGAACACCTCTAACAATCACTAAGGTTGGAACGTAGAAATATTGTGACAATATAAATACATGAATGATTCTCACTTATCTGTGATCCCTAAAGAAATGGATCCCACGTATCATTGAGTCGAGAAGGTGGAGAGCCCCAGTGGGTGGGTAGTCGTGAAAATAAGGATTTGGCACACACCATCACTGTAAGATCTAGGTGCGCTGAATATATTGGCAAAAGGTATTTAAGTGAGGTTCATATAAAGTTTTGGTTTGTGTTTGACGTGTGGATTGACATGGGACATGTTAAACTTGTCTTTGATGTGTAGGAGAGAATGTTTGGTTCTTATAGACTGACCTTTTAGGTTTTATGGTTGTTTCGATGGTTTGACTGTGAGCAACATGTTTGTGTGAGGCCGTCATGTAAAGTGTTCTGGTATGAACTAACGAGAGTTAAGTCGTGGACTTGTACTCGCAAAGAATTAGTTATTTGCTCATATGCAGGTGTTGCTTGGGGTCAGACTTGGTTGGTGATGGTGATCCTTGAACTTGTTAGATCATAATGGTAATTTACTGAATAATTCCGAAAAAGACTCACGAGAAACAACAGCGATAATCACCAAAGAGGATTTGGACGAGCAAATCGTACGTACCGGTCTATAGCCGGAGGAATCGTTGAAACTGTAGTCGCAGGCGTGACTAGTTGCCGCAGATATTGGTGGCGACGTTGGGCAGCAGCGCCCGATCTCAACATAGATGACCCGTGGTGAAGAATGCGAGCAGTCGTGCGAAGCGCTTCCCCAAAACCTTATTCGCCCTATCCCGGTGCAGGATCGCAAGAACATGAGGTTTTAGAGACATGCTCTCCCGATCGTCGATGCAAGCCGGTGTTCGGGATAGAGTAGACTACGATGGCGGCGCAAGAAACAAAACGTGGAAATAGATGGGATCGTGGGGTGCCCTCCCTTGCCGCGCACGTCCGCTATTTATAGTGTCCCCAGAGGCGGTTCGGTTCTGATCCGGATCGACTCGGTAGGTGTAGACGCGTCCGTTTCCAACTTGGACTCAGCCAACTCGAAAACCCAAAATTTTGAAGCCTAAAAGCCCAACTCAATTTTCTGCAGCAAAAATAAAAATCGGGCCTGGCCCGTGGCTTGAATTCACACGCGCGTGCGCGTGGGCGGGGCGGGTGAGGAGGAGCGCGCATGGGCCTCTTCTCTTCTCACTCACTCAAGGAGTGGAATAACAACCTCCCTTATATATGGGAGTTACAGCCCTCCAACTTTCCATATGGGACTAAATAATTAGCACCACTCTCTCTTGCACTAATGAGCTTTTAAGATTTATTTAGAATTATTTTAGAATTTATTTAATGGGCCAAGCCCAAATTCCAACAGACCTAAAATTAGAGATAAGTTGAGATTCAACAATCAAATTCAGTAGGAATTTTGCTTGAGGTGATCAAAGATATTATGCAACATGTTTGGATCAAGACGTTGCATATGAAGATATTTGAGATAGTCAATGGTGTTGCAAACATTTGTGGAAATCATGAACACAGTGTAATAATGGTAAGAGGTTATGACGTGATTCCAACATATTTGGACGATGAAGACTCAAGGTTGAACGTGTTTGGAAGGTGTGCACGTGTGCAAGGAGTGCATGGACGTGACAACATGATTCCAAGGTGTGGTGAAGGTGTTTGAACGTGTGTGGAGTTTTTCACAAGTTTGTGGCGTGGTTTCAGCAAGTTCGGACGTGAAAAAATTGGTTTAAGATAGGTTCGGATGTGAATCCGTGTTGTAGTCTGAATCGGGTGATTCGGACGCGCGTTTTGTTAGGAGACAAGGCTGTTTTAGCCAGAAAACAGCAGATTTCGAGTTGGTTGCGAGTTCGGGCTGGAGAGTTCAGGTACGGTCTGATTTTGAGTTGTTTGTGTCCATAACTTCTGTGTTGCACCTAGAGAATTTCGGAAGGTTAGATTTTTGAACTATATGCAAATAGGAAGGGTACAAGTAAGTTAAGAGGTGTTATAGTTGAGTTAGAGATGATAACGGGTAAAATATCCGCAGATACCGTCCTCATTTACCCGTACCCGTTAGACAATATCCAGACCCGAATCCGTATCCGTTATCCGCAACGGATAAGAAAGGGTACACTTACCCATTATCCGTGGATATTTTTTTACATGCAGGTATATCCATTACCCGCTCTTCTTCAAGCCTTGCTCATGTAAGTAGTCTACTTAAGTAATCAATGTTCATGATCAAATAGTGACAAAAAATATATAATATTGCTAGCTCTAAATATTCAAAAATTAATGCCTACAAAAAATAGTTTCATTTTCTATGATAATGGAAATTTAGTTTATTATTAATCCACGTGTTACATGAAACCTACAAATTAGTATTCGGGTATGGTAAGCGAATATGGATATGATATTTTCTTACCCGATAAAAAATATCATTTGGTTTTTTATCCGTTACCGGAATCTGTATCCGCGGATACAAATTTCTACCCAAACCCGTACCTATCAGGCCGGATATCCACGGGTATGCGGGTAATAGATATCCATTGCCATCTCTAAGTTGAATAGGACTCCTTTGAAGGTGTTCTAGGTGGTTTTGGTTGCCTGAGTGCTGTGGGTATAAATAGAAGGGACTTGGTTACGTGTTAGGCATCCCTTGCAGCTAGTTTTCATGTTTTTTGAGATAAAGATCGTCGTTTATACCGAGCTTTTGCATCGTGATCCGAAAATTTCATTTTTTCTGTTCGGATACTGTTTTTCTTCGTACGTATTCTATTTCTCACGTCCGTATATTTTCAGCAGACCTTTGATTTTTGAGTCATAACTTTAGTTCTACCCATCCAATTGACGTGATTTTTGTGTTATCTTCACAACTCAACTATATACCATCTGTGAATATTTCAAAGTCATTGGAGTCACAGTTCATGCGGTCGTACGAGAATCTTTGCCGCATTACAGATTGGATCTTTACTCGGATAGATCAGACTCACCCTTGCTTACTTTTTATATCATAACTTGAGTTTTACTCAAACTATTAACTTGATTCTTATTGTATTGGCTTTCTAACTTTTTTAGATACCTTCTCTGAGGTTTCTATCATGTTTAAGATCATAGAACCTACTCGCACACATGTGTTTTTGAGACAGATCAGTTTTTTTGTTGAGTGGTCAAGTCTTCTGCTGAATTTTTTGTTTCATCTACCACTAAATCCCCCCATGGTAGCTGATCTGGTATCCATCGATCCTACAATCACCATGGAATAAATTGCAGTAAAATGTTATCGAGGCATGACTGCAATTCTAACATTTTAAACCAACCCATTATGTCTTCTTCAGTTAGACCTTAACATGCATCTTCTACTTGTGATTGCATTTTGAATGTAGTCAGACTTTCTTAAAATCCTCTGCAAAAATGTAAATTATAATTTAAAAAGTTTAAGTAGTTCAACAAATATTGAAGAAAGTGCAAATACTATATGACACTGATAGAGAATTAATTTCAATTAGAACTCAGACATTGATCCATTATTTTTGAGAACATATATGTCAATAATAGGCACTTTGTGGTATTTATCATAGTTTTCCTCATCTATGACATCTTCGATGCTGATGGTCCTTCTTTTTCCAGTAAGAACAATTGTCATATTTTTATTTAAGGATGATACATAAAAGATCTATAAAACATACTGACCAAGGACAAAAGACTCTTCTTTATCACATTATCTAAAAAATCTTCTTTGTTTCCTAGTTGTTTCATGTCAAAAAATTATGAAACCATACTTGTAACCTTGACACCCTTAAGAGCAGCACAACCACATCGAAATGGAGGAATCTTTATAGCTCACATAGTTAAGCTCCCATATATACTCTATAATATCATAATAAGATCACTTTATTCCTCCATTACTATCATCATAATCATGACACAAACATCAAAATTCTGGTTTCTGCTCTTTTGGCCATGGGTTTCAGTATCAAATGTGCAACCTTTTATCTCATATCATTACTATGTACTAACTGTTGATTGTGGCCCTAGTGCAAGTCGCATAAATACATCACTTGCATTTGAATCCCCACGAATATGATCTCAAAACCAATCGATATTTTTTGTGCTCATTTTGTACCCAGGCCTCATATCCCGACGGATTTACTCTCAGAAACTCTTACCTATACTGAAGAATATATGGAGACACTTTATCCAATTGATGCTAAACAAGGAAATGGATCTAAGAGCAAGGCTTTTGATTAAGACTCAATTCATTCTTCTCTGATGGTCCCAATACCTTCTAGTCTCCATAGTGAGACTGAAGCTCTTCTTGACGGTCCATAAATATTAAATTAGATTATCAAATCCCTGTGAGCAGCCAACCTATTGGTCAGAGTTTATTAATATCAATTTCTATAAGTGTTGGTGAATATTTGTATGCAGATGATTTTTACCTAGAATTAAAGAAATTTACAGGTATTAAATAAAGAAATCCATTTTCTATCCAATCAGGAGAGTGCACACTGATTCATGGGCTTATCTGGGGAGGAAATCAACTCAAATACATTGAAATACTACGTACTCAGACAAAGGGCCCACATACCAGTGTCCCAGCGAAGAGGCGGCATAAGGTGGCTGACCCCCTGGTTTGGCTGAACCATGCATCACACCATTTTAGCTGTGTCACCATGTGTTGTCTCTTATTGAAGTGAATACGGCGGAGAATGATCCACGTGAAAAATTGCCTCAAGGAGGTTATAAATAGAGGGGGTGGCTCACACACACACACACACAAGTTTCAAGCATTTGAGCTTCACTCCAAGGCGTACCGCCGCCTCCATAGTTCTTAGAAAATAGGGAGATAGTGAGGGAAAGAAGGAGGACGCTCGAGCCTGTTCGAAGTCTTCTCCATGCTTGTATCTTGATAGATGCTTCTTTTATTAAGTAAGTATTTATGAATTTCTTTTGGGTTTAGTTTATTAATTTGTGTAATTAATTTTCTTAGTTGCTTCATCCCTCTATTCAGTAAGAGGTTTTAGTCTTGGCTCAGACGTTCGAAGAGACTAGGATAGTAATTGATAGCATAGATGTGGTGTCTTGGCTAGAACTTTTCCTTGATTATCGCGTACTCCATGGGTTATAGAAGTAGGAGGTAGGTGGTGACAACTGTATCCGTCCATTGTAATTCTTCATGTTCGGTATATTATAGGACACTTTGAAGGAGTTACTTGGCAACAATGTTTTTAAGTCGCCTAGTCGACCCTAGTCACCTTAGGGGCGACTAGTCGCCCCTAGTCGACCTCTAGTCGAGGTCCTAGTCGTGCAACATTTTTTATAACAGTTCAGTAGCACAGATTGAGCATTGTAATTAGCAAACAAACCTTTAGAAGATCATATCAGCAACAATTTAAGTGCAGAATAAGCTTAGAAAATAGAAATTACATACCAGATTGGAAGTCTATATTTATAAACAATGTTGTCTAGTTCTACCAAATTGAGGATTGAAATTACAGACCTGATAAACAAAATGTACACATATTTCAGTTCACATCAGATCAGATTAGCAAAAGATGTTCAGTGCAGAAATACTTACAATTTAGTTCAGCTCAGCTCAGCAACAGAATTTCATAAATTCAGACTCCCCAAATTAGAAAGAGACAATAAAAACAGCAGTAGTTAAATAAAATAAACAATCAACAATATTTAACGTTCAGTACTTCAGTTTAATATTAAACTAAAAAAAGTCTTTTAGTCCCTTCGTGTTGGGGAACAATCATTCCACCAAATCACGCCGCTGCCAACTCACATCTACACAATAGTATATATTACAAAATTTTAGAGCTATGTACAGCACCAAACATAGCCTAGGAAGGACAATGCCACGACTATACCTTCATATGAGGAGGAAGTCATCTTGCCGGCGTCAGCTCAGTCACAGAGCACAGTCAGAGGCTTAGAACACAGGGCGGCAGCAGCTCACAAGTCACACGCGACGGCAGCTCAGCAGAGCAGCGGCAGCTCAGTCAAAGAGCTGGGTGGCGGCAGGGGTGGGACGGCGCAGAAGGATGGCGCAAGAGGGCGGCGTCAGCAGAGCGGTGGCAGCTCAGTTAGATAAAGGCGCGACCCGGCGGCTGGTGTAGGGGAGGGGCTCAACCGGCGCAGGGGAGGGGCTCGGCCGACGCAGGAGCAGGAGAGGGGAACAGTGCGGGCGGCACACCGGTGCCAGAAGGGAGCAGGCGAGGTGCTGTGGAGGTCGACGCAGGAGGGTGGCATCAGAAGAGCGGCAGCAGCTCAGTCAGAGAAAGGCGCGACCCGGCGGCCGGCGCCAGGGAGTTGCTCGGGCAGCGCAGGTGCTCGGGTGCCGCAGGGGAGGGGCTCGTCCGGCGCAGGAACAGGAGAGGGGAATGACACTGGCGGCGCCCCGGTGCCAGAAGGGAGCGGGCGAGGCGCTGTGGCGGTCAGCGGCTGCTAAGGAACCAGAGGCGCTAGAGGGTAACTGTGCAAAAGTGAATAAGAGAGGGAACCCTAATGGGCTAGCTAGTTGACCCAAAAAAAATTGCAAGTCGTCCTGATCGCCCAAAATCAATTATCGCCCGATCAGCCGCCCTGATCGGACGACTAGTCGGACGACTAGTTTTCTCGTCGAGCAAATCGAGTCGGATGACCTGATCGGACGCCACCGAAGGATAAGGACAACTAACCGCGACTAATCGTGATTAGTCGTCCGATTTGAAAACACTGCTTGGCAAACCAGGGTAAGCCTAAGCTTTTGGCATTGCCTTTCCCCGAAACTGATTTGGATGAGATTATAAAAAATCTGAAACCCTAGACTTATGGTTTTAATGGTCTATTCCTGAAAAAATGTATCATATAATAAAGAATGGCTTCTATCAACTGGGGGAACAATTCTTCAATGGATCAGTTCAGTTGAAAGCTATTGACAACTCATATGTTATACTGATATCCAAAGCAAATAATACTACCACTGTTAATGATTTAAGTCCTATTTTGTTGCTAAACTGCTCGATTAAGCTATAACTAAGATGGTGGCTGCCAGGTTACAAAATGTCATAACATCTGTAGTTCATCATAACCAATAGTCTAATCAAAGGAAGATCAATTCAGGATTGTTTGGCTTGGGCTTTTGAATATCTTCACCAATGCAAGCAGTCGATGGCAGAAAGTTATTTTGAAACTAGATTTTGTCAAGGCCTTTGACATAATACAGCACAATACGATTATAAAAATCATACAATATCTAGGCTTCACGAGCCAACAGACCTCTTAGACCAGACTAATGGATTTTGCATCATCATCTATCTTGCTCTGTATATAAGAGAAGAGTTAGGCACCTGATCCTTTATCACTACTTCTTTTTGTGCTGGGAGCAGACTTATTACAGTATATACTTAACAAAGCAGCATAGGCCCAAATCTTATCTAAACCTATATCTTTTGAGTACACGGATGTTTTCCCTGTCATACAATATGCACATGATACTCTTTTTTCGTGAAAATATCTCAACGTGATCTCTTGTCTAAAAGGATTGTTAGAGACTTTTCTCACAATCTATTGGGCTCAGAGTGAACTTTCATAAATCATGTTTAACACCGCTCAATGTTAGTAAATAAAAGGCAAATATTTTGGCACGCGTCTTTGGTTGCCAGTTAGGAAGTCTACCTCTCACTTATCTACGTCTTACTTTAGGAATTACTACACCAAAATTTAAAACTTGTCTTATCTGATGAGCAAGGTTGAAAGAAGGCTGACGGGCACTACAACAATATTAAATTATGTAGGAAGGCTTTAAATAATTAATACAATTTTATCCTCACTTCCTACATATGCTATGTGTATACTACAACTGCCCATTTGTATATGATTATATTGATTGAATTAAAAAAACTGCTTATGCTGAGGATCCATTATTAATATGAAAACAAAATTGCTTGTTGCTTATAGGGGTGAAATCCGACCGGAAATTTTCCGTACCATCCGATACCGATTTCAGAAAAATTTCAGACCGATTTCTGTTTTCATAGGAAATTTATAGAAATTAGTCAGAAATAAATATGGAATTCTGATAATTCGATAGGAAATTTGTCCAGATCGTTTCCGATCCGATTTCTAAATGTTCAAAACAATATCAGGAAATCTGTTAGGTAATTTATTAAGAAATATGTCGGTTTTTATCACAGGCTAGTACTATATTTGGATGGCTAGCTAACAAAGATAAGAGTTTATACTGGTTCGGACAATGAGTCCTACGTCTAGTCTGGGTGTTCGTCGGTCTTGTATTAGCTCAAGCGGTTCGAGAAACCGTGGTTACAAACGAGGCTATCTCACGTGCGGGAACGAATAGAAAGCCTAAGTGTCGAGCGTGCGCGTGAACTGTGTTCGCCATGTGAGGGGAGGTTTCGGGCTTCCCTTTTATAGCCCGACGCCTATACCTACCCGCTGGCTCCTCATAAATAGGATGGGGGTTTACATGGTGTGTCAGCGTCTAAGGCGGTCCAAAGCGGTACAGGGGTAATGAGTACACCTGCTCTCGTCTAGTCTACGGTCTACGTCTACTTTTCGTCCCTATACACCCGCGTCGAGTGGTACGGGACGGGTGGTGATGATGGCCAGGCGACGTGCTTGTCTTGTCGCATGTGGCTTCCAATTTCGTCTTAGATCCCTTCTGCCATTCCGTCGCGTCTGCATTTAAGTCTTCTGCATGCTCCCGGTCCGAGCTCTAGCCCGGATTGCTTCTATCTTCCAGCTTGCCATCCATGCTTGAAGGTCGGTCGTTGCTCCCGTCCCATGGGTCGGTCTTCGATAGCGTCCCCTCGGGCGCTCGCCCCCAGTCATGGCCTGTGAAGCCATGTGCCTTTGTGCGTCTGTTTGCTTCTTGGGTACCCGGGGTATGATACCCCGTCAAAATCTATTTGAATGCATGTTCGGAAATTTATTTAGAAACTATAAAACAACCTAATTGCGTTCAGCAACAAAACTATTCCTAGCAAATCTTGACCCATAGGCTCACTCACGAACTCAACTAGATGAATCAGGTCAAATAAACCATAAAGATAGATAAGAGACCTAATTGTTTTGCAATTATAGTGAGAGCAAAGAGCATGTCACCTATGTTCGAGTACTAAAAAGATAGCAGCAGAAAATCTCCGCCTTGAAGCTCGTTATTGACACCCCTCTCTCCTACCCCTTTCATAAAAGGTAGGTCATCCATTAGTATATCACATGTTCGTTAGTGTGGTATGTGCATGACATACTTATCTCGGCACGTCTTACCTACTTTTATAACTGCTTAGTCAGATTACGTGCATATGTTTTAATTTATTATGATTACTCATATGAAATATTTATCATAGTTTGTTTATGTCATTTAAAGTAAAGCTAACATAATATTTTGGAGAGCTATTTCTGAAATAAACATTTGGATCCGTCTGATATCAACATGATTCTGTTCTGATTTAGCCGTTTTCGATATTTCCAAAATTTCTGATACCGTATCTGTTTCTGAAAGTATCATTTTTGATCTTAAATTTTGAATTTGATATACGAAAATGAAAACAGTTTGACTATTTTTTCAGCCTTTCCAACTGTTTTCATCCTTAGTTGCTTGGAGCAATGTACTAGATCAAAGCAAAAAGGAGGTTTGGGTATTATTAACCTGAGAAGCTAAAACGAAGCGCTGCTTCTTAATTTACTTGACAAATTCTACAACAAACAGGATATTTCATGGGTAAACTAATCTGGGCATCTTATTATTTAAACCACATGGGAAGTCTAAACGAGGATCCAATTGTTGGAAACAAATCTTTCGACTGAATATAAGTTAGAGAGGCATAAACACATGTGAATCTTGTGATGGATACTCTGTTCTTTTTTGGGAACATGTATGGAATTATCATCAACTGGGAACATTGTAGATAGTAGCATAGAGAATGTGGCTATTTAAGTTCCCTACCCTTTTTCCGGTGTTTATTATGTTTAAGGCAGCCTCTCCTTCCGAATTTCTTTTTTGATATTTTGAAGGTCCCTTAATCTTGAGTCAATGGCGGATCCAACGGCGCAGCAGGGGGGCTGGACTGCTGGAGACCCCTCTACTTCCTGTCAGACAATGGAGCCCCACAAGAGCCCCTGCTTGATTTTTATGGCCATAGAAGAAAGATTGAGGATACTGGAGGTTGAAGAAGGCGCCTGTCTACGATTTGGGCTCGAATTTGTGTCATATCTATCAGACTGGGCCATTACAAGGCCATGGGATCACTAATAGAAATTACAGCCCAAATAGTTTTGGGTCATCCACTGTAGCCCATTTACACAAGAGGCCTGAATCGTTGACCTAATTTGTTTCCTTCCTAGGTGAGGCTGACAGCTAGGGATGGCAACAGGTCGGGTTCGGGTGGAGCTAAAACCCACCCAAATAAAAAAGTATCACGGGTAAATTTTCAGACCCGCACCTGTTGGGTTTCGGGTACCCGCCGGGATTAACATACACTGAAACAGTGAAACAGCAGTTGACATAAATATTCACATATCAAAAATTGTTTACATCTCTAGAAACATAAATTCAACACAAACATTAATTTCATCACATAAATTACATAATAGGTTATAGTTCATCACAGATTCACAAAAATTCAACAGAACTCAAGTTTAACTAAAATAAGCCCAGATGATACAGTAGAATATTGTACATTCCACATGGTAGCATTACACATCATGGCATTGACAATATAACAACATGGATATCAAATTCAACATTTGATACAGTGATCCCAGGACTTGAACTCTTGAAATACAGACCTTCAAGCATTCATTATCCAACTATGGTTGATCAAGAATCATCCTAAAAAAGAAGAGCAGATCAGAATTGAAGTAGGACTAAATGAAAAACATAAAACTGAAGGGTATGCTACCAGAGTTGAATCAATCTCTTTGAATCCAGACCTTCAAGCATTCATCATTCTACTATGGTCGATGAAGGATCATCCTAAAAAAGAGCATACCAACAGAATTAAAACATAACTAGAAATGGACAGGATTAAAACAGGGCAGAATTAACACGTACACAAATAAAATTATAGAAATACTAAAAAGTATGTTACCATTTCTTCTTATTCATCCTCCATATAAGTCATAAGGGCATTATTAAAACAGGACTGATGGTCAAACAGATCAACCCGGGACCAAGCTTGCATACACATGAGTCCTTCAACTATTGTTGGAGCAAGCCTACTTCGATGTGGGCTAATTGTCCTACCCCCAATACTAAAAACGGACTCAGATGCCACTGTTGTAACAGGAATTGCCATAGTATCTCGAGCTATCTTTCTCAAAGTTGGATACTTAACCCCTACATACTGCCACCAATGAATGATATCCAAATCTTGAATTCTTAACAGTGTTGGCTCCTCTCTATATAAATTTAACTCAGTTCGCACATAATTTGAACACTCCTCTACTTCCTCAAACAAGAAATTATCAAATAAATCAAAGACAAGATCATCTCCTTCATTTTGGACGACATTTCTAGCCGTACATACACCATCAGTTCTTTCCATGCCCTCCATAGAGCCTTGATACTCCAATACTAGATGGTATAACAAACTTTTAACTCTAGACACTTTATTATTTGTAGTTGGATTGTCTTCTCCATGAATGGTGCTATAGAAAGCTTTCATGAATTTCATATTATATCTAGGATCTAAAAAAGTAGCTATTTCTAATAGGCCATGCACATCTGTCCAATACTTACTAAATTTTTGTCTCATCAATGACGACATCTCTTCTACCTTAGGGATATCACTCCGTTTCTCAATAGCCAAATAAATGCCACATATTTTTTGGGAAAACAAATTTGCTGTTACATAATTAATGTCTGACAATAGCTCAGTTGCATCATAGAATATCTTCAACCTACCACAAAGCTCCCTAGCAAATTCCCAATCATCATTGGTTGGCTTAAAAGGAGCACAATGATGAGGACATCGGATACTCACATTCCTTCTATTGATATACAAGGACCAATGATAAGAGCAAGACCACGATTACTAAATCATCAGGTGAACTCATTCCTAAATTCCTATCCATGCAAAATTGAGAATGGATCACTATTTAATTATTTTATTATGATTAGGAACTATGGAGAGGATCAACAAATAATAAGAGGAGGTTTTAGAAACGTGGAGAGCCAGCAGGGACATCCACAAGATGCTAGGAGCAGACTCCAACTCGAACTTGAGTCCAACTCGGAGTCTAGGAGCAGTCCAACTTCAAACGGACGCCTAGGATGCATACGAACTCCATTTTGACGTTCTATATATGTACGGAAAGATGAGAAGATAAACTTTCCAACAAATTCAGTCTCATGTCAAAATTCCTCCGAGTTCATTGGGAATATCCGAAACAATGTCGAGTTTAGTGTCTGTCCGGTGCTGCGCCACCATATTGAGCCTCCGGGCCTTATATCTCATCTGAGTATATTAGGGACACGTCCAAGGGTCTTTTGGCCGAACCCTAGACTTTAAATACAGCAGTCGCCATCCATGTTTTGTGGGTTTTGCTTGGATTTAATCTGTTTTAAACAGTTTCACCATTCTACGTTTTGTGAGACCCAATTTCAGGATTTCAGATTGCATCTTTGTCGTTCTTGCTTGTGTTCTCGGTTGCACCTGCAGATATTAGCCTTCTTGGTGAGGTCAAGTGTGTGAAGCACGATTGATAACCAACGGAAAAGTGGTGTAGGCATTGCAGGGGTTGCGTGAGTTATGCTCGAGTGCCTCGGATCATCAACGTCCAGATCTCCACTTTATCCGACCTACCTTTTGGAAGATTGGGCCTGCAATTCATATCAGTTGGTATCAGATTCCAGGTTGCCCTTTAGGTAATTTCGTCTTCCATTAGATTAGTCTTGTCTTCATACCTGTAGTTCACAGAAAAAGCCAACAAAAAATATCGTGTTTACCGTATCCTTGCCCGTAGTGCCTGCAATTTCGTTTTTCAGTTTTAATTGTTGAGTTTGTGTTTGTGTGATCGAGAATTGGTGCTGGTTTAGATTAGTGTTTTCGGGTCTTAGTTTATCGCTGTTGTCTTGTTTTCTGCTGCTAACCTATTCCACAATCCGTAAATAACAGGCTTATCCACGACAATCATCGGTTTGCCCTAGCTAGCCGTCTCGCGTGAACTCCCACACCACCAGTCCTTGATAGGTCACAAACCTTTGTACAAGTCCTCCTTGCTTCACCATGCGCCATCCCATCAATTACTCGAAATCCTAGTCATTTTCACATTCTATTGCAAAATCAATTCCAAACCCGAATTAGGAACAACCTCAGAAAACACTAACTCGAACAGCCTAATTTAAAACGACCATAACTTTCGCATACAAACTCGAAATCAGGCGATTTTTTTCAAATTGATATACTCAAAATTTTCCATCCGTTTTTCCATGGCTATGCCGCGTTAGGCAAAATTTGATGGCCCAAATTCCTTTCGTAAGATAGGCTATGCAAACGACGAAGTTGCAGCATGAATTTTACATAATCTTCTTGAATTTCTGTAGGCTGCATCGTACATCCAATTAAGTTGAAAATTTATTTTCTTCTGATTTTGTGGATACGTGCTGAGTTACGTGACATGATGAGGATGATGAGAAATATGTTCTCCAAAACTCACGCATCAACAGAGGACTCATTGGTGACCTTGAGTCATCAAGTTGCTGATCTTGTGGGACGGATGGATGCTCTGGAGGCTCGGCTGCCTCCCGTTGAAGGACAAGAAGACAATGCTTATGGTATGGATGAACATAATAATCAGCCACAACCGCCGAGGTATGGGAGGTCACAATCATTATAATAACAATTTTAATCATCCTCATGATGATCCTTTTGCTAAGGTTAAATTGACTATACCCTCATTTTCTAGTGCTTATGATGTTGAGGTTTATCTTGATTAGAAGATGACGGTGGAGCAAAAATTTAATTCTCACCTTGTTTCTGAACAACATAAGAGTTCACCAAGCTACTAGTGAGTTTAAGGATTTTGCTATCATATGGTGTAATGAACTTGTTAATACTAGGACTGATCCAAAAACATGGGATCGATAGAAGGAAGCTATGCGTGTTAGATTTGTTCCTCCTTCCTTTCAGCGGGACCTTTACAAAAAATTGCAGCGCTTAGACCAAGGTAATATATTGGTAGAGGAGTACTATCAAGAGCTACAAAATGGTATGTTGCATTGTGGGGTAGTATAGGATACGGATGATAAAGTAGCTAGGTTCTATGGGGGCCTGCAGCGTGAACTTCAAGATATCGTTGATTATAAAGAATATGATACTGTTAACAGATTGTTTCAGATTGCTATGTGTGCAGAAAAAGAATTGCAGGGCCGACAACAGCATCAACAACATACAAGGAACACCTTCACGCCGCAACTGATGTCTACACCATCCACTGGTGTCCCACGCTTTGCTCACCGTCTCGCGCACCGGAGGGCAGCAAGTCGACATCATTCAGGGATCCGAACAAACCTACTCTTTCCACGAGCTGTACTTCCGACATGAAGTGTCACCAATGCCAGGAGATTGGTCATGTGATGAAAGATTGCTCTAGCAAACGAGCATACATAGCACGCGATGATGGTGGGTATGATAGTGCTTCGGATGTTGAAGATGAATATTCTCTTGCCACTAACATTGCAGGGCCAACTGACGAACATTACAGCACTGACGAAGAGGTCCTTGGTACAGCAGCAACTGAGAACTACAGGAGCATAATTGTGCAGCATGCTTTGAGCTCAAAAGTTGAGGCAGATGATAAGCTATACCGACATAATATTTTTCACATGTTCCTCATCATCAACGACTTCCGTGTACACACCATCATTGATGAAGGCAGCTGCAATAATTTGGTGAACACGGACGTGGTCAAGAAACTTGGATTGACAACAAGAGCACACCCCCATCCATAGCACAAACAACAAGAGTGAACTTTTCTGTTGGTTCCTCCATGATTTTGCTGATTTCGATGTCGTATCTATGGATGCTTGTTCTCTTTTATTGGGACGTCCTTGGGAATTTGATAAAGATGCTATTCAGCATGGTAGAACTAATACATATGCTCTCATGCATAATGGAAAGAAAGTTACATTGCTCTCTATGACTCCTACTGAAATAGTGCATTATGAGAAAAGTAAAACACGTAATGATAAGGCAACAAAGTCACTAGATTATGAAAAACATTAAGTAATTAAATTAAACTTGGCTACCTTGATGGCATCTAAATCTGATCTTGCTGATTTTTTTAGGCTAACAGGACGTGCTATGCCTTAGTATGCAAAGGGATTATGTTTTCACTTCATGATGTGTCTATTGATTGCCCCCTGTTGTTGCTAACCTTTTGCAGGAGTTTGAGGATGTGTTTCTCTTCGAGATACCCCATATGTTTCCACCTATGAGGGGACTTGAACATAAGATCGACTTTATTCTAGGGGCAAGTTTGTCAAATCGTGCGACGTATAGGGCAAATCCCGAGGAGACTGTGGAAATCAGCGACAAGTTCAAGATCTCTTGGGCCATGGGTACATTCGTGAAAGTCTTAGCCCTTGTTCTGCTCTTGTTCTTTTTATTCCTAAGAAAGATAGTAGTTGACGCATGTGTGTTGATTGTAGAGCAATTAATAACATCACTATTTGATATCATTATCCTATTCCCACTACAGAAAAATAATTTATTTTCGTGGGCCAAGAGCACAAGGAAATGAGCAGAAAGACCACGAAAATAGTTATTTTCGTGGGTTTTGCAATTATTTTCGTGGGTCACAGGCCCACGAAAATAGGATGTCGAAAATAAAATTATATTCATGGGCGGCCGACAAAAATACCTGTATTGTCGTGGGCCGGAATAGACACACGAAAATAAATGTATTGCCATTGGCCACACTGAGGCCCACGAAAACATTGCAAGTCTTATTGTTGTCGGACAGACATAGGCCCACAAAAATATTCAGCCCATTTTCGTCGGCTACACATAGGCCCACAACAATACTGCAACATTACTTTTGTAGGCCTATATTAGGCCCACGACAATAGTCCAACAGTAATTTCGTAGGCCATGTCAAGGCCCACGAAAATAATCCAACAGCAATTTCGTGGGCTACTCCTAGACCCACGAAAATAAAATGGCATTATTTTCATGGGCTATTCCTCAGCCCACGAAAATAAAATGACATTATTTTCATAGGCTATTCCTCGGCCCACGAAAATAATGTGACATGAAAATAATAGATAATAATAAATCACATAAACTGAAATACACATAAACAAAATAATATATGAATCACATAAACATAATATATTTTTAGCATTCAAGTAAATAAACTAAACTAAATTCATTTCACATTAGAACGTTTGTCCAAATTACACATCATTCACGAGTACGGATATTACATGGTCAATACAATATTTTTTCCAAATTAAGCTTTCCAAACTGTCAACAAATGACCTCTAAACCCTAATCTTTCCGCTCGTCGTTGTACCTGTATCAAGCCAAAGTGTTAGCATGACTGGATAAAATACAAATGAAAAGTAGGATGTACATAAAGAACAGAGGAGTAATCATTACCACGTTTTCTGCTTATAGCATTATCGTGCTTACTATTTCATTTATTTGTACTTTAAGTGTTATACTATGAGATTTTGTATGAGAATAAATTTACCTCTAGCCGTTATCAATTCATTTGAATGTGTTGCACTTCATTTTCTTGTAAGAAAAATTGGAGTTCATTTGTTCACTTAACCTTTTATCTTACTCAAATAATGTGTGCATTCCGTTACCCTTAGAAAATGACTAACTTAAGGCATGCATTAAAATAATAATAGTAATCATTCGGTGAACAACTTACCTAGTTGCTAGAGCCAGGAGCAAAGAATTGATTGATACAATCGTCTTCTCCACCACGTGCTCCTGAAGACGGATTGTGCAAATTCAAAACAGGTGGGCTTTGTAGGTTTTGTACCCTTGACGATGATCCCTTATAATATAAAATGATACATGTAAAAGTAAACCAACAATTTAAAATAAAAATAAAAAAGATTTTAACGACTATATATATACCTATGTTCCAGTGGCAAGGGGCGGTGTAGACATCGATTGCGAGGAATATGTCGGTAACTGTGGAGGCGGCGGTAACGATGGCATTGTGCCAGGCAGTCCAAGTTGAGAAAGATATTCCTAAATTGTTTAGCATAATTCTTCTCTTAATTTTCTATATAAATACTTGAACTCTGAGTAATGTACCTGCATCTGTTGTTGCCATGTTGTGATATTTGAGAAGTAGTCGTTTTGTTCTTTTATGCACTCTTCCTGTCGTCTCATGTGATCCTCCATTTGTTTGAACGGAGAATCATTTTCCTGACACGAACGGCGAGAAGAACTATGTCCACTCTGTGTTGACCTTGACTCCGAGAGAACCACATCAGAGTTCATTATACCGTTGAACATTGAATACCTACAATTATAGTTATAAGGTTGACACTTGAAAATTAATTTATGAGAATGAAAGAATAAAAGAGATACAAGTTCACCTCCTGTGACGCTTTCCCCCACTGGATTGGTATAAAGCAACGACATCGACATCTTGCTTTCTCCAATCATAGTCACCTCCATGACGTCGGACTACCTCTTTACCATATTTCTCCTGCACCAAAAATAATTGTAAATCTATTATAAAACAATTTTATTGTTAATTATGAACTTCAGTCGCACCAAGTTCTCAGTGGCTGCCGGAGTGCATAATTTAGTATCGTCGGTGCCCCTGTGTACTTTTATATAAGTACCGATGAAAGAGGGTTGCTCGCCACTTTCAACAGCCTGCACAAACATATTAAAAACATGAATTCGCTAGAGCATACATAATATGAATGAATTGTAAATTTTCTAAACTAACCATTCGTTCCGAAAGGCGAATATGACCATCTCCACCATAACGATGACGAACTTGACCACCGGCCTCACGATTGATTCTTTTTTAGGTAGATTTCTCTTGATACTCCCTTGATGCCCAATAATAACATAAAGCATAATAAGCGTCATAGCATTTAACCATCCAAGGAATCATTACCTGACGACATTGATCCTCCTCTAAGTAAATTTTGGAAGCTTCCAGACGCTTGTTCATCATTTGCCCAAGCTTCTCCTTGTAATGCATGCACACAACTGTGATTCGTGTATTGGACATCATGTCATTTACAACTTTACGCGCTGCTCTATGAAAGACTTTATGTGCTTGTGACTCGAGAGCAGCGTCATAATCATCTAGCAAGCGATATCGTTCCTTCAAAGACAACATTAAATTCGCTAGAGAAATATCATCAAGTAAACATGATGTGTTATAAAAAAATCATACCTAAGAATCATACCAGACGGCTCCAGCCACATTTTCATGTACAACATGTGGACCAATCTTGAAGTGCTTCTAATTAATTGCTGGTTTTTCTTCGCTTTTATATTAACAAGACCTGGATAATGGTGACAACATATAGCACCCAACACAACATTAGGCTGCCTATGATGTCGTTTACCATCCCAATCCAAGTCATCCCATTCCCTACAAGTAATTTTAACGCGATATTACATTTGTCAAAAAATATGTATCACCAATTTAATACTTAATTATATTATTACTAACCAGTCACCGACAGGAGTGATCCTTATTATCTGTTGTGGAGGCACAACCAGCGGAAGAGTGTTTGAAGACTGATTTATGAATGATGGTGCCAAGTCTCCTATATCTCTGTCTTCTCCCTCGTCACCTCCCTCATCATCATCCTCAACTTCCTCATCAATATAGTCTCTAACCCCATATTGTTGCTCTTCCTGACGTTCTCCGTGACCCTCCGCCTCCTAGATCTCCCGCTCCACCTACAATTAGAGAAATTAGGTTTCACATGATGATATATTTGTTAATACAATAAAACTATAGAGACACAAACCTGTTTGTGAGCTTCTTTCATGCATCTTCTAAATGCTTCTCGTCTGCTATTATTTGAAGCAATACCCTCAAAAAGAGAGTCCTCACTATGAGAAGAGCTTGTGGATCGGCTCCCAGACTTGCTTGAGGAGCCAAAAAGGCCCTTTGCGATATTCTTCAAACCTGTGGCATCCTGTTGAAAATAAAAA
The DNA here is from genome assembly GCA_030760725.1 of Neostapfia colusana. Taxonomy (NCBI): domain Eukaryota; kingdom Viridiplantae; phylum Streptophyta; class Magnoliopsida; order Poales; family Poaceae; genus Neostapfia; species Neostapfia colusana. The sequence continues at coordinate 63,137,975 of JASWHV010000015.1, forward strand.
TTAGTAATAAATACATAAAACATAATGTAATAAAAGCAAATAGAACTGCAATATAAAATATTTACATGATCAAAATTCATCATGATCCGAAGTTCTTTCAGAAACATTTCGCCTACCAACTTTCTTCTTCTGTCAAAACCTAACTTTTTTAGATCTTGGTCGCTTTCTTTTAGGCACTAAAACCTCCGCCTTTTCATTGTCTTCAACAATTCCTACTAATGTATCAATGCCTATACCATCATCAATATTGAAAGAAAGTGGGACATCATCTTCTTGATAAACTTCATCATGTTCATCTCGATAACCAGCATCACTCGGGGCATATAACCGTTCTCGTAGATTAACTTTATACATGACCCACCAAGCATTCAACTTTGGACAAGGATACGATAAATAGTAAACCAACTCAACTTGATGAGTAAGAACATAATTATCGCATCCACTAAGTCTTTCTTCATGTTTCACCTCGACTATACAAAACTCATCCTGTCGTGTTCCCCTGTTATTGTCAAACCAGTCACAATGAAAAAATTAACTCTAAGATCTTTAGAACCACTAAATTTGAACTCCACAACATTTTAAATAATCCCATAGTAGTTAGTTTCTTATCCCTGCGCATCACATGCTCTAGTCACAACCCCACTATTTGTCATGGACGCAAGGGGGTGTTTTGCTTCAAACTTGGCTGAACGAAATTGGAACTCATTTACGTCGTAACGACTGAAACTCTTTGCTGTTATTGTACCTTGAGAAAATTGTCGTAGGTCCCCATGACCGTTCGCATCAACCATGCACTTGAAATTTAACAAAATATTAGTTCTATTAATCATATTAACCTAGGAAGGATACAAGAAACATGTAAGAAAAGAATGTTACATGTTTCCAAAACCAATTGATGAAGTTAGGCCCTCCAAGAAGACCATCACGAAGCATTTTATCTAATTGTTTGCTTGTTGGTTGACACGTGGACTTCCAATATTGTTTGTCAAACAAGCTGCATAATAAAAAGTATGTGTACATTAAAACAACAACTACTAGAGTTTGAGGTGTTGCCTAGCAATACTTAAAAAAAAGACTTACACAAAATATTGATCCACCTCTTCGATATTTGTGTACATGTATAACATACATGGATTCCATTCTTCTTCTGAAACCACATGTCTACTGCTGCCACCAACTGTTTTCCCTTCCATCCAAAAATACTTAGATTATCGTAAGGAGTTTCTTCATCTATGTGGTACCGCATTATGGGAGCATACACATTGTGTTCGTCTGCAAAAAATGTACTTGAGAAGTATGTTACCTCTTTCATAGAAAATGCTTCTGCAATACACCCTTCTACTCTTGCTTTATTCAAAACCATTGCTCTAAGTTTTTTAGTGTCCTTTCAATGTGGTACATCCATCGATATTGCACAGGGCCACAAACCTTAGCTTCGTAAGGCAAATGCACAAGTAGACGTTGTATTACATTCATAAATCCAGGCGAGAATATCTTCTCTATTTTGCATATGAGTGAAGGTATTTCTTTCTCCAATTTTTCTATCATTTGAACTGTAATTTCCTTAGCACATAATTGTCTATAAACAAGATAAGTTTCACAAGCACTCTCCACACATCCTGCTGCACATATCCATGAAACATTACAGGAAGAAGTCTTTCCATGATTATATGATAATCATGGTTTTTAAGATTACTTAATATCTAATTTTCAAGATTTATTGTGCGTCTCAACCTAGCACAATAACCATCTGGAAACTTCAGTTGTTGCAATTAGTTCAACACCTCTTTCTTTTCTTTAACTTTAAGGCAAAACGAGCACGTGGCATTCTCTGCTTACCACTACCATCTTGATTGATTTATAGGGTCGTACATTACAAATTTCTGCTAAATCTTTTCGAGCCTTCAGATTATCTTTAGTCTTTTTGAAATTAAAACATGCGCTGAGTGTCTCCCACGGGGGCACTAGCTGCAGCACGAGCGCTACTGCGCAATCCACCTGCTGGGGACGTGCCTCAGTCAGCGACCCAGTAGTGGATTCGCGACGTAGACCGTCTCGTCGTCACCGCCGCCAACCCTCAACTTCGGCGGGGACGACGTCCCAGTCAACCGGCTGTGTCGCTGACGCGCACACCAATGGTTGACGGGCAGACGGCAGATTCCCGCTCCACCAGGCTCCCATCGGCGGACCTGAGGTCGGAGCTGGAACGACGCCACTTGGGCAATGATGCCCGAGTGGTCATCGGGCGACGACGAGAAAGGCGTCGCAACCAAGAGGCCGGCGACAGCATGTCGACCACCTCAACCCAGCCTGAGCCGCAGACGTTCGCCACACAATCTCTGCCCCAGGCATACGCCACGCAGCATATGCCCCAGCCATATGCCCTGCAAATGGTGCCCCCGGTCTATGGCGCTGCGTTGCCCATACCGGGGTATACGGTGCCGGCAGCGAACCAAGCGTTCACGGCACCAACACCTGCAGCAACAGGAGCAGGATGTGCGGCCCTAGCGCCACACCTTCGCTTCGCGAAGTGGCCGCGCAAGTTCCGGACGCACCTACCCGAGAAGTACGATGGCAGCGTCAACCCGCCGGAGTTCCTCCAGATCTACTCCACCGCCATCCTTGCTGCTGGAGGGGACGAGGCCGTCATGGCCAACTACTTCCCCGTCGCCTTGACCGGCCCAGCACGGTCTTGGCTCATGAATCTCCCCCAGGGTTCCATAACCTCCTGGGGAGAGCTCTGCCGGCAGTTCACTGCGAACTTCGGAAGCTCCTACACCCGGCCTGGCACGGAGCTCGACCTCCACGCCATCCAACAACAACCTGGAGAGACGCTGCACTCCTTTATCCAGCGGTTCTCCCAGGTACGGAACACCATCCCGCATATCCAAAATGCTTCAGTGGTCGTGGCGTTCCGGCAGGGTGTACGGGACAAGAATATCCTCAAGAAGCTCGCGACCAGAGAGGTCCGCGACGTCTCAAAGCTCTTCAGCCTGGCGGACAAGTGAGCCAGGGCAGCAGAAGGGCGGAACTGGCACTCAAAGCCAGCCTCCGAATCAGGAGGACAGCCCGGATCTGGCGCTGCTTCCCATGGAAGCAGCAAGAAGATCAAGAACCGGGGCGGTGGCAAGATGAAACCACCGACCGCAGCTCCCGTTGCTGCAGCAGCAGCACCCAGCGGAGCTCGGGGGTCACGCCCCGACAAGAGGCAGCGACAGTCACCAGCTCCAGATGGTGACCAAGGCGAGCCATGCCCCGTGCACAACACCAGCAGCCATACAGCTGCTGAGTGCCGGGAGATTCAGAAGCTCGCGGAGCGCTTCCGCAAGTGGAAGCAACCGCGTGCTGATGCCCCTCCCTTCTGTCAAAGGGAGGGCAAGCAGAAGGTCGACACCCAAGACAACGTCGACCACCAGGTGGAGTTCCAGGAGCCTCAGCGCGCAGTGAAGGCGGTACACAACCATGAGAACTCCAGCTCCAGCGATGAAGGGTCAGGGCGGTAGCCCGCTACAACTGCCCCAAAGATCTGTGGAGACTGAACTGCTGCAGTATCAGCCTTGGAAAAGCTCCAAGCAATTGCAGCAGCCCAAGCACCAGCCCCCGGCGGTGCAGAACCGGGCCAGCTCTACCCGAGCGCACGTCTCCGTGCCTCGGCCTCACCTCCCGGGGGCCGCCCAGGATCCGTCAACTTCCTGTCGGCCTGAGCCAATGGAAGAAGACATCCTGGGTCCCCCAAAGAAGAGTCCGGGTCCACCTACCACTTGTCGGCCTGAGCCAATAGAGGAAGGTACCCCAGGGCTCCCAGGAGAAGCCGCGCAGGACCAGCGCGTCTGGGAGCTACAAGAGGGCGACCTGGTGCCGCGGCACACACTTTCTCGTGAAGGACCTATAAACTCTCCCCCAGCCGGGAAGGTCCCTTACTAGTCACGAAAGTTGCCGCCTCAGGTACATACGCCTCTCCACCAAGGATGGGATCCGCTCCCGAACCCTTGGAGCATGGAACATCACAGTAAGTTCTATCCCCAGAGCATTAGTAGAACAGGCCTTTTTCTTTTTGTAATAGATCCCACAAGCTCCAGGAACAGCGCTCGGAGCAGCTAAGCCTCAGGGGACGGTCCAGGACTACGTTCAGCTTGGCCTGGTTCCGACCCCAAGCGCGTAGAGTCTTGCTTCCCTTCTTAATGAGGCGGGTCGTTGCCTCCATGTTCAGCCAGCCTTCCTCTTATGGGCATTTACACAAAAACCTGTTCTACCACGCTCTTACTTATGTGCTCATTTAAATTACGCATTAATTTCTATGATCGCATTTTCCATGTATGCTCAACGTACATTTAGCTCCCCTTTCCCGCTCTCATCCATAGTCAGCATTTGCTATCCTACCGAAGGCGGTTGCGCTTGAGGCACCTGCCGATGGCCAGGGGGCCTTTCGGGGCTCCCCCAGTTAGGTGTTGCGGTGCCAGTTGGTCACCTCCAGGAAAGGCCTGTGCTGTGCATGGGGGGTCCAGGGTGCGTAGCCTGGTTTGATGGTTCTGACCCAAAGCGTGCGCGCCCTGTCCTTCGGAGGTCCAGGGGAGTACAACCGCTTTGCCTGGTTCCGTACCGAAAGCTTGTACACCCTGCCTCCCCGGCGTTAGGTCCGGTACTAGGGGCTAGACGATCGTACCCTGACCTCGGGGGGAGTCGGACCCCCGGCCCCTCGCGCACAGAATTGCCCAAGCTCCGTATACCGGACCAGCACCGTAAGCCAAATAAGACTAAGAGACAGGGAAGGGAAAGCCCTCGAGGAGAATTACGCTTCCTCTACCTGTGTGCAGGACCTTCAGGTTTTAGCTACGGGAGCCGCACAGGGGAGGGCCGGAGCTATCGACTACTCCAGCGCAAGACCAGAGGATCCGGGTCTCGCCCCTTCCGCAGGGGCGAGTCCCGAAGGCCCCATGTGTCCGGCGGGGCCGGAGCTCCCCTCTCCTCAGTGGGAAGCTCCGGGCCCGCCACATGGTCGGCAGGGCCGGGCCTCGCCCCCTCCGCAGGGGTGAGCTCCGAAGGCTCCACGTGTCCCGCGGGGTCGGACCTCTACCTCCTTAGAGGAGAGCTCCGGGCCCGCCACGTGGCCGTCAGATCTGGGCCTCCCCGTTCTCACGGAGCGAGCTCCGAAGACCCCTTGGGCCCTTAACACAATAAGGACCCGAGGAAGGTGTCTGTGCAAGACTTCAAGATTGGTGGAGACCTCTGAATACCTTGCGGAGCTAAGGACTCGGCCAGGCCAAACCAAGAAGAAGATGAGCGCGGACACAAGAAACAAAGGGTCTATTCATTCAAGGCTCCATGAGCTGGACTATAGACTCGACAAAAGAAAAAGAAAAGATACAAGCCCTAGGATTCCCCTGGATCGTGCCGGAACCTAGAGGCAACAAGGGCAGCCACATCCCCGACTTCAGCCCTGGCAGCTTCCTCCCGCTCTGCGGCGGGGCCCTACCTCACTGGCTCCAGTGAGAGGGGGGGATCCCAGCTCCGAAAGCACGCCAGCATGTGCGTAGCGACCTCCATCGCCAGGCCCCGTCCCTCTGCCTCGAGCTCACCGGCGACCACCGCTTCAAGCCTGTCCAGCTTGGCGCCAATAGACTCGAGCGCAGGGATCACCTCGGCCACCTTCTGCGCCGGAGCCACTGCCCTCACCGGGCTGAAGCCAAGGGGGACCAGGGCGGACCCTGCTTGATCGACGAAGCTCCAGACCGCCCGGGCCTCGGAGGACCGTGAGGCCTAGAGCTCCTCCATCTCACGGCGGGCTGCCAGCAAGGCGTCGAGGCCCCCCTTGGAGAATTCCTTCTCCTTGGCTGCCAGAGAGCTTTCCCGAAGCTGGAGACTATGGGCGAGCCGCTCCAACTCCGAAGCCCGGAAGTCGGCTGCCAGCTCCCGATCCAGGACCGCCTGGTGCTCTCGGGAGACCTGCTCCTCCCTCGTGACCAGATCTGCCTTCCGGGTCTCCAGCTCCTCAGCTCGAGCCCTCAGGTCGCCCTCGCCAGCCGCCAGCCACGCGGCGACCTTCTCTACCTCAGCCGCCGCAGTGCGCTCCTGGTCCGCGATGGCGCGCTCACGGCACTCCAGCTTCAGCCGTAGCTCCTCCAAAGCAGAGAGGCACCCCTCGGCCCGGGCATGAGTCTCGCGGGTCTCCTGGTGGAGCCGCCGAGTCTCGGAGTCCAGGCGGTCGATGGCTCTATTCTAGCGGTCAAGAAGCGCCTCCATGACATCGAGTGACGCCCTCCTCGAGTCAAGCTCCTCCCTGACCTCCTCGGTCCGCTCCTTCAAGAGGCACCCCCAGCTGAGAAGACGATCCATCTCTTCTGCCTGCTCCTCCCGCTCACGATCGAGCGTGGCCAGGACCTGCCCGACGCTCGTCTAGGCAAGCTCGAGGGCGTCCGCCAGGGGCAGCGGGACGGCAGAGGCCGAAGCCGCGCCCCCCGACTTCCTTCGTCATGTCGTCTTCAGGAGGAGTTGGTGCTCTGGCGACAGGGACGAGGCGATGATCACGAGAAGTCGGCACTGGAGCGGGGCTGCTCCCGGCGCACCCCGGTTCGCTGCCCGCCGTAGGGCCTGTGGCTGCCTCTCCCGCTTCGACACCAGAAGGCGGGACGCCGCCAGCCAGTCCCACCGAACCTTCAGCAACAGCCGGCTCCCGAGCTGGCAAAGGAGGATGAGCGGATGTTGTCGCCGCAGCCGTAGGAGCCGGACTGACCGGCACAGGAGGAGCCTGCGCCGGCTTGGGGGCCACCGGAACCGCTTCAGCTGCCGGGCTCTGCGGCACAGATCCCACGACAGCCGGGGAAGGCCGGGAAACAGAGACGCTACCAGTACTCGATGAGTCCCTGCAAACATGGGACACTCTCGGGTTAAGGAAAGAAGAAAAAAATGAAGGCTCTGGAACCCGGTAAGGGCGACACTTACCGAGGGGCACAAGTGCTCCAATGGGCCCTGAACCACGGCTTCCGAGCCGGAGTAGGTCCACTAGAGACCGCTGTCGCCGCCGAGGGCTGCCCCGTAGTCGCCCAGACCGGCGGAGCACGGGACGCTTCTGAAGCCCCCCTAGACGCTGATCTGGCTCCCGAGGCCCGGGCGCCTGAGCCCTAGACTCGCCCCTGGGCATCGCCGCATCAGCGCTCCCCCTCGGGGCTCCACCTCCTGAGGAAGGAGGACGCGACCCCCGGGGACCTTCAGTCCGTCAACGCTCGAGTGGGGTCTCGCAGGAATGGGAAGCACGAGACCTCTTGGAGTCGCCACCGGACGGAACGCCATCTCCAGGAGAAGGACGCGCAGGCGCCCTGGATCCCTGACTTGGCGCAAACGCCGCTGCCGGAGGAGACCGGGCACGTTTCTTCTCCGGAGGCAAGTTGGAAGCCATGGCAGATGGAAGCTCATGGACAGGGAAGACAAGAGCGCAAGAGCTCAAGGAAATAAGGAAGATGCAAGCGCTGAGAAGTGCGAAGGGAAGCCGCGATGCGGGTGAGATCCCCTTTTAAACTTCCCAGGCGCGATTCAAAGCGATTCGAAACTCTTCGAATACGCTGCTTGGACAACCGCTTCAGTTCCAAGACCGAGCGTCGATGACAAGTGGACCCAAGCCGTCCAGCTGAAGCGGTGGGCCAAGAAGTCAGTCTCTCAAGAAGATGAGCCGGCAGGACGCTTCGGCGGTTCCCGAAAAGGCGCTGCAACGTGCGGAAGTGGCAGCCTTGGGAACCGCCACACTAAAAGCGACAATCAAGTGGGCCACACACTCCCATGATCCCGCGACTGTTCGTGCCTCGGCAACGGTCAAGGCGGGTCTTCGAGAAGATACGCGGAGTGGAATAGACGGGGGGCCCACCTCAAGCTCGCTATCTCCCCCGAGATGGGCCCGGGGGCCACTGTCGGTACCCTCAATATGGGGTACCCCCGCGCACAGGGGAAACTGCCTAAGGACCTCACCCTTCTCCACAGGGAGAGCTCTGAAGGCGCCACGTGTCCAGCGTGGCCGGACCTCCCTCTCCTCAGAGGAGAGCTCCGGGCCCGCCACGTGGCCAACTGAGCTGGACCTCCCCCCTCCACGGGGAGAGCTCCGGAGGCTCAACGTGTCTAGCGGGGCCGGATCTCCCTCTCCTCAGAGGAGAGATCCGGGCCCACCACGTGGCCAACTGAGCCGGGCCTCCCCCTCTGCGGGTAGAGTTCCAGAGGCTCCACATGTCCAGCGGGGCCGGACCTGCCTCTCCTCTGAGGAGAGCTCCGGGCCCGCCATGTGGCCAACTGAGCCGGACCTCCCCCCTCCGTGGGGAGAGTTCCGGAGGCTCCATGTGTCCAGCGGGGCCGGACCTCCCTCTCCTCAGAGAAGAGCTCCGGGCCCGCCACGTGGCCAGCGGAGCCGGACCTCCCCCCTCCGCAGGGAGAGCTCCGATGGCTCCATGTGTCTAGCGGGGCCGGACCTCCCTCTCCTCAGAGGAAAGCTCCGGGCCCGCCACGTGGCCAGCAGAGCAGCGCTGCCTGCCCCCATGCGGTAGGCAGCGAGAGTAAAGACGCGCCATACCTTGCCCGTACAAGGTATTCAAGACCCGCGCCTTCCCAAGGCACGGAGACGCGGAGCACGCCGCTGTCAGGTGCCGTTGCGCCCAATCATATTGCAGTGAAGACTGGCGCGCCGCGTCAGAGGCTGCACGCAAATAAACACAGTGACAAGACATCCCCTGCCGCTCCTGCCAACAACTACGACTAGCTTGCGGCATGGGCAGGGCGGCAGAACGAAGACTTTGAAGCCCTCACTAGAGACAACTACTGGCATAACTGCGGATACGGTAGATGGCAGACAATCTCCCCGGGACCACCTGTCGGGTCCCGGGCCCACCTTGTAAGCTGCCGAGCCTTGGACTATAAAAGGCTCGGCTAGGCAACGTTAGCAAGGGTTCGCACTTTAGCGGTTTGACATTCTACACTCTCACGCAGGGTTCGCTCCTAAGCACCAAGCAATACAACGAGCATCTCTGCTCACCGTGGACGTAGGGTATTACGCTCCGGTGGCCTGAACCACGTAAAAATCCCAGTGTCAAACTTCTCCCTCCATTGTCCCTAACGCGTAAGCTCTCCGTGAGTTGACTAGCCCCTCCGAAAAAGAACCTCCGCGGGCTGCCCAGAGCAGGCCCAGGGGAAGTGTCGGCTACACACTTTGACAGTCTCGTTCCATCTCCATCTTTTCCTTGCATAAAAAGTTGCGGCACTTGTTGCATGGATATTTGACAAAACGGTTGGTCGATAAAGAGAAATCACGACTTATAAAAGCCTTAGTATTGATGGCCCATTCATTAGAAGGTGCAACATTCTTCCGCCAACCATCATACATCCATCGTCGATCATCACCCATGTCCGTTAATGATGCAGTGGTTTAGTGAGAATCAAACTGCACAGTGAGGCTAGTGAATCGCAAGAATTATTTGAGGGGGCTAAAAATTCTATTCAAGAAGATGACTCTAGTGGTAAAGATGAAATAGGAGATGAACAACTACGTGTTGTATACTTAAGAAAGAGAAGGAAAGCAGCTTTTATTCCTTATTCCTCTGCAGGACATCAAATATATGATTAGGATTTATAAACTCTGAGGTACTTTGTAACCATTAGTATTTTTGAGGGGATGACTAATTATATTTATATGACATATTTTTCCTTGGTTAGCATCACCTTGATCCAGGAACAGACTATATAAAACTTCATGTTGGACAAACGTTATCCATCTAGGAGAGTGTGATCTTGCTTAAAAGCTTATGAACATTGGCAATTGTTGTTCGCATGATGATTCTAGTATGAGAATTTCTTCACTGGTCTGCCATCTATTTAAAGGGTAATTGCTAGTTACCTGCACGGTGCGGAGGCGGCAAGATGACGGTCCGGGCGTCTGAAGTGGTTGAGCGGTCAGGGAGGAAACTCAGAACATGTAGTGATGTGCCAACCTGAACAATGAATACACTCTCAACCTCAGAACACATACGAGTGCGGTATAAAAAGTAAACGAAAGCAACAATTTTGTTATCCATGTGTGGTTTTCTAGTGCAACGTTATCAAGGTCCAAGAAAACTATATACATATAGAATCATTTTCGTTTAGTAATCTTTGAACAGTTACAACGAACATCAACAACCATATAATTTGCAGTTACAAGGATCACCTAAGAAGTATGTTGTAAGCATTTAAACATGAATAATATTAATGATCAGGTAGATAGAAACATGCAGAGTTATATTCGTGTTATCCTAAAACTAAATGGGGCTTAAACAGTAGTTTAATAAAAAGCAACATCCACAAGTAAAAAGTTCTTACATTCTTCATTGCTATATATATATATATATATAATTATTGGGTTCCATGTCTAGCCGACCCCAACATGCATGGGATAAAGGCTTGGTTGTTGTTGTATTCTTCTCAGATCCAAAAGATTTGTTATTGCTGTAGGGAATGGACCAACTATTGACACTGCATAAACTTCCCTGGAAAAAACATACATAACATGTTTCCTTGGGAAGGTACAGGTAAGAAAACGATGCATAAAACTCACATAAAGCAAGAATCAAAATTTTGCAGGTGATATATATAAGCAGCAGCCATATAATATCACAGATGTGCAAATGTGTATTTATCTACAAGCATGGAACTAAAAAACAATGTTGTAAAGAAGCAGATAATTTTGTTTCTAAAACATGTACTCGAGTTGTTAACATTGGTACTCATATTTTTGTCTCCTACATGTGTTATAGGTATGGTAGCTCATCGGTCACAACTAAACATTGCATCATTGATATCTACAAACTGTAATATTGCTTCATAAAACACAGTTACCTACACTCAGACGCAACGGTTGCCGGGCAGAGGCGGACCCGTGGCGCTCGGGGCGATGGCGAAGACGGTCCACCGCAATGTGGCCGGTGCTGAGGACCGGGCTGAGCAGGTGGTCGGGGCGAGGACCGGGCTGAGCAGGCGGTCGGGGCGAGGACCGGCGACCCGAGGGGTGACCAAGGCGAGCAGGCGCGCGGCCGGGCAGGGGCAAGCAGGAATTGACTGGGGAGCCATCTGCGGTGAGAGAGAGGCCTGAGGAGCGTCGGGGGCGGCGATGGTGGCCCCAAGGACCGGCGGCTGGGGCGAGCGGGGCTGCGGCGCGGTCCCTGCTGCCGGTGACGCGGCGTGGTCGGCGAGGCGCAGCGCGCGTGTTCTTTTTCGGTGGCAGGGAGCGAGAAGCAACTGGGATCGAGCCGTTGTTGGGGTCAAAGATATCGGGAATATTTTTGTGAGCCAGGCGAGACACCCACGACAATAGTTTAATTTCATGAGCTTAGAGTAGTACCCACGACAATAAACCTAATTTCGTGCGCTAACCGAGTGGCTGACGACAATAACTAACATAATTTTGTGAGCTCACGGATCGGCAGACGACAACAAGTAGCACAATTTCGTGAGTCTAGCGCCAGGCACACAAAATTATATCCTTGATTTCACGCCATGTGAAACCCTATTATAGTTTCGCGGACCGAGCCAGAAACCCACAAAGATACGGCTATATTTTCGTGAACAACACTGAAACCCACGAAAATGGACCTTAAACTTATGCGCTGCAGTGACACATTGCTTTATTTTTGTGGGCCAGCACAGAAACCCACGAAGATTTGTATTAAATTTGTGATCCTCTCTGAAACCCACGAACACAGACCTTGATTTCATGCGCTGCACTGAAACATCTCTAAAATTTCGGTAGCCTACGTGCAGGCCGACGAAGATTTGCATTATTGTCGTGAGCCTACATGCCGACGAAGATTTGCATTATTGCCGTGAGCCTACGTGCAGGCCGACGAAAATCTGCACTATTGTCGTGAGCCTACATGCAGGCCGACGGAAATCCGCATTATTGTCGTGAGCGTACGTGCAGGCCGACGAAAATATGCATTATTTTCGTGAGCTAACACGTAGCTCACGAAAATAACTTTGTTTTCGTGGGGGCCGACGAAAATACATGTGGCCCACGAAATTATATGTAAAAGTCCAAAAAATGTAAATGCAAAGAAACGGATGTTTGAACGTCATTGTGTTTCTGATTCATGAAAAATGGGACTTACAAAAGCTTCTTACACAGGATGGTGTACATGGGGTTCAACAACATGGGCTCAAAGATTCATTGGAATGGGTTGAACCAATGTTAAGTTAAACTCATGTGTAAATCATACATGTGTATGAGAAAGAATAAAAAAGCAGATCTTTAGACTCAAATGCTCACCTCAACATTGTCGCCAAACTATTGAATACACATGGAACCTCATACATTTGAAATTGAGGAGATTTATGGTGGCAACCTTCTGATTTTAGGGTGAGCTAAAAAGGAGTTAATTATGATCATGTTCGAATTCATGCTGAATTTAAAATGTAAAGGCAAATTCAAACTGAACTTGTGAGGTTCAGATTAGGACCAAAAGTGATCAAGCATGGGCTATGAGCAAATCAAATTTTTTTCACTCAAATTCAAATGGGTCATCACAAAGGAGGTTTTCAAACTGTTGGTTCAAAGTTTATATTTGTATCAACCAATTTTAAAAGTTGATTCCATAGCTGAAATCCTCAGCTCCGAATTTGTGGGAATATAAATTTTTACCACATTTGGAAGTGTTTTGGCTAAGCATTTGCAAGAGGACATAAAAGGGCATTTGAATTAAAATTCGAATTTGGAAGAAGCTTGGCCACATGTCCAAATGAGTTCCAAAATTTAGCTGCCCATATTTGAATTGGTCACCTGCTAAATTTGGAAGACATTTAGGAAGATCTTTTGAGAGGAGGAAGAGGTGGACCCACATGTCAGTGAGCCACTTAGACTTGCAACCGAAGTCATCAAGCTCTGTTTCTCTGTTCAGACATGAACCCAGAACGAATACTCCCCGGGCGCCACCGAGACTGAACCGAGCCACCTCCTCATGAAGTTTACCGCGCTAGCGACCACCTTGGATGCTTCCTTCACTTTCAGCGTGATCCTCTCTCGCACAGGCCGAAGCAGCGGACTTTGCTACTTCCTCGTGAGCCAAACACAGAACGCACGCCGCCGCCTCTGTACACGATCGGGAGCAGGAAAAACTTGTGCCACAGAGCCCCTCCGAGCGGCAAAAACCACACCGGTTGGTCGTTCCCCACTTCCTCGGTGCAAAAACATCCGAGCTCCGGTTTCCCCAGCCCTAGAACAGTTCCACCGTGGTGACCTAAAACAAAGCGGTGATCGGTGTTCACGTGGACAGCTCACCACAGTGGGTTTCACGCTCAAGCAAAGACACTCAGAGGTGCGCTAGACCACCGTGGTGCTTCTCCCTGAAGCTCAGCTCAAGCGGTGATCTCTAGCGGCTGAATTCGGAGTTTTTCTCCCGGTGCACCACCACGGACAATCCGGTACGGGAACTCAAAATTCTCTCTGCCTAATTGTTGTTTGATCATCAACTCTTGCAGAAACGGGCCAGACCAGCCGGCGATCATCTTCTCTTGAGCAACCTTGGCTTGAAACCGACTCAGAGCGGCGTATTTGAAGCTTTTCCGAACACTTCCATGGCGGCATCAATCGGGCGCACGGTGAGAACCCATTTGGAGGCGTTTTCAAGCGTCGGTTCTTCTTTGCCAAGCTAACCTAGCATCCACTGGTGCTTTAGAGCCATTTGGCTGAGCATTTGGCGGGCTACAACCCTTGGCCGATGGCGCCGGAGTCGTTCAGTAGCCGCCACACGTCGCCGACGGTGTTCCGGCCACCGGCAGACCGAGCAAGCCCCACCGACGTGTTCCCCGACCTCCCAAACCCCCAGCGGCGAGTCTCCGGCCGGGAGATGGCCGGAAACGCCGGGCCGGCGAGCAGCGGCCTCGGTCCGGCGAGGGGGGCGGCGCGCGCGAGAGAGCGGAGGAGGAAGAAGAAAGATCCAGGTCCAGCGTCAGCAACCAAAGATTTAAAATTAGGATCTGTTGTGGCTCGGGATCACGTGTGGCTGCGCGCGTGGAGACCCTGTAGCCGTTGTGGCTCAAAATTTCATTGGCTGTAGTTAAAACAGTGGGTCCAAGCCAAATTTGCCACAACTTTGGAAAATCATATCTTTGTGTAGGAACCTCCAAATTGGGTATTCAAATTGGGTTGGATTCATTTTGCAATGATCTAACCAAATATAATTCCCAATTTGTATGAAAGTCAATAATAAATTCTGGAAAATTCGTTGAAGTTTTTCTGAAAAAGAATTATTGAAGGAGTTTGGTTCATCTAAAAATCCTAAAATTTTGCCATCTTTAGGATATTGTACCTTCTAGAAAATTGTTAGCTCATTTGAAGATGATTTGTATAGGAATTTGCTAAATACAAACTGCTGGGATCAAAGTAGTCCAGAAACTTTTTCAGAAAAGGTTTCTAACTTGTAAACCCATTCTAGGCAATTCATAGCTCCAAAGATCATGAGAAAATTCAGGCATGCTCTATGAATCATACTTGAAATTTTAGTTCCCCTGATTGGGCATGAAAATGCACATTACTCCAGAATTAATTCTTTTAGTAGAAATTCTTAAGGAATTATTCTTGAGGAACTACTCAAGTAAAAGGTCAGAATTTTGTACCAAAGTACTTTCTTGTTACCAGGAACTCACATGTAAAGTTTCAGCTCAAGTTTAGTCTTAGACCCCCCCTGTTCTTGTTCTCCATGCTTCTGTATGTGAGAAACACATCGAGAATTATGGTGGCAATTATGGGGGACGCAATTTCCATCCACATTTGCTGCAATTTGACAAGCTAAGTCTCTGTGTAGTGTAGGACTTCCTGTAAAAATTTCTAAGTGATTAGAGATCAGGATCTTCAGTTACTTCCATATCATTTCAGCCCATCTCATAGTTCTATATTGAAACATAGCACACTAGAGCTGAAATTTCCTAAGTATGGTTGATATTTCACTTTATTTTCTATACACAACAGAGGCAACAGATTCTTTGTCAGCACTCCCACACAACCTCTGTTGTTAAAGAAATTAGGTCTTTAAATTCTTTAAATTTCATTATAAGAACATGTGCATATACATGTTGATAGGACCTACGACGGAGGCGATCAACGGAGGAGTGTCGACGGAGTGAATCCATTGAAGTGGATCAGTTGATCAAGCCTCAAGGGAGACAAGACTATAACTGAGTTGTATACTATTAGACCCTGCAAAATAGGGAAGCACCGGTTTGCATTTAACTGCTACTAAGTTTTTACTTTGTATACACTATATCCGTTAGGAATGAATTGTGCATTAAGTCTAGATGTTTGATGCTCCTCTTGTATGACCAGAAAACCTATGGAGTATTTGGGGTAGATATCCTTCCACCGCGTAGAAACTGCCATTCTTAAGTAGGACTTGGTAGAAGTCGAGTGGTTGGACGCTACTCGCGAGTATAGGAAATTGGGAGCACAGGGGATTGGTTCAATAAGTTGTTAGTAAGTCGAAATGAGACCGGGCAGGGTGTAGGAGCAACAGTACATGGGGGCCTGGGTGCTTTAGACCTGTCCGTGTCGATTGAGGTCCGATCCATGTGTGGCCCCGCTGAACAAGTTTGAATGCACCGAAGGCATATCGGATATATGAGACCCGATAAACTGATGTAACCTAAACCTCCAGGCGTCGAGGCATAGCAAACCGATTTATAGGTGTAGGTTGAGGGCAGCCAGGTGAAAATCTGCTAATGGGCATAGAGAGATGCTCCGTGTAGGGAACCTCCTGCTCGTTTCGGTGCGACCGGTTCGACGTTTGGGCTGTTGGGTGAAAGGTTGTCCCGTACGACATCGAGTGAGCGTGCTGTTCAGCTCCACGGGTGGGCGTACATGACATGCTATTCGGGTATCCCTGCAGGTGTATAACAAGTTGATTCGACGTCTCTCACGGTTATGAGTACTCCTTGTTCACTGTGTCGTGACGTAGAGGTAACTTGCACTGAGATAACCATTAATGACCATTGGTTTGAAGTTGATACTAGTAATGAAATGTTATCTCTTATGAATAGGTTAGTGCAAATTCGATTCATTTCCACCATGAGCAAGTTACATCGAGAGAAAGCGTTTCTTGTTTGATTGTGGACTCCCGATGTGAGGTGCCCAAGGTTATGCTTAATTTGATGCTAATAATATCTGAAAGTAAGGATCCATATTTAGGCGAGTTCTTATGCAATTTACTATCCTATGTTATGTCTTTACCCATCATGTAGAGTTTCATGATTAGGTTCGACGGTTAAGTCTTGCTGAGCGTTATGGTCACGAATATTGCACGAGTTGTTTTTAAGGTAATAACACTACGCTGATGAGTACGGTTGTACGACGAGACTCGGGACTCTCCGAGTGGTAAACTCATGGAAACCCCTGCTGCTGGTATTATGATCGTGTTGCTAGTGAGAAGGGTCCGTGGGCTGGACGTCTTCTCTGTTGCTTAGCATAGATATGAGACGTGAGTTGTATTAGTCTTCGGTTGTAGATTATTTTGAGGAGTATTTGTAAAATTAACACTTTGTAAGCTTCCGCTTGATTTATGTAATATGATGTTTTATTATGTGTGCTGTTGGGTGCCGCATCGCACGGCACCACCCAATGCGATTCCCGGGCGAGCGGCACGGCCCTGTGATCGGATCCGGGCCCCCTCAGCATGGTATCAGAGCTGCATTGGTAATAGCATATGGAATAAGGATCGTATTACGACAGAAACTTAGTATACGGTGAGGAAACGATACTAGACCCACAGAAGGACTACTATATTAGCTTAATATGAAGGTGGCAACCTAACTTATGTGTTATGTCGGAAAATCATGCATCTCGAGACTTCATATGTCTTGGGGGGTGCATGTAAGCGCTGTCCACTAGTGCGCACAAGCTGAAGGGTAGAGCCTCACGAGTGGCAGGTAACCCGACCAGCTTTAGTATCCTCTACGACTCTTCATGTCGTCTGGGGTATTCGAGCAACGCTCTTCACTGGCGTGCTACGGGCAAGTATGGGAGACCCCGTCACGTGGTTAGTAACGTGAGTGGTTGGCTTGAGAACACCCGTGCGAGTGATGACAGACGAGTGTATAAAACTGTATTGGGACTGGGTTCGGTGTGCAGCCAGACCTGATGATTGTGTGTAACTTATGCAGGTGCTAACCATGAAACTGTAGTCCAAGTAGAACACATTTACGAGTGATCATCTTAGAGCCACCTTTGGATACGTATATGCCGGTGTAAGCCGGTTAGGATTTTCTTTGTGAGGCAACGTAGTACCGTCATATCTCTAACGATGTACTGCCACCGTACTAAACTTGATAATTTTATTTCCTCCGAGAAATGATTCATGACTAACTTTCAACTAAAAATGAAAGTTGTAAAAAACAAATATTAGTTACTGAGCTCTTCATTTGAACTAAGCTTCAAAGAAGAGAACTGCTAGGCTTCATTTGATCTAAAAACAGAGTGCTCTGTTCTGGCAGAAACTTATTGCTGGAGTTTGACAAAGCATAACTCTGAGTAGATTTACCCAGTGGAGGTGTATGATACAGTTCTGGGAAGATTTGTAAGTGCTCTACAACTTCTCTGTAGACCTCCAGAGAAAAATCACAAGCCAAATTGGTTGAATGTTCAGTTGAATGAAAACTGCCCAGAAACAGGACAGATTCAAAAACTCTTTGGACATTTCTGTATAACTCTCAAAACTTTCTGTAGAAAAATTCCGAAGGGTCATATGACACACCGTTGGAAAGGTTATCATATGTGCAACCAGTTTGTAGTTCAGAGTTTGTTCGGATTGTATTGTATTTTGATCTACAACTGTGATAAAAACAGCCACATTCAGAGGAGATGCTTGCCAATTTTATCCAGAAATTCTGTCAACTTTGAGCAATCGTAACTTTTGATCCTTAAATAACATAGAGACAAATAAATAGTAGTTAGAAAGATACTGAAGTTATCTTTAACTTTTGTATTCAACTTGAGTTATGAAAATGCTATTAAATGGATCAAAATCTGGGTTAGAACAGACGAGTCTGTTCTGTATAGAAAAGAGAACTGTTTAGGCCTACCACACGGAAGTGATTAAACTCGAGGATATTCCGGTGGGACGTGAATATCCGATGTGTTTTGGATGACTTACTGGGCATGCCGGCAAACGGGACATCGAGTTCAAGATGGAACTGGCACCGGAAACAACACCAATTTCACGGAGGTCGTACAAGATGGCACCCAATGAACTTGCGGAGTTGAAGGAGCAACTAAGTGAACTCATGAGCAAAGGTTTTATACGACCAAGCTCATTACCTTTGAGTTGCTCTGTGCTGTTCGTTAAGAAGAACGACGAGACACTGAAATTAGGTGTTGACTATCGTCCGCAATGCCGTCATTATAAAGAACAAGTACCCTTGCCCGCATCGATATTTCAGTCGCTCAACTGGTTGGTGCGAGGGTATTCTCGAAGATGGTTGGAGCTCATAAAATATTATGAAATTGAGATCCACTACCATCTAGGAAAAGTGAAAGTGGTTGCCGACGTGTTAGTAAAAAAACCCACGTTCACAACTTGGCGATTGCTGAGTTAGAATAAGAAGAACCGAGTCTCCGTGTTATTCTGTATGGAGCACTTGAAAATATGGCTCCCATTCCAACAATCCGAGAGGAGATTGTTTAGACTCAAAGGAGAGACAAGGGTATGACTCACATATGGAGAATAATAGACAACGGAGAGATGAGGTGTTTCAGGAAGGACAATGAGGGTACTCTATGGTTTAAAGACCGTATAGTTATACCTCGTAATATGAAGCTCTACGGCTGGAAATGTCGCACACCGCGGAGTTGGTGTGAGTACGGCGAAAGAGTACTGCTCGAGGTTGATTTAGTCAACAAAGCCAATGACCGAGTTTGGTTAATACAAGCGAACTTGAAGGCTACATAATCCCGACAGAAAAGTTGTGTCTCCGATGAAAGGAATTCACCGGTTCGATGTAAAGGGGAGATTTTGCTTCCCGAGCTTTAGATCCATTTGCTATCACAGAGAAGTGCGGACCCGTAGCCTACCGGCTGGAACTACCGGCAGGTCTTGCAGGTGTTTATGACACATTTCATGTGTCACAGCTGCAGAAGTGCCTCAAATTTACCGCTGCTGTCCGTACCGAAGAAATCGACGAGTTAAAGCCGGATCTTGCCTACACCGAGCGACCGATTCAGACTATCGATGAAAGGATCCGGGACACCTGGAACCGTACATTAAGATTTTACAAGGTGCTGTGGAGTAGTCATACCACGGAAGAAACAACATGGAAAGCAAAGATTACCTCCGCAAGAACGATCCGGAACTTTTATCGTCGTACAGCTTGAAATTACCTCTCCCGTCTCGTTCTTCTTTTGGAATCTCGGTACAAGATTCTTTTTAACGGGGAGGAATGTATAAGTCCCAAAAAACATGAATGCAAAGAAACGGATGTTTGAATGTCATTGTGTTTCTGGTTCATGAAAAATGGGACTTACAAAAACTTCTTAACAGGATGGTGTACATGGGGTTCAACAACATGGGCTCAAAGATTCATTTGAATGGGTTGAACCAATGTTAAGTTAAACTCATGTGTAAATCATACATGTGGATGAGAAAGAATAAAAAGCAGATCTTTAGACTCAAATGCTCACCTCAAAATTATCGCCAAACTTTTGAATACACATGGAACCTCATACATTTGAAATTGAGGAGATTTATGGTGGCAACCTTCTGATTTTAGGGTGAGCTAAAAAGGAGTTAATTATGATCATGTTCGAATTCATGCTGAATTTAAAATGTAAAGGCAAATTCGAACTGAACTTGTGAGGTTCAGATTAGGACCAAAAGTGATCAAGCATGGGCTATGAGCAAATCAAATTTTTTCACTCAAATTCAAATGGGTCATCACAAAGGAGGTTTTCAAACTGTTGGTTCAAAGTTTATATTTGCAGCAACCAAATTTAAAAGTTGATTCCATATCTGAAATCCTCAGCTCCGAATTTGTGGGAATATAATTTTTTACCACATTTGGAAGTGTTTTGGCTAAGCATTTGCAAGAGGACATAAAAGGGCATTTGAATTCAAATTTGAATTTGGAAGAAGCTTGGCCACATGTCCAAATGATTTACAAAATTTAGCTGCCCGTATTTGAATTGGTCACCTGCTAAATTTGGAAGACATTTAGGAAGATCTTTTGAGAGGAGGAAGGGGTGGACCCACATGTCAGTGAGCCACTTAGACTTGCAACTGAAGTCATCGAGCTCTGTTTCTCTGTTCAGACACGAACCCAGACCGAATACTCCCTGGGCACCACCGAGACTGAACTGATCCACCTCCTCGTGAAGTTTACCATGCTGGCGACCACCTTGGATGCTTCCTTTACTTTCAGCGTGATCCTCTCTCGCACAGGCCGAAGCAGCGGACTTTGCTACCTCCTCGTGAGCCAAACACAGAACGCACGTCACCACCTCTGTACATGATCGGGAGCTGGAAAAACTTGTGCCACAATGCCCCTCCGTGCGGCAAAAACCACACCGGTTGGTCATTCCCCACTTCCTCGGCACAAAAACAGCCGAGCTCCGGTTTCCCCAGCCCTAGAACAGTTCCTCCATGGCGGCCTAAAACAAAGCGGCGATCGGTGTTCACGTGGACAGCTCACCACAGTGGGTTTCACGCTAAGGCAAAGACTCTCAGAGGTGCGCTGGACCACCGTGGTGTTTCTCCGCGAACCTCATCTCAAGCGGTGATCTCTAGTGGCCGAATTCGGAGTTTTTCTCCCGGTGCACCACCATGGACCGTCCACTACGGGAACTCAAAAATTCTCTCTCCCTAATTGTTGTTAGATCATCAGCTCTTGCACACATGGGCCGGACTAGCCGGCGATCATCTTCTCTTTAGCAACCTTGGCTTGAAACCGACTCGGAGAGGCGTATTTCAAACTTTTCCGAACGCTTCCATGGCGACATCGATCGGGCGCACGGTGAGAACCCATTTGGAGGCGTTTTCAAGCGCCGGTTCTTCTTTGCCGAGCTAACCTAGCACACACTGGTGCTTTACAAAAATTTAGCCGAGCATTTGGCGGGCTAGAACCCTTGGCCAACGGTGCCGAAGTCGTTCCGTAGCCGCCACACGTTGCCAACGGTGTTCCGGCCACCGGCAGCCCGAGCAATCCCCACCGACATGTTCCCCGACCTCCCAAACCCCCTAGCAGCGAGTCTCCAGCCGGGAGATGGCCGGAAACGCCAGGCCTTCGAGCAGCGGCCTCGGTCCGGCGAGGGGGGTGGAGCGCGCGCGCGAGAGAGCGGGAGGAGGAAGAAGAAAGAGCCGGGCCCAGCGTCAGCGACCGAAGATTTAAAATTAGGATATGTTTTGGCTCGGGATCACGTGTGGCTGCGCGCGTGGAGACCCTGTAGCCGGTGTGGCTCGAAATTTCATTGGCTGCAGTTAAAACGGTGGGTCCAAGTCAAATTCCCGTAGTAAAACAATTCCAGAATTTGCCACAACTTTGGAAAATCATATCTTTATGTAGGAACCTCCAAATTGAGTGATTTAAATTGGGTTGAATTCATTTTGCAAAGATATATCCAAATATGAACCTCAATTTGTATGAAAGTCAATAATAAATTCTTGAAAATGTGTTTATTTTTTTTTCTGAAAAGAATTATTGAGGGAGTTTGGTTCATCGAAAAATCCTCAAATTTTGCCAGAATATTCTTTAGGATATTGTTGACCTTTTAGAAATGTTTCAGCTCATTTGAAGATTATTTGAGTAGGAATTTTCTAAATACAAACTGCTGGGTTCAAAGTGGTCCAGAAACTTTTTCAGAAAAGGCTTCTAACTTGTAAAATCCATTCTAGGCAATTCATAGCTCCAAAAATAATGACAAAATTCAGTCATGCTCTATGAATCATATTTGAAATTTTAATTTACTTGATTGGCCATGAAAATGCACATTACTCCAGAATTAATTCTTTTTTATAGAAATGCTTAAGGAATTATTCTGGAGGAACTACTCAAGTGAAAGGTCTGAATATTGTACCAAAGTACTTTATTGTGACCAGGAACTCACATGTAAAGTTTCAGCTCAAGGTGAGCCTTAGATCCCCCTGTTCTTGTTCTCCATGCTTATGTATGTGAGAAACACAGTTAATTATGGTGGGAATTATGGGAGACACAATTTCCATCCACATTAGCTGCAATTTGGCAAGCTAATTCTCTGTGTAGTGTAGGACTTCCTGTAAAAATTTCGATGTGATTAGAGATCAGGATCTTCTGTTACTTCCAAATCATTTCAGCCCATCTCATAGTTCTATATTGAAACATAGCACACTAGAGCTGAATGTTCCTAAGTATAGGTTGATATTTCACTTTATTTTCTATACACAACAGAGGCAACATATTCTTTCTCAGCACTCCCACACAACCTCTTTTCTTAAGAAATTAGGTCTTTAAATTCTTTAAATTGCATTTTAAGAACATGTGCATATACATGTCGATAGGACCTATGACGGAGGTGATCAAAGGAGGAGTTTGACGGAGTGAATCCATTGAAGTGGATCAGTTGATCAAGCCTCAAGGGAGTCAAGACTCTACCTGAATTATATACTATTAGACCCTGCAAAACAGGCAAGCTCCGGTTTACATTTAACTGCTACTAAGTTTTTACTTTGTATAAACTATGTCGGTTAGGAATGAATTGTGCATTAAGTCTAGATGTTTGATACTCCTCTTGCATGACCAGAAAACCTATGGAGTATTTGGGGTATATGTCCTTCCACCGTGTAGAAACTGTCATGATTAAGTAGGACTCGGTAGAAGTCGAGTGGTTGGACGCTACTCGCGAGTATAGGAAATTGGGAGCACAGGAGATTGGTTCAATAAGTTGTTAGTAAGTTGAAATGAGACCGGGCAGGGTGAAGGAGCAACAGGACATGGGGGCCTGGGTGCTTTAGACCTGTCCGTGTCGATTGAGGACCGATCCGTGTGCGGCCCCGCTGAACAAGTTTGAATGTACCGAAGGCATATCAGATATATGGGACCCGATAAACTGATGTAACCTAAACCTTCGGGCGTCGAGGCATAGCACACCGATTTATAGGTGTAGGTTGAGGGCAGCCAGGTGGAAATTTGCTAACGGACATGAAGAGATGCTCCGTGTAGGAAACCTCTTGCTCATTTCAGTGCGACCGGTTTGATGTTTGAGCTGTTGGGTGAAAGGTTGTCCCGTATGACATCGAGTGAGCGTGTTGTGCAGCTCCACGGGTGGGCGTACGTGACGTGCTATTCAGGTATCCCTGCAAGTGTATAACGAGTCGATTCACCGTCCCTCGCAGTTATGAGCACCGCTTGTTCACTGTGTCGTGACGTAGAGGTAACTTGCACTGAGATAAGCATTAATCACCATTGGTTTGAAGTTGATACTAGTAACGGAATGTTATCTCTTATGAATAGGTTAGTGCAAATTCGATTCATTTCCACCATGAGCAAGTTACATCAAGAGAAAGCGTTTCTTGTTTAATTGTGGACTCCCGATGTGAGGTGCCAAGGTTATGCTTAATTTGATGCTAATAATATATGAAAGTAAGGATCCATATTTAGGCGAGTTCTTATGCAATTTACTATCCTATGTTATGTTTTTACCATCATATAGAGTTTCATGATTAGGTTCGATGGTTAAGTCTTGCTGAGCATTATGCTCACAGATACTGCATGAGTTGTTTTGCAGATAATAACACTACGCTGATGAGTATGGTTGTCCGATGAGACTCGGGACTCTCCGAGTGGTAAACTCATGGACACCCCTGCCGCTGCTATTGTGATCGTATTGCTAGTGAGAAGGGTCCGCGGGCTGGACGTCTTCTCTGTTGCTTAGCATAGATATGAGAGGTGAGTTGTATTAGTCTTCCGCTGTAGATTGTTTTGAGGAGTATTTGTAAAATTAACACTTTGTAAGCTTCCGCTTGATTTATGTAATATGATGCTTTATTATGTGTGCTTTTGGGTGCCGCATCGCACGACACCACCCAATGCAATTCCCGGGCGAGCGGCACGGCCCCGTGGTCGGGTCCGGGCCCCCTCATTATATCGTTTTCTTGTAGTGTCCTCATTTAGATGACATGCTTGATGAATTGAGTGGTGCTATTATTTTCACAAAAATTGACTTGCGTAGTAACACCAAATTAGAATGACACTAGGAGATGAATGGAAGACTGCATTTAAAACCAATTTTGACTTGTGAGTGGTGAATCATGTCTTTTGGTTTAACTAATGCACCTAGCACTTTTATGCGATTAATGAACGAGGTTTACGTGCTTTCATTGGAATATTTGTGGTGGTTTACTTTGATTATATCCTCATTTACAGGAAGTCATATGATGAACATCTTGATTATTTGCGTGTTGTTTTTATTGTCTTTAGAGATGCACGTTTGTTTGGTAACCTCGAAAAGTGTATATTTGCACCAATCAAGTCTCATTCCTTGAATGTGTTGTTTCATTACAGGGAATTGAAGTGGACGAGGTAAAAATTGTGGCAATCACTAGCTCGTTAATTCTAACAACCGTCACGCTGGTACGTAGTTTTCTTGGTCTTGCAGGTTTTTATCGCCACTTTGTGCGGGATTTCGGCACCATTGCAGCACCTCTCCATGAGTTTACAAAGAAAGGAGTGATGTTTCGATGGCGATGGGTATACTACGTGCAATAAAGCTAAGTCTCTACAGAACCCACATGGTCTTTATATGCCTCTTCCTGTTCCTAGTATACCTTGGGTAGGTATTTCAATGGATTTTGTTTTGGGATTGCCTAGGACTAAGAGGGGGGATAGTGTTTTTGTGGTTGTTGATCATTTCTCCAAAATGACACATTTTATACCATGTCATAAGAATGATAATGCCACACACATTGCTGATTTGTTTATGACAGAAATTGTTTGTTTACAAGGTGTGCCAGATACTATTGTTTCAGATCGTGATGTAAATTTTAAATAATTTTTGGAGAACTTGTGATATAAATTAGAAACAAAGTTGTTGTTTTCCACTACATGTCACCCATAAACTGATGGACAAACCGAGGTAGTTAATCGTACTTTATCCACTATGTTGCTGGTCATTTTGAAAATAAATTTAAAGTTATGGGAGGAGTGTTTACCACACATAGAATTTGCTTAGAATAAATTTATTCACTCTACTACAAAGTTAAGTCCGTTCCAGGTAGTGTATGGTTTCAAGCCCAGTGCTCCTATAGATATGTTACCTTTACCTCCTTCTAAAACTATAAACATGGATGCTACACAATGATCTGAATTTATTCTTAAGATGCATGAAACTACGAAGAACCATATTGAAAGGATGAATGAGAAGTATAGAATTTCTGCTAGTTGTAAGATCGAAGAGCACATGAAAATCCAGCAGAGAGGGGTGAATGGTAGATTAAAACATTTATGCGGAAGCTATAAAAACCCCTCGGCAGAAAATCGATCTGATAAATAAACCATGTGTGTGACTGATTTCGACATGTTCAAATGTGACAAAACTAGTGGATATTATATAGAATCAAGTCACGAAGCCACTGCAACAAGAATCATGTGAAAGCACTAAGTAGAACTTGAGTTATGATCAAAAGACTAACGAAGGTCAATCTGTTCTATCTGATTTTAAAAACACATTTGCAATGCTACAAAGAAACTCGTGTAGATCAAAAAAACACAAATCCAATAACCGTGAAATTTTCACAGATGATATATAATCAAGTTTTTAAGCCAACCCAAAAAGAATCATGTCAATTGGATCAGCAACACGCATGTTATGATCAAAATACCCAAACAACATCGGTCTGTCCAGAAACTCGCTGAGGAAAAACTTATCTGAAAAAAGTCGGACGAACAAGGCACCAAAGCTCCTATAAACTACGAATTTTATTGATCAAAACTCAAGAGAAGAAGCCACAAGTCGTGCTCTCCATGAGCCTTGGCCTCCATTGCTTATATAACCAGCCCTAAGGCCAACCCAATCCAAACTATTGCTCCTACTCCTACTTGGATTCAGACTCTAACTTTCTAAAACTGCTCAAGACTCTCCTATACGCAGATAGAAGAAATCTTAAGACTTATAAACACCTTAGAAACGTCACAAATATTCCTAAAACAACTCTACTTCGTGTCTAACACAAAATCCTATTATAACCAACTCTTAACATTCCATAAACGGATCATAACTGCCTCAACCGCAGCCTGAGCGCAGAATTCAGCCGGTTGAACCTTTTCAACCATATATTCGCTTCCATATCTCTTCACCACGCCTTAGAACAATGTAGTCATGTCCATGCACCCCTTGCATACGTGCAAACACTTTCCAAAACGTTCACAACACCATCATATGCATTGTTCTTGACCCAAACATGTTGCGTGACCTCCCGATCAGCTCAATCACAATTCCTCCCGAACTTGTCTGTTGAACCTCATCTTATCCCTAAGACTAGTTCAAGGATCTCCATAACTAGCCATGTCTTGACCTCAAGCAACACCTGCACATGAACAAACATCCACTTTTTTCCCGAGCACAAGTCTGCGACTTGACTCACGTTGGTCCAAAAACCACAACACCTTACATGAGCATCTCACATAAGCATGTTGCAAACCATAGCAATGTATTAACCACCATAATCAGACATATCACATCAAAAACTTAGTAAGAGAATACTAAGCAAAAGTTCCATAAGCCAAGAAGCAAGTTCAAAACATTGCAAGTTAAAAACAGAGTGGCTGAAAATATGTAAACAGTTGCTCAGCAGTGACAGTTACACTTGAAATTCAATGAGAAAGTCCGGACAATCTGAACTGAGTAAAGAGTAACAGTTACTCCCAAAAACACATTTGTAAAGATCAATTGTGTCGACTCATCTGCAGCTCATGTGAGTGAAAGTTCGGACACTCTGAAGCGGGTATTTCGGCAAATATTCAAAAGTTTGAATGTAAATCCTCACTTTTATTATAATTGCCAATGTATTCAGCACACATAGGTCTCACAATCTCCCCCTTGATGAATGCATTGGCAACACCACTTAGAATACGAACATTGGTTCATTTACATGAAAAAAGTTTTGAAAGCAAATTTCTCCCCCCTTTTGAAATCAAAAATAAAATGAGAAAGAAATTAAAAAAAACAAATTCTCCCCCTGAGAAGAACGTGTAAAAACTCATGAATGTGCAATATGCGACATACCCCCTCTTTGACAATGTATTCAGCAAGACTCAAAAGAGAAATTTCAATTTATTATGAGCATAATATGACGTATACATATAAAACAAAGCTAATCCAAGTCATACTTTCAAGTAACTTACACTATCACATCAATGTGATACATAAGTAGTGTAAGTCATGCTAGAGATCAGGTGTAATTTTTTTCTATTTCAGCAAGTCATGATCTCACAAACTTAACTATTTCAAAACCTGAAAGCATGACACATGTTGCTGTATTTTTCATTATCTTTTAAAGCACAAGTTCAGATCATCTGACATTTGCAAGAGATTATATGCCGCATCAGCCTTATTCTAACCAACCAAGTCAAGCCTATGTCATTTGACAATCAGAAGATTAAGGACATGGTTTTATTCATTCACAACTTCTTTCAAGTTCATATCTAAGTGCAATGATAAGTCATTTCAAAAGAAGAAGTGCGATGCATTCATATTCTCTTGATCTTATCTCATTTTTCCATTTGATCATAAAAGCTCAATATGTGGATAATTGATTGATTAATTTTTCATTATTAAAAGCACTTGTGAGCATGCAACAAGTTCAAAATAGCAAGAAAGTTCGATTATGACCACATTTAGTGTAAGTAGTTATTCTAATTACTAGTCATGGAAAAAACTATAAGATGTATAGCATGAGTAATGTAGTAAGAACTTTCAGCATGTAAAAAGAATCACAAAGTCATATATGTATAAAATACTTTGCTCATATTATTTTTAAAATCAGATTCACACATAGACTTCCCAAGTTTCAAAACTCCCCCTCAATTTAGGCCATGAGGATGCACAACCCCTATTTCATTACGAAAAAATAAAAGACGAGTGAAATCCAAGGGTTTTGTAAAAATGTCAGGTAATTGTTGTTCGGTATCTACATGGTGAAGCATAATGTTTCCTTTTTCAATATTATCGCGGAGAAAGTGATACCTAATGTCAATGTGCTTTGTTCTAGAATGTTGCACAAAGTTTTTAGCAATGCAAATGGCACTAATTTTATCACAAAACAGTGGAACATTATCTAGATCAACCCCATAGTCCTTAAGTGTTTGAACAATCCAAAGAATTTGTGAGCAAGCGCTAGCAGCAGCTACATATTAAGATTCGGCCGTGGATTGTGCAACTGAATTTTGTTTTCTAGAAGACCAAGCAACAAGTGAATTACCAAGAAAATGACAAGCGCCCAAAATTTTTTTTCCTATCAATCCTACAACCCCCAAAATCAGCATCTGAAAAAGCTTTCAAAGTAACGGTTGAGGAAGAAGGAAGAAAAATGCCAAATTCTTGAGTTCCATGTAAGTACCTGAGAATCCTTTTGACGGCTTGACAATGTGAAGCACATGGGGAAGCTTGAAATGGTGCATAAAGACATACGCTGAATTGTATGTCCGGTCTTGATGTCGTGAGGTACAAAAGTGACCCGATCATGCTTCAATATTGTTTTTGATCCACAGGTTCACCATCTTCGTCAAGTTCAAGTGTTGTTGTTGTTCCCATTGGTGTACGAAGAGGCTTGCTTTTGTCCATGTTGAAGTGCTTAAGGAGGTCTTTCGTATACTTCGTTTGATGCACAAAAGTTCCTTCTTTGGTTTGCTTGATTTGCAGCCCCAAAAAGTATGTGAGTTCTCCCATCAATCTCATTTCAAATTCCGAACTCATCATAGCTGAAAAGTTGGATACAAGATCATGAGAAGCACAACCAAATATATTATCATACACATACACTTGAACGAATAGTGAGTCATTGCCATGCTTAAGAACAAAAAGAGTTTTATCAACCTTGCCCATGGTAAACCCCTTTTAAAGTAAAAATGTTTTTAACCTATCATACCATGCTCTAGGGGCTTGTTTAAGACCATACAAAGCTTTGGACATTTTGTAAACATGATTATGAAAATTTGGATTTTCAAAATCTGGTGGTTGCTTAATTAGACCTCCTCATTCATGTAGCCATTAAGAAAAGTACTTTTAACATCCATTTGATATAACTTGAAACCTTTAGATGCAACAAATGCTAACAAAATTCTTATGGTTTCTAATCTAGCAACGGGAGAAAAAGTTTCATCAAAATCTAAACCATCAACTTGTGTGAAACCTTGAGCAACCAACCTAGCCTTATTCCTAATCACAACCCCATCCTCACTTTGTTTATTTTTAAACACCCATTTATTTCTAATTAAAGTGTGACCTTGAGGTGGAGGTACAAGTTTCCAAATATTAGTTCTTTCAAAATTTTCTAACTCTTCTTGCATGGAAATAATCCAAGATTCATTAGTGAGTGTGTGTGATATATCTTTGGGTTCAAAAGAAGCAACAAAAGCAGAATGAGCATGAGAATTTGGTTCGCAAAACCTGGACCATGTGACCCGTTCCTACAAGCTTCCAATAATTTGTTGTGGAGGATGACTTTTGAGGACGTGGAGGGGAGAAGACACTTCACAAGCTCCTTATTCTTCATGATCATCTCAAATCGAAGAACTTGTGGCTTGAGAAAGATCTGGACCAGCAGTAGTGGTCATAGGTGCTGATTGTGGAGCGAGATCAAGAGCTGGAACGTCATTGTTTATTTCTGAAATTTCGGGCAGCAGATCGACTCCTTCTTCATCTTCAATGAAAATACTCTCCCCCTGCGGATATGTATCTGGACCTGCAGTAGTCAAGGTAGTACCTGGGCTAGCTTCATCAAAAGAAACTTTACAAGTCTCCACAATTTTTTTAGTGTCAAGTAAAAGCACACGATAGCCTATAGTATGAGATGGATAACCAAGAAACATGCCATCAACAGATCTAGCTTCAAATTTATCAAGATTACCATGTTTCTTAACAAAGCATTTGCAACCAAAGACCCTAAGATGTGTGACACTAGGCCTATGTCCAAACCGAAGCTTATATGGTGTTTTTCCTAGCTTAGCTCTCAAGAAAACACGGTTTGAAACATAACAAGCTGTTGCAATTGCATCTACCCAAAATTTTCTAGGAGTTCGGTATTCATCAAGCATAGTCCTAGCCATCTCAACTAAGGTTTTGTTCTTTCTCTCTGAAACACCGTTTTGTTGAGGTACATATGGTGAAGAAAATCGATGATCTATTCCTTTTCCAGCACAAAAGTGATCAAAAGATTGATTTTTAAATTCAGTTCCGTTATCACTTCTAATTACTTTTAAAGATCTTAGGTGATCAATTGATAATCTAAGAAATAAAGTTTTAAAGTGATTAAAAGCTTCATTGTTAGGTGCCATAAAGTAAACCCAAGAGTATCTAGAATAATCATCAACAATCACAAGCACATACCATTTACCTCCAAAAGATTGAACACATGAAGGACCTACGGTGTTAAGATGTAAAAGTTGTCCCGGTTCAGTTGTCATGGTCATTGTGAGAGGAGGATGCGAACCTGCAACCATCTTAGCATGTCTATAAGAAGAGTACACAATATCGTTGTCCCCTTTAAGCTTAGGTAGCCCACGTATGCGATCAAGACCACTAACACGTGTGAGGTGATCAAAGCCTACGTGACCAAGTCTACGATGCCAAAAATATAAGTCATTTGAATCATTACAACTAGACACCTATGCTTAGAAGTTGACATATCAAAATAAGCTTTAGAAACTCCTTCAAGCCTAGACATGTTAAACAAAATCTCACCTTTTGAATCTACAACCTTGCAGCAATTTTTAGTGAAGTTAACTTCTAGATTTTCATCTAGCAATTACGAAACAGAAAGCAAGTTGTATTTTAAATTTTTAGGAAGTGCCACATCCTTCAAAGTGTATTTATTTACTCTAACTGAACCCTTAGCAATTATAGGAGTTGAAAAATTATCGGTAAAAGTAACATTTTCTAAACGTGACATAAAAGAGGGGGAGGAGAACCATTCTTTGTTACTGGTCATGTGGCGTGAGCAACCTGAATCCACAATACAAATGTTCTCCTTCCTCAAGCATGTAACCTACATAGAAGCACAATACGTCGATGAATCAATACTGGGGTTACTCAAAAGGCATTTAGGAATCAGTACTGAGTCACACGACATCCAGCAGAAATAGCACGTGAAAGCTGAGAAAATACAACAGGTTTATGAGTTAAATTTTGAGAATTCTTGTTCCCAACTACTGATTTATGAAGTGTGTTATGTGTAGCACGAAAAACAGTAGGTTTAGGAGCAATCTTTGCATTTTTATGACTTGTTACAGTGGGTTGTATGTTCCTAACATTCCATTCAGCATGTACAACAAGTTTTGCTCGGTTGTTATGTGATCTAGCAATCAGTCTTTCCTTTTTATGTTGTTTAACTAGTCTATAACAAAAATCTATGACATGAACATATCTACCACAGTATGTACAATGAAAAGTAACCTTATGTTCATATCTAGATGAGCAAGCAACATGTTTATTTGAAACCGAATGAGACAACACTCCTGCAGATTTGAAAACCACTTGTTTTTGTTTAGGAACGCTTTGAATCAAACCATTTCCTAATTACTTTACAATTTTAGGTGGATGTTATTTAGCATGAGCATAAGAATCAAAACCTAAAGCAGTTTTATCATTGCAAGACTTAGATGAATTCAGCAGCAAGTTTAGGTTCTTATTTGCATTACAAAACTGTTCTAGTGTCCTATGAATGTCATCAAGTTTCTTGGACAAGTCTATACAGTTTTCACATGAAGTTTTTCCTTTTAGTTTGCAATTAGAATAAGAATTAACTTCATGAACATGTAAAGCATTGTTCAAAGCAAAAATTTCATCCGTAGCATCATGTAGTTTCTTATTAAGATCATCACAGCTAGAACAATGCAAATTAATTGTAGAACAACTAGCATCTTTCATGTTTTATCATTAAGTGCAGCAAGCTTTTTGTTCTTTTCAATTTTTTGTTCAAGTCTATCAAGTGTGGAGGTGTGCGCACTTCTTAAAGAGGACGATTGTTCATAAATCAGATCGCAAGATGAACAAGAATCATCACTCGGAATCAAAATTTTAAACATTTAATTTCAGATTCTAGTGATTCAATTTTAACATTACTTTGCTTAAGTTTTTTGTCCTTTTTCTTAAGTACGGTAGTGGCACGATAAAGAGCATCAAACAATTCATCGTAAGAGAGATTTACCTCCTCATTGTTGCTGATTTGTTTGTCTTCCTCCGAGCTTGAACTTGATTTGCTCGCCATGAAACACGCATTTGCCATGGCGTCTTCATCTGCATCACTTCCAATATCAACGTCACTCGAGCAATACTCTTGAATTGCGGAGAAAATTTTGTCCATCACTTTACGTTGAGTGAAACCCTTCTTTTTCTTGTTGTAGTTGGCAGAGGAGTGTTTCGTCCTTGTTAGTTTTTCATCACAGAAAGTAGGACCTCAACGGTTAGGGCAATCTATACGAAAATGTCCTGTCTTACCACATTCAAAGCATCGTTGAGAGTTGTCACTTCCTCTACTTCTTGTTCTCACATTTTGCAATGCTTTTGAGAACCGAGTAGAGAGAAGTGTGAGCTCCTCCTCCGGAAACTCTTCAATTTGTTCAAGGGTTAGAGAGGACAACGAAGAAAGTGTACCACAAGATGAAGAATTGCTAGAACTACGTGTTTGAAACAAAAACAAGAGACTTATTAGGATTCTTACGTGAGATTATGTTAATTTCATGAGTTTTTAATTCAGAATATAGCACATCTAAAGTAAGCGTACTCATGACAGTAGACTCACGAATAGATGTCACTTTCATCTCCCAAATTTCCATGTCTAATGCACTTAACAGTTGCCTAACATTTTCAGCATCGGAAAAATTAACATTGACACTACGCATGCAAGTTGCTGAGAATTTTATTAAAACGAGCAAATAAATCATCGATGGACTCACCTGGTTGCATCTTAAAGTGCATATATTCTTTCCTGAACATATCTTGCCTTACATCCTTGATCGTGTTGGATCCTTCATGGTAGTCGCAAAGTGCTTTCCACACATTGTATGCAGATCGGAGGTGTGCAACACGATCGAAATCGCTTTGAGTCAATCCTTGGATGATCAAGTTGCGAGCCTTGTTATTGTTGTCGACATCCCTCATGTTTACAGTCGTAACTTGATCATTTGATGGCACTTCGAAGCACTTGTAGACTTTTTCTCATATGGCGAATCCTTGCGCTTGAATGTAATCCTCCATACGAGCCTTCCAAACCTGAAAATCAAGGTCATCGAACACACAAGGTTTTGCGGAGTATTTCTCCTTGTTGGTTAGCGAAAACACGTACAAATCAATGATATTAGAGCACCGTGGCTCTAATACCAAATGTAGGATCAAAGAGCACGTGACAAGCTACCATAGGATGGTGAATGGAAGATTAAAACTTTTATGCGGAAGCTACAAAAACCCCTCGGCAGAAAATTGATCTGATAAAGAAACCATGTGTGTGACTGTTTTCGATGTGTTCAAACGTGACTAAACTAGTGGAGATTATACATAATCAAGTCACGAAGCCACTTCAACAAGAATCACGTGAAAACACTAAGTAGAACTTGAGTTATTATCAAAATACTAGACGAAGGTCATTCTGTTCTACCCGATTTTAAAAACAGATCTGTAATGCTGCAAAGAAACTAGTGTAGATCAAAAATCACAAATCCAATGACCATTAAATTCTCACATATGATATATAATCAACTTTTGAAGACAACCCAATAAGAATCATGCCATTTGGATCAGTAAAACGCGAGTTATGATGAAAATACCAAAGCAACATCAGTCTGTCCAGAAACTCGCCGAGGAAAAACTTGTCTGAAACAAGTCGGACGAACAAGGCACCAAACCTCCTCTAAACTACAAATTTTATTGATCAAAACTCAATAGAAGAATCCACAAGGCATGCTCTCCACTAGCCTTGGCCTCCATTGCTTATATAACCAGCCCTAAGGCCAACCCAATCCAAACTCGGACTCCTACTCCTACTTGGATTCAAACTCTAACTTTCCAAAACTGCTCAAGACTCTTCTATACATAGATCGAAGCAATCTTAAGACTTCCAAAAACCTTAGAAACATCCCAAATATTCCTAAAACAACTCTACTTCGTGCCTAACATGAAATTCTATTATAACCAACTCGAAACTTTCCATAAATGAACCATAACTGCCTCAGCCGCAGCCTGAGTGCAAAATCCAACCGGTTGAACCTTTTCAACCATATCTTCACTTCCATGTCTCTTCACCATGCCTTGGAACAATGTAGGCACGTCCATGCACCCTTTGCATACGTGCAAACACTTTCCAAAATGTTCACAACACCTTCATATGTATTGTTCTTGACCCAAACATGTTATGTGACCTCCCGATCAGCTCAACCACAATTCCTCCTGAACATGGTTGTTGAACCTCATCTTCTCCCTAAGACTAGTTCAAGGATCTCCATCACCAGCCATGTATTAACCTCAAGCAACACCTACACATGAACAAACATCCATTTTTTCCGAGCACAAGTCTGCGACTTGACTCACGTTAGTCTGAAAATCACAACACCTTACATGAGCACCTCACATAAGCATATTGCAAACCATAGCAATGTATTAATCACCATAATCAGCCATATCACATCAAAAACTTAGTAAGAGAATACTAAGCAAATATTCCATAAGCCAATAAGCAAGTTCAAAATATTGCAAGTTAAAAACAGAGTGGCTGAAAATTAAACACTAGGAAAACAGCTGCTTTGCAGTGACAGTTACTCCTGAAATGCAATGAGAAAGTTCGGACAATCTGAACTGGGTAAAGAGTAACAGTTACTCCCAGAAAACACATTTGTAAAGATTAACTGTGTCGACTCACGTGCAGCTCATGTGAGTGAAGGTTCGGACACTCCAAAGCGAGTATTTCGGCAATATTCAAAACTTTGAGTGTAAATCTTCACTTTTATTTTAATTGCCAATGTATTCAGCAAACATAGATATCACACTAGTAAAGGTAGAAAGGAAGTAAAACCTGAACATGGATATTTACTGATTTAGTGTGGGTACATTTGAGAAAAGAACGATTCTTTGACTTGAGAAAATCTGAGCTCATGTCACGAGCTGCTGGTCCTATTAATTGTTGAAAAGATTAATGACAATGCATATAAGTTTGAGTTGCTTCCTGATTTTGGAGTTAGTCCCACATTTAACATTTCAGATATGCGACCATACTTGGGAGAGGAAGATGAGCATGAGTCGAAGACGACTATGACTCAAGAGGGGGGTGATGAGGACATCATAACAATGGATACTCACATTCCTTCTATTCGTATACAAGGACCAATCGTAAGAGCAAGAGCACGATTACTATATCATCACGTGAACTCATTCCTGAATTCCTATCCATGTGAAATTGAGAATGGATCGCTATTTAATGATTTAATTATGATTATAAACCATGGAGGGGATCAACAAATAATAAGAGGAAGTTTTAGGAATGTGAAGAGCCAGAAGGGACGTCCACAAGATGCTATGAGCAGACTCCAACTCGAACTTGAGTCCAACTCGGACTCCAGGAGCAGTCCAACTTCAAATAGACACCCAAGATGCATATAGACTCCGTTTTCGACGTTCTCCATATGCACGAAAAGCTAATAAATTAAAATTTCCAATGGATCTGGTCCCATGTAAAAAATCCTCCGGAGTCACTGAAAATCGTTGAAACAATGTCGAGTTTAGAGTCTGTCCAGTGTTGCGCCACCATATTGGGCCTTCGAGCCTTGTATCTTTTGGCCAAACCCTAGACTTCAAATACTGCAGCCCCGGCCATGTTTCGCGGATTTTGCTTAGATTGATCTGTTATAAACAGTTTTGTCATTCTATGGTTTGTGAGGCCCCAATTTCACGATTTTGGATTGCATCTTCGTCGTTCTTGCCTATGTTCTCGGTTGCACCTGCAGGGATTAGCCTTCTTCAGAAGGTCAGGTGTGTGAAGCACAGTTGATAACTAACAGAGTAGTGGTGTAGTGATTGCAGGGATTGTTCAGGTTCTGCTCGAGTGTCTTGGATCATCAACGTCCAGGTCTCCACTTCAGCCGACCTACCTTTCGGAAGATCGGACCTGCTCTTTCTCATCACACAAAGTTTTTCTTTATTTACAAGGTGTTCAAAAACTGTTTCATACTCTAGAGCAATGCTAAGCATAAGGTTAGTTAAATTCTATCTGTTCTTACAATCTAGAGATATCCTTTTACCATATTTACTGTTCATCTATGATGTTGTGCGTTCAAAACGTTCATGACTTTTTGGTGTGGTACACCAAAACCCAACACTTTCACGCACCCTTTTAACACCCTTTTTGATAACACTCATTCCATCTTTCACAATCAAATTAATAATATGCGCAGCACGATGCATATGCAGCAATGTACCATGCAGCATAAGAGAGGAAAGAGGCATCTTATGTTGTATAGCTTGCATTAAATTATCATTGATGCTGCAGTTATCAAGAGTCACTGTCAACAACTTATTTTCGATCTGCCAGTCTTGTAAAACTTCATTAAGAACATCACTTATAACTTCCCCTATATGTGGGGTTGGCACATATATAAACCCATGAAACAACAATAGACAACAAGATATCATTACATTACAGCAAGGTAAAAACAATATATAGCAATATACTACAACAATAATATATAGCAATAAATTACCTCAAAAGAAAACTTTTCAGCTTCCAATAATCATCAATGTAATGTATTGGGACAAACATATCCTTTCTTCTGGTGATTTGTTGTCCACATATCCGTAGTTACAACAATGCAAGGGTTGAAATGAATTAAGCAAGGAAAGCCTTTGCACCTCATACATATCCAATATATCCTTTTTAATAGTGTTTCTAGACATCACATTGAAAAGAGGTTGCAGTGTTGCACAAAATCTCTTAAAACCAACATGTTCAACTATAGATAGTGGATACTCATGGGCACATATCATTAGTGCAAGTTCCTTCCTAGCAATTTGCTAATCAAAAACATACTTTCCAACAACAGAGGCCCCATTCTCATCTTTGCCTAACTCCAAGGTTGATTGTTCTAAAGCCTTTCTAACTTGTCTAGATGCACAACTTTTAAGGTGACTACGCAAGTGATTTGTCCCTAGTCTACTATGTCCAACTAGTAGTTTTTTACACCAATTACACTGAGCTTTAATATTACCACCCATTGTAACCTGTTCAAATTCTAGCAAGACATCATACTTAAGTTTTCTATTGTTACCAACAGCCATATGGTCATTGTGGAAGTTTGCTACGACACTTCCCCCGGTCTACTACGGGAGCAGCCCATGGAGGTTCTTTGATTGGAGGGGCTTGATGTCCTTAGGGTGATTGAACTCGAGTGAGCAGGTGAACACTGAGATTTACGTGGTTCGGGCCATCGGAGCAAAATACCCTACGTCCACGGGGGTGATTGTTGTATTGATTGCGCGTATGTGTGTTTGAGTTGGCAGGGTTGCAAACCCTTTGACGAGTTGACACCCCGGTCCTTTTATAGTCCAAGGTCGGGGTGGTTACAATGAGGCCCAGAGCTCGACTAGTGGCCCCGAGGCTATCTCAACCCTATACGTAATCTATGGTTTTTACAACTCCAAGTAGAGTGGCTGGTGGAGGAGTTAAGTCCCGCCGCCTGGCGCGCTGAGCGCTTATGACCGCGCAGCAGGCGATGATGATGACGCCGTCTTGTCGCCACGTCG
Source organism: Neostapfia colusana (assembly GCA_030760725.1). Classification (NCBI taxonomy): domain Eukaryota; kingdom Viridiplantae; phylum Streptophyta; class Magnoliopsida; order Poales; family Poaceae; genus Neostapfia; species Neostapfia colusana. The sequence goes on from JASWHV010000015.1 coordinate 63,175,920, forward strand.
CCTCACTTTGTAGGGCAGCACTATGCCATTGGGTGGCACTGTGCCGCTCACGCCTCGTCGCCCTGTCTTGTCACCGTAATGGAAAACGGGCGAAGGACGGAGGCATGCGCCGTGCGCCACACTTCTGGGGAAGGCGTGAGCCTTGAATGCACGGCCTAACAGCGCATTTCCTCCTTGAATTCTTCAATCCACGGCCCACGACGGATCATGGGACACGTGGAGGCTCCGGAGCCCTTCTCAATGGGGAGGAGATTCAGAGCCCACATACACGTGGCAGCTCCGGACCTCACCTTAGCTTGGATTCTTGGTTTGGGGCCAAGGGCATGTGTCAGCTCTGGAGCCCTCTTCAGCAGGGAGGAGGTTCAGAGCCCAGGTACACATGGCAGCTCTGGACCTCACCTCAGCGGGGAGGCTTGGTCCGGGCCCAAGGGCACGTGTTGACTCTGGAGCCCTCCTCGGCAGGGAGGAGAATCAGAGCCCGGGTACATGTGGCAGCTCCGAACCTCACCTCAAAGGGGAGGCTTGGTCCGGGGCCAAGGGCACGTGTCGTCTCCGGAGCCCTCCTCTACAGGGAGGAGGTTTAGAGCCCACATACACTTGGCAGCTCCGGACCTCATCTCAGTGGGGAGGCTTGGTCTGGGGCCAAGGGCACGTGTCGGCTCCGGAGCCCTCCTCAGCAGGGAAGAGGTTCAGAGCCCTGGTACACATGGCAGCTCCGGACCTCACGTCAGCTGGGAGGCTTAGTCCGGAGCCAAGAGCAAGTGTCATCTACGGAGCCCTGCTCTACAGGGAGGAGGTTTAGAGCCCGGATACACGTGGCAGCTCCGGACCTCACCTCAGCGGGGATGCTTGGTCCGGGGCCAAGGACATGTGTCGGGTCCAAAGCCCTCCTCAGCAGGGAGGAGGTTCAGAGTCCACATACACGTGGCAGCTCCGGACCTCACCTCAGCGGGGAGGCTTGGTCCGGGGCCAAGGGCACGTGTTGTCTCCAGAGCCTAGGCGCACGTGGCAGCTCCAGGGTTGACCCCGGGGCCACGGACACATGGCCATGCTAGCGCCTGCATAAGCAGGGAGGCGGGTCAAGGTTGTCTTCAACCCTCCATGCAGGGATACCCGGTCTGCAGGTACCGAAAGTGGCCCCCGGGCCCATCTCGGGAAAGACAACAATCCCGCAGGTGGGGCCTCCATCTTTCCCACATAGTAGCTTTGAACCTGCACTTTGGAATCCAAAGCGGCAGCTCGATTCTAGTGTAGTGGGTGTGCAATTGTACCTGGCAGACGAAAAGGCCGGACGTCCTTGCCTTAATGGGTGTTCTCGATAGTCGAAACGGCGGCACGTCGTTGGCGTAATGGAAACGTGCCCGCTTTTAACTGGTGGGTCGTGGCGACATGCTCAAGGGGTCGCCCCGGGGATTTACTGCAGAAGTGCTCGGGTCGACCGCTGCAGTTCCACCGCGCTGCTTTTGTGGGAACCACCGCACATTCCTGAGGAGTCACCCGCCTGGCCCCTAGTGTCTAATGGGTGGACCTGGGTCCCATCTGTTATTGGGGAGGCGGGCAGCATGCGGCGGTGGAAACCCAAACGTCGTGCCCATTGCCCTGCCGAAGGTTGCAGACGTAGAAAAGGAAGCCTTCCGGAGAAGGGCTGTTCCTTTCTGCCTCTTGTGATATTCGTTTTCCTCTTTCGTGCTCAAAGCCTCCACTCCCCAATGCTCTCAGCATTCTTTCGCCGCCAAGGCTTCTAGCCTATGCTCTTTCCGGCTTCAGCCCCTTGCGCTCCGGTGGTCCGGCCCAGGAGGTGAGCCAAGTGCTCCATTCCTTGGACTCGGTCGGAGTCAAGCTCCTGGCGCTGGAGAACATCGTGGGGGAGCAGCTGGAGACCGAAGGCAAGGCTCTGGCCCAACAGGTGGCAGAGCATGTTCTCCTTGCCTTCAGAGCTGCGACCCCAGCATCTCCCTGGAACCTGTGGCGCAGGGCCACAACGTAGAGCTGTCAGGGGCGGCCAAGTATGTCGTGTAGGAGGTCGCCCGACTTGTAGCTGCTAGTTTCTAGCACGGGTAGCTTCTAGGTATCCCGCTCGCCTTGTATCCTCCTCTGTATGCCAGAGTTCTACCTTGAATAAAGACTCCTTGTTTCAAGTCTGTTTGTCTTGAATTGTTGGCGTAGACTTTGTACCCTTGGCAGTGCAAAGGTCTGGAATGACTCAGTCGAGGTGGATAGCTCTTTGCCGATGTCCTGAGCTTGTTCCTCCGGATCCTTAGCGGCGTAAGGACCCAGAGCGCTCCAGGGGTGTAGCTAACTTGTCCTCCCAGGTCCTTGGTAGCGCAAGGACCCAAGGAACCTCGGCCAGTGTCTTCAACTTGTTGTAGCCGGTGCTACGAGTCCTCTGCTTGCTACTGTAGTGGTCCGACGTCCTGCCCGGATGGTTCACCGTCATGGCCCCCTGGTAGGTGTAGCCCTTGAGTTGGGGCGCACCTACCAAGTATACTGTATGGAGAAGGACGTCAGCATCGGACCTCTTGGCAGATCCGGGATGCCAAGAGTCGTGGCCACCACCTTACGGGGTCGCACGCTGTCCCGAGAATCGCATTGGGTGGTGTCGAGCGATGCAGCGCCCAACAGCACACATATAAGGAACTCATATTACAGAAAACAAACGCAGAAGCTTACCAGTATTCTTTGTAAATAATTTACATCAAATAACTACGATGGAAGACTATAATCATCTCACGTTTAATATCTACTAAGCACTCGAGAAGATGTCCAGCCCGCGGACTCTTCTCGCTAGCAACACGAAGACATACGGCAGCGGCAGGGGTTTCCATGAGTTAAATGACTCGTATGGCTCCGAGTCTCACCAGATAACCTCTTCATAAGCGTAGATGTTAACTTGCAAGACCACTCATATAGCAAGCGTGAGCACATAGGCTCAGCAAGACTGATCCGTTTCCTCTAAGAAAGAAACTCTACATGCACGAAGGATTGAATATGGTAGTTGCATAAGGACTTGCCTACAGTTGATCCTTAACTTTCAGATTTATAGCCTCATTTTAAGACCATAAGCCAAGCAGTATCGCAACTCCACAATAAAACAAGAAACGCTTTGTTATGATGCTTCTTGCACAAGGTGAAGTAAACTTAATTAGCACTATCACTAATTCAAACATGATTGCAATACAATTTTGAGCACAAGCCTTATCAATTCATAGTAATTCACTTCACATATTACTACGTCAAGACTCAGTGTCCAAGTATGCTCATACAACTACGAGCGACGGTGATTCAAACCAAGACACGCCCGGACTGCACGACACATACACCCATCTCCGAGTTGTCGGTAGCAACCTCGACCGATGTTGTACGCAGCCACCTTTCCCAAGTTTATCCACACCGGAAATGGTCCCATCGACCCCAACAACAAGCTCCCTCAAGGTACATACCTGCAGTGATATGTTTTTGAGCGAGTTACCTCCTGCTGTACTGACGCCGAAAGCCTAAGCGGGTCGGAAAAGTTCCAATATGGATCTCACGAGGTACATCGGTTTCCTGGGTCCCATATAGCCAATATGCATCTGGTACAGAACTCAAACTTGTCCAACAGGGCCAAGTACTGACGGGCCTTAACCGGCACAGGCCAGAGCTATGCACGCCCGGACCTCGGCCTGCTGCATCTCTATCTCCTTGCCCAGTCTCAATTTCTCATCTGAATTTTCCTCAATGTTCTAGTCATAAGTCCATACCGAGATCATCCCAAGCCCTAAGCTCACGGGTAGATTCCAACTACTCGACTTTTACCGGTCCTTCCAAAGGATCATTTAGCGTAGCCTAATTCCCTTGATGAGGTACTAATCTACCTATTCTCTTTTGGGTTAAATGTGGTCATGCAATTGGGTTTCAATCATCTAGACCTAATGCACGATATCATATCACATCTATAGTATATACAAATGAAAAACTTTATAAAACTTGCTTGAATGCAAACCGGGGCTTGCCTATTTTGCAGGTGAATAAATATATAATTCAGTAAGTGTAGTCGATCTCCTGAGGCTTGACCACTTGATCACCTTACTCCTAGATCCAAGCTTCACTTTGCTTCACAATCTTCCACGTCGATGACTATACGATATGAACATGCATATGTATTTAATTGTAAAGCTTTTGCTATCAAGGTCTAATGTTAAGTTAAAAATCAGAACTCTGTTTAAGAATTTGAAATTGAACTGGATCTAGGGGATGGAGTTGGGTTTAGCAAATGGGACCAAGTGCTAAGTGCTTTTCCTAATTAGGGTAATTCTACCTAAGCAAAGTGTACTGAAAAGTACTGTTCCATAGCTCAAATTTAGCTGAAAATTTTCATGTGAGTTTCTTGTCACAAGAAAGTCTCCTGTACCAAAAATTAGAAGTTTCCATTGATTAGTTTTTCCAGAACAATTCCCTAAGCATTTTGGCTCAAGGAATTAATTCTGAAGTAACTTACATATTCATGCAAAACTTAGTGAACTACAATTTCAAATATAGTTCATAGAGTGTGAATAAATTTTCCTAGGATTTCTGGAGCTAATAATTGCCAGTTTGGAACTTTTTCTGAAAAAGTTTCTGTATTCATTTGAATTCAGCAGTTTGCAATCAGAATTCTCCTACTCAAATCAACTCCAACTGATCTGGAAATTTAACAGGATTTAATAATATCCTAAGGAATATTCTGGCAAAATATCCGCATACTTCTTCACGTTGTAACCGGTATGCACAGGGATGAAATGTGCTGATTTGGTTAATCGGTCTACGATTACCCAAATTGAATCATGGTTGTGGGAGGTCATCGGTAACCCGATGATGAAGTCCATACTCAAGTCTTCCCACTTCCATGCCGGTATTTGCAATGGTTGCAGCAGGCCCGACATCTTCATATGGTCGTCCTTAACTCTTCAAGACGTATCACATTCCAAAACATATTTGGCTATCTCTCGCTTCATACGTGTCCACCAAAATTTCTTCCGGATATCTTGGTACATTTTATTGCTGCCCGGATGAATGGAAAATTTGGACAAATGAGCTTCATCCAAAATTTTCTTCCGTAGTCCCATATCCCGAGGTACTACTATCCGGTCTTTAAACCACAACGTACCGTGTTCGTCTTTCCAGAAGCACTTCATTTCTCCATTGTCTATTCTCCACCATATGTGAGACATACCCTTGTCTTTTCTTTGAGCCTCAATGATCTCCTCTCAGATTGTAGGAATGAGACCAAGACTATAGAGGGCTCCATACGGGATGACACGGAGACTTGGTTCTTCATAATCCATTTCAGCAATAGTCAAGTGATGGACATGTGCCTTACGACTGAGCGCATCGGCGGCCACATTCGCTTTTCCCGGATAATAAGTTTATAATCTTTAATGAGCTCTATCCATCTTTGTTGAAAGTGAAGATGTATTTCGAGCTCTTGTGGTCGGTGTAGAGGTGTACAAGATTTCCGAGCAAGTAATGCCTCCACATCTTCAAAGCAAGGACCACGGCAGCTAACTCAAGATCATGAGTTGGGTAATGCTGTTTGTGGTTTCGGAGTTGACGAGATCCATAAGCGACCACTCGTCCTTCTTGCATCAGAACGTAGCCAAGGCAGATCCCAGATGCATCGCAATACACGTCGAATGGCTTCGTCATATCCGGTTGAGCAAAAACTGGCGCTGTTGTGAGATGCTTCACTAATGTCTTGAGGGCTTGTTCACACGCAGCACCCCAAACATAGTTAGTATTCTTTTTTAACAGCTCCATCGTCGGTGTAGCGATTTTGGAGAAGCTCAGAATGAACCTCCAGTAATAACATGCTAAATCGAGAAAGCTTCGGATTTCATAAATAGACTTTGGTGACTCCCATTTCTGCACTTGGATAATCTTACTTGGATCTATAGCAATGCCTTTCGCTGAAATAGTGTGTCCGAGAAAAGGTACTTGATTTATCCAAAATTCGTACTTGCTGAATTTTGCATAGAGCTTGTGATCTCGTAATCTTTGCAGCACAATATGCAGATGCTCAGCATGTTCTTCCTCTGACTTGGAGTACATCAAGATGTCGTCGACAAAGACCACGACGAACTTATCCAACTCTGGCATGAACACTGAATTCATCAGGTACATAAAGTGGGTTGGAGCATTGGTCAACCCAAAGGACATGATGAGGTACTAATATAACCCGTATCTCGTCGAGAATGTCGTCTTCAGAATATCTTCTGCCCATATTTTAATTTGATGATATCCGGACCGAAGATCCATCTTCGAGAATACCTTAGCACCAACTAATCGATCGAAGAGCATATCAATTCGAGGTAGTGGATACTTGTTCTTGATGGTCACAACATTAAGTGGATGATAATCAACACAAAGCCGTAGTGTTTCATCCTTCTTCTTTACAAATAATGTTGAACAACCCCAAGGTGATGAACTCGGTCATATGAAACCCTTGCTCATTAGGTCATTCAGTTGTGTCTTCAATTCTGCTAATTCATTGGGTGCCATTTTGCACGGCCTTCGTGAAATGGGTGTTGTTCCCGGCGCAAGTTTAATCTCGAACTCTACGTCCCGTTCAGGCGGCATGCCCGGTAAATCATCGGGAAACACATCTGGATATTCACATACCACCGGAGTGTCTTCTAACTTCATAGTTTCCGAGTGGTTCAATGTTGCAACCTGCTGCCGACTGGCGCCCAGAATTAATATATGAAGACCGTGCAGTGGGGAGTTGAGCTCAACGGTTCGGGAACTGATGTTGAGAACCCCATTGTGGTAATTCAACCACGATATTCCCAAAATGATGTCGATCTTCAGACCCCCGAGAATGATGAGGGTGGTGGGGTATATTCTACCACCCAAACAAAGAGGTGTTTGGGATACAACATTGCTTGCGGTAATGCTGCCCCCGGGTAAAGGTATGAGGTATTGACTCTTTGTATAAGTTGTTTGGAGCTGATGTTGAGCCACAAAAGATTGGCTCATGAAGTTATGTGTGGCAACGGAATCGAAGAGAATTAACACCGGTAGCTGATTCAGAGAAAATATTCCCGCTAACGCGGCTTCTCCTTCCGGAACATCATCAATCACTGTGTAGTGAATGATGCCTCTTGTCTGCCCTCTTTTCTGCAGATATAGGTACGGGTCTGAATATTGAAAATATGATGACCCGCAGCCTTGATTTCCCTCCGGGAAATACCTAGCATATTGACCCATACGACCACAAGTGAAACACGGATGTTTCTCTGGTTCTTCGCTGACTTGTGGTTGGAAGCTAGGTATATATGGCTGCAGCGATGGAGGACAAACCACCGCCTGATGCTGCTGCTGTGTAGGTGGTGCAAGTTGTGATACTTGACCAGCAATAAATCTTTGAGGAGTTGCTCATACAGGTGGCCGCCATATCTCACCGGATGGCGTTGGGTACACCGAACGGTACTTTTGGGGCATACAACTTGTGCTGACCTGTTCCTCACTCACTTTCCTCTTCTCTGCTAGCCACTCGAGTGTCGGCTTTTCTTGTATGAGAGTCGCACTGACCATGTCGGTGTAATTGCCTTTGTTGAACAAGGCCAATTTCTCCTGTAATATGGCACTCAGACCGTAGAAGAAGAAATCACACCGTGCCGCTTCTATTGCCACATATTCGGGAGCGTATTGTGCCAAATGGTTAAACCTTTTGACATACTCAAGGACATTCATGTCCCCTTGATTCAACCTCAAAAATTCCTCCCGCTTGGTCTTGGTAATCCCTATCGGTATGTGACGAGCATGAAAGGCTTCACGGAATTCACTCCATGTCACTTGATGGTCTTCCGGAATGGTGGCGAGATGTTCGACCCACCAATTTCCGGGGGCTCCATGAAGTTTTTGCGCGGTAAACAACGTCTTCTGAAATTTATCACACTTGAATACTCTAAATTTGGACTCCATGACACGAATCCACTGATCTTCTTCCACAGGTTCGGTAGCTTCCATAAAGATTGGCGGTTAAGTCGTCAAGAAATCCAAATAAGCATTGCGAGGTGGAACGACTTGTTGCACTTGATGAAGCATGCCTTGCTGTACCAAGGCTTGGAGTAATCTCGTGTTCTCTTGAGTAGATTCTTGGAGTAGCCTAGTGTTCTCTTGGTTATACTCAACAACCAGAGTCATAAGATCCATCCATCCTGTGGATGGTGGTCCCAACGGTGGAATAGAATCATCACCGCCTCGGCGAGAACTTCCGGCCTTACTCGAAGAAAGAGTACGAACCATACTGCAAAAATACATTTTGAGATGAGTCAAACATGAACTCAGCAGTATGTGAAGCTAAGGAAAACATGAATATGTCAAAACTTTATGAAAGCAGTAACAACATTCATGTTTACACAAATCCTTAAGTAGATATAACTAGTCAGCTTTTCTGTACAGAACAGACCAGTTTGCACTTAACCCAGGTTTTGATCCAGTTAACAGCATTTTCATAACTCAAGTTGAATACAGAAGTTAAAGTTAACTTCAATATATTTACAACAAGTATTTATATGTCTCCAGATCATTTATAAATCAAAAGTTATGATCATCTATAGTTGACAGAATTCCTGGATAAAATTTGCCAGCATCTCCTTTTAATGTGGCTGTTTTTATCACAGTTGTATCTGAAATACGAGTACAACTCTGAACAAATTTTGAACTACAGCAATGTTTCATATGTCATAAACTTTCCAACAGTGTATCATAGGACTCTTAGGGATCTTTCTACTGAAAGTTATGGCTAAAATACAGAATTGTCCAAAGAGATTTTGGTTCTGTCCTGGTTCTGGACAGTTTACACTCAACTGGACTTTCCACCAATTTGGCGTGTGATTTTGCTCTGGAGGTCTACAAAGAAGTTGTAGATCACTTAAAAAGATTTTGAGAACTGTATCATACACCTTCATTGGGTAAAGATACTCAGAATTATGTTCTGTCAAACTCCAGCAAGAATTCCTGTCAGAAACAAAGCACTCTGTTTTTGAAACTTTTGAAGCCTAGCAAATTCTCTTATGTGAATATTAGTTCAAAATAAGAGCTCAGTAACTAATATTTGTGTCAAAACTTTTATTTGAAAGTTAGTTCATGAGTCACTTCTTCATAGGGAAGAGGTTATTAAGTTTAGTACGGTATCGATGCACCGTAAGAGAGTGACGGTACTACATTGCCTCACAAAAGAAAACCTAACCGGATTACACTGGCATATCCGTATCCGTAGGTGGCACTAAGAACAGTCACTCGCAAACGTGTTCTACTCGTAATAAGGGTTCGTGGTTAGAGTACCTGCACAACCCACGTAATCATCGGACTCGGTCGCACAATTGAGTCTTGCTCCATAAAAATTTCATATGCCCGTCTGTCGTCAGTCACACGGGCGTTCTCAAGCCAAACACGCCTTGAGTTATGTGTTCATGTCACCAACCACGTGACGGGGTCTCCACCTACTTGCCCGCAGCACGCCGGGGACTGGCTCGTTCACATACTCCAAACAACATGAAGAGTCGTAGAGAACATATGAGCGGACCGGGTTACCTGCCACCCGTGGGGCTCCACCCTTCAGCTTATGCGCACTGGTGGACAATGCATACATGCACCCCCAGGACATAGAACGTCCCGAGATGAATGATTTTCCGAAATAGACACATAAGTTAGCTTGCCACCTTCATATTATGCTAATATAATAGTCCTTATGTGGGTCTAGTACCGTTTTCTCACCGTATACTAAATTTCTGTCGTAATATGATCCTTATTCCGTGTGCTATTTCCAATGTGGCTCTGATACCACGCTGTCGCGGCCACCCCCTTACAGGGTCGCATACTGTCCCGGGAATCGCATTGGGTGGTGCCGTGCGATGCGGCACCCAACAGCACACATATAAGGAACTCATATTACAAAAAACAAATGTGGAAGCTTACAAGTATTCTTTCTAAATAATTTACATCAAAACAGAAGAAGACTATAATCATTTCACGTTTAATATCTACTAAGCACTAGAGAAGATGTCCAGCCCGCGGACTCTTCTCGCTAGCAACAAGAAGACATACGGCAGCGGCAGGGGTTTCCATGAGTTAAACGACTTGGATGGCTCCGAGTCTCACCGGACAACCTCTTCATAAGCGTAGATGTTAACCTGCAAAACCACTCATATAGCACGCGTGAGCACATAGGCTTAGCAAGACTAATCCGTCTCCTCTAAACAAGAAATTTAAAATGCACGAAGGATTGAATATGATAGCTGAACTTTGCATAAAGGACTCACCTACAGTTGATCCTTAACTTTCAGATTTATAGCCTCATTTTAAGACCTTGAGCCGAGCAGCATTGCAACTCCACAATCAAACGAGAAACGCTTTGTTACATTGCTTCTTGCACAAGTTGAAGTAAACTTAATTAGCACTATCTCTAATTAAAACATGGTTGCAATACAATTTAGAGCACAAGACTTATAAATTCATAGTAATTCACTTCACTTCTTACTACGTCAAGACTTAGTGTCCAAGTATGCTCATATAACCGCGAGCGACAGTGATTCAAACCAAGACACGCCCGGACTGCACGACACGTACACCCATCTCCGTGCCGGCAGCAATCTCGACCGATGTTGTACGCAGCCACCTTTCCCAAGTTCATCTACACCGGACGCAGTCCCATCGACCCGAACAGCAAGCTCCCTCAAGGTACATACCCGCAGTGATATGTTCTTAAGCGAGTTACCTCCTGTTGTACTGACGCCGAAAGTCTAAGCCGATCGGAAGAGTTCCAATATGGATCTCACGAGGTACATCGGTTTCCTAGGTCCCATATAGCCAGTATGCGCCCGGTACACAACTCAAACGTGTCCAACAGGGCCAAGTACGGACGGGCCTCAACCGACACAGGCTAGGGCTATGCACGCACGGACCTCGTCCTGCTGCATCTCTATCTCCCTGCCCGGTCTCAATTTCTCATCTGTGGATTTTCCTCAATGTTCTAGTCATAAGTCCGTACCGAGATCATCCCAAGCCCTAAGCTCGCGAGTAGATTCCAACTACTTGACTTTTACCGGTCCTTCCAAAGGAACATTTAACGTAGCCTAATTCCCTTGACGAGGTACTGATCTACCCATTCTCTCTTGTGTTAAATCTTTTCTTGCAATTGGGTTTCAATCATCTAGACCTAATGCACGATATTATCTCACACCTATAGTATATACAAATTTTATAAAACTTGCTTGAATGCAAACTGGGGCTTGCCTATTTTGCTGAATAAATATATAATTCAGTTAGTGTAGTCGATCTCTTGAGGCTTGATCACTTGATCACCTTACTCCTAGATCTGAGCTTCACTTTGCTTCACAATCTTCCACGTCGATGACTATACGATATGAACATGCATATGTATTTAATTGTAAATCTTTTGCTATCATGGTATAATGATAAGTTAAAAATCAGAACTCTGTTTAAGAATTTGAAATGGAACTTGGTCTAGGGGATGGAGTTGGGTTTAGCAAATGGGATCAAGTGCTAAGTGCTTTTCCTAATTAGGGTATTTCTACCTAAGCAAAATGTACTGAAAAGTACTGATACAGAGCTCAAATTTAGCTGAAAATTTTCATGTGAGTTCCTTGTCACGTGGAAGTCTTCTGGACCAAAAAATAGAACTTTCCATTGAGTAGTTTTTCCAGAACAATTCCCTAAGCATTTTGGCTAAAAGGAATTAATTCTGAAGTAACTTACATATTCATGCAAAACTTAGTGAACTACGATTTCAACATAGAGAATTCATTAATTTTCCTAGGATTTCTCGGACTAAGAATTGCCAAGAACTGATTTTTCCAAGTCTGGGACTTTTTCTGAAAAAGTTTCTGTATTCATTTGAATTCAGCAGTTTGCAATCTGGATTATCCTACTTTAATCAACTCCAACTGTGCTGAAAATTTAACAGGAGTTCTATAATATTCTAAGGAATAGTCTGGCAAAATTGGGGGATTTTTGGATGAACCAAACTCCCTCTAAAATTCTTTTACTGAAAAGTTACAAAGAATTTTCCAGAATTTATTATTGACTTTCATACAAATTGGGTTGCACGTTTGGATAGAGTTTTTCAATCTGAATCTAAACCATATTGAATAACCAAATTTGGAGTTTCCTACGCAAAGTTATGCTCTTCTAAAGTTTGAACCAAATCTGCCATTTAAACTAAATCGGGAAACGTTCAAATGACTGCCGTTGGGCCCAGGGCGACGTGGCGCTTCATGAGACGAAGACACACGGGGATACTGAGTTAAAGTGCAAAGCCACACATTGATCTAGGGCCACAGAAGATCCTGCCCCCTCAGAAATAGTGGCTGATGTGTGGGCCCGCGACTGCTTCTTCAGCCACGCGCCAACTCCCGCGCGCCCGCGCCCGGCATCTCGTCGGAGCTCATCGGAACCCGGTTTCCCATCATCCCCTCGCGCTTAAATTCGCCGCTAGCCCCAAAACACATGTTCTGAACACACTGGAGTGGTTTCCCCGGGGCGGCAACGCCTCTAAACTAGCTCGCGACGTGCAGCTTCTCAAACCAAACTCCGGCAACGTCGGCCGCCTCTTCTAGTCCCTCAAACACTCGGTTTCCAAGCTCTAGAGCACCACTGGGACATGTGTAAGCTCTACGTGAACGTCAACTAGCTCGGAGAAGGCCCTAACTATGTTGTCACCATGAGCCCGAGGTGGTACCTATGGTGCGCCGTCGGAAAACCTCAAATTGGCGCTTCTATAGCCGATCTTAAGCTATGGCATGGAACGTGAAGGTGCACAAGCAAGTCTAGAACCTGTGTGTGCCGTTTGAAGAGCCCTAAACGATGAGGGAGCAAAAATTTGAGTGATACTTACCCGAGTTTCGGTTTACACCGGCCGGAAGCAAAATCCAAAATTTGTCGTCGATGATCAGCAGCTCGTGCTAAGGTTCGGGGAGGAGGAGCGCTAGGTCCTTGCGCGTCCAGGAGGGCTCTTGCTTGGGCATGAAAGGATCCGTGTGAAGCTGTCCACGTGAGCCTCCACCTTCAGTTTCTTTCGGCTGCCGCAAGAAAAGTCCGTTCTCGGTGTTGGGAGGCCCGAACTCACTCAGTTTTGTGTCGAGGAGGTCGAGGGAGGAACAAAGGTGCAACTTGCAGTTGAGGAGGCTCTGTTTACAAGCAGAAGGGATGGATCCCGATCAACCGAGGGTGGCGACGATGAGGGTGCCCTGTTCTTGCGCGAGGGGGAAAACAGAGCCGAGGCTTCGGTGTTGTGGGCAAACTGAACACGGCGTGAGGTGAAAAGATCACCGAGCAGGTTGCCAGCGCGAGCAGACAGAGAGGAGGTGGCTCCTGCGTTGAGGCTCAGTGTCGAGCTGAGGTGCCCTCTCTGTGTTCGAGTGAGAACCCGAGAAATTGAAGACTTGGTGTGTAAGTCTAAGTGTTCCAATGACAAATGGGTCCCACTCTTTTTCCCTCTCCTTATCCCCCGAAAAATATCTCAAATTTGACCAGTGATATAATTCAAATGTGTGGAGCCCAAATCTGTAATTTATTTGGATAATAGCTCATGTTTCATCCAAATTCAAATTTGAATTCGAATTCCTACGCAATTTATAGTCCTCTTCGAAATGGCTAGCAAAGTACCTCCAAAATTCATCAAACTTTGCATCCCCACTAATTTGGATTTTCACCACAACATCTTGCATTTCTATTGTGCTACCCCCATTTGAATTTTGAGTTGAACAAATTGAGTTCATAAGCTGAATTTTAAACTTCTTCTTACACATGAGAACTTCACACATGAGGTTTAAATCAACTCTGTTTCCAAGCATTCAAATAATCATTTGAGCTTGTGTGGTTGTACACTCATGTGTATCATCACATGTAGAAAGTTTAAAGAAGTCCCAATTTTCATGAATCCTAAACATTGCATTCAAACATCAGTTTATTGTATTCATATTTTTGGGACCTTTACACCAAGGACCTCTTCAGACCTGCAAACATGTTAAAGAAAAGGAGTAGTCGTGCTCTCTGGCCACTCTTTCCTGTTGTTAGTTTTGCTGCGGCTTATGGTCCTCAGCAGAGATACAGAGCTTGGGTAATTCGATGTGGGTCATCCAGCTTATGGTTAAAGCCTTGCCCAAGGGTATGAGACTTTCGGTTCCCCGGTACTCAGCTATAGCGATGGAGAGACAGAGTGTGCACTCTTAGTGTAGGATCGAAGTACACGTGTAAAGCTACCAGAAGGGGGGTGAATGGTAGATAAAAACTTTTCAACAGAAGCAACAAAACACCCCTCAGCAGAAAACCAATCTGTTAAAGAAACCGTGTGTGCGACTAATCTAAACGTGTTCAACTGTGACAAAACTAGTATAGATTGTAGAGAATCAAGTCACGAAAACGTCACAACAAGAATCATGAAAATCCGTTGAGAGAAACTCAAGTTACGATCGAAAGATCGAACAAAGGTCAATCTGTCCTACGCGAGAAAAACAGTTCTGCAATACTGCAAAGAAACTCGTTTAGATCAGAAACCAAAAATTTAATGACCGTGAAATTTTCACAGATGATAGATAATCAAGTTGTGAAGACAACCCAAAAAGAATCACATCAATTGGATCTGTAAAACTCGAGTTATGATAAAGCCACCGAAGCAAGGTAGTGCTGAACAGAAACTCGACGAGAAAAACTTGTCTGAAACAAGTCGGACGAACAAGGCACAAAAGTTCCTTTAGAATACGGATTTTATTTATCAAAACACAAGAGGAACAGCCCCAAAGTCGTGTACCCACGAGCCTTGGCCTCCCTTGCTTATATAACCAGCCCTAAGGCCAACCCAATTCAAACTAGGACTCCTACTCCTACTTGGATTGAAACTGTAACTTTCTAATACTGCTCAAGACTCTTCTACACGCAGATAGAAGCAATCTTAAGACTTCCAAACACCTTAGTAACGTCCCAAACATTCCTAAAACAACTCAAATTCGTGACCCACACGAAATCCTATCATAACCAACTCAAAACTTTCCATATTTGAGTCAAACACGACTCAGCCGCAGCCTGAGTCCATAACCTAGTCGGTTGAACCTTTCCGACCAATTCTTTACGTCCACATCTCTTCATCACGCCTTGGAACCATGCAGCCACGTCCATGCACTCCTTGCACACGTGCAAACATCTTCCAACGACGTCCAAGATACCTTCATATGCATTGTTCTTGATTCAAACATACTGCGCAACCTCCCAATCAACTCAACCACAATTCCTCCCGAACTTGGTTGTTGAACCTCATCTTCTCCCTAAGACTAGTTCAATGGATCCCGTCACCAGCCATGTCTTGAACTCAAGCAACACCTGCACATGAATAAACAACCAATACTTCCGAGCACAAGTCCTCGACTTGACTCTCGTTAGTTCCAAAACTACAACATCTTACGTGAGCACCTCACATAAGCATGTTGTAAACCATAGCAAAATGATATCAGCCATAACCACCAAAATACACCAAAAACTTAGTAAAATAATACTAAGCAAACTTTCCATAAGAGTAAAGCAAGTTCGAAACATTGCAAGTTAAAAGCAGAACCACTGCAATCAAGCTCCGAACCTTACCAAAGCTAACCGGATCTTGAACCAGAGCTTACCAAAGCTAGTCGGACCTAGCACCGGAGCTTACTAAAGCTTAGTCGGACCTAGCACGGAACTTATCAAAGCTAGTCGAACCTAGCACCGGAGCTAGCAAAAACAAGTCGGACCTAGCCAAAATAAGTCAAACCTAGACAAAGCAAGTCGGACCTTACGTCGGACCTATCGTCGGACCTTGCAGGAGCTCGGCCCTAGAGTCGGACCTTGTTAAAAAAGTGTTTTGGTAGTATTCAAAACTTTTATCATCAAAGCTAATGTATTCAGCACACATAGGTCTCACAATCTCCCCCTTGATGAATGCATTGGCAACACCACTTAAAATCCGAACATTGGCTTATTCACATGAAAAGTTTTGAAAACAACTTCTCCCCCTTTGTAAATAAGAAATAAAATGAGAAGAAAAACAAAAATACCAAAAAATCCCCCCCTGAGAATAATCGTGCCAAAACACTTGTGAATATGGGCAATGTGTGATCAATTTCTCCCCCTTTGATAATGTATTCAGCAAGGTACAAAAGAGAAATTTTATTTGGTTATGAGCACATTATAACATATACATATAAAACAAATCTCATCCAAATCATACTATCAAGTAACTTACACTACCACATCAATGAGATACATAAAGTAGTGTAAGCCATGCTAGAGATCAAGTGTAATTTTCAATTTAAGCAAGTCATGATCTAACAAACTTAACTATTTCAAGACCATAAAGCATGACACTTGTTGCTGCATTTTATTTCTCATTTAAAGCACAAACTTTGATCTTATGATATTTGCAAGAGATTATATGCAGCATCAGCTTTATTCTAACCAACCAAGCCAAGTATATGTCATTTGACAGTCAGAAGCTTAAGGACATGGTTTTAGTCATACACAACTCTTTTCAAGTTCATATCTAAGTGCAATGATAAGCCATCTCAAAAGAAGAAGTGCGATGCATGCATATTCTCTTGATCTTTTCTCATTTTTTTATTTGAACATAAAAACTCAACATGTGAGTTGATTACTTGATTAATTCTTTATGATTAAAAGCACTTGTGAGCATGCAACAAGTTCAAAACAGCAAGAAAGTTCGACCATGACCAGATTTAGTGTAAGTAATTATTTCAATTACTAGACATGGTAAAAACTACAAAATGTATAACACGAGTAATGTAGTAAGAACTTTCAGCATGAAAAAGGAATCACAAAGTCATATATGCATGAAATACTATGCTCATATTATTTTAATTTCAGATTCACACATAGACTTCCCAAGTTTCAAAATTCTCCCTCAATTTAAGCCATGAGGATGCATAACCCCTATTTCACTACGAATGTAACAAAAACGATTGAAATCCAAAGGTTTTGTAAAAATGTCAGTCAATTGTTGTTCGGTACCTACATGGTGAAGCACAATGTTCCTTTTTTTGACATTATCACGGAGAAAGTGATACCTAATGTCAATGTGCTTAGTTCTCGAATGTTGCACTTGGTTTTTAGCAATGCAAATGGCACTAGTGTTATCAAAAAACAGTGGAACACTATCTAGATCAACTCCATAGTCCTTAAGTGTTTGAACAATCCAAAGAATTTGTGAGCAAGCACTAGCAGCAGCTACATATTCAGATTCGGCTGTGGATTGTGCAACTGAACTTTGTTTTCTAGAGGACCGGACAACAAGTGAATTACCAAGAAAATGACAAGCACCAGAAGTACTTTTCCTATCAATCCTACAACCCCCAAAATCAGCATCGGAAAAAGCTTTCAAAGTAACGGTTGAGGAAGAAGGAAGAAAAATGCCAAATTCTTGAGTTCCATGTAAGTACCTGAGAATCCTTTTGACGGCTTGACGATGTGAAGCACGTGGGGAGACTTGAAACCGTGCACAAAGACATACGCTGATTGTATGTCCGGTCTTGATGCCGTGAGATACAAAAGTGGTCCGATCATGCTTCTATATTCTTTTTGATCAATGGGATCACAATCTTCATCAAGTTCAAGTGTTGTTGCTGTTCCCATTGGTGTCCGAAGAGGCTTTCTTTTGTCCATGTTGAAGCGCCTTAGGAGATCTTTTGTATACTTTGTTTGATGCACAAAGGTACCCTCCTTGGTTTGCTTGATTTGCAGTCCCAAAAAGTACGTGAGTTCTCTCATCATACTCATCTCAAATTTTGAACTCGTCATAGCTGAAATCTTGGACACAAGATCATGAGAAGCACAACCAAAGATAATATCATCCATATACACTTGAACGATAATGAGTCATTGCCATGCTTAAGCACAAAAAGAGTTTTATCAACCTTGCCCATGGTAAACCCCTTTTCAAGTAAGAATGTTTTTAACCTATCATACCATTCTCTAGGGGCTTGTTTGAGACCGTACAAGGCTTTGGACAGTTTGTAAACATGATTAGAAAAATTTGGATTTTCAAAACCAGGTGGTTGTTTGACATAAACCTCCTCATCTATGTAGCCATTAAGAAAAGCACTTTTAATATCCATTTGATATAGCTTAAAACCTTTAGATGCAGCAAAAGCTAAAAAATTCTTATGGCTTATAATCTAGCAACAGGAGCAAAGGTTTCATCAAAATCTAGACCTTCAACTTGTGTGAAACCTTGAGCAACCAACCTAGCCTTATTTCTAACCACAACCCCATCATCACTTTGTTTATTTTTAAACACACATTTAGTTCCAATTAAAGTGTGACCTTGAGGTGGAGGTACAAGTTTTCAAACATTATTTCTTTCAAAATTTTCTAACTCTTCTTGCATTGGCAATAATCCAAGATTCATTAGTGACTGCGTGTGATATATCTTTGGGTTCAAAAGAAGCAACAAAAGCAGAATGAGCATGAGAATTGGGGTCGAAAAACCTGGATCTTGTAACTCGTTCATGCAAGCTTCCAATAATTTGTTGTGGAGGATGACTTTTGAGAATCCGGAGGGGAGTGGACACTTCACAAGCTTCTTCTTCTTCATGTTTATCACAAATAGATGAGCTTGTGACGTGAGGAGGATCTGGACCAGCAATGGTGATCGTCGGTGCTGGCTGTGAATCAAGATCAGGAGCTGGAACAATGTCATTAGCTGCTGAATTTTCGGGCAGCAGCACCACTTCTTCCTCTTATTCAACAAAAATACTCTCCCCCTGCGGATATGGATCCGGACCTGCAATATTTGAACTAGTACCTAGGCTAGCTCCATCAAAAGAAACCTCACAAGTCTCCACAGTTTTGTTAGTATCAAGTAAAAGCACACGTAGCCTCTAGTATGAGATGGATAACCAAGAAACATGCCATCAACAGATCTAGCTTCAAATTTATCAAGATTACCATGTTTCTTAACAAAGAATTTGCAACCAAAGACCCTAAAGTGTGTGACACTAGGCCTATGTCCAAACCTGAGCTCATATGGTGTTTTACCTAGCTTAGCACGCAAGAAAACACGATTTGAGACATAACAAGCGGTTGCAATTGCATCAGCCCAAAATTTCCTAGGAGTTTGATATTCATCGAGCATAGTCCTAGCCATCTCAACTAAGGTTCTGTTATTTCTCTCTACAGCACCGTTTTGTTGAGGTACATATGGTGAAGAAAATTGATGATCTATTGCATTTTCAGCACAAAAGTGATCAAACGATTGATTTTTAAATTCGGTTCCATTATCACTTCTAATTGCTCTTAAAGATCCTGGGTGATCAATTGATAATCTAAGAAATAAAGTTCTAAAGTGACTAAAAGCTTAATTCTTAGATGTCGTAAAGTAAACCCAAGAGTATCTAGAATAGTCATCAACAATCACAAGAACATACCATTTACCTCCGAAGGATTGAACACGTGAAGGTCCTACGGTGTCAAGATGTAAAAGTTGACCCGGTTCAGTTGTCATGGTCATTGTGAGAGGAGCATGTGAACCTGCAACCATCTTAGCATGTCTACAAGAACACACAATTTCTTTGTCCCCTTTAAGCTTAGGCAGCCCACATATGCGATCAAGAGCACTAACATGTGTGAGATGATCAAAGCCTACGTGACCAAGTCTATGATGCCAAAAATATAAATATTTGGAATCATTTGCAACTAGACATCTATGCTTAGAGGAAGACATATCAAAATCAGCTTTAAAAACTCTTCCAAACCGAGACATGTTAAAAATAAGCTCACTATTTGAACCTACAACTTTGCAGCAGTTTTTATTGAAAATAATTTCCAGATTTTCATCTAACAATTGTGAAACAGAAAGTAAGTTGTATTTCAAATTTTTTGACAAGTGCCACATCCTTCAAAGTGTAGTGGTCATTTACTCTAACCGAACCCTTAGCAATTATAGGAGTTGAAGAATTATCGGCAAAAGTAACATTCTCTACACGTGACACAAAAGAGAGAGAGGAGAACCATTCTTTGTTACCGGTCATGTGGGGTGAGCAACCTGAATCCACAATCCAAATGTTCTCCTTCCTCAAGCGTGTAACCTACATAGAAGCACAATACGTCGATGACTCAATACTGGGGTTAGTTAAAAGGCATTTAGGAATCTAGTACTGAGTCACACGATGTCCAGCAGGAATAACATGTGAAAGCTGAGATAAAACAGTAGGTTTATAAGTCAAAGTTTGAGATTTTTTGTTCTTAACTACTGACCTATGAGGTGTTACTTGTGTAGCACAAAAATCAGTAGCTCCGGAGGCAAAAACAGAAGGTCCGGAGGCAAAAACTGAAGCTCCAGAGACAAAAACTGAAGCTCCGGAGGTAAACTTTGAATATTTCTGACTCATAACAGCAGGTTGCATGTTCCTGACATTCAGTTTAGTATGTGCAGCAAATTTTGCATGAGAGTTATAAGATCTAGCTTGCATTCTTTCCTCTTTATGTTGTTTAGCTAGTCTATTGACATGACCATCTCTACCACAATAGGTACAATGAAATTTAACTTTGTGTTCATGTCTAGATGAGCATGCAATATGCTTATTTGAACCCAAATGTGACAACACTCCTGCAGATTTAAAAATCACTTCTTTTTGTTTAGGAACTGTTTGAATCAAACCACTTCCTAATGATTTTATAATTTTAGGTGGATGTTCCTTAGCATGAGCATGTGAATCAAAACCTAAACCTGTTTTATCATTGCAAGACTTGGAAGAATTCAGCAGCAAGTTTAGGTTCTTATTCCCATTACAAAACCGATCTAATGTCTTATGCATGTTATCAAGTTTATTTGATAGATCAAGACAATTTTCACATGAAGTTTTTCCTTTTAATTTGCAATTGGAACAATATTTAACTTCATGAGAACGTAAAGCATTGTTCAATATAGAAATTTCTTTCATAGCATCTTGTAGTTTCTTATCAAGATCATCGCAAGTAGAACAATGCAAATCAATTGTAGAACAACAAGCATCTTTTAAGTTTTTATCATTAAGTGCAGCAAGATTTTTGTTCTTTTCGATTTCAAGTTCAAGTTTATCAAGTGTGGAGGTGTGTGCACTTCTTAGAGAGGACAATTGTTCATATATTAAATCACATGAGGAATAAGAATCATCACTAGGAATCAATGATTTTAAACGATTAGTTTCAGATTCTAGTGACTCAATTTTAACAGCATTGTCCCTAAGTTTTTTGTCCTTTTTCTTAACAATAATAGTGGCACGAGAAATAGCATCACACATTTCTTCGCAAGTAGGACATACCTCTTCGTTGTCACTGTTATGTTCTGCATCCTCCATACTTGATTTTGATTTGCCCGCCATGAAGCACAAGTTTGCCAGATCATCTTCATCACTTCCAATGTCTACATGACTCGAGCCAAGTTCTTGAAGTGCGGTGATGAAACTGTTTATCAGTTTGCGTCTTGTAAAACCCTTCTTTTTCTTGTTCGTGTTGCCAAAAGAGGACTTGACTTTATTCTGCTTTTCATCACGGTTAGAAGGACCTGAAAGGTTAGGGCAATCTGTACGAAAGTGTCCTGTCTTACCACATTCAAAGCATCGTTGAGGTCCGGAGCTTTCTCTCCTTCTAGTTCTCACATTTTACAATGCTTTTGAGAACCTAGTAGAAAGAAGTACTAGCTCCTCCTCTGGAAACTCCTCAATCTATTCCAGGGTTAGTGAAGACAGCAAAGCAAGTGTATTGCTAGATGATTGGCCGGATGTAACACCCTAAAACCTACTAAAGAGGGGAATTTAAAATTTTTTGGACGTAATGCATGTGATAAAGCAATTCAAATTCAAACTGAAATTTAAATTCAAATCAAAATAGAAAAAGAAAAGGAAAAAGAAAACCCAAACCGGCCAGTGGGCCGAAACCCGCCAGCCGTCCCAATACCCCCGCGCCAACCCGAACCCGTGCCCCCTCTCTCCCTCTCACTGACACGCGGGGCCCGTGTGTCATCCCTCTCCTCCCGCGCGCCCCAACCGACTCCGGCCCTCTCTCGCACCCGAATCAAAACCGATCTCCGGAAACCCGCGCCCCCAGCCCGATCTTCAGCCTCGGACGGTGCTACTTATCCAAACCGATCCTCCGCCGCCTCTCCTCGTGCAATTCACGCAAGGAAACTCGCCGAATTCCCCAACGCCACTCCACTTTTCTCTACGGTGAGAACCGAAGCTTCTATCACCCTTTTCCTTCGATCCTTGCTCGGACTTCCTGATCTAACGTGTTGATCATGTTCCACCGCCTCCGGGGAGTCACACAGGTGAAGAAAACCCGGTGTTTTGCGCTCTAGATGCAGCTCCGGCGAGCACCGCCGTGTTTTCATCTCGGACCTCGCCGCCGACCACCTTCCAGGGCCTCCGAGCTCAAGAAAAACCCCGAGGTGAGATCCCCGACCTCCCCTCTACCATTCTATGCCAAGAAATCCAAGTTTTAGGTAGTATAGACGAAAACCCGAATATCTCTGGCGAGATCGCCGCCCCCCGCCGCCGTGCGCCGCCGGGCAGCGCCGCCCGCGCACGGCCAGGGCGACGTGGCCCCCTGAGGCCCGTCCATTTTAAATCGTGCCGCTCCTATTAGATCTAACTCGTAATGCTTCGCGTTATAATCTCAGCCATCTGTTTTAAATCGGATGGTCCACGTCGGCCCCGCATTATAAAGGCCGGGATTCTTACGCGCTACCCCCTGGGGATCTCGGAAAACACGAGCTAGCCCTGGAAACTTCTGATCTAGCCCCTGGACTTTCAGAAATTCATGTAAATTCATTTAAAAATCAGTTTTAGCCCCTGGACTTAATAAAAATTAGGAAAATGCCTCTGTTATGTGTAGTTAGACCCCTGGAAATTTAGGAAATAGTAAATTAAACCCTGCAGTAGGGTGGATTCACCTTTTTGACCCTATAGGATATTAAATTCAGAAATTTGAATATGTGACTTGGATTTAAATTTAAAAGGTAAGGCAAACACATGTGCAAATTCAGTTTAAACTCTCTAGCACTTGGAAAACTTTAGAATGAGTTAAAAATAAATTTTTAGGCTGAAATGAAATCTACCTAAGTGTTGCTCACTTTTATTTTCTCTAGAGACACATTTTAGTCTAGGAAATAATTCTAAAAACTAGTAAAATAAATTTAAATTGTTTCACATCAGAGAGGAAGTTCAAAAATATATTATTGAACATTTTAGATCAGAACCTATTCTGTTTAGATGATATGTCTTACTATTTTAATAGTAAAGTTCACTTTTAGGCATAGAAAATAAATCTGAAAATATAGGAAAATAGGTATGCATAATAAGAAAATGATAAATGAGGTCTCCAAACTCAAAAACTTCAAATTAAGATTTTGTAGAAGATCTAAAACCTATTTGGAGTAGGAAACTTTCTTTCATGCAAACTTTGTGGCTAAGAAGTGTATTAATTAAATATAAAGAATTTGTTCAAAATTAGAAATTCATATATAGTGTGCAAATAGAAATCTGAATACAAAAGTTAGAAATAATATATATATATATATATGTTTAAAAGTGCATGTAGGCCAAAAATCAACACATCTAGGGTAACCACAACACTTAGAAATGTGAATGACTCCCATATGTATGTATGTGTGGTTTGCATGAGTGAAAGTGTGAACTATGGCTTATGGATTGTTGTTTTCTTTTGCTATGTGTATTGGTATGAGTAGAACCTGCCCCAGAGCAAGTTCTCCCCTTCCAAGACCAAGACTTTCCATTCCCAGAGCAGCAGGAAGAAGGCAAGTGTCCTTGACCACTTTGATCCTATGCTAGGATGTGTAGATAGAATTATTTGCATTGTCAATTGGAATATGATACCCATGCTAGGGAGTTTCCCTAGAATTGCATTATCTTGTTTCCTTGTAGCTTGGGTTGGGATTTATTTTATTATGTCATTCATTCATATTACTTATGCTTAGCCATGCTTAGAATGGAATAAGTGGGATATGAAATCATCAACTTGTTTACCTTACTCTTGAATGAGATATTATGAGTTATGTAGAGGTAGGGATCGAGGCAAGTTGGATGATTTGGTTGGTGCTGTGTGCACAAGACTCGGGTTTGTGTTTAGTACTTGCGTGGATCCTAAGGATCGGTTCATGGAGCATGTAACCTGGCTTTACCGTGCCAACCACATGCTGAGATGGGGCAGCTTGGCCAATTAATTAGGTGTATCCCCGACGTAGTATGGGTGTGTTGGATGGTGCGGGGAATAGGTGTCAGCTAGACTACCATAAGAACCGCAAGGCTCAAGAGGGGGCCACTGCAGCATGGTTGGAGCCTCTTTTATGCTGTTAGGGGTGAAACCTCAATGGGCCCATGCTCGTCGAGAATCCCTTTGTAAAGGCATCGTAGTGATCTCCTGGCTACACACCTGGGAAGTGTGAATGTGGTTCACGGCCATTGGCATAATGGAGGTTCTTTTAGTCCACCCGGCAACAGGGGATGAAATCACTACATGTGGGTACAGTGGTGCAAACTCTGCAGAGTCAAAACTGTCATGACAGCCGTGCTCACGGTCAAGAGCGGCTTGGACTTATTCATGATTAGAGGATGATGAATTTGGAAGTTGAGGATGTTAAGCAGGGAGCTTAACGTTGGAAATGATGTTATGGTTACTTGATTTTGATGATGGGTTGGGAGATTGGGACTATTTCACCTGTGTAGTAATGTAGGTGCTTAGTAAGCTAAGGTGATAGGTAATAATTATGTAGTGCTTTAACCATGAGTTCAACCTCTCCTTGCTCTAGCCATGCATGACATAACTTTCCCACACTTGCTGAGTACCCACGGTACCCAAACTTGCTTTTCTATTAGTTTATATTGCTGCTCAGGTCAAGAGAATGATGTGGTGTTTAATGACCAAGACTTTGGTCCCGAGGAAGGATTCTAGGTTCACGGAGTCCCCCGGGCAACGCCTGTGACGGAGCCCACAAGATTTATATTCCGCTGCTGCTTTATTTACATGTTATGAACATTTTATCGTCCATCAAGACGTATGCTATGTAAGACTTATTTATATTCGAACACTTGGCTTGTAATAAATGATGTTTTACTATTTGTAATCACATGTATGAGAGAATGATCCTGGCATACATGTGATATTCACTCGGTTGTTCTTTGGGGACAAACCGGGTGTGACACTGGAGCTAGGTATATCACGTTGTGAGACAAATGCAATAGTCTTATTTGGGTTCTTACGTGATATAATATCAATTTCATGAGTTTTTAGCTTAGAACAAAGCATATCTAATGTAAGAACTCATGACAGTGGATTCACGTATGGATGTTACTTTCATCTCCCAAATTGACATGTCTAATGCACTTAGTAATTGCCTAGCATTTTCAGCATTTGAAAAATTAACATTGACGCTATGCAAGTTGCTGAGAATTTTATTAAAGCGAGCAAAGAGGTCATCAATGGGCTCACCGGGTTGCATCTCAAAGCGCATGTATTCTTTCTTGAACATATCCTGTCTTACCTCCTTGATCGTGTTGGATCCTTCGTGGTAGTCACAAAGTGCTCTCCACACATCGTACGCCGATCGGAGGTGTGCAACCCGGTCGAAGTCGCTCTGAGTTAGTCCTTGTATGATCAAGTTCCGAGCCTTGTTGTTGTTGTCGACATCTCTCATGTTTGTAGCCGTGACTTGATCGTTTGAATACATATCGTAAGGCTTGTACACCTTTTCCCATATTGCAAAGCCTTGCGCCTGGATGAAAGCTTCCATGTGTGCCTTCCAAACTTGAAAATCAATACCACTAAACACACAAGGTTTGGCAGAGTATTTCTCCATGATGATTAGTCAAAACATGTGCAAATCACAAAGATTAGAGCAACCTGACTCGAAGTACACGTGTAAAGCTACCAGAGGGGGGTGAATGGTAGATAAAAACTTTTCAGCGGAAGCAATAAAACACCCCTCGGCAGAAAACCGATATGTTAAAGAAATCATGTGCGACTAATCTAAACGTGTTCAACTGTGACAAAACTAGTATATATTGTAGAGAAGTCACGAAGACGTCACAACAAGAATCATGAAAATCCGTTGAGAGAAACTCAAGTTATGATCGAAAGATCGAACAAAGGTCAATCTGTCCTGCGCGAGAAAAACAGTTCTGGAATACTGCAAATAAACTCGTGTAGATCAGAAACAAAAACTTTAATGACCGTGAAATTTTCACAGATGATAGATAATCAAGTTGTGAAGACAACCCAAAAAGAATCACATCAATTGGATCTGTAAAACTCGAGTTATGATAAAACCACCGAAGCAAGGTAGTGCTGAACATAAACTCGACGAGAAAAACTTGTCTGAAACAAGTCGAACGAACAAGGCACAAAATTTCCTTTAGAATACGAATTTTATTTATCAAAACACAAGAGTAACAGCCTCAAAGTCGTGCACCCACGAGCCTTGGCCTCCCTTGTTTATATAACCAGCCCTAAGGCCAACCCAATTCAAACTAGGACTCCTACTCCTACTTGAATTCAAACTGTAACTTTCCAATACTGCTCAAGACTCTTCTACACGCAGATAGAAGCAATCTTAAGACTACCAAACACCTTAGTAACGTCCCAAACATTCCTAAAACAACTCAAATTCGTGACCCACACGAAATCCTATCATAACCAACTTAAAACTTTCCATATTTGAGTCAAACACGACTCAGCTGCAGCCTGAGTCCATAACCTAGTCGGTTGAACCTTTTCGACCAATTCTTTACGTCCACATCTCTTCATCACGCCTTGGAACCATGCAGACACGTCCATGCACTCCTTTCACACGTGCAAACATCTTCCAACGTCGTCCAAGATATCTTCATATGCATTGTTCTTGATTCAAACATACTGCGCAACCTCCCAATCAACTCAACCACAATTCCTCCCGAACTTAGTTGTTGAACCTCATCTTCTTCCTAAGACTAGTTCAATGGATCACATCACCAGCCATGTCTTGAACTCAAGCAACACCTGCACATGAATAAACAACCAATACTTCCGAGCACAAGTTCTCGATTTGACTCTCGTTAGTTCCGAAACTACAACATCTTACGTGAGCACCTCACATAAGCATGGTGTAAACCATAGCAAAATGATATAAGCCATAAACACCAAAACACACCAAAAACTTAGTAAAATAATACTAAGCAAACTTTCCATAAGAGTAAAGCAAGTTCGAAATATTGCAAGTTAAAAGCAAAACCATTACAATCAAGCTCCGAACCTTACCAAAGCTAACCGAACCTTGAACCGGAGCTTACCAAAGCTAGTCGGACCTAGCACCGGAGCATACTAAAGCTTAGCCGGACCTAGAACGGAACTTACCAAAGCTAGTCGGACCTAGCATCGGAGCTAGCAAAAACAAGTCGGACCTAGCCAAAATAAGTCAGACCTAGACAAAGCAAGTCGGACCTTACGTCGGACCTATCGTCGGACCTTGCAGGAGCTCGGACCTAGAGTTGGACCTTGTTAAAAAAGTGTTTTGGTAGTACTCAAAACTTTTATCGTCAAAGCCATTGTATTCAGCACACATAGGTCTCACACTTAGGGTACTGAACCGGACTAAGCAGGCTACACACCTTGGACCTCCCACTGGCATAAGCCTTTAATGGGAGGGACCATTCGGTGCCATAGGGCCCCCAGGAAATGAGACAACCAAAGGATCCCAAATTATGGTTAAAGCCTTGCTCAGGGGTATGATCCATCCGGTTCCCCGGTACTCAACTATAGCGCTGGAGAGGCAGAGTGTGCACGCTTAGGGTACGGAACTGGACTAAGCTGGCTACACACCCTGGACCTCCCACTGGCTTAAGCTTTTCAGGGGAGGGACCATTCGGCGCCATAGGGCCCTTGAGCAATGAGACAACCACAGGACCCCGAGTACACCACAGGTACCTCAAGCGGTCCCGCCTGCACAAGGATAGCACAACTCCTACTATGGATGAGCACAGGAAAAAGTAACTGGCCACACGGTCGGATTAGTATGGAAAGAAAGCACGAAAAAGAAAGGAGGTGATGCCTGGGGTCCGGTTACTTTGTTGTCTGTAGGCGTGTACCTTCCGGTCCCCAAGTACTCAGTTGTAGCGTAGGGGAGGCAGTGCGGCGGACTTAGGGTACGCAACTAGGCTAAGCAGGTTGTGCATCCTGTACCTCCTGCGGGCGTTAACCATTCAGCGAGGAGACCCTCCAGTGCCACGGGACTTAGGACAAGTATGTAGGACAGGCTCGGGCATGCCATTTATAGTTGATATGCATGAGTGAGCAAAAACTATAAAAAGAGAGAGTATGCAGGGTAAGACTATTTTTTCTCATTTCAGGCTTCCTTCATAGGAGGAAACAGATCGTACAAGAAAGCAACGACCCGCTCCGGATGACAAGAGCGGCAGGACTCCTCTGGAGCTTAGCTGTTCTAAGCGCTCTTCCTAGACACTATGACACCCTTACAAAGAAAAAAGAACCCTACCATTGCGCTAAGCATAGAACTTACGGAGGTGTTCTATGTTCCATGGATTGGGTAGAGGTACCCCCATCCTCCATGGATAGGTGGACGCAACTGCGGGGGCATGCTTGTGTCACTCGGAAGGGACCCTCCCAGCTGGTGGAGAGTTTCTTCACCCCTATTCGAGAAAGTATTCGCTGAAGCACCAGGTCGCCCACCTCGAGCTGTCTACTCTGCACGAACTGCTACTGATATCGCCGGAGTGCTTGGCGGTACCGCGCATTTTGAGCAACCGCTAGCCATGTTTGCTCATCGACAAGGTCAATATCTTCACGCCAAAGCTGGTCTGGTCCTATGTGGCTTCGTCGTATGCTTGGACACGGGATGAACCCATGGTGGTTTCCGGGGGAAGGGCGGCCTCGACCCCCTACACCAGTGCAAGAGGGTGTTTCCCTTGTCACACGACGGGGGGACGTCTGGCTAGACGTGGAGCGCCTTGTGTCGCTCGTTGTCAGGGCTGGAGTCAGAGTTAGAGTGCCCGTAGACGGCTTTCAATGCCCGATCGGCGTCTTGATACTCCATCTCTTGCTCGGCGCTGGCCATGGGCTTGGCCTTTTGTTTTCCCTCCCGCTTGCGGGAGGGTGCGCCGTCTTGGCGCGGTCGCTGTTGTTGCAGCTCATGGAAGTGCTTCGCAAGCTTCTCGATCTCACAACAGTTGCTAGTGCCATGGCGGTTGGAGTTGTGCACTGGGCACCACTAACCGTCATCACTGGCGGACGACGGTCGTGGGCGCTTGTCAGTGCGCAGGGCTCGGCCCCCACCGGCCGCTGCAAGGGTGGCGGTACGTGCCCCGGACAGAGGCTTTTCCTTGCCTCCGGTCTTCTTATTTATGCCTCTGGGCGGAGCAGCATCTTCTCCGGAACTCCCCGCCGTAGGGGCAGGTCATGAGTGCCAGTCTCGGCCTTCCACCATCCTGGCGCACTTGTCAGCCAGGCTGAAGAGCTCGGAGACTTCTTGCACGTTGTGCGTGGCTAACTTCTCGAGCATCTTCTTGTCATGGACACCGTGCCGGAAGGCGACAACAACGGAGGCGTTGGAGATGCGAGGGATGGTGTTCCTGACCTGGCGGTGTCGAGCTCGGTGCCGGGGCGCATGTAGGAACTCCTGAAGTTGGTTGTGAATCTTCAACACAACTCTTCCCAGGATGAGATGGAATCTGGGGAATGGTTCATGAGCCATGACCGGGCAGTGCCGGTCAGGGCCACGGGGAAGAAGTTGGCCATGAAGGCCTCATCATGGGTCGCCTACTACTGAGATCGGGCGTTGTTGCCCAGCGTCACCACCAACGTCTGCACCGACCGACTATTGTCAAATCTGTGTTTGCAGCGATTCCTTCAGTTTCAGATCGGTATGCCTAATCTGACTTCTTGTTTGCTGGTGTTTATCACTGTTCAAAGTCATGTTTTTCCGGAATTATTCAGTAAATTGCCTATTTCTTCTAACAATCCAAAAACCTTATTTAGGCAATTTCCTGTTTTAAACATGATGATTTTGGCCGATGCAGTGAGGCCGGAGAAATTCTGTGGTGTGCACTTCAAGAGGTAGAAAGTTAAGACCACGCTATGGCTTCAATCGCTTGAGATCTTCTGGGCAACCGAGGGCAGACCTCAAGGTCCTTTGACTGTTGAAGAACAGACAAAGTTCGAGGAAGCCAATATTGCTCTGAGAGGATGTATCTTAAGCACTCTTGACAATAAGATTTGTGATGTTTATCAAACAGTCATGGATGAGAAAGAGTTGTGGGATGCACTAAACGCTAAGTATGGTGCAGCTGATGTAGGCGGTGAACTGTATATCATGGAGAGCTTCCATGACTACCAAATGGCTAACACCCGTCCTATAGTCGAACAGGCTCATGGATATAGTGTATCGCGAGAGAGCTCGATCTCCTTAAGTGTTCTCTGCCTGTCAAGATTGTGGCTGGTTGCATTATTGCAAAGTTGCCTCCCTCATGGAGGAACTTGCGCCACAACTCTAAAACACAAGAGACAGGAAATATCAGTTGAAAACCTGATAGCATCTCTTGATGTTGAGGAGAATGCACGGGCTAAGGACTCTATGAGAAAATAGGTGAGGGTCAATCTAGCGCCAATACAAATATGGTGCATAAATCCAATGCCAAAAATAAAGGGAACGACAAGTCTCAGTTTAAGCCGAACAAAACTACTGCTTTCAAGAAGAAGAATTCAAGGAAAGCCAATGAGGGTTTATACTTGTGGTGAGCACGGGCATTTTTCCAAGAACTGTCATGATAGGGCAGATCGTAGAGGGAAAAAGAACGTCAACACTGTGACATCTAGTAATGTGAATGGGTACGGTAATTCCTTTACCATTCTTTCTATTATTCAAACACCATCCTGGTGGTTGGATACGGGTGCTAATGTCCATGTATGTTCTGACGTGTCTATGTTTACTTTTTACCAGTTCATCCGGGATTCCTCCGTCCTAGTGGAGAATGGGTCACATGCTTTTGTTCGTGGTGTTGGCACGGTCGATCTAAAGTTCACTTCGGGAAAGATTGTCCAGCTGAGGAACGTGCAGCATGTACCTACTATGAACAAAAATCTTGTTAGCGGATCCCTTCTATGTAGAGATGGGTTCAAAGTAGTTTTCGAGTCCAATAAAATAGTTGTGTCGAAGCATGGACAATTTATTGGTAAAGGCTATGAATGCGGAGGCTTGTTCCACTTTTCTTTGTCAGAGTTTAATAATAAGTCAGTAAACCATATTTGTGGTAGTATGAATGATGATGCGAGTGTTTGACATTCTCATTTATGTCATGTTAACTTTGGTTTATTGAATCAGCTATATAGTCTTAAGTTAATTCCGGAATCCACCGTTGCCAAAGGTTCTAAGTGCCATAGTTGTGTGCAATAAGCAACCTTGAAAACCTCATAAGGCAGCTGAGGAGAGAAACTTGGCACCTCTAGAACTCATACATTCTGATTTATGTGAGATGAATGGTGTGTTGACAAAAGGTGGAAAGAAATACTTTATGACGCTAATAGACGATTCAACTAGATTCTACTATGTATACTTCACTACTATAACAAGCTTCATTTCAGGAAGCTCTAAACTTATTATCACACGCGGTTTTCAAAACCGCCTGAAACAAAGAGCCTGTGATAATCAGCAATTTTCATAGGTGCAAACTTAAACTTCCTATGAAAAAGGTTATCACAGGCGGTTCTATACCTACGACTAGCCGCCTGTGAAGACTCTTTATCACAGGCAGTTTGTAACATAAGAGTATCCACCTGTGATAACTCCATTATCGCACGCGGTTCAATACCTACAACTAGCCGCCTATGAAGAATATTTATCACAGACAGTTTGTAACGTAAAGAGTATCCGCCTGTGTAACTCTATTATCGCAGGTGGTTCAATATCTACGACTAGCCGCCTGTGAACAATCGTTATCACAGGCGGTTTGTAACGTAAAGAGTATCCGCGTGTGTAACTCTATTATCGCAGGCGGTTCTTTACCTACGACTAGCCGCTTGTGAAGAATCTTTATCACAGACGGTTTGTAACGTAAGATTATCCTCCTGTGTAACTCTATTATCGCAGGCGGTTCTTTACCTATGACTAGCTGCCTGTGTAACTTTATTATCATAGGCGGTTTGTTACGTAAAGAGTATCTGCCTGTGTCACTCTATTATCGCAGGCGATTCTTTACCTACATAAGTCATCTGTGAAATTATATTATCACAGGCGCTTTGTTAGGTCTGATTTCTAGGTCAATTTCATATGCACATTCACACACAGTAGAAACAATATATTCTGACAAGCATCATCGACACAATATTACCAAAAAGTCATCTTAATTCATAGCTTACAAGTTTTTCCCTGAACACCAATCAGTATACTGGCAAAGTTCTGACACATCAGCTATTACACTGAGTCATTGAAGAACTACCCTTTTCGGTAGAAAATTTTGCGACACGAAGGTACACAATTCATTTGCAGTCTTCTCGGCTCCTCCACCAGGATCGAGTCGGGCCCCGTCAGCATGGTATCAGAGCCACATTGGGAATAGCGCACGGAATAAGGATCGTATTGCGACACAAACTTAGGATACAATGGGAATATGGTACTAGGCCCACATAAGGACTACTATATTAGCCTAATATGAAGGTGACAACCTAACTTATGTGTTTAGGTCGGAAAATCATGCATCTCACTTTCCATGTCTTAGGGGGGTGCATGTATGCGCTGTCCATCAGTGCGCACAAGTTGAAGGGTGGAGCCTCACGGGTGGTCGGTAACCCGGCCAGCTGTGGTATCCTCTACGACTCTTCATGTCGTTTGGGGTATTCGAGCAACGCACTTCCCTGGCGTGCTACAGGCAAGTAGGGGAGACCCCATCATGTGGTTAGTAACATGAACATGTGGCTCAAGGCGTGTTTGGCTTGAGAACACTCGTGCGAGTGATGACGGACGGGTGTATGAAACTGTTATGGAGCCGGGTTCGGTGTGCAGATGAACCTGATGATTGTGTGTGACTTATGTAGGTACTAACCAAGAAAACCGTAGTACGAGTAGAATACGTTTGTGAGTGACCGTATTAGTGCCACCGATACGGATATGCCGGTATAATCCAGTTACGTTTTTTTTTCTTTTGGTGAGGCAATGTAGTACCAACATCTCTCTTACAGTGCATCGACACCGTACTAAACTTAATAACCTCTTCCCTATGAAGAAATGATTCATGAATCAACTTTCAACTAAAAATAGAAGTTTGAAACAAATATTAGTTACTGAACACTTATTTTGAGCTAAGATTCAAATTAGAGGATGACTAGCCTTCAAAAGTTTCAAAAACAGAGTGCTCTGTTCTGGCAGAAATTTTTGCTGGAATTTGACAGAGCATAACTCTGAGTAGATTTAATCAATGGAGGTGTATGATATAGTTACGGAAATATTTTTAAGTTCTCTACAACTTCTCTGTATACCTCCAGAGCAAAATCATAAGCTAAATTGGTGAAAAGTCCAGTTGAAGATAAACTGTCCAGAACCAAGACAGGAGCAAAACCTCTCTGGATATTTCTATATTTCAGCCATAACTCTCTGTAGAAAAATCTCTAAGGAGACTATGATATACCATTAGAAATTTTATGAGATATGAAACATTGTTGTAGTTCAAAGTTTGTTCAGATTCGTATTATATTTGCTTATACAACTGTGATAAAAATAGCCACATTCAAAGGAGATGCTGGCAAATTTTATCCAGGAATTCTGTCAACTTTGGATGATCATAACTTTTGATACAGAAATGATCTGGAGGCATATGAATATTCATTGAAGAGATATTGAAGTTAACTTTAACTTTGGTATTCAACTTGAGTTACGAAAATGCTTTTAACTGGATCAAAACCTGGATTTAGTGCATAAAGGTCTGTTCTGTACAGAAAGGCTGACTGGTTATGCCAACTTTAAGGATTTGTATAAACATGAATTTTGTTACTACCTTCATAAAGTTTTGACATATTCATGTTCCCATTAGCTTCACATACTGCTGAGTTCATGTTTAACTCATCTCAAAATGTATTTTTGCAGTATGGTTCGTACTCGCTCTTCGAGTAAGGCCGGAAGTTCTCACCGAGATGGTGATGATTTTATTCCACCGCCGGAACCACCATCCACGGGATGGATGGATCTTATGAATCGAGTTGTCGAGTCTAACCAAGAGAACACCAGGATACTCCAAGAAGCGACTCAAGAGAACACACGATTACTCCAAGCCTGGGTACAACAAGGCATACATCAACACACGCAACAAGTCATTCCACCTCGGAACGCTTATCTGGATTTCTTGTCAACTCAACCACCAATCTTTACGGAAGCTACCGAACCTGTGAAAGCAGATCAGTGAATTCGTGTCATGGTGTCCAAATTTATCCAGTGTGATGAATTTCAGAAGACAATGTTTGTCACTCAACAACTCCATGGAGCCGCCGGAAATTGGTGGATTGAACATCTCACTACCATTTGGGAAGGCCATCAAGTAACATGGAGTGAGTTCTGTGAAGACTTTCGTGCTCGTCACATTCCAATAGGAAATATCAAGACCAAGCGGGAGGAATTTTTGAAGTTGAAGCAAGGGACATGAATGTCCTCGAGTATGTCCAAATGTTTAACCATTTGGCTCAATACGCTCCCAAATATGTGGCGATAGAAGAGGCACGATGTGATTTATTCTGCTATGGCCTGAGTGCCATATTACAGGAGAAATTGACCGTGTTCAACAAAGGCAATATACCGACATGGTCAATGCGTCTCTCTGTAGGATCGAAGAGCACGTGAAAAGCTACCAGAGGGGGGTGAATGGTAGATTAAAACTTTTCGCAGCGGAAACAACAAAAACCCCTCAGCAAAAAATCAATCGGTTAAAGAAACCGTGTGTGCAAGTGTTTTCAAACGTGTTCAACCGTGACAAATCAAGTAGAGAGGTAGAGAATCAAGTCACGGATCTAATGCAACAAGAATCACTTGAAAACACGAAGTAAAACTTTAGATACGATCAAAACATTAAACGAAGATCAATCTGTTCTACCCGATATAAAACAGATCTGCAATGCTGCAAAGAAACTCGTGTATATAAAAAACTACAGATCCGAATCTCGTGAAAATTTCAAAGATGATAGATAATTGAGTTGTGAAGACAACCCAAAAAGAATCACGTCAATCGGATCTGTAAAACTCGAGTTATGAACGAAACACCGAAGCAACGTCGGTCTGTCCAGAAACTTGGCGAGAAAGACTTGAAGAAAAACAAGTCGGACGAACAAGGCACAAAAGCTCCTCGAAACTATGAACTTTATTCAATAGAAACACAAGAGGAACAGCCCAAAGTTCTCTACCCACGAGACCTCTGGCCTCCCTTGCTTTTATAGCCAGCCCTCAGGCTAAACAATCCAACCTAGGACTCCTACTCCTAATTGGACTCGTATCCTAACTTAACATAACTGCTCAGGACTCTCCTATTCGCAGATAGAAGCAATCGTGAGACTTCCAAACACCTTAGGAACGTCCTAAACATTCCTAAAACAACTCAACTTCGTGCCTACAACGAAATCCTATCATAACCAACTCAAATCTTCCATATTTGAGCCATATCCGACTCAGCCTCAGCCTGAGTACGCAATCCAGCCGGTTGGACCTTTTCGACCAATTCTTTACGTCCACTTCTCTTCATCACGCCTTGGAACAATGTTGCCACGTCCATGCACTCCTTACACACGTGCAAACACCTTCCAACGACGTACACGCAACCTTCATATGCACTGTCCTTGATCCAAACATGTTGCGCGACCTCCCGATCAACTCAACCACAGCTCCTCCCGAACTTGGTTGTTGGAACCTCATCTCCTCCCTGAGACTAGTCCAAGGATCCCGTCACCAGCCATGTCTTGAACTCAAGCAACACCTGCACATGAATAAACAACCAATTCTTCCGAGCACAAGTCCTCGACTTGACTCACGTTAGTTCGAAAACCACAACACCTTACATGAGCACGTCACATAAGCATGTTGCAAACCATATCAAATGATAACAGCCATAACCACCAAAACACACCAAAAACTTAACAAATTAATACTAAGCAAACCTTCCCATAAAGCAAGTTTGAAACATTGTGAGTTAAAAGCAAAAACAAGACGTTGCAGTTCTACGAGTTGAACTTCACGGGAGCTCCCTAAAAACAAACTCCGGACCTCACAGAAGCTCTCCGGACCTTGCAGGAGCTCTCCGGACCTTGCGTCGGACCTTGCCAACACTTGGCGGACCTAACAAAGAACTTGTCGGACCTTGCCACAGAAGAATGTTTTGGCAATATTCAAAACTTTGAATGTTAATGCTAACTTTTATCCTAATTGCCAATATATTCAGCACACATAGGTCTCACAATCTCCCCCTTGATGAATGCATTGGCAACACCAATTAAAATCCGAACATTGGCTTATGAAAAGTTTTGAAAAGCTTTGAAAACTCATTTCTCCCCCTTTATTAATTTCTCCCCATTTTTAAAATCAGAGAAGGAAGAAAGTGTATAACATATGCAAAGTGTAAAAAAAATCTCTCCTTATACATATTTCTCCCCCATTGACAATGTATTTAGCAAGGTTCAAAAGGGAAATTTTTAAATGTTATGAGCATATTATAACATATACATACAAAACAAAGCTCATCCAAGTCATACTATCAGGTTACTTACACTATCACATCAATGAGATACATAAAGTAGTGTAAGCCATGCTAGAGATCAAATGTATTTTTCAGTTTAAGCAAGTCATGATCTCCCTTACTCAACTATTTCAAAACCTGAAAACATGACACTTGTTGCTGCATTTTTATTATTCATAATCATTTAAGGCACAAAGTTGATCATATGATATTTGCAAGAGATTATATGCCGCATCAGCCTTATTCTAACCAACCAAGCCAAGCCTATGTCATTTGACAATTAGAAGCTTAAGGACATGGTTTTAGTCATACACAATTCCTTCCAAGTTCATATCTTAGTGCAATGATAAGCAATCTCAAAAAAAGAAGTGTGATGCATGCATATTCTCTTGATCTTTTCTCAATTTTTTATTTGAAAACTCAACATGTGAGCTGATCACTTGATTAATTTTTTTATGAATAAAAGCACTTTTGAGCACGCAACAAGTTCAAAACAGCAAGAAAGTTTGATCATGACCAGATTTAGTGTAAGTAATTATTCCAATTACTAGTCATGGCAAAAACTACAAAATGTATAACATGAGCAATGTAGTAAGAACTTTCAGCCTGTAAAAGGAATCACAAAGTCATATATGTATGAAATACTATGCTCATATTATTTTAGTTTCAGATTCACACATAGGCTTTCAAAATTTCAAAAACTCCCCCTCAATTTAAGCCATGAGGATGCATAACCCCTATTTCACTACGAATGAAACAAAAACGAGTGAAATCCAAAGGTTTTGCAAAAATATCAGCCAATTGTTGTTCGGTATCGACATGGTGAAGCACAATGTTTCCTTTTTCAACATTATCACGAAGAAAGTGATACCTAATGTCAATGTGCTTAGTTCTAGAGTGTTTCACGGGGTTTTTAGCAATACAAATTGCACTAGTGTTATCACAAAACAGTGGAACACTATCTAAATCAACCCCATAGTCCTTAAGTGTTTGAACAATCCAAAGAATTTGTGAGCAAGCGCTAGCCGCAGCTACATATTCAGATTCGGTCGTGGATTGTGCAACTGAACTTTGTTTTCTAGAGGATCAAGCAACAAGTAAATTACCAAGAAAATGACAAGCACCCGAAGTACTTTTCCTATCAATCCTACAACCCCCAAAATCAGCATCCAAAAAAGCTTTCAAAGAAACGGTTGAGGAAGAAGGAAGAAAAATGCCAAATTCTTGAGTTCCATGTAGGTACCTGAGAATCCTTTTGATGGCTTGGCGATGTGAAGCACGTGGAGAAGCTTGAAAACGTGCACAAAGACATACGCTGAATTGTATGTCCGGTCTTGACGCCGTGAGATACAAAAGTGATCCAATCATATTTCTGTATTCTTTTTTATCGACCGGGTCACCATCTTCGTCAAGTTCAAGTGTTGTTGCTGTTCCCATTGGTGTCCGAAGAGGCTTGCATTTGTCTATGTTGAAGCGCTTAAGAAGGTCCTTTGTATACTTAGTTTGATGCACAAAGGTTCCTTCTTTTGTTTGCTTGATTTGCAGCCCCAAAAAGTATGTGAGTTCTCCCATCATACTCATCTCAAATTCTGAACTCATCATAGCTGAAAACTTGGACACGAGATCATGAGAAGCACAACCAAAGATAATATCATCTACATACACTTGAACGAATAATGAGTCATTGCCATGCTTAAGTACAAAAAGAGTTTTATCAACCTTGCCCATGGTAAACCCCTTTTCAAGTAAGAATGTTTTTAACCTATCATACCATGCTCTAGGGGCTTGTTTTAGACCGTACAAGGCTTTGGACAGTTTGTAAACATGATTAGGAAAATTTGGATTTTCAAAACCCGGTGGCTGCTTAACATAAACCTCCTCCTCTATGTAGCCATTAATAAAAGCACTTTTAACATCCATTTGATATAACTTGAAACCTTTAGATGCAGCAAATGCTAATAAAATTCTTATAGCTTCTAATCTAGCAACAGGAGCAAATGTTTCATCAAAATCTAGACCTTCAATTTGAGTGAAACCTTGAGCAACCAACCTAGCTTTGTTCCTAACCATAACCCCATCCTCACTTTGCTTATTTTTAAATACCCATTTAGTTCCAATTAATGTGTGACCTTGAGGTGGAGGTACAAGTTTCCAAACATTATTTCTTTCAAAATTTTCTAACTCTTCTTGCATGGCATTAATCCAAGATTCATTAGTGAGTGCGTGTGATATATCCTAGGGTTCAAAAGAAGCAACAAAAGCAGAATGAGCATGAGAGTTTGGATCGCAAAACCTGGACCGAGTGACTCGTTCATGCAAGCTTACAATGATTTGTTATGGAGGATGACTTTTGAGTACTCGGAGGGGAGTAGACACTTCACAAGCACCTTCTTCTTCATGTTCGGACCTTTGATTAGGAGAGCTTGTTGATTGAGGAAGGTCCGAACCAGCAGTAGTGACTGTTGGTGCTGGTTGTGGTGCAAAATCAGCAGCTTGATCGTTATTTACTTCCGAGTTTTCGGGCAGCAGCATCACTTCTTCATCTTCTTCAATAAAAATACTCTCCCCCTGCGGATATGGATCTGGACCTGCAATATCGAAGCTAGTACTTGGGCTAGCTTCATCAAAAGAAACCTCGCAAGTCTCCACAATTTTGTTAGTGTCAAGTAAAAGCACACAGTAGCCTTTAGTATGAGATGGATAACCAAGAAACATGCCATCAACATATCTAGCTTCAAATTTATCAAGATTACCATGTTTCTTAACAAAGCATTTGCAACCAAAAACCCTAAAGTGTGTAACACTAGGCCTATGTCCAAACCGGAGCTCATATGGGGTTTTTCCAAGCTTAGCACGCAAGAAAACATGATTTGAGACATAACAAGCGGTTGCAATTACATCAGCCCAAAATTTCCTAAGAGTTTGATATTCATCAAGCATAGTCCTAGCCATCTCAACTAAGGTCCTGTTCTTTCTTTCTACGACACCATTTTGTTGTGGTACATAGGGTGAAGAGTATTGATGATCTATTCCATTTTCAGCACAAAAGTGATCAAAGGATTGGTTTTTAAATTCAGTTCCGTTATCACTTCTAATTGCTTTTAATGATCCTGGGTGATCAATAGATAATCTAAGAAATAAAGTTTTAAAATGACTAAAAGCTTCATTCTTAGATGCCATAAAATAAACCCAAGAATATCTGGAATAATCATCAACAATCACAAGCACATACCATTTACCTCCGAAGGATTGAACACGTGCCGGACCTACTGTGTCAAGATGTAAAAGGTGTCCCGGTTCAGCTGTCATGGTCATTGTGAGAGGAGCATGTGAACCTGCAACAAACTTAGCATGTCTAGAAGAAGAGCACACAATATCATTGTCCTTTTTAAGCTTCGGCAGCCCACGTATGCGATCGAGAGCACTAACACGAGTGAGATGATCAAAGCCTATGTGACCAAGTCTACGATGCCAAAAATATAGATCCTTTATATCATTAGCAACTAGACACCGATGCTTAGAAGTTGACAAATCAAAATCAGCTTTAAAAACTCTTCCAAACCTAGACATGTTAAACAAAAGCTCACCTTTTGAATCTACAACCTTGCAGCAATTTTTAGCAAAGCTAACCTCTAGATTTTCATCTAGCAATTGTGAAACCGAAAGCAAGTTGTATTTCAAATTTTTAACAAGTGCCAC
Organism: Neostapfia colusana; assembly: GCA_030760725.1. Lineage (NCBI taxonomy): Eukaryota > Viridiplantae > Streptophyta > Magnoliopsida > Poales > Poaceae > Neostapfia > Neostapfia colusana. The sequence goes on from JASWHV010000015.1 coordinate 63,216,380, forward strand.
ATCTTTCAAAGTGTAGAGATTGTTTACTCTAACCGAACCTTTAGCAATTATGGGAGTAGAAGAGTTATCGGCGAAAATAACATTTTCTACACGTGACACAAAAGAGAGAGAGGAGAACAATTCTTTGTTACCGGTCATGTGGCGTGAGCAACCTGAATCCACAATCCAAATGTTCTCCTTCCTCAAACGTGAAACCTACACAGCAGCACAATACGTCGATGACTCAATACTGGGGTTAGTTAAAAGACTTTTAGGAATCCAGTACTGAGTCACACGACGTCCAGCAGGAATAACACGCGAAAGCTGAGAAGGTACAGCAGGTTTATGAGCCAAACATCGAAAATTTTTGTTCCCAACTACTGACTTAGAAGATGTGTTATATGTAGCACAAAAAACAGTAGGTCCGAGAGCAAGTTTTCGACTCATTACAGCAGGTTGCAAGCTCTGAACATTCGGTCTAGCAGATTTTGCTTGGTTGTTATGTGATCTAGCAAGTATTCTTTGTTTCTTATCGTGTTTAGCTAGTCTATAACAAAAATCCATGACATGACCATCTCTACCACAGTAGGTACAATGAAAAATAACCTTATTATCATGTCTAGATCAGCAAGCAAACGTTTATTAGAACCCGAATGGGACAGTACTCCTGCAGATTTGAAAATCACCTCTTTTTGTCTAGGAGCTGTTTGAATCAAACCGCTTCCTAATGACTTTACAACTTTAGGTGGGTGTGCCTTAGCATGAGCATGAGAATTAAAACCTAAACCAGTTTTATCATTACAAGACTTGGAAGAATTCAGCAGCAAGTTTAGGTTCTTATTTGCATTAGAAAACCGATCTAGTGTCCTATGCATGTCATCAAGTTTATTGGACAGATCAAAGCAGTTTTCACATGAAGTTTTTCCTTTTAGTTTGCAATTTGAACAATATTTAACTTCATGCAAACGTAAAGCATTGTTCAAAATAGAAATCTCATTCATAGCATCATTTAGTTTCTTATTCAGATCATCACTTGAAGAACAATGCAAATCAATTGTAGAACAACAAGCTTCTTTCAGATTTTTATCATTAAGTGCAGCAAGCTCTTTGTTCTTTTTAATTTCAAGTTCAAGTTTATCAAGTGTAGATGCGTGTGCACTTCTTAAAGAGGATAATTGTTCATAAATCAAATCACATGAGGAACAAGAATCATCACTAGGAATCAAAGTTTTTAAACGATTAATTTCAGATTCTAGTGATTCAATTTTAACAGCATTGTTCCTAAGTTTTTTATCCTTTTTCTTTAATATAACAGTGGCACGAGAAATAGCATCACATATTTCTTCGCAAGTGAGACATACCTCTTCATCGTCGCTGTTGTGTTCTGCTTCCTCGGAGCTTGAACTTAACTTGCTCGCCATGCAGCACATATTTGCCATAGCTTCTTCATCTTCATCACTACCGGTGTCCACATCACTTGAGCCGAAATCTTGAAGTGCAGAGATCATACTATGCACTATGTTGCGCATTGATAAATCTTTCTTCTTCTTATTCTTTGCAAACGATTTCTTCGGCCTTGTTTGCTTTTCTTCACGTGAAGTCGGACCTGAAAGGTTAGGGCACTCCGTACGAAAATGTCCTGTCTTACCACATTCAAAACATCGTTGAGGTCCGGAGCTTCCTCTCATTCTAGTTCTCACATTTTGCAATGCTTTTGAGAACCGAGTAGAGATGAGTGCAAGCTCCTCCTCTGGAAACTCTTCAATCTGTTCAAGGGTTAGAGAAGACAGCAAAGAGAGTGCACCACTAGATGATGATTGACTAGAACTAGACATGTCAGGTTGCGAAACAAATGCAATAAACTTGTTGGGGTTTTTACGTGAGATGATGTCAATTTCATGAGTTTTCAATTTAGAATAAAGCACGTCTAAAGTAAGAGAACTCATGACAGTAGATTCACGAATAGATGTAATTTTCATCTCCCAAATTTACATATCTAATGCTCCTAACAATTGTCTAGCATTTTCAGCACCTGAAAAGTTAACATTGACACTACGCAAGTTGCTGAGAATTTTATTAAAGCGAGCAAAAAGGTCGTCAATTGACTCACCGGGTTGCATCTCAAAACGCATGTATTCTTTCTTGAACATATCTTGCCTTACCTCCTTGATCGTATTGGATCCTTCATGGTAGTCACAAAGAGCATTCCAAACATCATATGCAGATCGGAGGTGTGCAACACGGTCGAAGTCGCTTTGAGTCAATCCTTGGATGATCAAGTTGCGAGCCTTGTTTTTGTTGTCAACATCTCTCATGTTCACAGCCGTAACTTGATCGTTGGGTGGTACATCGAAGTTTCGGTAGACCTTTTCCCATATGGCGAAGCCTTGCGCCTGTATGTAGGCCTCCATCCGCGCCTTCCAAACCTGAAAATCGATGCCATTGAACACACAAGGTTTTGCGGAGTACTTCTCTATGATGGTTAGTCAAAACACGTGCAAATCACAAAGATTAAAGCACCTTAGCTCTTATACCAATTGTAGGATCGAAGAGCACGTGAAAAGCTACCAGAGGGGGGTGAATGGTAGATTAAAACTTTTCACAGCGGAAACAACAAAAACCCCTCAGCAAAAAATCAGTCGGTTAAAGAAACAGTGTGTGCAAGTGTTTTCAAACGTGTTGAACCATGACAAATCAAGTAGAGAGGTATAGAATCAAGTCACGGATCTAATGCAACAATAATCACTTAAAAACACGAAGTAAAACTTGAGATACGATCAAAACATTAAACGAAGAACAATTTGTTCTACCCGATATAAAACAGATCTGCAATGCTGCAAAGAAACTCGTGTATCTCAAAAACTACAGATCCGAAGCTCGTGAAGATTTCACAGATGATAGATAATTGAGTTGTGAAGACAACCCAAAAAGAATCACATCAATCGGATCTGTAAAACTCGAGTTATGAACGAAACACCGAAGCAACGTCGGTCTGTCCAGAAACTCGGCGAGAAAGACTTGACGAAAAACAAGTCAGACGAACAAGGCACAAAAACTCCTCGAAACTATGAACTTTATTCAATAGAAACACAAGAGGAACAGCCCAAAGTTCTTGACCCATGAGAGCTCTGGCCTCCCTTGCTTTTATAGCCAGCCCTCAGGCTAAACAATCCAATCTAGGACTCCTACTCCTAATTGGACTCGTATCCTAACTTACCATAACTGCTCAGGACTCTCCTATTCGCAGATAGAAGCAATCGTGAGACTTCCAAACACCTTAGGAACGTCCTAAACATTCCTAAAACAACTCAACTTCGTGCCTAGCACGAAATCCTATCATAACCAACTCAAATCTTCCATATTTGAGCCATATCCGACTCAGCCTCAGCCTGAGTACGCAATCCAGCCGGTTGGACCTTTCCGACCAATTCTTTACGTCCACTTCTCTTCATCACGCCTTGGAACAATGTTGCCACGTCCATGCACTCCTTGCACACGTGCAAACACCTTCCAATGACGTACACGCAACCTTCATATGCACTGCCCTTGATCCAAACATGTTGCGCGACCTCCCGATCAACTCAACCACAGCTCCTCCCGAACTTGGTTGTTGGAACCTCATCTCCTCACTGAGACTAGTCCAAGGATCCCGTCACCAGCCATGTCTTGAACTCAAGCAACACATGCACATGAATAAACAACCAATTCTTCCGAGCACAAGTCCTCGACTTGACTCACGTTAGTTCGAAAACCACAACACCTTACATGAGCACGTCACATAAGCATGTTGCAAACCATATCAAATGATAACAGCCATAACCACCAAAACACAACAAAAACTTAGCAAATTAATACTAAGCAAACCTTCCCATAAAGCAAGTTTGAAACATTGCGAGTTAAAAGCAAAAACAAGACGCTGCAGTTCTACGAGTTGAACTTCACGGGAGCTCCCTAAAAACAAGCTCCGGACCTCACAGAAGCTCTCCGGACCTTGCAGGAGCTCTCCAGACCTTGCGTCGGACCTTGCCAACACTTGGCGGACCTAACAAAGAACTTGTCGGACCTTGCCACAGAAGAATGTTTTGGCAATATTCAAAACTTTGAATGTTAATGCTAACTTTTATCCTAATTGCCAATGTATTCAGCACATATAGGTCTCACACTCTCATACAAGAAAAGCCGACACTCGAGTGGCAAGCAGAGAAAAGAAAAATGAGTGATATCGAGCAGGCCAGCACAAGTAGTGGCAAGCAGAGAAAAGAAAAATGAGTGATATCGAGCAGGCCAGCACAAGTTATGTGCCCCAAAAATACTGTTTGGTGTATCGAAAGCCATCCGATGAAATATGGAGGCCACCTGTACGATCAACTCCTCAGCGGTTGATTGCTGGTCAAGTACCACAACTTGCACCACCTCCACAGCAGCAGCATCAGATGGTGATTTGTGCTCCATCGCTGCAGCCATGTGTACCGAGCATCCAACTGCAAGTCAGCGAAGAACCGTAGAGATATCTGTGTTTCACTTGTCGTCGTATGGGCCATTATGGTAGGTATTGTCCGGAGGTAATTCAAGGCTGTGGGTCATCATATTTTCAGTATTCAGACCCGTACCAATATCTGCAAAAGAGAGGGCAGACAAGGGGCAACATTCACTACACAGTGATTGATGATGTTCCGGAAGGAGAAGCCGCATTAGCAGGGATGTTTTCTCTAAATAAGCTACCGGTTTTAATTCTCTTTGACTCCAGTGCCACACAACTTCATTAGCCAATCTTTTGTTGCTCAACATCAGCTCCAAACCACTTTTACAAAGAGCCAATACCTCATATCTTCGCCCGGGGGCAGCATTAAAGCAAATGATGTTGTCTCTCGAGCACCTCCTTGTTTGGGGCGTAGAATATACCCTACAACCCTCATTATTCTCGGAGGATTGAAGATCGACATTAGTTTTGGGATGTCGTGATTGAATTACCACAATGCGGTTCTTAATATCAGTTCCCGAACCGCTGAGCTCAACTCCCCACAGCACGGTTTTCATATATTATTTCTGTGCGCCAGTTGGCAACAGATTGCAACATTAAACCACTCGGAAACTGTGAAGATAGAGGACATTCTGGTGGTACATGAATATCCAGATGTGTTTCACGATGATTTACCCGGCATGCCGCATGAGCGGGACGTAGAGTTCAAGATTGAACTTGCGCCAGGAACAACACTGATATCACGAAGGCCGTACAAGACGGCACCTAATGAACTGGCAGAATTGAAGACACGGTTGAATGACCTACTGAGCAAGGGCTTTATACGACCGAGTTCGTCACCTTGGGGTTGTTCAGCATTGTTTTCAAGAAGAAGGACAAAACACTACGGCTTTGTGTTGATTATCGTCCTCTTAACGCCGTTACCATCAAGAACAAGTATCCACTACCTCGCATTGATATGCTCTTCGATCAATTAGTGGGTGCTAAAGTATTCTCGAAGATGGATCTTCAGTCCGCATATCATCAGATTAAAATCCAGGCAGGAGATATTCCGAAGACAGCATTCTCAATGAGATACGGGCTATAAGAGTATCTCGTTATGTCTTTTGGGTTGATCGACGCCCCGGTTCAATTTATGTACCTGATGAATTCAATGTACATGCCGGAGTTGGATAAATTCGTCGTTGTCTTTATCGATGACATCTTAGTGTACTCCATGTCAGAGGAAGAACATGTTGAGCATCTGCATATTGTGCTACAAGATTGCGAGATCACAAGCTCTATGCAAAATTCAACAAGTATGAATTCTTGATTAATCAAGTACCTTTTCTCGGACACATTATTTCAGCGAAGGGCATCGCTGTAGATCCGAGTAGGATTATCAAAGTGCAGAAATGGGAGTCACCAAAGTATGTGCATGAAATCCGAAGCTTCCTTGGTTTAGCGGGTTATTACTGGAGGTTCATCCCGAGATTCTCCAAAATTGCTAAACCGATGACGGAACTATTGAAGGAAAGTATTAGATTTTTTTGGAGTGCTGCATGTGAACAAGATTTCAAGACTTTAGTGAAGCATCTCACAACAGCGTCAGTTCTTGCTCAGCCAGATACGAAACGTTTATTGCGATGCCTCTGGCATCGGTCTTGGCTGCGTGTTGATGCAAGAAGGACGAGTGGTTGCTTATGGATCTCATCAACTAAGAAATCACGAACAACATTATCCAACTCATGATCTTGAGTTAGCTCCCGTGGTCCTTGCTTTAAAGATGTGGAAGCATTACTTGCTCGGAAATCTTGTACACCTCTACACCGACCACAAGAGCTTGAAATACATCTTCACTTAGAAAGAACTGAACATCAGACAACGAAGATGGCTAGAGCTCAATAAAGATTATGAACTTGAGATTCATTATCATCCGGAAAAGGCGAATGTGGTCACCGATGCGCTCAGTCGTAAGGCGCATGTCCACCACTTGACTATTGCTGAAATGGATGATGAAGAACCAAGTCTCCGTGTCATCCCGTATGGAGCGCTCTATAATCTTGCTCTCATTCCTACAATCCGAGAGGAGATCATTGATGCTCAAAGTAAATACAAGGGTATGTCTCACATACGGCGAAGAATAGATACCGGAGAAATGAAATGCTTCTGAAAGGACGAACAGGGTACGTGTGGTTTAAAGACCGGATAGTAGTACCCCGGGATATGGGACTATGAAGAAAATTTTGGATGAAGCCCATTTGTCCAAATTTTCCATTCATCCGGGCAGCAATACAATGTACTAAGATCTCCGGATGAAATTTTTGTGGACACGTAAGAAACGTGAAATTGTAAAGTACGAATGGTCAAGGCCGACCATGTGAAGAAGTCGGGCCTGCTGCAACCACTGCAAATATCGGCATGGCAATGGGAGGACTTAAGTATGGCCTTCATCGTCGGGTTGCAGATGACCTCCCACCAACATGATTCGATTTGGGTAATCATTGACCGGTTAACCAAATCAGCACACTTCATCCCTGTGCATACCATATACAACGCAAAGCAGTATACGGAGTTGTACATAGCACTGATCTTGTGCTTACATGGAGTTCCCTGTACCATTGTGTCCGACAGAGGATCACTGTTCGTAGCCCGTTTCTGGGAGCAGCTAGACATATCCTTGGGAACCAAATTGATTCAAAGCTCCGTATATCACCCTCAAAACGATGGACAAACTGAGAGGGTGAACAAAATACTTGAAGATATGCTGAGAGTGTGTGCCATCCACCACGGGAAGAACTGGGATGATCACTTACCCTTGGCGGAGTTCTTGTACGACAACGGTTATCAGACGAGCACCAAAATGGCACCATATGAAGCTCTCTACGGCCGGAAGTGCTGCACACCATTGAATTTGTCCGAGTCTTTGCTCTGAGGGCATCCAAACTCTGCTCTAGGAAAGCGACTTTGCTAAGCAGGTGCACTCTCTTCCGCCCAGGAAGGCGACGGACGTGCGGTTGGAGCCGGGGACGGAGGCGCGGCGAGTAGAGAGCATGGTCGGGAGCGCTTCATCGGTGGTGCCATTGAGACTAGGGCTACGGTGCGGCGAGGAAGATGAAGACTAGAGGGAAGAGGAAGACTGTGATGGCGGTGCATACTGCAGAGAAGGGGAAGGTGCAAGTTTTAATGGTGCGGAGAAGAGAGGTCGGATCGCTTCAAATTCTGCACGCGAATGGCAACGGCCGCACGCTACAGGCGGACCGTGGAGTAGGAGCGCTTGCAAATATTAGCCATTAATACAGGCGGCAGAAGCGACCGGGCGCGTGCGTGCCTTACCTTTTCGGTTACCGTGCGCTCGAGGGGAATGTGCAGTACATGCGTCCTTAGAGTTACACGGGCGGATAATCTTACGTTACAAATCGCCTCTGATAAACATTCTTCATAGGCAGGCAACCGTAGATAGAGAACCACTTGCGATAATGGAGTTATCACAAGCGGATACTCTTTACGTTACAAACTGCTTGTGATAAAGATTCTTCACACGTGGCTAGTCATAGGTATAGAACCGCCTGCGAAAATTGTAGCATGCACCAGTCCACAAACGTTCTAGCTATAAAATATGTCTCACATGGTAGCATGCATTACAGGGCCCCAAAATGTCAAGTTGTGCAAATGCAGCATCTCCTGCACAACTTGCCTTCTCTCCAAAAGCTATAGTATCCATTAGTCGGTTTCATGGATCGACTCCGAGCCACTGCTACCACCAGCATCTGTTTTTGGCTGGTTGATATACGTGGAGCTTGATGGAGGAAGTGACACACCCCTGGCTTGAAGGAAAAACAGAGGAAAATTATATACGCACACTAACAGAGTAAAAACAGAGCTCACACGTACACATAGAGATGAAGAAACACTCAACATGTCAAAATTCAAATATTAAAAGAGAAAATTGTCAAATTAAAATATTAAAACTTCATTACAATATTAAAAATATATAAAATATATGTCATACATTTTTCCAGCATTAACATCTTCTCGCATATAGGGTTTCAAATCCTTTTTAATGCTTCTTTCTACGCGCTTGATGTTGCCTAGATCGGAGAAAATGTACATATCTTCATATTGATTATATTCCTCTTCATTATCTCCCACATTCTCAACCTCAACAATATTTTGCTTTCCAGAAACAACTACGTCCATCTTCTCAGTTCCTAGATCTTGTACATAAAAAACTTGTGCAACACGATCGGCGAGAACCCACGGGTCATCTTTATAACCCACTTTGTTCAAGTCTACCAGTGTCAGCCCGTAGTTGTCCACTTTCATACCATCAGGATGTTTGACCCATTGGCACTTAAACACGGGCATTTGCATTCTTTCGCCATAATCGAGTTCCCATATTTCCTCTATGAACCCGAAGTATTTGGTCTTTTGCCCTTGTGGATCATAAGCCTCTATACGAACACCACTATTTTGTGCAACGCTCCTATCATCCTTTTCCTTAGTGCAAAATGTGTAACCATTGATGTCATATGCTTGCCATGATGTCATCAAAGCAGATGGGCTAGAAGCTAACTTCTTCATTATTTCCTCTTCATCAGAATCTCCGTATGGTATATTTTTGTCCATTAACCATTCAGTGAAACGTCTTATGTGCTCTTGCATGATCCAGTCCTCTGTGCGGCCTTGGATTTTTTTTGCGAAGCTCAATTTTGCGTTCCTTGATGTACGACTCAGCTATTTGCGAGCTGTTGTAGTACACCTGCACAGTGTACTAATTTGTAATACTGAACGATAAAATTTTTCTAACCCACTTTTCCTCTCACACATAGTCTACCCTCATGTACTGGTATAAGCACACCTATCAGCTTTCCATCTTTGATGTAATCAGCGCAACTCTCAATCACTTCTTCAGTAGTATATCCTTCCATAATGAACCCTCTGGGTGAGCACGGTTCCGCACATAACCTTATAATACTCCTAAATATCGCTCCAACGGAAACATATGATGTAAATATAGTGGCCCCAATGCTTTTATCCGATCAACAAGATGTATGATTAGGTGTACTTGCATATCGAAAAAGGATGGTGGGAAACACATATCAAGCTTGCACATAGTCTCGACGATGTACGTTTTCAAATAGTCTATGTCTTCCCAGGCTATCACCTTCTGCGATACTGCATTGAAGAAGTAACACAAACGTGTGATGACAACTTTTACACGCTCAGGTTTGATGACCTTTATTGCAATGGCAAGGAACACTGTCATCATCATGTGACAGTCATGAGAATTATAGCCGAATAAATACAAGTCTTTCATCGAGACTAGTTTGCGGATATTGGATGAGAAACTTGTGGGCACTCTGATCCCAAGCAAGCATTCACAAATTACCTTTTTCTGTTGTAGTGTCAAGTTGTAGCTGGCTGGGGGAAGGTAATGCTTCCTGTTGGCCTTTTCTATTGGGTGAAGCTCTGCTCTCATATCAAGATTTACTAGGTCCATACGTGATTTTAATCCGTCATTTGTTTTCCTCGACATGTCTAGCAAGGTTCCAATGATGTTGTCAAATACATTCTTTGTAACATACATCAAATCAATACTATGGCAAATTTCTAGATTCTTCCAGTATGGAAGATACTTGAAAAAATCGATTGCTTTTTTGAAAGCCGTATCAGTTGTATCACCCGAAGATGTAGTTTTCTTTCTCTTTGTTCCTTTACATTTTTTGCCATTACCGAAAGCAATCTGAATTTTCTTGACCATTTCGAACAGGAGTTTTCCACTGTAAGGTTTTGGTGCAATATCTTTTTTGATTGTGTTATCAAATTGTTGTTTCATCTTCCTGTACTTGTGTGTATCTGTCAAGAACCACCGGTATCTCATGTACACCGTCTTTATGGATGAAGTGAGGTACAAAAAGCCAGTTCCATCCACACACCTTACACAACTTTATTCCCTTTCATTTGTCCCAATAATGTAAACAGTCCGGGATAATCATGCACGGTAATGAATATCATTGCTCTTAGCGTGAAATACTCTCGCTTGTACTCATCCCATGTACGTACCCCTTCATTCCACAGTTTCGCCATATCTTCTACTAGAGGTTCCAAGGACACATCAATTTTGATGTCGGGTTGTTCCAAGAACACGGCGTGAGGTGAAAAGATCACCAAGCAGGTTGCCAGCGCGAGCAGACAGAGAGGAGGTGGCTCCTACGTTGAGGCTCGGTGTCGAGCTGAGGTGCCCTCGCTGTGTTCGAGCGAGAACCCGAGAAATTGAAGACTTGGTGTGTAAGTCTAAGTGTTCTAATGACAAATGGGTCCCACTCTTTTTCCCCCTCCTTATCCCCCCAAAAATATCTCAAATTTGACCAGTGATATAATTCAAATGTGTGGAGCCCAAATCTGTAATTTATTTGGATAATAGCTCATGTTTCATCCAAATTCAAATTTGAATTTGAATTCCTATGCAATTTATTGTCCTCTTCGAAATGGCTAGCAAAGTACCTCCAAAATTCATCAAACTTTGCATCCCCACTAATTTGGACCTGGGGAAAATATGAAATCTGATTTTTAATTTTGCTGCTGCAAATGGGATTTTCACCACAACAGTTTGCATTTCTATTGTGCTACCCCCATTTGAAATTTGAGTTGAACGAATTGAGTTCATAAGCTGAATTTTAAACTTCTTCTTACACATGAGGTTTAAATCAACTCTGTTTCCAAGCATTCAAATAATCATTTGAGCTTGTGTGGTTGGACACTCATGTGTATCATCACATGTAGAAAGTTTAAAGAAGTCCCAGTTTTCATGAATCCTAAACATATTGCATTCAAACATCAGTTTATTGTATTCATATTTTTGGGACCTTTACACCAAGGACCTCTTCAGACCTGCAAACATGTTAAAGAAAAGGAGTAGTCGTGCTCTCTGGCCACTCTTTCCTGTTGTTAGTTTTGCTACGGCTTATGGTCCTCAGCAGAGATACAGAGCTTGGGTAATTCGATGCGGGTCATCCAGGTTATGGTTAAAGCCTTGCCCAAGGGTATGAGACTTCCGGTTCCCCGGTACTCAGCTATAGCGCTGGAGAGGCAGAGTGTGCACGCTTAGGGTACTGAACCGGACTAAGCAGGTTACACACCTTGGACCTCCCACTGGCATAAGCCTTTCATGGGAGGGACCATTCGGTGCCATAGGGCCCCCAGGAAATGAGACAACTAAAGGATCCCAAGTTATGGTTAAAGCCTTGCTCAGGGGTATGAGCCATCCGGTTCCCCGATACTCAGCTGTAGCGCTGGAGAGGCAGAGTGTGCATGCTTAGGGTACGGAACAGGACTAAGCTGGCTACACACCCTGGACCTCCCGCTGGCTTAAGCTTTTCAAGGGAGGTACCATTCGGCGCCATAGGGCCCTTGAGCAATGAGACAACCACAAGACCCTGAGTACACCACAGGTACCTCAAGCGGACCCGACTGCACAAGGATAGCACAACTCATACTATGGATGAGCACAGGAAAAAGTAACTGGCCACACGGCCAGATCAGTATGGAAAGAAAGCATGAAAAAGAAAGGAGGTGATGCCTGGAGTACGGTTACTTTGTTGTCTGTAGGCGTGTACCTTCTGGCCCCCAAGTACTCAGTTGTAGCGTAGGGGAGGTAGTGCGGCGAACTTAGGGTACAGAACTAGGCTAAGCAGGTTGTGCATCCTGTACCTCCCGTGGGCGTTAACCATTCAGCGTGGAGACCCTCCAGTGCCACGGGACTTAGGATAAGTATGTAGGACAGGCTCGGCAATGCCATTTACAGTTGATATGCATGAGTGAGCAAAAACTATAAAAAGAGAGAGTACACAGGGTAAGACTATTTTTTTCTCATTTCAGGCTTCCTTCATAGGAGGAAACAGGCCGTACAAGAAAGCAACGACCCGCTCCGGATGACAAGAGCGGCAGGACTCCTCTGGAGCTTAGCTGTTCTAAGCGCTCTTCCTAGACACTGACACACTTACAAAGAAAAAAGAACCCTATCATTGCGCTAAGGATAGAACTTACGGAGGTGTTCTATATTCCATGGATTGGGTAGAGGTATCCCATCCTCCATGGCTAGGTGGACGCAACTGCAGGGGCATGCTTGTGTCACTCGGAAGGGACCCTCCCAGCTGGGGGAGAGTTTCTTCACCCCTTCTCGAGAAAGTATTCGCTGAAGCACCAGGTCGCCCACCTCGAGCTGTCTACTCTGCACGAACTGCTGCTGATATCGCCGGAGTGCTTGGCGGTACCGCGTATTTCGAGCAACCGCTAGCCATGTTTGCTCATTGACAAGGTCAATATCTTCAAGCCAAAGCTGGTCCTATGTGGCTTCGCCGTATGCTTGGACAAGGGATGAACCCATGGTGGTTTCCGGGGGGAGGGCGGCCTCGACCCCCTACACCAGTGCAAGAGGGTGTTTCCATTGTCACAAGACAGGAGGCGTCTGGCTAGACGTGGAGTGCCTTGTGACGCTCGTTGTCAGGGCTGGAGTCAGAGTCAGAGTGCCCGTAGACGGCTTTCAATGCCTGATCGGCATCTTGATACTCCATCTCTAGCTCGGCGCTGGCCATGGGCTTGGCCTTTTGTTTGCCCTCCCGCTGGCGGGAGGGTGCGCCGTCTTGTCGTGGCAGTTGTTGTTGCAGCTCACGGAAGTGCTTCACAAGCTTCTTGATCTCACAACAGTCGCTAGCGCCATGGCGGTTGGAGTTGTGCACTGGGCACCACTGCCCGTCATCACTAGCGAACGACGGTCGTGGGTGCTTGTCAGTGCGCAGGGCTCGGCCCCCAACGGCCGCTGCAAGGGCGGCGGTAGGTGCCCCGGCCAGAGGCTTGTACTTGCCTCCGGTCTTCTTCTTCTTCTTCTTGCCGTTGGGTGGAGCAGCATCTTCTCTGGAACTCCCCGCCGTGGGGGCAGGTCATGAGTGCTAGTCTCGGCCTTCCACCGTCCTGGCGCACTTGTCAGCCAGGCTGAAGAGCTCGGAGACGTCTTGCACGTCGTGCGTGGCTAACTTATCGAGCATCTTCTTGTCATGGACGCCGTGCCGGAAGGCGACAACGACGGAGGCGTTGGAGATGCGAGGGATGGTGTTCCTGACCTGGCGGTGTCGAGCTCGGTGCCGGGGCGCATGTAGGAACTCCTGAAGTTGGTTGTGAATCTTCAGCACAACTCTTCCTAGGATGAGATGGAACCTGGGGAAAGGTTCATGAGCCATGACCGGGCAGTGCCGGTCAGGGCCACGGGGAAGATGTTGGCCATGACGGCCTCATCCCTCCCACAGCTTGGATGGAGGTGGAGTAGATCTGTAGGAACTCGGCGGGGTTGTCTGTCCCGTCGTACTTGTCCGGCAAGTGGGGACAGAACCTGGGTGTCCATACCACCATGCGAAGGTGCAGGGCGAGCGCCATGCAGCCCCCGCCTGCTCCTGGAGAGGCAGGAGTCCGCGGGAAACGTAACGCTGGTACGGCGCTCGGGGAGCCGTACTCTCCTTTGAGATTTCAACGCTCTCGCCACGTTGCTCGATGGTGACGTGACCATCTTCGGTTGCATGGAGACGGTTTAGCTCGACCCTGAGGTCAGCCATGGCCGTCGCATGTGTGGCAGCCGTCCCGCGGGCCATTGCTGGCGTACGCGACTGGGCATGTGAGGGCTCGTCCCGGTTCCTTCTATAGGCAGGCGTGTTCATGGCAACAGCGACGAGGTGGTCGACGTCGTGTCTCCATTGCTCTGCCACCTCGGAGGTGGAGCCCTCGCCCAGAGAGCTGTGGAGAAGGGCTCACGCTGCAGCCAGCACGCTCTCCGGACTTTGATGTGGTGGCACTGTCGCCACCGTCGGGGTAGAGGGCCGCTGTGAAGTAGCGGCCGCTGGCGCCATGGGCACTGAGGGCACGTCGACTGTCTGGTCGCCGGCCCGGCCAGAACTGGGCGCCGCAGGCATGCCGACCGTCTGGTTACCGGCCCGTCCAGACCTGCCCGCCCTGGAGCGGAAGGTGGCCTCATCGTCTCCCGCCTAGAGCCGACAGCAAGTGGAGCGAGAAGTCTCATAGAGGGAGGTGATTTTCAACATGGTCCCCTAAAGAGCGCATCCCCCCCTACCTGACGCGCCAAATTTTGAAGTGTTGCTACGACACTTCCCCCGGTCTGCTACAGGAGCAGCCTGCAGAGGTTCTTTGATTGGAGGTGCTTGACGTCCCTAGAGCGATCGAACTCCAGCGAGCGGGGGTACATGCAATACATCGGATTGGATGCGGGTTACATCTGCTGATGAAAAATTCCACCCGCACCCGCCGGGTGCCAAACCCGACGGGTACTCAAACCCGCGGGTGGAGTTGCCATCTCTATTGGCGGCTGGTGCTGGTGGCGTGAAGTTCAAGCGGGTGAGCGGTGAGTGACCACCGGTCGCCGGCAGGCATGGGTGAGCGGCGGGCGTGGCATGCAGTGAGCGGCAAAAGGCAAGCGACAAGCGTGTGAGCACACCAGCATTTCGTCGAGGCAATGAGACGGTCCAGTGCCTTTGTGGCTAGGACTCCAGAACGATTAGTTTCAATCAAAATCCTTATGCTCCTTGTAAAAGTCCCAAAAACGTGAATGCAAAGAAATGGATGTTTGAACGTCATTGTGTTTCTGGTTCAGGAAAAATGGGACTTACAAAAACTTTTTTACACAGGATGGTGTACATGGGGTTCAACAACATGGGCTCAAAGATTCATTTGAATGGGTTGAACCAATGTTAAGTTAAACTCATGTGTATGAGAAAGAATAAAATGCAGATCATTAGACTCAAATGCTCACCTCAAATTGCCGCCAAACTTTTGAACACACATGGAACCTCATACATTTGAAAATTGAGGGGATTTATGGTGGCAACCTTCTGGTTTTAGGGTCAGCTAAAAAGGAGGTAATTGTGATCATGTTCGAATCCATGCTGAATTCACAATGTAAAGGCAAATTCAAACTGAACTGGTGAGCTTCAGATTAGGACCAAGAGTGATCAAGCATGGGCTATGAGAAAACCAAATTTTTCACTCAAATTCAAATGGGTCACCACAAAGGAGGTTTTCAAACTGTTGGTTCAAAGTTTATATTTGCAGCAACCAAATTTAAAATTTGATTCCATATTTGAAATCCTCAGCTCCAAATTTGTGGGAATATAAATTTTTACCACATTTGAAAGTGTTTTGGCTAAGCATTTGCAAGAGGACATAAAAGGGTATTTGAATTCAAATTCAAATTCAAACTTGGATGAAACTTTGCCATATGTCCAAATGAATTCCCAAATTTGAGCTCTACATATTGGAATTTATTACCTGCCAAATTTGGGAGATATTTGTGAGGATTTTTGGGGGGTAAGAAGAGGGAAAAGAGGGGTGGACCCCACCTGTCAGTGAGCAACTGAGACTTGCACCCAAAGTCTTCACGCTCTGTTCAGACTCAAAGCAGCCGAAGCTCATCCGAGCGCCACCGAATGCTGAGCACCGCGCCACCTCCTCACAGCTTCATCGCGCTGGAGACCTGCTTGCGCCCTCATCAGTGGGAGAAGCGATCTTTTCGTGCACGAACCGCCACACTGAGGCTCTGCCCCCCCCCCCTCGCACAAGAACCAAACAGAGACGCTCACGAGCGCACTGTTGATCGATCGGGAGCCGCCCAAACTCGTGCCACGGAGCTTCCCAAGCTGAAAAAATGGCACAGAGGGATCCTCTCCTACCTTCTCGACACACCACGGGGCTAGTTCGAGCTTTCCCACCCGAGAACGCAGCTCCCGTGCGGTGACCGAAAACTGCCGTAACTCGGGCTCCCGTGGACAGCTCCACACGGAGGTGTTCATGCTCGAGCAAGTACTCCCACAGACGTGCCGTTTACTCGTGCTACTCCTCCCCAAACCTCAGGGCACGCTGTGAATCATTGAGCTCCAATTCGGCGATTTGCTCTCGGCGCGTGCAAAGTGACCCCGGGTGAGAATTTATCAAAATTTGATTGCAATTCTTGTTTTTAGGCCACCAAATCGTGCACACGTGAACTAGGTTGGCTAGTGGTCGTGTTTTCTTCACAACCCTAGCTAGAAATCGACGGTGTGCGAGCTATTTCATGTTTTCCCGAGCTTGAACGTCGCCGCACCTCTCGGGCGCACGGTAAAAGC
Source organism: Neostapfia colusana (assembly GCA_030760725.1). Taxonomy (NCBI): domain Eukaryota; kingdom Viridiplantae; phylum Streptophyta; class Magnoliopsida; order Poales; family Poaceae; genus Neostapfia; species Neostapfia colusana. The sequence goes on from JASWHV010000015.1 coordinate 63,232,982, forward strand.
ATGGTAGCTGCCGTTCCCGTCCCTGTTTGCTTATTAGCCGAGCTAACCTAGCACCCACTGGTTCTTTAGAGCCATTTGGCCGAGCGTTTAGCGGGCTAGAACTCTTGGCCGACAGCGTCGAAGTCGTTCCGTAGCCGCCACATGTCGCCGACAGTGTTCCGGCCACCGGCAGCCCGAGCCAGCCCACCGACGTGTTCCCCGACCTCCCAAATCCCCTGGTGGCGAGTATCCGGCCGGGAGATGGCCGGAAACACCGGGCCGGCGAGCTCCAGCCTCGGTCCGGTGAGGGGGCGGCACGCGCGCGAGAGAGCGGGCGGGAGGAAGAAGAATGGGGCGGCCTCACGTGTCAGCGTCTGATAGTTTAAATCTGGGATTGGATGTGGCTCGATATCATGTGTGGCTGCCTGCTTGGGAACCCCGTAGCCCGTGTGTCCTCGAATCTCAGTGGCTGAGATTTAAAAACGTGGGCCCAATTCATTTCCAATAGCAAAACAAATCTAGATTTTACCACAATTTTAGAAAATCATATCTTTGGGTAGGAACCTCCAAATTGAGTGATTCAAATTGGGTTGGATTCATTTTGAAAAGATATATCCAAATATGAACCCCAATGTGTATGAAAGTCAATAATAAATTCTGGAAAATTCTTTGAAATTTTTCTGAAAAAGAATTATTGAGGGAGTTTGGTTCACCCAAAAATTCTCAAATTTTGCCTGAATATTCTTTAGTATATTTCTGACTTTATAGCAAATTTTATGCTCAGTTTAAGATGATTTGTGTAGGAATTTGCTAAATACAAACTGCTGGGATCAAAGTGGTCCAGAAACTTTTTCAGAAAAGGTTTCTAACTTGTAAAATCTATTCTAGGCAATTCATAGCTCCAAAAATCATGATAAAATTCAGGCATTCTCTATGAATCATACTTGAAATTGTAGTTCACTTGATTGGGCATGAAAATGCACATTACTCCAGAATTAATTCTTTTTAGTAGAAATTCTTAAGGAATTATTATGGAGGAACTACTCAAGTAAAAGGTCTGAATTTTGTACCAAAGTACTTTCTTAAGACCAGGAAAATCACATGTAAAGTTTAAGCTCAAGTTGAGCCTTAGATCTCTCTGTTCTTGTTCCCCATGCTTATGTATGTGAGCAACACATAGACAATTATGGTGGGAATTATGGGAGACACAATTGCCTTCCATTTTAGCTGCAATTTGGCAAGCTAAATCCATGGGTAATATAGAACATGCTCTGAAAGTTTTGAAGCCATTGGAGTTCTTGACCTTCAGTTTCATTCAAATCTTTTCAGCCCATCTCATAGTTCTATATTGAAACATAGCACACTAGAGCTGAAATTTCCTAAGTCTAGGTTGATGTTTCACTTTATTTTCTATACACAACAGAGGCAACAGATTCTTTCTCAGCACTCCCACACAACCTCTGTTCTTAAAGAAATTTAAGTCTGTAAAGTCTTTAAATTGCATTATAAGAACATGTGCGTATACATATCGATATGACCCACGACGGAGGCGATCAACGGAGGAGTTCGACTGAGTGAATCCATTGAAGTGGATCAGTTGATCTAGCCTCAAGGGAGACAAGACTCTAACTGTATTATATACTATTAGACCCTGCAAAAACAGAGAAGCTCTGGTTTGCATTTAACTGCTACTAAGTTTTTACTTTGTATACACTATGTCGGTTAGGAATGAATTGTGCATTAAGTCTAGATATTTGATACTATTCTTGCATGACCAGAAAACCTATGGAGTATTTGGGGTAGATGTCCTTCCACCGTGTAGAAACTGCCATGCTTAAGTAGGACTCGGTAGAAGTCGAGTGGTTGGACACTACTCGCGAGTATAGGAAATCGGGAGCACAGGGGATTGGTTCAATAAGTTGTTAGTAAGTTGAAATGAGACCGGAAAGGTCTAGGAGCAACAGGACATGGGAGCCTGGGTGCTTTAGACCTGTCTGTGTCGATTGAGGACCAATCCGTGTGCGGCCCACGTTGATCAAGTTTGAATATACCGAAGGCATATCAGATATATGGGACCCGATAAACTGATGTAATCTAAATCTCCGGACATCGAGGCATAGCACACCGATTTATAGGTGTAGGTTGAGGGTAGCAAGGTGGAAATCTGCTAACGGGCATAGAGAGATGCTCCGTGTAGGGAACCTCCTGCTCGTTTCGGTGCGACTGGTTCGACGTTTGGATTGTTGGGTGAAAGGTTGTCTTGTACGACATCGAGTGAGTGTGCTGTGCAGCTCCACGGGTGGCCATACGTGACGTGCTATTCGGGGTATCTTTGTAGGTGTATATCGAGTCAATTCACTGTCCCTCGCGGTAATGAGTACCACTTGGTCACTGAGTCGTAACATAGAGGTAATTTGCACTGAGATAAGCATTAATCATCATTGTTTGAAGTTGATACTAGTAATGGAATGTTATCTTTTATGAATAGGTTAGTGCAAATTCGATTCATTTCTATCATGAGCAAGTTACATCGGGAGAAAGTGTTTCTTGTTTGATTGTAGATTCCCGATGTGAGGTGCCCAAGGTTATGCTTAATTTGATGGTAATAATACCTCAAAGTAAGGATTCATATTTAGGCGAGTTCATATGCAATTTACTCTCCTATGTTATGTCTTACCATCATGTAGAGTTTCATGACTAGGTTCGATGGTTAAGTCTTGCTGAGCGTTATGCTCACAGATACTACACGAGTTGTTTTGCAGGTAATAACACTATGTTGATGAGTATGGTTGTCCGATGAGACTCGGAACTCTCTGAGTGGTAAACTCATGGAAACCGCTACCGCTGCTATTGTGATCGTGTTGCCAGTGAGAAGGCTCCGCGGGCTGGACGTCTTCTCTGTTGCTTAGCATAGATATGAGCTGCGAGTTGTATTAGTCTTTCTCTTTAGATTATTTTAAGAAGTATTTGTAAAATTAACACTTTATAAGCTTCTGCTTGATTTATATAATATGATGCTTTATTATGTATGCTGTTGGGTGTCACACCGCACCGCACCATCTAATACGATTCACAGGCGAGCGGCACGGCCCGGTGATCGGGTCCGGGCCCCCTCACTCCTAATCTCCTATTGCTTTTTCTAAAAAATCTGAATTTCACCACATGCATGCACGAGTATAGTATATTTGGACATACTGCACAAAGCGACGAGGGTAACCTTGATTATTTTGTATTGCGTGTATACGCGGTACCGTTAGTTAGATCATTTTCAGGTTACATTTCTCAATCATGTATTATTATTTATCTATATGAGTCGATATGTGCACTTCCATTTTTCGCCGCTGACTTTGTACGTCGCTTCACTGTACATGCATGTACTGCGTGATTCCTGCACCCTTTTCTAATATTGTTTTCTGACATTTCACAATGTCAAGTTGCAACGCTCGCTGTAATTAATGTGTAGAAGATTCTGTCATGCATCATCAACATGGTCGACGCAACCAAGCACCTGAATCATAGACAGGGAGCTTCTGATTCTTCGAGAGATGAGATCATGAGAAGTCCACTTCAAACCCAAACCAGAAGACGCCGACGCTTACACGGAGACGCGCGGAAAGGAACTGGCGAAGACGCTTGAGAGCGAGGCCGCCGCGCGTCTGCATCTCGCTGTACCGCCCCGGCATGCCGTCGGGGGAGATGCTGCCGGCCGAGCGGCGGCGGCGCGTCTACGCGCTGCTTGACGCCGCCGACCCCGCGCGCGGCCGCGCCGTGCGGTGGTGCGAGTCGGCGCTGGGCATGTTCCGGAGCGATGGCGACATGCGGGAGGCGCGCCTCCTCCTCCGCGCGGCGCTCGCCGCAGGCGTGCACTACCCGACCGTCTACCGTGCGTGGACCGCTATGGAGGCGGGTCACGCTGGCGACCCCACCGCCGCGCGGGCGCTCTTCGAGGAGTGGCGCGCCCTGCACAACGCGGCCGACGACGACAAGCCGCAGGACGACGACGTAGGCGGTTTCTGGTGCCGCTACATCGCGTTCGAGCTCGACCACGGGGGCGCCACCCGCGCGCGGGCCGTCGCCGAGCTCGCCGTAGCAGCGTGCCCGACCGACCCCGCGGTGCACGCCAGGTACGCCAAGGCGGAGCTGCGCCTCGGCCGCGCCGACCGCGCGCGCGCTGTGATCGCCCGCGCGCTTGACTGCCTCGACGCCAGCGCCCGGGAGTGGCTGGTGGACGAGATGAAGCGATACAGCAACTCCATGCGCCGGCGGAGGAGGTTCCGGCGGCTTTGTGGCTTCATCCCGCGGTGCTTCCGCGGCGGCTGGTGGTCTCGGTCGCCGCGGGGCTACGGCCGTCTTGATGGGGCAACATGATTGGTTTGGCAAGGATGCCCGGCCATTCGTAGGGAAAATCGTTTTACTTTTCCATTCATATCATTGTGGTTGACTTAAGATGATGTCGCCATTCTCAACATTGTATCCAGGATTAACAAAGCCCGTTCTTGGTGATGACAAAAAAAACAATGTTTCCGCATGTGTTTTTTAGTAACTGTATACAATAGAATCACAACATTTGTTATACAGTAGCGGAGCTTCAACTAGCGCCTCTTCTAAAATGAGATTTTTAGTTATTTAGGACTCATTTTGAATGACTTCAGCAATTTAAAATTGTTTTCGCTACGCTAAAATGATATAAGTATATTTTTTCTTTTTTTTTTCTCTCCTCCATGGAGTCCACGCCTCCTAAAAAATGATACACGGAGGTCTATTTCCACTTAGTGATTCAGACTCGGTTATATATTCAAAAAATGCAACGTCATATCTTTTGTCTTCAAGGCACCATATATACACTCCATTTTTACAAAGAAAGTAATATGGTTTACACATATTAAAGAGTTATTAATTAGAGTGTATTTCACATGTTGTCCTCTATTAAATTAGCGTGCACGCAAAGCTACCATTGTCCTTTTGTAGTTGGTGCGGTTAGAGCGTGGCGCTCAATGCACTGCAACCCAGGTTCAAATCCTGCTCTCTCCTCCGACACCTGAGCCGCATTGGAATCCTGCTGCTGCTTTTATTCTACAGCCACCCATTTATTTAAATAATTTATTCAAGTTAATTTCAAGAAATACGTGAAAGACTAGAAGTATATTTTATAAAGAGAGGATTAAACCAATTTCAAGGTGTGAGAGGTTAAATGTTATCCGACATGTGTCGTGTCAAAACATATCACACAATATCGCGCTGGTGTGACGCCATATCTTAACGTCTTTCGAATATCAATTCAGCTAAACTAATGACTAGTAACGGATATGTTAATGTCTATCATAACAGACCGAATAATCACTAGGAACAGACGCGTTAATGGTTGAGTCATGACGAACCAAATAATAACTAGTAACGGACGTGTTAATGGCTAAATCATAATCGCTGAATTGATAAACGTTATAACTTGGATTAATGATATTCATTCTCTCTCATTTCGAGACTTCTATATAAGAAGGTTATCCCTTCATGTGATAGACACAATAAGCAAATCTTCTTTCTTTCTTCTTCACACGTCCTCTGTTGCGCTGCCTCCAAGCATTTCCAACTCTACTTTCTGCCCGCACATAAAATAGAATGAGCATACCTCCGAAATTGACGCTCTCTCGAGATGCTGCCGCGGGATAGAGAGCGAATGCGATTTTTGGGGGAACACACTTGTCGAAGTGTGTGGTTGACACTTCCCCCAGACCTGCTCTGGGCAGCCCGCGGAGGTTCTTTTTCGGAGGGGCTAGTCACTTGCGGAGAGCTTAAGCGTTAGGGACGAGTGAGGGAGAAGCTTAACACGACGAGTTTTACGTGGTTCGGGCCGCCGGAGCGTAAAACCCTACGTCCACGGTGAGCAGAGGTGCTCGCTGTATTGCTTGCTGCTCAGAACCGGAGTCCTGAGCTTGAGGGTGAGTGATGTCTAGGGTGCGAGTTCACAGAGTTCGAACCCACGGGTGCGAATGGCTGGAGTGCCAACCGTTGCTAATGTTGCCTACCCGAGCCTTTTATAGTCCAAGGCTCGAGCGGCTTACAAGGTGGGCCCGAGACCCGACAGGTGGCCCCGGGGTGATTTCCTACCAGCTATTATGTCTTGGCGCTGGCGTCGAAGTCCACGTCCTGCCGCCCTGCCCATGCCGCAGGCTAAGTGTAGCGTGTACTCGTTGGCGATGGCAGGGGCGACAGGGCATGTCTTGTCCGGTCTTGTCGCTGCCTTCAATGACCCGCAGCTTCAGACACTGTACGTCTGTCCTGACTGTGACTGGTCACAGCGCCTCCTGACAGGCGTGCGCCGCGCCTCTTCGTCTCGGGAAGGCGCGGGTCTTGAATGCTTTGTACGGTAAAGGCATAGCGCGCCTTTACTCCCGCTGCCTACCGCGCGCGGGCGGCAACACTGCTCTGCTGGTCACGTGTCGGACCCGGAGCTCTCCTTTGAGAAGAGGGGGAGCTCCGGCTCCACTGGACACGTGGAGCCTTCGGAGCTCACCCCCGCGGAGGGGGCGAGGTCCGGTCTTCCGGGCCACGTGGCAGGCTCGGAGCTATCCTTTGAGGAGAGGAAAGCCCCGGCCCTGCCGGACACGTGGCGCCTTCGGAGCTCGCCCTTGCGGAGGGGGCGAGGTCCGGCCTCCTAGGCCACGTGGCAGGCCCGGAGCTATCCTCCGAGGGGAGGGGAGCTCCGGCCCCGCTGGACACGTGGCGCCTTCGGAGCTCGCCCCTGCAGAGGGGGTGAGGTCCGACCTCCTGGGCCACGTGGCAGGCTCGGAGCTATCCTCTGTGGGGAGGGGAGCTCCGGCCCCGCTGGACACGTGGTGCCTTCAAACCTCGCCCCTGCAGAGGGAGCGAGGTCCTTAGGAAGTTTTACCCTGTGCGCGGGGTACCCGGTATTGAGAGTACCGACAACACTGGTCCCGCATATGGATACTTTTCTAAAACTCTATTTTAATTTTAGTAGTTTTGTATATTACTATTGTTAAAACTGTGAGCAAAAGATCAATCATAATCGTCATGTTTATGATTTATTTGCAAGTGATGATTTATATTTAATATGGATTAAAAAACAGTAAAATTTCTAAATCCCCAACATGTATCATCACCCGCCAAGCCAAGCACCTTACCGCGCCCAAAGCACCTTACTTCTTCCAAGTCGTCGTCCCCGGGGCGAGCCCTGCCACGCCGTCCCCAAAGCACCGCGCACTTCTTTCTCGTCGCCGCTATACGGATCGAATATATCCGCACCCAGCCCAATGAAATCTGCGTCGCCCTCGACCGAGGTACGTGAGTTACTAAAGCATTCGTGACCTGTCGAAGCTGGCGCCCGTCGCAACAGTGCTCTGACGACGAGATCCGCGACGCTCCTGCACAACATCGTAGGAGGAGCGCGCGAGAAGTGGACTACAATAACACTCGACCACCCGCTCTAGGACTGTCAGCCGTCCTCGGGGCTGCTCCAGGAACCAACAGCCACACAAGTGATCATCGGCGCATGGTCCACCATGGCGTACGTGCAGGAGCTGAGCATCCATCCGCTCGCGCAGGATCCGCCGACAGCGTGGCAGGCTGTACGGCGCGCGCCCCATCGAATCTAGGCGTGTATATCTTTTTAGGGATGGGCGTCCACGGCAACCAAGATCCCCCCTCATTTCCATTGGGCAGACGCCTCACCCTCGCACGCGTAGCGCATTGGAAAATCATTAACCCAGCATGAAATTGTTCTGGTAACAACTCACACATCCGACCAGTACGTACATCACTATTTCTAAGCTAATAACGCATGATATATTTACCTGACGAAGTAGATTTTCATAAACAGGCTGTCACGAACATAACTGCTCAGCAATTCTAGCAATTGCCCTGAACGGCAGGGAACTACCAAATGTGGGTAGTGGATTGCGAACTCCACCTTACAGCGACGCAGTTGAGCCACATGATTGTCCCACGCGTTCCTAATGCTCCTGAGCTTCCAGAGCATGAAACGACAAAAGCTTCTATCTTCCAGAAGCATCACATCCATCCTGACCTGAATATGGAGTACTTACAAGTGTGTGAGATCCTCTTGTGCTTTGGACAGTGCTTCGGGGACGCTTCGGCAAGCAAAAGGACGTGATTCTTTCACAAGCTAGCTAGGCGTGACTGGAATCAAATTAGCTTCCTCCACTTCAAGTCCGTGGAGGAGTACAACACTACACTTCATCGCATCGTCGGCTACTTCTTTTGTGACCAGAAAGTCACCGAGTGTGGGATGATCGAGAAGACTCCCATGACATCCCACCTGTTAAACATGATTCTTCAGCAGCAGTACCACAATAACAAGTAAAAGAAGTACGCTGATTTGATGCATGTCTTGCTTGCTGCAGGAACTCATAATACACTCCTGATGAAGAACTTCAACGTGCGTCCTTTCGAGACAGGGAAAAGCCCCTTCTCAAAATAATAAGAGTTGTGTTGGTGGTGCTAAGCAGGGACACAAGCGTGGAAAGCTTAAGAAGCATGGAAAGAATGACCAGAAGCCAAATGGCAAGGAAGGGCAAAGGATCTAGTAGCGATGCACGTGGGGGCAAGCACAGCAATCAAGGTTGTTTTCGTTATGGATCCTAGAAGCATTGATCTGGCACTTGTGCAACAAAGCCACATCTGATCAGCTTCCCTTTTCAGAGGATCACCTTTGTGAAGTACAGGCGCCTGTAGATGTCGCGGTTGTGACACCGCTCCCGGAGCAGCTTCTGCTGCCCGCCGAGACACTAGATAATTTTTTTTAGATAATGGAAATTCCGACCTTCCTCTCGGAAGGGGTTATGGCCTTTTTACTACATCAAAGAGACACATACTTAAACAGGAACAAATGGTTTTAGTGAGTACAAAATTAGACACTCCCGAATTATTAATAAGTAATCCTATGACTGAATCTTCATCCGAATTGGGCGAAGATCTGCATCACGGTGGATTCCACAGCATTACACGTCATCTTTATGATCTTGACCTTGACCTTGTTGTTACACTTTTGTAGCAGTACCTACGTGTGGCACCAGTAGATGGCTCTAAAAAGTACCTGCATATAAGTTTTAATGGGACATTTATCAAAGACTATATCATTCCTGCTCAACCATATTGCTCAAAACCATACTGCACTCAACCACAATGATTGATCTTTGGCTAGGTTGAAACGAGTGTTGGAATTTTAGCCCAAGTCCCATGCAGGAAATAACAATAATTTCAAATAAATCTCAAAGTCCCATTAGTGCAAGAGAGGGTGGTGCTAGTGGTTTAGTAACATATGGGAAGTTTGAGGGAAGCAACTCCTACATATAAGAGAGGTTGTTCTTCTACCCACTAAGTGAGAGGTAAGAAGAGAGGAGAGGGGTGGCCCACACGTGCTCCTCCTCCTCCTCGCTCGCTTGCCTTGCCACGCCATGCCTCGCACACGCGCGCACGTGTGTTCGTGTGAATTCGAGCCGAGCCTAACTTTTATTTTTGCCGCAGAAAAATTCAGTAGGGCTTTGTGGGCTCTTGGGCTTCTGAATTGGTCCGAGTCAGTTAGAGATCGGACTGGACACTACTACAAAAACTGTCTGTGATAAAGAGTCTTTACATGCGGATTCATGAAGGTTAAGACCGCCTGTGATAACCTTTTTCACAGGCGGTTTGAGTTTCCGCCTGTGATAATACGTTTGGAGCCGCCTGAGATGAAACTTGTTGTATTAGTATCCGCACGTTGCAGATAAATCGGATCTGCAACCGAATCGATCTCTAACAGGGACTCTATATATTGCAGCGTGCGCCATAGAGGAAAACAATCATGAAACAAATCGTTCCCACGTTGCAGTTTCTTGCGCCGTCATCGTCTAGTCCATCCCGAGCGCCGGCGTGCACCGACGATCGGGAGAGCAGGTCTCCGGAACCGCTCGCCCTTGCGATCCTACACCGGGAGAGGGCGTATAAGGTTTTTGGGAAGCGCTCTACGCGACTGCTCGCATTCTTCATCACGAGTCGCCTACTACTGAGATCGGGCGCTGTTGCCCAGCGTCGCCACCAACGTCTGTATCGACCGACTGTTGTCAAATATGTGTTTGCAGCGATTCCTTCAGTTTCAGATCGGTATGCCTAATCTGACTTCTCGTTTGCTGGTGTTTCTCACTGTTCAAAGTCGTGTTTTTCCGGAATTATTCAGTAAATTGCCTATTTCTTCTAACAATCCAAAAACCTTATTTAGGCAATTTCCTATTTTAAACATGATGACTTTGACCGATGCAGTGAGGCCGGAGAAATTCTGTGGTGTGCACTTCAAGAGGTAGAAAGTTAAGACCACGCTCTGGCTTCAATTGCTTGAGATCTTCTGGGCAACCGAGGGCTGACCTCAAGGTCCTTTGACTGTTGAAGAACAGACAAAGTTCGAGGAAGCCAATATTGCTCTGAGAGGATGTATCTTAAGCACTCTTGACAATAAGACCTGTGATGTTTATCTAACAGTCATGGATGGGAAAGAGTTGTGAGATGCACTAAACGCTAAGTATGGTGCAGCTGATGTAGACGGTGAACTGCATATCATGGAGAGCTTCCATGACTACCAAATGGCTAACACCCGTCCTATAGTCGAACAGGCTCATGGATATAGTGTATCGCGAGAGAGCTCGATCTCCTTAAGTGTTCTCTGCCTGTCAAGATTGTGGCTGGTTGCATTATTGCAAAGTTGCCTCTCTCGTGGAGGAACTTGCGCCCCAACTCTAAAACACAAGAGACAGTAAATATCGGTTGAAAACCTGATAGCATCTCTTGATGTTGAGGAGAATGCACGGGCTAAGGACTCTACGAGAAAGGAAGTGAGGGTCAATCTAGCGCCAATGCAAATATGGTGCATAAATCCAATGTCAAAAATAAAGGGAACGACAAGTCTCAGTTTAAGCCGAACAAAACTACTGCTTTCAAGAAGAAGAATTCAAGGAAAGCCAATGAGGGTTTATACCTGTGGTGAGCACGGGCATTTTTCCAAGAACTGTCATGATAGGGCAGATCGTAGAGGGAAAAAGAACGTCAACACTGTGACATCTAGTAATGCGAATGGGTACGGTAATTCCTTTACCATTCTTTCTATTATTCAAACACCATCCTGGTGGTTGGATACAGGTGCTAATGTCCATGTATGTTCTGACATGTCTATGTTTACTTTTTACCAGTTCATCCGGGATTCCTCCATCCTAATGGAGAATGGGTCACATGCTTTTGATCGTGGTGTTGGCACGGTCGATCTAAAGTTCACTTCGGGAAAGATTGTCCAGCTGAGGAACGTGCAACATGTCCCTACTATGAACAAGAATCTTGTTAGCGGATCCCTTCTATGTAGAGATGGGTTCAAAGTAGTTTTTGAGTCTAATAAAATAGTTGTGTCGAAGCATGGACAATTTATTGGTAAAGGTTATGAATGCGGAGGCTTGTTCCACTTTTCTTTGTTAGAGTTTAATAATAAGTCAGTAAACCATATTTGTAGTAGTATGAATGATGATGCGAGTGTTTGACATTCTCATTTATGTCATGTTAACTTTGGTTTATTGAATCAGCTATCTAGTCTTAAGTTAATTCCGGAATTCACCGTTGCCAAAGGTTCTAAGTGCCATAGTTGTGTGCAATCAAAGCAACCTTGAAAACCTCATAAGGCAGCCGAGGAGAGAAACTTGGCACCTCTAGAACTCATACATTCTGATTTATGCGAGATGAATGGTGTGTTGACAAAAGGTGGAAAGAAATACTTTATGACGCTAATAGATGATTCAACTAGATTCTGCTATGTATACTTCACTACTATAACAAGCTTTATTTCAGGCGGCTCTAAACTTATTATCAGACGCGGTTTTCAAAACTGCCTGAAACGAAGAGCCTGTGATAATCAGCAATTTTCACAGGTGCAAACTTAAACTTCCTATGAAAAAGGTTATCACAGGCGGTTTTATACCTACGACTAGCCGCCTGCGAAGACTCTTTATCACAGGCAGTTTGTAACATAAGAGTATCCACCTGTGATAACTCCATTATCGCAGGCGGTTCAATACCTACGACTAGCCGCCTATGAAGAATCTTTATCACAGGCAGTTTGTAACGTAAAGAGTATCCGCCTGTGTAACTCTATTATCGCAGGCAGTTCAATACCTACGACTAGCCGCCTGTGAATAATCGTTATCACATGCGGTTTGTAACGCAAAGAGTATCCGCGTGTGTAACTCTATTATCGCAGGCGGTTCTTTACCTATGACTAGCCGCTTGTGAAGAATCTTTATCACTGACGTTTTGTAACGTAAGATTATCCTCCTGTGTAACTCTATTATCGCAGGCGGTTCTTTACCTACGACTAGCCGTCTGTGTAACTTTATTATCATAGGCGGTTTGTAACGTAAAGAGTATCCACCTGTGTCACTCTATTATCGCAGACGGTTCTTTACCTACGATAAGTCATCTGTGAAATTATATTATCACAGGCGCTTTGTTAGGTCTGATTTCTAGGTCAATTTTATATGCACATTCACACATAGTAGAAATAATATATTCTAACAAGCATCATCGACACAATATTACCAAAAAGTCATCTCAATTCATAGCTTACAAGTTTTTCCCTGAACACCAATCAGTATTACTGGCAAAGTTCTGACACATCAGCTATTACACCTGCGTCATTGAAGAACTACCCATTTTCGGTAAAAAATTTCGCGACACACGAAGGTACACAATTCATTTGCAACCTTCTCGGGTCCTCCACCAGGATCGGGTCGGGCCTCGTTAGCGTGGTATCAGAGGCACATTGGAAATAGCGCACGGAATAAGGATCGTATTGCGACACAAACTTAGGATACAGTGAGAATACGGTACTAGGCCCACATAAGAACTACTATATTAGCCTAATATGAAGGTGACAACCTAACTTATGTGTTTGTGTCGGAAAATCATGCATCTCACTTCCATGTCTTAGGGGGGTGCATGTATGCGCTGTCCATCAGTGCGCACAAGCTGAAGGGTGGAGCCTCACGGGTGGCCGGTAACCCGGCCAGCTGTGGTATCCTCTATGACTCTTCATGTCGTTTGGGGTATTCGAGCAACGCTCTTCCCTGGCGTGCTACAAGCAAGTAGGGGAGACCCCGTCACGTGGTTAGTAACATGAACACGTGGCTCAAGGCGTGTTTGGCTTGTGAACACTCGTGCGAGTGATGATGGACGGGTGTATGAAACTGTTATGGAGTCGGGCTCGGTGTGCAGCCGAACCTGATGATTGTGTGTGACTTATGTAGGTACTAACCGCGAAAACCATAGTATGAGTAGAATACGTTTGTGAGTGATCGTATTAGTGCCACTGATACGGATATGCCGGTATAATCCGGTTAGTTTTTTTTCTTTTGGTGAGGCAACGCAGTACCAACATCTCTCTTACAGTGCATCGACACCGTACTAAACTTAATAACCTCTTCCCTATGAATAAATGATTCATGAATCAACTTTCAACTAAAAATATAAGTTTGAAACAAATATTAGTTACTGAACACTTATTTTGAGCTAAGATTCAAATTAGAGGATGACTAGCCTTCAAAAGTTTCAAAAACAGAGTGCTCTGTTCTGGCAGAAATTTTTGCTGGAATTTGACAGAGCATAACTCTGAGTAGATTTAATCAATGGAGGTGTATGATATAGTTATGGAAATATTTTTAAGTTCTCTACAACGTCTCTGTATACCTCCAGAGCAAAATCACAAGCTAAATTGGTGAAAAGTCCAGTTGAAGGTAAACTGTCCAGGACACGAGCAAAACCTCTCTGGATATTTCTGTATTTCGGCCATAACTCTCTGTAGAAAAATCTCTAAGGAGACTATCATATACCGTTAGAAATTTTATGAGATATGAAACATTGTTTTAGTTCAAAGTTTGTTCAGATTTGTATTGTATTTGCTTATACAACTGTGATAAAAATAGCCACATTCAAAGGAGATGCTGGCAAATTTTATCCAGGAATTCTGTCAACTTTGGATGATTATAACTTTTGATATAGAAATGATCTGGAGGCATATGAATATTCGTTGAATATATATTGAAGTTAACTTTAACTTTGGTATTCAACTTGAGTTATGAAAATGCTTTTAACTGGATCAAAACCTGGATTTAGTGCATAAAGGTCTGTTCTGTACAGAAAGGCTGACTGGTTATGCCAACTTTAAGGATTTTTATAAACATGAATTTTGTTACTGCCTTCATAAAGTTTTGACATATTCATGTTCCCATTAGCTTCAAATACTGATGAGTTCATGTTTAACTCATCTCAAAATGTATTTTTGCAGTATGGTTCGTACTCGCTCTTCGAGTAAGGCCGGAAGTTCTCATCGAGGCGGTCATGATTTTATTCCACCGCCGGAACCACCATCCATGGGATGGATGGATCTTATGACTCGAGGTGTCGAGTCTAACCAAGAGAACACCAGGCTACTCCAAGAAGCGACTCAAGAGAACACACGATTACTCAAAGCCTGGGTACAACAAGGCATACTTCAACACACGCAACAAGTCGTTCCACCTCGGAAAGCTTATCTGGATTTCTTGGCAACTCAACCGCCAATCTTTACGGAAGCTACCGAACCTGTGAAAGCAGATCAGTGACTTCATGTCATGGTGTCCAAATTTGGAGTATTCCAGTGTGATGAATTTCAGAAGACAATGTTTGCCGCTCAACAACTCCATGGAGCCGCCGGAAATTGGTGGATTGAACATCTCACTACCATTCGGGAAGGCCATCAAGTAACATGGAGTGAGTTCTGTGAAGCCTTTCGTGCTCGTCACATACCAATAGGAATTATCAAGACCAAGCGGGAGGAATTTTTGAAGTTGAAGCAAGGGGACATGAATGTCCTCGAGTATGTCGAAAGGTTTAACCATTTGGCTCAATACGCTCCCAAATATGTGGCGATAGAAGAGGCACAGTGTGATTTATTCTGCTATGGCCTGAGTGCCATATTATAGGAGAAATTGGCTGTGTTCAACAAAGGCAATTATACCGATATGGTCAATGCGGCTCTCATACAAGAAAAGCCGACACTCGAGTGGCAAGCAGAGAAAAAATAAATGAGTGATATCGAGCAAGCCAGCACAAGTTATGTGCCCCAAAAATACCATTTGGTGTATCGAAAGCCATCCGGTGAAATATGGAGGCCATCTGTACGATCAACTCCTCAGAGGTTGATTGCTGGTCAAGTACCACAACTTGCACCACCTCCACATCAGAAGCATCAGATGGTGGTTTGTGCTCCATCGCTGCAGTCATGTGTACCTAGCATCCAACCGCAAGTCAGCGAAGAACCGGAGAGATATCCGTGTTTAACATGTCGTCGTATGGGCCATTATGGTAGGTATTGTCCGGAGGTAATTCAAGGCTGTGGGTCATCATATTTTCAGTATTCAGACCCGTACCAATATCTGCAAAAGAGAGGGCAGACAAGGGGAACATTCACTACACAGTGATTGATGATGTTCCGGAAGGAGAAGCCGCATTAGCAGGGATGTTTTCTCTGAATAAGCTACCGGTTTTAATTCTCTTTGACTCCGGTGCCACACAACTTCATTATCCAATCTTTTGTGGCTCAACATCAGCTCCAAACCACTTTTACAAAGAGCCAATGCCTCATATCTTCGCCTGGGTTCAGCATTACAGCAAACGATGTTGTCTCTCGAGCACCTCCTTGTTTGGGGGGTAGAATATACCCCACAACCCTCATTATTCTTGGAGGATTGAAGATCGACATTAGTTTTTGGGATGTCGTGGTTGAATTACCACAATGCGGTTCTCAATATCAGTTCCTGAACAGCTGAGCTCAACTCCCCACAGCACGGTTTTCATATATTATTTCTGTGCGCCAGTTGGCAACAGATTGCAACATTAAACCACTCGGAAACTGTGAAGATAGAGGACATTCCGGTGGTACATGAATATCTAGATGTGTTTCCTGATGATTTACCCGGCATGCCGCATGAGCGGGACGTAGAGTTCAAGATTGAACTTGCGCCAGGAACAACACCGATATCACGAAGGCCGTACAAGACGGCACCCAATGAACTGGCAGAATTGAAGATACGGCTGAATGACCTACTGAGCAAGGGCTTTATACTACCGAGTTCATCACCTTGGGGTTGTTTAGCATTGTTTTCAAGAAGAAGGACAAAACACTACGGCTTTGTGTTGATTATTGTCCTCTTAACGCCGTTACCATCCATAACAAGTATCCACTACCTCGCATTGATATGCTCTTCGATCAATTAGTGGGTGCTAAAGTATTTTCGAAGATGGATCTTCAGTCCGCATATCATCAGATTAAAATCCGGGCAGAAGATATTCCGAAGACGGCATTCTCAACGAGATACGGGCTATAAGAGTATCTCGTTATGTCTTTTGGGTTGACCGACGCCCTGGCTCAATTTATGTACCTGATGAATTCAGTGTTCATGCCGGAGTTGTATAAATTCATCGTTGTCTTTATCGATGACATCTTAGTGTACTCCATGTCAGAGGAAGAGCATGTTGAACATCTGCATATTATGCTACAAGATTTCGAGATCACAAGCTCTATGCAAAATTCAACAAGTGTGAATTCTGGATTAATCAAGTACCTTTTCTCGGACACATTATTTCAGCGGAGGGCATCGCTGTAGATCCAAGTAAGATTATCAAAGTGCAGAAATGAGAGTCACCAAAGTATGTGCATGAACTCCGAAGCTTCCTCGGTTTAGCGGGTTATTACTGGAGGTTCATCCCGAGCTTCTCCAAAATTGCTAAACCGATGATGGAACTATTGAAGAAAAGTATTAGATTTTTTGGAGTGCTGCATGTGAACAAGATTTCAAGACTTTAGTGAAGAATCTCACAACAGCGTCAGTTCTTGCTCAGCCAGATACGAGACGTTTATTGCGATGCCTCTGGCATCGGTCTTGGCTGCGTGTTGATGCAAGAAGGACGAGTGGTTACTTATGGATCTCGTCAACTAAGAAATCACGAACAACATTATCCAACTCATGATCTTGAGTTAGCTCACGTGGTCCTTGCTTTGAAGATGTGGAGGCATTACTTGCTCGGAAATCTTGTACACCTCTACACCGACCACAAGAGCTTGAAATACATCTTCACTTAGAAAGAACTGAACATGAGACAACGAATATGGCTAGAGCTCAATAAAGATTATGAACTTGAGATTCATTATCATCCGGAAAAGGCGAATGTGGTCGCCGATGCGCTCAGTCGTAAGGTGCATGTCCACCACTTAACTATTGCTGAAATGGATGATGAAGAACCAAGTCTCCGTGTCATCCCGTATGGAGTCCTCTATAGTCTTGCTCTCATTCCTACAATCTGAGAGGAGATCATTGAGGCTCAAAGAAGAGACAAGGGTATGTCTCACATATGGCGGAGAATAGACAACGGAGAAATGAAGTGCCTCTGGAAAGACGAACACAGTACGTTGTGGTTTAAAGACCGGATAGTAGTACCTCGGGATATGGGACTACGGAAGAAAATTTTGGATGAAGCTCATTTGTCCAAATTTTCCATTCATCCGGGCAGCAATAAAATGTACCAAGATATCCGGAAGAAATTTTGGTGGACACGTATGAAGCGAGAGATAGCCAAATATGCTTTGGAATGTGATACGTCTTGAAGAGGTAAGGACGACCATATGAAGAAGTCAGGCCTGCTGCAACCATTGCAAATACCGGCATGGAAGTGGGAAGACTTGAGTATGGACTTCATCGTCGGGTGCACTCTCTCTTCCGCCCAGGAAGGCGGCGGAGGTGCGGTTGGAGCCGGGGACGGAGGCCCGGCGAGTGGAGAGCATGGTCGGGAGCGCTTCGTCGGTGGTGCCATTGAGACTAGGGCTACGGTGCGGCGAGGAAGACGAAGACTAGAGGGAAGAGGAAGACTGTGATGGTGGTGCATACTGCAGAGAAGGGGAAGGTGCAAGTTTTACTGGTGCGGAGAAGGAGAGGTCGGATCGCTTTGAATTCTGCGCACGAATGGCAATGGCCGCACGCTACAGGACCGTGGAGTAGGAGCGCTTGCAAATATTGGCCAATAATACATGCGGCAAAAGCGATCGGGCGTGTGCGTGCCTTACCTTTTTGGTTACCGTGCGCTCAAGGGGAATGCGCAGTACATGCGTCCTTAGAGTTACACGGGCGGATAATCTTACGTTACGAACCACCTATGATAAACATTCTTCATAGGCAAACAACTGTAGATAGAGAACCACTTGCGATAATGGAGTTATCACAAGCGGATACTCTTTACGTTACAAACTGCTTGTGATAAAGATTCTTCACAGGTGGCTAGTCATAGGTATAGAACCGCCTGCAAAAATTGTAGCATGCACCAATCCATAAACGTTCTAGCTACAAAATATGTCTCACATGGTAGCATGCATTACAGGGCCCCAAAATGTCAAGTTGTGCAAATGCAGCATCTCCTGCACAACTTGCCTTCTCTCCAAAAGCTCTAGTATCCATCAGTCAGTTTCATGGATTGACTCCGAGCCACTGCTACCACCAGCATCAGTTTCTGGCTGGTTGATATACGTGGAGCTTGATGGAGGAAGTGACACACCCCTGGCTTGAAGGAAAAACAAAGGAAAATTATATACGCACACTAACAGAGTAAAAACAGAGCTCACACGTACACATAGAGATGAAGAAACACTCAACATGTCAAAATTCAAATATTAAAAGAGAAAAATTGTCAAATTAAAATATTAAAACTTCATTACAATATTAAAAATATATAAAATATATGTCATACATTTTTCCAGCATTGACATCTTCTCGCATATAGGGTTTCAAATCCTTTCTAATGCTTCTTTCTACGCGCTTGATGTTGCCTGGATCGGAGAAAAGGTACATATCTTCATATTGATTATATTCCTCTTCATTATCTCTCACATTCTCAACCTCAACAATATTTTGCTTTCCAGAAAACAACTACATGCATCTTCTCAGTTCCTGGATCTTGTACATAAAAAACATGTGCAACACGATCGGCGAGAACCCACGGGTCATCTTTATAACCTACTTTGTTCAAGTCTACCAGTGTCAGCCCGTAGTTGTCCACTTTCATACCATCAGGATGTTTGACCCATTGGCACTTAAACACGGGCATTTGCATTCTTTCGCCATTATCGAGTTCCCAGATTTCCTCTATGAACCCGAAGTATGTGGTCTTTTGCCCTTGTGGATCATAAGCCTCTATACGAACACCACTATTTTGTGCAACGCTCCTATCGTCCTTTTCCTTAGTGTAAAATGTATAACCATTGATGTCATATGCTTGCCATGATGTCACCAAAGCAGATGGGCTATGTCGGTACCCTCAATATGGGGTACCCCCGCGCACAGTGGAAACTGCCTAAGGACCTCACCCCTCTCCGCGGGGAGAGCTCCGAGGGCGCACGTGTCCAGTGGGGACGGACCTCCCTCTCCTCAGAGGATAGCTCTGGGCCCGCCACGTGGCCAACAGAGCTGGACCTCCCCTCTCCGCGGGGAGAGCTCCGAAGGCTCCACGTGTCCAGCGGGGCCGGACCTCCCTCTCCTCACAGGAGGGTTCCGGACCTGCCACGTTGTCAGCAGAGCCGGACCTCCCCCCTCCGCGGGGAGAGCTCCGAAGGCTCCACATATCCAGCGGGGCCGGACCTCCCTCTCCTCAGAGGAGGGCTCTGGGCCCGCCACGTGGTCAGCAGAGCCGGACCTCCCCCCTCCGCGGGGAGAGCTCCAAAGGATCCACGTGTCCAGCGGGGCCGGACCTCCCTCTCCTCAGAGGAGAGCTCCGGGCCCGCCACGTGGCCGACAGAACAGCGCTGCCTGCCCCCGCACGGTAGGCAGCAAGAGTAAAGACGCGCCATACCTTGCCCGTACAAGGTATTCAAGACCCGTGCCTTCCCAAGACGCGGAGACGCGGAGGACGCCTCTATCAGGTGCCGTTGCACCCACTCACATCACAGTGAAGACTGGCACGCCGCGTCAGAGGTTGTACGCCAATAAACACAGCGACAAGACATCCCCTGCCGCCCCTAACATCATCAAGCACTACGACTAGCATGTGGCATGGGCAGGGCGGCAGAACGAAGACTTAGAAGCCCTCGTCAGAGACAACTACCGGCGTAACTACAGATACGGTAGATGGCAGGCAATCTCCTCGGGACCACCTGTCGGGTCCCGGGCCCACCTTGTAAGCCGCCCGAGCCTTGGACTATAAAAGGCTCGGGTAGGCGACGTTAGCAAGGGTTCACACCTTACTTTTACACACTCGCACCTGAGTCATTCGCACCCCAGCACTTAGGTCATCCCCAAGCTCAGAACTCCGGCTCTGAGCACCGAGCAATACAACGAGCATCTCTGCTCACCATGGACGTAGGGTTTTACGCTCCAGCGGCCTGAACCACGTAAAACTCCCTGTGTCAAGCTTCTCCTTCCATCGTCCCTAATGCGTAAGCTCTCCGTGACTGACTAGCCCCTCAGAAAAATAACCTCCGCGGGCTGCCTAGAGGGAAGTGTCGACAACACACTTCGACATTTGGCGCGCCAGGTAGGGGGCTTTTCCCTTGCGTGACGAGCTTCCGCCGAAGAAGATGACGAAGCTTCCTTCAGCAGCAAGCTCTCCCCGCCCACGTTCATGACAAACGGTGACGAGCGGGGACTACATCTCGACACACTCAGGACGGAGTGTGTCGGTGCAAGCTGGAAGCTAGCAGCCGACTCCGGCGGCGCCGACTCCAGCAAGCCCAAGATCCACTGCAGTGCTGAGTGTCTCCCATGGGAGTGCACTAGCTGCAGCACGAGCGCTACTGCGCAATTCACCTGCTGGGGACGCGCCTCAGTCAGCGACTCAGCAGTGGATTCGCGACGTAGACCGTCTTGTCATCGCCGCCGCCAACCCTCAACTTTGGCGGGGACAACGTCCCAGTCAACCGGCTGTATCGCTGACGCGCACGCCAACGGTTGACGGGTAGACGGCAGACTCCCGCTCCACCAGACTCCCATTGGTGGACCTGAGGTCGGAGTTAGAACGATGCCACCTGGGCAAGGATGCCCGAGTGGTCATTGAGCGACGGCGAGAAAGGCGTCGCAACAAAGAGGCCGGCGACAACATGTCAACCACCTCGACCCATCCTGAGCCGCAGATGTTCGCTACGCGATCTCTTGCCCAGGCATACGCCACGCAGCATATGCCACAGCCATATGCCCTGCAAATAGTGCCCCAGGTCTATGGCGCAGCCTTGCCCATACCGGGGTACACAATGCCGACAGTGAACCAAGCGTTCGCGGCACCAACACCTGCAGCAACAGGAGCAGGATGTGCGGCCCTGTCGCCACACCTTCGCTTCGTGAAGTGGCCGCGCAAGTTCCGGCCGCACCTGCCCGAGAAGTACGACGGCAGCGTCAACCCGGCGGAGTTCCTCCAGATCTACTCCACCGCCATCCTTGCTGCAGGAGGGGATGAGGCTGTCATGGCCAACTACTTCCCCGTCGCCTTGACCGGCCCAGCTCGGTCTTGGCTCATGAATCTCCCCCAGGGTTCCATGACCTCCTGGGGAGAGCTCTGCCGGCAGTTCACTGCGAACTTTGGCAGTTCCTACACCCGGCCTGGCACGGAGCTCGACCTCCACGCCATCCAACAACAGCCTGGATAGACACTGCGCTCCTTCATCCAGCGGTTCTCCCAGGTGTGGAACACCATCCCGCACATCCAAAATGCCTCTGTGGTGGTGGCGTTCCGGCAGGGTGTACGGGACAAGAAGATGCTCGAGAAGCTCGTGACCAGAGAAGTTCGCGACGTCTCAGAGATCTTCAGCCTGGCGGACAAGTGCGCCATGGCAGCAGAAGGGCGGAACTGGCATTCACAGCCAGCCTCCGAGTCAGGAGGACAGCCCAGATTTGGCGCTGCTTACCATGGAAGCAGCAAGAGGATCCAGAACCGGGGCGGTGGCAAGATGAAGCCACCGACCGCAGCTCCTGTTGCTGCAGCAGCAGCACCCAGTGGAGCTCAGGGGCCACGCCCCGACAAGAGGCAGCGACAGTCACCAGGTCTAGATGGTGACCAAGGCGAGCCGTGCCCCGTGCACAACACCAGCAGCCATACTGCTGCTGAGTGCCGGGAGATTCAGAAGCTCGCGGAGCGCTTCCGCAAGGGGAAGCAACCGCGTTCTGACGCCCCTCCCTTCCATCAAAGTGAGGGCAAGCAGAAGGTCGACACACAGGACAACGTCGACCACTAGGTGGAGTTCCAGGAGCCTCAGCGCGCCGTGAAGGAGGTACACAACCATGAGGACTCCAGCTCCAGCGACGACGAGCGCTGGAAGACGCTCTACGTCATCTACGGCGGGTCCGCTGACCCCTCGTCCCGAAGCGCAGTCAAGACTCTGCGCCGAGCGGTAGCGTCGGTGGCTCCTCTCCCAAGTGTCGTGCCGCATCTCAAGTGGATGGGGACCCCCATCAGCTTCGACGAAACCGACTGCCCCAAGAACATTGCTGGGGCTGGCCAACTACCGCTTTTGGTAGCACCCACCATCGCCATTGTGAGGATGTACCACGTTCTGGTAGATGGCGGGGCTGGGTTGAACCTCATCAGCCGCGCAGCTTTCCACAAGCTGCAGATCCCGATGGCCAAGCTCACCCCATCGAGCCCGTTCTCAAGGGTAGGGCCGTGACAAGTCATCCCCTACGGCAACATCAGCCTTCCTGTGACCTTTGGGGCACCGGACAGCTATCGAACAAAGTACATTCTGTTCGACGTGGCGGAGATCGACCTCCCCTTCAATGCCATAATCAGCAGGCCAGCCCTGTACCGATTTATGGCGGTAGCCCACTACGGCTACCTCGTCTTGAAGATGCCCACACCAACAGGCGTCCTCAAGATTCGTGGAGACCACACTGCTGCAGTGTCAGCCTTGGAGAAGCTCCAAGCACTTGCAACAGCCCGAGCACTAGCCCCTGGTGGTGCAGAGCCGGGCCAGCTCCACCCGAGTGCACACCACCGTGCCTCGACCTCAGCACCCCGCGTGCAACCCCTCGACGAGGGCGATGTCCCCCTGAAGGTCGTCCAAGTCGGCGCCGATGCTGCCCAGACCACCCGGGTAGCCGGGGGCCTGGACAGCAAATAGGAAGGCGCACTCATCACCTTCCTCCGACACAACGTTGACGTGTTTGCATGGCAACCGTTGCAGATGCCGGGGATCCCTAGGGAGGTGATCGAGCACCATCTGAAGATCTTCCCTGACGCCCGACCAGTCCAACAGAAGCCCCGCAAGCAGTCCATCGAGCGGCAGAACTTCATCCGAGAAGAAATCAAGAAGTTGCTGGACGCTGGCTTCATACGGGAAGTCTACCACCCCCGGTGGTTGGCGAACTCCGTCGTTGTCCCGAAGGCCGGCAGGAAGCTCCGGATGTGCATCGACTACACCAGTCTCAATAAGTCATGTCCCAAAGATCCATTCCCCCTCCCTAGAATAGATCAAATAGTAGACTCTACTTCAGGCTATGATATGCTATGCTTCCTAGACGCCTACTCGGGCTTTCATCAGATCCCTATGTCTAGAGAAGATGAAGAACACACTTCTTTCATCACAGTAGACGACCTGTATTGTTACGTCTCTATGCCTTATGGTCTAAAGAATGCTCTTCCCACCTTTGTACGTGCTATGCACAAAACCTTTGGAGAGCTAATAAGAGACTTAGTCGAGGTGTATGTCGATGACATCGTTGTCAAAGTCAAGCAGAGCTCATCCTTGTTAGATAACCTAACCCTAGTCTTTGACAAACTGCGCTCCACGCGCACTAAGCTGAACCCCGACAAATGTGTGTTTGACGTATCCTCTGGGAAGCTTCTAGGATTCCTGGTCTCGCACTGAGGGATCGAGGCCAACCCAGAGAAGATCAAGGCCATCGACCTAATGCGCCCCCCCGCCAGCATTAAGGATGTCCAGAAACTCACGGGATCCCTAGTCGTGCTGAGTCGGTTTATACCGAGATTAGCAGAGCGGGCGCTCCCCTTCTTTAAGCTCCTGCGCAAATCCGGTTCATTTGCTTGAACCGACAAAGCAGAAGAAGCTTTCCAGGAGTTAAAGCAGCTCCTGACAACCCTACCCATTATGGTAGCCCCCGATCCCGAAGAGCACCTGGTGCTCTACATCGCGGCAACAACTGAGGTGGTGAGCATGGTCCTCGTCGCAGAGCGGCCGGACCCCTCATCACCGCTGCCTGCTCCGGCAGCCGAAGACAAGCACCAGGAGACCCCGGAGGCTCAAGACAACCTCTCGAAGGTCCAACGGGACCTCCCGAAGCTCCGAGATACCCTCCCGGAGGTCCAAAGGGACCTCCCAGGAGAGCAAGACGTCCTCCCGGGGCTCTAGAATGACCACCCGGAAAACTGGCGGGACCTCCTGGAGGTCCAAGACGGCCTAAAAGCCCCCGGGTCCCAGCTCCCGGAGGCTACCCCGAACCCGTCTACCCCCTGTCGGCCTGAGCCAATGGACGAGGACATCTCAGGCCCAGGGGGGAGGGTCCGTGCCATCCATAGGCCTGTCTACTACATCAGCGAAGTCCTCCACGACGCCAAGACAAGGTACCTGGAGGTCCACCAGCTGTTGTATGCAGTACTCGTGGCATCCAGGAAGCTCCGCCACTACTTTCAAGCCCACCAGATCTCGGTGGTCACCTCCCACCCACTGAAGGCCATTCTTCACAGCCCCAACGCGACCGGCAATGTCGCTAAATGGGAAGCGGAGCTGGCGGAGTTCGAGCTGGACTTCCTTCCTCGCCATGCAGTCAAGAGCCAAGCACTGGCTGACTTCGTGGCCGAGTGTACACCAACAATAACCAACCCAGGGGGCCACGAAGACGGTGAACCAAAGCCCCGAGCTCCGGTCTTCACCGGGCCTCACTAGACGCACTTCTTCGACGACTCCTCGCGAAAGCAGGGGGCCGATGCCGGCGTACTGTTTCTCATGCCATTGGGGGAGCAGTTTGGGTACATGGTGCGTCTTAATTTCAAGGCAACCAACAACATGGCAGAGTATGAAGCACTCATCTTCGGCCTAAAGACGGCCCTGTCTCTAGGCGCTCGCCAATTGTTGGCACAGGGCGACTCCCAGCTAGTCATCAAGCAAGTCAAGGGTGAATGCTCCTGCAATGATCCACAACTAGCTGCTTATCTTCTCCACGTGCAGATGCTGGAGAAAGACTTCCTCGCCTTGGACCTGCACCATGTACCGCGCGCTGGCAATGCCGCGACCGACGACCTCTCAACGAAGGCCTCCACCGGAGCCCCTGTGCCTGAAGGAGTCTTCGAGAGGACGTTGCTGCGGCCCACAGCCCGGCCTGCCGAGCCGGGCGAAGGGGGCTGGACCAACACCTCGAAGCTGGCGGTCCCGGCAGCCCTGCAGCCATGGACGCCGCCAAGGATCGTAAGCCTCACTGGGGACTCCGTGCATCCCAGCGCTCAAGATCCAGAAGCTCAAGTCAGACCCGATGCATGGATCACGGAGATCCAGGACTACTTGAAAGACAACATCCTCCCTGATGAACGTGTATCCGCTAAACAGATCGTGCGCATGGATAAAAGATACGCGCTGGTAGAGGGGGATCTCTACCGGCGTGGCGCCAACCACGTCCTATTGCGGTGCATAACCCAGGGGGAAGGCTGCGACTTGCTCGCTGAGATCTATGGAGGCGAATGTGGGAGTCGCTCTTCCTCACACACGCTCGTCGATAAAGCCTTTCGGCATGGCTTATACTGGCCGACAACACTCCGGGATGCCGTGAAGCTGGTCGAGAGCTGCAAGGCGTGCCAGTTCCACGCCAAGCAGATCCACACACCGGCTCAGGCGGTTCAGATGATCCCGCCGTCGTGGCCGTTCGCCGTATGGGGGTTGGACATCCTGGGACCATTCCCCAAAGCCGTCGGGGGATTCTGGTACCTCTACGTTTCCATCGACAAGTTCACCAAGTGGCCGGAAGCTACACCCGTTGTCACCATCAACAAGCAATCCGCAGTCAAGTTCATCAAGTCAATCGTCTGCCGGTTCGGGGTTCCGAACAGAATCATCACCGACAAAGGGACCCAGTTCACCAGCGCGGCATTCTAAGACTACTGCGAAGACCTCGGCATCCAGGTGTGCTATGCCTCCGTTGCTCACCCAAAGAGCAATGGGCAAGTCGAGAGGGCCAACGCTGAGATCCTTTGGGGTCTCAAGACTCGCACCTATGCCGGCTTGAAGAAACATGGTGCCAAGTGGGTGAACGAGCTTCCAAGCACACTATGGGCTAACCGGACATCCTAAAGCCGGGCCACCGGAAAGACACCCTTCTTTATGGTGTACGGGGCTGAAGCTGTGCTTCCCCCGGAGATCGCCATGGGGTCTCTCTGTGTCCGAGCTTGCAACGAAGCCACGCAGGACAACCTCTAGTGTGAAGACATCAACCTCGTTGACGAGGCTCGATTACACGTGGCGCTCCGCAATGCACGGTACCGGCAGGCGCTCTGCCGCTACCACCAAAGGTCCGTGCGTGTCCGGGAGCTGCAAGAAGGCGACCTGGTACTGTGGCGCATACTTTCTCGCAAAGGGGCCAACAAACTCTCCCCTAGCTGGGAAGGCCCCTTCCGAGTCACGAAAGTTTGCCGCCCCGGGTGCGTACGCCTTTCCACCGAGGATGGGAATCCACTCCCGAACCCTTGGAACATAGAACTCCTCCGAAAGTTCTATCCCTAGAGCAGTAGTATGACAATTCTTTTTCTTTCCGTAATAAATCCCATAGAGTCTGGGAACAGCGCTCGGAGCAGCTAAGTCCCAGGGGACGGTCCAGGACTACGTTTCAGCTTGGCCTTGTTCCGACCCTAAGCGCGTAGAGTCTTGCTTCCCTTCTTAATGGGGTGGGTCGTTGTCTCCATGTTTAGCCTGCCTTCCCCCTATGGATATTTGTATGGAAAGAAACCTGTCCTACCACGCTCTTACCCCTGTGCTCATTTAAATTATGCATTATTTTTTATGACCGCACTCTCTGTGTATGCTCACCGTACATTTAGCTCTCCCTTCCCACTCTCATCCATAGTCGGCATTTGCTATCCAACCGAAGGAGGTTGCACTTGAGGTGCCTGCTGATGGCCAGGGGGCCTTTCAGGCCTCCCCCAGTCAGGTGTTGCAACGTCAGTTGGTCACCCCCAGGAAAAACCTGCGCCGTGCAAAGGGAGCCCGGGGTGCGTAGTCTGCTCCGCCTGGTTTCGACCCAAAGCGTGCGCACACTACTCTTCGGAGGTCCAGGGGAGCACAGATTGCTTTGCCTGGCTCCGTACAGGAAACCTGTGCACCCTGCCCTCCCAGCGTTACAGTCCAGTCCTGGGGGCCGGACGGTCGTACCCTGACCTCGGAGGGAGGCGTACCCCCGACGCCAGGTGCACTGAAGTACCCAGGCACCGTATACCGGACTAGGACCGTAAGCCAAATAAGACTATGAGAAAGAGAAGGGAGAGCCCCCAAGGAGAATTATGGTTCCTCTATTTGTGTGCAGGAACTCCCGGCTTTAGCTCCCCCGCAGGAGTATGGTAGGAGTGCCCAAACCATTAGCCACGCCTACCAGGGGGCCACTACGGGGACCGCGTAGGGAGAGACCGGAGCTCCCGACAACTCCAACTCAAGACCGGAGGAACCGGACCCCGCCCCCTCCGCTGGGGCGAGCTCTGATGGCTCCACGTGTCCTGCGGGGACGGACCACCCTCTCCTCAGAAGAGCTCCGGGCCCGCCACGTGGTCAGCAGATCCGGACCTCCCCCTGTCCTCACGGGGCAAGCTTCGAAGATCCCGTGGGCCCTTAACACAATAAGGACGCAAGGAAGGCGTCTGTGCAAGACTTCAAAATTTGTGAAGGCCTCTGAGTTCCTTGCGGAGCTAAGGACTCGGCCAGGTCAAGCCAAGGAGAAGATACGGAACTGACGCAATAATAAGGAGTCTACCCATTCATTCAAAGCTCCATGAGCTGGACTACAGACTCAACAAAAGCAAAAAAGAAGAGATAGGCCTTCTGGCTGCATGGGCGACTGCCTAAGAGTCCCCGGACTCCCGCTGGAACCTAGAGGCCACGAGGGAGGCCATGTCCCTGACTTCGGCCCTGGCAGCTTCCTCCCGCTCGACGATGGGGCCTAGTCTCACCGGCTCCGGAGAGAAGGAAGAGTCTTGACTCCGGAAGCACGCCAGCACGTGCGTGGCGACCTACATCGCCAGGCCTCGTCCCTCCGCCTCAAGCTCGTCGGCGATCACCGCTTCGAGCCTGCTCAGCATGGCGCCGATGGACTCAAGCGCCGGGATTGCCTCAAACACCTCATGCGCTGGAGCCTCCGTCCGCGCCGGGCTGAAACCGAGGGGAACCAAGGCAGACCCCGCCTCAGCGCTCCAGACCGCTCGGGCCTCGACAGACCGCGAATCCTGGAGCTTCTCCACCTCTTGGCGGGCCGCCAGCTCACGATCCAGCGCCGCCTGGCGCTCCCGGGAGGTCTGCTCCTCCCTCACGACAACAGTCGACTCACGGAGCCCCAACTCCTCGGCCCGAGCCCTCAGCTCGCCCTCGCTGGCCTCCAGCCGTGTGGCGACCTTCTTCTCCTCGGCCGCCACGGCGCGCTCCCGATCCGTGACGGCGCACTCGCGGCGAGCTACCTACAGCCGCAGCTCCTCCATGGCAGTGGAACGCGCCTCGGCCCTGGCATGAGCTTTGTGGGTCTCATGGCGGAGCCGCCGGGTCTCCGAGCCCAGGCGGTCAATGGCCCTCTTCTGATCATCAAGCAGCGCCTCCATGGCATCAAGCCTCGTCTGCCTCGAGTCGAGCTCTGCCTTAGCCTCCTAGGTCTGCTGCTTCAAGAGATGCCCCCAGCTGAGGAGGCGGTCTCTCTGTCCAGCCAACACCTCCCGCTCCTGCTCTAAGGCGGCCTGGACCTGCCGAACGCCAGCGTGGGCAAGCCCCAAGGCATCCGCTAGGGGCAGTGGGGCGGCGGAGGCCGAAGCCGCGCCCCTGACCTCCTCCATCACGTCCTCGACTGGTGGAGGTGCCGGTGCCTCGACAACTGAGGTGAGGCGCCAATCTGGGGAAGCCGGAGGGCCAGCAGCTGCACCCGCAGCTGCCCCTCCAGCCTCAGCACCGTAGGGTCGAGCGCCGCCAACCGACTTCGCCAAGCCCTTGACAGCCGTCGGCTTCCGAGTTGGCGAAGGGGGACGAGCGGGTGCTGCCGCCGCCACCGCGGGGGATGGTACCACCAGCACAGAAGAAGCCCCCGCCGACTTGGGGGCCGTCGGAGCCGCCGCAGCTCCCGGACGCTGCGGCGCAGAGCCTCCGCTAGCCGGAGATGACCGGGGAACAGACTAGCCCCCGGCAGCCGATGAGTCCCTGCCGGCATAAGAAGCTCTCAGGCTAAGAAAGGAGAAAAGAACGCTAGTTCTAAAAGCCGGAAAGAGCAACACTTACCGAGGGACGTGAGCGCTCCAACGGGCTTGGAGCCCCGGCTTCCGAGCCGGGACAGAACCACTGGATCCTGCCGCCGGCACCTGTGCCACAGGCACCCGGACTGGCAGAGTAGGAGGCAGAGTAGTAGGGACCCCATCAGAGGCGCCCTAGAGCTGCTCGCCGATCCGACTCCTGAGGCCCGGGGAACCTGCACCCCCGGATGAGTCCCAACGCTGCTCCTTCCGGTGCCGCTATTTGCCGAGCCTGCAGCCGGGACGCTCGCTGGTTGGGGCGCCTGAGCCCTCGGCTCACCCCCGGGCATCGCCCCACCGGCGTCCCTCCTTGAAGCTCCTCCGCATGAAGAAGGGAGGCGGGACGCCCGGGGCTCCTCGGACCGCCGCTGTCCGAGAGGAGCCCCGCCGGAGCTGGAGACCTGAGGTCTCTTTGGGTCACCGCCCGACGAACCAGCGCCTCCAGGAGATGGGCGCAAGGGTACCCTGGCCCCCTGACTCGGCGCAAACAACGCCCTCGGAGGGGACCGGGTACATTTCTTCTCTGGCTGCCCGAGGGCCGGCTCCTTTCCCTTCCCCTTGTCGACGGTCCGAGCTCCATCGACCCTCGGTGCGGGTTGGGCAGCAGCAGATGCCTCGCGCTCCGCCCCAGAGCGCTCGACCCCGGGGATCGAGATCCGTCGGAAGGCATCCCCAACCTGATGAATGGCGATCCCGATGTCATCAAGGTTCGACATCTTCTGCAGCAACTCCACCCTCCACTACGGATCCAAGAAGAGGGGAGTGCAAGAGGCCGGGAAAGTGAGGTCGCCGCCGGTGACGAAGTCGCTGCTCACCCTGGCCACCATCTCGTACAACACCTCCTCAGATGGGTCAGAGCCGAGACCCCTCTCCAGCCTGGTGCAGTCGAGCTCGCCGGTGTAGTACCACGCCAGGCGGTTGCGCTGCTGCAAGGGCGCAATACAGCGTGACAGAAAGTCTATCAGCACCATCAGGGACGTCAGCCCCTCGTTGGCCAGGAACCGGATCCGCTCCAAGACCGGCGCGTACTCCGGCTCCAGCTCCGGGATCTCCTCCCAGAAGCGACACTCGGTGGTCGGGCCGGCAGTTGGTAGCTGCAGGCGATCATGCTCGTCGGTCTGCACGATCACCCAATTCTCCCTCCAATTTTCCCACCTCGCCGCACCGAAAGGTAGAAGGTATCCAGAGGTCTTCGGATCCTTGCAGCGATGCTGGAAGTAGTACGCCCCTAGCTGATTCTTCGAGCTGCGCCCGGTCGTCCGCAACATGAAGAAGTAGCGGAAGAGTGTCACTGAAGCGCGCACCCCCACGAACCTCTCGCAGAAGTGCATGAAGACGGCGGACATCGCGAAGGAGTTGGGGGAGAGGTGATGGAGCTGGAGACCATACGTCTCCAGCAGCGTCACGAAGAAGGAAGAAATTGGCGGGACAAACCCCGCCATGGCGTAGGCGGTGAAGAAGACTATCTCCCCCTTCTCCAGGAGCAGGGGGAGAGATCCCTGCCGGAGCCAGCGCTGCTGCTCCTCCGCATGCCAGCCCAGCAGCCTGCACACTGTCCCGACCTCGGCTGGTCGGGTAGAGCGCGGCGGAGGCAGGTTGGAAGCCATGGCTGGTGGAAGCTCAAGAACAAGGAAGACATGGGCGCAAGAGATCGAAGGAACAAGGAAGATTCAAGCATAGGGAAGTGCGAAGGGAAGCCGCGATGAGGGCGAGATCCCCTTTTAAACTTCCCAGGCGTGATTCAAAGCGATTCGAAACTCTTCGAATATGCTGCTTGGGACAACCGCTTCAGCTCCAAGACCAAGCGTCGATGACAAGTGGACCCAAGCCGTCCAGCAGAAGCGGTGGGCCAAGAAGTCTGTCTCTCAAGAAGACGAGCTGGCAAGACGCTTCGGCGGTTCCTAAAAAGGCGCTGCGACGTGCAAAAGTGGCAGCCTTGGGAACCGTCGCAGTAAAAGCAGCCATCCAGTGGGGCACACGCTCCCACGATCCCGCGACTGTTCGTGCTCCGGCAACGGTCAATGCGGGTCTTCGAGGAGGTGCGTGGAGCGGAAGAGATGGGGGCCCCACCTTGGGCTCGTTATCTCCCCCGAGATGGGCCCGGGGGACATTGTCGGTACCCTCAATATGGGGTTGCCCCGCGCACAGAGGAAACTGGCTAAGGACCTCGTCCCTCTTTGCGGGGAGATCTCCGAGGGCGCCACGTGTTCAACGGGGCCGGACCTCCCTCTCCTCAGAGGATAGCCCCGGGCCCGCCACATGGCCAACAGAGCCGGACCTCCCCTCTCCGCGGGGAGAGCTCCGAAGGCTCCACGTGTCTAGCAGGACCAGACCTCCCTCTCCTCAGAGGAGGGCTCCAGGCCCGCCACGTGGTCAGCAGAGGCGGACCTCCCCCCTCCGCAGGGATAGCTCCGAAGGCTCCACGTGTCCAGCGGGGCTGGACCTCCCTCTCCTCAGAGGAGGGCTCCGGGCCCGCCACGTGGTCAGCAGAGCCGGACCTCCCCCCTCCGCGGGGAGAGCTCCGAAGGCTCCACGTGTCCAATGGGGCCGGACCTCCCTCTCCTCAGAGGAGAGCTCCGGGCCCGCCACGTGGACGGCAGAACAGCGCTGCCTGCCCCCGCGCGGTAGGCAACAAGAGTAAAGACGCGCCATACCTTGCCCGTACAAGGTATTCAAGACCCGCGCCTTCCCAAGACACGGAGATGCGGAGCACGCCTCTGTCAGGTGCCGTTGCACCCAGTCACATCGTAGTGAAGACTGGCATACCGCGTCAGAGGCTGTACGCCAATAAACACAGCGACAAGACATCCCCTGCCGCCCATGCCATCATCAACCACTACGACTAGCATGAGGCTTGGGCAGGGCGGCAGAACGAAGACTTAGAAGCCCTCGCCAGAGACAACTACCGGCGTAACTACAAATACGGTAGATGGCAGGCAATCTCCCCGGGACCACCTGTCGGGTCCCGGGCCCACCTTGTAAGCCACTCGAGCCTTGGACTATAAAAGGCTCGGGTAGGCGACGTTAGCAAGGGTTCGCACCTTACTTTTACAAACTCGCACCTGAGTCATTCGCACCCCAGCACTTAGGTCATCCCCAAGCTCAGAACTCCGGTTCTGAGCACAGAGCAATACAACGAGCATCTCTGCTCACCATGGACGTAGGATTTTACGCTCCGGCGGCCTGAACCACGTAAAACTCCTTGTGTCAAGCTTCTCCTTCCATCGTCCCTAACGCGTAAGCTCTCCGTGAGTGACTAGCCCCTCCGAAAAAGAACCTCCACGGGCTGCCCAGAGCAGGCCCGGGGGAAGTGTTGACAACACACTTCGACAGGCTAGAAGCTAACTTCTTCATTATTGCCTCTTCATCAGAATCTCCATATGGTATATTTTTGTCCATTAACCATTCAGTGAAACGTCTTCTGTGCTCTTGCATGATCCAGTCCTCTGTGCGGCCTTGGTTTTTTTTTTGCGAAGCTCAATTTTGCGTTCCTTGATGTACGACTCGGCTTTTTGCGAGCTTTTGTAGTACACCTGTATAGTGTACTAATTTGTAATCCTGAACGATAAAAATTTTCTAACCCACTTTGCCTCTCACACATAGTCTACCCTCATGTACTGGTATAGGCACACCTATCAGCTTTCCATCTTTGATGTAATCAGCGCAACCCTCAATCACTTCTTCAGTAGTGTATCCTTCCATAATGAACCCTCTGGGTGAGCATGGTTCCGCACATAACCCTATAATACTCCTAAATATCTCTCCAACGGAAACATATGATGTAAATATAGTGGCCCCAATGATTTTATCCGATCAACAAGATGTATGATTAGGTGTACTTGCATATCGAAAAAGGATGGTGGGAAACACATATCAAGCTTGCACATAGTCTCGACGATGTACGTTTTCAAATAGTATATGTTTTCCTAGGCTATCAACTTCTGCGATATTGCATTGAAGAAGTAACACAAACGTGTGATGACAACTTTTACACGTTCAGGTTTGATGACCTTTATTGCAATGGCAAGGAACACTGTCATCATCATGTGACAGTCATGAGAATTATATCTGAATAAAGACAAGTCTTTCATCGAGACTAGTTTGCGGATATTGGATGAGAAACTTGTGGGCACTCTGATCCCAAGAAAGCATTCGCAAATTACCTTTTTCTGCTATAGTGTCAAGTTGTAGCTGGCTGGGAGAAGGTAATGCTTCCTGTTGGCCTTTTCTACTGGGTGAAGCTCTGCTCTCATATCAAGATTTACTAGGTCCATACGCGATTTTAATCCGTCCTTCGTTTTTCTCGACATGTCTAGCAAGGTTCCAATGATGTTGTCAAATACATTCTTTGTAACATACATCAAATCAATACTATGGCAAATTTCCAGGTTCTTCCAGTATGGAAGATACTTGAAAAAATTGATTGCTTTTTTGAAAGCCGTATCAGTTGTATCACCCGAAGATGTAGTTTTCTTTCTCTTTGTTCCTTTACATTTTTTGCCATTACCGAAAGAAACCTGAATTTTCTTGACCATTTCGAACAGGAGTTTTCCACTGTAGGGTTTTGGTGCAATATCTTTTTCGATTGTGTTATCAAATTGTTGTTTCATCTTCCTGTACTTGTGTGTATCTGTCAAGAACCGCCGGTATCTCATGTACACCGTCTTTCTGGATGAAGTGAGGTACAAAAATCCAGTTCCATCCACACACCTTACACAACTTTATTCCCTTTCATTTGTCTCAATAATGTAAACAGTCCGGGATAATCATGCACGGTAACGAATATCATTGCTCTTAGCGTGAAATACTCCCGCTTGTACTCATCCCATGTACGTACCCCTTCATTCTACAGTTTTGCCATATCTTCTACTAGAGTTTCCAAGAACACATCAATTTTGATGCCGGGTTGTTTCAGACCTTGTATAAGAATAGATAACAAAATATATTTCCTTTTGTCACACAACCACATCGGTAGGTTGTACATTGTTAATACCACGGATCATGTGCTGTGTATGCTCCTTTTTTCACCAAACGGATTCATTCCGTCTGTACCGAAGGCAAACCTTACATTTCTGATTTCCTTTGCAAACTCTAGATACTGAATATCAAAATTCTTTTTGCGCAGCTCGGAATGCCAACGCATAAGTTCAGCCTCCCTAGGGTTTGAGAACAAATACTTCAAGCGATCAATTACTGGAAGGTACCACATCACCAAGGCAAGAATTTTTCTCTTATTCTTCCCGCCTGCATCGTCAGAAGTATCATCATTGTCACCTTCAGGGACAATAATATTCTCCTTATTCTCCAGGGTCTTATTCATATTGGTAACATACTGGTGATTGTAGTCCTTCTTGTATCTACTGACACTGTAGATGGGGCATCTAGTTGCAAGCTCATGCTCCTTGCGATACAAAATACAATGGTTCACACAAGCGTGTATTTTTGTCACACCTAGTGACATCGAGCAAAGAAGTTTGTTCGCTTTATAGGTGCTTCTAGGCAGTTTATTGGTATTGGAAGAATTTCTGCCAAAATATTCAAAAGATCAGAGAAACTACAATCAACCATCCGTGTGTGGCTTTCAACTTTAGTAGTTCTAGGACTGCAAACAATATAGTAAACTCTTTATCACAACTCTTTGATTCATCATATAAGAGCTCCGTTGCCGCATTCTGCAATGTATCCATTTCACTTAAACCTTTACTTGCTCCCATACAAATCAATAGATGTGGTCCGATGTGACGCAACATCTCCTCATAATCAAACTCATCATCATCATCATTCCGATTGTCACTACCATAATCGATATGAGCATTATCGTAATCAGAACCTCTCATCATCTTTATCCACTTTATGTGTATCTAACTCACCATGCTCTGTCCATAATATGTCATCTATCTTTTACATCTTCGCATGTCTCTTGGACGCTTCAATAAAGTTTGCAATATTTCAATGTACATAGGATCAGGTCTTTGCATGTTGTACATCTACGCTCGGCGGTCCATTTTTTATGTCAAACTATAAAAATAAAAATATGATAGTAACCATTTTTTGAATGCAAGTGAAGGCTAAAAGTTGAACACAAGGTTCATAAATCTAGCGTACAGTGATGGCACTTGAAGGCGAGGATGACGACGGGTGCGCATTTGGAGGCGAGGGCGAGGACAGCGACGTGGCCTCGGCAGCGAGGGATAGGATGGCGGTGGCGACGGACAGGATGGCGGCGGTGGTGGCGAGGGGCAAATGTATTTTTTTGCAGCCTAACGGCGTCGATGTGAAATCTCCCGAGTTAGGTTTTTGCGATGCCCGAGCGGTGCTTTATATAGTCGTCCATTATCACAGGCGGGTTTTAAGGCAGTTCTATATTTGCGATAATTGCCTCTTTATAGGGTGTCTTTTCAGTTTCTTCTTCCTTTGCTTCATATATACCAGATGGAACAAAAAGTTTCAAACTTATATAGGTAACATTGTTATGTTTTGGTAAGTATAGTATTAATTTATTTGCATATATTATTTAGATTGTCCTCCTAAAAAATAGATCTTTCACTGAAAGTTGGTTTGTATAAACATATTATCTTATCTATACATGTATGAATTTTGTTAATTTTTAAAGCAATACGACATGTCAAAATTCAAATTATCCCCCATTCCAATGAAATGCTCATATACATATGAGGCATTCTTCAAATTTTGAACACATATTGATTGAAACAATTTTTTAAAAATCTGAAAAAAATAATAGAGGTTGGTATGATGACTAAAAAGTCCTATAGAAAAATGCACTAAAAAAATCAATGTATTATGTAAGATACAGAAATAAAAAATATCCTATTTATTTATTTTTCATGTTCTAACCAATTTCAAAAGTTTTTCCAAGTGAAATTTAATAGGCACCTGTAATGCTAAATCATATTACAACATTTTGAAACTTGGGCTTTTACAAGCCCCCTTATTTTGATTAAAAATATTAATTAATTCTAAACTTAATAAACTTTTTTTCAGAAACGGTTCTATATTAAAAACCGCCTGCGATAATTGTCTCTTCATAGGTCTGCTCTTCAGTTTCTTCTTCCTTTGCTTCATTTTTTATTTAGATTCTAATATAAATACTCAAACATGTATAGATTCTGCAAATTAAGTCCAAACTTGTTTATTCTTTTTTCTATATTCTTAAAAAATTAATATATACCAGATTGAGTAAAAAGTTTAAAATTTATATAGGTAATATTGTTATGTTTTGGTAAATATAGCATTAATATATATGCACACATTATTCAGATTGTCACATCTCCTAAAAAATGGTTATTCCACTGAAAGTCGGTTTATTGTCTTATCTATACATGTACGAGTTTTGTTGATTTTTTAAAGCAATCCAACATGTCAAAATTCAAATTATTCCTCATTCTAATGAAATGCTCATATACATATGAGGCATTCTTCAAATTTTGAATACACATTAATTCAAATTTTTTTTGTAAAAATCTGAAAAAAATTAAAGAGGTTGGTATGATGACTAGAATGTCCCATCAAAATGCACTCACAAAGTTAATGCATTATGCAAGATACAAAAATGACAAATATTCTATTTTTTTCCATTTCTGACCAATTTCAAAGATTTTTCCATGTGAAATTTAATGGGCACCTGTAATATTAAATCATATTACAAGAACTTAGAATTTGGGCTTTTACAAACCCGCTTATTTTGATTAATAATATTAATTAATCCTAAATTTAGTAAACTTTTTCACGGGTGGTTCTATATTAAAAACCTCTTGCGATAATTGCCTCTTCATAGGTCCGCTCTTCAGTTTCTTCTTCCTTTGCTTCATTTTTTATTTAGATTCTAATGTAAATACTCAAACATGTATATTTTCTGCAAATTAAGTCCAACCTCGATGATTAATATATACCAGATGGAACAAAAAGTTTAAAACTTATATAGGTAACATTATTATGTTTTGGTAGATATAGCATTAATTTATATGAACATATTATTCAGATTGTCGTATCTCCTAAAAACATGGATCTTCCAGTGAAAGTTGGTTTGTATGAACATATTGTCTTATTTAAACATGTATGAATTTGGTTAATTTTTTAAATCAATCCAACATGTCAAAATTAAAATTATCCAACATTCAGTTATGGCGTCTCGTCGATGGTGCTGCAACCGCTAGAGTCTGTAGCACCTTTATAATAAGCAGTTGCCGCACCCTTCCTCATCTTCCTTGCAACGCCCTTCATCATCTTCCTCGCAGCGCCCTTCCTCATATTCCTCGCAGCGCTTTTCCATCTTCCTCGCTCTTCACAACCATGGCATCAGGATCCTCGTCTCGCCTCCCCGCTGGTGATCATCAAGGCGGAAAATGCAAGCACTCGTCGCTGGCGCTCCCGGAGTGAGGCACTGGAGCCAAGCGGCAACCTTCTGGTGGCCCACCGGTGAACAACCACGGAGCCAAGCTGCAACATTCTGGTGGCCCGCCGATGAAATGAACCGCTCCCGATGGTCGTCTCTGGTTCTGGCAGCTCCGCCAACACAGTTGGCAACCTATACCACCGAGGTCATGTTGAACGGCACTGTGATCGAGACCACCGTCGGGTCCTCCGACGCCAATGTCGAGCGCTTCCTTTTGCACTGGTCAAAACTCATGTGTAACACCCTGAAATTCATTTCCATGCATTGCATACATTTTTCATATAGAGAAACATTATCAAAGAAGTAGAAATGAAGAAAGAATCATAAAAATGGTGGGGAATAGGAAAAAGATAGCTGAAATGAGACAATTCCAATCTGTCGAAGTGCGCTGTCGACACTTCCTCCGGCCCCGCGTGGCACGTGGCGCTCTCGGAGCTCACCCCTACGGAGGGGGTGAGGTCCGGCACTGCTGGCTACGTGGCAGGCCCGAGGCTCGCCTCTGAGGAGAAGGGAGGCCCGGCCCGCTGGACACATGGCGCCCTCGGAGCTCACCCCTGCGGAGGGGGAGAGGCCCAGTGTTGCTGGCCACGTGGCGTCCTCGGAGCTCGCCTATGAGGAGAAGGGAGGCCCGGCCACGCTGGACACGTGGCGCCCTCGGAGCTCGCCTCTGAGGAGAAGGGAGGCCCGGCCCGCTGGACACATGGCGCCCTCGGAGCTCAACCCTGCGGAGGGGGAGAGGCCCGGCGCTGCTGGCCACGTGGCATCCTCAGAGCTCGCCTCTGAGGAGAAGGAAGGTCCGGCCCCGCTGGACACGTGGCATCCTTGGAGCTCGCCTCTGAGGAGAAGGGAGGTCCTGCCCCGCTGGACACGTGGCGCCCTCGGAGTTCGTCTCTGAGGATAGGGGGAGGTCTGGCCCCGCTGGACACGTGGCGCCCTCGGAGCTCGCCTCTGAGGAGAGGGGGAGGTCTGGCCCTGCTGGACACATGGCACCCTCGGAGCTCACCTCTGAGGAGAGGGGAGGTCCGGCCCCGCTGGACACGTTGCACCCTCGGAGCTCGCATCTGTGGAGAGGGGAGGCCTGGCCCCGCTGGACACGTGGCGCCTTCGGAGCTCATCCCTACGGAGGGGGCGAGGTCCTTAGGCGGGTTTTTCCTCCTGTGCACGGGGGTACCCGGTACTGAGGGTACCGACACAACTTCCCCAAATTTTCCCTACATCTGGGGGGATAAAATCCCCAAGGCTGCCGCACATAACTGAAAAGATAAGTTTGTTAATATCCAAAACAAATTGAATAGGACTCTTATTTGAGCTCCAATTGGAGTAGGACTCCCCCCCTTATAAATAGGACCCAAAACCCCCCTTGGCCATAACCCTTTTCTCCCCTCCCAAGTCGACGACTTGGAGGTCCTAGCCCCCAACTCGCCGAGTTGGACACACACCCTCCCCTCACAGGAGTTCAGTCGCCGGTGAGCCGCCGACGAGCCCCGTCACGCTTCACCGTCGCCGGAAAAGAGCCGACGATCATAAGGGAAGTGAGTTAGGTCTTCGTTACCCATCTTACGACGTCGTCGCTGTTTCTGCGCATTCGTTTTCTTCGCTCCCTTCGAACAGAAACTTTTTGTGAGGATAGATCACGTTTTGATCGGGTTTTGACGGTGGAATTAATCTAGATCTTGAGTCAAGATCATCACCACGTCCACACTTGATCCTTACACCCTTGTTCATCATAAAACGCCATGAAAGCCTAAAACATGCAAGAACACGTACAAACTGGTTTAATAAAACGGCACCACAGGATTTGCATTCATCTACACCATTGCATCTTGAATAGAGTTGTGCATGATGTTTGATTGCTGTAAATTTTGTATGTGCATGGTCGTGAGTAGAAGGACAAGCTGAGGAAGCCATCTACAAAGAACTACAGCGCCAAGACTTCGAGACGCTTGAGCAACAAGAGCCACGGGAGGAATGCAAGTGCCCCTTGACCATATTGATCCCATGTTTTGAAACTGTTTTTTTGCTAAAACGTGTATGCCTGAGTCAACTTGATGGGATAGCCTTTTATAGGAGTTTACTAGTTTTGTTAACCATCCTTGTCGCTGGGAAAGTTGATGAGTCAGGTATGGTCGTTTTTTCCTTTTTGCTTCGCTTAATCCACGGGATACGGAAAGCTGAATTAAAACATGGTTAGCTACTGCACTCATATGAATAATGATGATGAGAACTTGATGATGATAATGAGCATGGAATCAGGGGAGATCTAGGAAAGCTTGGTTCGTGGATGTTGCTGAATGAGATGGTGGTTTACTTGCCGTAGATCTAAGGACCGGTTCATGCCAGCACATGCCAGGAAAACAGTGCCACCACAAGGCCAAATATGGGTGCGGCTTATCTGACTAATTAGGTGTGTTGCTAGCTTGTTATGGACCGTGGATGGCGTGGGGATTGGGAGTTGAGAGGGACTGCCCTGGGAACTGCATGACACAAGAGGGGGCCCGTGGGTGGGAGAATGGTGATTCGAGCCTGCCGGTGAAACCTCAGTGAGTCCATACATCTAGTAGCCCCTTTGTAAAGGCTATTTTGTGATCTCTTGGCCATACACCAACGGTTGTGTACTGGAATAATGGAGGTTCTGCAGTCGCTGACGGGTGACAAAATCATGAACTTGTGGGTAAAGTGGTACCACCTCTGCAGTGTGTAAAACTATCATGATAGCCGTGCTTCCGGTCACAAGCACCTGGCGAACTCACATGATTAGAGGGAAAACTTGGGATGGATGTTCGGTATGGTTATGGTATGGGATTGGTTTTGGGACTGTTTGAGTCATAAAAATGAGTTTGGTTTCGGTTATATGAATATGAGATGGATATGAATATTTATGAGTATGAGAAAGATTATTGGCTGGTTGAGACATGATAAATGGTGAACTATGATGAAGGAAATTTGCTGCTATAACATGGTTATGATGGATTAAACTCACATAGAAATAGTTGCTGTTTTATTATGTTTGTGAAATAAAATTTGCTTGCTGCAATGAGCCTTTTTATTCCATACCTTGTTGTAAGCTACATATCATACTTTTCCTGCACTTGCTGAGTATGACATGTACTCACCCTTGCATTATCACATAAACATCAGCAACAGGAGAAGAGTACTTCGAGGACCATGTGGAGTACTAGGCGTGCGAACTACCGTCAACATGCCTGTGGAGTTGAAGATGGAGCCTGCTGCTATTTAGTTATTTCCGCTGCCGTTTAGAGACTTCCACTGCAAGAATAAGTTAGAGATTCATGAGTGAGACAATTAGTTGATGTAATAAAGTACTTAAACACTATTTATTCATGGTTATATTCCGAATTCAGTTTGTGGATTACATGTGTATGTGTGATGAACATCCTGGGCACACATATTGCATTTACTTGGTTCTATTTTTGGAACCGGGTGTCACATCATGTCGGCGTCGCTCAAGACCTTATCGCTCGAGGTGATGAATGTGCACATCGACAAGGCGAAGGACATAAAGTGTGATAAGTGGGATAAGGTGATCCCGTCGCCACAGCAGGTGGAGTATGCCTGCATCGATTCGTTTACCTCTTATGAGATTTGCGTGCTACTGCTCTCCCGTCAGGCTTCCTCGCCATCTCCGGTCCGGGAGCAGTGCCCCTCGAAAGGGTACGTCAGCATGGACTCCGATGATGACAGGTATCATGGCTACAAATTGCCAGTCCCACGAGGTGACGATCTGCGCGCCATCGAGCACCCCAGCAGCTACCTGATATGCCCAGTCTGTCCAGCCTTAAAGCGCAAATGGAAACAGGAAGACATCAACTCCATCAAACATCATGTTGTGGAAGTTGGGCTCTCCAATTCCGAAATACATAGTGATAAGAAGAAGAGCCGACACCGTTGAATGGCAAGGAACCATGGCTGGATGTGATAACTCCTTGACGTGCTTTCATATTAGATATTCTATTCTGAACTCAAAGTTATATCCTTCAATTTTTGTGGACAATGTATGTTATCCTTGATGTGTCCCGTGTTACTATAGTCACGATGTTATCGTATGTTTGTTCCCTGTGTTACTTCTCATCAGATGTTATCGTGGGTTTGTCCTGTGTTACTTATCATTAATACTAAACTTAGTAAACTTTTCTCACAGACGGTTCTATATTAAAAACCGTCTACGATACTACATCTTTGCAAGTGGTGTTTAATTCATCTTTGAGGAAGGAGGAGGGTCTCACACGCCGGTCGCACTTCTCTGCACCACCGTACCGACTGAAATTAAGTTCTCCGCAGCTCTTCCTCCTCAGGCTGCTCGTCTCCCAGTGTCAACAATGGAAGACACGCTTTTATCTCGCATGTATCTTCACCACCGGCCGCAATTAAGTTCTCCGCACCTCCTCCTCCTCGGGTCGCACGTTTTCCTTCTGTCCAACTCCAGCCACTCTCTCTTTTTCCATAGGCGGTTCTATATTAAAAACCGCATGTGATAATACATCTTCGCAGGTGGTGTTTAATTCATCATCGAGGAGGAAGGATTGTCTTGCACGTCAGTCGCACTTCTCTCTGCACCACCGTATCAGCCGAAATTAAGTTCTCCGCAGCTCATCCTCCTCGGGCCGCTCGTCTCCCTGAGTAAACAATGGAAGCCGCGCTTTTATCTCGCCCGTCTCTTCACCAACGGCCGCAATTAAGTTCTTCGCACCTCCTCCTCCTAGGGGCACGCGTTTCCCTTTCGTCCAACTCCAGCCGCTCTCTCTTCGAACCCTTTAGTGATCGACCAACTCCAGTGCGACCGTCGCCTGCCGTCCACTGTTTTCCATCGCCGTCATCGTCGTTCATAGCTGGGAACTTTGTTAACGACTT
Source organism: Neostapfia colusana (assembly GCA_030760725.1). Classification (NCBI taxonomy): domain Eukaryota; kingdom Viridiplantae; phylum Streptophyta; class Magnoliopsida; order Poales; family Poaceae; genus Neostapfia; species Neostapfia colusana. The sequence continues at coordinate 63,275,766 of JASWHV010000015.1, forward strand.
GGCGCATGTCCGACTCAAGGAGGAGCGCTTGGCGTGTCGCAAGAACCACCCCCATGTATGTACATATGGCACACCGGTCGCTCTGTATTTTTGCTTTTCCGTCTTGTTGTCTGATTTCTCTGCGTAGGGTTTCTCTCCGAAGCCTAAGTCGGGAGACTTAATGAAGTGGCAGTGCATCATCCCCGGTAAAGAAGGGGTAAGTCATGAAGAATAAGCACAATCCAATATAACCATCGTCCCATTATTAATGAATTTTCTTTGTAGACTGACTGGGAAGGTGGTTACTACCCACTGACAATCTCCTTCTCGGATTACTATCCCTTGGTACCTTTGAGATGCACCTTTCCACCTGGTTTCTTCCACCCGAATGTCCATCGCTCAGGGTTTCTCTGCCTTGCGGTTCTTGATCAAGAGATTGTAAGATAGACTTAGTTTGCTTAATTAATTAGTAATTGTTGCCGAACTTATTTAAAGTGTTTTCTTATGCTGCTTAAATTGATATTTCGTAGGGGTGGTATCCTAGTATTAATGTCAGAATTTTACTACTTGAAGTTCAGTGTTTGCTTCATCAGCCAAATGCGCCTGATGTTGAAAACGATTGCTATAATCTACTTATCAAGGTTAGTAACTTTGTGTTAGTGAGCAACCTAGGTTATATATCATTCCTCATTCGACATTTGTCAATTTTAAAGAATGTCAATGTTATTTTCAGGATCCAAAGGAATATAAGAGACGTGTTTGGGAGCAATCTCGACGGTACAGTTTAGATTGATCGATGGGAGCTTCATAGGAATACAAGTATGAAAAGCATAGTTTAGACGGCACACAATATGAACTATGAAATGTTAATGTTTATCTCTAAATTGCAATGTGATTGCGGTTCTATATGTTCATTGTGGCAATGATGCACATTTATTATCTCCGCGCGCGAAGTGGCAACGGACAAATATACTAGAAAGGACATAATTAAAATATTTTCCACAGGCGGTATTTAAATAAGAGCCGCATGTGAAATCTGCGCCTATATAAGGCGTCCTAGAAATAACATAATTTAAACATTTTTATAGGCGATTTTTAACTAAGAACCGCCTCTGAAATCGCGCCTATATTAGGCCGCTCAGGCGGTTCTAAATTACAATTTACAAACCGCCTGCACTAATACATCTTCACAGGCGGTGTTTAACTAAGAGCCACCTGTGAAAATCTCCTCGAAAAAACCCAACCCTGGAGATTTCAGTTAGACACCGTTATGTTGCCAAAATTTTCTTTTGCCGCCAAAACCCTCGCCGCCGAGCTTCGTCCTTGCCGCCGACCTTCGTCCTCGTCGTCGAGCTTTGTCCTCGTCGTTGAGCTTCGTCCTCGCCGTCCTCGCTGCCGAGCTTCGTCCCCTTTCCGTTGCCATCTATGTACGTCCGCCTCTTTCCTCCCTTCTCTCCCTCGTCCCTTCTCTGTCCCCCGCGCCGCCTCCTTCCCTCCCCCCTCCACGTGCCGCCTCCCTCCTCGCCCTTGCCGCCGGCCGAGTGTCGTCCTCGCCCTCGCTGCCGCCTCCCTGCCCCCTTTTTTGTCCCCCTCCGGCACCATCGCTGCCGCAGCCCCGCGCCGCCCCCTCCTTCCCGGCATCTACCCCCACCATGTGCTGCCCCCTTTTAGATTGTTTAGATTACTTGTTTAGAGATCTTGACAATTGCTTAGATTAATTATTTAGATTTTGTTTGAAGGTGGACTAGAGAGCAAATTGTTTAGAGAGTAAATTAATTATTTACATCAGAAAGCAAAGCAAATTTAGCTCAATTGTTTCTTCTACATTTTCTGTGTGTGTTCATCCTACACCAATTAGTTGCTTAGAATAGTTGTGTTAAAGGAGATAGTCTTGTTGTGCTAACAGGTAGTCCATGTTGTCTTTGTAATCACTGAGTACTATAATAGAGATACATGTTGTCCTTGTAAATCCACCATGTTCACTCTATTTTATATATTAGGATGTGATTTTACATATTAGGATGTCTTTGTAATCACTAAGTACTATAACAAGAAACCCCTTCGGTTGGTTTTCAAGTTCTAACATGGAAAGCCCTAAGAAGACTGGTGCTGGTAGTAACAATGAAGCCGACGATGTTGAGTTTAGTGACTACGGCAGTTCAGGCCCATATCACAGTCCATCAGATCCTTTTCCAAATACAAAAATTAAAAAGACTTTAGAGGATCTTGACCCGGAATATGATCCTGCCAGCGAGGTATGGATCACGAATCTTAACTCCAGCAGTTTAAGTTAATGTTGGTTGTCAAGTATATGAAGTCTTATAATTCTTTTCTACCTAGCTTAATTGCCAAGACAATGACGAGGTGACTTCGGCTCCTAAAACCGTAGAAGGTTCTCCAATGGTTGAATCCTCAAATTCAGTCAAGCGAAAACGAGGGCAACGAGGTCCCAATAAGGGTCCATTGAACCGCATCATATACATAACAAGTGTCGGTCCAGGTGGGCTTCCCCAAGAACCACTAGATTCAGTTAAAAAGTACCAAAATGAATGCGGTTGTCTTGTTAGAGAGCTCGTGTTGATCACAACCGAGATTTGGAGAAAATTACCTGAGGCGGACAAAATGAGTTGTGGGAAAAGTTAAAGAAACAATTCAAGTTCCCAAAAGGCACGGAAGAAGCTGTAAAGAAAGCAACATTGGTCTCTTACGACAAGAAGTTTCGTGGCTGGAAGAGTGAAATGAATGCTTATGTTAAGGAAAATAAGGTCCCTATCCCGAAGAAGATGGGGGAAAATCACACAATCTCAGTGGCAAGAATTTATTCGTCAAAAGACCACACCTAAGGCTAAAGCCCGAAGTGAATCTAGGTCAGAGCTTGCCAAAACGAACAAATACCATCATCGCTTGGGGTCTGCCGGATATGTCCCAAAGTTGAGAAATGGAATAAAGTATTAAAGCAAACAGTCAGTAAAGGCAATCCTGACCCGCTACAACGCTGGGATGAGAGAACTAAGTGGTGGGTCTTAGCTCGGTCAGGTTTGACTAGCGAGGGCAAATTTGAAAAGCCCGACTCTGTGAACCAAGTAGAGCAAAAAATGAAAGAAGTAATTGAAAAGCAATAGAAGGGTCTCTTCAAGCCGAAGAGGGAGAATGACCAACTTACCTCTATCCTAGGCAACCCTGAACACGGTGGACGGGTTCGAGCAATCTATTCTCAGATGTCCTGGAGAGATGGTTTCCCGAATAATAAAGAGTTGTATAGAAGACGTGACAAGTTTAAGAAGACAGTTGAAGATATGATTGATCAAAAGGTCAAGGCATCTGTGAAAGTAAGAATAGATGAACTTATAAAATTGAGACAATTAACGCCACAGAATAGAGCGATGGTTCCCGTGGCAATGGAGCAATTGATATCTCAAACTTCCTACCCTAGCGTAGGTTCTATGCCAGACTCAGGGTCAACCGATAAGTTCACTGTCGATGATATTGTTAAGCACACATCCTGTCATCTTCTTGTCCCGATCGGCAGAGCAAGGAACAAAACAAAACAGGTTGCCACTGTTATGACAAAGGCGCACCTTGTCTTCAACGGCAATCCACTTTCGATGTATTATGCCGTGGTGCAAGTTCTTCAGATCGCTGATAATGATTATGAAGATTATGAAATAGGCCACATCACACTTGAGGGTTCACGGCTCTAAAGCAGGATGTCAACCAGTTAATCCTTTGGCACCGACGCGATATCGTGTTGTTGGACGATGAGCTGAGGTCTAGCCCCGTCGCATCTCAAAAGACTGCAGTCCCGTCTTCTTCACCGAAAGTCTAGGAAGATCCACTCTCGCTATGTCCCAGCAAGGATGAATGTAACCTTGCTAGTAAAGATAACCAAGAGCAACCATTTGAAGAACAGTTTGAAGCATTACAAGAGCAAGCTGCTGGTAGTAAAGAGCAATCAGTTGAACAACCAGTTCAACAACAGGCCAATGTCCAACTTCCGACCACTACTCCTCGGTTAGTGCCTGTGAAAGTTAGCTCATACAAAAATAAAGAACCTTCTACAGAAGTGTCAGAATATTCGGAAAAATGAAGAAAAATATTACAAAATCTAATGCATCTCGTGCTTCACATGAGCCAGCATTAGAAAATATTGAGGAGTGGAAAGAAGACGGTGTGAAATATACTCGGGAGAAGGCTTTAGTTAAACTAGGAGTTCCGGTACACAAGATTTATAATGTTCCTTCTGAATATGAGAATGGGAAGCCGTTCATGACATCGGCACAACTTAGCAAATAACATTTCTCGCTCGGAAGAATGCACGAGTGGTACATCACTGCTAGCACAAATATGGCATTTGTTACGTCACCTTTCGTGTGCCAAAAGAAGCACTCTGGAGCGTTGGAGAAGATAAACGAGCCCTTCTCTTTGAAGATCCGCGGATCCTTTTCTATCGAGGCATGCTCAAAATCAACTTGCTACTCGTCTGGTGCTTGTAAGTGCCTCTAATATTTCGTATTTGCTTTTCTTACTACAAGCATACACATGTCATGAGATTATAACAATTCCATACTTATTCAATAGGATGCAATACATGTATAATGAAAAGCTAAAGTCCAAGACAGGTATCCTTGACACTACAGTGATGCAAAGTCAAATTTTGACTTTTAGGTGCAACGGGACTCAGAACAGTACAAGCGCATGACAAGAAAACAATTTGAAAAATCAATCGCAAGCCAAAAGAGGGATAAAAAGACAAAGGTTGAAGCCTACATAGGACATGCCATGTTTAATGACACGACCCCATTGGTCCTGTCGAGCCAGGATCACGCTGAGGGGTGCTGCGTTGCACAACACCGGATAACACACGTCAAAGGTACAAAGCGGAAGCGAAAATTTTATTACATAAACAAGTTTATGAACAAGTTTACAGCAAAATAAGTTCAGTCTACACTCGCGGGCGTAGACTAAGCATCAAGTGCACGTTCAGCCCTCGAACGTGTCCTTGCTAGCACACACGCACACTAACTCTGCGGCGTGCACGACTCCCACTCGACGGGGTTCCCCTCTTGGGGTTCCGTCTCCTCTTCGGGAGTCCCTTCCTCATAGAACCCTGCAAAAGCTTCAAACACAAGCAGTGAGCACGAAGGCTCAGCAAGTCTGACCCGTCTCACCTAAACATGGAACTTCTACATGAGGGTAATGGGTTACATGAGGTAAAAATTCAGTTGGAAGGACTCGCCTAATTAGTAGAACCTTACTTTCAAGTTTTAGCAGCAGGTTGTGGAGAACCTTACGCTAAGGCACATGAGAGAGCCGCAATCAAACAAGAAATGCATTTCTCTCATGTACTTTGCCCAAAGTTAAAAAGAACTTTAGTTAGCTCTAAGCTACAGCATATCATTAACAATCAATGTCCAGCTTTCAATCAGCAACATTTTAACATGTGACTACCCTGTTCTTTCTACGTCACGGTACAGTGAACAAGTGGTACTCACTGACCGCGAGGGACGGTGATTATAATCGATTTACACCTGCAGGGTTACCCAAATAACCCGTCACGTACGCCCGTACTCGATGTTGCCTACAACAACCATCACGGACGCCGTACACGACTACCTTTCACCCGTTAGCCAAATGTTGAACCGGTCCAATCGTCCCGAGCAAGAGGTCTCTGCACACGCATCTCAGTGCCGCCAGCCGATTTACACCTCGAGCTCTCAACCTACCCTCTGAACGACCAGCTATGCCTTAACACCCAGCTACCCGAGTTACATCAGTTTCCTGGTTCCCATATAGCCGGTAGGTCTTCGGTACTGTTCTAGCTTGTTCAACAGGCCCGCACACGGCTCGGTCCTCAATCGACACAAGCGGAGCTACCGCACACAGGCCCCAAAGTCCTGCTGCCCTTACTCTCCGCTTGGTCTCATTTTCTTGCCATGTGTTTCATGTGCTATCACTACCCGAGTCGAGTGCCTCTAGCCTATGCTCGCGAGTAGTTCCAACTACTCGACTTGTACCGAATCCTACTCTATCTTAGCAATGCAGTGGCTAACGAGGTTTTCAATCCTAACCCCAACCCATGGTTTTCTTGGCTATGCAGTTGGGTTTCCAATCAAGACTCTAATGCAAAGGATCACAACAATATTCAAAGATGTGCTCAAAACAATAAACATTTGTAAAAAGGTTAATGCAAACCGGAGCTTGCCTTGCTGCTCTTGGTCGTAGGCTAGCTGTTCCTCCGGAGTAACGAAGTCTAGGACTTCAGGTTCCTCCTCGACCTTAGCGACTACATGATAAGAGCAATATATGTATCAATTTAAATGCATTTGTAGTGATTTTGAAGTGGTAAAGTCTATAACCCTTGCTAGACAGACCTAATGACTGTGAAACTTTTACTGAGGCTTGGTTACAACCTAAACAGAGACTTGGTCAAGTTCTAATTGCAGCAAAGCTCATTTGAGCCCTCCGCAATTAATTATGTCCTTGCCCTTAATTAGAGCTCTTAGGGTGTTCTAGGAATTTTCATGAAGCAAACTATGACTTTCTGAAAACTAGATTTTCAGAGGGTTCTAATGGAGTTGGTCTCACTTAATTTGAAGGTTCCTAGCTAAAGTTATGAGAATTTGAAGTTTGAAGGAAATCCGAAAATCGGGGAAAGTTGAAATCTTGCGGAGGCCCGCGGGGACACGTGTAAAGCGCGGAGGTGTCCGGCACCCCGGAGATACCACACGTGTCGAGCGCGGAGGTGTCCGGCACACCGGAGCTCACAGGGTATTTGCGCGCCAGCACAGCGGATCCCTGGCCACACCCGATCCCGATTTAAATTCTTCAGCCGCTGATACGTGGGTCAGCCGGCTTCGTCTTCCTTCCGCCGTTCTCTCGCGCCCGCGCCGCCGACCTCGCCGGAGCAGACTCGGGGCTCGCCGCTTCCGGACCTCCCATGGTCTAAAACTCGCCGCCAGGGGTTTGTCGACGTCGAGGAACACGTCGGTGGTGTCAGGTCGGGCTGGGGGTGACTGGAAATAGCTCGGCGACGTGCCGCGGCCTCGGTTGAGGTTCGGCACCGTCGACCGTGGTTTCTAAACCCGCCAACACCTCGAACAAACGGCCCTACAGCATCAGTGTACCTCTAGGAAGCTCGACAAGGTGTCAAAAGGGTTCAGGGATGGCGGCGAGTCAGTCGGCACCGTGTGACCGATCGTGCCCGCCATGACCGCCCTTGATCGAGCTCGAAATTCGTCACTCCTAGACAGTTTCACGCCACGGATGCAGAAAAGAACTTGATCACCGGCTAGTCCAGCGTCTGTGTACAAGATTTGATGACCTCCGAAAGATCATAGAGCGAGAATTTAAAGAAACCGTACCGGAAGCTCAGTTTAAGGTTGCCGGAGCAAAAACTGAGAATTCACCGGCAAGAGTTCACGGCGTGGCTTGAGCTTCAGGTGGAAGCAGTGTGGAGTTTGTGCGCTCCTGTTGCCGCCCTTGCTCGGCCGTGGAAGTGGTCGCAGTGTGCTGCCCGCGTGAGACCGATCGCCGTCCTTCAGCTAAACTGCGGCGGTCGTCGTTGATCACAGGAACAGGGGCCGAAACCCGGTGGTCCAGGCGTTGGGAGGGTGGTGCGCGACCTCCGGTAGCTGTCTAGCAGCTTAGGAATGAAGGAGATTGTTTTGCTGGTTTTTCCGATTGAGCAGAGAGCTGCGGAGAGAAACAATGCCGCTGCTCGGGTTTGCCCGCGAGAAGATAAAGCCGGCCGACTCCTGCTCGGCTGAGGCGGTGCCGCTCGCATGGGGGCGCGAGCAAGCTTCCCTGGGCGCCAGCGCGCGGGGAGGGAAGCAGCTGGTGGCGCCGGTAGCTGCTCGGTGGCACAGCCGACAGCTGCTCGGTGGAATTTCCCACCGAGACTCTGGCTTTGGGTGAAAGTTTCTCCTTCTTCCCTCTATGACATGTGGGTCCCACCGGGGTTTTAACCTCTGAAATTTACTCCTAATCACTGTAGTGAACAGTGAACCCCATAATACCCCTGGTGATTCCGATTATTCACCCTTGAGCCATTCGAATTGAATAGGATTCGAATTGGGTTTGGTTTGAGTGAATTTCAGCACAAGTGCAGTTTTGAATTCAAATGAAGTTTGAATTTGCCCCACTTAGTTCACGTCAAGATCAACTCCAAATGGAGTGAAACTTGGTGTGTGGGCCCACAAAAATGTGCTGAGTAAGAATATGCCTCCCACTCTTAAATTCATGGGATAAAACAGCTTGAATTTGAATATGGTTTCAAACTGCCCTCTTTCTAGCTATACCCAAAATGACCTCAAAAAGGTTTGGAATTTGGGTGAAACTTGGCCTGGACATCCTTAGCAAAGTGTAGGAGTTTTCATATGTCCAGCCCCCTTATATCTCATGTGGGAAATACCACTTTGGCAATGTGTGAGTTTGTTCTCTAATGAGCATGTTGATAGTTGTTACTTGCTCTCCATTTGTGTTCATCATCCTGCCTCAAATGAGGTGTGTGGTGTGGTGATGAACACTGCAAATGTGTGTCAAAAACTGAGGCCCTTACATTCCTCCCCGCTTAAAAGAATCTCGTCCCGAGATTATAAGGTGAAAATGAGAGAGAGGACGGTGGAAAATTACCGGATATGCGACGTGAAAAAGTTGGGGTAGTTAGTGCGAAGGAATTCTTCGCCCTCCCATATCGCTTCGTCCATGGAGTGATTGCTCCATAGAACCTTGTAGAACCACAACGTACGGTTGCGTGTGGTTCGGGCCTTTTCATCAATAATCTGCACCGGTTCCTCCCGATAGGTGAGATCCGGTTGCAGTTCTTCAATGTCTTCCAGCTGAACGGTAGTTGATAGCTTGAGACACTTCCTCAGCTGGGAAATGTGAAAGACGTCGTGCACACCGGAAAGTGCTTCTGGTAATTTCAGCCGGTATGCCACTGATCCACATCTTTCGGTAATCTGGAATGGACCGATGAATCGGGGTGCCAACTTTCCTCTCACCCCAAATCTGTTTACGCCCTTCATTGGAGATACCCGTAGGTATACGTGATCTCCAACTTCGAATTGTAATGGGCGCCTTCTCCGGTCCGCATACTGTTTCTGACGGGATTGAGTGGCCTTTAGGTTCGCTTGAATCAGTCGAACTTTTTCTTCCGCGTTGTTGACAAGGTCAATCCCGAAGGTAACTCTTTCGCCAGACTCACACCAGTTCAATGGTGTGCGGCATTTTCTTCCGTATAGCGCCTTGTAGGGCGCCATCTTGATGCTGGCTTGGTACCCATTATTGTACGAGAACTCGGCTAACGGCAAGTGATCATCCCAATTCTTGCCGTGGTTGATAGCGCAAGCTCGTAGCATGTCTTCTAAGATCTGATTTACCCGCTCCGTTTGCCCATCCATCTGCGGGTGGTATGCTGAACTACGGATCAGCTTCGTCCCCAAGGCAGCATGCAGCTGCTCCCAAAAACGGGACACAAATAAAGTGCCCCGATCTGAAATGATAGTACGGGGTACGCAGTACAAGCATAGGATCCATGAGATGTACAGTTCAGCGTACTTCTTGGCGTTGTAGTTGGTGTTGACCGGGATGAAATGGGCAACTTTGGTGAGCCGATCGACGATCACCCACACCGAATCATGTTTCTGCAAGGTGGTGGGTAAACCGACGATGAAGTCCATGCTCACATCCTCCCACTTCCAGGCGGGAATGCCCAGTGGTTGCAACAGTCCCGGTTTCCGCATGTGGTCTGACTTCACCCTTCGACATGTATCACACTCGGACACGTATTTTGCAGTCTCACGCTTCATTCATGTCCACCAAAACTTGCTTCTGAGTTCTTGATACATTTTGTTGCTGCCGGGGTGAATAGAAAACTTTGATAAGTGAGCCTCATCAAAGATTTTCTTCCGTAACTCCGGGTTTCGGGGTACGACGATCCGGTCCTTGAACCATAGGACGCCTGTCTCCGTCCTTCCGGAAACATTTCAACTCCCCACTGTCTACACGTCTCCGCAAATGTGACATGCCCTTGTCATTCTTCTGGGCTGCCGCTATCTCTTCACGGATGGTGGGGATCAAAGCTAGGTTGTAGAGAGCTCCGTGTGGAATCACATGTAGTGGTGGTTCGCTCTCTTCCAACGGTGTGATGATCAGATTGTTGACGTGTGACTTGCGGCTCAGCGCATCTGCCACTACGTTTGCCTTGCCCGGATGATAATGGATCTCTATCTCGTAATCCTTTATCAGTTCTAACCATCTTCGTTGCCTCATGTTCAGCTCCTTCTGAGTGAATATGTACTTGAGGCTTTTGTGGTCGATATATAAATGTACAAGGTTACCGAGTAGGTAGTGCCTCCACATTTTAGTGCAAGTACCACGGCAGCGAGCTCCAAGTCGTGAGTTGGATAATTTTGCTCATGGTTTCTAAGCTGCCGTGATCCATACGCGACCACTCTTCGGTCTTGCATCAGCACACTTCCGAGCCCAATGCCGGATGCATCGCAGTACACATCGAACGGTTTTGTTGTGTCTGGCTGCGCCAAAACCGGTGCTGATGTCAGGTGCTTGACTAAATCCTTGAATGCTGCTTCACATGCTGGACTCCAAACATATTTGGTAGCCTTCTTCAGCAGCTCTGTCATTGGCTTGGCAATCTTCGAGAAGTTCGGAATGAACCTCCGATAATATCCCGTGAGTCCGACGAAACTCCGTACCTCATGAACAGTTCTCGGGGATTTCCAATTCAGCACTTGCGTGATCTTGCTCGGGTCCACAGCGATACCCTCCACTGAGATGATATGCCCGAGAAAAGGCACTTGCGATATCCAAAACTCGCATTTGCTGAATTTTGCGTATAACTTGTGATCCCGCAGCCGTTGCAAGACTATATGTAGATGTTCCTTGTGATCTTCCTCCGACTTGGAATATACTAAGATGTCGTCGATGAAGACCACGACAAACTTGTCCAGCTCCGGCATGAATACCGAGTTCATTAAGTACATGAAGTGAGCTGGAGCATTGGTGAGGCCGAAGGACATGACCAGGTACTCATAAAGTCCATACCTCGTCGAGAAAGCCGTCTTCGGAATGTCCTCAGCCCTTATCTTAATCTGATGGTACCCGGATCTTAAATCCATCTTGGAAAAGATCTTTGCTTCGACCAACTGATCAAACAACATGTCGATCCGTGGCAACGGGTACTTGTTCTTGATGGTTACGGCATTCAATGGACGATAGTCCACGCAAAGCCGCAACGTCTCATCCTTCTTCTTGACAAATAATGCCGAACAGCCCCATGGCGAGGAGCTCGGCCTAATAAAACCCTAGCTGCCCTACTTGGCAACTGTAACCCCCTACTCGGAGTAGAACTCGACCTCCTGTGGGTCGTCCTCCTCCGGTACCTCTGCTGGTGGCTCTGGATCTACCACCTCTTCTCCCAATCCGGGTTCTCCCATTGCTGGAAGACCCAAGACCACCGGTATGCCTAACACCGGAGGTATGAGGTCCTGCAATGCATGCTCCTCGTCCATAGCCTGGTTGTAGTCCTCTTCCCAGCCTTGTCCTTCCTCAATCACATCATCCCGCTCTTGAGCAAGGTCCTCATTCTGCTGGGTTAGGGTCTGCACCAGCTCTTGCAACGCCGCGATGTCAACACGGCTCTTCTTCTTTGCCTTCTTCAGACGACGCAACTGATTGTGTTGTTCATTCAGTCGCTTGATCGTCGGAAGGAGCACATTGCGGAGTGTGCTGTGAGCACTCTCGAAATGATCTCCACGGCTTGTGCTCTCCTTGAGCTTTGTGGCGAGATGCTCCGTATGAACATCTTGGCTGTCCATCACGGCGTTTCCCGCCCTCATCTGGAGGCTAAGGTTTGCCTCCGCGGGGTTGTACCTTGGGCAACTCGGGTCCGTTGCCTCCAGGTACCTCTCTTCCCACACATGCTGAGCTCGTCTCTCCACCGGAACGAGTGCGTACAGAGTGCCCTCCATAGCCTGCACGTGTAGTTGGCAGAAACGTGACATAGTGTCATGGGCTGCCACTTGCCACATCCCTTCCGGTTGTCTTCCTCTCACCGTGACGGTGAATGGCACCCAACCGGGTGGCATAGGTCCTGCAGGAACTTCGACATGGATCATCCATGTCTTGTTCCCCTCTTCGCCTCCTTCCTTGGCGAAGTATTGCGGCATCTGGTTGTACCCGAAATATTGGAGCATTTGCCGCAATGCTTCCGGGTAGCCGCTATGATGAGAACAGTGGGACATCACCCACCCGTTCTCCAATTGCTTATCTGCTGTCATCTGTGAAAATATATTTGAGAAATGTCAAATATTTATTTAAACAGTAAACCTCTGAGTTATAACATAAAACATGTCATTGAACCCATAAAACTTGGAAACATAGTTCAAATTTTAAACAAATTTGACTGCTGATCTGCTGTTCCCATGACAGCCCTGACCAGTTTCCATTTAAACCTGATTTAGGCCATGTTGAAGGCAAAACCAATTCTGGAGCTCAACATCAAAGTTAAAGTTAACTTCAATAGCTTCCCAGAAAGTGTTTGCTTGGCCTAAGATCTGTCCTGGTTTAAAAGTCATGGGATGTCAAAGTTAACAGAATTTCTGGAAACAATTGGGCAGCACCTCCCTGCTTTAGGTACTGTTTTGATCCAAGAATTCCAGTTAATTCTGTCCCTAATATGACAAAACTTTCTGTTACAAAGTTGTAAGCCATCTCATAAGATTTCCAGAACTACCTCATTTTATATTTTTGGATTTCTATGCAGGAAGTTATGCATAATTTACAGAGAGTCTACAGAGAGTCTTTACTCTGTCCTGTTTTCTGGACAGTATCAACTCTACTGCATTTTTCGAGTGGTTAAGGGATGAAACACCTCTGGACCTCAACAGAAAAGTTGTAAAGCTCTTCCAAAGCTTTCCAGAAATGTATCACATGACCCCCAACTTCGAAAGAACTCAACCTCTAACCTCTGATTAACTTCAGCCTTGATTCAGCTAAAAACAGAGTGCTCTGTCCTTAACAACCTATAAGTTGAAAACTTGTTAACTTTGAATATCCTGTTCAAGGGAAGTAGTTACATCAAGTTTTACCACTTTGGATAAAAACCTTCAAGTTTTTAAATGAAGTTGTTCATTTAGTTGGGTGTGACATTGATGCGTCACCAGATTATGTCGGTACTACGTGCTCACAAAGGAAAAACCTATACCGGACTTAGCCGGCTTCGTTAGTTCAGTGGCACTACTCGTCACTCGCACACGGATGCTACACGTCTACCGTTTCGTGGTAAGGCTACCTGCAGAAACTCAAACAATCATCAGACTCGGCTGCACACCGAGCCCGGAATCCATACAGTTCGTACACCCGGCCGTCATCACTCGCCCGGATGTTCTCAAGCCAACCACGCCTTGAGTTACGTGTTCACGTTTCAGACCACGTGACGGGGTCTCCCAAGTTGCACCACGCACGCCAGGGACAGACGTTGCTCGAATACCCCAAACGACATGAAGAGTCGTAGAGGATATCAAAGCGAGTCGGGTTACCTGCCACCCGTGGGGCTCCACCCTTCAGCTTGTGCGCACTGGTGGACAGCGCTTACGTGCACCCCCCAAGACATGAACGTCCCGAGATACACGATTTTCCGACATAACAAATAGGTTAATGTGCCACTTTCTATACGCTAATAACATCCTTATACGGGCTACTAACTCGTTCCTCACTGGATTTTTGAAAAAGATGACCTTTGTACTGTGTTAAACCTCAAGCGAGCTCTGATACCAGCGCTGACACGACCCCATTGGTCCCGTCGAGCCAGGATCACGCTGAGGGGTGCTGCATTGCACAGCACCGGATAACACACGTCAAAGGTACAAAGCGGAAGCGAAAATTTTATTACATAAACAAGTTTATGAACAAGTTTACAGCAAAATAAGTTCAGTCTACACTCGCGGGCGTAGACTAAGCATCAAGTGCACGTTCAGCCCTCGAACGTGTCCTTGCTAGCACATACGCACACTAACTCTGCGGCGTGCACGACTCCCACTCGACGGGGTTCCCCTCCTGGGGTTCCGTCTCCTCTTCGGGAGTCCCTTCCTCATAGAACCCTGCAAAAGCTTCAAACACAAGCAGTGAGCACGAAGGCTCAGCAAGTCTGACCCGTCTCATCTAAACATGGAACTTCTACATGAGGGTAATGGGTTACATGAGGTAAAAATTCAGTTGCAAGGACTCGCCTAATTAGTAGAACCTTACTTTCAAGTTTTAGCAGCAGGTTGTGGAGAACCTTACGCTAAGGCACATGAGAGAGCCGCAATCAAACAAGAAACGCATTTCTCTCATGTACTTTGCCCAAAGTTGAAAAGAACTTTAGTTAGCTCTAAGCTACAGCATATCATTAACAATCAATGTCCAGCTTTCAATCAGCAACATTTTAACATGTGACTACCCTGTTCTTTCTACGTCACGGTACAGTGAACAAGTGGTACTCACTGACCGCGAGGGACGGTGATTATAATCGATTTACACCTGCAGGGTTACCCGAATAACCCGTCACGTACGCCCGTACTCGATGTTGCCTACAACAACCATCACGGACGCCGTACGCGACTACCTTTCACCCGTTAGCTAAATGTTGAACCGGTCCAATCGTCACGAGCAAGAGGTCTCTGCACGCTCATCTCAGTGCCGCCAGCCGATTTACACCTCGAGCTCTCAACCTACCCTCTGAACGACCAGCTATGCCTCAACACCCAGCTACCCGAGTTACATCAGTTTCCCGGTTCCCATATAGCCGGTAGGTCTTCAGTACTGTTCTAGCTTGTTCAACAGGCCCGCACACGGCTCGGTCCTCAATCGACACAAGCGGAGCTACCGCACACAGGCCCCAAAGTCCTGCTGCCCTTACTCTCCGCTTGGTCTCATTTTCTTGCCATGTGTTTCATGTGCTATCACTACCCGAGTCGAGTGCCTCTAGCCTATGCTCGCGAGTAGTTCCAACTACTCGACTTGTACCGAATCCTACTCTATCTTAGCAATGCAGTGGCTAACGAGGTTTTCAATCCTAACCCCAACCCATGGTTTTCTTGGCTATGCAGTTGGGTTTCCAATCAAGACTCTAATGCAAAGGATCACAACAATATTCAAAGATGTGCTCAAAACAATAAACATTTGTAAAAAGGTTAATGCAAACCGGAGCTTGCCTTGCTGCTCTTGGTCGTAGGCTAGCTGTTCCTCCGGAGTAACGAAGTCTAGGACTTCGGGTTCCTCCTCGACCTTAGCAACTACATGATAAGAGCAATATATGTATCAATTTAAATGCATTTGTAGTGATTTTGAAGTGGTAAAGTCTATAACCCTTTCTAGACAGACCTAATGACTGTGAAACTTTTACTAAGGCTTGGTTACAACCTAAACAGAGACTTGGTCAAGTTCTAGTTGCAGCAAAGCTCATTTGAGCCCTCCGCAATTAATTATGTCCTTGCCCTTAATTTGAGATCTTAGGGTGTTCTAGGAATTTTCATGAAGCAAACTATGACTTTCTGAAAACTAGATTTTCAGAGGTTTCTAATGGAGTTGGTCTCACTTAATTTGAAGGTTCCTAGCTAAAATTATGAGAATTTGAAGTTTGAAGGAAATCTGAAAATCGGGGAAAGTTGAAATCTTGCGGGGGCTCGCGGGGACACGTGTCAAGCGCGGAGGTGTCCGGCACCCCGGAGATACCACACGTGTCGAGCGCGGAGGTGTCCGGCACACCGGAGCTCACAGGGTATTTGCGCGCCAGCACAGCGGATCCCTGGCCACACCCGATCCCGATTTAAATTCTTCAGCTGCTGATACGTGGGTCAGCTGGCTTCGTCTTCCTTCCGCCGTTCTCTCGCGCCCGCGCCGCCGACCTCGCCGGAGCAGACTCGGGGCTCGCCGGCTCGCCGCTGCCGGACCTCCCATGGTCTGAAACTCGCCGCCAGGGGTTTGTCGACGTCGAGGAACACGTCGGTGGTGTCAGGTCGGGCTGGGGGTGACCGGAAATAGCTCGGCGACGTGCCGCAGCTTCGGTTGAGGTTCGGCACCGTCGACCGTGGCTTCTAAACCCGCCAACACCTCGAACAAACGGCCCTACAGCATCAGTGTACCTCTAGGAAGCTCGACAAGGTGTCAAAAGGGTTCAGGGATGGCGGCGAGTCGGTCGGCACCGTGTGACCGATCGTGCCCGCCATGACCGCCCTTGATCGAGCTCGAAATTCGTCACTCCTAGACAGTTTCACGCCACGGATGCAGAAAAGAACTTGATCGCCGGCTAGTCCAGCGTCTGTGTGCAAGATTTGATGACCTCCGAAAGATCATAGAGCGAGAATTTAAAGAAACCGTACTGGAAGCTCAGTTTAAGGTTGCCGGAGCAAAAACTGAGAATTCGCCGGCAAGAGTTCACGGCGTGGCTTGAGCTTCAGGTGGAAGCAGTGTGGAGTTCGTGCGCTCCTGTTGCCGCCCTTGCTCGGCCGTGGAAGTGGTCGCAGTGTGCTGCCCGCGTGAGACCGATCGCCGTCCTTCAGCTAAACTGCGGCGGTCGTCGTTGATCACGGGAACAGGGGCCGAAACCCGGTGGTCCAGGCGTTGGGAGGGTGGTGCGCGACCTCCGGTGGCTGTCTAGCAGCTTAGGAACGAAGGAGATTGTTTTGCTGGTTTTTCCGATTGAGCAGAGAGCTGCGGAGAGAAACAATGCCGCTGCTCGGGTTTGCCCGCGAGAAGATAAAGCCGGCCGACTCCTGCTCGGCTGAGGCAGTGCAGGTCGCATGGGGGCGCGAGCAAGCTGCCCTGGGCGCCAGCGCGCGGGGAGGGAAGCAGCTGGTGGCGCCGGTAGCTGCTCGGTGGCACAGCCGACAGCTGCTCGGTGGAATTTCCCACCGAGACTCTGGCTTTGGGTGAAAGTTTCTCCTTCTTCCCTCTATGACATGTGGGTCCCACCCGGGGTTTTAACCTCTGAAATTTACTCCTAATCACTGTAGTTTTGGTTTGAGTGAATTTCAGCACAAGTGCAGTTTTGAATTCAAATGAAGTTTGAATTTGCCCCACTTAGTTCACGTCAAGATCAACTCCAAATGGAGTGAAACTTGGTGTGTGGGCTCACAAAAATGTGCTGAGTAAGAATATGCCTCCCACTCTTAAATTCATGGGATAAAAACAGCTTGAATTTGAATATGGTTTCAAACTGCCCTCTTTCTAGCTATACCCAAAATGACCTCAAAAAGGTTTGGAATTTGGGTGAAACTTGGCCTGGACATCCTTAGCAAAGTGTAGGAGTTTTCATATGTCCAGCCCCCTTATATCTCATGTGGGAAATACCACTTTGGCAATGTGTGAGTTTGTTCTCTAATGAGCATGTTGATAATTGTTACTTGCTCTCCATTTGTGTTCATCATCCTGCCTCAAATAAGGTGTGTGGTGTGGTGATGAACACTGTGAATGTGTGTCAAAAACTGAGGCCCTTACATTTAACTTTGTCAGAGATGGCAAGGACCTCGTAAAGGCTCTGTACCACTTCGAGTAAGTTCGACACATGGCATGGAAATAGCAATTATTGCTATTTTTTAACTTAACACGTGTGTTTGTACGTGTGCAGTAAACACTACATAATGATCTTCATCAAGACAACGCAGGGTTTGGCAACGATCTTGGACTCAGCCGGTTACTCTCAAGATACTTACATATATATATATATATATATATATATATATATATATATATATATATATATATATATATATAGGTTGGCAGCTCTTATATAACATTCCTTGTATGACAGCGCTTGGCGGTTTTACGCGAAAAAACTTGGCGGTCAGAGACCTGCTAATAAGGATGCATTGCATATATCAACATATTATCCTTGTCCCAAGTAGCCTTCTGGGAGCGTCTTATGCGGGTATTATGTGTGCGAACATCTTCGGACCTCCTGCAAATATAGAGTGAATCGTGAGGATGTAAGTTATCCTTAATGTCAATATTGTATTTTCCTTACTTTTGAGTTTCATTTTCATTATAACTAGCATGTTTTAATACTATTTTGTTATCGTTGTCACCAACACATTCTAAACCTTGTTATGTGTTTCATTGCAGCACATGAAGAATGTGGATGAAGAATGACCAGTTTCTAGGGGTCGTGCCGCTCGCCCGGGAAACGCATTGGGTGGTGCCGTGATATGCGGCACCCAACAGCACACACATAAGGAAACCGTATCACATAAATCAAAAGCGGAAGAGTACAAGTTTAAGTTTGTAAATAATTTACATCAAATATCTATAGTGTAAGACTAACTTATCTCATGTTTAGTATCTACTAAGCACTCGAGAAGATGTCCAGCCCGTGGACTCTTCTCGCTAGCAACACGAAGTCATATGGCAGCGGCTGGTCCTCCATGTGTTAAACAACTCGGAAGTCTTCAAGTCTCACCGGACAACCTCCTCATAGCATCGATGTTAACCTGCAAAACCACTCATATAGCAAGCGTGAGTACATAGGCTCAGCAAGACTAATCCCTCTCCTCTAAACAAGAAACTCTACATGCACGACAGATTGAATAAGGCACCTGAATTTGCATAAAGGACTCGCCTACAGTTGGTCCTTAACTTTCACATTTTAAGCCTAATTTTAAAGACCTTGAGCCGAACAGCATCGCAACTCCACAATCAAATAAGAAACGCTTTGTTGCGATGCTTCTTGCACAAGGTGAAGTAAACTTAATTTGCACTATCTCTAACTCAAGCATGTTTGCAATACAAGTTAGATCACAATCCTTATCAATTCAATGTAATTCACTTCAGTTCTTACTACGTGAAGACGCAGTGGGCAAGTATGCTCATATAACCGTGAGCGACGGTGATCCGAACCAGGACACGCTCGGACTGCACGACGCGTACACCCATCTCCAAGTTGCCGGTGGCGAACTCGAGCAGCCACCTTTCCCAAGTTCATCCACACCAGACGCGGTCCCATCGACCCGAAGCAGCAAGCTCCCTCAAGGTACATACCCAGAGTGATATGTTCTTGAGCGAGTTATCTCCCACTGTACTGACACCAAAAGCCTAAGCCAATCAGAAAAGTTTCCATGTGGATCTCACAAGGTACATCGGTTTCCTAGGTCCCATATAGCCAGTATGCACCCGGTACACAACTCAAACTTGTCCAACAGAGGCAAGCACGGACGGGCCTTGACCGACACAGGTAGGGCTATGCACACACGGTCCGCAGCCTGCTGCATCTCAATCTCCCTGCCCGGTCTCAATTTCTCACTTGTGAATTTTCCTCACTGATTCTAGTCATAACCCGTTCCGATGAAATCAAACCCTAAACTCGCGAGTAGATTCCAACTACTCGACTTCTACCGGTCCTTCCAAAGTAACATTTAGCGCAGCCTAATTCCAATGGACAAGGTGCTAATCTGCCCCTTCTCTCTTGGGTAAATCTGGCCATGCAATTGGGTTTTCAATATCATCTAGACCTAATGCAATCAATAATTCATAGCTATGATCTATAGAAATGAAAAAACTTTATAAAATTGCTTGAATGCAAACCGGGGCTTGCCTGTTTTGCAGGTGACTAGATTATACAATCAGTTAGTGTTGCTGATCACTTGAGGCTTGATTACTTGATCACCTTGTTCTTGGAATCCAA
Organism: Neostapfia colusana; assembly: GCA_030760725.1. Taxonomy (NCBI): domain Eukaryota; kingdom Viridiplantae; phylum Streptophyta; class Magnoliopsida; order Poales; family Poaceae; genus Neostapfia; species Neostapfia colusana. Next base: position 63,295,423 of record JASWHV010000015.1, read on the forward strand.
CTTTACTTCCTTCACAAGTCCTCACGTCGATGACTATACGATATGAAATGCATATGTATTTAATTGTAAAGATTTTGCTAACACGGGTAATCACGAGTTTAAAACCAGAATTCTGTTTAATAATTTAAAATGAAACTGGGTTCAGTGGATGGAGTTGGGTTTAGCCATTGTGATCAAGTGTTAAGTGTTTTTCCTAATGAGGGTATTTCTCTCTAAGCAAAGTGTACTGAAAAGTACTGATCCAGATCTCCATTTTGGCTGAAATTTTTCATGTGAGTTCCTTGTCACAAGAAAGTGTTCTGGAACAAAAATTATCACTTTTCACTAAGTGGTTTATTCAGAACAATTCCCTAAGCATTTTGGTGAAAAGGAATTAATTATGAAGTAACTTACATGTTCATGCCAAACTTAGTGAACTACGATTTAAATTATAGTTCATAGAGCCTGCACGAATTTTCCTAGGATTTTTGGAGCTCAGAATTGCCCAGAAATGATTTTACAACTTTGGGACTTTTTCTGAAAAGTTTCTGTATTCATTTGAACACAGCAAATAGAAATCTGAATTCTCCTACTCAAATCAACTCTAAATGATCTGAAAATTTTACAGGAGTTCAATAACATCCTACGGATTATTATGACAAAATTTTAGGATTTTTGGATGAACCAAACTCCCTCTGAAATTCTTTTACTGAAAAGCTTCAAAGACTTTTCCAGAATTAATTATTGACTTTCATACAAATCTGAACCTAACTCAATTTTAATTATCTGATTTGGAGTTTCCTATCTAAATTTATGGCCTTCTAAAGTTTGATGGAAATCTGTAATTCAAATTAAACCGGGGAAATTTCGAAAGTCTGACAGCAGGGTCCGGTCCACGTGGCGCATTCCGGGAGAAAGACACACGGGTTACTGAGATAAAAGCGTGTAGCCACAACTGGATCCGGCGCCACAGAAGATCCCACTCCTTTTAAACTGAGGCTGACTCGTGGGGCTGGACTTCTTCTTCAACCTCCCGCTCACTTCTGCGCGCCCGCACTGCCCCATCGCCGGAGCTCGCCAGACTTCGGCTGTCCGGCCTCCTCCCGCGCTCCCACTCGCCGCCAGGGGGTTTTGAAGGTCGAGAAACCCATTTGTGGGGTCCTCTCGGGCTGCCGGTGTCCGGAAACCTGTCGGCGGCGTGCGGCGTGCGGCGACCTCGGTCTACCTTTGGCCGCGCCAGCCCAACACCCTAGCCGCCAAACTCTTGGTTTTCAAGCTCTACAGCACCAGTGGATCACAGCAGAGCTCTACATGGATGCAAAAGGGACCGGGGATGGCTCTAACCATGTTCTCACTGTGCGGCCGCGGCTTCCACTACGGTCGCCGACGAGAAAAACTGAAATTTGTGCCCCTACCTACGGTTTGAAGCTAGGGTTCCAAAGGAAATTTGTTGCCTATCAAGTCTAGCTCGGTTGTGCTAAGTTTGGTGAACTACAAATGAACATCAATCGGGAATTTGATGATTTCTTACCCGATGGTAGTTTTGCACCGGCCGGCAGAAAATCGGGAAATTCGCCAGCGACGATCAACAACTCGGGCCAAGCTTTGGAGGTGAGCAGAGTGAAGGTCGTGCACTTCTGTGAGCGTCCTTGCTCGGTCATGAAACACCCCGGTTAGGGCTGGCCACGTGAGCCTCCTCCGTCGGTTTCTCTCGGCCACCGCTAGGAAGAAGTGTTCTCGAGTGAGGGAGGACAAGCATGCTCGGTTGTGTGTCGAGGAGGGAGAGGGAAGGTTCCTGGTGCCGCTTTGCCACTGGCTGGGGCTTTGCACGCGATGAGATGCCAGCTCACGATTACCCGAGGGTGGCAGCGGCGCCTCTGCTCTGTTCTTGCATGAGGGGAAAAGCAGGGCGTCGGTTATCCGGTTTGTGGGCAAAATGGTTGTGCAGGGAGGTGATAAGGTTGCTGGAGAGAGTCCGAGCTGCTCGGGAGGTGTCCTCGGCGTGGCATCTCAGTGTCGAGCTGATAACCTCTGGGTGCTTCGAGTGAGAGAAGTAAAACAGAAACTGGCAGCTCAGTGAAGATCTTTTGGGTGCATATGACAAGTGGGTCCCATATTCCCCCTTATCTCCCCAAAACTGTCTCAAATTTAGCAAATGGTCGAATTCAATTGTGGGAAGTTCGAATCCAAACTGCATTTGGATAATTGGGCAAGTTTCATCCAAACTCAAATTTGAATTTGAATTCCTATGCAATTTAAAGCCCTTTTGGGAAATGGATAGCAAAACATCTCCAAAAGTCATGAAACTTTGCATCCCCACTAATTTGGACCTAAGGAATTCAAATATGAAATCCAATTTTCAATTTAGCTGCAGAAAATGAGATTTTGAATACAACAGTTTGCAATCCTATTATGCTACCCCATTTGAAATTTTAGTTGAAAAAATTTAGATCAAAAAACTGATTTTTCACTCTCTATTGCAAATGAGATTTCACATCTTATAGTATTAAATCCACCTTGGTTCCAAGCATGCAATAAACATTTGAGCTTGTGTGAAGAGAGCTCTCATGTGCATCATCACATGTGAAAAGTTTAAACAAGTCCCAATTTTTATACACATGAAACCAAATGGTGTTCAAACATTGTTTCATTTGTATTCACAATTTTTGGGACCTTTACATTACCGTTGGTGGAGTATAAAAATGGCACCGTATGAAGCTCTCTATGGCCGGAAACGTCGCACACCGCTGAATTGGTGTGAGTCCAGCGAAAGAGTACTGTTCGGGGTTGATCTTGTCAACAAAGCCGAAGACCGAGCTCGGTTGATACAAGATAACTTGAAGGCTGCACAATCCCGATAGAAAAGCTGCGCTGATCAAAGGCGTAGGCCGTTGCATTTACGTCGGAGAGAACATTTGTCTTCGTGTATCTCCAATGAAGGGAATTAACCGGTTCGGTGTAAAGGGGAAACTCGCTCCCCACTTTATAGGTCCATTTGCTATCACGGAGAAGTGCGGACCCGTAGCCTACTGGCTAGAGCTACCGGCAAGTCTTGCTGGTGTTCATGACGTGTTTCATGTGTCACAGCTGCGGAAGTGTCTCAAATACCGCTGCTGTCCGCACCAAAGAAATTGATGAATTGAAATCGAATCTTACCTACACCGAGCAACCGATCCAGATTATATATCAAAAGACCCGGATCACCCGGAACCGGACGATAAAATTTTACAAGGTGTTGTGGAGTAATCATACCACAGAAGAGGCGACATGGGAAAGTGAAGATTACCTCCGCACCAATTATCCGGAACTATCATCGTACAGTTGGTAATTACCTCTCCCGTCTCATTCTTCTTTTGTAATCTCGGGACGAGATTCTTTTAAGAGGGGGAATGTAAAAGTCCCAAAAATGTATATGAACTAAACCGATCATTGAATGCTATGTGTTTTAAATTCAATAAAATGGGACTTACAAAAACTTTTCTACACGTAAGGTTGTACATGGATGTTCATCCAAAAAGGGGCTCACATGTTCATTTGAATGTGTTGAAGCAATGTGGACTTAAACACCATGGAGGAAATACTCCTTTGCATGAAATATTAAAAATCAGATTTTCAAATTCAAGGTTCACCTCAAATTGTTGCCAAACTTTTAAATACACATGAAACCTCTTACATTTGAATTTGAGGAAATTCATGGTGGCAACTTTTTTATTTTAGGGTGGGCTAGAAAGGGGTTAAATTGGAGTATTTCCAAATTTGGACCGAATTCAAATTTGCAAGCCAAATTCAAACTGAAGTCAGAGAATTCAAATACTAGCCACTTTTAAACTTCAGAACTTTTGATTTGAGGGGATTAACATGAGATCTTTTGTGGGGAGAAACATGGGTGGACCCCACTGGTCAGAACCACAATGACTTGCACCCAAGGGCTCTCTGTTCAGTGTCGAGCATAGACTGAAGCACCTTCCCCGAGCACCACCGAGGCTCAGGCGGAGGCCACTTCCGGTTTTTCATCACGCTGGTGACCAGCTTAGGAGCTTGCTTCGCGTTCGGCGTGATCTTTTACTCGTACACCGACTCAACTCGGGTTTTTGAGCTCCATTTCTTCCTTTCCAATCTAACCTAGCACCCACTGGTTCTGTAGAACCTTTTGGCCGAGCTTTTGGCGGGCTAGGTCAGCCGGCCGACGGTGCCGAAGTGGTCCTGAGGCCGCCGCATGCAGCCAATCGGTTTCCGGCCACCGGTAGCCTGAGAGCACCCCACAGACGGATTTCCCAACCTCCAAAAACCCCAGGCGGCGAAATTAGGGCCGGGGGATGACCAGAGGGTGAGGGACCGAAGGGGGTGCCGCGGTCCGGCGAGCTAGCGCGCGGGAAAGAGAAGTCAGAGGTTGAAGAAGGTGTCGGCCCCACCCATCAGCCACTGATAGTTTAAACTGAGATCCTCTGTGGCTGCTGACTTTTGTGTCTACACCGTTAGAACCCTACGGCACCATGTGTCATTGCATTCCATTGTCTGCATTTTAAAACCGTGGGCCAACTGTCAGCCACTGGTTGCTTTTACAGTTTAAAGGAAAATTCCGATTTCATCTCCAAGTTTAGAAATTTATAACTTGGTGTATGAAACTCCAAATTGGATGATTAAAATTGGATCGAATTCAGTTTGCAAAGATCTATCCAAATATGAACCCCAATTTGTATGAAAGTCAATAATAAATTCCGGAAAATTCTTTGAGATTTTTCTGAAAAGGAATTATTGAGGGAGTTTGCTTCATCCAAAAATCCTCAAATTTTGCCAGAATATTATTTAGGATATTATTGACCTCCTAGCAAATGTTCAGCTCATTTGAAGTTGATTTGAGTAGTAATTTGCTGAGTGCAATCTGCTGTACTCTAAATTGTCCAGAAACTTTTTCAGAAAATAATCCCACTTTGTAAAATCAGTTCTGGGCAAGTCATAGCTCCAAAAATCATGAGACAATTCAGGCATCCTCTATGAGTCATACTTGAAATTGTAGTTCACTTGATTGGGCATGAACACGCACAGTACTTCAGAATTAATTCTTTTTAGTAGAACTGCTTAAGGAATTATTCTGGAGGAACTACTCAAGTAAAAGGCCTGAATTTTGGACCAAAGTACTTTCTTGTGACGAGGAACTCACATGTAAAGTTTCAACTCAAGTTGAACCTTAGAACTCCCTGTATTGGTTTTCCATGCTTATGTATGTGGGGAAATACATAAGTCTTGTAGGAATTATTTGGGATACATATTCCTTCCACTTTAGCTGCAATTTGGCAAGCTAAGTCCCTGTGTAGTATAGAACGTGCTGTAAAAGTTTTGAAGTCATTGGAGTTCTTGATCTTCAGTTTCATTCAAATCTTTTTAGCTCATCTCACATGTCCATTAGGAACCATAGAACATGTGAAGGAAACTCCTTATGAACAAAGGGTTTTTCCTCAATTCTTCTGCACAACAGGGACCCCAAAAGTCCCTTTTAGAACTTCCACACAGTCCCCTGTTCTTAAAAAGTTCAAGTATTTAATTTCTGAATTTCATTATAAAAAAAACTTATGCATATGCATGTCTCTAGTATTTACGACGAAGGCGATCAACGAAGGGGATTCAAAGGACTGATTCAGTGAAGTTGGATCAGACTCCGGAGGATCAAGGAATTGATCATCAAGGGACAGCAACACTAACTGATTATAGAATATTAGACCCTGTAAAACAGGCAAGCTCTGGTTTGCATTTAATAGCTTTTAAGTTTTTACTTTGTATTCACTATGTTGGTTAGGAAATGAAAAATGCATTAGGTCTAGTTGTTTTGATACTCCTCTTGCATGACCAGAGAAACCTATGGAGTATTGGGTAGACGTCTTTTCATCGTGTAGAAACTGCCATGCTTAATTAGAGTTTGGTACAAGTTGAGTGGTTAGATGCTACTCGCATGAATAGGAGAAAAAGAGGCATACGGGATTGGTTCAGAAATTTGTTAGCAAGTTGAAGTTGAGACCGGGAAGGTTGTAGGAGCAACAGGACATAGGGGCCTGGGTGTGTTAGACCTGTCCGTGTCGGTCAAGGACCGATCCATATGCGACCCTGTTGAGCAACTTTGAGTTGTGTACCGGACTCATGCTAGCTATATGGGACCCAGTAAACTGATGTACCTTGGGAAGATTGCGTTGGGACTTTTCCGGTCGCCTCAGGCAAGAGGCCGGTGTGCAGTATGTGGGTAACACTCTCATGACATCTCATGTTGGTAGGTGCACCATGAGGGTGGCCACTGTACGGGACGATCAGATCGATTCGATGTAGGTGAAACGGGGGAAAGGCTGCTACGTACGACGTCAGTGATGGTTACTGTAGGCAACGTCGAGTACGGGCGTACGTATCGTGTAGCCCGGGTGTTTTCTATTCGAATCACCGTCGCTCGCAGTAGTGAGCATACTTGTTCTCACAGTCGTGACGTAGTAAAGAACTTGCATGAGATAAGAACTAATCACTATTGGTTGAAGTTGATATTACCCTTGTATTGTTACTTTGAATGAATATATTAGTGCAAAATCAATTCATTTCCACTGTGAGCAAGTTACATCAGGGGAAAGCGTTTCTTGTTTGACTGTGGACTCTCGATGTGAGGTGCCCAAGGTTACTCTTAAATTGTTGCTAATAAGACCTGAGAAAAAGGATCCACTTTTAGGCGAGTTTGTTATGCTTATTGCTATCCTACTTTTTGTCTTAACCTTCATGTAGAGTTCCATGATTAGGTTGCTGAGCGTTATGCTCACGGATGCTATACTAGTTATTTTGCAGGTATTAACTCTATGCTTATGAGTATGGTTGCCGATGAGACTCGGAAACCCTCCGAGGGGATACTCACGTGCAACCTTGCCGCTGTTGTTGGTTATTCGTGTTGCTAGTAAGAAACGTCCGCGGGCTGGATGATTTCTTTGTTGCTGAGTTAGAGATGAATCGTGAGAGTTGTAGTCTTCCGCTGCAGATTATTTTGAGATAAGTATTTGTCAATTAAATCTTTACACACTTCCACAAATGATTTATGTAATATGGTTTCCTTTACTCGTGTGATGTTAGGTGCCGCATCACGACCTATCACCGTTGCGCTGGCAGATGGCAAAGGATGTATTTAACAGTACATCTGATGCCATGGTTCTTCTGGGTCTTGGTCGCCTTCCAGAATGTACTGGAATGGGCACCATAGCCGACTACCTCTTCGGGTTAAGTGCAGTGGTCGGTCGTATTAATGCGATGTGGGAGACGGTCGGTGAAGTGCTTGGGGTGGAAGGCAGCAGGAAGTTAGTGGAGGTGATCGCCGACAAGTGTGGGGTTCCTCCGCCATCGGAGGACTAGGCGGTCGTCTATTGTTTTCTTTTGTTGTTTGTAAAAATTTAATTTTTAATGAATGTGTGTTTGATGATGAATGTTTGTTATCGATTATCGAATTGTCTGTTGTCCTTTTGTTTGATGCTAAATGTGGTTGATGTATACCCGGCCGCAACGTTTAGTGCCTTCGAATTGGTGTCAAAGGTGTGTTCCGGTCCCCTCGGTATTAATGGCCAATATTGCAGGTGACTCGCTACTCCTGGTTCTTTCATCCGCCTGTATTGATGCGGCTTGGAAATTAAATCCAAAGGCGCATTCCCCTCGGTATTAATGGCCAATATTGTAGGCGGCTCCTACTACCAGTCGCTTCATCCGCCTGTATTAATGGCCAATATTGCAGGCGGCTCCTACTCCACGTTCCGTCTGTGAAAGTTGATATGTTTACACAGGCGGTTTGCCGTTGCGAGCCGTCTGTGATGTTTATTCATCACAGGCGGCTATTAATTCATTCGACGCCACAGGCGCATTTTTTTACAGACCGCCTAGGTCTGAAAAATGAAGCGCTTCTGATAATGGTTTTTGTGGTAGTGTCTGTTGCAAACTAAAGATTAAACTTTAGACTACTTTAAAATCTATAACGCTGAAGTAGAAAATCAATTAGTGAGAAAGATCAAACGTCTTAGATCAGATCGTGATGTTGAGTATTTTCCTAAATTGTTCGATGATTTTTGTGATGAACATGGTATTATACACGAGAGGACGCCTCCCTATTCACCCCAATCAAATGGGGTAGTCGAGAGGAAAAATTGTACGTTGTGTGACTTGGTGAATACCATGTTAGACACTTCTAGTTTATCTAAGGCGTGATGGGGGAGGCTCTATTGACTTCATGTCATGTCCTAAACTGTGTTCCAAACAAGAATAAAGAGAAAACACCTTATCAGGAGTAGGTTGGGAGAAAACCATCACTTTCATACTTGCGTACTTGGGGGTGTTTGGCAAAGGTCGATATCTCAATCTCCAAGAAACGCAAGCTTGAACCAAAGATAGTGGATTGCATCTTTCTAGACTATGCTCAGTGGAGTATAGCGTATAGATTTTCAGTAGTTAAATCTGAGATACCTGATATGCATGTTGATACTATTACGGAATCTCGTGATGCAATATTTTTTGAGAATATATTTCCTATGAATGATATGCATAGCACTGTTAGGATTTCTTCTAAACTTAATCCTGAATCCACCACAACTAGCGAGTTTCTTAAAACACCATTTGAGAATGTCTTAGAGGAGGAACACAATGAAACAACTCAGACGAGTAAGAGACAGATGATTACGAAATCCTTTGGTGATGGTTTCATTGTGTACCTTGTGGATGACACTCCTAAATCCATCGTAGAGGCATATGCATCTCCTGATGCAGGTGGGTGGAAAGAACCAGTTCATAGTGAGATGGACTCAATTCTTTCGAATGGAACTTGAGAGTTAATTGAATGACCGTACGGGTGCAAACCAGTATGTTGTAAGTGGGTGTTCAAGAAAAAGCTCAGGCCTGATGGAAGTATTGAAAAGTACAAGGTGAGGCTAGTTGCAAAGGGCTATACACAAAAGGAAGGTGAAGACTATTTTGACACATATTCACCTGTCGCCAGATTGACGACAATCCAAGTACTACTTTCTCTGGCTGCCTCTTATGATATAATCATTGATCAAATGGATGTGAAGACAGCTTTCCTTAATGGAGAGTTGGAAGAGGAAATCTATATGGATCAGCCTGATGGGTTCGTAGTAAAAGTTGAAGAGAGAAAGGTGTGCAAATTGTTGAAATCCTTGTATGGCCTGAAACAAGCACCTATGCAATGGCATGAAAAGTTAGACAGTACATTGATGTCTGCGGGCTTTGTCATTAATAAGGCTGATGGTGCGTGTACTATCGCCATGGTGGGGGCAATAGCATTATATTATGTTTATATGTGGATGACATACTCTTTTTTGGTACAAACATTAATATAATTTCTGAGGTCAAGTCTTTTGTATCAAAGTGCTTTAATATGAAAGATATGGGAGAGGCTAATACCATTTTGAACATTAAGCTGAATAAGGATGATAGTGGAATTACTTTAACGCAATTCCACTATGTTGAGAAAATTTTGAGCCGATTCGGCTTTATGGATAGCAAGATTTCTCCAACACCTTATGATCCCAGCGTGATACTCAGAAAGAACAAGAAAGAGCCAAGAGATCAACTTAGATATTCTCAGATGATCGGTTCACTCATGTACCTAGCAAGCGCAACCCGCCCTGATATCTCGTTTTCTGTGAGCAAACTGAGCATGTTCATGTCAAACCCGGGTACAGATCATTGACATGCACTCAAGAGGGTTATGCACTATATGAGAGGTACAATGAGTTATGGAATTCACTACACGACGCATCCGGACGTGCCTAAAGGATATAATGATTCAAACTAGATCTCTGATGTTGATGAGCTCTATGCCACGAGTGTATATGTGTTTACTCTTGCTGGTGGCGCCATATCATGGAGGTATTGCAAAAGACCATATTAACGAGGTCAACCATGGAAGCAGAACTCATTGCTTTAGAGACAGCAACTGCAGAGGCAGAATGGCTGCGAGAGCTCTTAATGGATTTGCTTGTGGTCGAGAAACCATTGCTGGCAATCCTTATGAACTGTGACAATCAAATGGTGATTGCTAAAGTGACCAGTTCTAAGGATAATGCAAAATCATCAAGACACATCAAGAGACATTTGAAACCTGTCAGGAAAATGAGGAACTCCGGAGTTATTATTGTTTCGTACATACAGACAAAAAACTGGTGGATCCCTTGTAACACCCTGTTTTCCTAAACAAAACCATCCCAGCCCCACCCCCTCCTAACCCCATGACGCCATCTCCTCCCTCATGAATCCATGCCCCGCACTACTCACCAACCGCCGCCCCCATGGACCCGCCGCCCTCCTCGCTTGCCCCGGCAGCGCCGCCTCACGCGCGCTCCTCCCTCCGCCATGGCCGCCTCCCCCACCCTCTCTGTCGAGCCCTCCTCCCTTCGGAGTCCCACCACCCCACGCCCGAGCCCCCTGGCCGGTGAGCACCCTCCCCGTCGCCGCAGCTACGCCCGACCCTGCCTCCTTCACCCGCCGACCTTGCTTCTCCCGCGGCCGCCGCGCCCCGCGCCTGGCCGGCGCACTCCGCCCCGATGCCACACTGTCGTATACCATCGACGAGCCACCTCCACCGACACGCCTTCACGCCCTCCTCCTCCACGCTTCCTCACTTGCCCGCGGTAGCGGTGCTGTCTCCGCCCCATCATGATGCCGCCTCCTCCCATCCCTCTCCCTGCACCGGCGACCACGTGTGCCGCCTTCACACCGCCCGTCCCTGGCCGGCGTGCCCCCACCGTATCTGCCATAGATCTGTTGCTCCCGTCCTCCTCCTTCCCCATAGTCCCCCGAGTGGATAGAGCGCTCTTCCCTCGTGCTCCTCGATGCCTAGGGCGACCGCTTCATCTGCTCCGGCCACCGCGGCATTCCCACCGAAGAGTGGCTCGAGGTCGCCCGCCTCGCCACCGCCGCTTCATCGTTCACTGACTCAGATTCGTCTATCCAGGATCTCCTCGAGCTCATCTACTTCGGCTCCCTCTATGATGTGAAGCAGCAGAGCGAGTTCATCGCCATGATGGTTGCGCGAACCCACGAGCGGAGCGGGCATCACCTATGACTATGTCACGAAAGACGCAACCGACATGCCCACCATTTATGCCCCCACGGTCTCGCCTGCCTCACCAAGATCTCCGTCGAGCCGTAGGCCTCCACCATCTCGCTGCTGCCCCTGATGTGCCAGTCGTTGCCCCGGATGCATCCCCGGTAAGGATTCTTATGTGCAGACAAGAAGTGGCACATTGGACCTGTACGCCTAGCAGCAAAATGTTGGTGATAATTACTTTTGTTCATATTCAACTGTCCTTTTTAGGTCTGTGTCTGCTAGCTCAATTTCTTCGTGATCTAACCACATAAGCATCTCCGTCTAGCTCCTAGACGCGTTACAGACCTGAAGACGTGTATTTCCCGCCGAGACGTCACCGCGACAAAGACTAACGAGATCCATCGCCACTTCATGTCGCAAGCACTCTCCATGCTGTCCCGAACCATAGCTAGCCCCTAGGTAAGTTCCCAACGAGCTCCTCTTGCATTTCCGGTACCTAGCGGCAGATAGGGTGGCGTGTAGACGAAGATCTAGGGTCTCTGGCGATGTCTAGGCCTGGATCCATGGCGCGCCGCCGTGGGAACACGCCACTGTCGGTCGGGATCGCCCAGGTTTAACATCCACCATTCGGTCCAACACCGACGGCCAAGATTAGAATGAGCGTACCGCTTCGTTCATTTAATTCCCGACTGCCCGATCCCGAATGAACGGCTGATATTAAAACGTGGGATACTGGTTCGGCTAATAAGATCCCTACGGTTGGCGATGGATCCAACGGTCCTCATTGAACCCACCCCTTCCCGCGGTAGAAAATGCACTTGGCCCCCTGGAATTTCCGGTATAGTGCAAACAGGCCCCTGGCTTTTGTAAAACTGACCTTGGAATGTTTAGAAATTAGGATTTCGACGGTAGAATGATTTTGGGCCTCTGGACACCTCTGGACTTTACAAAAATACCCCTGTATATTCTGTTTTAGCAAATAGGCCGAATGTGAATAATTATTTTAGCATTTTTTAGCCCTTGACAGATCTGGAATTCACAAAAATACCCCTGGAGCCCTGCTATAAATGCACAAAGCACCTTAAAAGACTTTGAAACTGCAATTTAACCCCTAATCCATGTTGTACAATTTCAAACAAACCCCCAAGTAGAACTGTAATAACCAAATTTCCCCTACTACATGTTGATTTTGCCTCCGAGCCCCTGTGTAGTTCTAAATTGCAGTTCTAAATTTACACTCTAATTCTTATTCAGCTGCTGTTTTGACAATAACCTTCCTTAAGACTGCTGAAAATCACATTATAGTCCATGTGCAGATGATGAATTTTTATATAGAACACCCCCATTAGTGCTAAATTGATTGAAACACGTAAATGACATGCTGAAATTATAATTAAGTCCCTAATAGTTGTTGTTTTTGTAAAGACCTTCACAAATAATTGTTAATGTAAATTACTAAGTAAAATACAAATAAGATGTTTCCCTGCGTAGTATAATTGATTTATAACCTAAAATTTGATAATCCATATGCACACGAAGATATAAATGCGTAGGTTTGGCATGTAGAGTTATATGGTTATTATGCTTGGATCATTTGGGGTTATTTCTTATTGTGTCCCTTGTTATATTCATTGCACGTGTGATGGCGTGGATAAAATTAGTTCCCGAGCCGACATTCGATCTGCAAGCCCAATACTTTGAAGATCAAGAGTTCGATCTGTGGACTGAGCAACAATATAAGGAAAAAGGCAAGTGTCCTTGACCACTTTGCACCTAAGCTAGGATGTGTAGTTAAAATTACTTGCATTGCCAAATGAACTATGAAACCGATGCTAGGAAGTTTCCCTAGATTTTCATTATTTTATTTCCTTGTAGCCTGGGTTGGGAGTTACTCATTATGCTATTTATTTATACTCCTTTATGCTTAGCCATGCTTAGAATTAGGATGGGAAATGAGTTGCAAATCTTGATTATTTACTATCGATGATATATGATGAATCATGGTACAGATAGGAATCTAGGCAAGCTGGATGCTTTGGTTGGTGCTGCGTGCATGAGACTCGGGTTCGTGTTTAGTGCTTGCCTGGGTTCTAAGGACCGGTTCATGGAGCATGTAACCTAGCTTTACCAAGCCAACCACATGCTGAGATGGGGCAGCTTGACCAATTAATTATGTGTATTTCCGACGTAGTGTGGGTGTTTGGATGGTGCAGGGAATAGGTGTCAGCTGGACTACCATAGGAACCACAAGGCTCAAGAGGGGGGCCACTGCAGCGGGGGTTGGAGCCTCCTTGATGCTGTTAGGGGTGAAACCTCAGTGAGCTCATACTCGTCGGGAATCCCTTTGTAAAGGCCTCATAGTGATCTCCTGGCTACACACCTAGGAAGTGTGAACGTGGTTCGCGACCACAGACATAATGGAGGTTCTTAGTCCACCCGGCAACGGGGGATGGAATCACTACATGTGGGTAAAGTGGTGCAAACTCTGCAGAGTCAAAACTGTCATGATAGCCGTGCTCATGGTCCAGAGTGGCTTGGACTTATTCATGATTAGAGGATGATGAATTGAGAAGTTGAGGATGTTAAGCGGGGAGCTTAACAATGGAAATGAGGTTATGGGATTGGGACTACTTCAACTATGTAGTAATATAGGTGCTTACTAAGCTAAGGTGATAGGAATTAATTGCGTAGTGCTTTAACCATGAGTTAAGCTTTTTCTTGTTCTAGCCTGCGGTAACATTACTTTCCCACACTTGCTGAGTACTTTATGTACTCATACGTTTTCCTTTTCTCCTTTATTATAAATGTTGCTCAGTGAAAAGAAGATCAAATGAATACGGTGTGAAGGTCAGGTTGCTGCCAGTCGATTTGTCTTGTGGGCGGCTCTACAAGATTCTCCTCTTCCGCTGTTATTTAAAACTCATTTAAGGTATAAATGTTGTTTATATTTGATATAGAAATGTTGATCACTATTTGTCCTACATGTATGATAAAACCGATCCTAGCATACATGTAGATTTCGACCGGTTTTACTTTATATAAACCGGGCGTGACATCCCTTTACAAAGGGACTATCACGGAACGTGATAGAAAGTGCATCGAGGGAAATAGGTTTGAGACCCATGACTATGACACCATAGTGTTAACCCAACCTATGTGATCGGAGATCCCGTGAAGTAGGATCTGGGAAAAACAAGCTAGTGGTTCATCGAGGAGAGTATTTCAATGAGACCCTCTCTATGTGAAGATGCACAACTATACTCTCAAACTTTAAGGGAAGTTGATGATTTGCCTTAATGTGTTTCTGTTGGCTATGTGTAGCAAAGATATTGTCCTACAGGGCCATCTTGAAAGAAACACACCTATATGAGCTCAGACTGTCTAATGTCGCAGTCTGTGAGATTTGGGTGATCTCTAGAAAGCTCATGAAGAGACCAGGGAGTACGACGCATATGCTCCACCCGTGGGGTAGACTACTAGTAGTCAAGTACTAGTAACGTCTTTAGGTGAAATCGGTTCACACAAGACTTGCAATTCAAGGCTTAGTCCATGGTTCAAGTTTTGAACTGATGTAACTTAAAGATCTAGGCAGAAGTTCAACTTGACAGTCTTTACTAAAACACTAGTATATCAAACAAGGAACAAGAATGACCTCTCTTCTAATGACCTTGCGGTCTGGTGGGGGATTGTTGCAATTTTGGCCCAAGGCCCATGCAGGAAATAACAATAATGAATGTAGCCTAGAGGGGGTGAATAGGCTCTTTGTATTTTTAGGCGGTTTCCTGAAACACTTAGCAGACTGATTAATTCTAGGTAGGCCGGACTAGTCCGGTATGATCGTAATTAATAGATCAAAGTGAGACTTGTTCCTAGTTCAGGTATTTGTGCAGCGGAAAATAAATGCTTATTTAAGTATAGTGAAGTAAGATACAATAACTCTCAATTTTAATACTAGGTGTCGATGTAAACCAAATGATGACTAATACCCTTAATTAGCAATTGAAGGACGATCAAGAATACACAATACAAGGCTTTATCCCGAGGTTCGATTCCACCCAGGAATCTACGTCCCCTTTGAGGAGTCCACCAAGGACCGGGTCTTCACCAACCCTTCCCTCGTTGAATCGCAATAAAGGCCGATTCAATTCCACTACCCACACACAGGGGTAAACAATTGTACGTGGGGCATTCTCACAATCTGAGAGCTCCCACAAGATTACAGCGAATGATTCTTCCTCCCACACACACAAACAAAGAACAACGATCAGCTAATGTGTGAGAGAAGACAAACCAAGAGCTCAATATCGAGAAGAACGACTTTCTCCTTGATCCAATCTCTAATCCTCAAAGACTTAATCTTTCTCGGCTTAGAATGAGTGGAGAGAGGCAGTTTTTGTGCTCTTGGGGCGTGCAGCGGCGCTGGGAATCGTGTCTTGTGTTTGTGTGGTCGTGCACTTCTATTTATATAAGGTTTCCAAAAACCCTGGCGGCCGGACTAGTCTGCTATGTTCACCAGACTAGTCCGGTGTGTCGTGTATATTTTCGTGTTACATGCGGCATAGTTGAAACCCTAGTTTGATGTGTTTATAGAAAGTTGAACGGACTAGTCCGGTCCAAAAGCGGACTAGTCAGGTGTGAAGGGAATGTCGGTTCCAAAGAGTTGAACGGACTAGTACGGTTTCAAGGCGGACTAGTCCGGTGCAAGGTGAATGTTGGTTCTAGCGAGTTTAACGGACTAGTCGAGCGTACTAGTCCGGTGCAAGGTGAATGTTGGTTCCAGAGAGTTGAACGGACTAGTCCGGTTTCTGAGTGAACTCGTTCGAGCACGTGTTGTGAGGCAACAAAAAGTTTAACGGACTAGTCCAATTTCTAGGCCGACTAGTCTGGTGCATGTGTTGTGAGTGATTGGGATATGTTTTAATCTCTTACCCGTATGCAAGGATATTGAGCTCTTGAGATGTGTCTCTCACACGCATCCTATACAAGTATGTATACATTTTTCATGGCTCATGAATCTATTATTTCCCTTTTTCTTCATCACTTGATTTTTCACCTTTATTAGTGCACCACTTCTACCTTACACGAGTTAATCTGCATTCATCTCAACAAGTTCATTAGGATCTCAATTCATTTGTCATCAATCCTCCAAAACCCACAAGGGAATGCCTAGATGCACTTTCAATCTCCCCCTTTTTGGTGATTGATGACAACCAACTTATATTGCATAATTAATGATAGAATTTGATTTTCATAAAGTGTGCAAATATGAGAATGACCAATGAGTACAAGAACATCTCACATATATGCACCATTTATCGTGGGATGCCTAAAAGTGTGTGAAACAAAATGTGACATCCATGAGACTTCAAAAATAAAAATCATCATATCGATATTGAATAGGCATCAATATTCATGAGACTTCAAAATAAAAATTTCATGAGACTTCAAAATACGTGTCCATATCCATCACACATCCTTAAGGTTTACAATAAGATAACTTAACATAAATCTCAATCTCCCCCCCCCTTTGGCATCAAGGCACCAAAAAGGGAAAAATTGAGTGGAATCACTCATCGTCGCTCTCTCCCTCACTCTCGGTCCTATCTTCATCATCATCTTCATCATTATCTTCATGACCATGCTGAGGAGGAGCGGAGACACCTGCAAGTCCAAAAGACCTAAACTCTTGTTCAGTGAGTGGAGCCATTTCTGTGAAGTCTTCTTTAGAGTCCTCAGAGGTCCGTGGTGATCCAACTGGCTCAATCTCCAGCTTCTCACATATGGCTTTGATGTTGGTATTCATGTATCTTTGATGTCTTTTTCTGGCCAAACTATCTTTGTGTTGCCTAACTTCAATTTTGCGACAACATCCAAAAATAGAAGAGAGCATTTTGAGCATACCACTGGAGGACTCTCTAGCAGGTGGAGGGATATGAGTAGGTATAGGCTCTGATGCCCTTGAGCCTTCATGAGCAGAGGGCACAGTGTAGACTGTAGGCTTCTGGGGCTTGAGGCCAGTGTGAGAGACATCTTTGACAAACTCCGGTCCTGTTACCTACTCAATCATATACATGACATAGGGTGCATAGCCACAGGACCTGTTTGGAGTGATGGAGATATTCACAATGTCATTGTAGATGTACTCAAAGATATTGAAAGTCCTCTTCTTGCTTATCACTTTCATCAATATCCTCAGAGTCCCTTGGATTGTCCCTGCATCACCATCCTTTGGAGCTATGGTCTTTCTGAAGATCCTATTGAGTACGGCAAAGAACGGCTTCAAGTATTTGGTGGTGGGGGTACATATGGCATTCTTGTATCATACAAGAATTCCAGCTCATTCTTTTCCAAAGGCTTCAGGTTGTGAATGACAAGCTCATTGTCCAGGGTGTGTTAAAGATGAAGAATCTTTGCAAATTCTTCATAGGTGACACTGTATCTGGATCCATGTGTCATCCAGATTATCTCATCCCCATCATCACGGGCAAAGTAGAGAGTAGAGTAGAACTGGGTGATTACCTCATTGTTCCAGTCGTACTGAAAAGAAAGGAATTTTACCGAAAAAATGAGAATTTGAGTCGAAGTGTGAGGTCTGATCCGGATTAGTCCGGAGGGGAGGAGACCACGCGTCGAGGAGAAGCTTTGCCGTGGAGAGAACTTCGACTTCGTTGGCTAAAATCGAAAATCACTTTTGGGGGCTAGGGTTTGAGGGGTGAGAGGCAAAGGAGTGTTTTGAGGTGAAGAGGGCTGAGGTTGGCGCGTCTATAGACTTTTAAACTTGGACATACGAACTAGTTCGGTGGGAGGACCGGACAAGTCCGGTATGCCAGATCTGTCCGGACTAGTCTGAGGGAGTGGACTAGTCCGTTGTTGACACCAGACTAGTCCGGGTCAACTGGACAGATTATAGTAGAAATTAGGGAAATATTGGGAATTTGATCTAATAGTGTTCTAAGGACATACTTTTCATAAATAATCTTGATGAACATGCCCGGTAAGCAATAAATAATCACACAATGGTCAAAATTCATCAAGATTCATTATATTAAATAGTTTTCAAGAGAAAATCGAGATAAGGATAGTTTTTTGCAAAGTAAGTAGGAATTTGAGAATTCAAGCAGGTAAGCAGTGTTTCAAGCCACATTCCGAGAGTCAAGTATATTTAGTTCATTTGTAAGCTCACAAAAGTGTTTTTCATCAAGTGGCTTTGTGAAGATATCGGCTAGTTGCTTCTCGGTTTTGACATCGGAAATGGCTATGTCTCCTTTCATTGAGTGGTCTCTCAAAAAGTTATGCCAAATATCAATGTGTTTGGTCCTAGAGTGCTCAATAGGGTTATGTGCAATCTTAATCGCACTCTCATTGTCACAAAGGAGATTAGAGTTTGTCGCATCCAAAGGAGTTGTGCACAACAACTCCCAGCTGCAACATACTCCGCTTCGGATGTGGACAAGGAAATGGAGTTTTGCTTTTTGGAGGGCCAGGAAACTAGGGACCTACCCAAGAATTGGCAAGTCCCGGAGGTACTTTTTCTATCTACTTTGCATCCTGCATAATCTGCATCGGAGTATCCAATGAGATTGAATTTGAACCTTTAGAGTACCAAAGTCCTAGGTTGGGTGTATGGACTAAATATCGCAAGATTCTCTTTACGGCTGTCAAATGACATTCCTTAGGATTGGCTTGAAATCTTGCACACATACACACACTCAACATGATATCAGGCCTAGATGCACAAAGATAAAGTAGAGATCCAATAATGGAACGGTATACCTTTTGATCCACGTTAGGTCCATCTTCATTTAGGTCTGAATGTCCATTTGTTGCCATGGGAGTCTTTATGGGCTTCGCTTTGTCCATGCCAAACTTCTTGAGAATGTCTTGAGTGTACTTTGTTTGGCTTATGAACGTTCCTTCCTTTAGTTGTTTCACTTGGAATCCCAAAAAGTATCTCAATTCTCCCATCATGGACATCTCGAATCTATCTGTCATGATTTTACTAAATTCTTGACAAAAAGATTTATTAGTTGAACCAAATATGATATCATCAACATAGATTTGACAAATAAACAGATCATCATTGAAGTGCTTGGTAAATAGGGTGTAATCAGCTTTACCAATTTTAAAGTCATGTTCAATTAGAAAATCTCTAAGGCACTCATACCAAGCTCTAGGAGCTTGTTTGAGGCCATAGAGAGCCTTACGCAGTTTGAACACATGGTCGGGGTACTCTCGATCTTCAAAACCAGGGGGTTGCTCCATGTACACCTCCTCCTTGATAGGTGCGTTGAGGAAGGCGCTTTTGACATCCATTTGAGAAAGCTAGAAATCATGGTGAGTAGCATATGTAAGTAATATACGAATTGATTCAAGCCTAGCTACGGGAGCAGAAGTCTCGTCAAAATCCAAACCTCCAACTTGTGAGTAACTTTAGCCACAAGTCGTGCCTTGTTTCTTGTTACAACTCCATGTTCATCTTGCTTGTTGCAGAAGACCCATTTAGTGCCAACGATATTGGACTTTGGTCTTTCAACAAGTTCCCATACTTCATTCCTCTCGAAGTTGTTCAATTCTTCTTGCATTGCCATTACCCAATCCGGTTGTTTTAGCGCATCTTCGACCTTGTATGGTTCTAAAGAGGATACAAAGGAATAGTATTCACAAAAATTAGCTATACGAGATCGAGTTGTCACTCCCTTTTATATATCGCCAATTATGTTGTCTACGGGGTGATCTCTTTGTATTCTTTGGTGTACTCTTGGATGTGGCACTTGTGGTGTTGTGTTCTCATAATCATCATCTTCTCCGGCTCCCCTGGATCGTTGCCGTCATTAATGCTTTGATCATCTTGTTGGTCTTCATGATCTTGATTTTGTGCATGGTCTCCCCCTTTATCTTAGCTTTCCTGTTAAGGTTTATCTTGAGCACTTGATTCTTGTGATTGTTCTTGAGGTCGAATATCACCAAGTACCATTCTCCTCAATGCTTGACATGGGGCTTCTTCTTGATCTAGCACACACTTATCAACTTGCTCCGTTTGGGAGCCGTTAGTTTCATTGAACACTACGTCACGTACAACTTCAACAAATCCGGAGACCTTGTTGAAGACATGATAAGCGTAGGAGTTCGAATCATAGCCAAGTAAGAAACCCTCATCAGAATTCGAAGCGAACTTCAAGGTCCTAGGCTTCTTGTTTAGAATATAACATTTTGAACCAAAAACTTGAAAGTATGAAATATTTGGCTTGTTACCAGTGAGTAGTTCATATGAGGTTTTCTTGAGTAGGCGATGAAGGTACAGTCGGTTAGTTGCATGACAAGCAGTGTTGATAGCTTCAGCCCAAAAGCGGTCAGAGGTCTTATATTCGTCAAGCATTGTCTTGGCCATCTAAATGAGTGTCCGGTTCTTCCTTTCAGCTACCCCGTTCTGTTGTGGGGAGTATGGTGCCGAAAGTTCATGCTTTATTCCTTCTTCATCTAGATACTCATCGACTTGTGTGTTCTTGAATTCTGTTCTATTGTCATTTCTTATGTTCTTGATTGTCAATGAGAACTCATTTTGAGCTCGCTTGAGAAACTTCTTGAGTGTTCCTTAAGTTTCTGACTTATAATGCAAAAAGAAAACCCACGTGAAGCATGAAAAATCATCAACAACAATTGAACCGTATTTATTACCACCGATTCTCATGTAAGCAATTGTATCGAATAGGTCCATGTGGAGGAGCTCGAGTGGTCTTTTTGTACTCATGACATTCTTCGCTGGATGAAGTGCTCCTACTTGTTTCCCGGCTTGACACACGCTACAAGGCCTGTTTTTCTCAAAAACAACATTCTTCAAACCTCGGATGTGATCGCCTTTTAGAAGTTTTTGTAGATTTATCATACCAACATGTGTTAGCCGTCTATGCCACAGCCAGCCCATGTTGGTCTTTGCATTCAAGCATGTGTCAAGTTCGGCTTTATCTTTGTTGAAATCAACTAGATAAAGTTTTCCCTTTAACACACCCTTGAAAGAAATAGAGTCAATACTCCTTCTAGAGACGGTCACACCCTCATTAGTGAACAAGCAATTATAACCTTTTTCACATAGTTGAGATATGGACAGGAGGTTATGATCTAAGGAATCAACATGCAAAACATGAAAAAGTGTGTGTTGTGATGAAATGGCTATTTTACCGGTACCAAGTACCTTTCCCTGACTATTGTCATCAAAACAGATGCCTTCGCTTGAGTCTTTATTTTGTTCGTACTCCACAAACATTTTTATTTCTCCGGTCATATGATTGGTGCATCCACTATCTAGCACCCATTTTGCTCCACCAGATGCATATGCCTGCAAGAAAGAAGCTATGCTTTGGCTTTAGGTACCCAAGCTTGCTTTGGTCTTTTGAGGTTAGTGACAAGTGATTTGGGCACCCACACGTGAGACTTGGTGTTCTCATGGCGTGGCCCAACATATTTGGCATGAACTTTTCCAAGACTGTTTTTCATAAGCACATATGAAGCATCAAGGGTTCTAAACAGGATTTGTTGTTTATATGAGTTTTCAATGTTAATTTTATCAACATTGTTATGTTTTCCAACTTGGGAGGAGTTTCCCTTGACAAAAACAATGCTCTTCTTGTTATCCTTGAGGCTTCTAGCGTTTTGCCTTTCACCATAAGAATACCCAATGTCATGTTTGACATTAGGAGGTCTTGTGACCAAGTATGCACTACGTGCATACTTGATCTTCACCTTGTCAAACATGCCACTTTGAGAGGGATTTAATGTAGCCTAGAGGGGAGTTAATAGGCTTTTTGAAGCTTTATTGATCCCTGAAACACTTAGTAGGTTTATCAAATACACAGAAATCGGACTAGACCGGTATAGTGCGGACTAGTTCGTTTTCCACACAGAGAAAAATCGGACTAGTCCGGTACTGTGTGGACTAGTCCGGTATGCATGGACTAGAGATATCAAAATTGATCAATATTCTCACTTCTAGTACTTTATGCAGCGGAAATTAATTTGATACTTAGATGTATTGCAAAGTGAAACAATGAATGACAAAGATCAATTTTTGTTTCAATGCTTCAATGTAAATTGCACAAGATTAATTAAACACTAGAATATGATGAGCAATGAATGAACAAGAGTAGGAGACAAGTGTTTATCCCGAGGTTTAATTCCACGAAGGAAATCTACGTCCCCGTTGAGCAGTCCACTAAGGACCGGGTCTTCACCAACCCTACCCTCGTCGAATCGCCATGGAGGCCGATTCTCTTCCACTAATCACAAAGGGCAAATAAATCGTTCAAGGGGCCTTCTCACAAGTTGAGGGCTCCCCAAGAATTACAATGAATGAACAAAACCAAACACACTCAAAAGATGAACAATTAATGAACAAGAGTGTGTGAGAGATCAAACCCAAGAGCTCAAGATGTGTAGAACAAGTCTCTCCTTTGATCAATTGCTAATCCTCAAAGATTTTATCCTTTTTGGGTTAGAATGTGTGGAGAGATGTGAATTTTGAGCTCTTGGGAGGTGTGACGGCACAGGAGGTCGAAGAGTTATGTTGGTATGGTCGTACACCTCTTTTTATAGTAGAGTTTCCAATGGTTACGTTAGGGTTTGCGATGTCCGGACTAGTCCGTGGTTGACTCCGGACTAGTCCGGTGTGCGGTGTGTAGAAAACCCTAAGTGTTGTGAGATACCGGACTAGTCCGTAGGAGTGCGGACTAGTCCGATGTCTACTCAGAGATATATCGGACTAGTCCGGTCCATATCGGACTAGTCTGTTTTGTGGTCAGAAAGAAAATCAGACTAGTCCGGTTGATATCGGACTAGTTCGCACATGCTGAATTTTTGCAGTTAGTGTGATTTCTTCCACTTGAGCTCTTGGGGTGCGTTTCTCCAACACACTCTATACTAAGTGATCTAATTTTTTCAGCTTTTGAGCTCTTATCAATTTTGATCCTCCTTCTCTTTTCTTTTTGTGCTTTCTTCCTAATTTCTTTGAGAGCCTGCGTTCATCTCAATAATTTTGTTAGGATCTCATTTGTTTGTCATAAATCAACCAAAACCCACAAGGGATATGTAGATGCATTTTCAATCTCCCCCTTTTTGGTGATTGATGACAACCAATTGGGATCACACAAATATAATAAGAAAAGTTCGGATTTTCATAAAGTGTGAGCAATAATTTTGATGTGAATATCATAATGAGCATAATCATAACAGTTTTAAACATACATCATTAATTATAAGCATAACATAGTCATCTCACAAAAAGCATAATGATAACCTAAGTTTTAAAAAAACATAATGGTAGCATAAGTCTTACAACAGCATAATGATAGCATAGGTCTTACAAAAGCTCATTTCGCAAATTAGGAAATGAAATGAAAGACCTACGACCTACGACTCCCCCTCAATCTCTCCCCCTTTGGCATCAAGGCACCAAAAAGAAGGAGAGGAGGGATCTACTTGTCGTCGCCAACTCACTCCTCACTGTCGGTCCTCTCTTCGTCTTCATCATCAGGCTGAGGAGGAGGAGGAGGAGGAGGAGAGGAACCACTCGTCGTGTCAAAGTAGGCACGCTTTGATGGAGAGAGAGGAGGAAGCTCTATAAAATCAGATGCAGAGTCCTCTGAGATGACCGGGGATCCAATGGGCTCAATCTCCAGTTTTTGGCATATTTCTTTAACATTGGCCTTCATGTATCTCATTTCTTCTTTCCTTGCCTTGATCATCTTATGAAGCTTCACCTCAGTTTTGTGGCAAGAACTGAAAATAGCAGCCAAAAACTTCATAACCCCACTAGAAGAACCTTTGTGTGGAGAGGCCCTAGTCTTGGATGAAGGTCTTGCATCTTCTTGAGCTCTCTCTAGATGTTCTTCAGGTGATCCAGGTGAGGGAGCAGCTGGAATAGAGGCTTGAGGAGGCTTCTGAGGCCTTAGAGCAGTGTGCTCCACATCCTTCACAAACTCAATTCATGTGACTCTTTCAATCATGAACATCAAGTAAGGTGCATAGCCACAGGAACGGTTTGGTGTGCAGGATATGTTCACCATGTCATTCCAAATATAATCGAAGATATTAAATCTTCTCCTCCTGCTGATTACTTTCATCAAGGTTCTCAAATAACCTTGGACGCTCTCAGCATCTCCATCCTTTGGAGCAATGGTCTTCCGGAGCACTCTGTTGAGAACAATGAAGAAGGGCTTCATGTTCTTAGTTGAGGGGGGATTGTATGGGAGTCGAATACCATAGAGAAACTCCATCTTGTCCTTCTCCACCACTCCCGGATTGTGAATCACAATCTCATCATTGCTGGTGTCCTCAAGGTGCAGCAGTCTGGCAAACTCAGTGTAGGAAATTGTGTACTTGGATCCATGTGTCATCCAAGTCACTTTGTCTTCTCCATCATGGGCAAAGTGGCAAGTTGCATAGAACTGGGCAATGATCTCATCATTCCAGTTGTATCTGAAGGAGAGAAGGTCCTTGAGTTTGTGTCTCTCTGCAGCCTCTATGACCTCCTCAAAGGCTTCACAGCTGTTCCTTTCAAAGTATGTCCAGTCGATCCATTGACTTCGGACCACTGGAGTCTTCATTTGGAGGTACACCGAACTGTAGTAGTACGAGTGAAAGTTGCTCCAAAATCTCTTGTCGCCTGCCCTTTTGGCAGTGCTATAGGCATCAACCTTCCTCAGGTTTCATGCCACATCACTTCCCTTGCCATTGAACTTCTGCTCCGAGGGATCCCTATTTCCCTGCCTTGGAGCTGTCATCTTGAGGGGACCAATCGGGCCGGAAGCAAGCCCCTTTCCCTTGCCCTTGGTTTGGTGTTGAGCCGCCGAGCTAGAACCAGCCACATTTGCTTTTGAAGCTGGTCTCTTGATTGTAACCTTTTGACGCACCCTAGATGAGGTGAGTGAAGGCTCGGCAACACGCTCTTGTCGCTTGTTGGAGCGAGACTCCGGAGGATGAGATATCACATCTTGATCTCGATCCATCTCGGCCTCAAAGTCGGATAGACTCTCATTCGATCCCGACATGATTTCTGACAAGGAAGGTATAAGGGATATGAATAATCAAGGATGACAAGGGAATGCATTGAATCGACATAAGTTAGGATTCCCTGATAAAATTCCTGAATCAGGGCATACCGGACTAGTTTGGTGTTCAGGGTCGGACTAGTCCGGAGTACCGGACTTGTCTGCCCTAAGAACGGACTAGTCCGTTATGAGGCTGCTCAAGCCCTAACTTGTCGAAATTTGAGATTATTCAATGCAAATATGATCTAGGGTACATGGAATACATCAATAGAGCATATATTGACTAGAGGAGCTAAGCTAATTGAGCAAGAGCAAGGGAAATCAAAGGTTCTAGGGTTTGGAGAGTAGTTTACCAAATCCTTCAATTTGAGATGTTGAAGGTGCTCTTGATGCGGACTAGTCCGTGGTCTTTGATCCCTTTGCAATGGAGATCGATTCCCAAGGAAATTTGGGTGGTTTTGATGGAGAACATGCAAATCCGCCTTGGGAGCACTTGAGTGAGGAGAGAGAGAGAGAGTTGAAAGGGTTGTGAGGATGAAGAAGATTAGGTTTGAGCCGTCCGTTTTCTGGTTAGAGAGAAAATCGGACTAGTCCGTGGTTGTCCGGACTAGTCCGGACTAATGGACCTAGTGCGGACTAGTCTGGAAGTGCGGACTAGTCCGTGGTCCCCTGTACAGAAGTGTACAAAACATATATGTATGTATTCAAATGTTTCTATTAAGGGATAAGGGACAAAGGCACACAGATATTCTTGATGAATATGATCAGTAAACATACAACAATCAAGCTATGACCATGATTCACCAAGATCAAGTAACTAACATAGTTTTTAGGAGAAAAATAGAGAGAGATGATTTTTCAACATAATTAGCATGATTTTGAGGATGGCATACAGGTATGCAAGTTTTCAAGCCACGTTTCGAGCATCAAGGATATTTAGTTCATTTCGGAGCTCACAAAAGCGTTTTTCATCAAGTGGCTTGGTAAAGATATCGGCTAGTTGTTTTTCAATGTTGACATGGGAAATGGCTATGTCTCCTTTCATTGAGTGATCTCTAAAAAAATGATGCCGGATATCTATGTGTTTGGTTCTAAAGTGCTCAACAGGGTTATGGGCAATTTTAGTTGCACTCTCATTGTCAAAAAGGAGTGGAATACGGCTCATATTGTAACCGTAATCCCTTAGAGTTTGTCGCATCCAAAGGAGATGTGCACAACAACTCCCGGCTGCAACATACTCCGCTTTGGTCGTGGATAAGGCAATTGAATTTTGTTTCTTAGAGGACCAAGAAACTAAGGATCTACCTAGGAATTGGCAAGTACCAGAAGTACTTTTTCTATCTACCTTGCATCCGGCATAATCTGCATCGAAGTATCCAATGAGATTGAATTTTGAGCCTTTGAGATACCAAAGGCCTAGGTTGGGTGTATGAACTAAATATCTCAAGATCCTTTTAACGGCTGTCAAATGACATTCCTTAGGATTGGCTTGAAACCTTGCACACAAACATACACACAACATGATATCAGGCCTAAATGCACATAAATAAAGTAAGCAACCAATCATGGAACGATATACCTTTTGATCCACATTTGGTCCGTCTTTATTTAGATCCGAATGTCCATTTGTCGCCATGGGAGTCTTTATGGGCTTTGCTTTGTCCATTCCAAACTTCTTGAGAATGTCTTGAATGTATTTTGTTTGGCTTATGAATGTCCCATACTTTTGTTGCTTCACTTGGAATCCCAAGAAGTACCTCAACTCTCCCATCATAGACATCTCGAATCTATCTGTCATAATCTTGCTAAATTCTTGACAAAAGAATTTGTTAGTTGAACCAAATATAATATCGTCAACATAGATTTGGCAAATGAAGAGATCGTCATCAAAGTGTTTAGTGAACAATGTGTAATCAGCTTTTCCGATTTTGAAGTCATTTTCAATCAAAAAATCTCTAAGGCACTCATACCAAGCTCTAGGAGCTTGTTTGAGGCCATAGAGAGCCTTACGTAGTTTGAACACATAGTCGGGGTGCTCTTGATCTTCAAAACCGGGTGGTTGCTCCACGTACACCTCCTCCTTGATCGGTCCGTTGAGAAAAGGCACTTTTCACGTCCATTTGATAAAGCTTGAAATCATGGTGAGTAGCATATGTGAGTGGTATACGAATCGATTCAAGCCTAGCTACGGGAGCAAAAGTCTTGTCAAAATCCAAACCTTCGACTTATGAGTACCCTTTTGCCCCAAGTCGTGCCTTGTTCCTTGTCACCACTCCATGTGCATCTTGCTTGTTGCGGAAGACCCATTTAGTGCCGACAACGTTGGACTTGGGTCTTTCAACAAGCTCCCACACTTCGTTCCTTTTGAAGTTGTTCAATTCTTCTTGCATCGCCATCACCCAATCCGGATCTTTTAATGCATCCTCAACCCTGTATGGTTCCAAAGAAGATACAAAGGAATAGTGTTCACAAAAATTAGCTATGCGAGATTGAGTTATTACTCCCGTTCGGATGTCACCGATTATGTTGTCAACGGGGTGATCTCTTTGGATGCTTTGGTGTACTCTTGGATGTCGCACTTGTGGTTTTGAATCTTCATTATCATCTTATTCTCCCCCTGGATAGTTGCCCTCATTGATTTGGTCTTCTTGATTTTCTTGAGGTTGATCTTGTATGAAAGCTCCCCCTTGATCATTTTCCTCCACATGTGTTTCATTTTCTTTATTCACATTTGAAGTTGGCACTTGTGGTCGAACATCGCCCAATGCCATTCTTCTCAATGCTTGACATGGAGCTTCTTCTTGATCTAGCACACACTGATCAACTTGCTCTTCTTGAGAGCCGTTAGTTTCATCGAACACTACGTCACGTGCTACTTCAACAAGTCCGCAGTTTTTGTTGAAGACACGATAAGCGTAGGAGTTTGAATCATAGCCAAGTATGAAACCTTCATCGGACTTCGAAGCAAACTTCGAAGCCCTTGGCATGTTATTTAAAATATAACATTTTGAACCAAAAACTCAAAAATATGAGATGTTCGGCTTGTTACCCGTGAGTAGTTCATATGAAGTTTTCTTGATTAATCGATGAAGATATAATCGGTTTATGGTGTGACAAGCGGTGTTAACCGATTCAGCTCAAAACCTGTCCGAAGTCTTGTATTAATCAAGCATTGTCCTCGTCATCTCAATGAGAGTTTTGTTCTTCCTTTCGGCTACTCCGTTTTGTTGAGGAGTATATGGTGCTGAAAATTCGTGCTTTATTCCTTCTTCATCTAGATACTCCTCAACTTGGGTGTTCTTGAATTCTGTCCCATTGTCACTTCGTATGTTCTTGATCTTCAATGAGAATTCATTTTGGGCACGCTTGATTAACTTCTTGAGTGTTCCTTGAGTTTCTGTCTTATCATGCAAAAAGAAAACCCATGTGAAGCGTGAAAAATTATCAACAATGACTAGACCGTATTTGTTACCGTTGATGCTTATGTAAGCAATTGGACCAAATAGATCCATGTGGAGGAGCTCAAGCGGTCTTGTTGTAGTAATGACATTCTTCGCGGGATGGGGTGTTCCTACTTGCTTCCCTGCTTGGCACACTCTACATGGCCTGTCTTTCTCAAAAACAACATCCTTTAACCTCGGATGTGATCACCTTTGAGGAGTTTTTGAAGATTCCTCATACCAACATGTGCTAGCCGTCTATGCCACAGCCAACCCATGTTGGTCTTTGCAATCAAACATGTGTCAAGTTCGGCTTTATCTTTGTTGAAGTCAACTAGATAAAGTTTTCCCTTCAACACACCCTTGAATGCAATTGAGTTATCACTCCTTCTAAAGACAGTCACACCCTCATTAGTGAATAAGCAATTATAACCCTTATCACATAATTGAGATATGTACAAAAGGTTATAATTCAAGGAGTCAACGTGTAAAACATTAGAGAGAGTATGTTGTGATGAAATTGCAATTTTACCGGTACCAAGCACTCTTCCTTGACTATTATCACCAAAGTAAATGCCTTCGCTTGGATCTTCATTTTCATCATATTCCTCGAACATTCTTCTTTCTCCGGTCATGTGATTGGTGCATCCACTATCTAGCACCCATTTTGCTCCACCGGATGAATAAGTCTGCAAAAACAATTTATGCCTTGGTCTTAGGTACCCAAGCTTGCTTGGGTCCTTTGAGGTTAGTCACAAGTGATTTGGGCACCCACACATGAGACTTGGTGTTCCCATGGTGTGGCTCAACATATTTAGCATAAACTCTTCCAAGATTACTTTTCATAAGTACATATGAAGTATCAAAAGTTCTAAATAGAAGTTGTTGTTCATATGTGTTCACAGTGTTAGATTTATCAACATTATTAAGTTTTCCAACTTGAGAAGGGTTTCCCTTGACAAAGGCAACGCACCCCTTGTTATTCTTGTGGCTTCTAGCGTTTTGCTTTTCACCATTAGAATATCCAATGCCATATTTGACATTAGGAGGTCTTGTGACCGAGTATGCACTGCGTGCATACTTGATCTTCTCCTTGTCAAATATGCCACTTTGAGAAGATTGCTTGTCCTTTGTCAAGTTTGGCTTTTTCTTCAAGTTAGTGTCACTTTTGGCACAAGCACAAGTAACACTAGTTTTAGATTTTATATGTTGAGAAGGTGAGCTTGAAGTGGATGAAGAACTATTTTGCTTGAGTGACTCAACTTGTACCTCAAGGATCTCGTTAACTTTGGTTAAGTTAGTAGGTTCATCCTTGATGATGGTGTTTGAGTCTTTTAACTTCAAGCAAGTTTCCTTGCTTGAAGCTAACTCAAGCTCTAGTGATTTATTTTGTTCCTTTTCAAGTTCAAGAAGATTTTCAATCTCAAGATATTCCTCTTTTTGGGAGATGATCATATCTTCCTGACGATTGACTAACTTCTGCATATCAACAAGCTTATCAAGTAGAAATTTCATTTTAGCAGCTGTCTTTTTGTCTAAACCCCTAAGCATATAATCATTTTCATCACTGCTATCATCCTCACTAAAATTATCACTATCACTAGTAAAAGAATGCGAGAAGGAAGATTTAGTTGGTACCTTTCGTTTACCTTCCTTTGCCATTAGACAAGTGTTGTCAGTGCCCTTCCATGTGCCCATGGATGGGAAGAGAGTGGATTTCTTGGTAGTCTTCTTTATGGCTATGGTGTCCATATCCTCTTCTTCTTCGGATGAGGATTCATCATTGGAGTCCCACTCCTTCCCTAGATGCGCTTGACCATATTGCTTCTTCTTCTTGAACATTTTCTTTTGTTGAGGCTTGTTGTCTTTTGTCTTCTTCTTGTTTTCATCATATGGACAATCTACTATGAAGTGATCGTATTCTCCGCAGTTATAGCACGCCTGTCTCATCTTGGGTATTTGTTTGTCCCTTTGCCTTCCTTCATTTGAGCTGCTACCCTTTCTTCTTCGTATCATTTTCTTGAACTTCTTCATGAACAAGATCATGTATTCTTCATCGATATCACTACTTTCATCATCACTGTCGTCTTCTCCATAAGCTTCTCGAGCTTCCTTTGATACGGGTTCACAAGTTGACTTCAAAGCAACTCCTTTCTTCTTTGCCGAGGTGAGATCGGCAATTTCCTTGACATGCTTGGCTTGCTTCTCCATCATCTCAAAGTTGATGATCTTGCCAAGAAGTTCGTCTGGGTCAATTTTCGGTACCCGGGGATTTCTCTAATCATAGAGCAAAGAGTCACATTGCGAGGCATGAATGCTCTGAGAATCAACTTCACGACCTCATGATTATTCCACTTCTTGCTGCCATAAGCTCAGACTTTGTTGATAAGATTCTTCAGTCGATTGTACATATCTTGTGGTGATTCATCTTCTTCTATCGTGAATCTTCTCAATTCACCTTCAATCATTTCTATCTTGGCTTCGCGTACATGACGGTCACCTTCATGTGTGGTTTGTAGTGTGTCCCATATTTTCTTGGCAATTTCGAGTCCATCCACCTTGGTGAACTCGTCTCGGCTTAGTGATGACGTGATCACAGCTGCAGCTTGAGCATTCCGATGTATGGCTTGGTCTTGGCTTGGGGTCAACTCTTCATCATCATTCGGGATATCTATCCTTGTACACACTATGTGCCACAAACTTGGGTTAAGAGATATAAGGTGCATTTTCATATTTTATCTCCACATTGAATAATCATTGCCATCAAAGTAAGGTGCTTTCCCTAGAGAAATTGATAAGTAATGACTATTGTTAGAATTCAAACGATCATAATCAAAAGTATATCGTGAGTAGTCTGTGTGACTACCCCCTTTCTTCTTATTTTCATCATCGGTGTTCTTCTTCCCTTTTGGGGACATTGCCTTCTTCCGTAGAAGGGCCTTGAGTTGGAGCACCTCCTCATCATCGTCCTCACTATCTTGAATGACGTCGAGTAGTTTCTTTAGATTTTGAGTCCTTTCATCATTACTCTTTTCGTCGTCGATCTTCTTGTGTACATCCTTGACGTTCATATCGTCTCGTCGAGCGGTGAGTCTCTTTCGAAGAGTTTAGCTCTGATACCAATTGAATGTAGCCTAGAGGGGGGTGAATAGGCTTTTCGACGCTTTGTTGATCTCTGAAACACTTAGTAGGTTTATCAAATATGGGGAAATCGGACTAGTCCGGTAGAGTGCGGACTAGTCCGGTAGAGTGCGGACTAATCCATTTTCTACACAGAGAAAAATCGGACTAGTCCGGTACTGTGCGGACTAGTCCGGTATGCGTGGACTAGAGATATCAAAATTGATCAATATTCTCACTTCTAGTACTTTATGCAGCGGAAATTAATTTGATACTTAGATGTATTGCAAAGTAAAACAATGAATGATAGAGATCAACTTTTGTTTCAATGCTTCAATGTAAATTGCACAAGATTAATTAAACACTAGAATATGATGAACAATGAATAACAAGAGTAGGAGACAAGTGTTTATCCCGAGGTTCGATTCCATGAAGGAAATCTACGTCCCTGTTGAGGAGTCCACTAAGGACCAGGTCTTCACCAACCCTACCCTCATCGAATCGCCACGGAGGCCGATTCTCTTCCACTAATCACAAAGGGCAAATAAATCGTTCAAGGTGCTTTCTCACAAGTTGAGGGCTCCCCAAGAATTACAATGAATGAACACAACCAAACACACTGAAAAGATGAACAATTAACGAACAAGAGTGTGCGAGAGATCAAACCCAAAAGCTCAAGATGTGTAGAACAAGTCTCTCCTTTGATCAATTACTAATCCCCAAAGATTTTATCCTTTTTGGATTAGAATGTGTGGAGAGATGTGAATTTTGGGCTCTTGGAAGGTGTGACGGCGCAGGAGGTCAAAGAGTTATGTTGGTATGGCCGTATACCTCTTTTTATAGTAGGGTTTCCAATGGTTACATTAGGGTTTGCGATGTCCGGACTAGTTCGTGGTTGCCTCCGGACTAGTCTGGTGTGCGGTGTGTAGAAAACCCTAAGTGTTATGACATACCGTACTAGTCCGTAGGAGTGCGGACTAGTCCGATGTCTACTCAGAGATATATTGGACTAGTCCGGTCCATATCGGACTAGTCCGTTTTGTGGTCAGAAAGAAAATCGGACTAGTCCGGTTGATATCGGACTAGTCCGCACATGCTGAATTTTTGCAGTTAGTGTGATTTCTTCCACTTGAGCTCTTGGGGTGTGTTTCTCCAACACACTCTATACTAAGTGATCTAATCTTTTTAGCTTTTGAGCTCTTATCAATTTTGATCCTCCTTCTCTTTTCTTTTTGCGCTTTCTTCCTAATTTCTTTGAGAACCTGCGCTCATCTCAACAATTTTGTTAGGGTCTCATTTGTTTGTCATAAATCAACCAAAACCCACAAGAGATGCCTAGATGCACTTTCAGGGATGCTTGTTCTTTGTCAAGTTTGACTTTTCTTTTATGTGGGTGTCATTTTTAGTACATGTACATGTTACAAGAGTTTTGGATTCAATATGTTGAGAATGTGAGCTTAAATAGGATGAAGAACCACTTTGCTTGAGTGACTCAGCTTGCGCCTCAAGAATCTTGTTAACCTTGGTTAAGTTAGCAAACTCATCCTTGAGTGCAGTGTTTGAGTCTCTTAGCTTCAAACAAGTCTCCTTGCTTGAAGCTAACTCAAGC
The DNA here is from genome assembly GCA_030760725.1 of Neostapfia colusana. NCBI lineage: Eukaryota > Viridiplantae > Streptophyta > Magnoliopsida > Poales > Poaceae > Neostapfia > Neostapfia colusana. The sequence continues at coordinate 63,328,675 of JASWHV010000015.1, forward strand.
TCAAGTGATTTGCTTTGCTCCTTTTTAATCTCAAGAAGCCCTTCAATCTTAAGATATTTCTCCTTTTGGAGAATGATCATATCTTCTTGTCGATTGACAAGCTTCTCCTTATCAACTATCTCATCCATTAGAATTTTCATTCTAGCTATAGTGTTTTTATCTAAACCTCTAAGCATATCTTCGTCATCACTAGAATTATCAATATCACTAGTAAAAGAATGCAAGGAGGGAGTTTTGGTTTTAACCTTTATTTTTCCTTCCTTGGCCATTAGGCATGTGTGGTTGGTGTCCTTCCATGCTCCCATAGTTGGGAATAGGGTAGACTTCATGGTAGGCTTCTTGATAGCTATGGTGGTCATCTCCTCTTCTTCTTCAGATGAGGACTCATCATTGGAGTCTCATTCCTTCCCTAGATGAGCTTGGCCATATTGCTTCTTTTTTTAATATTTTCTTTTGTTGAGGCTTGTTGTCTTTACTCTTCATATTGTTGTCTTCATGTGGACAATCAATCATGAAATAATCATATTCTACACAATTGTAGCATGCACGCCTCGTCTTGGATCTTTGTTTGTCCTTGTATCTTCTTTCATTTGAGTTACCACTCGTTTTTCTTCTCATCATTTTCTTGAAGTTTTTGATGAACAGGATCATGTCTTCTTCATCAATATCAGTGCTTTCATCATCACCATCATCGTCATCAAGAGCTTCTGGAGATTCTTTTGATGCTGGTTTGCATGTTGCTTTTAGTGCAACTCCTTTCTTCTTTGCCGAGGTGAGATCGGCAAGTTCCTTGACATGCTTGGCTTCCTTCTCCATCATTTCAAAGTTGATGATCTTGCCAAGAATCTCGTCCGGGGTCATTTTGTGAAACCCGGGACTTTCTTTGATCATGGAGCAAAGTGTCAAGTTCTGAGGCATGAATGCCCTAAGAATTAACTTGACCACCTCATGATCTATCCACTTTCTGCTACCAAAGGCTCGGACCTTATTGATGAGAGACTTCAGTCTATTGTACATCTCTTGAGGTGATTCTCCTTCTTGGATGACGAACCTTCCCAATTCACCTTCTATCATTTCAATCTTGGCTTCACGCACATGAAGATCACCTTCATGTGCGGTTTTGAGAGTGTCCCATATTTCTTTAGCAATTTCGAGTCCATCCACCTTGGTGAACTCGTCTCGGCTCAGTGATGAGGTGATTACTGTTGCGGCTTGAGCGTTCCGATGAATAGCTTGTTCTTGATCCAGGGTTAGCTCTTCATCGTCATTAGGTATATCTAAACCTGTACACACTATATGCCAAAGACTGAGATTAGGAGATATAAGGTGCATTTTCATGTTTTGTTTCCACATCGTATAATCAGTTCCATCAAAGTGAGGTGGTTTGCCTAATGAAATTGACAAATAATGATTATTTGAATTTAAACGCTCATAATCAAAAGGATATCAGGAGTAGTCTTTGTGACTACCCCCTTTTTGCTTCTTGTCTTCGATTTTCTTCCCGTTGGGGGAGAGTGCCTTCTTCCGCATAAGCGCTTTTAGTTGGAGCATCTCCTCATCATCATCCTCACAGTCCTGGATGGCATTGAGGAGCTTCTCCAACTTTTGTTTCCCTTCGTCACCACCATTTTCATAATGGAAGCCCTTGGATTCACCCTTGATTTCCAACATCGTCTCTTTGAGGTGATTCTCTTCTGAAGATTTGGATCTAATACCAATTGAATGTAGCCTAGAGGGTGGTGAATAGGCTCTTTGTATTTTTAGGCGGTTTCCTGAAACACTTAGCAGACTGATTAATTCCAGGTGGGCCAGACTAGCCCGGTATGATCGTAATTAATAGATCAAAGTGAGACTTGTTCCTACTTCAGGTATTTGTGCAGCGGAAAATAAATGCTTCTTTAAGTATAGTGAAGTTAGATACAATAACTCTCAATTTTAACGCTAGGTGTCGATGTAAACCAAATGATGACTAATACACTTAATGAGCAATTGAAGGATGATCAAGAAGACACAAGACAAAGCTTTATCCCGAGGTTTGATTCCACCCAGAAATCTACGTCCCGGTTGAGGAGTCCACCAAGGACTGGGTCTTCACCAATCCTTCCCTCGTTGAATCGCCACAAAGGTTGATTCAATTCCACTATCCACACATAGGGGTAAAAATTATACATGGGGCGTTCTCACAATCTGAGAGCTCCCACAAGATTACAGCGAATGATTCTTCCTCCCACACACACAAACAAAGAACAACGATCAGCTAATGTATGAGAGAAGACAAACCAAGAGCTCAATATCGAGAATAACGACTCTCTCCTTGATCCAATCTTTAATCCTCACAGACTTAATCTTTCTCGTCTTAGAATGAGTGGAGAGGCAGTTTTGTGCTCTTGGGGCGTGTGGCGGCACTGGGAATCGTGTCTTGTGTTTGTGTGGCCGTGCACCTCTATTTATATAAGGTTTCCAAAAACTCTGACGGCCGGACTAGTCCGCTGTGTTCACCGGACTAGTCTGGTGTGCCGTGTACAATTTTAGTGTTATATGTGGCACAGTTGAAACCCTAGTTTGATGTGTTTACAGAAAGTTGAACGGACTAGTCCGGTCCAAGAGCGGACTAGTCGGGTGTGAAGGGAATGCCGGTTCCAGAGAGTTGAATGGACTAGTCCGGTTTCTGGGCGGACTAGTCTGGTGCAAGGTGAATGTTGGTTCCAGAGAGTTGAACGTACTAGTCGGGTTTCTGAGCGGACTAGTCCGGTGCAAGGTGAATGTTGGTTCCAGAGAGTTGAACGGACTAGTCCGGTTTCTAAGCGGACTAGTCCGGTGCACGTGTTGTGAGGCAACAGAAAGTTTAACGGACAAGTTCGGTTTCTGGGCCAACTAGTCCGGTGCATGTGTTGTGAGTGATTGGGATATGTTTTAATCTCTTACCCGTATGCAAGGATATTGAGCTCTTGAGATGTGTCTCTTACACACATCCTATACAAGTATGTATATATTTTTCATGGCTCATAAATCTATTCTTTCCCTTTTTTCTTCATCACTTGATTTTTCATCTTTTTAAGTGCACCACTTCTACCTTACACGAGTTAATATGCATTCATCTCAACAAGTTCATTAGGATCTCAATTTATTTGTCATCAATCGTCTAAAACCCACAAGTGAATGCCTAGATGCACTTTCAAATAATTCCAAATAAATCTCGCATGACTACTTGATCTTCCAATCGTGTCCTTCCGCTCATGTATGACTACTTCGGGTGCCCGTCTGTTAAACATGATTCTTCAGCAGCAGTACCATGATAACAAGTAAAAGAAGTGATGCATGTCTTGCTTGCTGCAGGAACTTATAATACACTCCTGATGAAAAACTTCAACATGCGTCCTTTCGATACAGGGAAAAGCCCCTTCTCAAAATAATAAGAGTTGCGTTGGTGGTGCTAAGCAGGGACACAAGCGTGAAAAGCTTAAGAAGCATGGAAAGAATGACCAGAAGCCAAATGGCAAGGGAAGGGCAAAGGATCTAGTAGCGGTGCACGTGGGAGCAAGCACAGCAATCAAGGTTGTTTTCGTTATGGATCCTAGAAGCATTGATCTGGCACTTGTGCAACAAAGCCACACCTGATCACTTTCCCTTTTCAGAGGATCACTTTGTCGAAGTACAGGCGCTTGACACTTTGTCGAAGTACAGGCGCCTGTAGATGTCGCGGTTGTGACACCGCTCTCCGAGCAGCTTCTGCTGCCCGCCGAGACACTAGATAATTTTTTTAGATAATGGAAATTCCGATCTTCCCCTTCGAATAGGTTACGGCCTTTTTATTACATCAAAGAGACACACACTTAAATAGGAACTAATGGTTTTAGTGAGTGCAAAATTAGACACTCCCGAATTATTAATAAGTAATCCTACGACTGAATCTCCATCCGAATTGGGCGAAAAATCTGCATCACGGTGTCTTCCACAGCATTACACGCCATCTTTATGACCTTGACCTTGTTGTTACGCTTTTGTAGCAATGCCCACGTGTGGCACCAATAGATGGCTCTAAAAAGTACCTGCATATAAGTTTTAATGGGACATTTATCAAAGACTATATCAATTCCTGCTCAACCATATTGGTCAAAACCATACTGCAATTGTAACCACAATGATTGATCTTTGGCTAGGTTGAAACGAGTGTTGGAATTTTGGCTCAAGACTCATGCAGGAAATAACAATAATTTCAAATAAATCTCAAAGGCCCATTAGTGCAAGAGAGGGTGATACTAGTGGTTTAGTACCACATGAGAAGTTTGAGGGAAGCAACTCCTACATATAAGGGAGGTTGTTCTTCTACTCACTAAGTGAGAGGTAAGAAGGGAGGAGAGGGGGGACCCATGCATGCTCCTCCTCCTCCCCACGCCACGCCTCGCACACTCGCGCACGTGTATTCGTGTGAATTCGAGTCGAGCCCAACTTTTATTTTTGCTGTAGAAAAATTCAGTTGGGCTTTGTGGGCTTTTGGGCTTCTGAACCAGACACTACTACAAAAACCATCTGTGATAAAGAGTCTTCACAGATGGATTCATGAAGGTTAAGACCGCCTGTGATAACCATTTTCACAGGCGGTCTGAGTTTCACCTGTGATAATACGTTTGGAGCCGACTGAGATGAAACTTGTTGTATTAGTATCCGCACGTTGCAGATAAATCGGATCCACAACCGAATCGATCTCTAACAGGGACTCTATATATTACGTCGTGCGCGGTAGAGGAAATCAATCACGAAACAAATCGTTCCCACGTTCTAGTTTCTTGCACCGCCATCGTCTACTCCATCCCAAGTGCTGGCATGCACCGATGATCGGGAGAGCAGGACTCCGGAGCCGCTCACCCTTGCGGTCCTGCACCAGAAGAGGGTGAATAAGGTTTTTGGGAAGCGCTCTACGTGACTGCTCGCGTTCTTCATCACGGGTCGCCTACCGCCGAGATCGGGCGCTGCTGCCCAGCGTCACCACCAACATCTGCACCGACCGACTGTTGTCAAATCTGCGTTTGCAGCAATTCCTCCAGTTTCAGATTGGTATTGCCTAATCTGACTTCTCGTTTGTTGTTGTTTCTCGCTGTTCGAAGTCGTGTTTTTTCGGAATTATTCAGTAAATTGCCAATTTCTTCTAACAAGGAGTATAGCCAGGAATTAAATAGGTTTGGAACAGTAGGAGATGTAACATTGAATATAATATCAGCAATTCTCTATAGAAATCTGGCACGATGATAATAAAAAATAAGTGCTGAATAGTTTTGTCATGCATGCAGAACACATATTTCGTATCTCCCTTCCAATCCCTTCTTATTAAATTGTCTTTTATTAATACTACTCCACCATTTAGGTACTGGAGCTATAGATGTCGATCGTGCTCCCACATCTTCCCGTGTTGCTGCTGCACAGGATGCAGATGGTGGTCTCAACATCGATGAGGATGATCTTCTTGATGAAGAGGACCAGTACGGGACGTGTAGTTCTTGGTATTATTCGTCATTAGCTTGCTAATATTTTCTTATTACATGCGGTTTATTTCCAGCACACACTGCTACAATAAGCTTCATCACAGGCGGCTCCAAACATAGTATCACACGAGGTTTCCAAAACCGCCTGAAACGAATAGCCTGTGATAATCTGTAATTTCACAGGAGGAAAGTAAAACCGCCTATGAAATCTATTTATCACATGTGGTTCTTTATCTAGACCTAACCGCTTGTGAAGACACTTTATCACAGGCGGTTAGTGACGTAAGTTTAATCGCCTGTGATATCTAGATTAGCACATGCGGTCCTCTAACTACTAATAGCCGCCTGTGAAGACACTTTATCGCAGGCGGTTTGTACCGTAAGAGTAACCGCCTATGTAATCCTTTTATCACAGGTGGTTCTTTACCTATGACTAGCCGCCTGTGATAATATAATTTTATAGGCAGGTCTAGCCGTAGGTAAAGAACCGCTTGTGATAAAGTATACCCTATGCAGTAATACCTGCTATTATTTCTAATTTTCCAGGTCAATTTCACTAAAACAATTTAATCATAAAACTCATCTCATAGTTTACACTAAAACAATATAATCACAGAAGTCAATTTACTAAAATAATGTACAGGTTACACAGAAGTGATCTCATAGTTTGTTACACCAAAAGTCATCATAGTTTACAAGTTTCACTAAAAGATGTTTCTATTGTCATACTGACAAAGTTCTGGCACATCAGCTATTACACCGTCCTTATCGAAGTACAACTCTCTTCGATGAAAGATTTCGCGACGCATGAATTGACACAGTTCACTCGCAATATTGTCGGCTCCTCCATCACGAATATTTCTACAAACCGGCCATTCTTAGTAAACATTCTTCGTGTGCTGCAATGAAACATATAACAACTCATGAGTAGAACAGTAGTAATAATTCTATGAAGTAACAAGCTTAACAGATTTATTTTTTGTAATGGCTATATAGATAAACCTTAGCTGTGGTAAGAAAATACGCTAGTTACAATGAAAATAAAAATAAAAAGTAAGAAAATACAATATCGATATTAAAGATAACTTACATCCTCATGATTCACTCTATATTCGCAGGCGGTCCGAAGATGCTCAAATACATAATACCCGCATAAGACGCTCCCAGAAGGTTGCTTGGGACAAAGAAAATATGTTGATATCTCCAATGCATCCTTCTTAGGAGGCTTTGACCGCCAAGTTCTTTCACGTAAAACCGCCAAGCCCCGTAATACAAGGAATGTCATATAAAAATTTTCAACACATTTTAAATGTGTGTAAATTAAAAGTATCGAATAACCGTACAGTTTTAAAATGGAAAGGAAATCTTTGTAACGATCTGGTGTGTAATCAGCCGAGTCCAAGACCATTGCCAAACCCTGCGTTGGCTTGATGAAGCTCATTATGTAGTGGGTACTGCACACGTACAAATACACGTGTTATGTTAACAATTAGCAATAATTGCTATTTCAATGTCATATGTCGAACTTACTCGAAGTGGTACAGAGCCTTTACGAAGTCCTTGCCATCTCTGACAAAGTTAAACATGGCACAACCTATGTAAGTTGTAACACTTAACCTTTTACTCTTCTTTTCTTTTGTGATTGTTTTGTCAAAAAAATTTTAGGTGCTTGTACCTAGAAGACTTCCAATCCACTTGAAAGTCGAATTGGGACTTTGCAATCATTGTAGGGTTAAGGATACATGTCTTGGTATCCAACTTTTTATTATCCATGTATTGCATCCTATTAAAAAAATTTTGGAATTGTTATAATCTCATGACATGTGTATCCATATAGTAAGAAAAGCAAATTCAAAATACTAGAGGCACTTACAAGCACCAGAAGAGTAGAAGGTTGATTTCGAGCATGCCTCGAATAGAAAAGGCTATGTAGATCTTCAAAGAGAAGGTCTTGCTTTTCTGATCCAATGCTCCAAAATGCATCTTTTGGCATAATAAATGTGATGTAAGAAAGTTCATATTTCGTGCTGGCAGTCATGTACCACTCGTGCATTCTTCTGAGCGATAAAGGTTGTTTGCTCAGTTGTACCGATGTCATAAACGGCTTTCCATTCTCATATCCAGGAGGAACATCATTAATCTTGTATATTGGAACTCCTGGTTTAACTAAAGCCGTTTGCCAATTATATATGACACCGTCTTCTTCCCACTCCTCAATATATTCTACTGTTGGCTCATGTGAAGAACGAGATGCATTTGATTTTGCAATATTTTCCTTTAGAATTTCCAAATACTTTGACACTTCTGATGAAGGTTTCTTATTTTCGTATGAGCTAACTTTTATAGGCACTGATGATCAAGGAGTAGTCATTGAAAGTTACTCAACTGGTTGCTCTATACTACCAACAGCTTCATCTGGTACTGCTTCAAGTTGTTGTTCAACTAGTTGCTCTTTGTTATCTTCACTAGCAAGGTTAGTATCATCCTTGCTGAGACATAGAGGGAGTGGATCTTCTTGGACTTTCAGCTTAGAAGACGGGGTTGCAGTCTTTTGAGATAAGACGGGGCTAGACATCGGCTCATCATCCAACAGGATATCGCGTCGGTGCTAAAAGATTAATTGGTTGACAGCCTGCCTCAGAGTCGTGATCCCCTCATGTGTGATGTGGCCTATTTCATAATCTTCATAATTATTATCAATGATCTGAAGAACTTGCATCACAACATAATACAACGGAAGTGCATTGCCGTTGAAGTCACGATCAGGCTTTGCCATAGCAGTGGCAACCTGTTTAGTTTTGTTGCCCGCTCTACCGATCGGAACAATAAGACGACAAGATCTGTCATTAACAATATCATCGACAACGAACGTATGGGGCCCTGAGTGTAAGGGCCTCAGTTTTTGACACATAATTGAAGTGTTCATCACCACACCACACACCTCATTTGAAGAAAGTTGATGAACACAAATGAAGAGCAAGTAACCACCATCAACATGCTCATTAGAGAACAAACTCACATATTGCAAAAGTAGTATTTTCCACATGTAATATAGGTGGGCTGGACATATGAAAAACTCCTACACATTGCTAAGGATGTCCATGCCAAGTTTCACCCAAATTCAAAACCTTTCTGAGGTCATTTTGGGTATAGTTAGAAAGAGGCAGTTTGAAACCATATTCAAATTCAAACTGTTTTTACCCCATGAATTTAAAAGTGGGAGACATATTCTTATTCAGCACATTTTTGTGAGCTCACACACCAATTTTCACTCCATTTGGAGTTGATCTTGTCATGAACTAAGTGGGACGAATTCAAAACTGGACTTGTGCTGAAATTCACTCAAACCAAACCCAATTTGAGTTCTACTCAATTCAAATGGCTCATGGGTGAATAATTTGAATCACCAGGGGTATTAGGGGGCTCACTGTTTACAACAGTGATTAGGAGTAAATTTCAGAGGTTAAAACCCCGGATGGGACCCACATGTCATAGAGGGAAGAAGGAGAAACTTGCAACCAAAGTCAGAGTCTCGGTGGGAAATTCCACCGAGCAGCTGTCGGCTGTGCCACCGAGCAGCTACCGGCGCCACCAGCTGCTTCCCTCTCCGCGCGCTGGCGCCCAGGGCGGCTTGCTCGCGCCCCCACGCGACCGGCACCGCCTCAGCCGAGCAGGAGTCGGCCGGCTTTATCTTCTCGCGGGCAAACCCGAGCAGCGGCATTGTTTCTCGCCGCAGCTCTCTGCTCAATCGGGAAAACCAGCAAAACAATCTCCTTCGTTCCTGAGCTGCTAGACAGCCACCGGAGGTCGCGCACCACCCTCCCAACGCCTGAACCGCCGGGTTTCGGCCCCTGTTCCCGTGACCAACGACGACCGCCGCAGTTTAGCTGAAGGACGGCGATTGGTCTCACGCGGGCAGCACGCTGCAACCACTTCCACGGCCGAGCAAGGACGGCAACAGGAGCGCACGGACTCCACGCTGCTTCCACCTGAAGCTCAAGCCACGCCGTGAACTCTCGCCGGCAAATTCTCAGTTTTTGCTCCGGCAACCTTAAACTGAGCTTCCGGTACGGTTTCTTTAAATTCTAGCTCTATGATCTTTCGGAGGTCATCAAATCTTGCACATAGACGCTGGACTAGCCGGCAATCAAGTTCTTTTCTGCATCCGTAGCGTGAAACTGTCTAGGAGTGACGAATTTTGAGCTCGATCGAGGGCGGTCATGGTGGGCACGATCGGTCACACGGTGCCGACCGGCTTGCCACCATCCCTGAACCCTTTTGACACCTTGTCAAGCTTCCTAGAGGTACACTGATGCTGTAGGGCCGTTTGTTCGAGGTGTTGGCGGGTTAGAACCCACGGTCGACGGTGCCGAACCTCCACCGAGGCTGCGGCACGTCGCCGAGCTATTTCCGGTCACCCCCAGCCCGACCTGACACCACTGACGTGTTCCTCGACGCCGACAACCCGCTGGCGGCGAGTTTCAGACCATGGGAGGTCCGGCAGCAGCGAGCCGGCGAGCCCGAGTCTGCTCCGGCGAGGTCGGCGGCGCGGGCGCGAGAGAACGGCGGGAGGAAGAAGGAGCCGGCTGGCCCACGTGTCAGCGGCTGAAGAATTTAAATCGGGATCGGGTGTGGCCGGGGATCGGCTGTGCTGGCGCCCAAATACCCTGTGAGCTCCGGTGTGCTGGACACCTCCGTGATCGACACGTGTGGTATCCCCGGTGTGCCGGACATCTCCGCGCTCGACACGTGTCCCCGCGGGCTCCGAGAGTTTAAACTTTTCCCCGATTTTCAGAATTCTTCCAAACTTCAAATCCTCATAACTTTGGCTAGAAAACTCCAAATTGAGTGAACCAAATTTTGCTGGATTCAGCTTTCTGAGCACTTTCCAGCAAATCAAGTTTCACTTCATGAAATTCCTTATTTCTCCAGAATTATTTCCTCAAAATTTAAACTGTTTGGAATTTTAACTGGAGAATCCTTTGGAGGAAAATCCTGAAAATTTGCTGGGATGTTCACCAAAATATCCCTGAACTACCATAAAAATTTCAGACCCATTGGGGCTCGTTTAATCCACCTAATGGTGTGATTAGTGAAACTGTTCCAGAGAAGATAGAAAATGTTCAGAAACATTTTCAGAATTTTCTCCGAAATTGTTTAGCTCATATCTTTAGTTAGGAACTTCCAAATTAAGTGAGACCAATTCCATTAGAACCCTCTGAAAATCTAGTTTTCAGAAAGTCATAGTTTGTTTCATGAAAATCCTTAGAACACCCTAAGAGTTCCAATTAAGGTCAAGGACATAATTAATTGTGAAAGAGCTCAAATGAGCTTTGCTGCAACTAAAACTTGACCAAGTCTCTGTTTAGGTTGTAACCGAGCCACAGTAAAAGTTTCACAGTCATTAGGTCTGTCTAGCAAGGGTTATAGACTTTACAACTTCAAACTCAATACAAATGCATTTAAATTGATACATATATTGCTTCTATCATGTAGTCGCTAAGGTCGAGGAGGAACCCGAAGTCCTAGACTTTGTTACTCCGGAGGAATAGCTAGCCTACGACCAAGAGCAGAAAGGCAAGCTCCGGTTTGCATTAACCTTTTTACAAATTTTTATTGTTTTGAGCACATACTTGTTTACTTTATTCTTTGTATTAGAGTCTTGTTTGGAAACCCAATTGCATAGCCAAGAACGCCATGGGTTGGGTTTAGGATTGCAAACCCCGTTAGCTACTGCATTGCTATGATAGAGTAGGATTCGGTACAAGTCGAGTAGTTGGAACTACTCGCGAGCATAGGCTAGAGGCACTCGACTCGGGTAGTGATAGCACATGAAACACATGGCAAGAAAATGAGACCGAGTGGAGGGTAAGGGCAGCAGGACTTTGGGGCCTGTGTGCTGTAGCTCCGCTTGTGTCGATTGAGGACCGAGCCGTGTGCGGGCCTGTTGAACAAGCTAGAACAGTACCGAAGACCTACCGGCTATATGGGAACCGGGAAACTGATGTAACTCGGGTAGCTGGGTATTGAGGCATTGCCCGTCGTTCAGAGGGTAGGTTGAGAGCTTGAGGTGTAAATCGGCTGGCGGCACGGAGATGCGCGTGCAGAGACCTCTTGCTCGGGACGATGGGACCGGTTCAATATTTGGTTGACGGGTGAAAGGTGGTTGTGTACGGCGTCCGTGATGGTTGTTGTAGGCAACATCGAGTACGGGCGTACGTGAAGGGTTATTCGGGTAACCCTGCAGGTGTAAATCGATTATAATCGCCGTCCCTCGCGGTCAGTGAGTACCACTTGTTCACTGTACCGTGACGTAGAAAGAACAGGCTAGTCACATGATAAAATGTTGCTGATTGAATTATGGACATTGATTGTTAATGATATGCTGTAGTTTAGAGCTAACTAAAGTTCTTTTCAACTTTGGGCAAAGTACATGAGAGAAATGCCTTTCTTGTTTGATTGCGGCTCTCTCATGTGCCTTGGCGTAAGGTTCTTCACAACCTGCTGCTAAAACTTGAAAGTAAGGTTCTACTAATTAGGCGAGTCCTTGCAAATGATTTTTTTACCTCATATAAACCACCACCCCTCATTTAGAAGTTCCATGTTTCGGTGAGACGGGTCAGACTTGCTGAGCCTTCGTGCTCACTGCTTGTGTTTGAAGCTTTTGCAGGGTTCTATGAGGAAGGGACTCCCGAAGAGGAGACGGAACCCCAGGAGGGGAACCCCGTCGACTGGGAGTCGTGCACGCCGTAGAGTTAGTGTGCGTGTGTGCTAGCAAGGACACGTTCAAGGGCTGAACGTGCACTTGATGCTTAGTCGACGCCCGCGAGTGTAGACTGAACTTATTTTTATGTAAACATGTTCATAACTTGTTTATGTAATAAAATTTCGCTTCCGCTTTGTACCTTTGACGTGTGTTATACGGTGCTGTGCAACGCAGCACCCCTCAGTGTGATCCTGGCTAGACAAGACCAATGGGGTCGTGTCAGCACTGGTATCAGAGCTCGCTTGAGGTTTAACACAGTACAAAGGTCATCTTTTTCAAAAATCCAGTGAGGAACGAGTTAGTAGCCAGTATAAGGATGTTATTAGCATATAGAAAGTGGCATATTGACCTATTTGTTTATGTCGGAAAATCATGTATCTCGAGACGTTTATGCCTTGGGGGGTACACGTAAGCGTTGTCCACCAGTGCGCACAAGCTGAAGGGTGGAGCCCCACGGGTGGCAGGTAACCCGACCCGCTTTGATATCCTCTACGACTCTTCATGTCGTTTGGGGTATTCGAGCAACGTCTATCCCTGGCGTGCGTGGTGCAACATGGGAGACCCCGTCACGTGGTCTGAAACGTGAACACGTAAGTCAAGGCGTGTTTGGCTTGAGAACATCCGGGCGAGTGATGACGGCCGGGTGTACGAACTGTATGGATTCCGGGCTCGGTGTGCAGCCGAGTCTGATGATTGTTTGAGTTTCTGCAGGTAGCCTGACCACGAAACGGTAGACGTGTAGCATCCGTGTGCGAGTGACGTTTAGTGCCACTGAAATAACGAAGCCGGCTAAGTCCGGTATAGGTTTTTCTTGGTGAGGACGTAGTACCGACATAATCTGGTGACGCATCGACGTCACACCCCATTAAATGAACAAATTCATGTAAAACTTGAAGGATTTGATCTAAAGTAGTAAAACTTGGTGTAACTCCTTCCCTTGAACAAGATATTCAAAGTTAACAAGTTTTCAACTTATAGGTTGTTAAGGACAGAGCACTCTGTTTTCAGCTGAATTAAGTCTGAAGTTAACCAGAGGTTAGAGGTTGAGTTCTTTCGAGATCGGGGTTGTATGATACATTTATGGAAAGCTTTGGAAGAGCTTTACAACTCTTCTGCTGATGTCCAGAGGTGTTTCATCCCTTAACTACTCGAAAAATGCAGTAGAGTTGAAACTGTCCAGAAAATAGGACAGAGTAAAGACTCTCTGTAAACTCTCTGTAAAATTGAGCATAACTTCCTGCATAAAAATCCAAAAATAGAAAATGAGGTAGTTCTGGAAAGCTTATGAGATGGGTTACAACTTTGTAACAGAAAGTTTTGTCAGATTAGGAACAGAATTAACTGGAATTCTTGGATTAAATCAGTACCTAAAGCAGGGAGGTGCTGTCCAATTTTCCCCAGAAATTCTGTTAACTTTGACATCTCATAACCTTTGAACCAGGACAGATCTTAGGCCAAGCAAATACTTTCTGGAAATCTATTGAAGTTAGCTTTAACTTTGATGTTGATCTCCAGAATTAGTTTTGCCTTCAACATGGCCTAAATCAGGTTGAAATGGAAACTGGTCAGGGCTGTCATGGGAACAGCAGATCAGCAGTCAAATTTGTTTAAAAATTGAACTATGTTTCCAAGTTTTATGGGTTCAATGACATGTCTTATGTTGTAACCCAATGGTTTACTGTTTAAATAAATATTTGACATTTCTCAAATATATTTTTACAGATGACCGCAGATAAGCAATTGGAGAACGGGTGGGTGATGTCCCACTGTTCTTACCGTAGCGGCTACCCGGAAGCATTGTGGCAAATGCTCCAATATTTCGGATACAACCAGATGGCGCAATACTTCACCAAGGAAGAAGGCGAAGAGGGGAACAAGACGTGGACGACCCATGTCGAAGTCCCTACAGGACCTACGCCACACGGTTGGGTGCCGTTCACCGTCACGGTGAGAGGAAGACAACCGGAAGGGATGTGGCAAGTGGCAGCCCGTGACACCATGTCACGTTTCTGTCAACTACACGTGCAGGCTATGGAGGGCACTCCATATGCGCTCGTTCCGGTGGAGGGACGGGCTCAGCATGTGTGGGAAGAGAGGTACCTGGAGGCAACAGATCTGAGTTGCCCAAGGTACAACCTCGCGGAGGCAAATCTCAGCCTCCTGATGCGGGAGGAAAACGCCATGATGGACAGCCAAGCTGTTCATACGGAGCATTTCGCCACAAAGCTCAAGGAGAGCACAAGCCGTGGAGACCATTTCGAGAGTGCTCACAGTGCACTCTGCAATGTGCTCCTTCCGACGATCAAGCGACTGAATGAACAACACAATCAGTTGCACCGTCTGAAGAAGGTGAAGAGAAAAAGCTGTGTCGACATCGCGGCATTGCAAGAACTGGTACAAAATCTGACCCAGCAGAACGAGGAACTTACTCAAGAGCGGGATGACGCTATTGAGGAAGGGCAAGGCTGGGAAGAGGATTACATCCAAGCCATGGACGAGGTGCATGCATTGCAGGACCTCGTACCTCCGGTATTGGGCATACCGGTGGTCTTGGGCCTTCCAGCAATGGGAGAATCCGGAATGGGAGAAGAGGTGGTAGATCCAGAGCCACCAGCAGAGGTACCGGAGGAGGACGACCCACAGGAGGTCGAGTTCTACTCCGAGTAGGGGGTTGAAGTTGCCAAGTAGGGCAGCTAGGGTAGCGTAACCCAACTTTTGTAATCGGTGACATGTCGTGTGGACAGTAGCGTATGTATAGGTAGTGACGACATGAGCACGACTTCTCGGAGATCCGAGAATAATGTATCTTGTATAAAGTTTATGCTTTATCAATATATGTGAATGTTGTGCAAATTAATCATGTGTCACTTCAATACCTACTGTTGCTTATGGAATTTTAAGTAAGACATGTGCTAATTGCTGCGGTTTTGTATTTCAGAATGACGCGTACCCGTGCCAACCCTGATGTTGGGAGTACTAGCCAAGGGGGAGAGACCTCCCAACCACCTCCCGAGGACTCCTCTGGACAGCAACAGCAAACACCGCCACCTCCACTGCCAACGGTTACATTGGCCGACATCGTCGCGGCAATGGCGGGTTCACACCAGCAGCACACGGAGTTGCTGCAAACGCTTATCGCCAATACGTCTCGCCCAGAGAGACGTCAAGATCGTGAGGAGCGCCAACAGAGCTCCTACTCCGACTTCCTGGCTACTCATCCCCCGGTATTCTCAAGGGCAGATGAATCACTTGACGCGGACAACTGGCTCCGCGCCATAGAGATGAAGTTCGGGCTGCTCCAGATAAGCGAGCAGCGCAAGACTCGGTTCGCGGTCCAGCAGCTCCAAGGATCCGCGAGCGCGTGGTGGGCCAACTTCTGTGCTTCACAGCCCACCGACCGAGAGATGACCTGGGCGGAATTCCGGACAGCCTTCAGGGCCTATCATATACCGCCAGGTTTAATGAAGAGGAAGACGCAGGAGTTCCTGCACCTGCAGCAAGGGAGCCGGAACGCGCTGGAATACTCCAGGGCGTTCAACGATATCGCGCTTTACGTGTCATATCACGCTGATACTGACGAGAAGCGGCGGGACCACTTCTACCAGGGGCTTAACCCGCTCCTGAAGGACAAGTTGGCGATGTTCAATCGCGGCAGCCTCAACGACATCATTGATGCTGTGATTGTTCAGGAGGACTCCGGCAAGGAGTTAGCGGCGGCGGAGCGAAAGCGAAGCGTGCCGCAAAGCAGCGGAGAAGGAGGCGGTCCTTCTCAGAAGTTTCGGATGATGAATCGCCCACCATCAGGTCCACGCTGGCAGCCACAACAGCGGTCGATGCCGTTCCGCAGTCGACCGTACTCTTCACCGGCATTCATGCCGGCACTGCCAGTACCACTGCAACAACAACAGCAGCAGCGGGCGATGCCGCGTGCGTTTGCACCTCAGCAACGCATGCCGGGCTTCCGTTCCCCGAACACTACACCAGTAGCGGCCACATGTTACAAGTGTGGTCGTCCAGGGCACTTCGCGAGCAGTTGCCCGGAGAGGTGAGGCGGCGGAGCCGCAGTTTCTGGGGAGGAATCAACCCCGGAACCCTACTAATGCACGGCGGGCAAACCCTAGGCCCAGCACCGTCCACCAGCTTGCCATTGAGGACGTGCCGGAGGGCGAGCCAATCCTTGCGGGTATGTTCCAACTCCACCAGCATCCCGCTATAGTACTGTTTGATTCAGGTGCCACGCGTAATTTTATTAACCAAGCTTTCATTGCTAAACACAGCTTGCCAATACTACCCACCAATAGTCCGTATTTAATTTGTTCACCGGGTGGGAAGATTTCAGCAAGCGTAATGGTTTCCAAAGCACCATTATGCTTAGCGGGTAGAGTGTACCCCACGTCTCTTATTATCTTAGAGGGACAGAAGGTCGATGTCATCCTAGGGATGTCGTGGTTAACCCGCCACGACGCTGTTTTAGACACCGTCCTTCGAGTCGTGCACTTAAACTCAGAGGTGCACGGTTCTCACTCATTATTTCTGGACAGTCCAGAAATAAAACTTCCAAGTGTCTATCAAGCCACAACCATCAGATTGGAAGATATTCCAGTGGTCCGAGAGTTCCCTGACGTATTCCCGGATGATTTGCCGGGGATGCCACCCGATAGAGAGGTGGAGTTCAAGATTGAACTGGCACCGGGAACCATGCCAATATCCCGAAGGCCGTACAAGATGGCGCCCAAGGAGTTGGCTGAACTGAAGACTCAGCTCACGGACCTTCTGGAGAAGGGTTTTATTAGGCCGAGCTCCTCACCATGGGGATGTTCGGCATTATTTGTCAAGAACAAGGATGAGACGTTGCGGCTTTGCGTGGACTATCGTCCATTAAATGCCGTAACCATCAAGAATAAGTACCCGTTGCCACGGATCGACATGTTGTTTGATCAGTTGGTCGAAGCAAAGATCTTTTCCAAGATGGACTTAAGATCCGGGTACCATCAGATTAAGATAAGGGTTGAGGACATTCCGAAGACAGCTTTCTCGACGAGGTACGGACTTTATGAGTACCTGGTCATGTCCTTCGGCCTTACCAATGCTCCAGCTCACTTCATGTACTTGATGAACTCGGTATTCATGCCGGATCTGGACAAGTTTGTCGTGGTCTTCATCGACGACATCCTGGTATATTCCAAGTCAGAGGAAGATCACAAGAAGCATCTGCGTATAGTTTTGCAACGGCTGCGGGATCACAAGTTATACGCAAAATTCAGCAAATGCGAGTTTTGGATATCGCAAGTGCCTTTCCTCGGGCATATCATCTCAGTGGAGGGTATCACTGTAGACCCGAGTAAGATCACCCAAGTGCTGAATTGGAAATCCCCGAGAACTGTTCACGAGGTACAGAGTTTCCTCGGACTCGCTGGATATTATCGGAGGTTCATTCCGAACTTCTCGAAGATTGCCAAGCCAATGACAGAGCTGCTGAAGAAGGCTACCAAATATGTTTGGAGTCCAGCATGTGAAGCAGCATTCAAGGCTTTAGTCAAGCACCTGACATCAGCACCAGTTTTGGCGCAGCCAGACACAACAAAGTCGTTCGATGTGTACTGCGATGCATCCGGCATTGGGCTTGGGTGTGTGCTGATGCAAGACCGAAGAGTGGTCGCGTATGGGTCACGGCAGCTTAGAAACCATGAGCAGAATTATCCAACTCACGATTTGGAGCTCGCTGCCGTGGTACTCGCACTCAAAATGTGGAGGCACTACCTACTCAGTAACCTCGTACATTTATATACCGACCACAAAAGCCTCAAGTACATATTCACTCAGAAGGAGCTAAACATGAGGTAACGAAGATGGTTAGAACTGATAAAGGATTACGAAATAGAGATCCATTATCATCCGGGCAAGGCAAACGTAGTGGCAGATGCGCTGAGCCGCAAGTCACACGTCAATAATCTGACCATCACACCGTTGGAAGAGAGCGAACCACCACTACATGTGATTCCACACGGAGCTCTCTACAACCTAGCTTTGATCCCCACCATCCGTGAAGAGATAGCGGCAGCCCAGAAAAATGACAAGGGCATGTCACATTTGCGGAGACGTGTAGACAGTGGGGAGCTGAAGTGTTTCCGGAAGGACGGAGACGGCGTCCTATGGTTCAAGGACCGGATCGTCGTACCCCGTAACCCGGAATTACGGAAGAAAATCTTTGATGAGGCCCACTTGTCAAAGTTTTCTATTCACCCCGGCAGCAACAAAATGTATCAAGAACTCAGAAGCAAGTTTTGGTGGACACAGATGAAGCGTGAGACTGCAAAATACGTGTCCGAGTGTGATACATGTCGAAGGGTGAAGGCATACCACATGCGGAAACCGGGACTGCTACAACCACTGGGCATTCCTGCCTGGAAGTGGGAGGATGTGAGCATGGACTTCATCGTCGGTTTACCCACCACCTTGCAGAAACATGATTCTGTGTGGGTGATCGTCGATCGGCTCACCAAAGTTGCCCATTTCATTCCGGTCAACACAAACTACAACGCCAAGAAGTACGCTGAACTGTACATCTCACGGATCCTATGCTTGTACGGCGTACCCCGTACTATCATATCGGATCGGGGCACTTTATTTGTGTCCCGTTTTTGGGAGCAGCTACACGCTGCCTTGGGGACGAAACTGATCCGTAGTTCAGCGTACCACCCGCAGACGGATGGGCAAACCGAGCGGGTAAATCAGATCTTAGAAGACATGCTACGAGCTTACGCTATTAACCACGGCAAGAATTGGGATGATCACTTGCCGTTAGCCGAGTTCTCGTACAACAATGGATACCAAGCCAGCATCAAGATGGCGCCCTACGAGGCGCTATACGGGAGAAAATGCCGCACACCATTGAATTGGTGTGAGTCTGGCGAAAGGGTTACCTTCGGGATTGACCTCGTCAACAACGCGGAAGAAAAGGTTCGACTGATTCAAGCGAACCTAAAAGCCGCTCAATCCCGACAGAAACAGTATGCGGACCGGATAAGGCGCCCATTACAATTCGAAGTTGGAGATCACGTATATCTACGGGTATCTCCAATGAAGGGCGTAAACAGATTTGGGGTGAGAGGAAAATTGGCACCCTGATTCATCGGTCCATTCCAGATTACCGAAAGATGTGGATCAGTAGCATACCGGCTGAAATTACCAGAAGCACTTTCCGGTGTGCACGACGTCTTCCATATTTCCCAGCTGAGGAAGTGTCTTAAGCTATCAACTACTGTCCAGCTGGAAAATATTGAAGAACTGCAACCGGATCTCACCTATCGGGAGGGACCGGTGCAGATTATTGATGAAAAGGCCCGAACCACACGCAACCGTACGTTGTGGTTCTACAACGTTCTATGGAGTAATCACTCCATGGACGAAGCGACATGGGAGAGCGAAGAATTTCTTCGCGCTAACTACCCCAACTTTTTCACGTCGCATATCCGGTAATTTTCCACCGTCCTCTCTCTCATTTTCACCTTATAATCTCGGGACGAGATTCTTTTAAGTGGGGAGGAATGTAAGGGCCTCAGTTTTTGACACATAATTGAAGTGTTCATCACCACACCACACACTTCATTTGAGGAAAGTTGATGAACACAAATGAAGAGCAAGTAACCACCATCAACATGTTCATTAGAGAACAAACTCACATATTGCAAAAGTGGTATTTTCCACATGTAATATAGGTGGGCTGGACATATGAAAAACTCCTACACATTGCTAAGGATGTCCATGCCAAGTTTCACCCAAATTCAAAACCTTTTTGAGGTCATTTTGGGTATAGTTAGAAAGAGGGCAGTTTGAAACCATATTCAAATTCAAACTGTTTTTACCCCATGAATTTAAAAGTGAGAGACATATTCTTATTCAGCACATTTTTGTGAGCTCACACACCAATTTTCACTCCATTTGGAGTTGATCTTGTCATGAACTAAGTGGGACGAATTCAAACTTTATTTGAATTCAAAACTGGACTTGTGCTGAAATTCACTCAAACCAAACCCAATTTGAGTTCTACTCAATTCAAATGGCTCATGGGTGAATAATTTGAATCACCAGGGGTATTAGGGGGCTCACTGTTTACAACAGTGATTAGGAGTAAATTTCAGAGGTTAAAAACCTGGGTGGGACCCACACGTCATAGAGGGAAGAAGGAGAAACTTGCAACCAAAGTCAGAGTCTCGGTGGGAAATTTCACCGAGCAGCTGTCGGCTGTGCCACCGAGCAGCTACCGGCGCCACCAGCTGCTTCCCTCTCCGTGCGCTGGCGCCCAGGGCGGCTTGCTCGCGCCCCCACGCGACCGGCACTGCCTCAGCCGAGCAGGAGTCAGCCGGCTTTATCTTCTCGCGGGCAAACCCGAGCAGCGGCATTGTTTCTCGCCGCAGCTCTCTGCTCAATCGGGAAAACCAGCAAAACAATCTCCTTCGTTCCTGAGCTGCTAGACAGCCACCGGAGGTCGCGCACCACCCTCCCAACGCCTGAACCGCCAGGTTTCGGCCCCTGTTCCCGTGACCAACGACGACCACCGCAGTTTAGCTGAAGGACGGCGATCGGTCCCACGCGGGCAGCACGCTGCAACCACTTCCACGGCCGAGCAAGGGCAGCAACAGGAGCGCAAGGACTCCACGCTGCTTCCACCTGAAGCTCAAGCCACGCCGTGAACTCTCGCCGGCGAATTCTCAGTTTTTGCTCCGGCAACCTTAAACTGAGCTTCCGGTACGGTTTCTTTAAATTCTCGCTCTATGATCTTTCGGAGGTCATCAAATCTTGCACATAGACGCTGGACTAGCCGGCAATTTAGTTCTTTTCTGCATCCATAGCGTGAAACTGTCTAGGAGTGACGAATTTTGAGCTCGATCGAGGGCGGTCATGGCGGGCACGATCGGTCACACGGTGCCGACCGACTTGCCGCCATCCCTGAACCCTTTTGACACCTTGTCAAGCTTCCTAGAGGTACACTGATGCTGTAGGGCCGTTTGTTCGAGGTGTTGGCAGGTTAGAAAACACGGTCGACGGTGCCGAACCTCCACCGAGGCCGCGGCACGTCGCCGAGCTATTTCCGGTCACCCCCAGCCCGACCTGACACCACCGACGTGTTCCTCGACGCCGACAACCCCCTGGCGGCGAGTTTCAGACCATGGGAGGTCCGGCAGCGGCGAACCCGAGTCTGCTCCGGCGAGGTCGGCGGCGCGGGCTCGAGAGAACGGCGGGAGGAAGAAGGAGCCGGCTGGCCCACGTGTCAGCGGCTGAAGAATTTAAATCAGGATCGGGTGTGGCCGGGGATCGGCTGTGCTGACGCGCAAATACCCTGTGAGCTCCGGTGTGCTGGAAACCTCCGCGCTCGACACGTGTGGTATCCCCGGTGTGCCGGACACCTCCGCGCTCGACACGTGTCCCCGCGGGCTCCGAGAGTTTAAACTTTTCCCTGATTTTCAGAATTCTTCCAAACTTCAAATCCTCATAACTTTGGCTAGAAAACTCCAAATTGAGTGAACCAAATTTTGCTGGATTCATCTTTCTGAGCACTTTCCAGAAATTAAGTTTCACTTCATGAAATTCCTTATTTCTCCAGAATTATTTCCTCAAAGTTTAAACTGTTTGGAATTTTAACTGGAGAATCCTTTGGAGGAAAATCCTGAAATTTTGCTGGGATGTTCACCAAAATATCCCTGAACTACCATAAAAATTTCAGACCCATTGGGGCTCGTTTAATCCACCTAATGGTGTGATTAGTGAAACTGTTCCAGAGAAGATAGAAAATGTTCAGAAACATTTTCAGAATTTTCTCTGAAATTGTTTAGCTCATATCTTTAGTTAGGAACTTCCAAATTAAGTGAGACCAATTCCATTAGAACCCTCTGAAAATCTAGTTTTCAGAAAGTCATAGTTTGTTTCATGAAAATCCTTAGAACACCCTAAGAGTTTCAATTAAGGTCAAGGACATAATTAATTGTGGAAGAGCTCAAATGAGCTTTGCTGCAACTAAAACTTGATCAAGTCTCTGTTTAGATTGTAACCAAGCCACAGTAAAAAATTCACAGTCATTAGGTCTGTCTAGCAAGGGTTATAGACTTTACAACTTCAAACTCAATACAAATGCATTTAAATTGATACATATATTGCTTCTATCATGTAGTCGCTAAGGTCGAGGAGGAACCCGAAGTCCTAAACTTTGTTACTCCGGAGGAACAGCTAGCCTACGACCAAGAGCAGCAAGGCAAGCTCCGGTTTGCATTAACCTTTTTACAAATTTTTATTGTTTTGAGCACATACTTGTTTACTTTATTCTTTGTATTAGAGTCTTGTTTGGAAACCCAATTGCATAGCCAAGAACACCATGGGTTGGGTTTAGGATTGCAAACCCTGTTAGCTACTACATTGCTATGATAGAGTAGGATTCGGTACAAGTCGAGTAGTTGGAACTACTCGCGAGCATAGGCTAGAGGCACTCGACTCGGGTAGTGATAGCACATGAAACACATGGCAAGAAAATGAGACCGAGCGGAGGGTAAGGGCAACAGGACTTTGGGGCCTGTGTGCTGTAGCTCCGCTTGCGTCGATTGAGGACCGAGCCGTGTGCGGGCCTGTTGAACAAGCTAGAACAGTACCGAAGACCTACCAGCTATATGGAAACCGGGAAACTGATGTAACTCGGGTAGCTGGGTATTGAGGCATTGCCCGTCGTTCAGAGGGTAGGTTGAGAGCTTGAGGTGTAAATCGGCTGGCGGCACGGAGATGCGCGTGCAGAGACCTCTTGCTCGGGACGATGGGACCGGTTCAATATTTGGCTGACGGGTGAAAGGTGGTTGCGTACGGCGTCCGTGATGGTTGTTGTAGGCAACATCGAGTACGAGCGTACGTGACGGGTTATTCGGGTAACCCTGCAGGTGTAAATCGATTATAATGAGTACCACTTGTTCACTGTACCGTGACGTAGAAAGAACAGGCTAGTCACATGATAAAATGTTGCTGATTGAATTATGGACATTGATTGTTAATGATATTTTGTAGTTTAGAGCTAACTAAAGTTCTTTTCAACTTTGGGAAAAGTACATGAGAGAAATGTGTTTCTTGTTTGATTGCGGCTCTCTCATGTGCCTTGGCGTAAGGTTCTCCACAACCTGCTGCTAAAACTTGAAAGTAAGGTTCTACTAATTAGGCGAGTCCTTGCAATTTTTTACCTCATATAAACCACCACCCCTCATTTAGAAGTTCCATGTTTAGGTGAGACGGGTAAGACTTGCTGAGACTTCGTGCTCACTGCTTGTGTTTGAAGCTTTTGCAGGGTTCTATGAGGAAGGGACTCCCGAAGAGGAGACGGAACCCCAGGAGGGGAACCCCGTCGAGTGGGAGTCGTGCACGCCGTAGAGTTAGTGTGCGTGTGTGCTAGCAAGGACACGCTCAGGGCTGAACGTGCACTTGATGCTTAGTCTACGCCCGCGAGTGTAGACTGAACTTATTTTGATATAATCATGTTCATAACTTGTTTATGTAATAAAATTTCGCTTCCGCTTTGTACCTTTGATGTGTGTTATACGGTGCTGTGCAACGCAGCACCCCTCAGCGTGATCCTGGCTCGACAAGACCAATGGGGTCGTGTCACTGAGCCTGGCACAAAACCTACGCTGCTAGGGTAGGCAGTTGGAAATACCAAATGCTCCTTTGCCACGGAAACCATCGATGTACTCGGTGCCACTAACTGTCCCGATTGTCTAAGTTGATCCATTATTTCTTGCACATTTTCTTTAACCTTTTGAGCAATTATTTCATCAAGAGTTTTCTTGAACTTGTCACGTCTTCTATATGACTCTTGATCCTTCAGGAAACCATCTCTTCAGGACATTTGTGAAGAGATTGCTTGAACCCATCCACTCGGTTCAGGGTTTCCTAGGATAGCGGTAAGTTGGTCATTCTACCTCTTCGGCTTGAAGAGACCCTTATGTTGCTTTTCAATTACTTCTTTCATTTTTGGCTCTACTTCGTTCACAGAGTCAGGCTTTTCAAGTTTGTCGTTGCTGGTCAAACCTGACCGAGCAAAGACCCACCGCTGAGTTCTCTCATCGCAACCTTCTAACGGGTAAGGATTGCCCTTACTGGTAGTTTTTTCTAATATCTTATTCCATTTCCGAACTTTGGATGCATATCCAGCAGACCCCAAGTGATGATGGTATTTTTTCTTTTTAGCAGGCTCTGACCTACTTGCACTTAGGGCTTTAGCATCAGGTGTAGTCTTCTGACGAAAAAATTCTTGCCACTGAGTTTGTGTGATTTTTCCCATTTTCTTCGGGCTAGGGACCTTATCAGCCTTAACATAAGCATTCATTTCACTCTTCCACCTACGAAACTTCTTGCCGCAGGAGACCAATGTTGCTTTCTTAGCAGCTTCTTCTGTGCCTTTCGAGAACTTGAATTGTTTCTTTATCCTCTCCCACAACTCATTCTTGTTCTCTTCAGGTAATTTTCTCCAATTCTCAGTTGTGATCAGCATGAGCTCTCTAACAAGACAACCGCATGCATTTCGGTACTTTGCAACTGAGTCCAGTGGTTCTTGGGGACGCCAACTTGGACCGACACTTGTTATGTATATGATGCGGTTCAATGGACCCTTATTGGGACCTCGTTGCCCTCGTTTTTCGCTTCAGTGAACCTGAGGATTCAACCATTGGAGAACCTTTTGCAGTTTTAGGAGCCGAAGTCACCTCGTTGTTTTCGCGATTAAGCTAGTTAGAAAAGAATTATACGACTTCATATACTTGACAATCAATATTAATTTAATCTGCTGGAGTTAAGATACGTGATCCATACCTCGTCGGTAGGATCATATTCCGGGTCAAGATCCTCTGAAGTCTTTTTAATTATTATATTTGGGAAAGGATCCGATGGACAGTGAAAGGAGCCTGAACTGCTGGAGTCACTAAAGTCCATATTGCCTTCTTCATTGTTACTACCAGCAATAGTCTTCTTAGGGCTTTCCATTCTAGAACTATTAAGACAAAAAATATGTCCCACTTCAATGAAAGCTACAAAAATAAATGCTCTAGCACATAGCGGAAATATATCCCACTTATATAGCATAAACCATGAGAAGAAGAGGCAAAATACTAATACATAGGGGAAATATTGTGATAATAGATATTAAGTGAGGCACCACAATTAATTAACCATATATTTGTCAGTAAGGAACTGTGCATGATCATATTGAAATGACAAGTCTTAAACCAACAAGGAAACAAAGTTGAGCTGATAATGCTTCCATCTTCATGTTTTATTTCAAGTTGCATTGCATGGTTCTTTGCTTTATACTATAATTATAAATGCTTTAAACAGGGGAAAGTTTAAAAGTTAAATATTTCACAAAATAATCTTCCTGCTATTTTTTTGTCAAAAAAGGGAACTACTCTCTAGGTAAGAAATAACATATGACCTACAATCTTCATTGCCAATCTTCATATGACCTACAATATTCATTTGACTTTGTTGCGTGTTCAAAAACTTTGATTAATGAAAATTAGATAGGAACCTAGGGTTTAGGAAAATCTAGGGTGCGACGACGGCGAGGACATGACTCGGCCGGCGGCGAGGGCGAGGAGGGAGGCGACACGGGGACGGAGGAGAGAAAGAAGCGGCAGCGTACCTGGCGGCAAGGTCGAAGCTCGGCCTAATGACTAGAAGGAAGGGAAGGAAACTGTGAGGGTAAAGCTCGGAGTACCAGGAAGGAAGGGAAGGAAGCGGCGAGGTCGAAGTTCGACGAAGCTCAGCGACGACAGCGAAGCTCGGTGGTGAGGGCGAAGCTCGGTGGCGAGGGCGGCGAAGACTTGGCGGCAAACGAAATTTTGGCAGCCTGACGGCATTTAAGTAATTTCGCCCGGGTTAGATTTTTCCAAGAAAGCCGAGCGCTATATATAGACGTCTATCTTCACAGGCGGTTCTTAAGTAATAACCGCCTGAGGAAAGGACTTCCCTCAGGCGATTATTCATTACCAAACGCCTGCGAAGATGTCTTTTCCTCAGGCGGTTATTACTGAATAACCGCCTGAGGAAAGGAGGGGCCTTTTAAAAAGATAAATTCTACTTTCTTGTAATATGGTTTAGTATTAAAGGTTCTCATTAAATATCACTTGGTAAAACCTTTGAAATTGATCAAAACATAAAAAACAAATAACATTGGTTTTTTGTCATTTTTCAATCTTGATGAATATAATGATTTTTCAATTGAATTTTTCAATGGGACTTTGTAGCCATCATACAAACCTCTATGATTTTTTCATATTTTTATATTTTTTAATTTTGACATGTTGGAATGCTTTAAAAAATGACCAAAATTCATGCATGTATAATGAAGACAAATATGTTCATACAGACTAATTTCAGTGAAAGATCCTTTTTTAGGAGATACAAAAAATAAAATATGTGAATATAAATTAATTTGATATTTACCAAAACATTACAAATGTTAGCTATAAAAGTTTTAAAATATTTAGTCCACGTGGTAGATATTAAGTTTTGAAAAATATAGAAAAAAATCATTAAATTTGGACTCAATTTGTAGAATCTATACATGTTTGAGTATTTATACTGGTATCTAAATATCTTACCTCAGGCGGTTATTACTAAATAATCGCCTAAGGAAAGACTTCTCTGAGGCGGTTGATCAGTACCAACCACCAGAGAAGATCTTTATCTAAACTTAATTAATATTCTTGATTAAAACAATGGGCCTTTTAAAAAGCCAAATTCCACTTTCTTGTAATATAGTTTAGTATTAAAGGTTCCCATTAAATGTCACTTGATAAAACCTTTGAAATTGATCAGAACATAAAAAACAAATAACAGCGGTTATTTGTCATTTTTCTATCTTGATGAATATAATGATTTTTCAATTGAATTTTTCAATATGACTTTGTAGTCATCATACCAACCTCTATGATGTTTTCTAGATTTTTATAATTTTTTTGAATCAATGTGTGTTCAAATTTTGAATAATGCCTCATATGTATATGAGCATTTGATTAGAAAGATAGATAATTTGAATTTTGACATGTTGGAATGCTTTAAAAAAATGACAAAATTCATGCGTATAATGAAGACAAGTATATTCATACAAACCAATTTCAGTGAAAGATCTTTTTTTAGGAGATACAAAAAATATGATGAATATGTGAATATAAATTAATTTGATATGTACCAAAACATTACAAATTTTAGCTATACAAGTTCTAAAATATTTTGGTCCAGGTGGTGGATATTAATTTTTAAGAATATAGAAAAAAAATCATCAAATTTGGACTCAATTTCCAGAATCTATACATGTTTGAGTATTTATATTGGAATCTAAATAACCGCTTGAGGAAAGGACTTCTCTCAGGCGGTTTATCCGTACCAACCGCCTGAGAAGATCTTTATCTAAACTTAATTAATATTCTTGATTAAAATGAGGGGTCTTTTAAAAAGCCAAATTCCACTTTCTTGTAATATGGTTTAGTATTAAAGGTTCCTATTAAATGTCACTTGGTAAAACCTTTGTCATTTTTTATCTTGATGAATATAATGATTTTTCAGTTAAATTTTTCAATGGGACTTTGTAGTCATCATACGAACCTCTATAATTTTTTCAGATTTTTATAATTTTTTTAATCAATGTGTTCATAATTTGAAGAATGCCTCATATGTATATGAGCATTTGATTAGAAAGATAGATAATTTGAATTTTGACATGTTGGAATAGTTTTAAAAAATGACCAAAATTCATGCACATATAATGAAGACAAATATGTTCATACAAACCGATTTCAGTGAAAGATCTTTTTTTAGAAGATACAAAAAATGTAAAGAATATGTGAATATAAATTAATCTAATTTTACCAAAACATTACAAATGTTAGCTATACAAGTTTTAAAATATTTGATACAGGTGGTAGATATTAATTTTTGAAGAATATAGAAAAAAATAATCATCGAATTTGGACTCAATTTACAGAATCTATATATGTTTGAGTATTTATATTGAAATCTAAATACATAGAAGCAAGGGAAAATAAAACTGAAGAACAGCCTCTGGCCTTTATCATAGGTGGTTCTTTAGAAACAACCGCCTGTGCAGTAGTTAAAAATCACCTCTGAAAACCCACGCTTATATAAAGGGCCCCTCCGGCACCACAGAAAACCTAAGCCAGGAGTTTTCCAGTGACGCCGTTAGGATGCCAAATTTGGTTAGAGGTAACTTCTTCTTCAGTTGATCAAACTTCAAACAAAGAAAAGGTTATAAGATGCTTCTTCTACTACTTTTATTCAGCTTGTTCTCCTGTTTTAAGTTTTATTTTATTGAGTTTGGATCCAGCCCGACCCCCACCCCCCTGCACTTTAGTTTGGATCCAAACAAACTTGTTGAGTTTCCATTGCAGAGAAGATGTAGTTGAGCCTCCCCTTGAGCTCCTCCATGAATTTTGTAGAAAAAGAAATGGATTTGAAGGATTAAAGGTTGAAGATGAATACAAGCACATCACATGTTCGATGAAATATTTCAATGAATAAGCCCAACTTCAAAAATCCATTACTCTCTGTAGAAAGCTCCAAAAAACCTCAAACAATTTTTTACTGTACAGTGGTGCAAATTATCTGGTTGAAAATGCATAGTAATTTCTTTAGGTTAATTGTTTTAGTATAAACACACCAAAAAAATTCTGTTATTGAATTATATATTCTGTTATTGAAGCATGGATCGTCGAGCATGGATGTATAACATGTCAAGACCTGATCCTATGTACATTCAAAATGTTATAAATTTTATTGAAGCATCCAAGAGACATGCGTGGATGAAAAAGATAGATGACATATTATGTCCATGTATCGACTGTGAAAATAAGATTGCTTGGATAGATACCATAGTAATCCAATCTCATTTGGTTAAAAGAGGTTTCAAAGAAAACTACACAATATGGACAGAGCATGGTGAGTTAGATACACATGAAGTGGATAAAGATGATAAGAGAGGTTCAGATGACGATAATGTTCATATCGATGATGGTAGTGACAATCAAGATGGTGATGATGGTGATGATGAGTTTGATTGTGAGGACATGTTGCACCACATCAAACCACAATTGATTTCTATGGGAGCAAGCAAAGGTTTAAATAAAATGGAGATATTGCAGAATGCAGCGACAGAGCTTTTATACGATGAATCAAAGGGTTGTGATAAAGAGTTTACTCCATTGCGTGTTGTAAAAGTCCCAAAAATGTGTATGAATAAAAACCAAGGTTTGAGTTCATATGTGTGGCAAAGACATGAAAAATAGGACTTGCTAAAACTTTTCTTCATGCAAAGTAATACATGGATGACCATCCTAAATGAGGCTCATATTTTTATTTAAAAGTGTTGAACCAATAAGGAGTTAAATACCTCTTTGCATGTAAGTTTAAAAATTCAGATTTGAAATTCAAAGTTCACACATGGGGTGGCCAAGGACTTTGATTGAAAGTGCAGCCATATAGTTGGAATTATAGGGAGGAGTTTGATCACCAACTTTCTATTTGTAGGGTGGGCTCAAAAGAGAGTTAAAGAGAAGAATTTGCAA
This sequence comes from Neostapfia colusana, assembly GCA_030760725.1. Classification (NCBI taxonomy): domain Eukaryota; kingdom Viridiplantae; phylum Streptophyta; class Magnoliopsida; order Poales; family Poaceae; genus Neostapfia; species Neostapfia colusana. The sequence goes on from JASWHV010000015.1 coordinate 63,358,527, forward strand.
ACTTCAACCAAATTCAAATTTGGCAAGCAAATTCAAACTTAATTGGAACAACTCAAATTCTAGCCACCCTTTTTAAACTCAGCATTAGGGGATTGAGAGGATCAGCTTGGGAAGATATTTGGGAGGAAATATGGAGTGGGACCCACATGTCATAGAGCTGAGAGGGTTGCCTTACACCCTAAGTCACACCCTCGATGGGAAAACTTCTCGAACAGGTCACGAGCGCCACTGAGCATCTTGCCGGCGCCAGCTCCTGCTGCCGGTCTCCACGTGCTGACGCCCCAGGGTCGGTTCTCACCGCTTCAGCAACGTGATCTCTCCCTCCTCGGACCAAGCCGACAGCATTTGCTTCCTCTCCTCGCGAGCGCACGCACTGAACCGAGCTCCTCACCTCCGCTCTCGGTCCGATCGGAAGAACGGCAAAACCACCGCATTCTTCCCTCCCCCGAGCAGCTAAACCTTTTCCCGAGATCAGCCTCCACCTCCCCGACACGAAACCAAGCGAGCTTCGGCCTCCGTTGCCCGAGTACAAAACTCGTGCCCGAGATCACTATCCAATCAAAAACCTAGCTCAAAACAGTGATCGGGCGCACGTGGACAGCTCGCCACAGCGGTTTTCACGGCCAAACGAGGGCGGCAACGGGAGCGCACGGCCACCGCGCTGCTCTCACCCGAAGCTCAGGCCGTGCCGCGAGCTATCGACAGTGAATTTTGAGGTTTTGCTCCGGCGACCTCATTCCGAGCTTCCGGTACGACTCCTTCGAATTCTTGCCCTCTGATTCTCCTTAAGTCACCAAATTTGGCACAGAGAAGCTAGACTAGCCAGCGATCGTTTTCCCTTTTGCATCCAGCGCATGAAAACGCCGCAGACCGACGAATTTTGAGCTTTTCTTGGGTTTTTCACGGTGGACCCATTCGGTCGCACGATGACAACCTAGTTCCAGCCATTTCCGAGCTAGTTTAAGGCCGTGCCGATCTTCCTAGAGGTACGCTGGTGCTGTAGGGCTCGTCGGCACAAGTTTAGGAGGGCTGGAGACCTCGGGCGACGCTGCCGGACTACCACAGAAGCAGTTACACGTCGCCGGCCATTTTCCGGCCGTCGGCAGCCCAAGCAAACCTCACAGCCGTGTTCCTCGATGCCCAAAACCCCCTGGCGGCGAGTCTGGGTTCGGATGGTGGCCGGAAACGGCCGGCCAGCGAGAACCGGCGAGCTCCGGCGAGGGGAGAGCGCGGGCGCGGGAAGGGAGCCGGAGGAAGAAGAAGACGGGCGGGCCCCGTCTGTCAGCAGCAGAAAATTTAAACCCGGGATCGGGTGTGGCCGGATCCTGTGTGCTGGCGCGCAAAACCCCGTGGCCCCGGTGTGGCTTAATTTCTATTGGCTGGGATTCAAAACAGTGGGTCCAGCCGGATTTTCTGTAGGAAAACAATTCCACAAGTGGCTCAATCTTTGGAAATTCATAGCTCCTGATAGAAACCCCCAATTTGAGTGATTCCACTTGGGTTGGATTCATCTCTCTGAGTTCTATCCAAATATGAACTCAGATTTGTATGGAAGTTAATATTATATTCTGGAAAATTCTCGGAAGGTTTTCTGAAAAAGAATTATTGAGGGAGTTTGAGTTATCCAAAAATCCCCAAATTTTGCCAGAATATTCTTTAGCATACTATTGACCTACTAGCAAATTTTCAGCTCATTTGAAGATCCTTTGAGTAGGAATTTGCTAAATGCAAACTACTGTGTTCAAAAGAGTCCAGAAACATTTTCAGAAAATGTTTCCCACTTCAAAAATATGTTCTGAGCAATCCATAGCTCGAAAAATCATAGGAAAATTTAGGAAAGCTCTCTAAGACATACTTGGAATTGTAGTTCACTTAATTGGGCATGAAAATGCACATTACTACAGAATTAATTCTTTTGAGTACAAATGCTTAAAGAATTGTTCTGGGAGAACTACTTAAGTAAAAGGGCTAAAGTTTGGACCAGGTTAGTCTCATGTGATCAAGAACTCATATGTAAATTATCAGCCCAAGATGAGTCCTTGAACTCCCTGTTCTTGTTCTCCATACTTGTGTATATGTGGGAATACATAAGAGATATTGTGAGAATTAGGGAGGACACAATATGACTCCACATTAGCTGCAATTTGGCAAGCTAAATCCTTAGGTAGTATAGAACCTGCTGTAAAAGTTTTGAGGCCACTGGAGTTCTTGTTCTTCATTTGCACTCAAATATTTTCAGCTTATCTATTATGTTCATTAGGGAACATGATTAGTGTATAGCTAAGGCCTTTAGGACAAATTAGTTTATTTCTGTTCTTTGCACCACAGAGGCAAACCAAGCCATGCTTGGCTTTTCCACACAACCTCTGTTCCTAAGATATTAGTTCTATAACTTCTTTCCATTACATTCTATAAAACATGTGCATATGCATTTCAATAGGAACTACAACGAAGGGGACTCAAAGGAGTGATTCATCGAAGTGGATCAAGCTCCGGAGAGTCAAGGGTGGATCAGCAAGGACACTAACTGGTTATATGCGACTACCCTGCAAAACAGGCAAGCTCCGGTTTGCATTTAACAGCTGTTAAGTTTTTGTTTTGTATTCACTTTCGGACAGGATATGAATTATGCATTAGGTCTAGCGTTTGATACTCCTCTTGCATAGCAAAATGACCCATGGAGTATTGGGTATGTGTCTTTCACCGTGTAGAACTGCCATGCTTAAGTACGGTTCGGTAGAAGTCGAGTGGTGAGATGCTACTCGCAGTTTCAGGAACAATAGGGGCATACGGGATTGGTTCATGAATGAATTAGCAAGTTAAAGTTGAGACTGGAAGGTTGTAGGGGCAGCAGGACATAGGGGCCTGGGTGCTATAGACCTGTCCGTGTCGGTCAAGGACCGATTCGTATGCGGCCTTGTTGAACAAGTTTGAGTTGTGTACCGGACTCATGCTGGCTATATGGGACCCAGTAAACCGATGTACCTCAGGAAGCTGTCGTTGGGACTTTTCGGGTCGCCTTAGGCGGACGACCGGTGTGCAGTATGTGGGGAATATTCTCATGACATCTCACGTCGAAAGGTGCACCATGAGAGTAGCTACTGTACGGGGCGACTTGATCGATTCAGCGGGGGTGAAACGGGGGAAAGGCTGCCACGTACGACGTCGGTGATGGTTGTTGTAGGCAACGTCGAGTACGGGCATACGTGTCGTGTAGTCCGGGTGTTATTGATTCGAATCACCGTCACTCGCGGAATGGACCGAGCATACTTGTTCCAACAGTCGTGACGTAGTAAGAACTTGCATGAGAAAGGAACTAATCATTTTGATGTGAAGTATTATCCTACCTTTGTATTGGAGCTTGATGAATAGGCTAGTGCAAACTCGATTATTTTATGCCATGAGCAATTTACATCGGGGGAAAGCGTTTCTTGTTTGATTGTGGACTCCCGATGTGGCGTGCCCAGGGTTACTTAAAATACTGCAATTAATACTGAAAGTAAGGATTCACTTTTAAGCGAGTTTAATTATGCTTATGCCATCCTACTGTAGGTTCATAACCTCACATAGAGTTTCATGTTTAGGGTGACGGTTAAGTCTTGCTGAGCGTTATGCTCACGGATGTTATCCGAGTTGTTTTACAGGTAATTGACTCGATGCTTATGAGAAGGGATGCCGATGAGACTCGGGAACCTCCGAGTGTTTACTCAAAGAGCATCCTCGCCGCTGCAGATTGTTCTTCGTGTTGCTAGTAAGAAACGTCCGCGGGCTGGACCGTTTCTTTGTTGCTAGTTTAGATATGAGCCGTGAGAGTGATAGTCTTCCGCTGTAGTTTACTCTTATATAACTATTTGTAAAACATTCTTTACGCTTCTGCTAAACTATTTATGTAATGTGATGTGTGCTTGTCGACCCGTGTGCTGTTGGGTGCCGCATATCACGGCACCACCCGACGAGGTCCTGTCTGTGACAGCGTGGTATCAGAGCTGCGTTGGGAACAGAGAACGGATTGAGCATCATATTATGTCAAAAACTTAGGATACGGTGAGATAACGGTACTAGGCCCACATAAGGGCTACTATTAGCATATAATGAAGGTGGCAAGCTAACTTATTTGTTATGTCGAAAAATCGTGCATCTCGGGACGTCTATGTCTTGGGGGGTGCACGTATGTGCTGTCCACCAGTGTGCACAAGCTGAAGGGTGGAGCCTCACGGGTGGCAGGTAACCCGACCCGCTTTAGTATCCTCTACGACTCTTCATGTCGTTTGGGGTATTCGAGCAACGTCTGTCCCGGGCGTGCGTGGTGCAATTTGGGAGACCCAGTCACGTGGTCAGTAACGCGAACACGTAGCTCAAGGCGTGTTTGGCTTGAGAACACCTGGGCGAGTGATGACGGCCGGGTGTATGAACTGTATGGATACCGGGATCGGTGTGCAGCCGAACCTGATGATTGAGTGTGATTTATGTAGGTGCTAACCACGAAAACCTTAGTGCGTGTAGAACACGTTTGCGAGTGACCGTTTTAGTGCCACCTAATGGTACGTATATGCCGGTGTAATCCGGTTAGGTTTTTCTTTGGTGAGGCAACGTAGCACCGTCATATGTCTTACGGTGCATCGTCACCGTACTACATTGGATAGTATTCTTACCTATGAAGAAATCATTCATGACTAACTTTCAAACTAAAAATGGATGTTGTAAAGCACATATTAGTTACTGAACTCTTCATTTGAACTAAGTTTCAAAGAAGAGAATTACTAGGCTTCTTTTGATCTCAAAAACAGAGTGCTCTGTTCTGGCAGAAGTTTCGCTGAACATTGACAGAGCATATCTCTGAGTAGATTGACCCGATGGAGGTGTATGATACAGTTCTGGAAAGGCTTTTAAGTGCTCTACAATTTTTCTGTAGAACTCCAGAGCCAAATCCGACACCAACTTGGTTGGATGTCCAGATGTATGCAAACTGTCTAGAAAACAGAACAGCTGCAACCCGCTCTGGATGTTTCTGTAAATTGGCCATAACATTCTGTAGAAAATTCTCTAAGGGTCATGTAATACACCGTTGGAAAGGTTATGAAACTTACAACTATCTTGTAGTTCATGGTTTGTTCAGAATTGAACCCCATTTGTATGTAAAACTGTGATGAAAACAGCCACATACAAAGGAGGTGCTGGCAAATTTATCCAGAAAATTCTGTTAACTTTGAACAATCATAACTTCTGTTCCAGAAATGATCTAGGGGCATGTGAGTACTCGTTGGAACGATACTGGAGTTAAATTTAACTTTGGTATTCAACTCGAGTTATGAGAATGCTAGTAACTGGATCAAATTCTGGGTTAAGTACAGAAAGGTCTGTTCTGTACAGAATGAGGGTCTGAATATGTTGGCTTTAGAAAGATGTGTAAACATGAAATTTTGTTATGCTTTCATAAAGTTTTAGCATGTTCATGTTTTACATACTTTCACATACTGTTGAGATCAAGTTTTGACTTTCCCCAAAAATTTGCTTTTTGCAGTATGGTGCGTACTCATTCTCCGAGTAGGGCTGAAAGTTCTCGCCGAGACGGTGATGACCCGACTCCACCAGGGGCACCGCAATCAACGGTATGGGCGAATGTCATGGCTCAGATGGTCGAGTCAAGTCAAGAGAACACCAGACTACTCCAAGCCTTGGTACAACAAGGTTTACTCTAACGTGCACAACAGGACGTTCTACCTCGGAACGCCTATTTGGACTTCTTGGCGACACAACCGCCAATTTTCACGGAAGCCAATGAACCAGTGGAAGCTGATCAGTGGCTTCGAGTTATGGAGTCCAAGTTTGGAGTGTTTGAGTGCGACGAATATCAGAAGACATTATTTACAGCTCAACATCTCCATGGAGCCGCCGGAAATTGGTGGTTCGCTTATCTTGCCACCGTTCTGGAAGGCCATCAAGTGGAATGGACGGAATTTCGTGAAGCATTCCGTGCTCGTCACATTCCTATGGGTTTTATCAAGGCTCAACAGCAAGAATTCAGAAACTTGAAGCAGGGGGACATGAGTGTCCTCGATTATGTCAGACGATTCAACCTTCTGGCACAATATGCTCCTGCTTATGCGACGAGCGAAGCTGCAATGTGTGACTACTTTTTCTATGACTTGAGTGTCATACTAAAGGAGAAGTTAGCTTTGTTCAATCAAGGCAGTTACACCGAGTTGATCAGTGCTGCTCTGCTGCAAGAACAAGCGACACTTGAGTGTCAAGCAGAGAAGAGGAACCGGGATGATGTGCAAGAAGACACACCAGTTGTTCCTCGCAAATACCGTGGGGTGTATCCCACACCATCCGATGAAATATGGAAAGCACCAGTAAGATCAACGTCGTACAGATTTCCTGCTCAAGAATCATGTCTTGAAGCAACACCTTTGCCGCGGCAACGAAGGACAACTGTTACATCATTGCTGCAACCAAGTACATCAACTTCTCAACCACAAGTGAACGAAGAACAGGGGAAACCTCCGTGTTCTTATTGCCACTGTTCACGGCATTTTAGGCAGGAATGCCGAGAGAAGTTGTTGAACAGCAGACAACCATCCTCATCAGGTGGTATGCCACCACCTGCTCAAGTCAACATAACAGCATTGCAATCCGGGAGTGTGCAACATCTTGCTATTGAGGATGTCCCGGAGGGAGCACCGGCATTAGCGGGCATGTTCACTCTCAAGGACGTGCCCGTGCGAATACTTTTTGATTCCGGCGCAACCCACAATTTTATCAGCAAAACATGCGTGCATCAGCACCAATACTCCCACAACGAGTTTTCTGATACGTTCACCGGGAGGAAGTATCTCTGCCAATCCGATTGTGTCCCGAGCAGCTTTATGTTTGGGCCGAAAAGTATACCCCACATCGCTGATTATGTTGGAAAGATAGACATTATATTGGGGATGTCTTGGTTAAATCGTCACGGTGCCGTCCTCAATATCGGTAACCGGACTGTCCAGATTGACTCGCCGATTCACGGACAGCACACGCTGTTTTTAGACAGCGAAGATCCAGATATGGCAGAGGCCTACCACACGGAAGCGCTGAAGCTTGAAGATATTCCAGTGGTATGTGATTATCCCGACGTATTTCCCGATGATTTACCGGGCATGCCGCCCGAACGGGACGTCGAGTTCAAGATTGAACTGGCGCCGGGAACGACGCCTATCTCACGAAGGCCTTACAAGATGGCACCTAACGAGCTAGCGGAGTTGAAAGAGAAACTGAATGAACTTATGAGCAAGGGTTTCATACGACCAAGTTCTTCACCTTGGGGTTGCCCAACGCTGTTGGTTAAGAAGAAGGACGAAACACTACGGCTATGTGTTGATTACCGTCCTCTAAATGTTGTCACGATCAAGAACAAGTATCCTTTGCCTCGCATCGACATTCTGTTCGATCAACTTGTGGGTGCAAAGGTATTTTCGAAGATGGATCTTCGGTCGGGATATCATCAAATCAAAATCCGACCGGAGGACATACCGAAGACAGCTTTCTCGACGAGATACGGACTCTACGAGTACCTCGTCATGTCATTTGGGTTAACCAACGCTCCAGCACACTTCATGTACTTGATGAATTCTGTGTTCATGCCGGACTTAGACAAGTTCGTCGTGGTATTCATCGATGACATATTGGTTTACTCCAAAACTGAAGAAGAGCACGCTGAACATCTACGCATTGTGCTACAACGGTTGCGGGAGCACCAACTATATGCTAGGTTCAGCAAGTGCGAATTTTGGATTGATCAAGTGCCTTTCCTAGGCCATATTATTTCAGCAGAGGGTATTGCCGTGGACCCCAGCAAGATTGAACAAGTGCTGAAGTGGGAATCTCCCAAATCAGTCCACGAGGTCCGAAGTTTCTTGGGTTTAGCGGGGTATTATCGGAGGTTTATTCCAAGCTTCTCAAAGATTGCTAAACCAATGATGGAACTTCTGAAGAAGGGCACTAAATACATGTGGAATGCAGCATGTGAAGCCGCATTCAAAACTTTGGTAAAGCATCTCACAACAGCTCCAGTTCTTGCTCAGCCGGACACGACGAAGCCATTCGATGTATACTGTGATACATCCGGCATCGGTCTCGGCTGCGTTCTGATGCAAGAAGGGTGTGTAGTCGCCTATGGGTCTCGCCAACTACAAAACCACGAGCAGCATTATCCAACTCACGATCTCGACCTTGCTGTTGTGGTGTTGGCGTTAAAGATGTGGAGGCATTACCTACTAGGTAATCTTGTTCACCTCTATACCGACCATAAAAGCCTGAAGTATATCTTCACGCAGAAGGAGCTGAATATAAGGCAACGGAGATGGTTGGAGCTCATAAAAGATTATGAAATTAAGATCCACTATCATCCAGGAAAAGCAAACGTGGTTGCCGATGCGCTTAGTCGAGAAGCCCACGTTCACAACTTAGCGGTTGTTGAGTTGGAAGCTGAAGAACCAAGTCTCCGTGTCATTCCGTATGGCGCACTTTACAATGTCACGCTCATTCCAACAATCCGTGAAGAGATTGTTGAGGCTCAAAGAAGAGACAGAGGTATGTCTCACATATGGAGAACACTAGACAACGGAGAGGTGAAATGTTTCCGGAAGGATGAGAACGGTACGATATGGTTTAACAACCGTATAGTGGTACCGCGCAATATGAAACTCCGGAAGAAGATCTTGGATGAAGCCCACCTGTCTAAGTTTTCCATTCATCCCGGAAGTAACAAGATGTACCAAGATTTGAAACAGAAATTTTGGTGGATGAGGGTGAAGAGGGAGATTGCTAAATTCGTATCCGAATGCGATACGTGTAGACGGGTCAAGGCTGATCATATGCGGAAAGTCGGACCGCTACAACCTTTGAAGATACCGGCATGGAAATGGGAGGATGTGAATATGGACTTCATCGTCGGATTACCGCTCACATCCAGGAAGCATGACTAGATATGGGTGATCGTCGACCGTTGACAAAGTCAGCTCATTTCATACCGGTGAACACTCATTATCGGGCAAGGTAATATGCGGAGTTATTCATCTCCAGAATTATATGCTCACATGGTGTCCCGAAGACCATCATTTCAGATTGAGGTGCGCTGTTTGTTGCTCGTTTTAGGGAGCAGCTGCATGCCTCGTTGGGCACCAAGCTGATTAGGAGCTCCGCGTATCACCCTCAAACCGATGGACAAACCGAGAGGGTGAACCAGGTGCTGGAAGATATGTTGAGGGCGTGTGCCATCCACCACGGTAAGAATTGGAATGATCACTTACCGTTGGCGGAGTTTTCATACAATAACGTTTATCAAGCGAGTATTAAAATGGCACCGTATGAAGCTCTCTACGGCCGAAAGTGTCGCATACCGCTGAATTGGTATGAGTCCAGCGAAAGAGTTCTGTTTGGGATTGATCTTGTGAACGAAGCCGAAGACCGAGTTCGGTCGATACAAGAGAACTTGAAGGCTGCACGATCCCGACAGAAGAGCTACGCTAATCAAAGGCGTAGGCCATTACATTTTGACGGCGGGGAGAACGTGTATATTCGTGTATCTCCGATGAAGGGAATTCACCGGTTCGGTGTAAAGGGGAAACTCACTCCCCGTTTTATTGGTCCTTTTGCTATCACGGAGAAGTGCGGACCCGTAGCCTACCGGCTGAAGTTACCGGCAAGTCTAGCAGGTGTTCATGATGTATTTCATGTATCACAGCTGCGGAAGTGCCTCAAGTTCACCGCTGCTGTTCGCACTGAGGACATCGACGAATTGAAACCGGGCCTGACCTACACCGAGCGACCGGTTCAGATTTTGGATGAAAAGGCCCGAGTAACCCGGAACCTGACGATCAAATTTTTCAAGGTGCTGTGGAGTAATCACACCACGGAAGAGGCGACGTGGGAAAGTGAAGATTACCTCCACACCAACTATACGGAATTTTTAGCTTTGTACAGTTTGTAATTACCTCTCCCATCTCATTCCTCTTTTGTAATCTCGGGACGAGATTCTTTTAAGGGGGGAGGAATGTAAAAGTCCCAAAAATGTGTATGAATAAAAACCAAGGTTTGAGTTCATATGTGTGGCAAAGACATGAAAAATGGGACTTGCTAAAACTTTTCTTCATGCAAAGTAATACATGGATGACCATCCTAAATGAGGCTCACATTTTTATTTAAAAGTGTTAAACCAATAAGGAGTTAAATACCTCTTTGCATGTAAGTTTAAAAATTCAGATTTGAAATTCAAAGTTCACACATGGGGTGGCCAAGGACTTCGATTGAAAGTGCAGTCATATAGTTGGAATTATAGGGAGGAGTTTGATCACCAACTTTCTATTTGTAGGGTGGGCTCAAAAGAGAGTTAAAGAGAAGAATTTGTAAACTTCAACCAAAATCAAATTTGGCAAGCAAATTCAAACTTAATTGGAAGAACTCAAATTCTAGCCACCCTTTTTAAACTCAGCATTAGGGGGATTGAGAGGATCAGCTTGGGAAGATATTTGGGAGGAAATATGGAGTGGGACCCACATGTCATAGAGCTGAGAGGGTTGCCTTACACCCTAAGTCACACCCTCGGTGGGAAAACTTCCCGAACAGGTCACGAGCGCCACCGAGCAGCTTGCCGGCGCCAGCTCCTGCTGCCGGTCTCCACGCGCTGGCGCCCCAGGGTCGGTTCTCACCGCTTCAGCAACGTGATCTCTCCCTCCTCGGACCAGGCCGACAGCATTTGCTTCCTCTCCTCGCGAGCGCACGCACTGAACCGAGCTCCTCAACTCCGCTCTCGGTCCGATCGGAAGAACGGCAAAACCACCGCACTCTTCCCTCCCCCGAGCTGCTAAACCTTTCCCCGAGATCAGCCTCCACCTCCCCGACACGAAACCAAGCGAGCTTCGGCCTCCGTTGCCCGAGAACAAATGCCGCCGCGGCGACCTAGCTCAAAACAGTGATCGGGCGCATGTGGACAGCTCGCCACAGCGGTTTTAACAGCCAAACGAGGGCGGCAACGGGAGCGCACGGCCACCGCGCTGCTCTCACCCGAAGCTCAGGCCGTGCCGCGAGCTATCGACGGTGAATTTCGAGGTTTTGCTCCGGCGACCTCATTCCGAGCTTCCGGTACGACTCCTTCGAAGTCTTGCCCTCTGATTCTCCTTAAGTCACCAAATTTGGCACAAAGAAGCTAGACTAGCCGGCGATCGTTTTCCCTTTTGCATCCAGTGCATGAAAACGCCGTAGACCGACGAATTTTGAGCTTTTCTTGGGTTGTTCACAGCGGACCCATTCGGTCGCACGATGACAACCTAGTTCCAGCCATTTCCGAGCTAGTTTAAGGCCATGCCGATCTTCCTAGAGGTACGCTGGTGCTGTAGGGCTCGTCGGCACAAGTTTTGGAGGGCTGGAGACCTCGGGCGACGCTGCCGGACTACCACAGAAGCAGTTACACGTCGCCGGCCATTTTCCGGCCGTCGGCAGCCCAAGCAAACCTCACAGCCATGTTCCTCGATGCCCAAAACCCCCTGGCGGCGATTCCGGGTTCGGATGGTGGCCAGAAACGGTCGACCGGCGAGAACCGGCGAGCTCCGGCAAGGGGAGAGCGCGGGCGCCGGAAGGGAGCCGGAGGAAGAAGAAGACAGGCAGGCCCCGTCTGTCAGCAGCAGAAAATTTAAACCCGGGATCGGGTGTGGCCAGATCCTGTGTGCTGGCGCGCAAAACCCCGTGGCCCCGGTGTGGCTTCATTTCTATTGGCTGGGATTCAAAACAGTGGGTCCAGCCGGATTTTCTGTAGGAAAACAATTCCAGAGTTGGCTCAATCTTTGGAAATTCATAGCTCCTGATAGAAACCTCCAATTTGAGTGATTCCACTTGGGTTGGATTCATCTCTCTGAGTTCTATCCAAATATTAACTCAGATTTGTATGAAAGTTAATAATATATTCTGGAAAATTCTTGGAAGGTTTTCTGAAAAAGAATTATTGAGGGAGTTTGAGTTATCCAAAAATCCCCAAATTTTGCCAGAATATTCTTTAGCATAGTATTGACCTACTAGCAAATTTTCAGCTCATTTGAGGATCATTTTAGTTGGAATTTGCTAAATGCAAACTACTGTGTTCAAAAGAGTCCAGAAACATTTTCAGAAAATGTTTCCCACTTCAAAAATCTGTTCTGAGCAATACATAGCTCCAAAAATCATAGGAAAATTTAGGCAAGCTCTCTGAGACATACTTGGAATTGTGGTTCACTTAGTTGGGCATGAAAATGCACATTACTACATAATTAATTCTTTTGAGTACAAATGCTTAAAGAATTGTTCTGGGAGAACTACTCAAGTAAAAGGGCTAAATTTTGGACCAGGTTACTCTCATGTGATCATGAACCCATATGTAAATTATCAGCCCAAGATGAGTCCTTGAACTCCCTGTTCTTGTTCTCTATACTTGTGTATATGTGAGAATACATAAGAGATATTGTGAGAATTAGGGAGGACACAATATGACTCCACATTAGCTGCAATTTGGCAAGCTAAATCCTTAGGTAGTATAGAACCTGCTGTAAAAGTTTTGAGGCCATTGGAGTTCTTATTCTTCAGTTGCACTCAAATCTTTTCAGCTTATCTATTATGTTCATTAGGGAACATGATTAGTGTATAGCTAAGGCCTTTAGGACAAATTAGTTTATTTCTGTTCTTTGCACCACAGAGGCAAACCAAGCCATGCTTGGCTTTTCCACACAACCTCTGTTCCTAAGAGATTAATTCTATAACTTCTTTCCATTACATTCCATAAAATATGTGCATATGCATTTCAATAGGAACCACAACGAAAGGGACTCAAAGGAGTGATTCATCGAAGTGGATCAAGCTCCGGAGAGTCAAGGGTGGATCAGCAAGGACACTAACTGGTTATATACGACTACCCTGCAAAACAGGCAAGCTCCGGTTTGCATTTAACAGCTGTTAAGTTTTTGTTTTGTATTCACTTCTGGTCAGGATATGAATTATGCATTAGGTCTAGTGTTTGATACTCCTCTTGCATAGCCAAATGACCCATGGGGTATTGGGTAGGTGTCTTTCACCGTGTAGAACTGCCATGCTTAAGTACGGTTCGGTAGAAGTCGAGTGGTGAGATGCTACTCGCAGTTTCAGAAACAACAGGGGCGTACGGGATTAGTTCAAGAATGAATTAGCAAGTTAAAGTTGAGACCGGAAGGTTGTAGGGGCAGCAGGACATTGGGGTCTGGGTGCTATAGACCTGTCCATGTCGGTCAAGGACCGATCCGTATGCGGCCCTGTTGAACAAGTTTGAGTTGTGTACCGGACTCATGCTGGCTATATGGGACCAAGTAAACCGATGTACCTCAGGAAGCTGTCGTTGGGACTTTTCGGGTTGCCTCAGGCGGACGACCGATGTGCAGTATGTGGGGAATATTCTCATGACATCTCACGTCGAAAGGTGCACCATGAGAGTAGCTACTGTACGGGGCGACTTGATCGATTCAGCGGGGGTGAAACGGTGGAAAGGCTGCCACGTACGACGTCAGTGATGGTTGTTGTAGGCAACGTCGAGTATGGGCGTACGTGTCGTGTAGTTCGGGTGTTATTGATTCGAATCACCGTCGCTCACGGAATGGACCGAGCATACTTGTTCCAACAGTCGTGACATAGTAAGAACTTGCATGAGAAAGGAACTAATTATTTTGATGTGAAGTATTATCCTACCTTTGTATTGGAGCTTGATAAATAGGCTAGTGCAAACTCGATTCTTTTATGCCATGAGCAATTTACATCGGGGGAAAATGTTTCTTGTTTGATTGTGGACTCTCGATGTGGCGTGCCCACGGTTACTTAAAATACTGCAATTAATACTGAAAGTAAGGATTCACTTTTAAACGAGTTTAATTATGCTTATGCCATCCTACTGTAGGTTCATAACCTCACATAGAGTTTCATGTTTAGGGTGACGGTTAAGTCTTGCTGAGCGTTATGCTCACGGATGTTATCCGAGTTGTTTTGCAGGTAATTGACCCGATGCTTATGAGAAGGGATGCCGATGAGACTCGGGAACCTCCGAGTGTTTACTCAAAGAGAATCCTCGCCGCTGCAGATTGTTCTTCGTGTTGCTAGTAAGAAACGTCCACGGGCTGGACCGTTTCTTTTTTGCTAGTTTAGATATGAGCCGTGAGAGTGATAGTGTTCCGCTGTAGTTTACTCTTATATAACTATTTGTAAAATATTCTTGTACGCTTCCGCTAAACTATTTATGTAATGTGATGTGTGTTTGTCGACCCGTGTGCTGTTGGGTGCCGCATATCACAGCACCACCCGACGAGGTCCTGTCTGTGACAGTGTGGTATCAGAGCTGCGTTGGAAACAGAGCATGGATTGAGCATCATATTATGTCAAAAACTTAGGATACAGTGAGATAACGGTACTAGGCCCACATAAGGACTACTATTAGCATATAATGAAGGTGGCAAGCTAACTTATTTGTTATGTCGGAAAATCGTGCATCTCGGGACGTCTATGTCTTGGGGGGTGCACGTATGCGCTGTCCACCAGTGTGCACAAGCTGAAGGGTGGAGCCTCACGGGTGGCAGGTAACCCGACCCGCTTTAGTAACCTCTACGACTCTTCATGTTGTTTGGGGTATTCGAGCAACGTCTGTCCCGGGCGTGCGTGGTGCAATTTGGGAGACCCAGTCACGTGGTCAGTAACGTGAACACGTAGCTCAAGGCGTGTTTGGCTTGAGAACACCTGGGTGAGTGATGACGGCCGGGTGTACGAACTGTATGGATACCGGGATCGGTGTGCAGCCGAACCTGATGATTGAGTGTGACTTATGTAGGTGCTAACCACGAAAACCTTAGTGCGTGTAGAACACATTTGCGAGTGACCGTTTTAGTGCCACCTAATGGTACGTATATGCCGGTGTAATCCGGTTAGGTTTTTCTTTGGTGAGTAGTACCGTCATATGTCTTACGGTGCATCGTCACCGTACTACATTGGATAGTATTCTTACCTATGAAGAAATCATTCATGACTAACTTTCAAACTAAAAATGGATGTTGAAAAGCACATATTAGTTACGGAACTCTTCATTTGAACTAAGTTTCAAAGAAGAGAATTACTAGGCTTCTTTTGATCTCAAAAACAGAGTGCTCTGTTCTAGCAGAAGTTTTGCTGAACATTGACAGAGCATATCTCTGAGTAGATTGACCCGATGGAGGTGTATGATACAGTTCTGGAAAGGCTTTTAAGTGCTCTACAATTTTTCTGTAGAACTCCAGAGTCAAATCCGACACCAACTGGGTTGGATGTCCAGATGTATGCAAACTGTTCAGAAAACAGAACAGCTGCAACCCGCTCTGGATGTTTTTATAAATTGGCCATAACATTCTGTAGAAAATTCTCTAAGGGTCATGTAATACACCGTTGGAAAGGTTATGAAACTTACAACGATCTTGTAGTTCATAGTTTGTTCAGAATTGAACCCCATTTGTATGTAAAACTGTGATGAAAACAGCCACATACAAAGGAGGTGCTGGCAAATTTATCCAGAAAATTCAGTTAACTTTGAACAATCATAACTTCTGTTCCTTAAATGATCTAGGGGAATGTGAGTACTCGTTGGAACGATACTGGAGTTAACTTTAACTTTGGTATTCAACTCGAGTTATGAGAATGCTAGTAACTAGATCAAATTCTGGGTTAAGTACAGAAAGGTCTGTTCTGTACAGAATGAGGGCCTGAATATGTTGGCTTTAGAAAGATGTGTAAACATGAAATTTTGTTATGCTTTCATAAAGTTTTAGCATGTTCATGTTTTATATACTTTCACATACTGTTGAGATCAAGTTTTGACTTTCCCCAAAAATTTGCTTTTTGCAGTATGGTGCGTACTCATTCTCCGAGTAGGGCTGAAAGTTCTCGCCGAGACGGTGATGACCCGACTCCACCAGGGGCACCGCAATCAACGGTATGGGCGAATGTCATGGCTCAGATGGTCGAGTCAAGTCAAGAGAACACCAGACTACTCCAAGCCTTGGTACAACAAGGTTTACTCTAACGTGCACAACAGGACGTTCTACCTCGGAACGCCTATTTGGACTTCTTGGCGACACAACCGCCAATTTTCACGGAAGCCAATGAACCAGTGGAAGCTGATCAGTGGCTTCGAGTTATGGAGTCCAAGTTTGGAGTGTTTGAGTGCGACGAATATCAGAAGACATTATTTACAGCTCAACAGCTCCATGGAGCCGCCGGAAATTGGTGGTTCGCTTATCTTGCCACCGTTCCGGAAGGCCATCAAGTGGAATGGATGGAATTTCGTGAGGCATTCCGTGCTCGTCACATTCATATGGGTTTTATCAAGGCTCAACAGCAAGAATTCAGAAACTTGAAGCAGGGGGACATGAGTGTCCTCGATTATGTCAGACGATTCAACCTTCTGGCACAATATGCTCCTGCTTATGCGACGAGCGAAGCTGCAATGTGTGACTACTTTTTCTATGACTTGAGTGCCATACTAAAGGAGAAGTTAGCTTTGTTCAATCAAGGCAGTTACACCGAGTTGATCAGTGCTGCTCTGCTGCAAGAACAAGCGACACTTGAGTGTCAAGCAGAGAAGAGGAACCGGGATGATGTGCAAGAAGACACACCAGTTGTTCCTCGCAAATACCGTGGGGTGTATCCCACACCATCCGATGAAATATGGAAAGCACCAGTAAGATCAACGTCGTACAGATTTCCTGCTCAAGAATCATGTCTTGAAGCAACACCTTTGCCGCGGCAACGAAGGACAACTGTTACATCATTGCTGCAACCAAGTACATCAACTTCTCAACCACAAGTGAACGAAGAACAGGGGAAACCTCCGTGTTCTTATTGCCACTGTTCACGGCATTTTAGGCAGGAATGCCGAGAGAAGTTGTTGAACAGCAGACAACCATCCTCATCAGGTGGTATGCCACCACCTGCTCAAGTCAACATAACAGCATTGCAATCCGGGAGTGTGCAACATCTTGCTATTGAGGATGTCCCGGAGGGAGCACCGGCATTAGCGGGCATGTTCACTCTCAAGGACGTGCCCGTGCGAATACTTTTTGATTCCGGCGCAACCCACAATTTTATCAGCAAAACATGCGTGCATCAGCACCAATACTCCCACAACGAGTTTTCTGATACGTTCACCGGGAGGAAGTATCTCTGCCAATCCGATTGTGTCCCGAGCAGCTTTATGTTTGGGCCGAAAAGTATACCCCACATCGCTGATTATGTTGGAAAGATAGACATTATATTGGGGATGTCTTGGTTAAATCGTCACGGTGCCGTCCTCAATATCGGTAACCGGACTGTCCAGATTGACTCGCCGATTCACGGACAGCACACGCTGTTTTTAGACAGCGAAGATCCAGATATGGCAGAGGCCTACCACACGGAAGCGCTGAAGCTTGAAGATATTCCAGTGGTATGTGATTATCCCGACGTATTTCCCGATGATTTACCGGGCATGCCGCCCGAACGGGACGTCGAGTTCAAGATTGAACTGGCGCCGGGAACGACGCCTATCTCACGAAGGCCTTACAAGATGGCACCTAACGAGCTAGCGGAGTTGAAAGAGAAACTGAATGAACTTATGAGCAAGGGTTTCATACGACCAAGTTCTTCACCTTGGGGTTGCCCAACGCTGTTGGTTAAGAAGAAGGACGAAACACTACGGCTATGTGTTGATTACCGTCCTCTAAATGTTGTCACGATCAAGAACAAGTATCCTTTGCCTCGCATCGACATTCTGTTCGATCAACTTGTGGGTGCAAAGGTATTTTCGAAGATGGATCTTCGGTCGGGATATCATCAAATCAAAATCCGACCGGAGGACATACCGAAGACAGCTTTCTCGACGAGATACGGACTCTACGAGTACCTCGTCATGTCATTTGGGTTAACCAACGCTCCAGCACACTTCATGTACTTGATGAATTCTGTGTTCATGCCGGACTTAGACAAGTTCGTCGTGGTATTCATCGATGACATATTGGTTTACTCCAAAACTGAAGAAGAGCACGCTGAACATCTACACATTGTGCTACAACGGTTGCGGGAGCACCAACTATATGCTAGGTTCAGCAAGTGCGAATTTTGGATTGATCAAGTGCCTTTCCTAGGCCATATTATTTCAGCAGAGGGTATTGCCGTGGACCCCAGCAAGATTGAACAAGTGCTGAAGTGGGAATCTCCCAAATCAGTCCACGAGGTCCGAAGTTTCTTGGGTTTAGCGGGGTATTATCGGAGGTTTATTCCAAGCTTCTCAAAGATTGCTAAACCAATGATGGAACTTCTGAAGAAGGGCACTAAATACATGTGGAATGCAGCATGTGAAGCCGCATTCAAAACTTTGGTAAAGCATCTCACAACAGCTCCAGTTCTTGCTCAGCCGGACACGACGAAGCCATTCGATGTATACTGTGATACATCCGGCATCGGTCTCGGCTGCGTTCTGATGCAAGAAGGGTGTGTAGTCGCCTATGGGTCTCGCCAACTACAAAACCACGAGCAGCATTATCCAACTCACGATCTCGACCTTGCTGTTGTGGTGTTGGCGTTAAAGATGTGGAGGCATTACCTACTAGGTAATCTTGTTCACCTCTATACCGACCATAAAAGCCTGAAGTATATCTTCACGCAGAAGGAGCTGAATATAAGGCAACGGAGATGGTTGGAGCTCATAAAAGATTATGAAATTAAGATCCACTATCATCCAGGAAAAGCAAACGTGGTTGCCGATGCGCTTAGTCGAGAAGCCCACGTTCACACCTTAGTCGAGAAGCAACCAAGTACATCAACTTCTCAACCACAAGTGAACGAAGAACAGGGGAAACCTCCGTGTTCTTATTGCCACTGTTCACGGCATTTTAGGCAGGAATGCCTAGAGAAGTTGTTGAACAGCAGACAACCATCCTCATCAGGTGGTATGCCACCACCTGCTCAAGTCAACATAACAGCATTGCAATCCGGGAGTGTGCAACATCTTGCTATTGAGGATGTCCCGGAGGGAGCACCGGTATTAGCGGGCATGTTCACTCTCAAGGACGTGCCCGTGCTCATACTTTTTGATTCCGACGCAACCCACAGTTTTATCAGCAAAACATGCGTGGATCAGCACCAATTATCCACCAATACTCCCACAACGAGTTTTCTGATACGTTCACCGGGAGGAAGTATCACTGCCAATCAGATTGTCGACCTGTGTGCTGTTGGGTGCCGCATATCACGGCACCACCCGACGAGGTCCTGTCTGTGACACGTGCAGTCCTAGAACTACTAAAGTTGAAAGCCACACACGAATGGTCCGATTGTAGTTTCTCTGATCTTTTGAATCTTTTGGCAGAAATTCTTCCAAATTCCAATAAACTGCCCACAAGCACTTATAAAGCAAAGAAACTTCTTTGCCCGATGGCACTAGGTGTGACAAAAGTACACGCTTGTGTGAACCATTGTATTTTGTATCGCAAAGAGCATGAGCTCGTAACTAGACGCCCCATATGCGGTGTCAGTAGATACAAGAAGGACTACAATCACTAGTATGTTACCAACATGAATAAGTCTCAGAAGAATAAGAAGTTTATTATTGGTCCTGAAGGTGACGATGATGATACTTCTGAAGATGCAGGCGGGAAGAATAAGAGAAAAATTCCTGTCTTGGTGATGTGGTACCTTCCAGTAATTGATCTCTTGAAGCGTTTGTTCTCAAACCGTAGGGAGGTTGAACTTATGCGTTGGCATTCTCAGCAGTGCAAGAAGAACAAAAAACATATTCGACACCTTAGTGATGCAACCCAGTGGAAAAATTTTGATATTCAATATTCAGAATTTGCAAAGGAAATCAGAAATGTAAGGTTTGTCTTGGGTACAGACAGAATAAATCCGTTTGGTGAAAAAATGAGCATACAACACATGGCCCGTGATCTTAACGATGTACAACCTACCGACGTGGTTGTGTCACAAAAGAAAATATATTTTTTTATCTGTTCTTATCCAAGGTCCGAAACAACACGGCATCGAAATTGATGTGTTCTTGGAACCTTTAATGAAAGATATGGCGAAATTATGGAATGAAGGGGTACATACATGGGATGAGTACAAGCAAGAGTATTTCACTCTAAGAGCAATGATATTCATTACCGTGCATGATTATCCCGGACCGTTTACACTATTGGGACAAATGAAAGAGAAGAAAGGTTGTGTAAGGTGCGTGGATGGAACTGGATTTTTGTACCTCACTTCATCCAGAAAGATGGTGTACATGAGACACCGGCGGTTCTTGACAGATACACACAAGTATAGGAAGATGAAAGAACAATTTGATAACAAGATCGAAAAAGATACTGTACCAAAACCTTACAGTGAAAAACTCGTGTTTGAAATGGTCAAGAACATTCATATTACTTTCGGTAAGGGCAAAAAATGTAAAGGAACAAAGAGGAAAAAAACTACATCTTTGGGTGATAGAATTGACATGACTTTTAAGAAATAATCAATTTTTTTCAGGTATCTTCCGTATTGGAAGAACCTGATTTTTGCCATAGTATTGATTTGATGCACGTTACAAAGAATGTATTTGACAGCATCATTGGGACCTTGCTGGACATGTCGCGGAAAATAAAGGACGGATTAAAATCATGTATGGATCTACTAAATCTTGATATGAGACCAGAGCTTCACCCGATAGAAAAGGCGAACGAAAAGCATTATCTTCCCCCAGCCAGCTACAACTTGACACTACAAGAGAAAAGGGCAATTTGCGAATGCTTGCGTGGGATCAGAGTGCCCACAAGTTTCTCATCTAATATCCGCAAACTAGTCTCGATGAAACACTTGTCTTTATTCGGCTATAATTCTCATGACTGCCACATGATGATGACAGTGTTCCTTGCCATTGCAATAAGGGTCATCGAACCTGAGCATATAAAAGTTGTCATCACACGTTTGTGTTACTTCTTCAATGCAGTATCGCAAAAGGTGATAGCACGTGAAGACTTAGACTATTTGAAAACGTACATTGTTGAGACTATGTGCAAGCTTGAGATGTGTTTCCCACCATCCTTTTTTATATGCAAGTACACCTAATCATACATCTTGTTGATCAGATAAAAGCATTGGGGCCACTATATTTACATCATATGTTTTCGTTGGAGAGATATTTAGGAGTATTAAAAGGTTATGTGCGGAACCGTGCTCACCCGGAGGGTTCAATTATGGAAGGATACACCACTGAAGAAGTGATTGAGGGTTTCGCTGATTACATCAAAGATGGAAAGCGGATATGTGTGTCTATACCAGTACATGAGGGTAGACTACGTGTGAGAGGCAAGGTGGTAAGAAAACTTTTATGGTTCACGATTAGAAATTAGTACATGCTGCACATTTTGGTGTACTACAACAGCTCGCAATAGTTGAGTCGTACATCGAGGAACACCAAATTGATCTTCACACAAAAAACCAAGGCCGCAGAGAGGACTGGTTCATGAAAGAGCACAGAAGACATTTCACTGAATGGTTAATGGACAAATATATACCATATGGAAACTCTATAGAAGAGGCAACAATTAAAATGTTAGCTTCTGGCCCATCTGCTTTGGTGACATCATGGCAAGCATATGACATCAATGGTTACACATTTTACACTAAGGAAAAAGACGGTAAGAGTGTTGCACAAAATAGTGGTGTTCGTATAAAGGCTTATGATCCACAAGGGCAGAAGACCACATACTTCAGGTTCATAGATAAAATATGGGAACTCAATTATGGCGAAAGAATGGTAATGCCCGTATTTAAGTGCCAATGGGTTAAACATCCTGATGGTGTGAAAGTGACAACTACGGGCTGACACTGGTAGACTTGAACAAAATGGGTTATAAAGATGACCCGTGGGTTCTCGCCGATCGTGTTGCACAAGTTTTTTATGTGCAAGATCCAGGAACTGAGAAGATGCACGTAGTTGTTTCTGGAAAGCAAAATATTATTGGGGTTGAAAATGTGGGAGATAATGAAGAGGAATATAATCAGTATGAAGAGATGTACCTTTTCACCGAACCAGAAAACATCAAGCGCGTAGAGAGAAGCATTAAAAAGGATTTGAAACCCTATATGCGAGAAGATGTCAATGCTAGAAAAAATGTATGATATATAGTGTATATATTTGTATCCTCTGAAATCAACTTAGAACAATGCTCCATTTCAGCTTTAGATAGCATGTTTCAAACATTATTAAATTCATCTTCTGTAGAGAAGACTAATTTGGACAAGTGATCCTTTTCGGCTTGCCTATTATATTTATCACCTTCACCTGTTTCATAAGTTATCAAGTTGTATGTGTATACTAATTTCTTCTTACCTATGATGCTGATGGCTTGCCTTCCAACAGATAGATTCCACTTTTCATGTTGTTGAAGACACAATGTACTAATTTGTAATATATTAGTATTGTTTGTAATTCTGAATGATAAAAATTTTAGTATGATTGTACTATATTAGTACACTTTTCCAACAGAGTATGATTGTACTATATTAGTACTGTTTTATAATAAAACAGTTGCTACTACCGACTTTTCTTCGCACTAGTTCAGGAAAACGTGGTCGCATGGCATTGAACAAATCACACGCCTGAACCTGGGGTGTAAGCCCACATCGGCGAAGATCCCGGCCCCTGGACGCGAGATCCGACGGCGCTCCGCTCTCGGAGCACGCGCTCCGCTCCTTTCCTCCCCTTCCCCTATCGCCATCGTCATCTTCCTTCTGTCCGTCTCCACACCCTCCTCGTGCCCACCCGAACCACCCAGAACCTCCTCCGCCTCCACGCCGCGACGCGCGCGCCACCGATCTACCTATAATACCCTTCTCCTCGCCGCGGTGCTCCATTCGCAGCACAGCACTGTACCTTATCGTGTCCGCTACCCCAATCCAGAGAGCTCCGGATTCCAAGCCACTCTAAACCCCGCGCCCCGGATCGAGTTGGCACTCGGGAACAGGAGTGTCCACTGTCCCTAGTTGCAGCCTCCCTGCGACGCCATGGCCTCCGCGCCGCCGCTCGGCGCCGACGTGCTCCTCCCATCCCACTGTCCCACCGCCGCGGCGGCCCCGACTGCGGTCGTCGCTGCGGCGTGGGGCGCGGCGAGGGCGGGGTCGGCAAGGTGCAAGGCGACACGGCTAAGAATGATGAGGACGGGAGGGCTGGCAGCGCCTGTGGTCGGCAGGGGGCGCCGCCGGTCGCCGATCTCTGTGAGGTGCGACGCCAGCAGCCGGGATGGGAGGGTACGGACCACTTATTTAACTCTATTGCCTGCTTTGCTTTTTTCTTTGGGATTGTCTATACAACGCACCTAAGTGTTTTAAGGGCTTCCAACGCGCTTGAACTTTTATCCATTCAGTTTTGAGATGTGTGGCTAGATCTGCTTTGTACTAATAAAAAATTCAAGCATTTCTATAGGTTCTAACACCTGAATTTTAGTTACATTATCATTATACAATAGTTACACCATCGTTATTAAAAAGTTACACAAAAAGATGATTATAGTGATTATAGTGCAAACAAGAATTGGTAGGTCATAGTCTCATAGAACACATAAATTCTTCTTTTCATATACTTTTTATACCTAAAGCACAAATCTTGACACAAATCTAAGTCATTAAAATTCAGGTGTTGGAGTGTGATTTAGCTTTTCCTTTCTCTTTTGATTTGACCCCAGTTCACTTGCCGAGCTTCGTCTTTGGTTCCATGAGGCATTTCCTTGTATGCAATAGTTAGCGCTCGTCATTTTTTATTTTTGTTTCCTAACAGATTACACAACAAGAGTTCACTGAGATGGCGTGGCAAGCGGTTGTCTCGTCCCCCGAGGTGGCCAAGGAGAGTAAGCACCAGATTGTGGAGACCGAACATCTGATGAAATCCTTGTTGGAGCAGAGGAACGGGCTTGCGCGGCGCATCTTTTCTAAGGCTGGAGTTGACAATACAAAGCTTCTCGATGCTACCGAGAAGTTTATCCAGAGGCAGCCCAAGGTGGTGGTTTATCCTAAACACACTTTGATTATCTGTCAGCATAATTTAGAGGATAACTACTTCATTTGCGCTTAATTTTTTCATTCACTGCTGGGTGCTCATTGTACTGTTGGGAACATTGCCATCATCACTGATAGTTGCATATGTTAGGCTCTCCTTTGCTTTACCTATGCAGAAGTCAGCTTCTATTTTCATTTGTCCTCATTTCATACCTGTGGATTGTTTTTGACTGAACTTTCTTGCGGTATAGGATACGGTTGGGTTGTGAACTTTTCAGCTTGTTCAGATAGTACTGTTGTACTTCTTATCAAGTGGTAATAGGATGCTATAGATCAAAATGCATCTCTTATCTCAGCAGATGCATATAGTAGTATTGTTCTGGTGAAGTAGTACTAGGGTGTCACAGATTAAAGTGCATCCCTTACCTCAACTTATGCAGATAGTATTGTTCTACTTCTTACGAAAAAGTACTAGGATGCCATATATAAACATCAATTACCATGCTCCTATTTGCTTTATTTTCAGATGAAAACATTTTGCAATGAGATAACTTTCTGAAGTTCTGTTTGATGATTCAGGTATTAGGTGAAGATCCTGGATCCATGTTGGGACGTGACTTGGAAGCTATGATACAAAGATCAAGAGACTTTAAAAAAGAGTATGGTGACTCGTTTGTCTCAGTTGAACATCTAGTCCTTGGCTTTGCTGATGATAAGCGATTTGGGAGACAACTATTCAAGGATTTTCAAATTAATGTGAAGACCTTGAAATCAGCCATTGAATCGATAAGAGGGAAGCAAAATGTAGTTGATCAAGGTATAAGCTCCCTGTTTTTTTCCTTAATTTCTGAAACTGCAGTAAGCAACCCTGATGTAACTTGTTTGTAGCTCCTAATTTTTTACATGTTTATGCCCTGGTAATAACATAGCCGGTCCCAAGCCCGGGTAAAGGAGGAGAGGTTGTGATAGGCTTGGCGAGCCAACAACTACACTTAGCCATTCTCATGGAAATGAAACCCAATAAAAATTGGTTGGGGCGTAACCCTCTTAGCGACGCGCCATATCGGAACTCGGGTATGGTGTTAAGTGGGCAAGGGCCGGGTCGCCACCGCCTTAGTGGCGCGCCATATCGGAACCCGGATATGGTGTTAAATGAGCAAGGGCCGGATCGCCACCACCTTAGTGGCGCGCTACATCATCGCCCGGATGTAGTGATAAGTGAGCAAGGGTCTTTGCATCTTACTCGACGGGTGCAAATCGTAAGGAAGCTAGCCGAGGAACATAGATTTCGGGTGGGTAGTTGGAATGTAGGATCCTTGACGGGGAAGCTACGTTGAGTTAGTAGATGTTGCCATTAGGAGACGAGTAAATATCCTTTGTGTACAAGAGACTAGATGGGCGGGTCAAAAGGCAAGAGAAGTCGAGAATACCGGTTTTCAAGCTTTGGTATTCTGGATCGGCTGGGACTAGAAATGGCGTAGGCGTTCTAATAGATAAGAGTCTTAAGGATGGAGTAGTGGATGTTCGAAGACGAGGGGATAGGATCATCTTAATCAAGATAGTAATTGGGGACATTGTCTTGAACGTCATTAGTGCTTATGCCCCACAAGTTGGACTCAACATGAGTGCTAAGAGGCAATTTTGGGAGGAATTGGAGGATATGATTAGTAGTGTACCGATAACCGAGAAACTCCTCATAGGAGGAGATCTCAATGGTCATGTGGGTGCATCTAACCTAGGATTTGAGGGAGTACATGGAGGCTTTGGATGCGGCGATAGAAATCAAGAGGGTAAGGACATCCTAGACTTTGCCGTGGCCTATGATCTGTTGGTAGCTAACACCCTCTTTAGGAAGAGGCAATCTCACATAGTGACCTTTAGTAGTGCCCAACACTCTAGCCAGATTGACTTTGTCCTCACTAGGAGAAGGGATAGACGAGAGTGTCTAGATTGTAAGGTAATCCCCGGAGAGTGTGTTGTGACACAACATAAGCTTGTGGTAGTTGATTTTCACTTCCATACATGTTCTTTGCGGGACAAAGGTGTCAAAATCACAAGAACAAAGTGGTAGAAGTTGAAAGGAGAATCACAAGAATCCTTTAAAAATAGGGTGATCATAGAAGGACCCTGGACAGAAAATGGAGATGCAGATAGTATGTGGGTGAAGATGGCAACTTGCATTAGGAAGGTAGCTAGTGAGGTGTTCGGTGTGACAAAAGGAAGGAAACTTGTAGATAAAGACACTTGGTAGTGAAATGAGGATGTACAAAAAACCATTAAGGAGAAGGAGTGTTTCAAGAGTTGGCATGATGATAGAAGCGCAAGCAACATGCTTAAGTACAAAGAGGCCAAAAAAAATGCAGGGCGGACTGTGAGTAAGGCGAGAGGACATGCCTATGATGAGTTATATGAGAGACTAGAGACAAAAGAAGGTGAAAAGGACATATACAAGATAGCAAAAATCCGCAAGAGAAAGATGAGGGATTTCAATCAAGTCAAATGCATCAAAGATGAAACTGACCGCATTCTAGTGAAGGATGAAGAGATTAAGAATAGATGGCGGGATTACTTTAATGGGCTATTAAATGATGGGAATGGGAGCACTACGGTTGAGTTGGATGACTCCTTTGATGACTCCAACAGGCAGTTCGTGCGGAGGATACAAGAGTTTGAGGTTAAGGAGGCCTTAAAGAGGATGAAAGGAGGAAAAGCTCTCGGCCCTGATGATGTCCCTATTGAGGTGTGGAGATGCCTTGGGGACGTGGCAATAGTATGGCTCACAAAGCTATTCAACCACATTTTTCAGTCAAACAAGATGCCTGAAGAATGGAGGAAAAGTATATTAGTACCTATCTTCAAAAATAAAGGAGATATTCAAAGTTGTACTAATTATCGAGGGATTAAGCTTATAAGTCATACTATGAAGCTTTGGGAGAGAGATTGAACACCGCCTGAGGAAAGTGACCAATGTCACTAAAAACCAGTTTGGTTTTATGCCTGGGAGGTCTACAATGGAGGCGATTTTCTTGCTTCGTCACCTTATGGAGAGATATAGGGAGCAGAAGAAGGACTTGCATATGGTGTTCATTGACTTAGAGAAGCGTATGACAAGATACCAAGGTCAGTCATGTGGTGGGCACTAGAGAAACATAAAGTGCCAACAAAGTACATTACCCTTATCAATGATATGTACAATAATGTTAGGACAAGTGTGCGCGTAAGTGATAGTGAGACTGATGCATTTCCTATCACGGTAGGCCTACATCAAGGATCGGCTTTGAGCCCATACATCTTTTCCTTGGTGATGGATGAGGTGTCGAAGGATATACAAGGGGATATCCCTTGGTGCATGCTCTTTGCCGATGATGTAGTGCTGGTAGATGAAACTAGGGATGGTGTTGATAAGAAATTAGAGTTATGAAAAACCTTAGAGTCCAAGGGGTTTAGACTTAGTAGGACCAAGACCGAGTATATGAGGTGTGACTTTAGTGGTGTTGCTCGTGAAGAGGGGAATGTTAGTCTACAAGGACAAATAGTACCTAGAAGGGACTCTTTTCGATACTTAGGATCAATGTTGCAAAGCAATGGCGATATTGATGAGGATGTTTGCTATAGGATCAAGGTAGGGTAGATGAAATGGCGACAAGCCTCTGGAATCCTATGTGATAGGAAAGTCCCACAAAAGCTAAAAGGGAAGTTCTATAGGACGGTGATTAGACCCGCGATGCTCTATGGGGCGGAATGTTGGCCAACTAAACGGCAACATGTCCAACAAATGAGTGTCGCAGAGATGCGCATGCTACGGTGGATGTGCGGGCACACGAGAAGAGACCGAATAAGGAATGAGGCGATTCGTGATAAGGTAGGGGTGGCGCCGATTGAAGAGAAGTTAGTCCAACATCGACTTAGGTGGTTTGGACATATCCAGCGTCGGCCTCCAGAAGCACCGGTTAACAGTGAGATTTTAAAAGGTAGAGAAAATATTAGGAGAGGTAGGGGACGACCAAGGTTGATCTGGGAGGAGGCGGTAAAACGAGATTTGAGAGATTGGAATGTATCCAGAGACTTAGCTCATGATAGGACCGCATGGAAAGTAGCAATTCATGTGCCAGAACCTTAGTCTTATTTCTTTTTTTTTCCTTTCTTGTTTTTTCTTTTTTTCTTTTTTTCCTTTTTCTTTTTTTTTTCTTTTCCTTTTTTTCTTTTCCTTTTTTTTTCTTTTTTTTTTCTTGTTCTTATATCTCTTCCTCTCTTTTACTTCATTGATATTGGGTTTCATGTCTAGCCGACCCCAACATGCTTGGGATAAAGGCTTGGTTGTTGTTGTTGTTATATGCCCTGATAAAATTTTATCATGTCACCTATTTACTCATCTATGAGTAAACCATGGTAAGTTAACTTGCTTCTGGTTTGGTTGGAATACGCCAGTATTCCTATTGGGTGACAAGGCTTATGATAACTAGCCATCGATATCTAGTCTTTCTAAAATAATTAGGGTGTGTTCGGTTGGTTACTGAACATTGTCACGCTAAACATTAGTCATGCCACAACTTCGTTAGCTAGTGTTTGGTTGTCTGCCACAACTGCGGCTTGTCATACTGGTATCCTACATATCATAGACCCATATCTTTGCCAAACTTTGCCAAAAATGTGATGAGCATTTTGTTCACCACACTTTTGGCAAAGTTTGTTTGGCAAAGAAGTGTGCAATGTTGGGCTATCATCCGAACATGCCCCTAGTTGCTGCCCTTCTTGATGCTCGTTTTGTATATGAGCATTTACATTGTCATGGAACTAAAAAATAAAAATACATTACTATTATACTTATTAGATATGTGTTTTTTCAACTATAACCTTGTGGACCTAGTTCACTAGTGATATTATCACAAAATTACCTTAAATGAATTATTTTCAACAGATCCTGAGGGGAAATATGAAGCTTTGGACAAGTATGGAAAGGACCTGACAGCTATGGCGCGCCAAGGGAAGCTTGATCCAGTTATTGGAAGAGATGATGAGATCCGTAGATGTATACAGATTCTATCTCGAAGAACAAAAAACAATCCGGTTTTGATTGGTGAACCTGGTGTTGGAAAAACAGCTATAGCTGAAGGGTAGGCTTAAAAGACATTGAAAAGCATTCTTTTTGTCTTACAAAGTATCAAATTAGTTCCTCTAACTTGATTTTCCTATCTTTTTTTAGGCTTGCTCAAAGGATTGTACAAGGAGATGTCCCTCAAGCTCTGACAAACCGCCGGGTAAGTTGTTCATGTATTTATGTTTTTTCAAGGTCATACAGATATCAGACTTTGTCCTTGAATACATGACTGTCTTGTTACTTACATATCCTCATATCTTTTCAGTATATAGTTGTAGAGCACATTGCACAGAAGTGTTCTTTAATAAAGACACTATATTTTCTTGTGTGTTTTGGCATACAGGTTGATACTAGTTAGTTGGCTGTTCTGTGAAACTTTTGGCAATGTATCTTGAATGCTTAAGTCAGTTTCAAAATTATTGAATTATGTGCCTGTTGCTGATTTAGGGGACTTATTAACTTTTTGTTTGAGAACACCATCTAATATTATTGTTAATTATATTTAAGTGGTGAACCACTGTAACGATGTAACCTTTCATTATTGATTTTAAGTTTTTTGTTTTCTTTTACAGCTAATTGCCCTTGATATGGGAGCTTTGATTGCTGGTGCTAAATATCGTGGAGAGTTTGAGGATAGGCTGAAGGCTGTTCTCAAAGAAGTCACAGATTCTGATGGACAGACCATTCTTTTCATTGATGAAATTCACACTGTTGTTGGAGCAGGTAACAATATGTATTATGTTTCCTTGTTTCATCAGCTGCTGGATTATTTCTGCCAGATAATTAACTTCAAATTATTTTTACTTCGTTATGGGCGGACCTGGCACAGTGGTAGTGTGTCTCCACTTGTGTCTTGAGGTCTTGGGTTCGAACCAGCCTCTCTGCAAAAAGCAGGGATAAGGCTGTCTAGAAATAACCCTTCCCCAGACCCCACATGTGTGGGAGCCTTCAGCACTGGGTACGCCCTTTTTTATTTACTTTGTTATAGTTTTTTGTTCAAAGGAGGAGGGGTAAAGGAGGAGGGGTTGTGATAGGCTTGGCGAGCCAACAACTACACTTAGCCATTCTCATGGAAATGAAACCCAATAGAAATTCGTTGGAGCGTAACCCTCTTAGCGATGCACCATATTGGAACCCGGGTATGGTGTTAAGTGGGCAAGGGCCGGGTCGCCACCGTCTTATGGCGTGCCATATCGGAACCCGGATACAACAACAACAACCAAGCCTTTATCCCAAGCATGTTGGGGTCGACTAGACATGAAACCCAATATCAATGAAGTAAAAGAGAGGAAGAGATATAAGAACAAGAAAAAAGAAAAAGAAAAAAAAGAAAAAAAGCCAAAACCAAAAAAGAGAAAAAAGAAAAAAAGAGAAAAAAGAGAAAAAAGAAAAGAAAAAAAAGAAAAGAAAAAGAAACAAGACTAGGGTTCTGGCACATGAATTGCTACTTTCCATGCGGTCCTATCATGAGCTAAGTCTCTGGATACATTCCAATCTCTCAAATCTCGTTTTACCGCCTCCTCCCAGGTCAACCTTGGTCGTCCTCTACCCCTCCTAATATTTTCTCTACCTCTTAAAATCTCACTGTTAACCGGTGCTTCTAGAGGCCTCTGCTGGATATGTCCAAACCACCTAAGTCGATGTTGGACTAACTTCTTTTCAATCGGTGCCACCTCTACCTTATCACGAATCACCTCATTCCTTATTCGGTCTCTTCTCGTGTGCCCGCACATCCACCGTAGCATGCGCATCTCTGCGACACTCATTTGTTGGACATGTTGCTGTTTAGTTGGCCAACATTCCGCCCCATAAAGCATCGCGGGTCTGATCACCGTCTTATAGAACTTCCTTTTTAGCTTTTGTGGGACCTTCCTATCACATAGGATTTCAGAGGCTTGTCCCCATTTCATCCACCCTACCTTGATCCTGTGGCAAACATACTCATCAATATCGCCATTGCTTTGTAACATTGATCCTAAGCAGGGTCCCATAAGGCGCTAGGCGCCAGGCGGCCGGTGACCAACCGCCTAGAGCCTAGGCGTGCCTAGGCGTTCCTAGGCGGTGCCCAGGCGTTTTACACTAATGCAAATAATTAAAAAAATTGAAAATACAAAGGTATATTCATACCTAATTTTTTGCTACAACACTGATTTTCTGCACTCCTTTTCTTCATTTTATCAAACTCTTGCTCCTAAGAGTAACATGGAAAGACAAATATTAGTGAAATATCATTAACTTATGAGTTTTGACATAATAGATCAATAAGAAAATAATGAATACTAATATAAAAGAATTGGTACTCATCTTAGTAATCTCATGTGCCCTTGTTGTTGTCTTCAATAATGGGTACTTCTGAATTCTAATTTCACAAACAAATGACAATTCATTGCAGATTCTAGCTTAGCTCAGAACTGCATGAGGAATTGATAAATAGATTTCTTGCTTAGTTCAGAATTAAAAGATACATGAACGGTGAAGTCAGGAGTCCATTACACAATAAAAATACAAATGACAATTCATTGCAGATTGGTTCATCTTGCTCAATCCTCATCCATGTCTTCCTCTTGTTCCTCAAATTCCTCTTCTTCTGAATCAAATTCCTCTTCTGCATAAATCTCTCTTATTCTTGTGCTTCGACGAACTTGAAGTTGTTCTTCCACTCCCATTGCTTCTCTAATAACAGACCAAGAAATATCTGTGCCAACCATTTGTTCATCTTCATCCCTATAAACAACTAGTGCACAATCATCACCACCCTCAAATAGAAATCCTTAAGCTTCAGTTGTTTCACTAGATAGGAGGACATCTGTGATTGTCTTGGACTTGATTTTTGCTCTCTTGTTTATCAACTTAGAATTGAATTGGATGAAGACAAGAGCGTTGAGGCGTTCAGTAGTTAGCCTATTCCTTCTTTTTGAATGTATCTATACATGATAAGTGAATAAATAAATTTCAGCAAGCTTAACAACCATCTATTCAGTTCAGTTCACAGCTAGCAGCAAATAAATAACAGGAAACAGCAAAGAGCTAACATAATTCAATGAGACATATATAAAAGCCAAACTATATCAAAGATGCTCCAATTTCTTTCACATCCAGAAGAGCTTGAAGTTAGTGACAGGGTCCGCACAACCATCCTTTGTAGAATAGGTGTCCCACTTCCATATAGCCTCCACCATGAAGCTGTAAAAGTGCATTAGTTAAAACTTAAAACTGTACAATACAATTCAGAATTAAATTGCATTAGCTATTGCAAATTTACCTAGATTATAGTCAAAGTTTTGACAAGTCCTAGCAAGCTTCTTTGTAAATGAACCTTCCTTGTTTTGAAATAGCCTAAGTTCGGTGTTCACAACTTGATCTTGCTTATCCTCATCATCATGATAGAAGGTCTCAACACAATTGATGAACCCTTCTATTACAGTGCCATCATCAAAAATTGAAGTATTGGTATAACTATAGTAAGGATTCAACAGATATGCAGCCAAATGCAATGGAGAGTCAAGGCGTCCATTCATCTTTTTATCAACAATAGACATGACATCTTTGTAACGAGCCTCCATATCACTATACATTGTTTAATCTCTCTCTTTGCCTTGATTAATTCTTCAAATAGGAAACCCATAGATGGCTTCACATCCCCATCTACCAAACGAAGGACCTTTACTAGAGGTTCAAAAACACTCAAACACATCTTGACATCCTTCCAAAAAGTTGGGCTCATCATCATTGCGGTTGCATTCTTTCCTTTCACTTCACATCTCTCAATGTGTCCCACTTGCTATCAACCACTATCTTTCTTAGTTGATCTTTCTTCTCCAAAATGCTGCCCAAAGTAAGAAAAGCTGAAGCAAATCTAGTCACACCTGGCTTTATGATCTCTCTCCCCTCTGTGAAGTGCCTCATACACTCCAAGGTTCTTGTGTGTCCATACACAAAGATTGTGAATGCCTTTGCTTGATCAAGCACCTTCTTGAACCTTGGTAGGTTACCAATTCCTTGCAACATCAAGTTGATTGTGTGCGTAGCACAAGAAGTCCAAAATATGCTAGGCCTTTTAGTTAACATTAGCTTCTTAGCCCCCATGTTGTTAGAAGCATTGTCTGTCACAACTTGGACCACTTCATTCTCCCCAACTTCTTCAATTGCTTTGTCTACTAGCTCAAAAATGAGTTCACTCGTGTGTGACACCTCCTTAGAATTAAGAAAACTTGTTCCCTCGGCACAATTTGTTACCATGTTCATTATGCTTCTCCTCTTCCTATCTGACCATGCATCCGTCATGATAGAGCATCCATTCTTCATCTTTTCAGCATCACGTTCTTTTAGCAAACTCTTAGTTCTTTCAAATTCCTCATTCAACAGAACTCCCCTCAGGTGCTCTTGAGAAGGCGACTCAAACCCTACATCAAATTGACCAATTGCTTCACACATTTGTACAAACTCATCATTATTGATAGCATTGAATGGTATGGCTGCAAAACAATATATGTGAATACTTGTTAGCCACCCCGCTAAAAATCTACAATAAAAGACTATTATGGCAGCAATGTTCAGTTTTTACTTATCATGTGTATACACCCATCTTGTTACATATTTTTGCACATCATGTGTTCTTTGCTTCCAAAGCTCCTTGTTAAGGTTTTGTTGCTTCAAAGCTTCATCTTGAGTTGCAGTTGGATCAATTGACTTTGTCCACTTATCAATGGGTCCTAACTTGTGAGGCTCCGAGCTGCCAACACAAGTAACTTCATCCTCATCTCCTCCAACTCGAGACACGTTCACTTCTTCTCTAAGATTTAGAAGACGAACGGTCCTCTCCCTTCTCTTCCTTGTTGCCTCCTCAAGTGATTTCTTGCACTTCTCTTTTGCCTCTGTTGAGCTCTTCTTGCACTTAGCAACAGCAGATCCAACATGTGCTACATGTTGCTTCCGACGGTTAATACCTCCTGAGCTGACATGGTTACAAAGCAAGCACCAAACTTGTCCTTATTATTAACATCAATTAGAACTCCATACTCCCATTCTATGTCATCTGACTTTCTTTTCAGCATAACCACACTCTCAGTTTCTGCTGCCGCTGTCCCACTCATCTCCCCCGACATTGACATCCTACAGGCTACAACAACACAAAGCCTTATAAACGCTCATAAAGCCTAATATGGTCATGAAGAATTCAGCAAAGGTGATAACAAGTGAAACTGAAACTTTGATAATACAAATGTACTAGAATGAATAGAACCCTTTCATTGCAAATGTTACTTAAATTCTTTGTACAGTTGCAAGAACAGAGGCGGGGGGGGGGGGGGGGCAGCTCATACATGGCCAGAAGTACAGGAGGGAAGACCGGAAGAGGTCACCTTGCTTGAGGTAGTTGGAGCCTGCGTAGTCGGCGCCCCTGGAAGGAGGTCGGGATCTTAGCGGGCGGTGGAGTGGCGCGCGGGAATCTCGAATGGACCGGAGAATGGAACCTCGGGCGGGAGCGAGCGCGATTGGTGCCTCGGGCGGGAGCGCCGGGGGGGGGGGGGATTCCAGAGCGCGCGCGCGGGGGGGGGGGGGGGGGGGGCAATCCGGCGGGAGCGCGTGGTGGGGGGGGGAATCCGCTGGAGCGCGCGCGTGTTTTCCCGCGAAAACTCGTTGTCGCCTCCGCGCGCCTACCCCGCCTCCGCCCGCCTGGGCAAGCGCCGCGCACCGCCTAGGCGCGTCCTCCGCCTCGCCTCCGCCTACCCCCCGGGGTGCAGCGTCGGGGCACCGCGTAAGCGCGCCTAGGCGAGCGCCTTTTGACGCCTTGCGGAACACTGATCCTAAGTATCGGAAAGAGTCCCTTCTAGGTACTACTTGTCCTTGTATACTAACATTTCCCTCTTCACGAGCAACACCACTAAAGTCACACCTCATATACTCGGTCTTGGTCCTACTAAGTCTAAACCCCTTGGACTCTAAGGTTTGTCTCCATAACTCTAATTTCTTATCAACACCATCCCTAGTTTCATCTACCAACACTACATCATCGGCAAAAAGCATGCACCAAGGGATATCCCCTTGTATATCCTTCGACACCTCATCCATCACCAAGGAAAAGATGTATGGGCTCAAAGTTGATCCTTGATGTAGCCCTACCGTGATAGGAAATGCATCAGTCTCACTATCACTTACACGCACACTTGTTCTAACATTATTGTACATATCCTTGATAAGGGTAATTCACTTTGTTGGAACTTTATGTTTCTCTAGTGCCCACCACATGACTAACCTTGGTATCTTGTCGTATGCCTTCTCCAAGTCAATGAACACCATATGCAAGTCCTTCTTCTGCTCCCTATATCTCTCCATAAGGTGACGAAGCAAGAAAATCACCTCCATTGTAGACCTCCTAGGCATAACCAAACTGGTTTTTAGTGACATTGGTCACTTTCCTCAGGCGGTGTTCAATCACTCTCTCCCAAAGCTTCATAGTATGACTAATAAGCTTAATCCCTCGATAATTAGTATAACTTTGAATATTTCCTTTATTTTTGAAGATAGGTACTAATATATTTTTCCTCCATTCTTCAGGCATCTTGTTTGACTGAAAAATGTGGTTGAATAGCTTTGTGAGCCATACTATTGCCACGTCCCCAAGTCATCTCCACACCTCAATAGGGACATCATCAGGGCCGAGAGGCTTTCCTCCTTTCATCCTTTTTAAGGCCTCCTTAACCTCAAACTCTTGTATCCTTCGCACGAACCGCCTGTTGGAGTCATCAAAGGAGTCATCCAACTCAACCATAGTGCTCCCATTCGCATCATTGAATAGCCATTAAGGTAATCCCGCCATCTATTCTTAATCTCTTCATCCTTCACTAGAATGCGGTCAGTCTCATCTTTGATGCATTTAAATTGATTGAAATTCCATCTTCCTCTCGCGGATTTTTGCTATCTTGTATATGTTCTTTTCACCTTCTTTTGTCTCTAGTCTCTCATATAACTCATCATAAGCCTTTCCTCTTGCCTTACTCACAGCCCGCCTTGCATTTTTCTTGGCCTCTTTGTACTTAAGCATGTTGCTTGCGCTTCTATCATTATGCCAACTCTTGAAACACTCCTCCTTAATGACTTTTTGTACATCCTCATTCCACCACCAACGTTTTTATCTACAAGTTTCCTTCCTTTTGTCACACCGAACACCTCACTAGCTACCTTCCTAATGCAAGTTGCCATCTTCACCCACATACTATCTGCATCTCCATTTTCTGCCCAGGGTCCTTCTGTGATCACCCTATTTTTAAAGGATTCTTGTGGTTCTCCTTTCAACTTCCACCACTTTGTTCTTGTGATTTTGACACCTTTGTCCCGCAAAGAACATGTATGGAAGCGAAAGTCAACTACCACAAGCTTATGTTGTGTTACAACACACTCCCCGGGGATCACCTTACAATCTAAACACTCCCGTCTATCCCTTCTCCTAGTGAGGATAAAGTCAATCTGGCTAGAGTGTTGGGCACTACTAAAGGTCACTAGGTGAGATTGCCTCTTCCTAAAGAGGGTGTTAGCTACCAACAGATCATAGGCTACGTCAAAGTCTAGGATGTCCTTATCCTCTTTATTTCTATCGCCGCATCCAAAGCCTCAATGTACTCCCTCAAATCCTAGGTTAGTTGCACCCACATGACCATTGAGATCTCCTCCTATGAGGAGTTTCTCGGTTATCGGTACACAAGTAACCATATCCTCCAAGTCCTCCCAAAATTGCCTCTTAGCACTCATGTTGAGCCCAACTTGTGGGGCATAAGCACTAATGACGTTCAAGACAATGTCCCCAATTACTATCTTGATTAAGATGATCCTATCCCCTCGTCTTCGAACATCCACTACTCCATCCTTAAGACTCTTATCTATTAGAACACATACGCCATTTCTAGTCCCAGCAGATCCAGAATACCAAAGCTTGAAACCGGTATTCTCGACTTCTCTCGCCTTCTGACCCGCCCATCTAGTCTCTTGTACACAAAGGATATTTACTCGTCTCCTAATGGCAACATCTACTAACTCACGTAGCTTCCCCGTCAAGGATCCTATATTCCAATTACCCATCCGAAATCTATGTTCCTCGACTAGCTTCCTTACGCTTTGCAACCGTCAAGGTCGCCATGTTTATGACAAGGGTGACCTCTGTACAGGAGGAGCCTGTACAGGAACGTCCTACGCGCCCACTGGAGATAGTGGAGGGACGTGTCTTCGCTCACCGCAGCAACGACGACGACTTCGATGACACTCGTTGGTACCTCGACAAGGGCGCAACCAACCACATGACGGGTTCGCGCGCCGTCTTCTCCAAGCTCGACGAAAACGTTGTCAGAACCATCAAGTTCGGCGACAACTCCGTCGTGTGTATCCAGGGGAAGGGTACGGTCCTATTCGCCGCCAAGACGGGTGAGCACAGGAGGCTCACCGGTGTCTACCTCATCCCGCGCCTCACCACCAACCTCATCAGCGTCGGCCAGCTGGATGAGGATGGCTACAGCATCACGGTGCATGGAGGAGTGATGCACATACGGGATGAGCAGCATCGTCTCCTCACACGAGTTCAGCGCGACGACAGCAAGCTGTACTCCATCAGGCTCAACATCACATGTCCGGTTTCCCTAACCGCGAGGCGTGATGATGTTGCGTGGCGTTGGCACGAACGCTACGGACACGTCAGCTTCCAGGCGCTTCCGAAGTTGGCACGAGAGGAGATGGTGCTCGGGCTTCCGCAAATTGATCACGCCGATCAATTGTGCGAAGCTTGCTTGGTCAGGAAGCAGAGGCGCTCCAACTTCCCCAAGCAAGCTCTGCGGCGTGCGGAGGGCGCGCTCGACCTTGTCCACGGCGACATCTGTGGGCCTATCACGCCGACGACTCCAAGCGGCAAGAAGATGTTCTTGTTGCTAGCGGATGACATGAGCCGCTATATGTGGCTCTATCTTCTAGCAACAAAGGACCAGGCGTTGGACTTAATTCAGCAATTCAAGGCGACAACTGAATTAGAGTCCGGGAGGAGGCTGAAGCTACTCCGTACTGATCGCGAAGGGGAGTTCACCTCACAGGAGTTCGGCGAGTACTGCGTTCAGCACGGAGTTCAACGTCAACTCACAGCCTCGTATACGCCGCAGCAAAACGGGGTTGTGGAGTGGCGCAACCAGACGGTGTTCGGCATGGCGAGGAGCATGTTGAAGGCGAAGGGTATGCCCAGGATTTTTTGGGGTGAGGCAGTTATCACGGCTGTCTATATCTTGAATCGATCCCCTACCCGCGGCCTCGACGGGAAGACGCCATATGAAGCTTGGCATGGAGAGCGACCAGCCGTCAATTATTTTTGAACTTTTGGGTGTGTGGGGCATGTAAAGAACACGCGCCCCCACCTGAAAAAGTTGGAAGACCGGAGTACTCCGATGATTTTTCTTGGCTATGCTGCAGGAATGAAGGGCTATCAGATGTATAATCCGGCTGATGGGCGCACACACATATCACGTGACGTAATATTCGACGAGGCGGCCAAGTGGGACTGGGGAGAAGGAGCAGGAGAAGAGGACTACACCGCCTTCCACGTCGACTCCTTAGGTCCAGCACCTGCTGGACCTGCTGTTCCAGCACCCGGAGAGGTGCTGCAGGGTCCGGAGGGGCCGAACAGCACCCCAGCTGTGCCCAGGAAGGGCACAGAAGGGTCTGTCCGGACCCTAGGAGTTCCTGCGCCAGCCTCTAGACCTGCTGGAGAGAGTCCAGCACCTGCAGCGTCGCCCCAAGGGTCACTGCAGGGGCTGTCCAACGCAAATCAGGGCTGGGACAGTCCTGCACGGGGTCAGCAGCAGCGGGGCGTTCCGGACTTGAAGATTCCAGCACCTTCGTCGCACCCTGGAATCCTCCACGGCCCATTTGCTTCGCCACACCGCTGTCGGACCCCGGCAGCAACGTCGTCGACGCCTACCACGACGACGGCGCGAAACTACGGTTCCACACGATGCGCAACGTGCTTGGAACCCTCACCTATCATGGTCGGGCTGAGCGCCCACCAAGCTTGGAGGAGGGGGAGCTCATGTTCACCGCGGAGGAGCCCACGTCCTTCGCCGATGTTGAGGAACACCCGTGCTGGAGACGGGCCATGCTTGAGGAGATGGAGTCTATAGAAGAAAACAAGACTTGACAACTTGTTAATCTTCCTGCAGGACACAAGCCCATTGGCCTCAAATGGGTGTTCAAGGTGAAGAAGGACGAGCATGGGGAGGTGGTGAAGCACAAGGCTCGATTGGTGGCAAAAGGCTATGTCCAACGACAAGGAATATATTTTGACGAGGTATTTGCTCCTGTAGCTCGTCTCGAATCTGTTCGCTTGCTCCTTGCAGTTGCTGCACACAAGGGGTGGGAGGTACACCACATGGACGTGAAGAGCGCCTTCCTGAACGGCGACTTGATGGATGAGGTGTACGTCTCCCAACCCGTTGGCTTCATCATTGACGGAGCCGAACATAAGGTGTATTGGCTCAAGGAGACTTTATATGGACTTCGTCAGGCGCCCAGGGCCTGGAATGCCAAGCTCAACTATAGCTTGCTATCGCTTGGTTTCCAGAAGAGTACGAGCGAGCACGGGATTTATTTCCGTGGGGCTGAAGATGAGAAGCTCATCGTCGGCGTGTACGTCGACGATCTTGTGATTACAGGAGGAGGCGCTCTCAAGAAGTTCAAAGGGGAGATGATGAAGAGGTTCAAGATGAGCGACTTGGGTCTCTTGTCATATTATCTTGGCCTGGAGGTGCGGCAAACTGATGCAGTGATAAGCGTTGGGTAGGCGGCCTACGCTTCCAAACTTGTCTCTAAAGCTGGCCTGGAAGGATGCAACCCCTGTGCATTCCCCATGGAGCAAGGCATCAAGCTTTGCAAGACAAGTGATAGCCCGTTGGTGCATGCAACGGACTATAGGAGCTTGGTTGGAGGGCTGCGATACTTGGTGAACACACGTCCCGATCTTGCCTACTCGGTCGGGTACGTGAGTCGGTTTCTAGAGGAGCCCAAGGAGGATCACTTTGCTGCAGTCAAACGCATTGTACGCTACATAGCGGGTACAATCAATTATGGAGTCTTCTGTGCAAGAGGAGACATGGAGCTTATTGGGTACTCGGATAGTGACTATGCGGGAGACGTGGAGGATCGCAAGAGCACAAGCGGGGTGCTGTTTTGTCTTGGAAACAACCCCGTTTCATGGCAGTCCTGCAAGCAGAAGGTGGTGGTCTTGTCCTCATGTGAAGCAGAATATATCGCAGCAGCTCAAGGGGCATGTCAAGGTGTATGGATGACACGGCTGATGGAGGACTTAGCTGGGAAATCGAAGGCACCGGTGCTGCAGGTTGATAACAAGTCAGCTATAGACAAGTCAGCTATAGACATCGATGTCAAGTACCACTACATACGGGAGCGTGTGGACAACGGTACTATTGTGCTTGAGCAAATCTCCACTCAAGACCAGATGGTGGACATCTTGACCAAGGCTCTTGGAAGACAGAAGTTCGTGGAGATGAGG
The DNA here is from genome assembly GCA_030760725.1 of Neostapfia colusana. Lineage (NCBI taxonomy): Eukaryota > Viridiplantae > Streptophyta > Magnoliopsida > Poales > Poaceae > Neostapfia > Neostapfia colusana. Next base: position 63,399,215 of record JASWHV010000015.1, read on the forward strand.
AGAAAGATCGGGATCCTAGACGTGGGCCAGTGTCAGGATCAGGAGGAGAATGTGGGCTGATCTGCCCCTGGCCCAGGGCGGCCAGAACTGGGCCGAGTGGGGTGGTCTGCTCTGGCCCAGGCCGGGCCACCTTTCTAGAAGAAATCTGGGTTTAATCTTCTTAGAGATAGACTAAAAGATCCTTTTGTAATAGATTAGAAGGGGGGTTATATATACAAGCCAAAACACCCCAAAAGTTGAGAGAGTTGAATAAAGAAATTTTCCTCTAGTTTTTCTGCCCTAGCCGCCTCTCTCCCCTGCTGCAGCCGCCGCTCCCCTCTTCCTCTCCCAAGTCGGCACCACCACCAGAAACCCTAGCCGCCACAGGGGCTAGGGTCTGCCGCCGCCCAGGTCTCCAGCCGCCTCTCCAGCAGCTGCCCAAGACTGCTGCTGTTTCCAGACGCCTCTTCAGCAGCCGCCCAAGACTGCTGCTATTCCAGCCGGCGCTAGGGCTTCATCTTTCCCAAGCTGCTGACTCCCTTCTCAACCCTAGCTGCCATTAGGTTTGGTTCAGCACCATCAAAGTCTGAGTTCAGATTGATTTGCTAGTTCAGATCAGTTTGTACAGCAAGAACAGAGAAGTTTTGGGGCTGGAATTGCAACACTGGGGGGGGGGGGGCAGATCCAGACAAATCCATGGTAGAGCGACCTCATATGCGGCGGCGTGCAAGCAAAGCCAGACGGTGACGGCGCGGCATGGGCCTGCTGCGAAGGAGCCAAAGGGTGATGGTGCAGCATGGGTACTAGGGGACCTTGACATCACGTTGGCGGCCGTGAAGGGGCGTAGGACAACTGGGCCGAAGTGGGCCTGTCAGATGATGGGAACGGAGAACCATCTGTGATGGGCCTTTGAATGTTTGGTCAGGTGGACAAGAGAGGAGCCTCATAATGGGCTTGGTGGGCCTATCAGTGGGCTTGTCAGTGGTAAAAGGAACAAATGATGTGGAGTTTGGTCATGAGCAAGGTGTGCTCGGGATGTAGATGCGCCCATCCCGAGGTTGAGTGCAGGATGAAGATGAGCTCATCTTGGAGTTGAAGATGGACCAACCCAAAATTATGTGCAGGATGAAGATGTGACCATCTTAGAGATGAAGATGTGCACATCTCGAAGTGTAGTGGTCGAGATGAAGATGTGACCATCTCGAATGAGTGTTCGGAATGAAGATGCATCTATCCCGAGGTCAAGCGTGGGATGATGTGTTCATCTTAGGGATGATGTGTTCACCCCGAAATTAGTGTATGGGATGATGTGTTCGTCTTAGAGATGATGTGTGCATCTCGTGGTTCTACAGGGTGATGTGTTTATCCCCGGGTGTAGTTGTGTCCATCCCAAAAGTGTGTGTAGGGTGGAAGTGTGTTTCCATCCTAATATGAGTGATCTAGAAAAAAACAAGATTAGGGTGTAATTGTTAGAGTTAATCTAGTTTGTATAGAATAGGATAGAGGTAGAGATAGGTTACATGTCCATCTCTAATTAGAGTAGGAGCCTTGGGGTAGTATTAGACTAGGATTCTATGTAATTGGGCTGTATATAGGCAACCATAGTTTGAGGAAATAATCAATAGAATCTAAAGGAGGAGAAATTCAGAGATTAATCTCCCAGATTTACAACAAAGTCTATGTAAGGCAAAGTATTGAAGCGTAGCCACTCACAAATGCATTTTGTCCCTATTTTTCTTTTTCATTTTATGATGGAAAGGAAAGTATATGCTCTATACTAAACAGTTAGATGCAACATTCAATTTTTAATAGATCAATGAATGGCATGCTGCAATAAGTTGTCCTGATCTGACGATGTAAGATCCTGTCCAATGGTTTAGAGGGTTAGATGTTAATATGAAACTACATGTGAAAAAATCTGCATGATTTTGCTACCTCAACATACAGGGCATTTAATGATCATCTTATCCAGGTGCCACGAATGGTGCAATGGATGCTGGTAATCTTCTCAAACCAATGCTTGGGAGAGGAGAACTACGTTGTATAGGTGCAACAACCCTTGATGAGTACCGCAAGTACATTGAGAAAGATCCAGCATTGGAGCGGCGCTTCCAACAAGTTTTTGTTGACCAGCCTACAGTTGAAGATACAATCTCTATACTCCGAGGGCTACGAGAGAGATATGAGCTGCACCATGGGGTACGCATATCTGACAGTGCCCTTGTAGCTGCAGCTGTTCTTTCAGACCGATATATCAGTGGACGATTCTTGCCTGACAAAGGTGATTTATTCGATTCAGCATCATTGGTACTTTATACTACTTACCTTCTCAGACTGGAACTATTGTGGCGCCTACTTCAAGATGTTTTGTGACCATTCTAACAAGTGCTTATGTTTTGTTACAGCAATTGATTTGGTCGATGAATCAGCTGCCAAGTTGAAAATGGAGATAACATCAAAGCCAACTGCACTAGATGAGATCGATCGTGCTGTCCTGAAGCTTGAAATGGAGCGTCTTTCACTGACAAATGATACAGACAAAGCATCAAAAGACAGACTATCCCGCATTGAAGCAGAACTGTCGCTCTTGAAGGATAAACAGCGTGAGTTGACTGAGCAGTGGGATCATGAGAAATCAGTTATGACAAAAATTCAATCTATCAAAGAAGAGGTCATGCTTGGATTTTCTGTATAACATGCTACATTATATACCAACAGAGTTGGTTTTGTCAGACAGCTAACCTACATGTATTTGTTGTAACAGATTGACAGGGTAAATGTGGAGATTCAGCAGGCAGAACGTGAGTATGATCTCAATCGTGCTGCTGAACTGAAGTACGGCAGTCTGAATGCCTTGCAGCGCCAGCTTCAAACAACAGAAAAGGAGCTAGATGAATACCAGAGTTCTGGGAAATCCATGCTAAGAGAAGAGGTGACCCAAGACGATATTGCTGAAATAGTGAGCAGGTGGACAGGTATTCCGGTTTCTAAACTAAAGCAATCTGACAGAGAAAAGTTGCTCTATTTGGAGGAAGAGCTGCACAAGCGTGTTGTTGGGCAGGATCCTGCAGTAAAAGCAGTTGCAGAGGCCATTCAGAGATCCAGAGCTGGTCTCTCTGACCCAAATCGTCCCATTGCCAGCTTCATGTTCATGGGACCCACAGGAGTTGGCAAAACAGAGTTAGCAAAAGCCCTTGCTGCTTTTATGTTCAACACTGAGGAAGCTGTTGTTAGGATTGACATGAGCGAGTACATGGAGAAGCATTCAGTCTCAAGATTGATTGGTGCTCCACCGGGTTATGTAGGATATGAAGAGGGTGGTCAGCTAACAGAGGCTGTTCGTCGGAGACCTTATTCTGTTGTCTTGTTTGATGAGATTGAGAAAGCTCATTCAGATGTCTTCAATGTTTTTCTTCAAATATTGGATGACGGTAGGGTTACTGACTCACAGGGCCGAAAAGTTAGCTTCACCAATACTGTTATTATCATGACATCCAATGTTGGGTCACAGTACATATTAAACATGGAGGAAGAAGGTGGGTCATCTGATTCATCCTATGAGAACATAAAGAGGAGGGTGATGGATGCTGCAAGATCTGTTTTCCGCCCAGAGTTCATGAATCGTGTAGATGAGTACATTGTTTTTAAGCCTCTCGAGAGAGAACAGATCAACAGCATTGTCAAATTACAGGTGACAGTTTTTACTTTATTGGGATCAATGATACCTAGTTTCAAAACATTTACATTTACAAATATCAGAGTTAACAAATGGGATAGTAAACTAACTTCTTTTCAAGATTGATGTTACCATATGAAGATGCCAATAACATTCCATATTTAACATGTTATATTGACATATTTTTATTTGGTTCTTCCTGTGATACAGCTGGCAAGAGTACAGAAGAGGATCGCAGACCGCAAGATGAGACTTGAAGTATCACCGGGAGCAGTTGAATTTTTGGGGAGCCTTGGGTACGATCCAAACTATGGTGCCAGGCCAGTGAAGCGAGTGATACAACAGTATGTGGAGAATGAACTTGCAAAGGGCATCCTCAGGGGCGACTTCAAGGATGAGGACAGCATCTTTGTTGACACCCAGGTTACGGTACCATCCAATGGCCAGCTTCCACAACAAAAGTTAGTTTTCCGGAAAGCAGGCGAGGGATCAAAATCAGCTGCTGAAGACAAGTTCTTGCCGACTGCCTGATCGCCTGATACTGCAGATTGTAAGGAATAAAATGTACATAAGGTGACAAACTGGTAGATTATCCCTTCGGTAGTAGCACAGTGATACACTCAGTTTCGTTGCTTTAGCACAACACTGCGATAAACGCAGGTTCAGTCTGGGTATTGCAGTTTTGTTTCATTTTTGCCAGTTTTCAAAGAAGTATATGCACACGATTACATTCTGTCTGTCCGGCGTTTTCAGAGAAATTCTTCGAATTTGTAGCAGTGGTGCCTAGCATGCGGCTCATAGCTTTCCATATCTGCGCTTACTGTTTCAACAAAACTGAACTCTGAGACTCAGTAACCAGCAATTTATAAATTCATGGAGTTCTTGTTGCAAGCTGCGCTCGGTCAATGAGTACATGATCTGTTCTCGTGTTTCTAACCTGCCATGCATTACTTGTTCTCCGAAGGTACTTATCGATCCTGTCGTGCCGTCGATAAGTCTAGCCTTCCGAAAATACTCATCAGCTAGAACAAGAACTCGCTTCAACTAACCCTGTTCGAGGAACCACCTCTTAACTGGATTATCAAATAAGGTGTTTTGTTTCGGCTTGCTAGAATTTCAAGAGTCTTATGCTATCAGGAAATGGGAAATGCCAGGAAGAATGTTGACAGAAACTACCGAGTACTCCCGGCTTGAACGGCTTTGGGGCAAACTAGCCATTATTTATCTGTATACTGAAACGAGACATTTTAATGGTCAAAACACGGAGGACGCTGATACATGGGAAAGGCATGTGGATTCAGAGATGCAAGAACTTCATCATTATGTTCATTCAAAGCTGCGGCACTGTAAACAGATTGACCAGACACACCTTTATCCATGTGGCTAAGACATGCTACTACGTTGCTGTCATTGTGAAATCATCCACGTTTTAGAGCATCGTCAAGAAATAACTGAAAAGTCATCCAAAAACAGAGAAATAGGGTTTAACCAAAAAACTGTCTCCAAAACCAGCATTTTTGTTCCCTCTAAACTTCTCTTTTTTATAGCTAGAGATAAGGAAAAAAGTTAGGAGCTCAAACTTTTATTCTCTTAAAAGAAAAAAAACGTTATTATGGTTTCAAATGCTGATGTGGCCCAATTTAAAGCATTTTTGGGTCCACCTTAAAGGAACTGTTCGAGGAGAAGAGGAAAGTTACCCTTTATATTTTCTTTATTGCTTCGAAAAACCGGTTTTAGATGCTAATTTTATAATGCTCTTAAATATGCTCTTGATACGTCATATAAAGCTCTATCCCTGAGGAATAAAATTGTTCACAAGAAAACTTACATAATTGTTATTATTATGATATCTTTCGATTTTTGCAATATTTCTGTTAATTTATACGGAATACTTTTTTGATGGTCTATTTATACGGAATCTTTTGGGCGAGAAGCAAACGAAACCCACGTAATTGTCCAATAATTGGACAAACGAAGAAATAAAGTTATATGGGCCGTCGTGGAGAAATAAAGCCCATCAGCCCCAACTGACAACCATCACTGTATATCATACGTAGCACCTACGCTATCTGTACCATATATATCCGACTGAGCTGAATGTATCTGGCTACACTTCTCCGCCAGATCACCCCTCCTATTCGATTCGCCGAGTTCGATCTCGAAGGCTTCCGTTATTGCGCCATGGCAACCACCATCTCGCGCGCCGCCGCCGCGGCTCCTCCGCCGCGTATCCTCTCCTCGCACGGCCCGCTTTCCTGGAGCCGCCGCTTCATCCCTTGCTTCGGCTTCCCCAAGCCGTCCGAGTCCGGGAATTCGGGGCGCGCCTCCAATAGTGACAGCTGGATCAGGGACAAGGCCGCCCTCCGCGCTTGTCTTGCGCCGCCGCCGCCTGCCGCGAGGACAGGTGGCGTGAAGGTCGTCGGACGCGCCTTGCTCAGCATCAGTCGGGTGGCGGACAAGCGCGCCGTCGGCACCAACCCTGCCCCCGCAGCTCCCCCCCCCCCCTGCTGCCGCCACCCGCGCCGATCTTTCCCCGCCCATGCCAGTGAACAGCATTCTCGCCGTGGAAACTTCGCCCTTCTCTGTCACACCCGTTCCCGTCGTCGACACTTCGCCTTCCCCTGCAACACCCGTTCCCCTAGTCTGCACCGTACCTGCTTCGCCCAAGCCGTTGAATAAGTCTCTCGCCGTCGACACTTCGCCCTCCCCTGCCGTCGCCGCCTGCGACGATCTTTTTCCGCCCACGCGGGTGAGTAAGCTTCTCGCCGTGGACACTGAGTCTTCCCCTGCCGCCCGTGCCGATCTTTCTCCGCCCACGCCGGTGGAAGAGGATCTTGCTGTCGCCGCCACATCCGTTCTCTTCGTCCGCGCATACTGCAGGTGGATGAACCTCTTGCATTCGCCACCGCACCCGCTCCCTTCGTCGGCGCCAATCTGCTTGTGGAAGAGCCTCTTGCTGTCGGCGCCGACCTTATTCCATCCAAGGACAAGGCCATGAGCACCGGCAATGCACCCCTCAAGCATGGTCTGGGAGACAAACCTGGCAACGTCAATTCTAAGACTGTCCCTGCTGTCTTTGCTCCAGTAACAAAAATTCAGAGGTGGGATGACATCAGAACTGCGGGTCGCGCTTCACTCAGCAAAAGCTGGGTGGTCGATAAGCTTCTTGCCGCCGGGGTCACGACCTCTTCATCCGTGGGTGCGGGGACTGGTGGTTGCAGCAAGTGGAGTTGTTCACCTTCCTCAACTGTCGACTACTATGCTGGTCCAGCATTTCTCAATGCTCCAGACCCAGGTTCGCTTCCTATCCCAAGACTTTATGTTTGTTCACCTTGTTAAAGTTCTCATACGTAAGAAGTTTTCATCGCATCTGCATTATACGTTCTAGTTCTCATAATTTTAGATTGAGGTTGTGCACAGATTCATCGGTATGATCATGTGGACTTTATGTTTCCTCAGTTATTTTGGTTATGATCCTTTTCTATATCATTAATTACGATTACACATTATGTGATTAACTGATCATTGTGTGATGTCTCTTGTTTCAAAAATGTGTGTTGTCTCTTTTCAGAATAATTAAACATTGGTACCCTAGACGATAACTAAATCATGTTGTTTCAGGTTGCCTTCTAATTTATTTGGCCTACACTAATTTTCTATCTTTTAGAGCTGAGGACCGGTATTCATTTTGTACAAAGGATAGTATTTTTGTCATTTGCTGATTATATCATGCAAAAATAGCTCCAGGTATGACTTCAGAAAGTTTCTCTGATCTACTCTAGTTTTGCGATATCCCTGCATAGTGCTCTAAATTCACACATTTATGTGCATATCTGAATTATCTATTTTCTTAGCATCTTTCATACAACAACAACAACAACCAAGCCTTTATCCTAATCCTGTTGGGGTCGGCTAGACATGAAACCCAATATCAATGAAGTAAAAGAGAGGAAGAGATATAAGAACAAGGAAAAAAAGAGAAAAAAGAAAAAAAGAAAAAAAAAAGAAAAAAAGAAAAAGGAAAAAGAGAAAATAAATAAAAAAAGAAAAGAAAAAGAGAAAATAAAAAAGAAAAAAGAAAAAACAAGACTACGATTCTGGCACATGAATTGCTACTTTCCATGCGGTCCCATCATGAGCTAAGTCTCTGGATACATTCCAATCTCTCAAATCTCGTTTTACCGCCTCCTCCCAGGTCAACCTTGGTCGTCCTCTACCCCTCCTAATATTTTCTCTACCTCTTAAAATCCCACTGTTAACCGGTGCTTCTGGAGGTCTCCTTGGATATGTCCAAACCACCTAAGTCGATGTTGGACTAACTTCTCTTCAATCGGCGCCACCCCTACCTTATCACGAATCGCCTCATTCCTTATTCGGTCTCTTCTCGTGTGCCCGCACATCCACCGTAGCATGCGCATCTCTGCGACACTCATTTGTTACACATGTTGCCGTTTAGTTGGCCAACATTCCGCCCCATAGAGCCTCGCGGGTCTGATCACCGTCCTATAGAACTTCCCTTTTAGCTTTTGTGGGACTTTCCTATCACATAGGATTCCAAGGCTTGTCGCCATTTCATCCACCCTACCTTGATCCTGTGGCAAACATCCTCATCAATATCGCCATTGCTTTGTAACATTGATCCTAAGTATCGGAAAGAGTCCCTTCTAGGTACCATTTATCCTTGTAGACTAACATTTTCCTCTTCACGACCAACACCACTAAAGTCACACCTCATATACTGGGTTTTGGTCCTACTAAGTCTAAACCCCTTGGACTCTAAGGTTTGTCTCCATAACTCTAATTTCTTATCAACACCATCTCTAGTTTCATCTACCAGCACTACATCATCAGCAAAGAGCATGCACCAAGGGATATCCCCTTGTATATCCTTTCGACACCTCATCCATTACCAAGGAAAAGATGTATGAGCTCAAAGCTGATCCTCGATGTAGTCCTACCGTGATAGGAAATGCATCAGTCTCACTATCACTTACGCGCACACTTATCCTAACATTATTATATATATCCTTGATAAGGGTAATGTACTTTGTTGGCACTTTATGTTTCTCTAGTGCCCACCATATGACTGACCTTGGTATCTTGTCGTACGCCTTCTTCAAGTCGATGAACACCATATGCAAGTCCTTCTTCTGCTCCCTATATATCTCCATAAGCTGACAAAGCAAGAAAATCGCCTCCATTGTAGACCTCCCAGGTGTTAGACATTGTGATTATGTGTGTGTCACAGGGGCATATTAGTCATTAGTGAGGGATTAGGGTTAGGGGTGATTTAGTCATTTCCCTTCACCTAATCCCTCTATATAATGGACCCTGTACCCTCATAATGTATTCATCCCGTTCAGTCCAGATTTATCCCTCTAATATGGTATCAGCTAGGTAATCAAGGATTAGGGCTTAACCCTAATCCTCTTCCCCTGATGGCTGTGCCGCCGCCGCCGCCACAACCCCTCCACAGCGCCGCCGCTGCAGCGGCCCTGCCCAGCCGCAGCCGGCCCAGCCGCCGCCGCTGCAGCGGCCATGCGCCGCCGCTGCAGCGGCCATGCGCCGCCGCTGCCGCGCCGCCTTCGCCGGCGCGCCGCCCGCAGGAGCAGCAGCCGCCGTCGAGGCGCCACGCCTCCGCGCAGCCGTGCCGCCCGCGGTGGCTGCTGCTGCCGCCGCCCCATTCGCCTTCGCTGCTCCCAACCACGCCGCGACGCCCAGGGCCGGGCCCGCCGCTGGCGCCGCCGCCGCCAGCACCCCAGTCGCGCCGGCCGCTGGGACCGCCACAGCTGCGCCCCTCGCGCACGCTTTCGCGCCGCCTGGCGCAGCCGCCGCCGCCGCTGGCGCGTCTCCAGCCCGCGCAGCTGCGCCCTAGGCCGCAGCGCCCTGGGCTGCCGCCAGATCTGCGCGCCGTGCCGCTGGCGCCACCGCCGCCAGCGCCCCAGTCGCGCTGCCCGCCGCCGCCTCGGGGAGGGCTGGCGCGGCCGCCACTGCCCCCTGGCTAGATGCCGCCGCGTCACCACCCTGGGCCACCGCACAGCCACATCTGGCCCCCACGGCCCATCCAGCCCCCAGCGCCGCCACCCCTCGAGCCGAGCTCGCTGCTTCCGTCTGGCCCGCCGCCGTCGCCTCTGCAGCACCCCACGACAGCGCTGCTTGGCCTGCAGCAGCTGTAGATGCCCCTTGGGCCGTCAGCCCTGCAGCCCCCCACAACGGCGCCGCCTGGCCCGCAGCCGCCACTGCACCATGGGACGCCGCCCTGGGAGGTGCTCCTCGGCCGACATCGACTGGTGTACCTGGATCGGCTGTTGCCTACTCGCTTGGCACGACCGTCGAGGGTCCACACGTGTTGTCTTCCTTCCCGGCGCCACCACCGCCGGGGCATGTCGCGACCCGTTCAACACCGTCGGTCTACCTGCGAGGTCTCACGCCGTCTGGCCCTGACTGGGTGGTAGACTCCGGTGCCTCCTACCACACCACCCCTGACGTCGGTATCCTCTCCTCTACCCGCCCTTCCCGTCCCTCTGATCCTTCATCTATCGTTGTTGGGAATGGGTCGACTCTCCCAGTCACCTCAGTAGGTGACTCGGGTTCGCCGGATTCGTTTCAGCTACGTGATGTTCTTGTTGCCCCTGACATCATTCAACATCTTCTTTCTGTTCGTCGTTTTACTACTGACAACCATGTTTCCCTTGAGTTTGATCCTTATGGTGTAACTGTGAAGGATCTTACTACTCGACGCTTTCTTTTTCCTTGGGTACTCCCCTGACCATAAGGGGTGCAGGTTCCTTGACCCCACCACCCGTCGTATCTTGATCTCCCGACACGTCGTCTTCGACGAGTCTTCCTTTCCCTTTTCCACCCTATCCTCTGACTCCGTCGCTGAGTTGGATTCCCTCTTCTCTACTGACCCCGAGGCCGCTCCTGTACAGCGACCTTGTCGATTACCTCTTGTAGGTTACCCACCCGCTACGCCACGCACGACTTCGGCGTCTTCCACGACACCTGCTATGCCTTACGTGGCCCCGGCGTCCCTGACGCCACTTGCTGTGCCACGCGCGGCACCGGCGTCCCTGACGCCACCGGCTGCGCCACGCGCGGCATCGACGTCCTTGACGCCACCGGCTGCGCCACGCGCGGCCTCGGCGCCCCCGACGTCACCCTCTGCAGCACGCGCGGCCCCGGTGTCCCCGACGACGCCTGCTGCGCCAAGCGCGGCCTCTGCGTCCCCGACGTCGACTACTGCGCCACGCACGGCCTCAACTTCCCCGACATCACCTGCAGCAAGCCCGACGTCACCAGACGCACCAGGAGCAGCACCGACGATGACGTCTCGCTTCGCCGACCCCGTACTTGCCTACCAGCGACGAGCACGGGGGGGGGGGGGGGGCGGCCCTACTCCAGCTGCACCACGTGTGGCCCCGAGACGAGAGAAGGTTGTTGTACCCGAGCGCCCGATGTACAACCCTCCTCTTCTCCACAGGGATCCTGGTCACGTCCACCCGATGGTGACTCGACGTGCATCCGGGTGTCTTCGTCCAGTTGAGCGCTTCACTGGAGCTGCCTTCTCGTCGACGACTTCTCCATCGACCGACTCTTCTTCGATATCACCCATACCTACTTCCGTACGTAGCGCCCTCGCCGACCCTCACTGGCGCCACGCTATGGAGGAAGAGTATGAGGCTCTGCTTGCCAACCGGACCTGGGACCTGGTTCCCCGTCCTGGTCGTGGCAATGTTGTCACGGGCAAGTGGGTGTTCACGCACAAGAAGAAGGCGGACGGTACCTTGGAGAGGTACAAGGCTCGGTGGGTACTCCGGGGTTTCACTCAGCGCCCTGGAGTCGACTACGACGAGACCTTCAGCCCGGTGGTAAAGCCGGCGACGGTTCGTACCGTTCTGTCGCTAGATCTCTCACGTTCTTGGCCTGTCCACCAGTTGGACGTCAAGAATGCCTTCCTCCACGGTACACTGATCGAGACGGTGTACTGCAGTCAGCCGGCAGGGTTTGTTGATTCAGCTGACCCAGACATGGTCTGTAAGCTGAACAAAACCCTATACGGACTGAAGCAGGCACCGCGAGCCTGGTATAGCCGGTTCGCCTCCTTCTTGGTCTCACAGGGGTTCGTCGAAGCTAAGTCGGACACTTCGCTGTTTGTCTATCGACGTGGCAGTGACACTGCTTACCTTCTACTGTACGTCGATGACATTGTACTAACAGCGTCTAGTCCGGCTCTGCTTCGACGCACCATTTCTGCTTTACAGCAGGAGTTCGCTATGAAGGACCTGGGCCGTCTTCACCACTTCCTGGGCATTGCGGTCAAGGACCGACCAGGCGGCTTATTCCTTCACCAGCGATAGTACTGCCTGGATATCCTCTAGCGAGCGGGCATGACTGAGTGCAAGCCTTGCTCCACTCCAGTGGATACTCCGGCGAAGCTCTCCTCTACCGATGGGACACCCGTCTCTGACCCCACTACTTACAGGAGTCTTGCAGGTGCTCTTCAGTACCTCACCTTCACCAGGCCGGATATCTCGTATGCAGTTCAGCAGGTGTGCCTCCACATGCATGACCCGAGGGAGCCGCACCTCACCGCTGTGAAGTGGATTCTTCGGTACCTACGAGGTACTCTCGACTACGACCTCCTCCTTCGACATGACACGACCTCCGAGCTGGTCGTGTACACCGATGCTGACTGGGCAGGCTGCCCGGACACACGACGTTCTACTTCTGGGTACGCCGTCTTCCTGGGCGGTAACCTCGTCTCCTGGTCCTCGAAGCGACAGCCCGTGGTGTCGCGTTCGAGTGCTGAGGCGGAGTATCGCTCCGTGGCTAACGGCGTAGCTGAGGCCTCCTGGCTCCAGCAGTTGCTTCAGGAGCTCCACACTTCCGTCGCCAGGAGCACCCTCATCTACTGCGACAACGTCAGCGCCGTGTACCTCTCCACCAACCCGGTCCAGCATCAGCGCACGAAACATGTGGAGATCGACCTCCACTTTGTTCGTGAGCGGGTTGCACGCGGCGAGATTCGGGTACAACATGTCCCGACGACGACGCAGTTCGTCGACATCTTCACGAAGGGCCTCCCGTCGTCGTTGTTCTCCGAGTTTCGGTCCAGTCTCAACATCTGCAGTGGCTAGATGTTGTGACTGCGGGGGGGTGTTAGACACTGTGATTATGTGTGTGTCACAGGGGCATATTAGTCATTAGTGAGGGATTAGGGTTAGGGGTGGGGGTAGTTTAGTCCTTTTTCCCCTCCTAATCCCTCTATATAATCAGACCTGTACCTCAGTATTATTATCATCTAATACAACCACCATTAGCCCTCTAATAGGTTGAACAGGTTCCTGCCCTGGAATTATCTGCAATAGTACCTCTTGATTGCACTAGTTATCTGTCTCAACGGTTAACCTGAAAACGAGACGTTATAAAATGGTGACAAGCACCACAGTGTGCCCTAGGGCATTGAGGAATAGCAATTACCGATCGTCATGTTCGATCAGCAAGTGTAAATCCTTTCCTTGGAACAAATTTACTTGGGATTCTAAAGATAAGTGAAAATGCTCAATGTGAACTACCATGCAATAAATGACATATCTCAAGAATGAAGTTTACTACAAAGAGTAACTTATTTGACTGTTTGGTCGGTCAAGACTGTTCTATACTTCTCTTTCTTTTATCTCAATATTGAGTTTGTACTTCAATATTATACCTCTACTATAAAACTGTTCAAAAAGAGGCATTAGAGAGGGTCACATCACATCATATTAGTACAATTGCCCAATCCAATCCGATGGAAGGAAACACTAGATAACACCTATTGAACCTACTACAGAATTCTGAAACAACTATCAATCTGTGATCTCCAAAAGCTCTAGGATCTACTAAGGAACACTAAAATGTCTATTATCTAGTTTAAGTTCACAAAGATTAAACAAGCAAGAATGTAGCCATCCATCATGCATATAACACTGTTAACTTAGATATGACTGCTTCAGAGCTTCCTAAGAATTTCTTTGAATTATTAATAACATAGACATTCCATGCACTACAAGAAACATGAACATTTACGACGGTCAAAACCGTCGTAATTAAGCTATTAACTATTGTAATTAAGTTATTTACAACAGTATTGACTTATTTACGACGACATCCAGCTGTCACAAGTGTGTGGTCATAAAAAACGTTATTTACGAAGGCCATTGTCATAAATAAGTTATTTACGACGGCCTGGACCGACCGTCATAACTTTGGAGATGTGCCAGCTGGCACAATCTGGAAGCTTATTTACGTCGGTCAATATCAGACCGTCGTAAATAACATAGGCATATTTACGATGGCCAGGAAGAGGCCGTCGTAAACAAGAGGGTTATTTATGACGGCCAACTCCAGGCCATCGTCAATAAGGGATTTATTTAAAAAATGCTAACATTGCACGATGGCTAGCTCACCGTCACATACAAAAACATATATATCGCATTACTGGCAGTTCACAATACAACAGTATCAAATATAAGACACAACGCTACACACTCCCACGTGCGCTACCCTCGGAGCCCGGAATGTTGTCCTCGTGTCGTGCTCCATGTCTCCATAGCTGCGGCGATGGAGTCTGAGCCTCCGTCGCCGAACACTGTGACATAAAAGTGCAGCTAGAGCAATTATGGGTATGTTTGAGCAATTATGGCTAAGTTTGACTAAGTTTGATCAATTATGGTTAATTTAGCTATGTTTGAGCAATTATGGCTAATTTTGGCTATGTTTGAGCAATTATGTCTAAGTTTGGCTACGTTTGGGCAATTATGGCTAAACTTGGCTATGTTTGACTAATTTTGGCTCAGTTTGCTATAGTAATCTAATTTATGTTGATTTTAAGAAGTGTTGGTTACCTGTGCCGCTGGAGAAGGCATATGTGGCTCTGTCGGCACCTGTGGCTCCATCGGCTACTGCCATGAGAGAATAACAACCTGCTGCCTATGATGCTAGGCTAATGCCTGTGATAGCAAAATATTAGCATATTAATAATAATTCAATGATATATATGTTTAGTATTTTAAGTTATTGCATGTATCACCGCTTTCGTATGTGCCAAATAGCTAGCTTGATACTTCTCTTTGGCTTTGGCAAGCACTTCTTGCTTCTAGAGCTTCTCTTGTGTCAGACGTACCTCCTTCTCGACACTCTGGAGCTCCAGGTCCCTCTGCAACTTCCGCCGACTAGGTCTAGCGGACGAAGACTACGAGGAGAAGCCTCTTGAAGGCCCTGCCTTCCTCGAGTCAACCACTCCATCAAAAATGAAAAAACTACAAAAAAAGATTAAGAGTAAGATAATGTAGCTCGAATTAACAAAAATAAAAACACTTAGCATCTCACCGTCCATGGGCTTTACCGCCACCGCTCGCATACACGGCGTTGACGTCGATTGGTGTGTTCTACCAATCGTAGTCTTCACCGTGAATCTTAGTCGCCCCCTCCCCATACTTCTCCTACAAATACAAGCAACACATGAAAACGAGTCAATACCAAATGTTAGTTGCAAATAACGTAAAGCAACCCGAGAACTCACCAGTCGAGCTATCACCACCGGAGTGCATAGCTGGTCGAGCTGTAAAGGGTCACTTGCCCTATGACCTCTCTTCTGCATCTGAACATCGCTCGGTCGTTCAACGAGCTCGTTTTCCTGTAAGTACGAGTCAGTACGATGTTTTTCATGTGTTCAAATAAGAGAGAAGAAAGAAATAGAGAGAAAGGGATTAAGAAATGGTCGTGTCCGCACACTATTGAAAGTATCATGTACAACACCGTGTTTCAATGAGTGCTTGCCTTTCACACCGGCACCATTCGCCTCCGTGTCCGGTTAATGGTTGTTCTACTAATTATTGTCGTACTAGCGACTGCCCAGTTCGGAGCCGTCGTAGATAACATATTGTATACATGCTCTCACGACTGTTGTTATAATAATGAAATAACCGTCATGAAAGCATATAATTATCACTTAATTTTATAATAATTCTAGACTAAATAATGAAATAAAGAAAATAAATAACAATTAAACTAACAAAAAATAAATTATCTAATTTAACAACTACTTATCATCTATTATAAAAATAATTAATAAATTAAAGATAATTTAGAATACAATTAAACACTAATACAAGCAATTTACATAAATTAAATACAACTAAATTAACAATGCAATTAAACACTAATACAAGCAAATTACATAAATTAAAAACAACTAAATTTATGATGCAATTAAACACTAATACAAGCAATTTACATAAATTAAAGACAATTAAATATACAATGCAATTAAACACTAATACAAGCAATTTACATAAATTAAAGACAACTAAATTTACAATTGAATCAAACACTAATGCGAGCGGGTGTCAGGAGAGGAGAGCGAGCAGGACGCGAGACGGTCCGCTCATGAATAGATATAAGGGGCTTATTTACGATGGCTCGTTGCCTAACCGTCGTAAATAAAGTTATCTACGATGGACGAGCAAGGGCCATCGTGAATAAGCTTGTATTTACGACAACTTAGGTTAGGTCGTCGTAAATAAGCTTCTATTTATGACGGTCGAACTTGGCCGTTTTAAATAAACTTATTTACGATGGCCAGCCCTAGAACCATCGTAAATAACTTTGACCGTAGTAAATGATCGTGTTTGTTATAGTGATAGTAGGTTACAAGAATATTCCTTTAACGAAGTGTTTGTGATACAATAGGCAGGGTAACAAAAAGTGTTGATCAAGGCACAGGGTAACAAAACTGTGGATGATCCAACATACAAGCGCAACCATTTCTTCTGGTTATCTATATGCTTTATGTTACTTGTTTTTCTTGGTGTAGTTAAACAATAATGTGCATCTATGTTCTTGAACCAAAGTTTGAACCTATAGGTTAACATCAAAGTTTACATGGAAGTATGTTAATGAATTGAAACTGGAACTAAAGACCGAAAAAATCCTATATTAATGAATTGAAACTGGAACTAAAGACTGAAAAAATCCCGGGCGGTCGATTATTAATACATCATACTGAAATGTGGAATTGATGTACCCTTTCAATTCCTTATGGAATTTGCATAAAACCTTTTTAAGTGCAATATTAACAACAATTCAATGAATTCAACTAGCTTAAACGAGCATATAAAACAAGTAAGGAAATTCAATAATTCAATGTAAAATAGTGCCATGAGTCAAGGCAGACATGAGGTAGGTAGACATGGTTTTTGAGTTTTTCACTGCATTAATTCATCAGGGTAGCAAGAGAAATAGCAATCCCACTCCCACAGTGATGCAGCAAATCACATCATAAAATGAAGCATCAACATGTCAAGGTTGATCTTTCCATCATTTATGATTTCTACAGAGGGAATAATGGGATTATCATTTTCTACTTTTTATGCACAACGGTAACCAGAATACCAGAATGATCTTTCCATCATTTTCAAAATGTCAAAAAGGTTATGAAAGAGCACAAAGTCACACAAGGAACAAAATGTTAGTCAACCTACACATAACTTCTTTTGTCAACACCAGAAATGACATAGGGATCGTTTCCTAATTATTAAGTACTCTCACAAACAGATGCACTAATCAACCATCAAATTTTATGGATCCAGTGTGCTATACTGCTTGTGTGTGTATAACAGTCTACTTTATCAGGAACTCAATTGTAAGTAAGCTCGAGTACTACACGAAAATTGAATTTGCAATCACCATAAAAGGAAACACTATCTTCTGCATGAAAAAAATTCAGAATACTTAGGAGACAGTATTAGCATATTGACTCGAGAGAAATGAATATACTAACAACAACAAATTATATCGTAGAACTACCTTTTCAGTTTCATTTCTTCTAGATTTGCTTGAAGCTGATCTTTTCTTGAAAAATATGAAATGTTGATTAATGCATATATCCACATAGAAAACACTTAAAGTTAGAGAGTATAACAATGAGTATATCTGTAAACAATACTTCCTTGGTTTCAAAATATTTGACATTGAACCAACATAGTTCGAAATGAAGGGAGTATTATGCATAAATATAAATGCATCCTTAAATACAAGAGAAAACGCAGACATCCAAATACCTGACTCAACCTCGTGATCACTCCTCCTTGGTGTCCTCAGAATCTGAGATCGGCACCAGAGCTCATAAACCAAGGATGTGAACGTTAAGGCATATATAGTACTGAAGAGAAATATCATAAGCATCCAATCTCACAGAAGCACTTCTCGGAACCATTAATTTTGGTTGCTTCAAGTTCCAAAGCTTTGCTTTATACTATGGATACATCTCCTCTGGATGGAACTTTATCTGCTTCTTAATCAATAATATTTTGATATTTGACATAGAAAATGACTTGATAATACCAGGGAAGAAACTCACGTCACCTTCCGAGCCCAGGTCAAGATGTTTACAGGAATCCGAGACATACAACATATCTATCCGCCCTGCACCCTGGAGGTAGTAAGGCTGCCCGCAGTGGGCGCCGCTACCAGCGGCGGGCCGCCAAATAGAGCGACCGCGCCGGTAGCGTGCGTCCGCAGCGGCGTCGGGTAGCGGTCCTCTAAATTGCAGATCGCTACAACGCATCTGCAAATCAACCGCGGCGCTGTAGCGTCTGTATCTCCCGGTGTGAGCAAGAAAAGGGAGAAAGAAAGGAAGGAAAAAAAGGAAGAAGAAAGAGGAAAAAAAGAAAGGAAAAAAGAAGAGAGGAGGAAAAGGGAGAAAAGAAAGAAAAAGGAGAAGAGATGGAAAAGAGAAAAAAGAAAGGGAAAAGGAAAAAATATGAATAAAAGAGAAGGAAAAGAAAGCAAAAAGTAAATTTGGTGAATTTTTGTAAGTTGTTAATATAATACTAATATATAAATAGTTATATGAAATAATATAAAATGTTATATAGTTGTATTATCAAATATAAAATATGTGATAGTTGATATAGAGGTCTGATTTAGAGGTGAACGAGTGCGGAGAATTAAACTGTAAAGGCAGAAATCTTTTAAAGTTGAGTAAAAAGATAAGAATATTCTTTTAGAGATCCGATATAGAGGTCCACGAGTGCGAATAGACTAAGCAATTTCCCAACATCCGAAAAAAAAATGAGTTCTGTAGACAGTGTCGCAGGACATGAGTATTTCCAAACAGACACCCCTAGTGCACCCTGAGCAATAAATAAGAAGCTTTCCTAGAGCCTTCCAGTTGTCATCAGTAACGTGGCTTCCACCTGAGAGCCTTCCAGTTGTCATCAGCAACGTGGCTTCCACCTGAGTGCAAATCCTGTATCATCTTCGGTGCTCTGGCATGGCAGAGCTCCTTCCACGTACGGCACCCGATTGGCGATCCAATCAAACCACTTGCATGTGCAGGAGAAGTAGACCATGTGACAGAACACGAAGAATATTGCATCCTCAGTGACATGTCCCTTGAGGCAAACAAAACTTCCAGGATGCGTCAAGCGATACTGCTTCACTACTAACACCATTTTTGGTGGTCAGATCTAGAGCCCAGTTCTTTGTAGTCCTTCAATCCTGCAGCAGAGCAGCAATACAATCCCACGGTTGAGATGTCAATCATTATGGGACTAACGAAACACTACAAGTAGCCAATCTCTAATGAATTAAAACCTAGTACGTCAACTAGTGTGATGAAATGATATTTTATGCCTTAGTGATTCTGCCTACATTAAAGGGGTAGCTCGGTGCATGTAGCTCGGTGAAAGGGTCATTGCAAAACCAAAATTCAGCAAAGAAATAGAGAAATGAAGCAATAACGGGTAAATGTCTAAAAATTGTAAGCAGCTATCAAAAATCTCCTTTTCTACCTTAAACATATGCTACCGCCATTAATGAAGCGGAGAAAAAAATCACTGGTGATAAGTTGCTAAAACCGGGTCGAGCACCATCAGGGGCAAGCACAGGATTGAGAATGGGTCTAGACATGCAAACCGGATAATTTTTGCAAAGTAGTGGAATTCACTGTGTGTAATACACGGATCAGAATACAATTAGCTTACATTAGGGTTTGGGCGCTCTGTTTTGGCACATAAAGAAGGGGAGATAAGGGGCGGGCATACCCTGGCGGGTGCTGGTCGGTGAGGGACAGAAGACTCGATCAGAAGAGTGCAGCCACTCGTCCTAGCGTTGCGGGCCAGGAATGGAATGCCACGACCAATAAAAGTGAGGGAGAGAGTGAAGGCCAATAAATAAGAGACACGCGAGGGGGTGTTTAAGCAACTAAACACTTAATAAATCATGTTCCTTTTTTCTTTATTTTTAATGAGTAAAATCCATAAGACAATAAATTTAATGTATCCTTTCTCATACTCATAAAGCTAGGAACTGAATCATAAAACTACATATTTTATAAAACAGTGTATCACACAACTACATGTTAAGATATCAATTTATCAGAAAACAATAGATTTGAAAAGTTTAAAATATGTACTTTTGAGGTATCTTCCTCACATTATGATATAATTATATAAATAAGTAGTCTTCTGATTCATTTCTAATTAAGGATTCATAGTTTTTTGTAACTTTGTGATGCATCTACTTAAATATATAATTTTGTGAGACTACCAAATTTACTCTTTATTACCTTTAGAAAGAGGTAACAATTTTTGTGAAATAAAAACAGTATTATGGACGATATTGCAATCTGTATTGAAGATAGTACAATTGTCCTAGGTGATGGTTTGTAGTCAAGGTGAACATCTAAATTCACCCTCGATTTTTGTTAAATAAATCGTTAATGATCTTGTCAGGTGCATATTATTATAAGGAATAAGTCTATTTAACCCCTCACCTATTGAGGTTGGTGTACTTAACCCCTCATCTATGCAACCAGGTATCTTGCCCCTAAACTATCTAAAACCATTTAAATAACTCCCTAGAAAGGTTTTAGAGGTGGTTTTGCTTACATAACATTACATGTGGATGATGACATGGCATGTAAATTTTTTAAATGGTTTTAATCTCATAAGCAGAGTTATGTACTGATAAAAAATAATTATCAATGAGAATTAAAATATTTTGTAAATAGGATTGATATTTTTATTATATGAGAAGAAGTGTTTGACAATGACGTGTTGAGTGAGAGCATGTGAATTTGCAGCGATGCTTCAAATTTATATGCAAAAGAACAGGTTGAGGATTATTCATGGGTCAAGTGTAAGAGAGAAGATAGAGAAGAAAAGGGTGATAACAAATGTCATCACCCGAGTGTAACGTCACATAGGCAAAACTGCTTCGAAAAAAACTTCATACAATGTCATTGTCCACATGTAATGTCATGTAGGCAAAACCACCTCTAAGACCTATCTGGAGAGTTATTTAGACGGTTTTAGATAGTTTATGGAGCAAGATACCTGGTTTCTTATATGAGGGGATTAATTAGACGAACCTCAATAGCTGGGGATGAATTAGACTTATTCCTTATTATATTATATTAGTATGAGATCATATGCCTGGGCTACTTTGAGGCTATACTCGGGCCCTTTTTAAGGTAGCTTCTAGTATTTTTAACACTAAGAGCATCTTCAGAATTCTGAATGCAGACTCCTAAAAAATTTGCACTCCCAACAAGGCAAAATACCAATTCTTGTATTGTGAGATTTGTGTCTTGCTTAAATCTTCCTATTAGGTGGAGCCATTCCTACCCTTCCATTGTTATTATTCTCTCTCTGCCATTCCATATATTGTGAATTATTGGAGAATGCTAACCAACCACGATGGCCAGCTCACAGGCAGATACAAAAACATGTATATCAAAACACAGGCAGTTCACAATACAATAATATCAAATACAAGACATGACACTAGACACTCCCATGTCCGCTTCCTACGGAGCCCGAAATGTCGTCCCCGCGTCGTGCTCTAGGTCCCGGTAGCTACAGCGATGGAGTCTGAGCCTCCGCCGCCAATCCCTATGATCGTTAGAGCAATTATGACTATGTTTGATCAATTATTACTAAGTTTGGCTATGTTTGAGCAATTATGTCTAAGTTTGGCTATGTTTGACTAATTTTTTAAAAGTTTGCTATAGTAATCTAATTTATGTTGATTTGAAGAAATGTTGCTTACCTGTACCGCTAAAGAAGGTTCCTTTGGCTGCGCCAGCACCTGTGGCTGCATCGGCGGCAGCCATGTGGGAATGACAATCTGTCGCCCGTGCTACTAGGCTAAGGCCTGTGATATAAAATCATTAGCACATGAATAGTAATGAAATGATATGATTGGTTTGTATTTTAAGCTATTACTTGTATCGTCGCTTGTATCTGTGCGTTGTAGGTGGCTTGATAGTCTTGTGTGGCCTTTAATAAGGCTGCTCATTCCTAGAGCTTCTCGTGTGTTAGGCGTAACTCCTCGTTGACACTTTAAAGCTCCAAATCTCTCTGCGACATCCGTCGGATGGATCCAGCGGACGAAGACTGCGAGGAGAAGCCCCTCGAAGGTCTTGCCTCCCTCGAGTCAACCACACCATCGAAAATGGAAAAACTACAAAAATATTAAGAGTAAGAGAATGTAGCTCGAATTGCCAGAAAGAAAAATAGCTACCATCTCACCGTCCATGGGTTTTACCGCCACCGCTCGCATACATGGCGTTGACGTCTCTCGAATTGTTTCCTGCGACACTTCCCCCGGTCCGCTCTGGAGTAGCCCGCGGAGGTTCTTTTTAGGAGAGGCTTAGTGGTTTTGAGCATCGCAGCACGATGGCGAGATGAACACGAAGATTTATGTGGTTCGGGCCGCTTGAGCATAATACCCTACATCCACGGAGTGTTGGTGGTTCTTTGTTGCCTGAGTCTATGGGTGGCTCGAGCTTGCGAGCTTACAATGGTGTCCGGGGATTGGAAATAAGAATCGAATCATGGATCCTTTTGCCTGTTGGATGTCTGGTCCTTTTAGAGCTCAAGGCCGGACAACCTTACAAGTGGGCCCAGGGCCTAACAAGCGACCCCGGTATGGGCAACAACCCCTACTACGGATAGAACGGACGCGTCGCCTTGTTGCATCACCATCCTTAAGTGCTGCCTGACAAAGGTGATAGGAATACGTCTTGTCCCGCGACGCTGCACTGTTGCTGCCGTCAGAGCACCACGCGACTTGTCTCTGCTGCCAGACACGCCTGTACCGGGATACGCTGGATTGCTTGTCTGGGGAACATGCGAACATTAAATGTGCGATAGGACAACCCACCTTCCTCTTCACTCCTTGGCTATCTGCCCGTTGCTTGTCGGCGCAACGTCCAGGCGGAGTAGCGAGGGGTCCGGAGTCGTTGGACACGTGGCAACGCCAAAGCTCTCCCTGGCAGGAGGGGACGCCTGGAGTTGTTGCCTACGTGGCAGCACCGGAGCCCTCCCATGCTAGAGGTCGGACCCGGATCCATAGGACACGCGACACCTCCGGAGCTATCCTTGGCGGGGTGGGACGCCTGGAGTTGTTGCCTACGTGGCAGCACCAGAGCCCTCCCATGCTGGAGGTCAGGCCCGTAGTCGTAGGACACGTGGCACCTCCGGAGCTATCCTTGACAGGAAGGAACGTCTGGAGCTGTTGCCTACATGACAGCACCGGAGCCCTCCCATGCTGGAGGTCAGGCCCGGAGCCGTAGGGCACGTGGCACCTCCGGAGCTATCTTTGGCGGGAGACGTGGCTCGGAGGTTCCGGACACATGGCAGTGCCGGAGCTCTCCCTGGCGGGAGGTCGGGTCCGACACCATCGGACACGTGGCGGCTCTGAAGCCATCCTTGGCCGGTAGTGAGACTCAGAGCTTGTAGGCACGTGGCAGCCTCGGAGCCCTCCTTAGCAGGTGGTCGGACCCGAGGCCTAGGACACGTGCCTTCTCATGAGTGCTCCCTAGCTGGCGGTTGGGCCCAGCCTGCAGGCTGGGTCCCTGTCTTCTGCATACGTGCTGGTGTATGTCTTCTTTTGCTCTTACGCGTGGGGGTACCCGGTCTTGAGGGTACCGACAGTGACCCCTGGGCCCATCTGGACAGAGATGAAGGCTCTTGCGGATGGGGCCTCCGTCAAAAATCCTGTGTGGTGGTCATCTGATCTTGCTTCAATCGAAGAGACTCCTCTGCTATCACGGATAGGTGTCCCTTTGTTGTTGGAGGGTCGTGGGGCGCACATTGCGCCCGACTGCAGCATTACTGCGGCGGTTCCCAACACGACGCATGCTCTTCCTCTTGTCAGACTTTCTCAGGGGAACCACTTTTATCTATTGAAACCGTGGTGCTTTTTGCCCACACTGTCTGCTGAGTGGGCTTGGTGCCTCTGCCCTTGGCGGTATAGCCGATGCGGGTGCGATTTATCGGGCACGTCACGCTCGGCGGTTTCTAAAGAGTCAGGGGTAAATAAAGAGATCCTCTACAGCTGGCAGGAGTCCCCTCCTTCATTTGCTTCCTTGCGCCTCTCCTTCCTTCCTTTTGCTCCAGTCACCTCGCCTCCTTGCTTTGTCTTCCTGCTTCAATGGCGACGGATCTCCGAGAGCGTCGTCTCCAAAGAGCTGGTGATGTGGAGCGCGTGAGGCACCTGATCAGTTAGCAGACGCCTCAGTACGATGGGAGGATTCGCTGCGGATCCATCCGACTCGTAGACCTTCAACCCAGTGAAGTCGTCGTCTTCACTAGGTACATGCTGGCGGGACTCGCCTTCCCCGCTTCTTCCTTCTTCCTGACCTTGCTGGAGTTTTACGGACTCCAGCTGCAGCACCTGACGCCGCACTCCCTCATGTTGGTGTTGATCTTCGTCCACCTCTGCAAGATGTTCATGGGGGTGCGATCGTCGGTGCGGCTGTTCCGGTCGTTCTTCGTCCTGCGGTCGTCGGGGAAGAGCTCGAGTTTCCTGGGCGCCTACTACTTCGATCATCGCACAAGATCTTTGGCGACGTACATCTCTCCCTTCTCCCCGAACAAGTAGGAGAACTAGAGGAATGACTGGGTCATCGTGAGGACCGACGCCCATGACCGGCTGGATCTGCCGACTCCCCCCTCGAGTAGGCGGACCTGCTGGGAGAAGATGCCCGACCTTCAGAGCGTCTACTCCGCTGTGCTCGCGAGGATTAAGCTCCTGGCGTACCGGGGGATGTCTTTGCGGATGGTGTTGGACGACTTCCTGGGTCAGCGCATCGCTCCCCTCCAGCACCGTTGCCGCGCAACCTGGATGTACACCGGCGAGAATGACTCGTCTCGCCTGAAGCGTTGCTCCAGGACCAACTTGAAGACGGAGCTCCTGGATTCCATGTTGGCGAAGCTGTGCATCGATGTTGGAACCGACGACGTCTCTGACAACCTCGTCAACCCACCGGCGTCGCGCTTAAGCACCTTCATGGACCAGGAGGTGAGGTCGAAGCTCCTGAAGACGATGTCGATGCTAGACGACATTGAAGTCGCTCCCTGGCAGGTTGGCGATGCTTCTTGAGGAGTAGCGATTCCTGGGGTGACAGGAGCGAGCGACGGGAGGGCTGCTTCCTCCACTCCATCCTCCACTGCTCCAAGCACTGCCACGGCGAGCTCCACGTCTCCGAACTCCTCCGCTCCAAGCCTGGACAAGGGAAAGGGGAAGGCGCCGGTGGCCCCCCAGTCTAGCTCCCCTGGGAAGATGCGGAGGTTTATGCGTGCAAGCAGGAGCTTTACCTCGGCATCCGGCGCTGTGGCGCCTGCGGTGGCCCCAAGCGCACCCGAGGTTGAACTGGAGGACGTGACCAGAGGCAGCGCGGCTGGGTCTGCATCTAAGCCCGTAGAGGGAACTCCTGCAGCTCCACCGCCTCCGTCGTCAACGAAGAAGCCTGCTGCAACCGGGGGGTCCGGTGGCTCCGGAGGCACGGGCAAGCATTTCCGAGCCGCTTCATGGAGCTTTGCCGGCCCTAATTAGATCATTCGTGGCAAGCCCCTGCTGCTTTTGGTTATGCTTTGATGTTGTCTGCTGACCCCGTTCTTTATGTAGGGCTCCGTCCGCAGGTGCTCCTGGGAGCGCTCCGGTGCCCGTGGTGTCCAGTGATTTGCCGACAGCTTCTGGGACTACTCCATCCTAGGGTGCAGACCCTCCAGTGCCAGCGATGTCCACGCCGCCTGCCTCTTTTGAAGGTGTCTCCCCGGCGGCCCCTCGTGCGGAGGACCCCAGCTAGGCACCTCCGTCGGTCCAAGCTCCAGAGCCTGGTTCCAAGCCAGCTGAGGCTGACGAGGCTCCGCCGGCACATGGCAATGAGCCCGCTCCTACCGTCGACGAGGGTGCATCGAATGTCGCGGCCCCTACCCCAGAGGATAGCATTCCCCAGCCGGAAGCTCACGCGCCTCTTTCCAAGGACCATGCCAAAACTTCCCTAGGTCCTTGCGTCTTGGTGCCTACTTCGACGGCCATCGACATCTCAGAGTATAATGCCTAGGAGCCTCCGGCACGTGTCGCGCGGGTCCCCTTGTTGATCAGTTAGATCAGTTACATAAGAAGACCCAGCAGCTCGGGGCAGAAGCCAACAAGGCCCACCAGAAGGCCAATGCTCGCCTCGTAGGCCTGGAAGAGCTACGACTAAAGGTGGCTCGCCGTGAGATCGCAGTAGGCGAGCGCGAGCTAGCGGAGAAGGAGTCTTCGTTGTACTTGCAGCAGGAGCACGCCGAGCTGAAGTCTCGATCCGACGACTTGGACCGCCAGCAGGACTCTTTGAACGAGGAGCGAGAGAGGCAGATGGAGGAGCGCCAGGACTTCCTGGCTGCAGAATTTGATGCTTCGCTCTATGAGGAGGGACTGCAACGCCGTGCCCGTGAGCTTGATGACTGGGAGGTGGCGGTGGCTGTTAGGGAGAAAGACTCTCCGAAAGTGACGCAACAGCCCTTGCAAGGCGTGAGCTTCAGGAGCTCCAGGCTTTGCACACGGCGGAGATCCAGCAAGCTTGGGACTTTCTGGGCCGTGCCATGTCAGCACTGGTGCCCTTCGACTTCAGCCCGGTGCGCGCCGGCGAGCCCTCGCAGGAGATGAGCCAAGTGCTCCCTGCGCTTGACTCTGCAGGCATGAAGATGGCTGCGTTGGAAGATGTTGTCGTCGACCAGCTAGAGGCGGAGAGAAAGGCCCTGGCTAAGGAGGTGGCAACACATGTGCTGACTTGCTTCCGAAGCTGGGACCCCGGTGTCTCCCTGGAGCCGGTCGTCCAAGGCCCCGTCGCTGCGAGGGAGGCGGCAGCTCGGTCTGAGGTTGAAGACTTAGGAGCCCTCGTCGCCGAGCGGTTTAGGCGTGGTGATGGCGAGTCCTTGGCGGGATATGGCTTGTATTTTTCTTTTGTCTTTTGTGTCTTGTCTTGTACTTCCGTGTTGATGAATGAAAGTCCTTTTGTTGGTCTCTCATCCTTCAGCCACTCGGCGCAGGGTCCGGTAGGAAGGACTACATTATCTTTCGCGAGGTCCCCTGGTCCTTGATGTCGCAAGGACCGGAGGCTCTCTCATTTGCCGAAGAGGTTGATACTTCCTTGTTGCTTGCTGTAGATATCTACACACTTCCTTCTTGCGCGTTGCAGGGGTCCGGCCGTCTTGCTTGCCTTGACTAGTCGTGATGGCCCCCTGGTAGGTGTGCCCAAATGTTTGGGGACGCCTGCCAAAAAGGCGCAAGACACCAGCTCCGGACCCTTTGGGAGACACCAGCCTTGGGGGTCCAAAAGTGGCCCCCTGAGAAAGCTGGTGTTCCAGAACCAACCCCACGGACCGGAGCCTTGTGGCCTGCACAAACACTAGAAGAAAGGGGTAACCGTGCTGTGCAGTTGTATTTTTCCTGTTTGCTGGTCCCATTATGCTTATGGTCCTCTGCTAAGATACGGGACGTGGGAAATTCAGTGTAGTAGTGTACAGACCATGGTTACCATCCTTCCTAGGGTGGTGTGTCATCCAAGCCCCAGCACTTGGCTGCTGCACTGAGGAGGCAGAGTGTGCATGCTTAGGGTACCGGACCAGGCTAAGCAGGCTATAGACCCTGGACCTCCCGCTGGCATGGCACGCTTTCTGGTGCCACAGGACCTGAGCTGGAAGGTAACCAAGGGGGTCTGGAGACAACACAGGTGCCTAAGGATTTCCGCCTTGTAGCAGGACGACATAGTTTCGGCCAAGAGAGAGACAGAGAAAAACAACTATGTACACATCGAGAGACACGCAAAAATATAAGCAAGCTCCTAGGCACTATGACCCTTTTACAGAAAAATACTACCCTACACTAAGCTACGGGTAAAACTTACGGAGGTGCTAAATGTTCCAAGGATTTGGAATCGGGTGGCCCTCCTCCGTCGCCAGGCGGACGCATCCTGGTCGGCATACTTGTGTCACTCGGAAGGTCCTTCCCAGTGGGGGGAAAGCTTGTTGGACCCCTCACAGGAAAGTATTCGCCGGAGCACTAGGTCACCCACCCGCAGCTCTCTCCTCCGCATGGTCTGCTGGTGGTAGCACCGGAGCGCCTGGCGGTATCGTGCATTTCGGATTGCTGCCTGCCATCTGTGCTCGTCGACGAGCTTGATTTTATCACGCCGAATCTGGTCCGGCGTGGCTTCGTCGTATGCCTTGACACGAGGGGAGCCCAAGGTGATCTCTGAAGGGAGGACGACCTCAGCTCCGTAGATCAAGAAGAAGGGAGTCTCTCCTGTGGCTCGGCTGGGTGATGTCCGGCTAGCCCATAGTGTGCGTGGAAGCTCATCAATCTAGTTGGTGCCATGCTTTTCCAGGCCAGCGTAGGTACGCGTCCTGAGGCCCCTGAGTATCTCAGCATTGGCTCTCTTGACTTGGTCGTTGCTCTCTGGGTGAGCAAAGGACGCATAGCAGACCTGGATACCAAGGTCCACACAGTACCCTTGGAATGCTGCACTGGTGAATTGGGTCCCATTGTCAGTGATGATCCTGTTCGGGACCCCAAATCTGCAGATGATTGACTTGATGAATTTTACTGTGGACTGCTTGTTGATGGTGACCATGGGGGTTTCTTACGGCCACTTGGTGAACTTGTCTATGGTGACGTAGAGGTACCAATACCCTCCGACAGCTCTGGGGAATGGCTCCAGGATGTCCAGCCCCCATACTGCGAATGGCCATGAGGGCGGGATCATCTGCAGCGTCTGTGCTGGTGTGTGGATCTGCTTGGCATGGGACTGGCATGCCTTGCATCTCTTGACCAGCTCGACGGGATCTAGGAGAGTTTTCGGTTAGTGGAAGCCATGCCGGAAGGCTTTACCGACCAGCGTGAGGGACGAAGCGTGGTTGCCGCACTCGCCTCTATGGATCTCTGCGAGCAGCTCGCAGCCCTCCTCCCGGGTTATGCACCGCAATAGGACGCTGTTGGCGTCACGCCGGTAGAGATCTCCATCTACCAGAGTGTATCTCTTAGCCATACGAATGATCCGTTCAGCTGATACATGTTCATCAGGAAGGATATTGTCCTTCAAGTAGGTCTGGACCTCCGTGATCTTTGCATCACGTCCTACTTGAGCTTCTGGATCTTGGACGCTGGGTTGCACGGAGTCCCCGGTGACACATAATATCCTTGGCGGGCGCCATGGTTATAGGGCCGTCGGGACTGCCAGCTTCGAGGAACTGAACTCACCCCCTTCGCCTAGTTCGGCAGGCTAGGCTATTGGACGCGGCAGCTTCCTTTCAAAGGCACCTTCGGGAACCGGAGCCCATGTAGAGACTTTCGTTGAATGGTCGTTTGCTACCGTGTTGTTGGCACGGGGGATATGGCACAACTCCAAGGCATGAAACTCCTTCTCCATCTTCTGCACATGGAGAAGATAGGTAGCCAGCTGAGGATCATTACAGGAGCACTCACGCTTGACCTGTTTGATGACGAGTTGGGAGTCTCCTTTGACTAGCATCTGCCGCACGCCTAAAGACAGGGCAGTACTCATCCCAAATATGAGGGCTTCGTACCCCGCCATGTTTTTCCTAGCCTTGAAGTCGAGGTGCACCATGTACTTGAACTGCTCTCCCGCTGGCGAGATGATCAAGACCCCCGCTCCAGCACCTTGCTTGCGCGAGGACCCGTAAAAGTAGAGTGTCCAGTGGGGTCCGATGAACACCGGGGCTCTGGGCTCCGGGTCGCCGTCGTCTTGGCCCCCTGAGTGGCATGGAGATGGGGTCCATTTCGCCACGAAAGTCCGCCAGTGCCTGGCTCTTGACGGCGTGGCGCGGCACGAAGCCGAGGTCAAACTCCGCCAGCTCAACTGCCCACTTTGCTATGTTCCCCATTGCTTTGGGGCTGTGGAGCACCGTTTTTAGTGGGTAGGTTGTTACCACCGAGACTTTGTGAGCTAGGAATTAGTGGCAGAGCTTTCTTGACGCGATCAGCATCGCGTAGAGCAGCTTGTGGACCTCCGAATATCTTGTCTTGTTGTCATGGAGGTCCTCGCTGATGTAGTAGACCGGTCTGTAGGATCGAAGTACACATGTAAAGCTACCATAGGGGGGTGAATGGTAGATAAAAACTTTTCAGCGGAAGCAACAAAACACCCCTCAGCAGAAAATCGATCTGTTAAAGAAACCGTATGTGCGACTAATCTAAACGTGTTCAACTGCGACAAAACTATTATATATTGTAGATAATCAAGTCATGAAGACGTCATAACAAGAATCATGAAAATCCGTTTAGAGAACTCAAATTACGATCGAAAGATCGAACAAAGGTCAATCTGTCCTACGCGAGAAAAAACAGTTCTGGAATACTGCAAAGAAACTCGTGTAGATCAGAAACCACAAATTCAATGACAGTGAAATTTTCACAGATGATATATAATCAAGTTGTGAAGATAACCCAAAAAGAATCACTTCAATTGGATCTGTAAAACTCGAGTTATGATAAAGCCACCGAAGCAAGGTAGTGCTGAACAGAAACTCGACGAGAAAAACTTGTCTGAAACAAGTCAGACGAACAAGGCACAAAAGTTCCTTTAGAATAGGAATTTTATTTATCAAAACACAAGAGGAACTGCTCCAAAGTCGTGCACCACGAGCTATGGCCTCCCTTGCTTATATAACCAGCCCGAAGGCCAACTCAACTCAAACTAGGACTCCTACTCCTACTTGGATTCAAAAACTTTCCAATACTGCTTAGTACTCTTCTATACGCAGATAGAAGCAATATTAAGACTTCCAAACACCTTAGGAACGTATCCCACATTTCTAAAATAACTCAAATTCGTGACCCACACGAAATCCTATCATAACCAACTCAAAACTTTCAATATTTGAGTCAAACACGACTCAGTCGCAGACTGAGTCTATAACCTAGTCGGTTGGACCATTCCGACCAATTCTTTACGTCCACATCTCTTCATCACACCTTGGAACCATGCAGCCACGTCCATGCACTCCTTGCAGACGTACAAACATCTTCCAACGACGTCCAAGATACCTTCATATGCATTGTTCTTGATTCAAACATACTGCGCAACCTCCCGATCAACTCAACCACAATTCCTCCTGAACTTGGTTGTTGAACCTCATCTTCTCCCTAAGACTAGTTCAATGGATCCCGTCACCAGCCATGTCTTGAACTCAAGCAACACATGCACATGAATAAACAACCAATACTTCCGAGCACAAGTCCTCGACTTGACTCTCGTTAGTTCCGAAACTACAACATCTTACGTGAGCACCTCACATAAGCATGTTGTAAACCATAGCAAAATGATATCAGTCATAACTACCAAAACACACCAAAAAGTTAGTAAAATAATACTAAGCAAACTTTCCATAAGAGTAAAGCAAGTTCGAAACATTGCAAGTTAAAAGCAGAACCATTACAATCAAGCTCCGAACCTTACCAAAGCTAATCGAACCTTGAACCGGAGCTTACCAAATCTAGTCGGACCCAGCGCCGGAGCTTACTAAAGCTTAGTCGGACCTAGCACGGAACTTACCAAAGCTTATCGGACCTAGTACCGGAGCTAGCAAAAACAAGTTGGACCTAGCCAAAATAAGTCAGACCTAGACAAAGCAAGTCGGACCTTACGTTGGACCTTGCTGGAGCTACCCAAAACAAGTCGGACCTATCATCGGACCTTGCAGGAGCTCGGACCTAGAGTCGGACCTTGTTAAAAAGGTGTTTTGGTAGTATTCAAAACTTTTATTGTCAAAGTCAATGTATTCAGCACACATAGGTCTCACAATCTCCCCCTTGATGAATGCATTGGCAACACCACTTAAAATCCGAACATTGGCTTATTCACATGAAAAGTTTTGAAAACAATTTCTCCCCCTTTGTAAATCAGAAATAAAATGAGAAGAAAAACAAAAATACCAAAAATTCTCCCCCTGAGAAGAATCGTGCCAAAACACTTGTGAATGTGTGCAATGTGTGATCAATTTCTCCCCCTTTCACAATGTATTCAGGAAGGTACAAAAGAGAAATTTTAATTTGTTATGAGCACATTATAACATATACATATAAAACAAAGCTCATCTAAATCATACTATCAAATAACTTACACTAACACATCAATGAGATACATAAAGTAGTGTAAGCCATGCTAGAGATCAAGTATAATTTTCAATTTAAGCAAGTCATGATCTCACAAACTTAACCATTTCAAGACCTGAAAGCATGACACTTGTTGCTGCATTTTATTTAACATTTAAAGCACAAATTTTGATCTTATGACATTTGCAAGAGATTGTATGCAACATCAGACTTATTCTAACCAACCAAGCCAAGACTATGTCATTTGACAGTCAGAAGCTTAAGGACATGGTTTTAGTCATACACAACTCCTTTCAAGTTCATATCTAAGTGCAATGATAAGCCATCTCAAAAGAAGAAGTGCGATGCATGCATATTCTATTGATCTTTTTGAATTTTTTTATTTGAACATAAAAACTCAACATGTGAGTTGATTACTTGATTAATTATTTATGATTAAAAGCACTTGTGAGCATGCAACAAGTTTAAAACAGCAAGAAAGTTCAACCATGACCAGATTTAGTGTAAGTAATTATTCCAATTACTAGACATGGTAAAAACTACAAAATGTATAACACGAGTAATGTAGTAAGAACTTTCAGCATGAAAAAGGAATCACAAAGTCATATATGCATGAAATACTATGCTCGTATTATTTTAATTTCAGATTCACACATAGACTTCCCAAGTTTCAAAATTCTCCCTCAATTTAAGCCATGAGGATGCATAACCCCTATTTCACTACGAATATAACAAAAACGAGTGAAATCCAAAGGTTTTGTAAAAATGGCAGCCAATTGTTGTTCGGTATCTACATGGTGAAGCACAATGTTCCCTTTTTCGAAATTATCACAGAGAAAGTGATACCTAAGGTCAATGTGCTTAGTTCTCGAATGTTGCACGGGGTTTTTAGCAATGCAAATGGCACTAGTGTTATCACAAAACAGTGGAACACTATCTAGATCAACCCCATAGTCCTTAAGTGTTTGAACAATCCAAAGAATTTGTGAGCAAGCACTAGCAGCAGCTACATATACAGATTCGGTTGTGGATTGTGCAACTGAACTTTGTTTTCTAGAGGACCAGACAACAACTGAATTACCAAGAAAATGACAAGCACCAGAAATACTTTTCCTATCAATCCTACAACCCCCAAAATCAGCATCGGAAAAAGCTTTCAAAGTAAATGTTGAGGAAGAAGGGAGAAAAATGCCAAATTCTTGAGTTCCATGTAAGTACCTGAGAATCCTTTTGACGGTTTGACGATGTGAAGCACGTGGGGAGGCTTGAAACCGTGCACAAAGACATACGCTGAATTGTATGTCCGGTCTTGATGCCGTGAGATACAAAAGTGATCCGATCATACTTCTATATTCTTTTTGATCAACAGGATCACAATCTTCATCAAGTTCAAGTGTTGTTGCTGTTCCCATTGGTGTCCGAAGAGGCTTGCTTTTGTCCATCTTGAAGTGCCTTATGAGATCTTTTGTATACTTTGTTTGATGCACAAAGGTACCCTCCTTGGTTTGCTTGATTTGCAGTCCCAAAAAGTACGTGAGTTCTCCCATCATACTCATCTCAAATTCTGAACTCATCATAGCTGAAAACTTGGACACAAGATCATGAGAAGCACAGCCAAAGATAATATCATCCACATACACTTGAACGAATAATGAGTCATTGCCATGCTTAAGCATAAAAAGAGTTTTATCAACTTTGCCCATGGTAAACCCCTTTTCAAGTAAGAATGTTTTTAACCTAACATACCATGCTCTAAGGGCTTGTTTGAGACCGTACAAGGCTTTGGACAGTTTGTAAACATGATTAGGAAAATTTGGATTTTCAAAACCAGGTGGTTGTTTGACATAAATCTCCTGATCTATGTAGTCATTAAGAAAAACACTTTTAACATCCATTTGATATAGCTTAAAACCTTTAGATGCAGCAAAAGCTAACAAAATTCTTATGGCTTCTAATCTAGCAACAGGAGCAAAAGTTTCATCAAAATCTAGACCTTCAACTTGTGTGAAACCTTGAGCAACCAACCTAGCCTTATTCCTAACCATAACCCCATCCTCACTTTGTTTATTTTTAAACACCCATTTAGTTCTAATTAAAGTGTGACCTTGAGGTGGAGGTACAAGTTTCCAAACGTTATTTCTTTCAAAATTTTATAACTCTTCTTGCATAGCAATAATCCAAGATTCATTAGTGAGTGTGTGTGATATATCTTTGGGTTCAAAAGAAGCAATAAAAGCAGAATGAGCATGAGAATTGGGGTTGAAAAACCTGGATCTTGTAACTCGTTCATGCAAGCTTCCAATAATTTTTTGTGGAGGATGACTTTTGAGAATCCGGAGGGGAGTGGACACTTCACAAGATTCTTCTTCTTCATGTTCATCACAAATAGATGAGCTTATGACGTGAGGAGGATCTGGACCAGCAATGGTGGTCATCGGTGCTGGCTGTGAATCAAGATCAAGAGCTGGAACAATATCATTAGCTGCTGAATTTTCGGGCAGCAGCACCACTTCTTCCCCTTCTTTAACGAAAATACTCTCCCACTGCGGATATGGATCCGGACCTGCAATATTTAAACTAGTACCTGGGCTAGCTTCATCAAAAGAAACATCACAAGTCTCCACAATTTTGTTAGTGTCAAGTAAAAGCACACGGTAGCCTCTAGTATGAGATGGATAACCAAGAAACATGCCATCAACAGATCTAGTTTCAAATTTATCAAGATTACCGTGTTTCTTAACAAAGCATTTGCAACCAAAGACCCTAAAGTGTGTGACACTAGGCCTATGTCCAAACCTGAGCTTATATGGTGTTTTACCTAGCTTAGCACGCAAGAAAACACGATTTGAGACATAACAAGCGGTTGCAATTGTATCAGCCCAAAATTTCCTAGGAGTTTGATATTCATCAAGCATAGTCCTAGCCATCTCAACTAAGGTTCTGTTCTTTCTCTCTACAACACCATTTTGTTGAGGTACATATGGTGAAGAAAATTGATGATCTATTGCATTTTCAGCACAAAAGTGATCAAACGATTGATTTTTAAATTCAGTTCCATTATCACTTCTAATTGCTCTTAAAGATCATGGGTGATCAATTGATAATTTAAGAAATAAAGTTCTAAAGTGACTAAAAGCTTCATTCTTATATGCCATAAAGTAAACCCAAGAGTATCTAGAATAGTCATCAACAATCATAAGAACATAGCATTTACCTCCGAAGGATTGAACACGTGAAGGTCCTACGGTGTCAAGGTGTAAAAGTTGATCCGGTTCAGTTGTCATGGTCATTGTGAGAGGAGCATGTGAACTTGCAACCATCTTAGCATGTCTACAAGAAGAGCACACAATTTCTTTGTCCCCTTTAAGCTTAGGCAGCCCACGTATGCGATCAAGAGCACTAACACGCGTGAGATGATCAAAGCCTACGTGACCAAGTCTACGATGCCAAAAATATAAATCTTTGGAATCATTTACAACTAGACATCTATGCTTAGAGGAAGACATATCAAAATAAGCTTTAAAAACTCTTCCAAACCGAGACATGTTAAAAATAAGCTCACTATTTGAACCTTCAACTTTGCAACAGTTTTTATTGAAAATAATTTCCAGATTTTCATCTAGCAATTTTGAAACAGAAAGCAAGTTGTATTTCAAATTTTTGACAAGTGCCACATCCTTCAAAGTGTAGTGATCATTTACTCTAACCGAACCCTTAGCAATTATAGGAGTTGAAGAATTATCAGCAAAAGTAACATTCTCTACACATGACACAAAAGAGAGAGAGGAGAATCATTCTTTGTTACCGGTCATGTGGCGTGAGCAACCTGAATTCACAATCCAAATGTTCTCCTTCCTCAAGCGTGTAACCTACATAGAAGCACAATACGTCGATGACTCAGTACTGGGGTTAGATAAAAGGCTTTTAGGAATCCAGTACTGAGTCACACGATGTCCAGCAGGAATAACATGCGAAAGCTGAGATAAAACAGCAGGTTTATGAGTCAAAGTTTGAGATTTTTTGTTCTTAACTACTGACCTATGAGGTGTTACTTGTGTAGCACGAAAATCAGTAGCTCCAGAGGCAAAAACAGAAGGTCCGGAGGCAAAAACTGAAGCTCCAGAGGTAAACTTTGAATATTTCTGACTCATAACAGCAGGTTGCATGTTCCTGACATTCGGTTTAGTATGTGCAGCAAATTTTGCATGAGAGTTATAAGATCTAGCTTCCATTCTTTCCTTTTTACGTTGTTTAGCTAGTCTATAACAAAAATCTATGACATGACCGTCTCTACCACAATAGGTACAATGAAATTTAACTTTGTGTTCATGTCTAGATGAGCATGCAATATGCTTATTTGAACCCGAATGTGAAAACACTCCTGCAGATTTAAAAACCACTTCTTTTTGTTTAGGAACTGTTTGAATCAAATCACTTCCTAATGATTTTACAATTTTAGGTGGATGTTTCTTAGCATGAGCATGTGAATCAAAACCTAAACCAGTTTTATCATTGCAAGACTTGGAAGAATTCAGCAGCAAGTTTAGGTTCTTATTCCTATTACAAAACCGATCTAATGTCTTATGCATGTTATCAAGTTTATTTGATATATCAAGGCAATTTTCACATAAAGTTTTTCCTTTTAATTTGCAATTGGAACAATATTTAACTTCATGAGAACGTAAAGCATTGTTCAATATAGAAATTTCTTTCATAGCATCTTGTTGATCATCGCAAGTAGAACAATGCAAATCAATTGTAGGACAACAAGCATCTTTCAAGTTTTTATCATTAAGTGCAGCAAGCTTTTTGTTCTTTTCGATTTCAAGTTCAAGTTTATCAAGTGTGGAGGTGTGTGCACTTCTTAGAGAGGACAATTGTTCATATATTAAATCACATGAGGAACAAGAATCATCACTAGGAATCAAGGATTTTAAACGATTAATTTCAGATTCTAGTGACTCAATTTTAACAGCATTGTCCCTAAGCTTTTTGTCCTTTTTCTTAACAATAATAGTGGCACGAGAAATAGCATCACACATTTCTTTGCAAGTACTCATTTTTTTAGCATAGAATAAAGCACATCTAATGTAAGAGTACTCATGACAGTGGATTCACGTATGGATGTTACTTTTATCTCCCAAATTGACATGTCTAATGTACTTAGTAATTACCTAGCATTTTCAGCATCTGAAAAATTAACATTGACGCTATGCAAGTTGCTGAGAATTTTGTTAAAGCGAGCAAAGAGGTCATCAATGGACTCACCAGGTTGCATCTCAAAGCGCATGTATTCTTTCTTGAACATATCATGGGAAGAGTTGTGCCGTCAGTTCATGGCCAACTTCGGGAGTTTCTACACCCGACCGGGCACGGAGTCGACCTCCACGCCCTGCAACAGCAACCAGGAGAGTCGCTGCGCTCCTTCCAGCCTTTCATTGAGGTTAGGAATACCATACCCCGTATCTCGAACAGCTCTGTGGTAGTTGCCTTCAGGCAGGGTGTATGAGATAAGATGCTCCAGAAGCTGGCCACGCACGATGTGCAGAACGTCTCAGAGCTCTTCAGCTTGGCGGACAAGTGCGCCAGGGCCACGGAGGGCCGCAACTGGCACACACCGCCTGGCAAGGGGAAGGCCGGTGAGCGCCACTGGAGCTGCAGCGCAGAGCAGCGGCAAGAAGAAGAAGAAGACTGGCGGCAAGGACAAGCCGCTGGCCGGAGCCCCCACTGCAGCAGCAGTAGAAGCTGCAGGGGGCCGGGGGCCGTGCACCGACAAGTGCCCGCGACAGCAGTCCGACATCGACAACGGCAACTAGTGGTGCCCGGTACACAACTCCAAACGGCACAGCGCCAGCGAGTGCCGGGAGATTAAGAAGCGGAGCACTTCCGGGAGCTCCAACAGCAGCGCCAGGATGGCGCACCCTTCCGCCAGCGGGAGGGCAAGCAAAAGGCTGACCCGGAGGTCAGCAATGATCAAGAGATGGAGATCCAAGATGCCAAGCGGCCGTTGAAGGTCATCTATGACCAAGGAGAGGGCTCCGACTCCGACCACAGCTAGATGAGCATCGAAAGACGCTCCCGACGAGACATCAAGACCCTCCGACGGGATGTCGTGGCAGTATCCCCCTCCCTCAAACTGGCTCCTCACCGCAAGTGGATGGAGACGCAGATCAGCTTCACCGCTTCTGACTGCCCGACATAGCAGGATCCAGGCAGCTGCCGCTCATCATCTCCCCGACCATAGCCAACGTGAAGCTCTACCACGTGCTGCTCGATGGAGGAGCGGGCCTCAATCTCATCAGTCTTGCAGCCTTCTAGAAGCTGCAGATCCCTATGGGAAAACTAGCCCTGTCATGACCATTCTCTGGAGTGGATCCGGGATCCATCCTTCCACATGGTAGTATCTCCCTCCTGGCTACATTCGGCACGCCTGAGAACTACCGCACTGAGAGCGTCATCTTCGACGTGGCAGAGGTCAACCTCCCCTTCAACGCCATCCTCGACAGGCCGTCGTTGTACCAGTTCATGGTCGTAGCTCATTACGGCTACCTGGTGCTGAAGATGTCGACCCCGAGTGGTGTCCTTAGGGTCCGAGCAGACCGGACCGCCGGATTCGCGGCGCTAGTATAACAAGATATAGCAGGTGGATTGCAAGATTGTAACGAGGAACACTAGAAGAGCGAAATGAGCAAAATGAACCCTAAGCAATTTTAACGATCGATGAAACGTAAATGCAAGAGAGACACGAAGATTTTTGCCCGAGGTTCGATTCCACTCAGGAATCTACATCCCCTCTGAGGATTCCACAAAGGACCAAGTTTAACAACCCTTTCCTCACCAAGTCACCACTAAGGCCAACCCGGTTATTCCACTATCTCAAGGGTGAACTTACAAGATCTTTGGGGGTGCTCACAATCTGAGGCTCCCACTTGAACATGTCCATAAACTTCATGAATCTCACAAGCCACAGGTCACAAAGACTCACACCAAGTGCACGATATCACTCCAAGAGCCAAAACACGAAGTTCTTCCTTCTCCTCTCCTCACACCCTGAAATCCACTCAAGAATTGGTTCTAGAGGGTGAGTAGGCAAGAGAGAAGGCTTAGAAAGGCTCTAGGGTGGCTGTGGCGGCGCTAGGGTTCTAGAGTTGGTGAAATGAAGTCGGGGCACCTCCTTTTATAGAGGTCCCGACAGCCAACCGTTGCCACCAACTAAAGTCCGCACTAGTCCGGTCAGGACCCCGGACTAGTCCGGTCTGCGGGGATCACTGACGTCACAAAGCCAACTACTCACCAACGTTCAAATTTCAAACATTCACAAATCTCCATACTAGTCCGCCTCACAAAGGACTAGTCCGATCTCACACAGGACATCTTTGTCCGGGTGAGAACGGACAAGTCTAGAGGACCCGGACTACTCCGGCCACTAAGGCGGACAAGTCCGGTCCACCAAGACTTAGCCGTGGGACCTCTCATCTCACAATCATACGGACTAGTCCACCTCAGAACGGACTAGCCCGAACTCACACAGGACCCCTTGGTCCGTATAAAAATGGACAAGTCTGGCAAGCCCGGACTAGTCCGACCACTGAGGCGGACAAGTCCGGTCTACCAGGACTTAGTCCCGAAACACTCTCACCAAGAGAGAACCGGGCTAGTCCGTCCCCAAACGGATAAGTCTGAACTCAGTCATGAGCTCTTAGTCCGCCCCAAAGCGTACTAAGCCGTAGGACTCCAGACTAGTCCGTCCTCTGACCCGGACAAGTCCGGCCTACTAGGGTTTACCTCACTAGCACTCTCCACTAAGGATTTGACACTTCTAACGCTTTGAGCTCTCTTCTATGATGTCAATGCACTTGACACACACACTCTCACTCTAACATGGCTAGCCTATTATAGACTCAAATGAAACCCTAATTTCTACTCTTCGAGTCTTCGACGCCATTCTTCATCCTTTTTCTTTTTGTGAGTTTAGGTGTCCACTTGGAAATATCATGTGCTTATGATCATCTCAGCTCATTAGTCTATTAATCATCATCATCAATCATCCAAAACCCATGGGGATACCTAGATGCACTTACAATCTCCCCCTTTTTGGTGATTGATGACAACATATTAAGTTTCAACATAAGAGGTAAAAATTTGATTTTCATAACAAGTGTACTTACGCATAACTCCCCCTGGATGTATGCAACAGTAAAAGAGGGGAGTTGACATACACTCACATGTTATGGTGGGGTGCCTACGTGTTGTGCTCAAAAAGTGTGACAAGACAATAAAACATAGCAAAGGGCAACAATGATCAATTATAAGCATAAGATCCACACATAGTATTACACAAAAGAGACACAATGCATAAAACATAGATAATCATGTCCAAGGATCTATACAAGACTAGGAGATGATAAAAAGACATCCTCTTCCATCTCTCCCCCTTTGGCATCAAGGAACCAAAAAGGAAAAAAGGAAAGAAGATACGCCTCAGTCTACTCGTCATCTTCATCGTCTTCTTCTTCAAACTCACTCTCCGTGGCCTCCAGATCATCTTCCTCGTCGGCGGCGGCGGTGGATGGAGGCAAAGCTTCCATCTTCCGTGAACTGGGCGAGCTTATCAGCAGTGAAATCTGGATAAGGAGTGAGCTCTCCATCACTCTCCTCGGGAGGAGACATAGGCACCTCAATCTTGTCGCACACAGCCTTGAGGTACTTCTCCTGACGCCTCTCCATGCGTCGAGTCCGGACCTTCGCGCGCCAACAAGAGGCGAAGATCGCGTTGAAGCACTTGAAGAATCCGCTCAACGACTACGGAGGAGGAGGTGATGAAGGAGCCACTGAGCTAGGAGGAGGTTGAGCATTCTTCCTTCTTGGGCTCTAAGGCACTAGCAGCCTGGGAGTTATGGGCTTCACGTTCGGCCCTTTTCTTCTTCCATTGATCTGCCAATGATTCTTCAACGGCTTTGGCAATTTGTGCATGCTCTTCGAGATCATGTCTTTTCTTTGTCCTTGCCTCTCAAATGACGGTATCCTTAGCCGCTTGAGCTTCCTTTGCCGCCCTCTCTTCGGCAATGCGCCAATAGAGGGCTTGCCGAGCCTCCTCGGCCGCGGGATTTGCAAGAGGGGAG
This sequence comes from Neostapfia colusana, assembly GCA_030760725.1. Lineage (NCBI taxonomy): Eukaryota > Viridiplantae > Streptophyta > Magnoliopsida > Poales > Poaceae > Neostapfia > Neostapfia colusana. The sequence goes on from JASWHV010000015.1 coordinate 63,440,447, forward strand.
CCATGGTCAGAGTCCGACGTATCGCCTGAGAAGCAAGAGATAAGAGGTCAAGAAAGTGGAATATTGTGAAAGAATTCACTAAAAATGGCTAAAGTTGGGGTTTGTCCTGTGTGAACCGGACTTGTCCGTTAAGGGGCCGGACTAGTGTAAGGGCCTCAGTTTTTGACACATGTTTAAAGTGTTCATCACCACACCCACACCTCATTTGAAGCAAGTTGATGAACACAAATGAAGAGCAAGTAACCACCATCAACATGCTCATTAGAGAACAAACTCACATATTGCAAAAGTGGTATTTTCCACATGTGATATAGATGGGCTGGGCATATGAAAACTCCTACACTTTGCTAGGGATGTCCATGCCAAGTTTCACCCAAATTCAAAACCTTTTTGAGGTCATTTTGGGTATATCTAGAAAGAGGGCAATTTGGAAACCATATTCAAATTTAAACTGATTTTATCCCATGAATTCAAAAGTGGGAGGCATATTCTTACTCAGCACATTTTTGTGAGCTCACACACCAATTTTCACTCCCTTTGGAGTTGATCTTGACATGAGCTAAGTGGGGCAAATTCAAACTATATTTGAATTTCAAACTGAACATGTGCTGAAATTCATTCAAACCAAACCCAATTTGAATTCTAATCAATTCAAATGGCTCATGGGTGAATAATTTGAATCACCATAGGTATATTGGGGCTCACTGTTTACAACAGTGATTAGGAGTGAATTTCAGAGGTTAAAACCCCAGGTGGGACCCACATGTCAGCCACAGAGAGGATTCAACCGACTGAGACTTTTCTCACTCGGGTCGCCGAGCCGCCGCTGCAATCGCCACCGAGGGGAGCCGCCGCGCCAGCAGCTGCTTGGTCACGCGCGGGAGCTGTTCCCCCCCCCCCTCCTCGGCCGAAGCCTCGCCAGTTTCTTCCCCTGCAAGAACACAGCGCCGGAACAACTCCTTCCGCCGCTTGGAACCGATCGGGAGCGCCGATCACAGCCTTCCCGTCCCCTCCAGAGCTACGGCAAGGTACTAGGAACCTTCCTCCTTCTTCCTCGTGGCTAGAATTCAGCTGAAACCGGTCGATCTCGGCTATACCAAGAGCTTAATTCACTGACCTAACGCCGCTGCACTTCGGGCTCCCGTGGACAGCCCAACCGGGGTGTTGTCACGCCCGAGCCAAGGCACCCTTGGACGCGCTGGTGACCGGTGCTGCTCACCCCCGAGCCACAGCCCGAGTGTTTGCTCACCGGCGGCGAATTTCCAGTTTTCCCCTTTCTGGGTACAGACCGACCTTCGGGTACGGTTCCGTCGAATTTGTACTCTAGAAAGGATTACATGACCTCAACCCGCTCTCACACAAGCTAGACACGGTAACGCACAAGTTGCCTTCACAACCTTTGGCCGGAGAACCTCTGTACCCGGCGTATTTCAAAGTTTACCGACGGCGGAGTATGCGGGAGGCATCGGGCGCATGGTGAGGACCTACTTCGGGCCTCCCCAGAGCTGCCTCAAGCTCATGTCGACCTTCCCTGAGGTCCACGGATGCTTCCTGACCGGTTACTCGAGTAGTAGAGGTGTTAGGGAAGTCAGCTGACACGGCCGAAGTCTTTCCGAGGCGGCGGCTCGTCGCCGACCATGTACCGGCCGTTGTCATGACGAGCTGACCCCAGAATCCTGTTCTCCGAGTGAAAGTAGGCAGGGGCGGCCAAGATCGTGAAGTTTGGAGCTCCATAGAAGCTCCCGGCGAGCTCTCTGGCGAGGTCCCCCGGTGGCAGAGCGTGGGTGGCGGGAGGTTGACGAAAGGGTGGACCCCAGCTGTCAGCGGGAGATATTTTAAATCGGGATCGGGCTGCGGGCGGGATCAGGTGTGCGGGCGCGCCAAAAACCCTGTGGGCCTCAGTGTGCTGTCAGCTCCGCGCTTAACACGTGTCCCCGCGGGCCCCGGCAGATTTAAACTTTTCCCCCAATTTTCAGATTTCATTCAAACTTCAAATCCTCATAACTTTGTCTAGAAAGCTCCAAATTGAGTGAACCAAATTTTGTTGGATTCAGCTCTCTGAGCACTTTCCAGCAAATCAGGTTTAACTTCATGAAAATCCTTATTTCTCCAGAATTAATTCCTCAAAATTTAAACTGTTTGGAATTTTAACTGGAGGATCCTTTAGAGGAAAATCCTGAAATTTTGCTGGAATGTTCACCAAAATATCCCTGAACTACCATAAAAATTTCAGATTCATTTGAGCTCATTTGATCCACCTAATGGTGTGATTAGTGGAACTGTTCCAAAGAAAATAGAAAATATTCAGAAACATTTTCAGAATTTTCTCTGAAATTGTTTGGCTCATATCTTTAGCTAGGAACCTTCAAATTAAGTGAGACCAACTCCATTAGAACCCTCTGAAAATCTAGTTTTCAGAAAGTCATAGTTTGTTTCATGAAAATCCTTAGAACATCCTAAAAGAGTTCAATTAAGATCAAGTACATAATTAATTGTGGAGGCTCAAATGAGCTTTGCTGCAACTAAGACTTGACCAAGTCTGTACTTAGGTTGTAACCAAACCACAATAAAGGTTTCACAGTCATTGAGTCTGACTAGTAGGACTTATAAGCTTCACAAGTTCAAACTTAATATAAATGCATTCAAATTAATACATGTATGTCTTATATCATGTATTCGCTAAGGTCGAGGAGGAACCCGAAGTCCTAGACTTTGTTACTCCGAAGGAGCAGCTAGCCTACGACCAAGAGCAGCAAGGCAAGCTCCGGTTTGCATTAACTGTTTTACAAAGTTTTACTGTTTTGAGCACTTCTCTGAGTATTATGATTCCTTGCATTAGAGTCTTGTTTGGAAACCCAATTGCATAGCCAAGAAAACCATGGGTTGGGTTTAGGATTGCAAACCCCGTTAGCTACTGCAATGCTAAGATAGTGTAGGATTCGGTACAAGTCGAGTAGTTGGAACTACTCGCGAGCATAGGCTAGAGGCACTCGACTCGGGTAGAAATAGACATGAAACACATAGAAAGAAAATGAGACCAAGCGAAGAGTAAGGGCAGCAGGACTTTGGGGTCTGTGTGCTGTAGCTCCGTTTGTGTCGATTGAGGACCGAGCCATGTGCGGGCCTGTTGAACAAGCTAGAACAGTACCGAAGACCTACCGTCTATATGGGAACCGGGAAACCGATGTAACTCGGGTAGCTGGGTGTTGAGGCATAGCTGGTCGTTCAGAGGGTAGGTTGAGAGCTCGAGGTGTAAATCGGGTGGCGGCACTGAGATGCGCGTGCAGAGACCTCTTGCTCGGGACGATTGGACCGGTTCAACATTTGGCTAACGAGTGAAAGGTAGTTGCGTACGGCGTCCGTGATGGTTGCTGTAGGCAACATCGAGTACGGGCGTACGTGACGGGTTGTTCGGGTAACCCTGCAGGTGTAAATCGATTATAATCGTCGTCCCTCGCGGTCAGTGAGTATCACTTGTTCACTGTACCGTGACGTAGAAAGAACAGGCTAGTCACATGTTAAAATGTTGCTGATTGAATGATGGACATTGATTGTTAATGATATGCTGTAGTGTAGAGCTAATTAAAGTTCCTTTCAACTTTGGGCAAAGTACATGAGAGAAATGCGTTTCTTGTTTGATTGTGGCTCTCTCATGTGCCTTAGCGTAAGGTTCTCCACAACCTGCTGCTAAAACTTCAAAGTAAGGTTTCACTAATTAGGCGAGTCCTTACAAATGATTTTACCTCATGTAACCTATCAATCCCTCATGTAGAAGTTCCATGTTTAGGTGAGACGGGTCAGACTTGCTGAGCCTTCATGCTCACTGCTTGTGTTTGAAGCTTTTGCAGGGTTCTATGAGGAAGGGACTCCCGAAGAAGAGACGGAACCCCAGGAGGGGAACCCCGTCGAGTGGGAGTCGTGCATGCCGCAGAGTTAGTGTGCGTGTGTGCTAGCAAGGACACGTTCAAGGGCTGGACGTGGACTTGATGCGTAGTCTACGCCCGCAGGTGTAGACTGGACTTATTTTGATGTATAAATGTTCATAAACCACTTTATGTAATATAAACTTTGCTTCCGCTTTGTACCTTTGACGTGTGTTATCCGGTGCTATGCAACGCAGCACCCCTCAGCGTGATCCTGGCTCGACAAGACCGTGGGGTCATGTCAGCGTTGGTATCAGAGCTCGCTTGAGGTTTAATGCACTAAAAAGGTCATCTTTTTCAAAAATCCAGTGAGGAACGAGTTAGTAGCCCGTATAAGGATGTTATTAGTGTATAGAAATTGACATATTAACCTATTTGATTATGTCGGAAAATAGTGTATCTCGGGACGTTTATGTCTTGGGGGGTACACGTAAGCGCTGTCCACCAGTGCGCACAAGTTGAAGGGTGGAGCCCCACGGGTGGCAGGTAACCCGACCCGCTTTAGTATCCTCTACGACTCTTCATGTCGTTTGGGGTATTCGAGCAACGTCTGTCCCTGTCGTGCGTGGTGCAATCTGGGAGACCCCGTCACATGGTCTGAAACGCGAACATGTAACTCAAGGCGTGTTTGGCTTGAGAACATCCGGGCGAGTGATGACGGCCGGGTGTACGGACTGTATGGATACCGGGCTCGGTGTGCAGCCGAGTCTGATGATTGTTTGAGTTTCTGCAGGTAGTCTAACCACAAAACGGTAGACGTGTAGCATCCGTGTGTGAGTTATGTTTAGTGCCACTGAATTAACAAAGCCGGCTAAGTCCGGTATAGGTTTTTCTTTGTGAGAACGTAGTACCGACATAATCTGGTGACGCATCGACGTCACACCCCACTAAATGAACAACTTCATTTAAAACTTGAAGGTTTTGATCCAAAGTAGTAAAACTTGATGTGACTCCTTCCCTTGAACAGGATATTCAAAGTTAACAAGTTTTCAACTTATAGGTTGTTAAGGACAGAGCACTCTGTTTTCAGCTGAATCAAGGCTGAAGTTAATCAGAGGTTAGAGGTTGAGTTCTTTCGAGGTTGGGGTCATATGATACATTTCTGGAAAGATTTGGAAGAGATTTAAAACTTTTCTGTTGAGATCCAGAGGTGTTTCATCCCTTAACCAATCGAAAAATGCAGTAGAGTTGAAACTGTCCAGAAAACAGGGCAGAGCAAACACTCTCTGTAAATTGAGCATAACTTCCTGCATACAAATCCAAAAATGGAAAATGAGGTAGTTCTGGAAAGCTTATGAGATGGGTTACAACTTTGTAACAGAAAGTTTTGTCATATTAGAAAAGGAATTAACTGGAATTCTTGGATCAAATCAGTACCTAAAGCAGGGAGGTGCTGTCCAATTTTCTCCAGAAATTCTGTTAACTTTGACATCTCATAACTTTTGAAACAGGACAGATCTTAGGCCAAGAAAATACTTTATGGAAAGCTATTGAAGTTATATTTAACTTTGATGTTGAGCTCCAGAATTGGTTTTGCCTTTAACATGGCCTAAATCAGGTTGAAATGGAAACTGGTCAGGGCTGTCATGTTGGACAGCAGATCAGCAGTCAAATTTGTTTAAATTTGAACTATGTTTCCAAGTTTTATGGGTTCAATGACATGTCTTATGTTATAACTCAATGGTTTACTGTTTAAATAAATATTTGACATTTATCAAATATATTTTTACAGATGACAGAAGATAAGCAGTTGGAGAACGGGTGGGTAGTGTCCCATTGTTCTCACCACAGCGGCTATCCGGAGGCATTGAGGCAGATGCTTCAATACTTCGGATATAACCAGATGCTGCAGTACTTCGCCAAGGAAGAAAGCGAAGAGGGGAACAAGACGTGGACGGTCCATGTCGAAGTCCCTGCAGGACCTACGCCACCCGGTTGGGTGCCGTTCACCGTCACGGTGAAAGGTAGACAGCCGGAAGGGATGTGGCAAGTGGCAGCCCGTGACACCATGTCACGTTTCTGCCAACTGCACGTGCAGGCTATGGAGGGCACTCCATACGCGCTCGTTCCGGTGGAGGGACGGGCTCAGCATGTGTGGGAAGAGAGGTCCTTGGAGGCAACGGACCCGAGTTACCCAAGGTACAACCCCGCGGAGGCAAATCTCAGCCTCCAGATGAGGGTGGGAAACGCCGTGATGGACAGCCAAGCTGTTCATACGGAGCATCTCGCCACAAAGCTCAAGGAGAGCACAAGCCGTGGAGATCATTTCGAGAGTGCTCACAGCGCACTCCGCAATGTGCTCCTTCCGATGATCAAGCGACTGAATGAACAGCATAATCAGTTGCATCGTCTGAAGAAGGCGAAGAAGAAAAGCCGTGTCGACATCGTGGCATTGCAAGAGCTGGTACAGACTCTCACCCAGCAGAACGAGGATCTTACTCAAGAGCGGGACGACGCTATTGAGGAAGAGCAAGGCTGGGAAGAGGACTACAAACAGGCTATGGACGAGGTGCATGCATTGCAGGACCTCGTACCTCCGGTGTTGGGCATACCGGTGGTCTTGGGCCTTCTAGCAATGGAAGAACCCGAGATGGGAGAAGAGGTGGTAGATCCAGAGCCACCAGCAGAGGTACCGGAGGGGGACGACCCGCAGGAGGTCGAGTTCTACTCCGAGTAGGGGGTTACAGTTGCCAAGTAGGCAACTAGGGTAGTGTAACCCAACTTTTGTAATCGGTGACATGTCGTATAGGCAGTAGCGTATGTATAGGTGGTGACGACATGAACACGACTTCTCGGAGACCCGAGAATAATGTATCTTGTATAAAGTTTATGCTTTATCAATATATGTGAATGTTGTGCGAATTAATCATGTGTCACTTCAATACCTACTGTTGCATATGGAATTTTAAGTATGACATGTGCTAATCGCTGTTGTTTGAATTTCAGAATGACTCGTACTCGTGCCAACCCGAATGTTGGGGGTACCAGCCAAGGGGGAGAGACCTCCCAACCACCTCCCGAGGACTCCTCAGGACAGCAGCAGCAACAGCAGCAACAACAACAGCAAGCACCAACACCGCCACTGCCAACGGTTACATTAGCCGACATCGTCGCGGCAATGGCGGGTTCACATCAGCAGCACACGGAGTTGCTGCAAACTCTTATTGCTAATACGTCTCGCCCAGAGAGACGTCAAGATCCTGAGGAGCGTCAACAGAGCTCCTACTCCGACTTCCTGGCGACTCATCCCCCGGTATTCTCAAGGGCGGATGAAACTCTTGACGCGGACAACTGGCTCCGCGCAATAGAGATGAAGTTCGGGCTGCTCCAGATAAGTGAGCAGCGCAAAACTCAATTCGCGGTCCAGTAGCTCCAAGGATCCGCGAGCGCTTGGTGGGCGAACTTTTGTGCTTCACAGCCCACCGACCGAGTAATGACCTGGACGGAGTTCCGGACGGCCTTCAGGGCCTATCATATACCGCCAGGTCTGATGAAAAGAAAGACGCAGGAGTTCTTACACCTGCAACAAGGGAGCCGGAACGCGCTGGAATACTCTAGGGCGTTCAACGATCTCGCGCTCTATGCGTTGTATCACGCAGATATCAACGAGAAGCGGCGGGACCATTTTTACCAGGCGCTTAACCCGCTCCTGAAGGACAAATTGGCGATGTTCAATCGCGGCAGCCTCAACGACATCATTGACACTGCGATTGTTCAAGAGGACTCCGGCAAGGATTTGGCGGCGGCAGAGCGAAAGCGAAGCGCGCCGCAAAGCAGCGGAGAAGGAGGCGATCCTTCTCAGAAGTTTCGGATGGTGAATCGTCCACCATCAGGTTCACGCTGGCAGCCACCCCAGAGGTCGATGCCTTTCCGCGGTCGGCCGTACTCTTCACCGGCATTCAGGCCGGCACTGCCAGCACCATCTCCGCAACAACAGCAGCAGCGGGCGATGCCGCGTGCATATGCACCTCAGCAACGCATGTCGGGCTTTCGTCCCCCGAGCACTACACCAGCAGCGGCCACATGTTACAAGTGTGGTCGTCCAGGACACTTCGTGAGCAGTTGCCCGGAGAGGCAAGGCGGCGGAGTGGCACCGTAGTTTCCGGGGAGGAATCAACCCCGGAACCCTACTAATGCGTGGCGTGCAAACCCTAGGCCCAGCACCGTCCACCAGCTTGCCATAGAGGACGTGCCGGAGGGTGAGCCAATCCTTGCGGGTATGTTCCAACTCCACCAGCATCCCGTCATAGTACTATTTGATTCAGGCGCCACGCATAGCTTCGTTAGCCAAGCTTTCATTGATAAATATAGCTTGCAAATATTACCCACCGATAGTCCTTATGTGATCTGTTCACCGAGTGGGAAAATTTCAGCAAGCATGATGGTCCCAAAAGCGCCATTATGCTTAGAGGGTAGAGTATACCCTACGTCTCTCATAATTTTAGAGGGACAAAAGGTCGATGTCATCCTTGGGATGTCGTGGTTAACCCGCCACGGCGCTGTTTTAGACACCGTCCTCCGAGTTGTGCACCTAAACTCAAAAGTGCACGAATCTCACTCCTTATTTCTGGACAGTCCAGAAATAAAACTTCCAAGTGTCTATCAAGCCGCAACCATCAGATTGGAAGATATTCCAGTGGTCCGAGAGTTCCCTGACGTATTCCCGGACGATTTGCCGGGGATGCCGCCCGATAGAGAGGTGGAGTTCAAGATTGAACTTGCACCGGGAACAATGCCAATATCCCGAAGGCCGTACAAGATGGCGCCCAAGGAGTTGGCTGAACTGAAGACTCAGCTCACGGACCTTCTGGAGAAGGGTTTTATTAGGCCGAGCTCCTCGCCATGGGGCTGTTCGGCATTATTTGTGAAGAATAAGGATGAGACGTTACGGCTTTGCATGGACTATCGTCCATTAAATGCTGTAACCATCAAGAACAAGTACCCGTTGCCACGGATCGACATGTTGTTTGATCAGTTGGTCGAAGCAAAGATCTTTTCCAAGATGGACTACAGATCCGGATACCATCAGATTAATATAAGGGATGAGGACATTCCGAAGACAGCTTTCTCGACGAGGTACGGACTTTACGAGTACCTGGTCATGTCCTTTGGACTCACCAATGCTCCAGCTCACTTCATGTACTTGATGAACTCGGTATTCATGCCGGAGCTGGACAAATTTGTCATGGTCTTCATCGACGACATCCTGGTATATTCCAAGTCAGAGGAAGATCACAAGAAACATCGGCGTATAGTCTTGCAACGGCTGTGGGATCACAAGCTATACGTGAAATTCAGCAAGTGCGAATTCTGGATATTGCAAGTGCCTTTTCTCGGGCATATCATCTCAGCGGAGGGTATCGCTGTAGACCCGAGCAAGATCACTCAAGTGCTGAATTGGGAATCCCCGAGAACTGTTCACGAGGTACGGAGTTTCCTCGGACTCGCGGGATATTATCGGAGGTTCATTCCGAACTTCTCGAAGATTGCCAAGCCAATGACAGAGCTGCTGAAGAAGGCTACCAAATATGTTTGGAGTCCGGCATGTGAAGCAGCGTTCAAGGCTTTAGTCAAGCACTTGACATCAGCACCGGTTTTGGCGCAGCCAGACACAACAAAACCGTTCGATGTGTACTGCGATGCATCCGTCATTGGGCTCAGATGTGTGCTGATGCAAGACCGAAGAGTGGTCGCGTATGGGTCACGGCAGCTTAGAAACCATGAGCAGAATTATCCAACTCACGACTTGGAGCTCGCTTTGGTACTTGCACTGAAGATGTGGAGGCACTACCTACTCGGTAACCTCGTACATCTATATACCGACCACAAAAGCCTCAAGTACATATTCACTCAGAAGGAGCTGAACATGAGGCAGCGAAGATGGTTAGAATTGATAAAGGATTACGAAATAGAGATCCATTATCATCCAGGCAAGGCAAACGTAGTGGCAGATGCGCTGAGCCACAAGTCACGCGTCAACAATCTGACCATCACACCGTTGGAAGAGAGCGAACCACCGCTACATGTGATTCCACACGGAGCTCTCTACAACCTAGCTTTGATCCCCACCATCCGTGAAGAGATAGCGGCAGCTCAGAAACATGACAAGGGCATGTCACATTTGCGGAGATGTGTAGACAGTGGGGAGTTGAAATGTTTTCGGAATGACGAAGACGGTGTCCTATGGTTCAAGGACCGGATCGTCGTACCCCGTAACCCGGAATTACGTAAGAAAATCTTTGATGAGGCTCACTTGTCAAAGTTTTCTATTCACCCCGGAAGCAACAAAATGTATCAAGAACTCAGAAGCAAGTTTTGGTGGACACGGATGAAGCGGGAGATCGCAAAGTACGTATCCGAGTGCGATACATGTCGAAGGGTGAAGGCAGACCATATGCGGAAACCGGGACTGCTACAACCACTGGGCGTTCCTGCCTGGAAGTGGGAGGACGTGAGCATGGATTTCATCGTCGGTTTACCCACCACCTTGCAGAAACATGATTCTGTGTGGGTGATCGTCGACCGGCTCACCAAAGTTGCCCATTTCATCCCGGTCAACACCAACTACAACGCCAAGAAGTACGCTAAACTGTACATCTCACGGATCCTATGCTTGTACGGCGTACCCCGTACCATCATATCGGATCGGGGCACTTTATTTGTATCCCATTTTTGGGAGCAGCTGCACGCTGCCCTGGGGACGAAGCTGATCCGTAGTTCAGCATACCACCCGCAAACGGATGGGCAAACCGAGCGGGTAAATCAGATCTTAGAAGACATGCTACGAGATTGCGCTATCAACCACGGCAAGAATTGGGATGATCACTTGCCGTTAGCCGAGTTCTCGTACAACAATGGGTACCAAGCTAGCATCAAGATGGCGCCTTACGAGGCGCTATACGGGAGGAAATGCCACACACCACTGAATTGGTGTGAGTCTGGCGAAAGGGTTACCTTCGGGATTGACCTTGTGAACAACACGGAAGAAAAGGTTTGACTGATTCAAGCAAACCTAAAAGCCGCCCGATCCCGTCAGAAACAGTATGCGGACCGGAGAAGACGCTCATTACAATTTGAAATCGGGGATCACGTATACCTACGTGTGTCTCCAATGAAGGGTGTAAACAGATTTGGGGTGAGAGGAAAGTTGGCACCCCGATTCATCGGTCCATTTCAGATTACCGAAAGATGTGGGTCAGTAGCATACCGGCTGAAATTACCAGAAGCACTTTCCGGTGTGCACGACGTCTTTCATATTTCCCAGCTGAGGAAATGTCTCAAGCTATCAACTACCGTTCAGCTGGAATACATTGAAGAACTGCAACCGGATCTCACCTATCGGGAGGAACCGGTTCAGATTACTGACGAAAAGGCCCGAACCACACGCAACCGTACGTTGTGGTTCTACAAGGTTCTATGGAGTAATAACTCCATGGATGAAGCGACATGGGAGAGCAAAGGATTTCTTCGCGCCAACTACCCCAACTTTATCACGTCGCATATCCGGTAATTTTCCACCGTCCTCTCTCTCATTTTCACCTTATAATCTCGGGACGAGATTCCTTTAAGGGGGAGGAATGTAAGGGCCTCAGTTTTTGACACATGTTTAAAGTGTTCATCACCACACCCCACACATCATTTGAAGCAAGTAGATGAACACAAATGAAGAGCAAGTAACCACCATCAACATGCTCATTAGAGAACAAACTCACATATTGCAAAAGTGGTATTTTCCACATGTGATATAAATGGGCTGGGCATATGAAAATTCCTACACATTGCTAGGGATGTCCACGCCAAGTTTCACCCAAATTCAAAACCTTTTTGAGGTCATTTTGGGTATATCTAGAAAGAGGGCAGTTTGGAAACCATATTCAAATTCAAACTGATTTTATCCCATGAATTCAAAAGTGGGAGACATATTCTTACTCAGAACATTTTTATGAGCTCACACACCAATTTTCACTCCCTTTGGAGTTGATCTTGACATGAGCTAAGTGGGGCAAATTCAAACTTTATTTGAATTTCAAACTGAACATGTGCTGAAATTCATTCAAACCAAACCCAATTTGAATTATAATCAATTCAAATGGCTCATGGGTGAATAATTTGAATCACCATGGGTATTTGGGGGCTCACTGTTTACAACAGTGATTAGGAGTGAATTTCAGAGGTTAAAACCCCGGGTGGGACCCACATGTCAGCCACAGAGAGGATTCAACCGACTGAGACTTTTCTCACTCAGGTCGCCGAGCCGCCGCTGCGATCGCCACCGAGGGGAGCCGTCGCGCCAGCAGCTGCTTGGTCACGCGCGGGCATGAGGCGGTTCAGAGCCTTCTTAAGGCGTCCCCCCCCTCCTCGGCCGAAGCCTCGCCAGTTGTCAGCGGGAGATATTTTAAATCGGGATCGGGCTGCGGCCGGGATCGGGTGTGCGGGCGCACCAAAAACCCTGTGGGCCTCAGTGTGCTGTTGGCTCCGCGCTTAACACGTGTCCCCGCGGGCCCTGGCAGATTTAAACTTTTCCCCCGATTTTCAGATTTCATTCAAACTTCAAATCCTCATAACTTTGTCTAGAAAGCTCCAAATTGAGTGAACCAAATTTTTTTGGATTCAGCTCTCTGAGCCCTTTCCAGCAAATCAGGTTTAACTTCATGAAAATCCTTATTTCTCCAGAATTAATTCCTCGAAATGTAAACTGTTTGGAATTTTAACTGGAGGATCCTTTAGAGGAAAATCCTGAAATTTTGCTGGAATGTTCACCAAAATATCCCTGAGCTAGCATAAAAATTTCAGATCCATTTGAGCTCATTTGATCCACCTAATGGTGTGATTAGTGGAACTGTTCCAAAGAAAATAGAAAATGTTCAGAAACATTTTCAGAATTTTCTCTGAAATTGTTTGGCCCATATCTTTAGCTAGGAACCTTCAAATTAAGTGAGACCAACTCCATTAGACCCCTCTGAAAATCTAGTTTTCAGAAAGTCATAGTTTGTTTCATGAAAATCCTTAGAACACCCTAAAAGCCTTCAATTAAGGTCAAGTACATAATTAATTGTGGAGGGCTCAAATGAGCTTTGCTGCAACTAAGACTTGACCAAGTCTGTACTTAGGTTGTAACCAAGCCACAGTAAAGGTTTCACAGTCATTGAGTCTGACTAGTGGGACTTATAAGCTTCACAAGTTCAAACTTAATATAAATGCATTCAAATTAATACATGTATGTCTTATATCATGTAGTCGCTAAGGTCGAGGAGGAACCCGAAGTCCTAGGCTTCGTTACTCCGGAGGAGCAGCTAGCCTACTACCAAGAGCAGCAAGGCAAGCTCCGGTTTGCATTAACCGTTTTACAAATTTTTACTGTTTTGAGCACTTCTCTGAGTATTATGATTCCTTGCATTAGAGTCTTGTTTGGAAACCCAATTGCATAGCCAAGAAAACCATGGGTTGGGTTTAGGATTGCAAACCCCGTTAGCTACTGCAATGCTAAGATAGTGTAGGATTCGGTACAAGTCGAGTAGTTGGAACTACTCGCGAGCATAGGCTAGAGGCACTCGACTCGGGTAGAAATAGCACATGAAACACATAGAAAGAAAATGAGACCAAGCGGAGAGTAAGGGCAGCAGGACTTTGGGGTCTGTGTGCTGTAGCTCCGTTTGTGTCGATTGAGGACCGAGCCATGTGCGGGCCTGTTGAACAAGCTAGAACAGTACCGAAGACCTACCGGCTATATGGGAACCGGGAAATCGATGTAACTCGGGTAGCTGGGTGTTGAGGCATAGCTGGTCGTTCAGAGGGTAGGTTGAGAGCTCGAGGTGTAAATCGGCTGGCGGCACTGAGATGCGCGTGCAGAGACCTCTTGCTCGGGACGATTGGACCGGTTCAACATTTGGCTAACGAGTGAAAGGTAGTTGCGTACATTGTCCGTGATAGTTGCTGTAGGCAACATCGAGTACGGGCGTACGTGACGGGTTGTTCGGGTAACCCTGCAGGTGTAAATCGATTATAATCGCCGTCCCTCACGGTCAGTGAGTACCACTTGTTCAATGTACCGTGACGTAGAAAGAACAGGCTAGTCACATGTTAAAATGTTGCTAATTGAATGATGGACATTGATTGTTATGATATGTTGTAGTGTAGAGCTAATTAAAGTTCCTTTCAACTTTGGGCAAAGTACATGAGAGAAATATGTTTCTTGTTTGATTGCGGCTCTCTCATGTGCCTTAGCGTAAGGTTCTCCACAACCTGCTGCTAAAACTTGAAAGTAAGGTTTCACTAATTAGGCGAGTCCTTGCAAATGATTTTACCTCATGTAACCTATCAATCCCTCATGTAGAAGTTCCATGTTTAGGTGAGACGGGTCAGACTTGCTGAGGCTTCGTGCTCACTGCTTGTGTTTGAAGCTTTTGCAGGGTTCTATGAGGAAGGGACTCCTGAAGAAGAGACGGAACCCCAGGAGGGGAACCCCGTCGAGTGGGAGTCGTGCGTGCCGCAGAGTTAGTGTGCGTGTGTGCTAGCAAGGACACGTTCAAGGGCTGGACGTGGACTTGATGTGTAGTCTACGCCCGCGAGTGTAGACTGGACTCATTTTGATGTATAAATGTTCATAAACCACTTTATGTAATATAAACTTCGCTTCCGCTTTGTACCTTTGATGTGTGTTATCCGGTGTTGTGCAACGCAGCACCCCTCAGCGTGATCCTGGCTCGACAAGACCGTGGGGTCGTGTCAACTAGTCCTCCCGAGAACGGACTTTTCGGCCCAGAAACCGGACTAGTCCGGGTTACACAGGAAGAACCCTAACCCTAACAATTTTTCGCAAAAACTTCGAATCAAGTCGCAATACTCCTAGGCTAAGATCACAATGACATGAGGAACACCATTTGTGAAGAGGTTTCTAGCAAAAGACCTAAGAATGAAGAAAAAGAGAGAATTTTGGGTAGGTCAAGAATACCTCTTCAAATATCCAAATGTGATGAAATCGGAGGCGAAACTCGACCAACGAAGCACGGGAAAGGATTCTCGCACTCCTTAGGACTCCAATCCATGGATTGGAAGAGGTTTTTGGTGGGGAAAAGCAAAAATCGCCAATGGAGGGGCGGCTCCCGCTAGAGAGAGAGAGTTGAGAGTGAAGAGAGAGGGGTGGTCTGGCCGCCCCTGGGAGGTTAAGTCCCCAGGGGCCAGACTAGTTCGGCCTGATGCACGGACAAGTCCGGTCAATGTACCAGAGCCAGACTTCTCCGGTGCCGGACTTGTCCGGCCTCCCAGGCGGACTAGTCTGGTTTGGACTTATCCGCTGAGAAGTCCGACCTAGACAGCCCGGACTTGTCCGGCCCATGGGGCGGACTAGTCCGGCTATAAGCTGAAATTTCATATAATTTGAATTTTAGCTCAAGAATATGATCCTTTTTTGGACAAGTTTTTGAAAATATCTTTGACAAACATGGTCAGTAAGCATACATCAAACAAACAATGGCCATATTTGACAAAGAATCCTTTTGAACATAGTTTTTATAGAGTAAGAGAGATTAGGGTAGAATTTTGAAAGCATGTGATTTTTGAAGTTTATATACAAGTAACAAACAGATGTGCACGGCTCAAGCAACGTTTCAAAAATCTAGGATATTTAGTTCACTCCTTAGGTCACAAAAACGTTTCTCATCAAGGGTTTTGGTGAAGATATCCGCCAATTGCTTCTCACTCCTAACATGAGAGATAATGATATCTCCCTTGATAGAGTGATCTCGCAGGAAATGGTGACGAATATCAATGTGTTTGGTTCTATAATGCTCCACGGAATTGTGAACAATCTTGATAGGACTCTTATTGTCACATAGGAGTAGAATATGGCTCAAAGTGTAACCATAGTCCCTAAGAGTTTGTCGCATCCATAGGAGTTGTGCACAACAACTCCCGGCTGCGACGTACTCCGCTTCGGCTGTGGATAAGGCAATGGAGTTTTGTTTCTTTGAAGATCACGAAACCAAGGACCTACCAAGGAATTGGCAAGTTCCGGACGTGCTCTTCCTATCTGCCTTACAACTGGCATAATCGGCATCGGAGTATCCGATGAGATTGAACTTGGATCCCTTGGGATACCAAAGTCCTAGGTTAGGAGTATGAACCAAATATTTAAGAATTCTCTTAACGGCTGTCAAGTGACAGTCCTTAGGAGAGGATTAGAACCATACACACATACACACACTAAGTATTATGTCGGGCCTAGATGCACAAAGATAAAGCAAGGAATCTATCATGGAACGAAATAACTTTTGGTCAACACTTGGACCATCTTCATTGAGGTCAAGGTGTCTGTTGGTTCCCATTGGAGTCTTGATGGGTTTGGCTTTGTCCATATTCATTGATGGACCTCTTGAGTATGTCTTGAGTATACTTGGTTTGACTTATGAACGTTCTTTCCCTAAGTTGTTTGACTTGGAATCCTGGGAAGAACTTCAATTCCCCAATCATTGACATCTCGAACGTTTCGGTCATTATATTTGAAAACTCATCACAAAAAGCTTTGTTAGTCGAACCAAATTGTAGGATCAAAGTACATGTGTAAAGCTACCAGAGGCGGGTGAATGGTAGATAAAAACATTTTAGCGGAAGCAACAAAACACCCCTCAGCAGAAAACTGATCTGTTAAAGAAACCGTGTGTGCGACTAATCTAAACGTGTTCAACTATGACAAAACTAGTAAAGATTGTATATAATCAAGTCACAAAGACTTCACAACAAGAATCATGAAAATCCGTTGAGAGAAACTCAAGTTACGATCGAAAGATCGAACAAAGGTCAATCTGTCCTACGCGAGAAAAACAGTTCTGAAATACTGCAAAGAAACTCATGTAGATCAGAAACCACAAATTCAATGACCGTAAAATTTTCACAGATGATATATAATCAAGTTGTGAAGACAACCCAAAAAGAATCACATCAATCGGACCTGTAAAACTCGAGTTATGATAAAACCACCGAAGCAAGGTAGTGCTGAACAGACACTCGATGAGAAAAACTTGTCTGAAATAAGTCGGACGAACAAGTCACAAAAGTTCGTTTAGAATACGAATATTTTTATCAAAACACAAGAGGACCAGCCCCAAAGTTGTGCACCACGAGCTCTGGCCACCCTTGCTTATATAACCAGCCCGAAGGCCAACTCAACTATAACTAGGACTCCTACTCCTACTTGGATTCAAACTATAACTTTCCAATACTGCTCAAGACTCTTCTATACGCAGATAGAAGAAATCTTAAGACTTCCAAACACCTTAGGAACGTTCTAAACATTCCTAAAACAACTCAAATTCGTGACCCACATGAAATCCTATCATAACCAACTCAAAACTTTCCAGATTTTAGTCAAATACGACTCAGCCGCAGCCTGAGTCCATAACCTAGTCGGTTGGACCTTTCCGACCAATTCTTTACGTCCACATCTCTTCATCACGCCTTAGAACCATGCAGCCAAGTCCATGCACTCCTTGCACACGTGCAAACATCTTCCAACAACGTCCAAGATACCTTCATATGCATTGTTCTTGATTCAAACATACCGTGCAACCTCCCGATCAACTCAACCACAATTTCTCCCGAACTTGGTTGTTGAACCTCATCTTCTCCCTAAGACTAGTTCAATGGATCCTGTCACCAGCCATGTCTTGAATTCAAGCAACACCTGCACATGAATAAACAACCAATACTTCCGAGTATAAGTCCTCGACTTGACTCTCGTTCGTTCCGAAACTACAACATCTTACGTGAGCACCTCACATAAGCATGTTGTAAACCATAGCAAAATGATATCAGCCATAACCACCAAAACACACTAAAAACTTAGTAAAATAATACTAAGCAAACTTTCCATAAGAGTAAAGCAAGTTCGAAACATTGCAAGTTAAAAGCAGAACCATTGCAATCAAGCTGCGAACCTTACCAAAGCTAACCGGACCTTGAACCGGAGCTTACCAAAGCTAGTCGGACCCAGCGCCTGAGCTTACTAAAGTTTAGTCGTACCTAGCACGGAACTTACCAAAGCTAGTCTGACCTAGCACCAGAGCTAGCAAAAACAAGTCGGACCTAGCTAAAATAAGTCAAACCTAGACAAAGCAAGTCGGACCTTACGTCGGACCTTGCCGGAGCTACCCAAAACAAGTCGGACCTATCGTCGGACCTTGCAGGAGCTCGGACCTAGAGTCGGACCTTGTTAAAAAGGTGTTTTGGTAGTATTCAAAACTTTTATCGTCAAAGCCAATGTATTCAGCACACATAGGTCTCACAATCTCCCCCTTGATGAATGCATTGGCAACACCACTTAAAATCTGAACATGGGCTTATTCACATGAAAAGTTTTGAAAACAATTTCTCCCCCTTTGTAAATCAGAAATAAAATGAGAAGAAAAACAAAAAATACCAAAAATTCTCCCCCTGAGAAGAATCGTGCCAAAACACTTGTGAATGTGTGCAATGTGTGATCAATTTCTCCCCCTTTGACAATGTATTTAGCAAGGTACAAAAGAGAAATTTTAATTTGTTATGAGCACATTATAACATATACATATAAAACAAAGCTAATCCAAATCATACTATCAAGTAACTTACACTATCACATCAATGAGATACATAAAGTAGTGTAAGCCATGCTAGAGATCAAGTGTAATTTTCAATTTAAGCAAGTAATGATCTCACAAACTTAACTATTTCAAGACAAGAAAGCATGACACTTGTTGTTGCATTTTATTTATCATTTAAATCACAAATTTTGATCTTATGACAATTGCAAGAGATTATATGCAGCATCAGTCTTATTCTAACCAACCAAGCCAAGCCTATGTCATTTGACAGTCAGAAGCTTAAGGACATGGTTTTAGTCATACACAACTCCTTTCAAATTCATATCTAAGTGCAATGATAAGCCATCTCAAAAGAAGAAGTGCGATGCATGCATATTCTCTTGATCTTTTCAATTTTTTTATTTGAACATAAAAAATCAACATGTGAGTTGATTACTTGATTAATTATTTATGATTAAAAGCACTTGTGAGCATGCAACAAGTTCAAAACAGCAAGAAAGTTCGACCATGACCATATTTAGTGTAAGTAATTATTCCAATTACTAGACATGGTAAAAACTACAAAATGTATAACACGAGTAATGTAGTAAAAACTTTCAGCATGAAAAATGAATCACAAAGTCATATATGCATGAAATACTATGCTCATATTATTTTAATTTCAGATTTACACATTTCCTAAGTTTCAAAATTCTCCCTCAATTTAAGCCATGAGGATGCATAACCCCTATTTCACTACGAATGTAACAAAAACGAGTGAAATCTAAAGGTTTTGTAAAAATGTCAGCCAATTGTTGTTCGGTATCTACATGGTGAAGCACAATGTTCCCTTTTTCGACATTATCACGGAGAAAGTGATACCTAATATCAATGTGCTTAGTTCTCGAATGTTGCACGGGGTTTTTAGCAATGTAAATGGCACTAGTGTTATCATAAAACAGTGGAACACTATCTAGATCAATCCCGTAGTCCTTAAGTTTTTGAACAATCCAAAGAATTTGTGAGCAAGCACTAGCAGCAGCTATATATTCTGATTCAGCTGTGGATTGTGCAACTGAAGTTTGTTTTCTAGAGGACCAGGAAACAAGTGAGTTACCAAGAAAATGACAAGCACCAGAAGTACTTTTCCTATCAATCCTACAACCCCCAAAATCAGCATCGGAAAAAGCTTTCAAAGTAACGGTTGAGGAAGAAGGAAGAAAAATGCCAAATTCTTGAGTTCCATGTAAGTACCTGAGAATCCTTTTGACGACTTGACGATGTGAAGCACGTGGGGAGGCTTGAAATCGTGCACAAAGATATACGCTGAATTGTATGTCCGGTCTTGATGCCGTGAGATACAAAAGGGATCCGATCATGCTTCTATATTCTTTTTGATCTACGGGATCACAATCTTCATCAGGTTCAAGTGTTGTTACTGTTCCCATTGGTGTCCGAAGAGGCTTGCTTTTGTCCATGTTGAAGTGACTTAGGAGATCTTTTGTATACTATGTTCGATGCACAAAGGTACCCTCCTTGGTTTGCTTGATTTGCAGCCCCAAAAAGTACGTGAGTTCTCCCATCATACTCATCTCAAATTCTGAACTCATCATAGCTGAAAACTTGGACACAAGATCATGAGAAGTACAACCAAAGATAAAACGAATAATGAGTCATTGCCATGCTTAAGCACAAAAAGAGTTTTATCAACCTTGCCCATGGTAAACCCCTTTTCAAGTAAGAATGTTTTTAACCTATCATACCATGCTCTAGGGGCTTGTTTGAGACCGTACAAGGCTTTGGACAGTTTGTAAACATGATTAGGAAAATTTGGATTTTCAAAACCAGGTGGTTGTTTGACATAAACCTTCTCATCTATGTAGCCATTAAGAAAAGCACTTTTAACATCCATTTGATATAGCTTAAAACTTTTAGATGCAGCAGAAGCTAACAAAATTCTTATGGCTTCTAATCTAGCAATAGGAGCAAAAGTTTCATCAAAATCTAGACCTTCAACTTGTGTGAAACCTTGAGCAACCACCTAGCCTTATTCCTAACCACAACCCCATCCTCACTTTGTTTATTTTTAAACACCCATTTAGTTCCAATTAAAGTGTGACCTTGAGGTGGAGGTACAAGTTTCCAAACATTATTTCTTTCAAAATTTTCTAACTCTTCTTGCATGGCAATAATCCAAGATTCATTAGTGAGTGCGTGTGATATATCTTTGGGTTCAAAAGAAGCAACAAAAGCAGAATGAGCATGAGAATTGGGGTCGAAAAACCTAGATCTTGTAACTCGTTCATGCAAGCTTCCAATAATTTGTGGTGGAGGATGACTTTTGAGAATCCGGAGGGGAGTGGACACTTCACAAGCTTCTTCTTCTTCATGTTCATCACAAATAGATGAGCTTGTGACGTGAGGAGGATCTGGACCAGCAATGGTGGTCGTCGGTGCTGGCTGTGAATCAAGATCAGGAGCTGGAACAATGTCATTAGCTACTGAATTTTCGGGCAGCAGCACCACTTCTTCCTCTTCTTCAATGAAAATACTCTCCCCCTGCGGATATGGATCCGGACCTGTAATATTTGAACTAGTACCTGGGCTGGCTTCATCAAAAGAAACCTCACAAGTCTCCACAATTTTATTAGTATCAAGTAAAAGCACACGGTAGCCTCTAGTATGAGATGGATAACCAAGAAACATGCCATCAACAAATCTAGCTTCAAAATAAGACCCTAAAGTGTGTGACACTAGGCCTATGTCCAAACCTGAGCTCATATGGTGTTTTACCTAGCTTAGCACGCAAGAAAACACGATTTGAGACATAACAAGCGGTTGCACTTGCATCAGCCCAAAATTTCCTAGGAGTTTGATATTCATCAAGCATAGTCCTAGCCATCTCAACTAAGGTTCTGTTCTTTCTCTCTACAACACCGTTTTGTTGAGGTAATATGGTGAAGAAAATTGATGATCTATTGCATTTTCAGCACAAAAGTGATCAAATGATTGATTTTCAAATTCGGTTCCATTATCACTTCTAATTGCTCTTAAAGATCCTGGGTGATCAATTAATAATCTAAGAAATAAAGTTCCAAAGTGACTAAAAGCTTCATTCTTAGATGCCATAAAGTAAACCCAAGAGTATCTAGAATAGTCATCAACAATCACAAGAACATACCATTTACCTCCGAAGGATTGAACACGTGAAGGTCCTACGGTGTCAAGGTGTAAAAGTTGACCCGGTTCAGTTGTCATGGTCATTTTGAGAGGAGCATGTGAATCTGCAACCATCTTAGCATGTATACAATAAGATCACATAATTTCTTTGTCCCCTTTAAGCTTAGGCAGCCCACGTATGCGATCAAGAGCACTAACACGCGTGAGATGATCAAAGCCTACGTGACCAAGTCTACGATGCCAAAAATATAAATTTTTGGAATCATTTGCAACTAGACATCTATGCTTAGAGGAAGACATATCAAAATCAGCTTTAAAAACTCTTCCAAACCGAGACATGTTAAAAGTAAGCTCACTATTTGAACCTACAACTTTGCAGCAGTTTTTATTGAAAATAATTTCCAGATTTTCATCTAGCAATTGTGAAACAGAAAGCAAGTTATATTTCAAATTTTTGACAAGTGCCACATCCTTCAAAGTGTAGTGACCATTTACTCTAACCGAACCCTTAGCAATTATAGGAGTTGAAGAATTATCGGCAAAAGTAACATTCTCTACACGTGACACAAAAGAGAGAGAGGAGAACCATTCTTTGTTACCGGTCATGTGGCGTGAGCAATCTGAATCCACAATCCAAATGTTCTCCTTCCTCAAGCTTGTAACCTACATAGAAGCACGATACGTCGATGACTCAATACTGGGGTTAGTTAAAAGGCTTTTAGGAATCCAGTACTGAGTCACACGACGACTAGCAGAAATAACATACGAAAGTTGAGATAAAACAGCAGGTTTATGAGTCAAAGTTTGAGATTTTTTGTTCTTAACTACTGACCTATGAGGTGTTACTTGTGTAGCACAGAAATCAGTAGCTCCGGAGGCAAAAATAGAAGGTTCGGAGGCAAAAAAAATGAAGCTCCGGAGGCAAAAACTGAAGCTCCGGAGGTAAACTTTGAATATTTCTGACTCATAACAGTAGGTTGCATGTTCCTGACATTCGGTTTAGTATGTGCAGCAAATTTTGCATGAGAGTTATAAGATCTAGCTTGCATTCTTTCCTTTTTATGTTGTTTAGCTAGTCTATAACAAAAATCTATGACATGACCATCTCTACCACAATAGATACAATGAAATTTAACTTTGTGTTCATGTCCAGATGAGCATGCAGTATGCTTATTTGAATCCGAATGTGACAACACTCCTGCAGATTTAAAAACCACTTCTTTTGTTTAGGAACTGTTTGAATCAAACCACTTCCTAATGATTTTACAATTTTAGGTGGATGTTCCTGTAGCATGAGCATGTGAATCAAAACCTAAACCAGTTTTATCATTGCAAGACTTAGAAGAATTCAGCAGCAAGTTTAGGTTCTTATTCCCATTACAAAACCGATCTAATGTCCTATGCATGTTATCAAGTTTATTTGGTAGATCAAGGCAATTTTCACATGAAGTTTTCTTTTAATTTGCAATTGGAACAATATTTAACTTCATGAGAACGTAAAGCATTGTTCAATATAGAAATTTCTTTCATAGCATCTTGTAGTTTCTTATCAAGATCATCACAAGTAGAACAATGCAAATCAATTGTAGAACAACAAGCATCTTTCAAGTTTTTATCATTAAGTGCAGCAAGCTTTTTGTTCTTTTCGATTTCAAGTTCAAGTTTATCAAGTGTGGAGGTGTGTGCACTTCTTAGAGAGGATTATTGTTCATATATTAAATCACATGAGGAACAAGAATCATCACTAGGAATCAAGGATTTTAAACGATTAATTTCAGATTCTAGTGACTCAATTTTAACAGCATTGTCTCTAAGCTTTTTGTCCTTTTTTCTTAACAATAATAGTGGCACGAGAAATAGCATCACACATTTCTTCGCAAGTAGGATATACATCTTCGTTGTCACTGTTGTGTTCTGCATCCTCCATACTTGATTTTGATTTGCCCGCCATGAAGCACAAGTTTGCCAGATCATCTTCATCTTCATTACTTCCAATGTCTACATCACTCGAGCCAAGTTCTTGAAGTGCGGTGATGAAACTGTTTATCGGTTTGTGTCCTGTAAAACCCTTCTTTTTCTTTTTGGTGTTGCCAAAAGAGGACTTGACTTTATTCTGCTTTTCATCACGGCTACAAGGACGTGAAAGGTTAGGGCAATCTGTACGAAAGTGTCCTGTCTTACCACATTTAAAGCATCGTTGAGGTCCGGAGCTTCCTCTCCTAGTTTTCACATTTTGCAATGCTTTTGAGAACCTAGTAGAAAGAAGTATTAGCTCCTCCTCTGGAAACTCCTCAATCTGTTCCAGGGTTAGTGAAGACAGCAAAGCAAGTGTATTGCTAGATGATTGGCCGGAGCTAAGCATATCACGTTGTGAGACAAATGAAATAGTCTTATTTGGGTTCTTACGTGATATAATGTCAATTTCATGAGTTTTTAGCATAGAATAAAGCACATCTAATGTAAGAGTACTCATGACAGTGGATTCACGTATGGATGTTACTTTGATCTCCCAAATTGACATGTCTAATGCACTTAGTAATTGCCTAGCATTTTCAGCGTCTGAAAAATTAACATTGACGCTACGCAAGTTGCTGAGAATTTTATTAAAGCGAGCAAAGAGGTCATCAATGGACTCACCAGGTTGCATCTCAAAGGGCATGTATTCTTTCTTGAACATATCCTGTCTTAAGTCATTGATCATGTTGGATCCTTCGTGGTAGTCACAAAGTGCTCTCCACACATCGTACACCGATCGGAGGTGTGCAACACGGTCGAAGTCGCTCTGAGTTAGTCCTTGTATGATCAAGTTCCGAGCCTTGTTGTTGTTGTCGACATCTCTCATGTTTGTAGTCGTGAATTGATCGTTTGAAGGCACATCGTAAGGCTTGTACACCTTTTCCCATATTGCAAAGCCTTGCGCCTGGATGAAAGCTTCCATGCGTGCCTTCCAAACCTGAAAATCAATACCACTAAACACACAAGGTTTGGCGGAGTATTTCTCCATGATGATTAGTCAAAACACGTGCAAATCACAAAGATTAGAGCAACCTTGCTCTGATACCAATTGTAGGATCGAAGTACACGTGTAAAGCTACCAGAGGGGGGTGAATGG
The DNA here is from genome assembly GCA_030760725.1 of Neostapfia colusana. NCBI lineage: Eukaryota > Viridiplantae > Streptophyta > Magnoliopsida > Poales > Poaceae > Neostapfia > Neostapfia colusana. The sequence goes on from JASWHV010000015.1 coordinate 63,465,214, forward strand.
TAGATAAAAACTTTTCAGCGGAAGCAACAAAACACCCCTCAGCAGAAAACTGATCTGTTAAATAAACCGTGTATGCGACTAATCTTTACGTGTTCAACTGTGACAAAACTAGTATAGATTATAGAGAATCAAGTCACGAATACATCACAACAAGAATCATGAAAATCCGTTGAGATAAACTCAAGTTACGATCGAAAGATCGAACAAAGGTCAATCTGTCCTACGCGAGAAAAACAGTTCTGGAATACTGCAAAGAAACTCGTGTAGATCAGAAACCACAAATTCAATGACCGTGACATTTTCACAGATGATAGATAATCAAGTTGTGAAGACAACCCAAAAAGAATCACATCAATTGGATCTGTAAAACTCGAGTTATGATAAAACTACCTAAGCAAGGTAGTGCTGAACAGAAACTCGACGAGAAAAACTTGTCTGAAACAAGTCGGACGAATAAGGCACAAAAGTTCATTTAGAATATGAATTTTATTTATCAAAACAAAAGAGGAACAGCCCCAAAGTCATGCACCACGAGCTCTGGCCTCCCTTGCTTATATAACCAGCCCGAAGGCCAACTCAACTCAAACTAGGACTCCTACTCCTACTTGGATTCAAACTGTAACTTTCTAATACTGCTCAAGACTCTTCTATACGCAGATAGAAGCAATCTTAAGACTTCCAAACATCTTAGGAACATCCCAAACATTCCTAAAACAACTCAAATTCATGACCCACACGACATCCTATCATAACCAACTCAAAACTTTCCATATTTGAGTCAAACACGATTCAGTCGCAGCCTGAGTTCATAACCTAGTCGGTTGTACCTTTCCGACCAATTCTTTACGTCCACATCTCTTCATCACGCCTTGGAACCATGCAGCCACGTCCATGCACTCCTTGCACACGTGCAAACATCTTCCAACGACGTCCAAGATACCTTCATATGCATTGTTCTTGATTCAAACATACTGTGCAACCTCCCGATCAACTCAAACACAATTCCTCCCGAACTTGGTTGTTGAACCTCATCTTCTCCCTAAGACTAGTTCAATGGATCCCGTCACCAGCCATGTCTTTAACTCAAGCAACACCTGCACATGAATAAACAACCAATACTTCCGAGCACAAGTCCTCGACTTGACTCTCGTTAGTTCCGAAACTACAACATCTTACGTGAGCACCTCACATAAGCATGTTGTAAACCATAGCAAAATGATATCAGCCATAACCACCAAAACACACCAAAAACTTAGTAAAAATAATACTAAGCAAACTTTTCCATAAGAGTAAAGCAAGTTCAAAATATTATAAGTTAAAAGCAGAACCATTGCAATCAAGCTCCGAACCTTACCAAAGCTAATCGGACCTTGAACCGGAGCTTATCAAAGCTAGTCGGACCCAGCGCCGGAGCTTACTAAAGCTTAGTCAGACCTAGCACGGAACTTACCAAAGCTAGTCGGACCTAGCACCGGAGCTAGCAAAAACAAGTCGGACCTAGCCGAAATAAGTCAGACCTAGACAAAGCAAGTCGGACCTTATGTGGGACCATGCCGGAGCTACCCAAAACAAGTCGGACCTATCGTCGGACCTTGTTAAAAAGGTGTTTTGGTAGTATTCAAAACTTTTATCGTCAAAGCTAATTTATTCAGCACACATAGGTCTCACAAAAATATAATGTCATCGACATATATTTTGCACACAAATAAATCATTGTTAAAATGCTTAGTGAAGAGTTTATAGTCGGCCTTCCCTATCCTAAAACCATTTTTAATGACAAAGTCTCTAAGACACTCATACCAAGCTCTAGGATCTTGTTTGAGGCCATAGAGGGCTTTCCGGAGTTTAAAGACGTGGTTAGGATACTTATCGTCCTCAAATCCGGGTGGTTGCTCCAGGTACACTTCCTCCTTGATCGGACCATTGAGGAAAGCACTTTTCACATCCATTTGGTATAGCTTGAAATCATGGTGAGTAGCAAAGGCAAGCAAGATACGAATTGATTCAAACCTAGCTATGGGAGCAAAAGTTTCATCGAAATCCAAACCTTCAACTTGTGCATATCCCTTTGCAACAAGTCTTGTCTTGTTTCTTGTTACAACTCCATACTCGTCTTGCTTGTTGTGGAATACCCACTTGGTTCCCACAACATTTGCGATGGGTCGCTTCACGAGTTCCCATACTTGATTTCTTTCAAAATTATTGAGTTCATCTTGCATGGCCACCACCCAATCCGGATCTTGTTGTGCTTCTTCTACCTTACGAGGCTCCAAAGAGGAAACAAAATAGTAATGTTCACAAAAGTTAGCCATTCGAGAACGAGTGGTTACCCCTTTGGAGATGTCTCTGAGTATGTTGTTGAAGGGATGACCCCGTTGAACACTTTGGTGCACTCTTGGATGAGGTGGTTGGACTCTTTGATCTTCATCTTCATCGTCGTTCTTTTCTTCGTCTCCCCCTTGATCCAATCCTCCTTCTTGAATTTGATCTTGTTGAGGTTGGCCTTGCTCATCTTGAGCTTGATCGTGGGAAGGAGACGTATCTTCGTTTGTTGGATGATCATTTGAGTCTTGAGGATGTTCTTGAGGGAAAATGTCTCCATGTGCCATCCTTTTAAGTGCTTCTTGTGGAGCCTCTTCTCTATCTAGCACACTTTGGTCAACTTGCTCCACTTGGGAGCCATTAGTCTCATCAAACACTTTGTCTCTCGCTATTTCAACAATTCCGGAGGATTTGTTGAAAACACGATAGGCATAGGTGTTTGAGTCATAAACAAGCAAGAAACCTTCATCAGACTTTGAAGCAAACTTCGAAGTCCTAGGCTTCTTGTCGAGAATATAGCACTTGCTCCCAAAGACACGAAAGTAAGAGATGTTGGGTTTGTTACCGGTTAGAAGTTCATAAGACGTCTTCTTCAAAATCGATGAAGGTACAACCGGTTTATGGCATGGCAAGCGGTGTTAACCGCTTCCGCCCAAAACCGGTCCGACGTCTAGTACTCATCAAGCATGGTTCTTGCCATCTCAATAATAGTCCTATTCTTCCTTTCAGCCACCCCATTTTGTTGAGGGGAGTAGGGGGCTGAAAATTCATGCTTGATGCCTTCTTCATACAAGTACTCTTCCACTTGAGTGTTCTTGGACTCGGTGCCACTATCGCTCCTTATGTTCTTGAATCTTAAGGAGAACTCGTTTTGAGCTCTCCTCAAGAAGTTCTTGAGCACACCTTGAGTTTCGCCTTTGTCATGCAAAAAGAACACCCAAGTGAAGCGAGAATAATCATCTACAACTACAAGACCATATTTGTTATCGCCGATGCTTATGTAGGTGATTGGACCGAAGAGGTCCATGTGAAGTAGCTCCAAAGGTCTTGTAGTCGTCATGACATTTTTGGACGGATGTTGAGCTCCAACTTGCTTTCCGGCTTGACAAGCACTACATGGTCTGTCCTTATCAAAAACAACATTTTTCAAGCCTCGAATGTGTTCTCCCTTAAGAAGTTTTTGCAAATTTCTCATCCCAACATGGGCTAGTCGTCTATGCCAAAGCCATCCCATGTTGGTCTTCGCCATTAAGTACGTGTCAAGTTGAGCTTTATCTGTGGTGAAATCCACAAGGTAAAGCTTTCCCTTGAGCACGCCCTTAAAGGCGATTGAGTCATTGCTTCTTCTTAAGACAGTCACACCCTCATTAGTGAAAACACAGTTATAACCTTTATCACATAGTTGGGATATGGATAGAAGGTTATAATCAAGGGAGTCAACATGTAAAACATTGGAAAGAGTATGATGGGGAGAAATAGCGATTTTTCCGGTGCCAAGTATTTTCCCTTGGCTATTGTCCCCAAAGTATATTCCTTCACTTGGATCTTTATTTTCCTCATACTCTACAAACATCCTTCTCTCTCCGGTCATATGGTTTTTGCATCCACTGTCGAGCACCCATTTTGATCCACCGGAGGAGTATGCCTACAAAATAGAGTTATGTCTTTCCTTTAGTTACCCAAACGGAGTTGGGTCCTTTCATGTTAGTCAAGAGGCACTTGGGCACCCACATGCAAGGTTTTGGACTCTTGCGGAGTGGCCCAACATACCTAGTATAGGTCTTTCCAAATTTGTTCCTCAATAAAATATATGAAGCATCAAAGTCATGGAACAAGGGATGAGGTTCATTTTTAGGCATGCTAGATGAGTTTGCAATGTTATTTCCATTTTCTTTGTTGGATGAACCCTCCTTGACAAAAACAATCAAGTCTTTCCCATTCTTGGGAGTTTTAGTGTAACACCCTCAAATTCACTTCCTTCATTGCATACATTTTTCATAGAGAAACATTTTTAAAAAGAAGTAGAATTGGAGAAAGAATCATAAAAATGGTGAAAAGATAGCTGAAATGAGCCAATTCCAATTTGCCGAGGTGCGCTGTCGACACTTCCTCCGGCCCGCGGGACACGTGGAGCTTTCGGAGCTCGCCCCTGCAAAGGGGTGAGGTCCGGCACTGCTGGCCACGTGGCAGGCTCGGAGCTCGCCTCTGAGGAGAGGGGAGGTCCGACCCCGCGGGACACGTATCACCCTCGGAGCTCGCCTCTGAAGAGAGGGGAGGTCTGACCCCGTGGGACACGTGTCATCCTCGGAGCTCACCTCGGAGGAGAGGCGAGGCCCAGCCCTGCGGGACACATGGCGCCTGCGGAGCTCACCTCTGCGGAGGGGGTGAGGTCCGGCACTGCTGGACACGTGTCGCTCTCGGAGCTCGCCTCTGAGGAGAGGAGAGGTCCCAGCCCGCTGGACACGTGTCGCCACCGGAGCTCGCCTCTGAGGAGGGGAGAGGCCCCGCCCCGTTGGACACGTGTCGCCACCGGAGCTCGTCTCTGAGGAGAAGGGAGGCCTGGCTCCGCTGGACACGTGGCATCCTCGGAGCTCGCCCTCCTGGCTCCGCTGGACACGTGGCGTCCTCGGAGCTCGCCTCTGAGGAGAAGAGAGGCCCGGCCGCGCCGGACGCGTGGCGTCCTCGGAGCTCGCCCCTGCGGAGGGGGCGAGGCCCGACTCTACTGGCCGCGTGGCAGGCCCGGAGCTCGCCACTGAGGAGAGGGGAGGCCTGGCCCCCGCCGTACACGTGGCACCTCCGGAGCTCAGCAGTGCGGAGATGTGAGGTCTTTAGGTGATTTTTCTCTTGTACACGGGAGTACCCGGTACTGAGGGTACCGACACAATTTCTCCCGCATTGCTGCCGCACCAAATCAATTGGAGATAAGTTTGTTAAGATCCCAAAACAAATTGAATAGGACTCTTATTTTAGCTCCAATCAGAGTAGGACTCCTCTTTTTCCCCTTATAAATAGAACCCAAAACCACCTCCTTGGCCGTAGCCCCTTTTCTTTTTCACCCTCCCGAGTCGACGACTTGGAGGTCCTAGCCCCCAACTCGCCGAGTTAGACACACACCCCTCGCTGGAGTTCAGTCGCCGGTGAGCCCCGCTGCTGCCATTGCTAGGAGGAAAGGCACTGCCATCAAAGGGAAGTGAGGTAGGCCTTCGTTTACGACGTCGCAGCTGTTTCTACGCATCCGTTCTCTTCGCTCCCTTCGAGCATAAACTTTTACGTGTGGACAGATCGTGTTTTGATCGGTTTTTGACGGTAGAATTGATCTAGATCTTGAGTCAAGATCATCACCGCGTCTACACTTGATCCTTACACCCTTGTTCATCATAAAACCCCATGCAATCCCATTAAAACATGCAAGAACACGTACAAACTGGTTTAATAAAACAGCACCATAGGATTTGCATCCATCTACACCATTGCATCTTGAGTAAAGTTTGTGCATGATGTTTGATTGCTATGATTTTGTATGTGCGTGGTCGTGAGGAGAAGGACAAGCTCAGGATGCCATCTACAAAGGACTATGGCACCAAGACTTCGAGACACGTGAGCAACAAAAGACACAGGAACAAGGCAAGTGCCCCTTGACCATATTGATCCCATGTTTTGAAACTGTTTTGTTTGCAAAAACTCGTATGCTTGAGTCAACTTGATGGGACACCCTTTTATAGGAGTTTACTAGTTTTGTTAACCATCCTTGTCGCTGGAAAAGTTGATGAGTCGGGTATGGTCGTTTTTCCTTTTTGCTTTGCTTAATCCACGGGATACGGGAAGCTGAATTAAAACATGGTTAGTTACTGAACTCATATGAATACTGATAATGAGAACTTGATGATGATAATGAGCAATGAATCGGTGGAGATCTAGGCAAGCTTGGTTCATGGATGTTGCTGAATGAGATGGTAGTTTATTTGCCGTAGATCTAAGGACCGGTTCATGCCAGCACATGCCAGGAAAACGGTGCCACCACAAGGCCAAATATGGGTGCGGCTTAGCTGACTGATTAGGTGTGTTACTAGCTTCTTATGGACCGTGGATGGCGCGGGGAATGGGAGTTGAGAGAGGACTGCCCTGGGAACTGCATGGCACAAGAGGGGGCCCGTGGGTGGGAGAATGGTGATTCGAGCCTGCTGGTGAAACCTTAGTGAGTCCATACATCTAGTAGCCCCTTTGTAAAGGCTATTTTATGATCTCTTGGCCATACACCGGTGGTTGTGTACTGGTATAATGGAGGTTCTGCAGTCGCCGACGGGTGACGAAATCACAAACTTGTGGGTAAAGTGGTGTCACCTCTGCAGAGTGTAAAACTATCATGATAGTCGTGCTTACGGTCACAAGCACCTGGCCAACTCACATGATTAGAAGGGAAAACTTGGGATGGATGTTCGGTATGGTTATTGGGATTGGTTTTGGGACTGTTTTGAGTCATGCCACTGAGTTTGGTTTCGGTTATATGAATATGAGACATTATGAGCATGATATGAACTTGAGAAAGGTTAATGGCTGGATGAGACATGATAAATGATGAGTTATGATGGAGGTATGTTGCTGTTTTACTTGGATATATATTGGGATTAAACTCATCTATAAACAGTTGCTGTTTTTACCATGTTTGTGAAATAAAATTTGCTTGCTGCAATGAGCCCTTTTCATTCCTACCTTGTTGTAAGCTACATGTCATATTTTTTCCGCACTTGCTGAGTACGTCATGTACTCAACCTTGCATTATTACATAAACATCAGCAATAGGAGAAGAGTACTTCGAGGATCAGGTGGAGTACTAGGCGTGCGAACTTCCATCAACTTGCTTGTGGAGTTGAAGATGGAGCCTACTACTGTGTAGTTATTTCCGCTGTCGTTTAGAGACTTCCACTGCAAGAATAAAGACAATTAGTCGATGTAATAAAGTACTTAAACACTATTTATTCGTGGTTATATTCTGAATTCAGTTTGTGGATTACATGTGTATGTGTGATGAACATCCTGGGCACACATATGCATTAGCTTCGTTCCGTGTTTTACGGGACCGGGTGTCACATTTAGCATGTTGCTTCCACTCCCGAGAATAGCCAAGGCCATCTTTGACATGTGGAGGTGCATATGCCAATTTCTCCTTGTCAAAGATCCCACCTTTCGGTGATTGCTTGTTTTGTGCCAACTTGAGTTCATCCTTAAGTTTTAGGATTAAGTTTGAGCACCTTTAAGTTTAAGTTACTTCGGAAGATTTCTTTGAGGAGGGTGGAATCATATAGGAAGAAGGTGCATTGATCTTGAGAGACTCAACTTGTGTTTCAAGGATCTTGTTAACTTTTGTCAAGTTAACAATTTCATCCTTGAGCACAATAGTTGTGTCCTCAAGATTTGAGCAAGTTCCCTTGCTCAAAGCGAGTTCACACTCAAGTGTCTTGCTTCTTTCCCTTTCAACCTCAAGGAGCTCTTTGAGCTCATGACATCTCTCCTTTCCAAGGATGAGCATGTCTTCTTGACAGTTGATGAGTTCCTCCTTCTCAAATATTTCTTCTGACAACAAGCTCATCTTTTTCAAGGTGCTCCTACTTATATCCTTGAGCATGGATTCATTTTCACTACTACTATCAAAGTTATCAAGTGAAGAAGTAGAGGAGGATGGTTTATATTTAACCTTTCTTCTTCCCTCCTTTGCCATGAGACATGTAGACTTGAAGTCTTCAAGGTTGGGGAAGAGCTTGCTCCTTCCTATGGCAAGTGTTGCCACTTTCTCTTCATCCTCGGAGAATGAGTCTTCGTTTGAGTCTCATTCCTTCCCAAGGTGAGCATGTCCCGATGGCTTCTTTTTCTTGAAGAACTTCTTCTCTTGGGGCTTGCCATCCCTCTTATTCTTGCTCTCTTCATATGGACAATCCACAATGAAGTGTCCATATTCACCACAATTGTAGCATGCTCTTTTCGTCTTGTGCTTGGACCTTTCCTTGTTCTTATTCTCATAGTGGTAGCTCCCCTTTCTCCTTCTCATCATCCTCTTGAATTTGTTGATGAAGAGCGCCTCTTCTTCATCGGTGTTGAGACTCTCATCATCACTTGCTTCGAGGTCTTGTGATGAGGATGTTGCTTTGAAAGCAACATCTTTCTTCTTGGAGGAGGTGAGCCTTTGGAGGTCGTTGTAGAACATGGCTTCCTTCTCCATCATCTCATTGTTCATGATCCTTCCAAGCACTTCCTCTGGGGTCATTTTAGCATATCCTGGACTCTCACGGATCATGGAGCAAAGAGCAATGTTTCGAGGCATGAATGCCCAAACCATCCTCTTCACCAACTCATGATCCATCCACCGGGTGCATCCATAGGATAGGCTCTTGTTGACGAGGACCTTGAGACGTTTGTACATGTCTTGAGGGGACTCACCATCCATGATGGTGAACCTCCCAAGCTCTCCTTTGATCATCTCAATCTTGGCCTCCCTAATGACTCGGTTGCCTTCATGCGCTGTCTTGAGTTTGTCCCATATGTCTTTGGCCACCTCCAATCCATCGACTCGGTTGAACTCATCTCGAGTCAAGGATGAGGTGATGACCCCAACTGCTTGAGCATTGCGATGAAGTAGGATGGCGTGCTCCGGGGTAACGTCTTCTTCATTCCTTGGAAGATGGACACCTGTTTGGACAATTTGCCACAAGCTTGAGTTTAAGGAGATTAGATGCATATTCATATTATGCTTCCACGTGGAGTAGTCATTTCCATCGAATTGAGGAAGTTTGCCAAGAGGAATAGACAAGTAATGGTTGTTAGAGGTTAATCGCTCATAGTTGGAAGGATATTGGGAGTAGTCCGGTTGACCACTCCTTTCTTGATCCTTCGTCTTCTTCTTCTCCTCTTTGCTTGAGTGACATAGCTTCTCGCGAAGTCGCGCCTTAAGCTGGCAAACTTCTTCATCGTCACTTGAATGGTCTTGCAGCACATCCGCGTTCTTCTTCTTGTCATGTGTGTTGTCGCCTTGCGATGTCGACGGAGTCTCGTATCCATCCACTCCGGCCATCTTCTCTTCGAGTGGTTAGACTCTTGATGGAGAGGCCTGCTCTGATACCAATTGAAAGTTGCCTAGAGGGGGTGAATAGGTTAAAGTACCTAAAATGACCTAATTAAACAAGATTAGAACACAGGGGCCGGACAAGTTTGAGTTTTAAACTATCTAGTTTGCATTATGAAACTTGTACATATACATGTCGATAGTGCTTACAACGAAGGCGGTCGACGACGGAGTGTGTTCATTGAAGTGAATCAGTTGATCAAGCCTCAAGGAAGAGAAGACTCTAACTGAATTATATGCTATTAGACCCAGCAGCAACAAGGCAAGCCCCGGTTTGCATTTAACAAGTTTTATAAAGTTTTGCTTTATATACACTTAGCGTGAAGTATGTGTGTGCATTAGGTGTAGGATGGATGAAACCCCAAATGCATAACCAGGTTATTCCAAAAGGAGTAAGGGTAGCATCTAAGTCCTCAAATGGTCCATGCTTTGCTTAACTTTTATAGACTTCGGTACAAGTCGAGTAGTTGGAATCTACTCGCGAGTATAGGGTTTGTCACACGGGATTGGTTTGACATGTGAGACAACTTTAGTAAGAACAAAATGAGACTAGGCAGGGGCTAGGATGTAGCAAGAGTAAGTCTTGTGTGCGTAGCCCTGTCCGTGTCGATTGAGGACCGATCCGTGTGCGACACACGTTGATCAAGTTTGAATGTACCGAAGGCATATCGGATATATGGGGTCCGATAAACTGATGTAACCTATACATCTGGGCGTCGAGGCATAACACACCGATTTATAGGTGTAGGTTGAGGGCAGCAAGGTGGAAATCCACTAACGGGCATAGGGAGATGCTCCGTGCAGGGAACCTCCTGTCCGTTTGCCGTTTGGTCTGTTTGGTGAAAGGTTGTTCCGTACGACATCGAGTGAGTGTGATGTGCAGTTCCACAGGTGGGTATACGTGACGTGCTCTTCGGGTATCCCTGCAGGTGTATATCGAGTCAATTCGCCGTCCCTCGCGGTAATGAGTACCACTTGGTCACTGAGTCGTGACGTAGGTTAACTTATGAAGTGTTATGATTCAATATTGCTTCTATGAATAACTTGTATTGCTACATGTGTGCCATCAAATATTGCTCACTAAATTTTAGATTTATGATCCGTTAACTTGTGGCTAAAAGATGAATTAAGGATGAACTTGTAGACGTGTCCGTTTGCTGCAACCGTTCATCTCATACTATGAGTGTTTTGCAGGTGAGGATTACCCCATGGACTCGAAGTACGAGTCCACCGGCGAGGGCTACCCTCCGTCGGGGACTACGGCTGTGTGGGAGCCGTACACGCCGCGCTGAGGCTGAGTACAGCTAGTGTGTGTTGTCCGTAGTGCCAGACAACCAACTTTTGCTAGTTAGATGTTGGCATGAGTTGTATAAATATCTTCCACTGTAGTAGACTCTGTACAGGAGTTGTAACTTAAGAGTGTACTACTTTTGTACGAATTCACTAAGTTTCAATGTAATACTATGTTTCTTATCGTGTGTGCTGTCAGGTGTTGCATCGTGCGGCACCACCCTCTGTGATTCTGGAATGTACGAATTTCGGTCCGTCTCAGGCTGGCATCAGAGTTGCTTAGGGGATAGCACACTAAATAAGGACAGTATTACGGGAAAACGTAGGATTACGGTGAGGATTCACTAGTATGCCCAAATAAGGACTATATTACTATAGCTACTTAAAGTGGCATGACTAACCTACTTGTTATAATTCTGAATTTTGATTGGAGCTCAAGCATGGCGGCATGCCTCGGGTGCACGATGAAACCCTATTAGCCACCTCTCCCGAGGGTAGTTGTCTGCTTGTCGATCTTCCTCAAGGTCTACTGATGCTTTAGAGACAATTCCCCGAACTTTTGGCAGGCTAGGGCGACAGGTCATCGGCGCCGAAGCTTCACCAAAGCCGCCGCCCGCTGCCGACCTAATTCCGGTCATCAACAGCTAGCGCCGACCCCACCAAACGATTCCCCATAGCTGCAAACCCACAGGCGGCGAGCCTCCGGCAGGGTGGCGGCCGGGAACCTCACTCCGACGAGGCGCCGCCTCGGTCCGGCGAGGAGAGCGCGCGCGGGGGAAGAAAAGGCCGGAGGAAGAAGAAGGGTGGGGCTGGCCCACCTGTCAGCGAGTGATTTTTAAACCCAGGATCGGTTGTGGCCAGTGATCGTTTGTGGCTACACCGTTAGAACCCCGTAGCCCGTGTGTCCTCAAATCCTATTGGCTGCAGTTTAAACCGTGGGCCCAGCTTGAGTTTTCAATATAAAAACAATTCCAAAATTATCTCCAACTTTAGAAATTCATATCTTGGTATAGGAAACTCCAGATTGAGTGATTCAAATTGGATTAGATTCAGTTTACAAAGATCTACCCGAATATGAACCCCAATTTGTATGAAAGTCAATAAGAAATTCTGGAAAATTCTTTGAAGGCTTTCTGAAAAAGAATTATGGAGTGGGTTTGGTTCATCCAAAAATCCTAAAATTTTGCCATAATATTCTTTAGGATATTATAGACCGTCTAGCAAATTTTCAGCTCATTTGAAGATGATTTGTGTAGGAATTTGCTAAATACAAACTATTGTGTTCAAAGTGGTTCAGAAACTTTTTCAGAAAAAGTTTCATCTTTGTAAAATTCATTCTTGGCAATCCTTAGATCCAATAATCCTGGGAAAATTCAGACATGCTCTAGGATTCATACTTGAAATGGTAGTTCACTTGATTGGGCATGAAAATGCACATTACTTCAGAATTAATTCCCTGTAGCATAACTGCTTATAGCATTATTCTGGAGGAACTACTCAATGAAAAGTCCTGAATTTTGTACCAAAGTACTTTCTTGTGACCAGCATTCACATGTAAAGTTTCAGCTCAAGTTGAGCCTTAGAACTCCCTGTATTGGGTTTCCATTCTTATGGATATGAGAATTACATAGGAAATCTTGTGCGAATTAATGGAGACCCAATTTCCATTCACTTTAGCTGCAATTTGGCAAGCTAAGTCCCTATGTAAGGTAGGAAGTTCTGTAAAAATTTCAAAGCCATTAGAGTTCAGCATCTTTAGTTTCTTCCAAATATTTTCAGTCATCTCATATGTCCACTAGGAAACATAGCACATGTTAGAACTGAACTCCTAAGTGTAGAATGGTTTCTCTCTTTATTTTATCTGCACAACAGAGGCAAAACATCCCTTCTTAGAACTCCCATACCATCCTCTATTCTTAACAAGTTTAAGTTTTAAATTATCTAGTTTGCATTATGAAACTTGTACATATACATGTCGATAGTGCTTACAACGAAGGCTGTCGATGACGGAGTTCGACGCAGTGTCTTCATTGAAGTGAATCAGTTGATCAAGCCTCAAGGAAGAGAAGAACCTAACTGAATTATATACTATTAGACCCAGCAGCAACAAGGCAAGCCCCGGTTTGCATTTAACAAGTTTTATAAAGTTCTGCTTTATATACACTTAGCGTGAAGTATGTGTGTGCATTAGGTGTAGGATGGATGAAACCCCAAATGCATAACCAGATTATTTCAAAAGGAGTGAGGGTAGTGTCTAAGTCCTCGAATAGTTCATGCTTTGCTTAATGTTTATAGACTTCAGTACAAGTCGAGTAGTTGGAATCTACTCGGGAGTATAGGGTTTGTCACACGGGATTGGTTTGAGATGTGAGACAACTTTAGTAAGAACAAATTGATACTAGGCAGGGGCTAGGACGCAGCAAGAAGAAGTTTTATGTGCGTAGCTCTGTCCCTGTTGATCGAGGACCGATCTGTGTGTGGACCACGCTGATCAAGTTTGAATGTACCGAAGGCATATCAGATATATGGGGTATGATAAACTGATGTAACCTATACCTTCGGGTGTCGAGGCATAACGCACCGATTTATAGGTGTAGGTTGAGGGAAGCAAGGTGGAAATCTGCTAGCGGGCGTAGAGAGATGCTATGTGTAGGGAACCTCCTGTCCATTTGGTGCGACCGGTTCGACGTTTGGGCTATTTTATGAAAGGTTAATCCGTACGACATCGAGTGAGCGTGCTGTGCAGCTCCACGGGTGGGTGTACGTGACGTGCTCTTCGGGTATCCCTGCAGGTGTATATCGAGTCGATTCGCCATCCCTCGCAGTAATGAGTACCACTTGGTGACTGGGTTGTGACGTAGGTTAACTTATGGAATGTTATGATTCAATATTGCTGCTATGAATAACTTGTATTGCTACATGTGTGCCACCAAATATTGCTCACTAAATTTCAGATTTATGAACCATTAACTTGTGGCTAAAAGATGAATTAAGGATGAAATTGTAAGCGTGTCCGTTTGCTGCAACCGTTCATTCCATATTCGAGTATGGCTTGCATGTAGAGTTTCATGTGTAGGAGAGTCGGTTAAGACTTGCTGAGCCATCATGCTCACGGTTGCTGCTATGACTGTTTTGCAGGTGAGGATTACCCCACGGACTCGGAGTACGAGTCTATCGGCGAGGGCTACCCTCCGTTGGGGACTACGGCTGTGTGGGAGCCGTACACGCCGTGCTGAGGCTGAGTGCAGCTAGTATGGGTTGTCCGTAGGGTCGGACAACCAACTTTTGCTAGTTAGGTGTTGGCGTGAGTTGTATAAATAGCTTCCGCTATAGTAGACTTTGTACAATAGTTGTAACTAGAGAGTGTACTACTTTTGTACAAATTCAGTAAGTTTCAATGTAATACTATATTTATTATCGTGTGTGCTGTCAGGTGTTGCATCGTGCGGCACCACCCTCTGTGATCCTGGAATATACGGATTTCGGTCCGTCTTAGTCTCGAGGGTACCAACAACGTCGATTGGTGTGTTCTACCAATCGTACTTATCATTGTGAATCTTCATTGCCTCCTCCCCATACTTCTCCTATAAATACAAGCAATACACGAAAAATGTGTCAATAGCAATGTTAGTTACAAATAACGTAAAGAAACTCAAAGATTCACTAGTCGAGCTGTCACCACCACAGTGCACAGCTGGACGGACTGTGAAGGGTCACTTGCCCTATGACCTCTCTTCCACACCTGAACATCGCTCGGTCGTTCTCCAAGCTTGTTTTCCTGTAAGTACGAGTCAGTAGCATAAATATACTATAAATATAGTTTCGTAGGTATTTTCCTTACCATTCCTCTAGCCAGAAGTAGATGTCCATCCAGACCATACGTATGGCCACCAGTAGATCCTCTGTACTGTCGGGCCTTCTTCGACTTGGCGACGAAGTCCTCGCTGGACCACAGCTGATAGAGGGCCCGGTACGTCTCTCGATGGTCCTCCAACCAAGAAATTCCCACCTGCATGCATTTAGTAATTGATTGAAATAGCATCAACATTGCAAAATAAGAGTCATATTTCAAACACTACTAGTTTACCTTCGCGTACTGCTCCTCCGTCAAGTATGTGTTGGAACTGTCTCTGAACGCTGCAAGCTCCTGCCCTTGATGCCTCTTCATGTACCCCTTTGTTGCTTGAATCCGGGCATAGGAGATTGCCTGTGTAACAAGCTTCCAGACGTTCTTGTTGAAGACGGCTCTCGCATGTTCGGCATCTGCTGGATACGACAGACGGCACCGTCTCTACAAGAAGACAGAAACATAAGTGTTATTAAACACTCTAGTTATTTAAGAACTAAAATTCACATAATGTAATAAACATACTTACCCAGAAATTTGCCCACACTGCACCCTGAGCAGTCCCATCATCAGGTAAGTAGCACGAACGTAATCATCTCATGACTTGGCAGAGATACGTGTGTCACCGCTACTAGGGACCTCACCAGGGTAGTGCAAACCCACTTCCCTAAGATGACGCTAAACTGTCTCTAACGTCCTCTACCCTTGGAGTTAGTGTCCTCCCGTCCACTACAAGAACAATTATGCATGAAAGAGTTCTAGCACTATGTAATTTTCTAAAGCTACAATGTAAGGGCTTCTTACCTATCGCCAACAGGGCGAATAGTGCTTCTTCTCTAGGAACCATAGGAGGAGCCACATAATGGCTCCTCCAAGTCCATCACCTTCTCTGCACCTCCGTGTCCTTGGATGACCCGGAAGGGTGGTCCGCCAACTCGGAAGGGTGGTTAGCTGACCTGGAGGGGTGGTCAGCCGACTGTGGCTCAGGAGTTGCCTCGGCCTCTGACTCCGAATCTAAGTCATGTGCAACATTATAATAGTTTTAAGAAATATAAGTATATTATTTAATAATACAATACAATACAATTGATAAGTCAAAATGCCTCGGTCTTCTAATAGACAACAGGTCTGCCTGAGAGCTCTAAGGGCACGTTTCTCAACAACTGACACCGTATTCTCTCTCTAGAGCTACTATCCTGAAAAGGGTGTCCGCCACGTGTCGTGTGCGAGCCATCATGCTCGCACTGCTGAGAAACCTCTTCACGGTCCTCTTGATCCCCTTACCCTTGTCCGACGACATCCTATTTCAACGATGCATTGATAAGTATAATTATTATAAAATATACAACAACAAACAATAAATAAAGAAAACATTACTTGTATTCATTTATGAAAGTCATTAGAATCTCGCTCATTTACTCTACTTCTTAAACCAAACTATCAAACTATTTTAGTGACTCGTTTCGGTTTGCGCTTCTCACGAGCCTGTACATCATCAACGTCTTTAACAAAGTCATCGAGCTCTTGACCAGGCTTGACGACAAATGAGGTTGGCAAATCTTCTTCTTGGTAAACATCATCAAACTCACCAATGGACGTTGGAGTATCATGGTTCCCAACATCGCCTGAGGTACATTCATGAGGATTGACCTTGTGTACAACCCACCAAACACTCATCTTCTCGCATGGATAAGGTAGATAATTCACTTGCTCAACTTAGTTTGCAATGACAAAAGGGTCGTACTCTTGCATCCTTTCGTTGTGTTTCACTTCAACCATGCCAAATTGGTTTTCACGGGTTCCATGATGGTTATCAAACCAGTCACAATCAAATAAAAACTACTTTAAGTTCTTTATTACCGGCAAAGTTAAATTCGAGGATTTGGTTAATGATCCATAATAATTAGTTTGTTGTCCTTCAACATCGATTGCTCTCATCACAACTCCGGTATTAGTCGTTGCCGCAAGAGGATGAAGAGCTTCAAATTGAGTCGAACGGAATCAAAACCCATTGATGTCGTTGTAAAATCCCCAAAAAGTGGTAGCAAGAAAAAATTCAGCTCATGTACATTTAGGAAAAATGAAAGGAATTAAAACTTTGAATTATAGAGGTGTAAGTTCAAAGTGGTGCTTCAAACTTCCCAAAACTTCCAAACATGGAGATCTAAATTCATAACTTGGATCTTCATATTTCAAATATTCAACCCTCCAAATTTTAGTTCATTTGGAGGGGTTTTAACATTTGTATGGAATTAAAAGAGGAAGCCCTCTAATCTGAATTTCAGTTTCAAATTCCAATTTCCTCAATTTGCAAATGTGGTTCCACAAATGTGTTCTCCACATTTGAAATAGCAGCCATGCCAAAAATCAGAAACTTTGGAGTTGGTTTGCTATGTTTTGGAACAATGCAAAAGGAAGAAATTCAAATTCCAGTTTCAAATTCAAATAACCATATTCAATTTAAACTCCACACCAGAATTCAAACCATCTGAATTCAGCAAATTTAAACCATGACTTGGTGTGGACGTATAGCTTTAATTATTGAGTAGCTGGGGGAGAAATATCAGTGGAAATTAGATAGAAATTGGAGGTTGTGGGACCCAATTATCAGCCACACAGAAGAGTAACCGACCTGTTTTTCACCTCGGTTGATCACAGCGAACCAGCGCTCGGCTGAAACTCACGCCCGAAGCTCCACCGAGCTGGTTCTCGCTGCCCCCGACGTCGGCGCGCGCGTGGGCGATCAGAGCAGCCACTCGAGTGCCCCAGCCCTACTTCTCTTCCCCCCCCTCAGCTCGTGTTGCGCCTCAGCTGTTTCTTCGCACCGAACACACCGCCGTTTCTTCCCCGATCATCCACAGCCACCGAGCTCGATTGCTCGAGCTCCCAACAGCAAAGAACTGCATCCCCCAGTTCTCTAGCCGGCTATCCACTCCTCCCCACAGTCCCAAGCTTGTTTGCACCGGGAGACAGCAAAATTGTTGCGGTTCTCAGGTGAACACTGAAAAACCGAGCGAGGTCACCGTGGACAGCTCACACCGAGCAAGATCACGCCAAAGCAAGCCAGCCCTTTGGTGTATCCTCGGCCCTAGCTGCTCAATCCCAAAACTAAGCCTTACCGTTGATCACAGAAGGATAATTTTGAGTTTTTCCCCAGGGCAGCACAACTCGACCCCGAGGTAAAGAGGTTCTAAATTCAGCTTAAATTCGTGTTGTGAGTAGCTCAAATCTTGCACACAGGTTCTAGACTAGCTAGTGCCCTTCCTCCCTCGATTCTAGGTCGGGAAATTAGGTGTAGAGAGAGGATTTCACATTCTTATCGCGGGGACATCTTCGGACCGCTTCGGGCGCACGGTGTCGATCGGTTTAGAGGGCTCTCCGGCGGTTTTGGCTGTCGTGCCTAGCTTCTACACCTCCCACTGGTGCTCTAGGTCCCAAGAACCCATCGTTTAGTGGAGAATTCACCATGCACGACCTTGCCGGAGCTCGAGTTCTCACTGTTGCCGGTGCGCGGTGGTTTCCGAGGAGATCCAGCCACCGACGACCCCACCAGGGTGTTCAACGTGCCGGAAAACAAGGGGGTGGCCAGTATGGGGCCGGGAGACGGCCAGGAAGGCCTTTCCCGCCACCCTCACCGGAGCAACGCCGCGGATTCCTCTGTTTGGCGCGAGGTAGAAGAGGGAGCTGACGGGTGGGGCCCACTGCCAAAATTTAAACATTTCTTCAATTTCCAGATTTAGTGCAAACTTCAAAGGACCATAACTCTCAGTAGGAATGTCCAAAATTTGTGAACCAAATTTTGCTGGATTCCTCTCAGTCAGTAATTTGCAGAAATGCAAATAAAATGATCTGAGGATCTCTGTAAATTTCTCCAAAATTCATCAAATCTAAATATTTGGGAATTAATTCCAGAAGATCCCTGTTATGGAATTTCTTCAAATTTGGCTAGGAGGTTCCTTATGATATTACAGATCTCCAGTAAAATTTTGAGATTCATTGGAGTTTATTTGCTAGGCTGAATTGCCTTCCAAAGTTCAGCCTTTATTTAAAAATTCAAATTTAAACAGAAACTTTTCAGAACTCCTATCCAACTTCAAAAATTCATATCTCTCTTTTGGTAGCTCCAAAATGGTGAAACAATTTTTGTTACAACCATGGTGACTTATCCTAATCAGATCTTCCACTGTTAGCTATGTCAGCTCCTGATTTGGGCTCAAAATTTAGAAGAGCCTTGTGCTTGTGGGATTTTTGGAGACCACAATGTGCAATAACATTTCTCCAAATTTTGCTTAGATCATCCTTAGAGAGTCTAGTATACACTGTAAAAATCCCAAAGCCAATTAAGGATCCTAAATAGCAGTAGCTATGAATAGAAGTTACTTCTCATAATCCCTTAAATACTTATACATATATTTTGCTACATTTCATTTAGTGACCGAAGTTGAGGACGCACCGGAGCCCTTGGACGTCCTCCCACAAGAAGCTAACTTCTCCTCTAACTCGCAACCAGTCAAGCCCCGGTTTGCATTTAAGTACTTTTGCAAATTCTTTATTTGTAACACTTATGTCTAGGGTGAATGCTTGCATTAGGGTTAGGGTGAATGAAACCCCACTTGCATAACCTTTTAAATCCTATGGAGGGTTGGGTAGTTTACAAACTCGATGAATAGAGAGTGTCGTTCTAATGTTCTTAGGATCGCGGTATAAGTCGAGTGGTTGGAAGCTACTCGCGAGATAGTATTTATCACACGGGATGAGAAGAGGTAGAAAATGGCTTAAGATGTGAAACTGAGACCCAGCAGGGGGATAGGATGCAGTGAGCGGAGGTCTCACGTGCGTAGCCCTATTGGTGTCGATTGAGGACCGAGCCGTGTGTGTCCCTGCTAGACAAGTATTGAACAATACCGGATGCATACTAGCATATGGGAACTAAGAAACCGATATAATTGGTTAACCTGGGTGTCGAGGCTTATCCAACTGTTTTATAGGAGTGGGTTGAGGGTAGCAAGGTGTAAATCTGCTAGTGGGCACAGTCACGCTCCACGCAGAGACCTCCTGCCCGTTACGGATGGACCGGTTCGGCATTTGGGTTGCCTTTGAAAGGTTGTTGCATACAACAGAGTAGGAAGGGGTGTGAAATCACGCTTCTGAAAGTGGGTGTATGTGATGTGTTATCCGGGTGTGTCCTGATTGCAATCACCATCCCTCGCTGTTATTTGAGTACCCGCTTGTTTACTGCGTTGTGACGTAGTAAGAAGTGAAATAAGCCAACAGAATATGCTGCATTGAATTATAAATGTCTTGAAACCTTGTATGCTGTAGTGTAGAGCTAATTAAGTTTATCTTCCACTTTGGATATCTCCACATCGGAGGAAAGTGTTTCTTGTTTGATTGTGGACTTCCGATGTGAGGGCTGCCTCAGGCTCATTAAACTGTTGCTATAAAACTGAAAGTAAGGATCAACATGTAGGTATGTCTTTATTGCAAAGTTCTTCTCCTCTCTTACACATCCTTGCATGTAGAGTTCCATGACTAGGGTTGTCGGTTAAGCCTTGCTGAGCCATCGTGCTCACGGTTGCAATATTTTGAGTTGTGTGCAGGTGAGAGTCATGAGGAAGGTTCCGAGGATGAGGCGATGCCCCCGTCGGGGTTCACGGCCGAGCTGGAGCCCTGCACGCTGCCGTGATCTTCGGTTACTTGCTGCTAGTGTGTAGCATCCCCGGGCTGGACGGCTGCACTTTTGCATAGTTAGGATGAGAGGCCATCTATGTATAATACTTCCGCTGTTAATTAAGTTTTGTAAAAGACTTCCGTTGTTTTATATCAAATAAAAGTTTGTATGTTGTTCTTAAATTCTTCTCGTGTGTGCTCTTGGGTGCCGCATCGCACGGCACCACCCTATGTGATCCTGGAGTGGGTGAACCACGGGGTGGTCTCCACAGTCGTGGTATCAGAGCCGCATTGGGAATAGCACGCTCGAAAAGAGCCTATTTTGAAAACATAGAAGTAGTTGAGTGAGGATTAGTCACTATGCCCATATAAGGTCTATGATAGTAGTAGTTACTCAGGTGGAAATACTAACATACTTGTTATACATTCTGTAACGATGCTCCGACGTCAGGTAAGAGGTAAGGTACGCCACCGCGGGCGGATCAATTGTGGTAAACTCGCCATACGAACAATAGTATGGAATGGTATACCGTGGCTTGGCACGGTAGTGAATACGAGTCTCTGAACCTTTTCCATTGTTCTGAGAGCATATGAAAACGCTGATCTCCAGCGTGTTTTAGGCAAAAGTGAGAATACCCCATCGTGTGCTAAGCAACACGATAGTATGCGACTCTTGAACGTTCAATGTTCAACGGTCCATACACAGCACTCGCCATCGGCGTGCCTCAACGGTCATGAGGCAGTAGGTGGTATCCGTTGGGTTGATAAAATTTCCAACCATGACGACCCGTTTGCGCTCTACTCGGGTTCCCTGTCGTGTCGTGTGGAAACACGACCATGTACCTTGAGACGTGGCTTGACTCAAGGACGATCCGTATGGCAATGATACGCACTGTATGTTTTTATTATGATATGGAACTGCCTAAAATGTGAAAAATCTTTGGGTGCACCATTATTGTGTGTTCTTCTGCAGGTACATTAACCACGTTAGTGCATGAAGTTTAGAAACCGTTTGTGAGTGACGTTCTTAGTTCCACCATTTGACACGTATATGCCGGGATACCGGCTTAGGATTTTTCTTTGGTGAGAAAACGTAGTACCGAGACTGCATAAAAGGATATTTTTAAAGAAAAGAGTTAAAATGAAGTTTAGGATTCTATTTAGGGGTTATTGAACTCCCATATTGAACTAAGAGCCAATTGGGAGTATAGATTCAATCTCTAAGACTTAGGAACAACCTCCCCTGTTTCGGCAGAAACTTTGCTGAAATTAAATAGGGTATAACATAGGATTGGTTGAATCAATGGGGGTGTGTAATACTATTCTGGAAAGGTTTTGAAGTCCTCTACAACATTTCTGAAGAGCTCCAGAACATAATCTCCCTCCAAATGGATGAAAATCTCAGATGAGTATACACTGTCCAGAAACAGGGCAGACCAAAATGCTCTCTGGAATTTTCTGTATTTCGACCACAATTTTCTGTAGAAAAATTTCTAAGAGTCAAGTAAGACATCATTGGAAAGTATAGGACATGTGCTACAACTTTGTAGTTCAGTGTTTTCCTAAATTAAGGACAGAATAGGATGGAATTTTGTGAACAAAACAGCCACTTGCAAAGGAGGTGCTGTCAAGATTCCTGAGAAAAGTCTGTCAACTTGTAGAGATCATAACTCACAAACTAGGGAGGCTATGGAGGCAAATAAATACAATCTGGATTCCTTTCAGAGTTTACTACAACTTTGTTGTTTAACTCTAGTCCAGATTTTGTCTCCAAGGGGAGCAAAACAGTTAAAATTCTTCCAACTGGTCTGCTGGACCAGAAGTGGACAGTGAACACCATGTTGAGGTGTTTCAATTAAACACTTAGTTTCATCTTTTGATATCCAGCGGCTGTCGTAAAACAGTGAATTGGAGTCAAAAAGTTTATGCGTTCCACATATCACTTCGAGCTAGGACATGTTTGAGTCCAGTACAATAGCGAGGAATTACACATGCTAACACACTTAACGTCCCATGGCGACCCACGATGGTCGAAATGAACTTTTAATCCATAAAGTTCATCATTTTGGAACTCGGTCGTGTGACCTGGTCCAGGGATGTATATGTTGTATATAGTTTATACTTTATCCATATGTGTGACTGTTATGCGTATTATTTATTCCATTCTTGCACTATTATTGTATAGACTGGATGAAATAAATAAACATGTGTTGATCGTTTGAATGGTATGAATACAGAATGGTGCGTACACGGTCTACACAAGAGGAGGGAGGTCCGAGTCAGGTTTGTGGTGATGAGTCTCCACCTCCAGAGCAAACCACGACGCCGCAGCAACCACCTCCTCCACCGCCAGAACTTCCAAGAAATCTTGCGGAGGTTCTCGCCGCAGTGCTCGGCTCGCGCGACGAGCAAACCGAGTTGCTGCGGATGCTAGTTCAGCAGAATGTGTCCCGTTCAGGAGGACGCCAAGACAATGGGCAACGCCAGCCCCAACAAACTTCTTATTCAGAATTCCTGGTGATCCATCCACCGGTTTTCATGGAGGCCGAAGAGCCTTTGGAGGCGGACAGCTTTATCCACACTCTTGAAGCAAAGTTCGGTTTACTTCAGTGCACCGAACACCAAAAGGCGATGTATGCAGCACAACAGCTTCAAGGGGAAGCCGGCACATGGTGGGCGAACTACATCGCCTCCTTACCGGCTGGCCAGGCCGTCACATGGGCGGAGTTCCGGGAGGCGTTCCGCGCCTATCATATACCTCCCGGTGTTATGGAGAGGAAGCTCCAGGAGTTCCTGGCGCTGAAACAAGGCGAGAGGAGTGATTATGAGTACTCCAGGTTATTCAACCGGCTGGCACAGTATGCGCCAGGATTTGTAGGAACGGAAGGCGACAAGCGAAACGCATTCTTCCAGGGCCTGAATTCCAAGATGAAGGTCCATCTCGCCCAAAGCAATCGTGGCACATTCAACGACCTTGTTAATGCCGCGATTTTACAAGAGAATGCTCATCATGAGTGTGGTTCTGATAAGAGGAAACACAGTGCGCTGACGAGCAGCAGTGGTGGGACGCCACAAAAATACCGTGCGGTGTATCGCTCACCTTCCGGTCAGAGATGGCAGCCACCGGCGCGACCGCCTCAGTTTCGCGGTCGACAATATAATATGCCAGGCTTCCGACCGACGTATCCACCGCAGCAACAGCAGCAGCAAAGGATGGTCCCGCGTGCGCCTCAGTTTCAACCGCGTGCACCGGGATTCCGTCCTCAAGTCGAAGGGACCCCGACACCTTACACGTGCTTCACGTGTGGCCGTGTCGGGCACATTTTGAGGGACTGCCCCGAGCCGCGACAGGGCAGGGGTGCAGCGCCGTACCAGGGTGCTAATCAGCCCCGTAATCAGCCCAATAAACCAGCACCAAAACCCGGCAACGTCCACCACTTAGCCATCGAGGATGTACCGGAAGGCGAACCCGTCCTCGCGCGTACTTTTTCTTACCTAGCTCATCCCGTAGTCATACTTTTTGACTCCGGTGCCACCCATAATTTCATAAGTCAGTCTTATGTTATTAAATATCAATTGTCTATCATTCCCACAAATAATTCATACTTGATATGTTCTCCGGGTGGGAAAATAACAGCTGATAGGATGGTCTATAGAGCACCATTACAGTTGGGTGGAAATCTATATCCGACTTCTCTAGTCATGTTAGAGAGTCAAGAACTTGATGTCATTTTAGGAATGTCATGGCTACATCGCCATGGTGCTGTTCTTGACATCATTCCACGTGTGGTTTGTTTAAACTCTCCACTTCATGAACCACATGTTCTTATTCTTGACCGTTTGGTTCAAGAAACTCCAGCCACATATAACATGGAAGCCACAAAACTTGAGGATATTCGTGTGGTCCGTGAATACCCGGATGTCTTTCCGGATGATCTTCCGGGCATGCCACTTGAAAGAGATGTCGAGTTCAAGATTGAACTTGTACCTGGGACGACATCGATCTCACGGAGACCGTACAAGATGGCTCCGAATGAGCTGGCTGAACTGAAGGAGCAGCTCAATGATTTAATGAAGAAGGGTTTCATTCGACCAAGTTCCTTGCCATGGGGATGCTCGGCGCTGTTTGTGAAGAAGAAGGATGAAACCTTGAGGTTGTGTCTGGACTACCGACCTCTCAACGCCGTCACCATCAAGAATAAATATCCACTGCCCCGCATCGATATCTTATTCGATCAACTTGTGGGTGCGAGTGTATTCTCGAAGATGGATATTCGCTCCGGATATCACCAAATCAAGATCCGAGCGGAGGATATTCCGAAGACGGCCTTCTCGACGAGATATGGGTTGTATGAATACCTCGTCATGTCCTTTGGTCTCACCAACGCCCCAGCACACTTCATGTATCTGGAACTCAGTGTTCATGCCAGAGTTGGACAAGTCCATGGTGGTGTTCATAGATGACATCTTGGTTTATTCCAAGACTGAAGAAGAACACGCCGAACACCTGCATATCGTGCTTCAATGATTGCGAGACCATAAGCTTTATGCCAAGTTCAGCAAATGTGAATTTTGGATCAGCCAAGTGCCATTTCTTGGTCATATTATTTCTGCAGAAGGCATTGCAGTTGATCCAAGCAAAATCGAACAAGTGCGGAAATGGAAATTCCCCACATCAGTCCACGAAGTCAGGAGTTTCCTCGGGTTAGCAGGATATTATCAGAGATTCATACCGAACTTCTCCAAGCTTGCTAAGCCGATGACTGAACTATTGAAGAAGGGGATCAAATATGTTTAGAGCACAGCTTGTGAAGAAGCTTTCCAAGCATTAGTGAAACATCTTACAACAGCCCCGTGTTAGCTCAACCGGATACAACCAAGCCCTTTGACGTATATTGTGATGTGTCCGGCATCGGGCTTGGCTGTGTATTGATGCAAGGAGGAAGAGTGGTCGCCTATGGCTCACGTCAACTACATAACCATGAGCAGCACTATCCAACTCACGGTCTTGAGCTCACTGTTGTGGTATTGGCCTTGAAGATGTGGAGGCACTATTTACTCGGGAACTTAGTGCACCTCTACACCAACCACAAGAGTTTGAAATATATAATCACTCAAAAGGAGTTGAATATGCGGCAACGGAGATGGTTAGAGTTGCTCAAAGACTATGAGATCGAGATTCACTACCATCCCGGTAAGGCAAACGTTGTTGCTGATGCCTTAAGCCGCAAATCCCATGTCAACAGTCTGTCCATCACCCCACCTGAAGAGGAGGAGTCGAGTCTATAGTTGGTTCCATATGGGGCATTATTTAATCTTGCTCTCGTCCCTACGATACGAGAGGAGATTATCGAAGCTCAAAAGAAAGACGTGGGAATGTCGCACATTCGGAGAAGAATAAAGAATGGCAAAATGGAATGCTTCCGAAGGGATGAACATGACACTCTATGGTTTAAAGATCGTATAGTGGTACCCCGTGATATGAAGCTTCAGAAGAAAATCTTGGACGAGGCTCATTTGTCCAAGTATTCTATTCATCCGGGCAGTAACAAGATGTACCAGGATCTGAAAACCAGGTTTTGGTGGACACGGATGAAAAGAGAAATCGCAAAGTACGTATCCGAATGTGATACGTGTCAGCGGGTGAAAGCCGACCATATGCGTAAAGCCGGACAGCTGCAACCATTGAACATTCCGGCGTGGAAGTGGGAGGATATCAACATGGATTTCATTGTTGGTTTACCTCTCACGTCTCACAAGCATGACTCGATTTGGGTAATAGTCGACCAACTAACCAAGTCAGCTCATTTTATCCCCGTACATACAAAGTACGTGGCCAACTAATATGCGGAGCTGTATATTGCAAGGATAGTGTGCTTGCACGGTGTTCCCCGCTCCATTATTTCAGATCGCGGTGCACTGTTTGTCACTCGGTTTTGGGAACAGCTGCACGCGTCATTGGGAACCAAACTGATCCGAAGCTCCGTGTATCACCCGCAGACGGATGGTCAAACTGAACGGGTGAATCAAGGGCTTGAAGACATGCTACGCGCTTGTGCCATCCACCACGGCAAGAATTGGGACGATCATTTGCCGTTGGCGGAGTTCTCTTACAACAATGGCTATCAAGCTAGCATCAAGATGGCGCCGTATGAAGCTCTCTACGGCTAGAAATGTCGCACACTCCTCAACTGGTGCGAGTCCGGCGAGCGAGTGTTCTACGGTATTGAACTTGTGAATGAGGCTGAAGAACGAGTAATACAAGCCAACCTCAAGGCTGCTCAATCTCGTCAGAAGAGCTATGTGGATAAAAGACGCCGCCCTCTCCACTTCGACATCGAGGACCATGTTTATATTCGTGTGTCTCCGATGAAGGGAGTTCATCGTTTTAGAGTGAAGGGTAAACTTGTGCCACGATTCATTGGTCCGTTCACCGTCATTGAAAAATGCGGACCCGTGGCCTATTGCTTGGATTTACCGGCGTCGCTCGCAGGAATTCACAATGTCTTCCACATCTCTCAACTGAGGAAGTGCCTCAAACCCACCGCTGAAATCCGCACTGAAGACATAGAAGTTCTTCAACCGGACCTCACGTACAAGGAGTATCAAATCCGAATTATCGATGAAAAGACTCGCGCCACAAGAAACCGGACCTTATGGTTCTACAAGGTCTTGTAGAGTAACCATACCGCTGATGAGGCGACATGGGAAAGCGAGGACTATCTACAAACTAATTATCCGGACTTGCTATCATCATCTATCCGGTAAAGTTTTCCCCGCTTTGCATTTCTTTTTGAATCTCGGGATGAGATTCTTTTTAAGGGGGGATGTAAAATCCCTAAAAAGTGGTAGCAAGAAAAAAATTCAGCTCATGTACATTTAGGAAAAATGAAAGGAATTAAAACTTTGAATTATAGAGGTGTAAGTTCAAAGTGGTGCTTCAAACTTCCCAAAACTTCCAAACATGGAGATCTAAATTCATAACTTGGATGTTCATATTTCAAATATTCAACCCTCCAAATTTCAGTTCATTTGGAGGGGTTTTAACATTTGTTTAGAATGAAAATAGGAAGCTCTCTAATCTGAATTTGAATTTCAGTTTCAAATTCCAATTTCCTCAATTTGCAAATTTGGTTCCACAAATGTGTTCTCCACATTTGAATTAGCAGCCATGCCAAAAATCAGAAACTTTGGAGTTGGTTTGCTATGTTTTGGAACAATGCAAAAGGAAGAAATTCAAATTCCAATTTCAAATTCAAATGACCATATTCAATTTAAACTCCACACAAGAATTCAAACCATTTGAATTCAGCAAATTTAAACCATGACTTGGTGTGGAAGTATAGCCTTAATTATTGAGTAGCTAGGGGAGAAATATCAGTGGAAATTGGATAGAAATTGGAGGTTGTGGGACCCAATTGTCAGCCACACAGAAGAGTAACCGACCTGTTTTTCACCTCGGTTGATCACAGCGCGCCAGCGGTCGGCTGAAACCCACGCCCGAAGCTCCACCGAGCTGGTTCTCGCTGCTCCCGACGTCGGCGTGCGCCTGGGCGATCAGAGCACCCGCCCGAGTGCCCCAGCCCTACTTCTCTTCCCCCCCCCCTTAGCTCATGTTGTGCCAAAGTTGTTTCTTCGCACCGAACACCGCCGCCGTTTCTTCCCCGATCATCCACAACCACCGAGCTCGATTGCTCGAGCTCCCAACAGAAAAGAACTGCGCCCACCAGTGCTATAGCCGGCCAGCCACTCCTCCCCACGGTCCCAAGTTGTTTGCACCGGGAGACAACAAAGATGCTGCGGTTCTCGGGTGAACACTAAAAAACCGAGCGAGGTCACACCGAGCAAGATCACACCAAAGCAAGCCAGCCCCTCAGTATATCCTCGACCCTAGCTGCTCAAGCCCAAAACTTAGCCCTAACTGTTGATCACAGAAGGAGAATTTTGAGTTTTTCTCCCGGGCAGCGCAACTCGACCCCGAGGTAAAGAGTTGCTAAATTCAGCTTCAATTCGTGTTGTGAGTAGCTCAAATCTTGCACACAGGTTCTAGACTAGCTAGTGCCCTTCCTCCCTCTATTCTAGGTCAGGAAATTAGGTGTAGAGCGAGGATTTCACGTTGTTGTCGCGGGAACATCTTCGGACCGCTTCGGGCGCACGGTGTCGATCGGTTTGGAGGGCTCTCCGGCGGTTTTGGTTGTCGTGCCTAGCTTGTACACCTCCCACTGGTGCTCTAGGGCCTAAGAACCCATCGTTTAGTGAAGAATTCACCATGCATGACCTCGCCGGAGCTCGAGTTATCACTGTTGCCGGTGCGCGGTGGTTTCTGGGGAGATCCGGCCGCCGGCGACCCCACCAGGGTGTTTAGCGTGCCGGAAAACAGGGGGTGGTCAGTATGGGGCCGGGAGACGGCCGGGAAGGCCTTTCCCGCAACCCTCGCCGGAGCAACGCCGCGAAATCCTCTGTTTGGCGCGAGGTAGAAGAGGGAGCTGACGGGTGGGGCCCACTGCCAGGATTTAAACATTTCTTCAATTTCCAGATTTAGTGCAAAATTCAAAGGACCATAACTCTCAGTAGGAATGTCCAAAATTTGTGAAACAAATTTCGCTGGATTCCTCTCAGTCAGTACTTTGGATAAATGCAAAGAAATTGATCTGAGGATCTCTGGAAATTTCTCCAAAATTCATCAAATTTATATCTTTGGGAATTAATTCCAGAAGATCCCTGTTATGGAATTTCTTCAAATTTAGCTAGGAGGTTCCTTATGATATTACTAATCTCCAATAAAAATTTGAGCTTCATTGGAGTTCATTTTCTAGGCTGAATTGCCTTCCAAAGTTCAGCCTTTATTTGAAAATTCAAATTTAAACAGAAACTTTTCAGAACTCCTATCCAACTTCAAAAATCCATATCTCTCTGTTGGTAGCTCCAAAAATGGTGAAACAAATTTTGTTAGAACCATGGAGACTTACGATAATCAGATCTTCCACTGTTAGCTATGTTAAAGCTCCTGATTTGGGCTCAAAATTTAGAAGAGCTTTGTGCTTGTGGGAATTTTGGAGACCACAATGTGCTATAACATTTCTCCAAATTTTGCTCAGATCATCCTTAGAGAGTCTAGTCTCCACTGTAAAAATCCCAAAGCCAATTAAGGATCCTAAATAGCAGTAGCTATGAATAGAAGTTACTTCTCATAATCCCTTAAATACTTATACATATATTTTGCTACATTTCATTTAGTGACCGAAGTTGAGGACGCACCGGAGCCCTTGGACGTCCTCCCACCAGAAGCTAACTTCTCCTCTGACTCGCAACCAGGCAAGCCCCGGTTTGCATTTAAGTACTTTTGCAAATTCTTTATTTGTAACACTTATGTCTAGGGTGAATGCTTGCATTAGGGTTAGGGTGAATGAAACCCCACTTGCATAACCTTTTAAATCCTATGGAGGGTTGGGTAGTTTACAAACTCGACGAATAGAGAGTGTCGTTCTAATGTTCTTAGGATCGCGGTAGAAGTTGAGTGGTTGGAAGCTACTCGCGAGATAGTATTTATCACACGGAATGAGAAGAGGTAGAATATTACTTAAGTTGTGAAACTGAGACCCAACAGGGGGTAGGATGCAGTGAGTGAAGGTCTCACATGCGTAGCCCTGTTGGTGTCGATTGAGGACCGAGCCATGTGCGGCCCTGCTGGACAAGTATTGAACAATACCGGATGCATACTAGCATATGGGAACTAAGAAACCGATATAATTGGTTAACCTGGGTGTCGAGGCTTATCCAACTGTTTTATAGGAGTGGGTTGAGGGTAGCAAGGTGTAAATCTGCTAGTGGACACAGTCACGCTCCACGTAGAGACCTCCTGCCCGTTACGGATGGACCGGTTCGGCATTTGGGTTGCCTTTGAAAGGTTGTTGCATACGACAGAGTAGGAAGAGGTGTGGAATCACGCTTCTGAAAGTGGGTGTATGTGACGTGTTATCCGGGTGTATCTTGTTTGCAATCGTCGTCCCTCGTGGTTATTTGAGTACTCGCTTGTTCACTACGCTGTGACGTAGTAAGAAGTGAAATAAGCCAACTGAATATGCTGTATTGAATTATAAATGTCTTGAAACCTTGTATGCTGTAGTGTAGAGCTAATTAAGTTTATCTTCCACTTTGGGCATCTCCACATCGGAGAAAAGCGTTTCTTGTTTGATTGTGGACTTTCGATGTGAGGGCTGCCTCAGGCTCATTAAACTGTTGCTATAAAACTGAAAGTAAGGATCAACATGTAGGTGTGTCTTTATTGCAAAGTCCTTCTCCTATCTTACACATCCTTGCATGTAGAGTCCCATGCCTAGGGTTGTCGGTTAAGCCTTGCTGAGCCATCGGGCTTACGGTTGGAATATTTTGAGTTGTGTGCAGGTGAGAGTTATGAGGAAGGTTCCGAGGATGAGGCGATGCCCCCGTCGGGGACACGGCCGAGCTGGAGCCCTGCACACCGCCGTGATCTCCGGTTACTTGCTGCTAGTGTGTAGCGTCCCCGTGCTGGACGGTTACACTTTTGCATAGTTAGGATGAGAGGCCATCTATGTATAATACTTCCGCTATTAATTAAGTTTTGTAAAAGACTTCTGTTGTTTTATATCAAATAAAAGTTTGTATATTGTTCTTAAATTCTTTTCATGTGTGTTGTTGGGTGCTGCATCGCACGGCACCACCCTATGCGATCCTGGAGTGGGTGAACCACGGGGTGGTCTCCACAGTAGTACCGACCGTAGATTCTAACTTTGAATATTCCGTAAGATAGTTGTCGCAAGTCTTGATGGACATCAACATCTTTTACAGACTTTCCAAAATATGAACTTATAAGAATATTTTTTACATACTACTATATAATTCAAGATAGATAAGTGATAAGAAAATGTTACTTGATCGAAACCTCGATAGAAAATTAGGCTCTCCATTAATTCCATCTCGTCGCATCGTTTCTACATGCTTGCTCATAGGTTGATGTCTAAATGTCCAATTTTGATTATGAAATGGGCTGTCTAAAAAACAAGAGTATTAGCATTGAGGTATAGTAAAGAATACTGTGTATAATAGATGTAGAACAAATACTTACTTGAAATATTTGTCTATCCCATATATATTAGTATACGTGTACAGCAAAACAACCTTTCTTTCTTTCGCTATATAATTGTAGCTCGTGCTACTACCAACAGGGTGCCCTCGTCGCAAAAATGGATAGGTCACTATAAGGAGGATCTCCATCCATATTGTACCGCATCGTAGAAGTATTGACATTGTTTTCCTCTGTAAAGTAAACACTTGAAAAATATCCTACTATCTCAAGAGTAAATACTTCAACGATTCACTCTTCAACTCTAGCCCTATTGTCAACTATTGGTTTAAGATATCTTATGGCTTTTTCAATGTGATACATCCACCTATATTGCACAGGGCCGCCCACTTTAGCTTCATACGGCAGATGGATAAAGAGATGTTGCATTGGATTGAAAAACCGTCGAGAAAATATTTTTTCATCTTACATAAAAGAGTTGGTATCTCCTTCTCCAACTTCTTCATCATCTCCATCGTGATTTCTCCATGCATCACCATCGAAAGGAGTGTCACTTTTGTGTGATTATGTAGCGGCTCTTCTGATGCTCTGAGAAGATTGAACAACGCTTCAACCTCCGGTGTAGGAGAGTTTTCGTTAAAGTCTGGTTGTATAGATTCAAGCATCTCGTTCATCCTATCAACCCCATGCTATAAACATCCTCTTCCTCTTTTTCTATGGGTTTAGGCGTTGATTCGCTGTGAAAGAGATACCCTATAATATGGCACGAAACCATATCGATACAAGTCTATTAAAAGTGTTCTCTTGTCCAAACACCTCATATTCTGGCATCTGCTACATGGACCGCACCTTATTTATCTTGGCTAATGTAAAAGCACGATCCATAAAAGCCTAGTCTTGGTCACCCACTCATCTGAGTAACTTCCATTCTTTTTCCATCCAATATACATACAACTACGGTCTTCACCCATATTTGACCCTACAAACCAAATGCAGCAACATCAGATATCACACGTCTACATCTCTATTAGGAAAGATGTGTCCTAAACCCACCCAAGAGTTAGTGAGAGAACTTGCTTACAACAAGACGCGAGTCTGGATCCTGATAAAATTTCGGCAGCATAACCCCGCAACTCTCTAACTGCACGCCCGAAATGGTGCAGCAGAGAACATCAGAGTTATACAACCGAAATTTCAATTAGATCCAGACCTCTCGCGTCTCGCCATAAGCAAGCTCTCTCAGTCACTCTGAGGCTGTTTTAAAAAAAAAGACAATTAAGAACCTACACGTGTCACATGCGTAGCGCAAGTGACACGTGCCGATTCGAAACGGGTGATGTATAGGTTATGTTACCCAGTTTTGATTCATTCAATACCATCGTCAAAAAGCATATTTACAACGGTTTTCATGTGTTCCAACGAGAGACAGAGGAAAGAAATAGAGAAAGAGAGGGAAAGGTTAAGAGATGGCCGTGTTTGTGTACACCCTCGTGTTCTGCCCGTCACACGCGAGCGTTTGGTGTCCTCACCAGCACCGTTCGTCTCCGTATCCGGCTCGACCTACTCATGATCCTTCTACTTGCGACAACCCAGTCTGGAGCTGTCGTAAATAATATATTATATATGTTATCATGATGGTGTATATAGCTAAAAAAAGGGCATAACCAGTGCTGAAAGCTCCCACACGTTACGGGGTCTGGGGAAGGGAATTTCTAGGCAGCCTTCCCCTTGCTTATTTTGCAAGGAGGCTCATTCGAACCTAGGACCTCCAGGACACAAGTGGAGAGACTCTACCACTGTGCCAGGCCTGCCCTTCATGATGGTGTATATAGCTAACCGTCATAAATAATTAACAATCAATTTTCTACTAAATCAGTTACTCTATCAATTAACTAATGCAACAAATAAACTAATCAAATAATTATACTAATAAATCTATTTTCAAATAAAATTAATAGTTAACAATTTACCTAACTAAATATTATACTAAGTACTTAAAATACAACTTAATGAAAATCAAGTTACTAAATTATAAACTAAACATACAACTAAATTATAAACTAAGTAAACATCTAAATAAATAACTAAATAATAAACATTGTACTAAACTAACTAAGTAAACAAAAAATACGCAATGAACTACTTAATTTAATAACTAATTACTAACCTACAATATTGCTAATTAATAAACTAAACATATTTTTCAACTAACTAAAGCACTAATTATTAAATAAATTACTCGACGTGGTGCGAAGTCCGGGGCATCGACGGGGGCATCACGGGAGCGCTCAGGCCAGGGGCGGGGGCGACCGAGGGGGGTTCGGGGGCTGGCTTCCCCGCGGGTATATATTTATGGTGGCCAGTTGTCAGACTGTCGTAAATAAACTTATTTACGACTGTCAAGCCGAGTCCGTCGTAAATAATATGGTATTTATGACGGTCTTGATCAGACCTTCGTAAATAACCTTTTATTTACGACAACCAAACTTGGTTGTCGTAAGTAACATTATTTATGACGGCGACCCTGTAATCGTCGTAAATAACGTTGATCGTCTTAAATGGTCGTGTTTCCGTCAACTAGTGTGACGAAATGACGTTTTCAATGCCTCAGTGATGCTGCCTACACTAAAGGGACAGCCCCGTACATGTAACTCCTGTTTACATAGGATGTGTGAAAGGGTCACTCCAAAACGAAAATTCAGCAATGACATGGAGAAGACTCGATCAGAAGAGTGCGGCCGCTCGTCCCGGCGTCACGGGCCAGGAATGGAACGCCACGACTCACGAAAGTGAGGAAGAGAGAGTAAAGGCCAACAAAATAAGAGATAGACGAGGGGTGTTTAAACAACTAAACACTTAGAAAATCATATCCATTTTCTGTTCTTTAATTTTAATGAGTAAAATTCATAAGACAATAAATTTAATGTATCTTTTCTCATAAAGCTAGGAACTGGATCACAAAACTACATATTTTATAACACAGTGTGTCACACAACTAAATGTTAATATATCGATTTATCACAAAACAATAGATTCAATATGTACTTTTGAAGTATCTTCTTCACATTATGATATAATTATATAAATATGTAGTCTTGTGATTCATTTCTAATTAAGGATGCATAAATTTTTGTAACTTTGTGATGCATCTACTTAAATATATAATTTTGTGAGACTACCAAATTTACTCTTTATTACCTTCAGAAAGAGGTAACATTTGGTGAAATAAAAACAGTTTTATGGGCGATATCGCAATGTTTATTAAAGATCAGTACAGTTGTCCTAGGTTATGGTTTATAGTCATGGTGAAGATCTAAATTCACCCTTGATTTTTTAAAGAGATTGTTAATGATCTTGTCGTGTGTATATTATTATATTATAATAGTACGAGATCATATGCATGGGCTACTTTGAGGCTAAAATTTGGCCCTTTTATGGTAGTTTCTAGTGTTTTTTATGCTAAGAGGGTCTTCACAATTCTGAATGCAGACTCCTAAAAATCCGCACTCCAAAAAAGGCAAAACACCAATTCTTGTATTACGAGATTTGCGTCTTGTTGGAGGACTCAATCCTGAAATCTTTCTATGGGGCGGGGCCATTCCCGCCCTTCCATTTCATGTCATTAATTGTCTCTCTGTCATTCCATATATTATGAATTATTGGAGAATGGGATCCTTTTTGCTCCTAATATTCGTTAAGGGACTCCCTAAATCAGTTTTTAGGAGTCTTTTTTTAATAATTGGTGAAGATGCTGTAATCAGCACTAGAAGCTAAAGGCTCCCTAAAGAAGACCAAAAGCGAATAGTTGGCCTACGCTAGCTTCTGATGTTATGTGGATGCAGACTATTTATTGTGTGAGACCCATGATTCTGGGGCTGGGTCTCCTCCCATGGTTGCTTCAAAATGAGCACAAACTTTAGTATCACATAGTTACTCTAGAGGAGAAACAATCAACTTAAATAGCAAGTTATTCAAAATGTAATAACTTTGGATTAATCCAATTACATGAAGTATGGACAAAAATATAAACAATTTATTACGTAGGTGTGGTGCATGTGTGCATGGGCATCACATGTATTTGAGCCTGACACATTATATTTACCTACCATTATTATTGATATAAATATCCTCTTTACCATATTTTTTCACTAGGTTCCCCGATAAGTGTCGCTGTCCCGGATATACTTGACGATCATCCACCTGAATCTAATCAACAAGCCCCCCATGAAAATCCCTTAACTCTCTAAACAAAAATTTTGGTCCAATTTACCCCCTAAACTATTTAGATTTGTTCAGTTTGCCTTCTATTTTTTTGGTGTTACATTTGGAGTTCCAATTTTGTAGGATGACATACGATATCATAAAAAATACTAAAAAATCTTCCAAAAATTTCCATAAACTTTTCTTATATTATTCTATCTTCCATGTTAGATATGTATTACATGCTTCTAATTTAAAAAATACAAAAATCCTAAACTATTTTTCTGACATACGATATATTATAACTTGTAATCTCGTAAAATTTTACCATCAAACATGACAACTACATATAGAAAAAAATAAATTTTCATTAGGGGGTGAATCGAACCAACCTAAGTAGTTTAGAGGAATAAATTGGACGAAGTTATGTTTAGGAGTTAAGTGAACAACATAAATATTTGAGACTAGTAAAATAAAGTTATTTCTTTTTTGAAAATTATTCCATGGAGAAGCTCCACTTCTATAGAAGGGAAGGTGGCTATTCAACAACTCACTTTTTTATATGAGCTTGAGGTTGGGTATTCATGGAGGGTTGAGAACAAGAGGTAGAGGTTGACATAATGACAACATGGGAGCAGGCATGGTGCTTCCTTGTGGCCAAAGGTGGGCATGACCCTTGGGTTATGAAGTTTCTTTTTACAAATAGTGTATTCACCCATTTAATACATATTTTGATTTCTCTACCTACCATTTATTATTGATATAAGTATCCTTTTTACCATAGTTTTCTCCTAGGCCCCCACTAAGTGTCGCCGTCCCAGGTTCACTTGACGATCATCCACCTGAATCACATCAACAAGTCCCCATGATGATCACCCCACCACAGATCCCATTGACGACCATAGCGACAACACTAGTACCTAGATCTAGACGTCCCATGTGGACAACACAAACTTCACCCCTTTGATGACTACCTGGAGGGGCACGTGGATTATATTTCAAAAGCATACAAATGGTAGCATAAAAATGGCTGCAACATTTTTGAAAGAAAAAAATCTATTTTACTACCTCTAAGTATCTATATTGTTACTTGACTCTCTAAACAAGACGTTGGTCCAATTTACCCGTAAACAATTTAGATTTGTTCAATTTGTCTCCTAGTGAGATTTTTATTTTTATTTCTCCTTTTTATGTTATATTTGGAGTTCCAATTTTGTAGGATGGTATACGATATCATAAAAAATAGTAAAACAATTTTTCTAGAATTTTCCATATACGTTTTCTTATAGTATTCCATCTTCCATGTCAGATTGTATTACATGCTTCTAATATAAAAAATACAAAATTATAAAGTATTTTTCTAACATACAAGAGAGAGAGAGAGAGAGAGAGAGAGGTTGACATAATGACGACATGGGAATAGGCATGGAGTTTCCTTGTGGCCAAAGGTCGGCATGACCCTTGGGTTATGAAGTTTTCGTTAATAAATAATTTACTCATCCACATAATACAAATTTCAATTTCTCTCTTAACCTAGGCCCCCACACCCGCGGCCAATCTTCTCCATGCTCCAGTACTACGACGACAGCGCATGTCAAGGGTAGTCGTAGATCCAAAAGAACTGTTGATCTAGAGGCCTGATTGTTTGTTACTTTGCTTCATCCCTCATCAACTAGAAGATCCGAAGGAATGCGACCTTGAGGCTGTGGCAGAGGCAGCAAGATTTTTAGTGCACCTAGGCCTACTCCAACTTTGCACAATGAAAACCCATCTTTTTATTGGGCTAAATTTCTGTTTCATCTCTTACTCCACTATACTGGTGACTACCCAAAGTAGACTTTCTATCTTTGGCACTAGCTCGGGGTGACTGCGACTTAATTCATTGAGGGTACTAAGACTTGGCTAGTGGTGGCTACCCACAATAACTCTTGTACCAACTGGCCTAAGAATGCTTATATGAAGTAGGCTCGATGTTTAATATAAATTTTATTTAACAAATGGGCAACCCCCTTGCATTATGTATCCACTCGTGGTTCTAGTTTATTGAAAAACAATCCAGATAAGCTACAAGCCACTTCACCCTAAGAAATCTCCATATTGCAATGTCACATCGGCCACTCTCCGCACCCATCGCCGCTGCCCACCATACCATTGTCCACCATAACCACTCTAATGTGACGCTCAGGGCTCTAGTGACTCGACCATCGTGTTGTCAGGTCGTTACCGAGTCACGGCCCTCAGCAACCCAAAACCCTAATCTCACACGCTTACTACCCTCCTCCACTTCTGACGGCCGCGGACGACCTCGCCTGCGCCACGTCGCTACCGGATAAGGTAGATAATGGGTCTGAGCCACGTCGCACTACCGGATAAGGTAGATAATGAGCCCTCTAACCAATGCAATTGAAAATACGTGTCACAATATAGCTGGATGAGATCTTCATTTTTGAGCTGTTAGCATCACATTGAGAAGCCAAACCTAATTGGGCCATAAAGACGGTACAATTGGTATTGGAATAATATGGGTGAACCAATCTTATTTATTTTACATTACTTTCATCCATAAGTAAACATAACAAGAAAACCAGCTTCGTTGTTATGATCCTGACCTCTTTTGAATTGTTGTACGATTTTTGTTGATTTATCCGGAATCTTTTTTTGATCTCGGTCTCGGTTTTATTTATACGGAATTTTCTGGGGGAGAAGCAAACGAAACCCACGTAATTGTTCAATAATTGGACAAACGAAGAAATAAAGTTATATGGGCCGTCGTGGAGCAATAAAGCCCATCAGCCCCAACCGGCAACCACCATGTATATCATACGTAGCACCTACGTTATATGTACCGTATATTCTGACTGAGCTGTACGTATCTTGCTACACTTCTCTGCCAAATCACCCCTCCTATTCGATTCGCCGAGTTCCCCTCGATCTCGAAGGCTCCGTTATTGCGCCATGGCAATCGCCATCTCGCGCTCCGCCGCCGCGGCTCCTCTCCTCGCCCGGCCCGCTTTCCTGTAGCCGCCGCTTCATCCCTCGCTCCGGCTTCCCCAAGCCGTCCGAGTCCGGGAATTCGGGGCGCGCCTCCAGTAGTGACAGCTGGATCAGGGACAAGGCCGCCCGCCGCGCTTGTCTTGCGCCGCCGCCGCCTGTCGCGAGGACAGGTGGCGTGAAGGTCGTCGGACGCGCCTCGCTCAGCATCAGTCGGGTGGCGGACAAGCGCGCCGTCGGCACCAACCCTGCCCCCGCAGCCCCCCCTGCTGCCGCCACCCGCGCCGATCTTTCCCCGGCCATGCCAGTGAACAGCATTCTCGCCGTGGAAACTTCGCCCTTCTCTGTCACACCCGTTCCCGTCGTCGACACTTCGCCTTCCCCTGCAACACCCGTTCCCCTAGTCTGCACCGAACCTGCTTCGCCCAAGCCGTTAAATAAGTCTCTCGCCGTCGACACTCCGCCCTCCCCTGCCGTCGCTGCCTGCGACGATCTTTTTCCGCCCACGCGGGTGAGTAAGCTTCTCGCCGTGGACACTGAGTCTTCCCCTGCCGCCCGCGCCGATCTTTCTCCGCCCACGCCGGTGGAAGAGGATCTTGCTGTCGCCGCCACATCCGTTCTCTTCGTCCGCGCAGATCTGCAGGTGGATGAACCTCTTGCATTCGCCACAGCACCCGTTCCCTTCGTCGGCGCCAATCTGCTTGTGGAAGAGCCTCTTGCTGTCCGCGCTGACCTTATTCCATCCAAGGACAAGGCCATGAGCACCGGCAATGCCCTCAAGCATGGTCTGGGAGACAAACCTGGCAACCTCAATTCTAAGACTGTCCCTGCTGTCTTTGCTCCAGTAACAAAAATTCAGAGGCGGGATGACATCAGGACTGCGGGTCGCGCTTCACTCAGCAAAAGCTGGGTGGTCGATAAGCTTCTTGCCGCCGGGGTAACGACCTCATCATCCGTGGGTGCGGGGAGTGGTGGTTGCAGCAAGTGGAGTTGTTCACCTTCCTCAACTGTCGACTACTATGCTGGTCCAGCATTTCTCAAGGCTCCAGACCCAGGTTCGCTTCCTATCCCAAGACTTTATGTTTGTTCACCTTGTTAAAGTTCTCATACGATAAGACGTTCTAGTACTCATAATTTTAGATTGGGTTTGTGCACAGATTCATCGATATGATCATGTGGACTTTATGTTTCCTCAGTTATTTTGGTTATCATCCTTTTCTATATTATTAATTACGATTAGACATTATGTGATTAACTGATCATTGTGTGATGTCTCTTGTTTCAAAAAAGTGTGTTGTCTCTTTTCAGAATAATTAAACATTGGTACCCTAGACGATAACTAAATCATGTTTTTTCAGGTTGTCTTCCAATTTATTTGGCCTACACTATTTTCTATCTTTTATAGCTGAAGACCGGTATTCATTTTGTTCAAAGGATAGTATTTTTGTCATTTGCTGATTATATCATGCAAAATAGCTCCAGGTATAACTTCAGAAAGTTTCTCTGATCTATTCTAGTTTTTTGATATCCCTGCATAGTGCTCTAAATTCACACATTTATGTGCATATTCGAATTATCTAATTTTTAGCATCTTTCATATTGTAGATAAATATAGTTGTTGTAATATCTGGTTTCCATACTCATATTTGAGATTTGTAAGATTATCGGTATCAATTAACCTTTTATTTTGCTTCATCAGATTTTTTTTTGCATTCCACACCTGTTCTCGTTTCTGTAGTACATTCATGATATTAGGTGAATGAAAATGAGGCATTAGATGTGCATGTCCACCGTCTATTTTGGGAAAAAGGGATGATTCTTGCTGCCATTTATGAGTTTAGTGTGCAATTTTTCTATAATAGTGCTATCTTTGATTGTAACTCCGCCTATGCCTTAGTAGGTATAGCCGGTCCAAAGCTCGGGTAAAGGAAGAGGGTTGTGATAGGCTTGACGAGCTAGCTTCAAAATCAGTCATGCCTATGGATATGAAACCCAGTTTATGTTTCATATCTAGCCTATCTTAACGTGCTTGAGACAGACTTTGTTGTTGTTGTTGTTGTGCTATGTATATGAAACCCAGTTTAACATGTATCCCTTGCATGCTCCTTGATTGGCCTTCGCCTCCTTCCCAAGGCTGTCATTTGGCACCTTACTCGCACCATATGGTGGTCATGGACTCAAGGTGTATCTGTGTTATTATTTGGAATCCTGCAACGAGTTTGCAATTTATAGTTCAGTGCTGATGGCCATCATCTTTTTTGTGAACCAAATGCAGCGTTTGGTCATTAGCACATTGCCTAATAAATGCTATAATAATTTGAGTCTAACCAACGAGTAATAAGAGAAGATGGTTGAACTAGAAGGTGCATTTAGTCAGGCATTTTGTAAGAACAGGGATATGTCAGTAGAGTTTAACGTACATGGGTCTAAACAATAACGATTGTAGGAGAGGACACAATATGTTCCATTTGTTCATTTTGTAGGATCAATTTGAGTGGAAGATTCAGACCCCTAACCAAAAACTGATGTTTTGTGACTGCCAATGTGACAAACTCCAAAGATGATAAAGCAACGACTTAGAAAGCCAATGCAACAAGAATAACCTCAATTGATGTAGTAGAATTCAATTTATGATAAAAAAGTGAAGTAACATCAGTATGTTTAAAACCGGGAGATTTGGACATCAAAACTACCCCAGAACTTGAGTTTTGCGAGCCAACTGTAGCAACGCTGCAGGCGCTGGAAGTCATGTGAAAACAACACAAAACACACATTTTTCAAGCTTTGGCTACCGAACACGAACTCCTAATTCCGACGACAAAAACACATCAAAAATGGCAGTTTCGACTAGCGACAACATTTAGACTCTTAAAGAAGGGTCACCAAGTAAAAATTTAAGCAAAGCACACGAACATTTCCTAGTTTTATCAAAAAAAACTTGAGATGAACTACTTGGCTGCATTGAATAGCAGAACGTGAGGTTATCAAGTTAAAAACCTAGCGAAAGACGTGGAAAACTCAAAAAAAAGAGACAAATGATCACGATACAAAAGATCGGCACAAATGATAACTTTTACATAAAACACACAAAAGCCAGCTACTTCCCACACAACTCTAATCTTCCATATTTATACACATGCCTCCAACAAACACTTTTGAAAACTCTTAAAATCTATTTATTCGCACATAGATCAGAATGTTAACCTTAGAAAACTCTTTGAAACCTCTTAAAACACTTTTGAACCTTTCAAAACTCTTTTGGTTCATGACCCACACGTACCATAACCAACTTAAAACCTACTAAAAACACACATAAATCTGACTTACGCACGAATTCTGTTTCGGACACACGTCTGAACTCTATATGGACACAATTCAAACTAGACCAACTCGAAACCTACCAAATTCAAACCAGATTCACCAAGTCTTTTCAAACTGGTTCTTCACTTCCAAAACACCTTCACCGCGACTTGAAACCATGTTGTAACGTCTTGCACCCTTGCATACATGCACACACACCTTTCAAACATGTTCAATCTTCAATTTTCATCGTACAAACATATCGGAATCATGTCACAAACTTGTGCCATCCCCGAAGTTATGCCAATTACTTCCACATATGTTTGCAATATCACTTGGTACATTTCAAGCATCTTCATATGTTACCTTTCTTGAACCAAACATATTGCATGACAACTTTGATCCTCTCAACCACAATTCTTTTTAGATTTAGTTGTTGAATCTTAACCTCTCTCTAAATTTAGTTTAAGAATCAACAGTCATGATTGACCTCAAGCAACAGCACAACGCACCACAAGACTCATTTCATGAGTACAACCCAAAAACATACATCAAGTCAAACCTGCCCACGACACAT
Organism: Neostapfia colusana; assembly: GCA_030760725.1. NCBI lineage: Eukaryota > Viridiplantae > Streptophyta > Magnoliopsida > Poales > Poaceae > Neostapfia > Neostapfia colusana. Next base: position 63,507,587 of record JASWHV010000015.1, read on the forward strand.
CAGATGTTCACTCATACAAATACACGTCAAACACTCATGTATGACTAAAACTTTACATAAAACTCACTCGTACACCCTTTATGTTCACCACACTTAGATCGTCACACATTTGCATAAATTATTCTGAACTGTGCGCCTCCAACAGATTCTAACAGGTGTGCTGTCTGTTGTCAAGCTGACAGCACCGCTAGAGGATTCGGTGAAAATCAGTGGTGGAATCACGTGTTTTAAGGGTGGTAATCAGAAACTGTATGGGACTTGCATTGCTGCCTGCTGCGATCTTTTTCAGGGTTACTGGATGTTAATGTTATGAATAGCACTTATATTATTATGAAGCAGGAGACTCGAATATATAGAGGTGCAAGAGGTTACAAATATGCACAAAACCTCTCATACAATAGGGTAAACACAATAAACTCCTATATCTCTAACACTCCCCTCAAACTCAAGGTGTATCACGAACACTGAGTTTGGAGAGATAAAATCTGTGCACAACCCGGGTTTGTGCCTTCGTGAAGAAATCAGTCAGCTGAAGCTCTGAAGGCACATACGATCAACAACACCATCCTGTACCTGTGCTCGTCTATAAGAAGCATCAACACCAATATGCTTGGTAAGCTAATGCTTAACCGGATCACAAGCGATGCTGATAGCACCTGTATTGTCAGATAAAAGAGGAGTCGGCATAGAAAAAGAAACACCAAAATCCTCAAGCAACCGCCGTAACCAGGTAACCTCTGCAGTCACAAGAGTCGTAGCGCGCAACTCGGCCTCTGCACTCAAATGAGAAAATGCTACCTGCATCTTAGTCTTTCAAGCAATGAAGGAACCACCAAGAAAGACAATAAGCAAAAAGATATCGATGGTCAGAGGAATCACTAGCCCAAGTGGCATCACAATACACCTGAAGTTGTAAGAAGCTAGAATGTGGAAAGAACAAGCGTCTAGAGATAGTCCCACGAAGATAATACAAGATACGAAGCAAGTGACTGTAGTGGATCTGAGTCGGAGCCGAAATAAACTGACTCAAAATATGAGAGGAGTACGAGATGTCAGGACGAGTGACACCGAGATAAACTAGACTCCCTACAATATGACGATAACGATTAGGATCATCAAGCAGCTCACCATCAGTGGGTCGAAGGTGAACATTAGGCTCCATAGGAGTTTCAACAGTGTGATGATCAATAAGAGAAGCCCGATCAAGGATATCCTAAATGTACTTTCCCTGAGACAAATGGATTTCGTCAGAGGTAGAGGAAACCTCAATCCCAATAAAGTAACAAAAAGGACCAAGATCTGACATAAGAAACTGATCACTAAGACGAGCCTTCACGAAGTCTATGTACTCAGGGTCATCTCCAGTGATGATCATATCATCAACATAAAGAAGAAGAAGAGTATGACCATGAGACGAGATATGCACAAAGAGTGCAAGATCATGAGCACTTGCAGAAAAGCCAGCAACAATGATCACTGACGCAAACAGCTTAATCCAAGCACGAGGAGCTTGCTTGAGGTCATAAAGGGAGCGACGAATACGACAAACTATACCCTTAGGAACAGAATACCCAGGCGGTGGCTGCATGTAAACCTACTCACGCAGCTCACCATTAAGAAATGCATTCTCCAAGTCAAACTAAGAGATGGATCACTCATGAACGGAGGCCACAGCAAGAAGAGTGCGAACAGTGGCCATGTGAGCAACTGGAGCGAAAGTCATAATGTTGGTACCCCACAGACCGGGTACGCTCGCGTGGAGGGTTGAAGACCACCCAAACCTTGTTGGGGCGGGCGATGGCTTGGCCAAGTGTCCTTGGCCCCGGACCTGGCCTCCCCGTTGAGGCAGGGTCCGGTGCTGCCACATGTGCCCAGGCTTTGGGTCGGACATCCCTGCTAAGGAGGGATCCAGAGCCACCATGTGTCCTTGGCCCCGGACCTGACCTCCCCGCTGAGGCAGGGTCCGGCGCTGCCACGTGTCCCCAGACTCCGGGTCGGACCTTCCTGCTGAGGAGGGTTCCGGAGTCGCCACATGTCCTTAGCCCCGGACCTAGCCTCCTCGCTGAGGCAAGGTCCGGAGCTGCCATGTTTATCCGGGCTCTGAGCCCGACCTCCCTGCTGAGGAGGGCTTCGGAGCCGCCACGTGCCCTTGGCCCCGAACCTGGCCTCCCCGCTGAGGCGAGGTCCGGAGCTGCCACGTGTATCGGGCTCTAAATCTGATCTCTCTGCTGAGGAGGGCTCCGGAACCGCCACGTGCCCTTGGCCGAAGACCTGGCCTCTCTGCTGAGGCGAGGTCCAGAGCTGCCACGTGTATACAGGCTCTGAACCCGACCTCCCTACTAAGGAGGGCTCCGGAGACACCACGTGTCCTTGGCCCCGGACCTGGACTCCCCACTGAGGTGAGATCCGGAGCTGCCACATGTATCCGGGCTCTGAGCTAGACCTCCCTGCTGAGGAGGGCTCTAGAGTCGCCACGTGTCACACGATCCGTCGTGGGCCATGAGCCTTGGGAGTCAAGGATGACGTGCGGTGTCAGGCCGCGCATGGAAGACTCATGCCTTCCCCAGAAGCATGGCGCCCGGTGCACCCTTCCGCCCCCCCTCTTCGTCATTACAGTGGCAAGATAGGGCAACAAGGCGTGACAGCGGTACAGTGCCACCCAACGGCACAATACCGCCCAATAGAGAGAGAGGACGCGACGACAAGACGACGTCTCCATCATCACCTGCTGCCCAGTCAGAGGCGCTCAATGCGCCAGGCGGCACGCCTTAACTCCTCCAACAATGACTCCATATGTAGCTGTAAATACCCTAGAGCATGTATAGGGTACGAACAACCACGGGGCCACCTATCAGGCCCCGGGCCACATTGTGACTGCCTCGGCCTTGGACTAATAAAGGACCGGGGCGGCCACCCGGCAAAGGGTACGATCTATGACCCTCCTTACATACACGCGTAAGCAATACAACACTTACTCCCGTGGATGTAGGGTTTTACGCTCCGGTGGCCCGAACCACATAAATCGCCGTGTTCACCTTGTCCATCAAGCTCGATCGATCTAGGGACGTTAGCCCCTATAAACAACGAACCTCCATGGATCGCTCCAGTAGCGATACCAGGGGAAGTACCGCAGCTCACACTTTGACATTTGGCGTGCCAGGTTTGGGATTTCACCAGGATCCCATAAGGCGCTAGGTGGGCGGTGACCCACCGCCTAGAGCCTAGGCGTGCCTAGGCGTTCCTCGGCGGTGCCTAGGCGTTTTACACTAATGCAAATAATTAAAAAATTGAAAATACAAAGGTATATTCATACCTAATTTTTTGCCGCAACACTGATTTTCTGCACTCCTTTTCTTCATTTTATCAAACTCTTGCTCCTAAGAATAATATGGAAAGACAGTGAAGTATTATTAACTTATGAGTTTTGACATAATATATCAATAAGGAAATAATGAATACTAATATAAAAGAATTGGTACTCATCTTAGTAATCTCATTTGCTCTTGTTGTTGTCTTCAAATGGGTACTTCTGAATTCTAATTTCACAAACAAATGACAATTCATTGCAGATTCTAGCTTAGCTTAGAACTGCATGAGGAATTCATAAATAGATTTCTTGCTTAGTTCAGAATTAAAAGATACATGAACGGTGAAGTCAGGAGTCCATTGCACAATAAAAATACAAATGACAATTCATTGCAAATTGGTTCAGCTTGCTCAATCCTCATCCATGTCTTCCTCTTGTTCCTCAAAATCCTCTTCTTCTGAATCAAATTCCTCTTCTGCATAAATCTCTCTTTGCCAGCCATTTGTTCATCTTCATCCCTATAAACAACTAGTGCACAATCATCACCACCCTCAAATAGAAATCCTTGAGCTTCAGTTGTTTCACTAGATAGGAGGACATCTGTGATTGTCTTGGACTTGATTTTTGCTCTCTTGTTTATCAACTTAGAATTGAATTGGATGAAGACAAGAGCGTTGAGGCGTTCAATAGTTAGCCTATTCCTTCTTTTTGAATGTATCTATACATGATAAGTGAATAAATAAATTTCAGTAAGCTTAACAACCATCTATTCAGTTCAGTTCATAGCTAGCAGCAAACAAATAACAGAAAACAGCAAAGAGCTAACAGAATTCAATGAGACATATATAAAAGCCAAACCATATCAAAGATGCTCCAATTTCTTTCACATCCAGAAGAGCTTTAAGTTAGTGACAGGATCCTCACAGCCATCCTTTGTAGAATAGGTGTCCCACTTCCATATAGCCTCCACCATGAAGCTGTAAAAGTGCATTACTTAAAACTTAAAACTGTACAATACAATTCAGAATTAAATTACATTAGCTATTGCAAATTTACCTGGATTGTAGTCAAAGTTTTGACAAGTCCTAGCAAGCTTCTTTGCAAATGAACCTTCCTTGTTTTGAAATAGCCTAAGTTCGGTGTTCACAACTTGATCTTGCTTATCCTCGTCATCATGATAGAAGGTCTCAACACAATTGATGAACCCTTCTATTACAGTGCCATCATCAAAAATTGAAGTATTGGTATAACTATAATAAGGATTCAACAGATATGCCGCCAAATGCAATGGAGAGTCAAGGCGTCCATTCATCTTTTTATCAACAATAGACATACATCTTTGTAACGAGCCTCCATATCACTATAGCATTGTTTAATCTCTCTCTTTGCCTTGATTAATTCTCCAAATAGGAAACCCATAGATGGCTTCACATCCCCATCTACCAAACGAAGGACCTTTACTAGAGGTTCAAAAACACTCAAACACATCTTGACATCCTTCCAAAAAGTTGGGCTCATCATCATTGCGGTTGCATCCTTTCCTTTCTTTGACTTCACATCTCTCAATGTGTCCCACTTGTTATCAACCACCATCTTTCTTAGTTGATCTTTCTTCTCCAAAATGCTGCCCAAAGTAAGAAAAGCTGAAGCAAATCTAGTCACACCTGGCTTTATGATCTCTCTCCCCTCTGTGAAGTGCCTCATACACTCCAAGGTTCTTGTGTGCCCATACACAAAGATTGTGAATGCCTTTGCTTGGTCAAGCACCTTCTTGAACCTTGGTAGGTTACCAATTCCTTGCAACATCAAGTTGATTGTGTGCGTAGCACAAGAAGTCCAAAATATGCTAGGCCTTTTAGTTAACATTAGCTTCTTAGCTCCCATGTTGTTAGAAGCATTGTCTGTCACAACTTGGACCACTTCATTCTCCTCAACTTCTTCAATTGCTTTGTCTACTAGCTCAAAAATGAGTTCACTCGTGTGTGACACATGTGACACCTCCTTAGAATTAAGAAAACTTGTTCCCTCAGCACAATTTGTTACCTCAGGCGCGAGCGTCGGGGGGGGGGGGGGGGGGTTCGGCGGGAGCGCGCGGCGGGGGGGGGGGGGGGCTTCGGCGGGAGCACGCGGCGGGTGGGGGGGGGCTTCGGCGGGAGCGCGGGGCGGGGGGGGGGGCGATTCGGCAGGAGCGCGCGGGGGGGGGGGGGGGGGCGATTCAGCGGGAGCGCGGGGGGGGGGGGGGGGCAATTCGGCGGGAGCGTGCGGGGGGGGGGGGGGGGGGCGAGCGCGCGCGCCGTTCGCGCCAAAAAATTTCTTCGCGCCTCCGCGCTTTTCATTCCTGCCTCCGCGCGCCTCCGCCCGCCTGGGCGAGCGCCGCGCGCTGCCTAGGCGCGGCCTCCGCCTACCCCGCGGGGCGCAGCGTGGGGGCAACGCCTACCGCGTAAGCGCGCCTAGGCGGGCGCCTTTTAACGCCTTGCTGAACACTGGATTTCACGCTCTCTAGGCGACCAAGCGTCACCACCATGGTGAACATCCACTCCCTCGGCGGCTCGTCTCGCCCCACTCGTCGTCGTCTCTAGGGGGGAGACGAGGAGGCCACTTCCCACTCAAGGGCGGGAAGATCTGGCCGGGCAGGTGACCAGATGGTCGGCGTGGCCACGTCGCCCATGCCTGCTACCTCACGGCAGCCTTCTACCTCTCCAGCGGCAACCACGTCTCTGGTAGTGAGCCCAGATAGGGTGCTGGCCACAACACACTTCTCCACAACCCTCCGGGCGAGGGCGCTCCCTCAGAGGCGGAAGAGCAGTGGTGCAACGATGTCGACCACTTCGTCGCCGCCGCCATGAATACGCTCGCTTACAGAAGGCAGCGGGTCGAGCCCTCATAGGCCCAGGTGCATACGCCGACAGTGGCTCGCGAGACGGCTGCCTCGCGCGTGACAACCACGACCAGGCAGACCACGACCGACCTCAGGGTCGAGCTGGATCGCCGCCACATGAGCGAAGGTGGTTGTGTCACCATCGAGCGACGTCGCGAGAGGCGTCACAACCTCGAAGGAGAGTACGACTCCCCGAGTGCTATTCCAGCGGGACATCCCCTGCAGACCCCTGCCTCTCCAGGAGCAGGCGGGGGCTGCATGGCGCTCGGCCCGCACCTTCGCATGGTGGTCTGGCCACCCAAGTTCCGACCCCACTTGCCGGAGAAGTACAACGGGACTATCTACTCCACCTCCATCCTAGCTGCAGGAGGGAATGCGGCTGTCATGGCCAACTACTTCTCAATGGCCCTGACCGGCACTGCCCGGTCATGCCTCATGAACCTCCCCCCAGGCTCCATCTCCTCCTGGAAGAGTTGTGCTGGAGATTCACAACCAACTTTGGGAGTTCTACACCCCTCCTGGCAACGAGCTCGACCTCCATGCCGTGCGTCAGCGCGAGGGGGAGTCGTTGCGATCCTTCATCCAGCGGTTCTCCCAGGTCAGGAACACCATCCCCCGCATCTCCAATGCCTCCGTCGTCGTCACCTTTTGGCAGGGCGTCAAGGACAAGAAGATGCTCGAGAAGTTAGCCACGCATGACACAAGACGTCTCCGAGCTCTTTATCTTGGCGGACAAGTGCACCAGGGCCGTGGAGGGCCGAGACTGGCACTCATGACCCGCCGCCGCGGCGGGGAGTGCTGGTGAAGCCACTACTCAAGGCGGCGGCAAGAAGAAGAAGGTTGGAGGCAAGGACAAGCCTCTAGCCGGTGCACAACCCCTAAAGGGGATTTCTTTCAACCAACCTACCGTCGCCGCTGCAATAGCTGGTGGGGGCCGTACCCCATGCACTGACAAGCGTCCGCGACCGTCGTCCGTCAGCGACGACGCCCAATGGTGCTCGATGCACAACTCCAGCCGCCACGGTGCCAGCGAGTGCCATGAAATCAAGAAGCTCGCAGAACGTTTCCGTGAGCTGTAGAAACGGTAGCACCAAGACGGCGTGCCCTTCCGCCAGCGGGAGGGCAAGCAGAAGGCTGAGCCTGAGGTCGACACTGAGCAGGAGATGGAGTACCAAGACGCCAAGCAAGCGTTGAAGGCCGTCTACAACCACTCCGACTCCGACTCCAACGCCGACAACGAGCGGCGCAAGGCACTCCACGTGATGTACGAGGCTTCCTCCGACATCACGTCTCGGCGAGCTGTCAAGACCCTGCGTCGAGTAGTGGCAGTGGCTGCTCCAACCCCCGAGCCGGCGCCCCACCACAAGTGGATGGAGATGCCAATCAACTACAATGCCTCTGACTGCCCCAAGAACATGACGGGCGCCAGGCAGTTGCCACCCCTCGTCGCCTCGACCATCGCCAACGTGAAGCTCTACCATGTGCTGATCGATCGATGGCGAGGTGTCCCTCAGCGTCATCAGCCTTGCAGCTTTCAAGAAGATGCATATCCCAATGTCCCAGCTCACCCCTTCACGTCCATTCTCGTGGGTGGGCCGGGACCCTATCTTCCCATGCGGTAGCATCTCCCTCCCGGTGACGTTCGGGATGCTTGAGAACTACCGCACGGAGAGCGTCGTCTTCGACGTTGCGGACGTGAGCCTCCCCTTCAACGCCATCATCAGCAGGCCAACCATGTACCGATTCATGGCAGTAGCCACCTACGGCTACTTGGTCTTGAAGATACCGATTTCAGGAGGCGTCGTTAAGGTTCGTGGAGACCACACTGCCGCCATCTCAGCGCTGGAGAAGCTCCAAGCGTTGGCAGCTATGTAGGAGGCTGCTTCTGGCTATGGAGAAGCTAGTCGGCCGCCTCGAAGCACGCGGCAGCGAGGGTCGACATCTGCACCCCGCGTGCAGCCCTCAGACGGTGAGGACGTCCCTGTGAAGGTCGTCTAAGTCGACTCCGACGTTGCCCAGACCACCCGCATCACCGGAGGCCTAGGTGACAAATAGAAAGACGCGCTCATCACTTTCCTCCGGGCTAATGTCAATGTGTTTGCATGACAACCGTCGAAGATGCCCAGGATTCCCAGGGAGGTGATTGAGCACCATCTGAAGATCTACCCCGACGGCAGGCCGGTCCAGCAGAAGCCTCGAAAACAGTCCATCAAGCGGCAAGACTTCATCCGTGAAGAAATCAAGAAGTTGCTCGATGTCGGCTTCATCCGAGAGATCCACCATCTATGATGGCTGGCCAATCCTGTTGCCGTCCCCAAGGCCGGCGAGAAGCTTTGGATGTGCATCAACTACACCACGCTAAATAAGGCATGTTCAAAGGATCCATTTCCTCTCCCCCATATAGACCAAATAGTGGATTCTATATCCGGCTGTGATCTACTAAGTTTCCTAGATGCTTACTCAGGTTTTCATCAGATACCTATGTCTAGGGAAGATGAAGAGCGTATTGCCTTCGTAACAGTAGATGATCTATATTGTTATGTATCCATGCCTTATGGTCTTAAGAATGCTCTTCCCACCTTTGTACGTGCTCTGCATAAAACATTTGGGAATCTCATTCGTGACCTAGTAGAGGTGTATGTCGATGACATCGTTGTCAAGGTTAAGTCGCAAACATCTTTGCTCGACAACATAGCCCTAGTCTTCGACAGGTTGTGTTCGACACGCACGAAGTTGAACCCAAACAAATATGTCTTCGAGGTCTTTGAGGGAAAGCTGCTCGGCCTCTTGGTCTCACACCGAGGAATCGAAGCTAACCCAGAGAAGATTAAGGCAATAGAATTGATGCGGCCACCTGACCGCATCAAGGACGTTCAGAAGCTAACGGGATGCTTGGCTGCGCTCAGCCGGTTTATCTCTAACTGGCTAAGCAGACTCTTTCGTTCTTCAAGCTTTTGCGCAAGTCCGGACCTTTTGTCTGGACCGAGAAGACAGATGAGGCGTTCCAGGAGCCGAAGAAGTTTCATACGACTCTGTCGATCATGGTGGCCTCGAAACAAGGCGAGCCTCTACTCTACATCGCTGCAACAACAGAGATCATGAGCATGGTGTTGGTCGCGGAGCGATCAAAACTCCAACGACCTCAAGTTCCAGACGAGGCTCCTGTCGTTGGTCCAAAGTCCCAGGACTCGGACTTCGTAGGAGACCTAAGGGACAGGGAGCTAGTCAGGTCCCGACCACCCGGACGTGACGGCCAATGCACATCTGGGTCCCAGCTCCCATAGTGTAGTCCCGAACTAGGGGGCCAGAGGTCCCTGAGTCCCGGATCTCCCCAATAATTGGTAACTAGGCCCTAGCCAGCTGGACCTGACGACCAATGCACATCTGGGTCCCAGCTCTCAGAGTGCAGTCTCGGACCCGGGGGCCGGAGGCTCCCGAGTCCCAGACCTCTCCTAGAGTATGCACCGGACCCCTCCTAGAGGGTGCAGACCATCCAACGTCCAGTTTCTTCATTAGCGACGTCCTCCACGATGCGAAGACAAGATATTTGGAGGTACACAACCTGCTCTACGCAGTTCTTGTTGCATCAAGAATGTTGCGCCACTACTTCCAAGCACACAAGATCTCAGTGGTCACCTCATACCCACTGAAAGTCGTCCTCACAGCCCCAATGCAATTGGGAACGTGGCCAAATGGGCTACGGAGCTGGCGGAGTTTGAGCTGAACTTCTTACCCCGCCATGCGGTGAAGAGTCAGGCGCTAGCTGACTTCGTGGCAGAATGGACACCACCACCGTGCCACCCAGGTGCCCAAGACATCGGTGAAATAGAGCCCAGAGCTCCGGTCTTCACCGGGCCTCATTAGACTCTCTTCTTCGACGGCTCGTGCAAGCAAGGTTCCGGAGCGGGCGTACTGCTCCTCACCCCGATTGGGAAGAAGTTTAAGTACATGGTGTGACTTGACTTCAAGGCAACCAACAACATGGTGGAGTATGAGACTCATCTTCGGGTTAAAGATCGCGCTGCCCCTCAGCGTCCAACAGTTGTTGGTAAGGGTGATTCTCAGCTAATCATCAAACAAGTCAAGGGAGAATGCTGCTGCAATGACCCTTAGCTTGTAGCCTACCTCCTCCAAGTACAGAAGTTGGAGAAGGACTTCGAAGCTTTGGACTTGAGCCATGTTCCCCACGCCAACAACACAATAGCCGACGACCTATCAACGAAAACTTCCACCTAGGCTCCGGTGCCTGAGGGGGCCTTCGAATGGTAGTTGCTGCGACCTAGCGCCTGGCCTGCCGAACCAAGCGAATGGGGCAAGATCAACACCTCGAAGCTGGCGGTCCCGGTGGCCCTGCTACCATGGAGCCTGCCAAAGATCGTAGGTGTCACCGAGGACTCCGTGCAACCCGGTGCTCAAGATCTAGATACTCAAGTAGGTCTCAACGCATCGATCACGGAGGTCCGGGACTACTTGAAAGACAATTGTCGAAGTGTGTGGTCGACACTTCCCCCGGACCTGCTCTGGGCAGCCCGCGGAGGTTCTTTTTCGGAGGGGCTAGACACTTGCGGAGAGGTTCAGCGTTAGGGACGAGTGAGGGAGAAGCTTGGCACGGGGAGTTTTACGTGGTTCAGGCCGCCGGAGCGTAAAACCCTACGTCCACGGTGAGCAGAGGTGCTCGCTGTATTGCTTGCTGCTCAGAACCGGAGTCCTGAGCTTGAGGGTGAGTAATGTCTAGAGTGCGAGTTCACCGAGTTCGAACCCTTGCTAACGTCGCCTACCCGAGCCTTTTATAGTCCAAGGCTCGAGCGGCTTACAAGATGGGCCCGGGACCCGACAGGTGGTCCCGGGGAGATTGCTTGCCGTCTACCGTATCTGCAGTTATGCCGGTAGTTGTCTCTGGTGAAGGCTTCCGAGTCTTTGTTCTGCCGCCCTGACCATGCCGCAGGCTAGTCGTAGTGGTTGATGATGGCAGGGGCGGTAGGGGATGTCTTGTCGCTGTGTTTATTGGCGGGCCGACTCTGACACGGCGCGCCAGTCTGCGATGTGATTGGGCGCAACGGCACCTGACAGAGGCGTGCTCCGCGTCTCCGCGTCTTGGGAAGGCGCGGGCCTTGAATACCTTGTACGGGCAAGGTATGGCGCGTCTTTACGCTTGCTGCCTACCGCGCGGGGGCAGGCAGCGTTGCTCTGCTGGCCACATGGCGAGCCCGGAGCTCTCCTCTGAGGAGAGGGAGGTCCGGCCCCGCGAGACACGTGGAGCCTTCGGAGCTTTCCCCGCGGAGGGGGGAGGTCCGGCTGCTGCTGGCCACGTGGCGGGCCCGGAGCTCTCCTCTGAGGAGAGGGAGGTCCGGTCCCGCAGGACACGTGGAGCCTTCGGAGCTCTCCCTGCGGAGGTGGGGAGGTCCGGCTGCTGCTGGCCACGTGGCGGGTCCGGAGCTCTCCTCTGAGGAGAGGGAGGTCCGGCCCCGCTGGACACGTGGCACCTTCGGAGCTCTCCCCGCGGAGAAGGGTGAGGTCCTTAGGCATTTTCCCCCTGCGCGGGGGTACCCCATATCAAGGGTACCGACAGTGGCCCCCGGGTGGGGCCTCCGTCTCTTTCATTCCGCACACCTTCTCTAAGTCCCGCATTGACCGTTGCCGAAGCATGAACAGTCGCGGGGTCATGGGAGCGTGAGCCCACTTGATGGTTGCTTTTACTGCTGCGGTTCCCAAGGCTGCCACTTCTGCTCGTTGCGGTGCTTTCTTCCGGAACCGCCGAAGCGCCTTGCCGGCTCGTCTCCTTGGGAGACTGACTTCTTGACCCACCGCTTCAGCTGGACGACTTGGGTCCACTTGTCATCGACGCTTAGTCTTGGAGCCGAAGCGGTGACAAGTGGACCCAAGTCGTCCAGCTGAAGCGGTGGGCCAAGAAGTCAGTCTCCCAAGGAGACGAGCCGGCAAGACGTACTTGCTATAATTGTGGAGAGTACGGTCACTTCATGGTGGACTGTACTTATGAAGAAAACAAGAAGAAGAAGGAAACAAAAGCACATGAGAAGAAAAATTTCAGAAAAAGGAGACAAGCTCATCAAGCTCACATTGTCAAGGAGTGGGACTCAAACGATGAGTCCTCCTCCGATGAAGAAGAGGAGATGGCCACCATTGCCGTTAAGAAACCCACCATGAGAGCTACACTCTTTCCAAACATGGGAGGACGGGATATAAACAACCATACTTGCCTTATGGCTAAAGAAGGCAAGAAAAAGGTTCGACTTACTCCTCCTGCGTTAAATACCTCTATTGATGACTTTGATAGCTCTAGTGATAATGAAGAAATGATTAGAGGATTAAGTAAAATTGCTTTAAAGAAAATGGAAATATTGTCAAACGAAATCTTTGAAAAGGAGGAAGTTGTCAACTGACAAGAAGATATGCTCATCCGTGAAAGGAAGAGATCTCAAGAAGTTGAAAAACTTCTTGAGCTTGAAAGAGAGAAGAACAAGTCACTTGAGTTTGAGCTAGCCTTGAGTAAGGAGACTTACTCAAAGCTAGAGGACTCACATATTGCAATCAAGAATGAGCTTGCTAACTTGTCAAGAGTTAACAAGATCCTTGAGGTGCAAGTTGAGTCGCTCAAGCAAAGTGACTCATCTTCCTCCAAGAGCTCTTCCTCCAAAGATATGAGTTCGACAACAATTGGAACCTGCACATGCTCTAGTAAGAAAAATATCATTTCTAATACTTCAACTTCTCATGATATGCATCCTTCCCAAAACGACATCTTTGATAAGGAGAAGATCAAATATGCACGTAGTGCATATATGGTCACTAGACCTCCCAACATGAAAGATGGTCTTGGGTTTGACAGGAACAAACACATGTCCACTCTTAATCATGCAAAGAAAAGAATCACCTTTGTTAAGGAAAAATCACATGAATCTGATTTACAAGTATTGTTTCGTACATTTGATGCTTCCTATGTTCTTATGAAAAACAAATATGGAAAAGTTATTGCTAAATACATAGGGCCACGCCACAAGAACTCGAAAACTTGTGTGTGGGTGCCCAAGACTCTTGTGACTAACCTGAGAGGACCCAAGCAAGCTTGGGTACCTAAAACCAAGGAATAATTCTGTTTTGCAGGCTTACTCCTCCAGTGGATCTAAGTGGGTGCTAGATAGCGGGTGCACAAATCACATGACTGGAGAGAGAGATATGTTTGTGGAGTACGAGTACAACGAGGATCCAAGTGAAGGCATATACTTTGGAGACAACAGCCAAGGAAAGGTCCTTGGTAGCGGTAACATTGAAATATCTCCTCAACACACTTTATCTAATGTTTTACATGTAGACTCCATAGATTATAACCTTTTGTCAATATCTCAACTATGCGACAAAGGTTATAACTGTTTATTCACTAATGAGGGTGTGACCGTTTTTAGAAGGAGCGATGACTCGATTGCATTCAAGGGAATGTTGAAGGGAAAACTTTATCTTGTTGATTTCAACAAAGATAAAGCCGAACTCAACACTTGCTTGGTTGCTAAGACCAACATGGGATGGTTGTGGTATAGACGGCTAGCCCATGTTGGGATGAGAAATCTGCAGAAACTTCTAAAAGGTGGTCACATCCGAGGTCTAGATGATGTGATTTTTGAGAAAGACAGACCGTGCAGCGCTTGCCAGGCGGGAAAATAAGTCGGAGCACCACACCCCGCCAAGAACGTAATGACCACTACAAGACCACTGGAACTTCTTCATATGGATGTATTTGGTCCAATTGCTTACATAAGTATCGGCGGTAACAAATACGGTTTAGTAATTGTTGATGATTTTTCAAGATTTATCTGGGTATTTTTCTTGTATGATAAATCAGAAACTTAGGGAATCCTCAAGAAGTTCCTGAAAAGAGCCCAGAACGAATTCTCATCAACCGTGAAGAACATCAGAAGTGACAACGAGACAAAATTCAAGAATACACAAGTTGAAAAGTATCTCGATAAAGAAGAGATAAAGCATGAGTTCTCGGCACCCTACTCTCCTCAACAAAACAGGGTGGCCGAAAGGAAGAACAAAACATTGATTAAAATGGCAAGAACAATGTTGGACGAATACAAGACATCAGATCGATTTTGGGCACAAGCGGTGAACACCGCTTGTCATGCCACAAATTGGCTGTACCTTCACCGACTACTGAAGAAAACTCCATATGAGCTCCTTACCGGTAAAAAGCCTAATGTTTCTTATTTCAAAGTTTTTGGTTGTAAATGTTTTATTCTGAACAAGAAACCGAGGGCTTCGAAGTTCGCTTCGAAGTCCGATGAAAGGTTCTTGCTCGGCTATGAATCGAATGCCTACGCCTATCGTGTCTTCAACAAGGTGTCCGGTCTTGTTGAAGTAGCACGTGACGTAGTGTTTGATGAAACTAACGGCTCACAAGTGGAGCAAGTCGATAAGTGTATGCTAGATAAAGAGGAAGCTCCATGTGAAGCGTTGAAGAAAATGACACTTGGTGATATTCTACCACAAGAGCAAATGCAAGAATCAAATGCACAAGGTGAACCTCAACAAAGAAGCAATGATCAAGGGGGAGCTTTTACACAAGATCAAGTGGAGGAAGATCAAGGAGATCAAGATAATTATGGAAGCAATGATCTAGGGGGAGACAATGAACATGAAGATGATGAAGAACAAGCAGCTACACAAGTTCCTCACCCAAGAGTACATCAGAGTGTGCAAAGAGACCATCTTGTCAACAATATCATTGGTGATATTGCTAAGGGAGTAACTACTACATCTCGCATTGCAAATTTCTGCGAATACTATTCTTTTGTCTATTTTCTAGAACCATACAGGGTAGATGAAGCCTTAAGGGATCCTGACTGGGTGATTGCAATGCAAGAAGAATTGAACAACTTCAAAAGAAATGAAGTGTGGGAGCTGGTGGAAAGACCAAGGGCGAACATCGTTGGAACCAAATGGGTCTTTCGGAACAAGCAAGATGAACATGGAGTAGTAACAAGAAATAAAGCGAGGCTGGTGGCCTAAGGGTTATTCTCAGGTCGAAGGTTTGGACTTCGACGAAACCTTCGCTCCCGTAGCTAGACTTGAGTCCATTCGTATTTTATTGGCATATGCTACTCACCATAATTTTAAGTTGTATCAAATGGACGTCAAAAGTGCCTTCCTCAACGGTCCGATAAAGGATGGAGTTTATGTGGAGCAACCACCAGGATTCGAAGACCAAGAGTATCCTAACCACGTCTATAAATTGCGTAAGGCTCTCTATGGCCTCGAACAAGCTCCTCGAGCTTGGTATGAGTGACTTAGAGATTTTCTAACTCAAAATAGATTCAAAATTGGTAAAGCTGACTATACACTCTTCACTAAACATTTTGATGATCATCTATTTGTATGTCAAATTTACGTTGATGATATTATCTTTGGATCCACTAACAAGTCTTTCTGTGAGAAATTTAGCAAAATTATGACAGATAGGTTCGAGATGTCGATGATGCGCAAATTGAAGTTCTTCTTGAGATTCCAAGTGAAGCAACTGAGAGAAGGCACATTTATAAGCCAAACCAAATACACACAGGACATCCTCAAGAAATTCAATGTGGACAAAGCCAAGCCCATCAAAACACCCATGGCAATCAACGGACATCTCGACCTTAATGAAGGTCCAAATGTGGACCAAAAGGTATATAGGTCAATGATCGACTCCTTACTTTACTTATGTGCATCTAGGCCAAATATTATGCTTAGCGTATGCATGTGTGCAAGGTTTCAAGCCGCATCTAAAGAGTATCAATAAAGAGCGTCACTTAATAGCTATAAAAAGAATTCTAAGGTATCTTGTGCACACACCTAACTTGGGCCTTTGGTATCCCAAAGGATCCAAGTTTAACTTGATAGGTTATTCCGATGCCGACTATGCAGGATGCAAAGTCGATAGAAAGAGCACTTCAGGGACTTGTCAATTTCTTGGCAGATCTCTAGTTTCTTGGTCATCTAAAAAGCAAAACTCTATTGCTCTTCCAACAGCAGAACCAGAGTATGTTGCAGCTGGTAGTTGTTGTGCACAACTACTTTGGATGCGACAGACTCTTAGAGACTACGACTACAATCTAAATCATATTCCGCTTCTATGTGATAATGAAAGCGCTATAAAAATTGCACACGACCCAGTAGAGCACTCAAGAACTAAGCACATAGATATTCGTCATCACATTCTTAGAGATCATTCACTAAAAGGTGACATTGAAATTTCACATGTTAGAACTGAAAAACAACTAGCAGATATCTTTACCAAACCATTAGATGAGAAAATGTTTTGTGAGCTAAGAAATGAACTTAATATTCTTGACTCTCGAAACGTGGCTTGAAACGTTGCATATCTGGTTGCAACCTCAAATGTTATATTTTATTGTAAAAACTTCTCCTCATCTCTTTTTCTTCTAAGAAAACTATCTTAATGAAGAAATCTTGCGAAATATGACCATTGTTTGATTGTTGCTTGCCTACTGGTCGTAATTACCAAGATTATTTGTAAAAATTAGTGTCTTTGGATCACTTTTAAACTTTACTATCTGCATCAAGTCTGTTGGAACCGGACTTGTCCGGTTGTCAACCGGACTAGTCCGGACAGACGATATAGTTAGGTTAACTTAGGGGCACCGGACTAGTCCGCTACCATGACCGGACTAGTCTGGTCAGTCGCACATATAAGCTTTTGACCGGGCCAGACCCCCCTCCACTCATAAGCATTTGGTCTTCCCCTCCCCCCTCTTCTAAACCCTAGCTTCCAAAGTGATTTTCGGGTTGAGCCCTCAAACTCGAAGTTTTCTCCGTGAAAAATCCTCTCCTCGACGAGTGGATTCTCCTCTCCGGACTTATTCGGATAGATTCTTGGTAAATTCCCCCCTAAAACCTAACTCTCAAACTTTTCTAATTCTAACTCGTTTCCTTTGATTTCAAAAGGATGTACATTGCCTCCATAGATGTATTCCTACCACTTTCCTGCCTTTCTGTCTTTATATAGGAGATTTGATTCAAATGGAAACGTTAGGGTTCTTATGCCAGGCCGGACTAGTCCGACGCACAGATGCGGACAAGTTCGGTACACCGGACAAGTCCGCACTCTGAAACCGGACAAGTCCGGTACACCGGACAAGTCCGGTACACCGGACAAGTCCGGTCTCTGACAGTTGAACCCCTACATTCCTATTTGAAGTCGATAATGAGTCCATTCTTATCTAATCCTTGAACTCCTTATCAGGCACCATGTCTTCAGGCTCAGATGACAACTCTTTCCACCTTGATGAAGAGGTTCAACGTGAAAGAGTGAGCAGAGCCAAGGAGGGAGTGATGAAGAAAAGACATGATGTCAATGTCCACTCTTCACCTTCTGATGAAGGTGATCGTGAAGAAGCCTCGAGGAAAGGCTGTTGCCGAGAGCTCCTCGGGACCTAAGAGGGCTCCCAATAAAGGGAAGGGGCTTGCTAGTGGCCCCATTGGGCCTCTGAAAATGAAAAATCCTATTCATCGCAACAGACAACCTTCAAATAATGATTACACTGGAAAAGGGGGTGAACTAGCTGACAAGTTCAGAAAAGTAGAAGTGTATAATCAGCCCAGAGAGTCAGCTGACCCCAGATTTTGGAGTAATTTTCATGCTGACTACTATGAACATGTGTATCGGAAGATGAATCATCCAGTTGTCGAAAGTCAGTGGGTTGATATTGCTTATCTTCAGTCCAAGAGATGTCAAGCTTATCAGGAGGTTGTGACAGCCCTCGAGCTTCACGGGCTGAAAGAACTATTCTCCTTCTAGTGTGACTGGAATGATGAAGTCATCACACAACTACTCTACTCTCTACTTCGCTCGTGATGACAACGACATGATGATTTGGATGACACATGGGTCTCAGTACAGTGTCACCTATGAAGAATTCGCAAGAATCCTTCATCTTGAGCATACCTTGGACAATGAACTTGTAATTCACAACCTGAAACCACTTGAGAAAGATCAGCTGAACTTTCTCTATGATACACGAATGCCATTTAAGCCTCCAACCACTAAATACATGAAGCCTTTCTTTGTAGTTCTCAATCGGATATTGAGAAAGACTATAGCTCCCAAAGAGGGAGATGCAGGGACTGTTCATGGCACCCTCAGAACCTTGATGAAGGTCATAAGCAAGAAGAGAACATTCAATGTGTTTGAGTACATTTATAATGACATTGTCAATATCTCTATCAATCCCATCCGGTCTTGCGGCTATGCACCCTACATAATGTTCATGATTGAAAAAGTGACAAGACTGGAGTTCGTAAAGGATGTGCCTCACACTAGACTTAGACCCTAGAAGCCCACTATATATTCTGCTCCTTCTGCTCCTGTCTCACCCGGAGAAGAAAGAAGGTCCAAGAGAGCTCAAGAGGAGACAAGATCTGAGGCTGCAGCTACCACTCATGCAACCTCATCTACTCGGAAATCCTCAAGTGGCATCTTCAAGATGCTATCGTCTATCTTTGCCTCTTGTCGCAAAGTTGAAGTTAAGCAACATGAAGAGAGATTGGTCAGGAAGAAGCATCAAAGATATGTAAAAGCCAATATCCAGGCCATCTGTGCCAAACTGGAAATTGAGCCACAAGGGTCACTTGAGGTTTCTGAGGACTCAGCTGAAGACTTCACTGAAATGCCAACCTTCACTGACCAAGAGTTGAGCTCCCTTGGGTTTGATGGTGGTTCAGCTGCTAACCCTCTACATGGTCAAGATGATGAAGATTAAGGTGAAGAGGAAGATGAAGATAGGACTGAGAGTGAAAGTGGGAATGGCGATGAGTTATTCCACTCGATTTTTCCCTTTTTGGTGCCTTGATGCCAAAGTGCATCTAGGGTATCCCTTGTGGGTTTTGGAGAATTGATGACAAGCATATGAGATTCTAATGAAATTATTGAGATGACTGCAGGACAAACAAAGTGAACTAGCTCGGTGCACACAAAAAGGTGAAAAATAGAGTGATGTCCAAAAAGGAAGACTTTAATGGAATTTAGAAGAGCAAAGTAGATTTAAATGTATAGGGTGTGTGTGAGAGACACATCCCAAGAGCTCATGACTCTGCGTAAGGGTAAGAGGTTTAAAAATCAACTAAAATCCACTGGACACCGGACTAGTCCGTTCATGGACCGGACTAGTCCGGTCAACTTACTGGAATGCACCGGACAAGTCCGGTTTTAGACCGGACTAGTCCGCTCATGTTTCTGTTGTCCTCTTTAGAGAACTGCGGACTAGTCCGTCCATGGAACAGGACTAGTCCGCTAAACTTTCTGGAACCCCACTTCACATAGCACCGGACAAGTCTTGTCCGGTTTTAGACCGGACTAGTCCGCTTAGCCCACTGGAAGTAGACCGGACAAGTCCGATCATACACCGGACTAGTCCGGTATTAGGTTTTACAACGATAACTTTTTGGAAACCATATAAATTGGTGATCCACGACCTTCCAACGGAGAGACACGACTCACACTGCTAAAAACTCAAACCCTAGCGCCGCCACCTATCCCAAGAGCCCAGAAACACATCTCCCCACACATCTAAGGTGCGAAAAAGGTGAAAATCAATTAACCACTTGGATTTGGGATTGGGAGGAAGGGGGGCCTTGGCGCAGCGGTAAAGCTGTTGCCTTGTGACCATGAGGTCACGGGTTCGAGTCCTGGAAACAGCCTCTTGCAGAAATGCAGGGAAAGGCTGCGTACAAAAGACCCAAATGGGTCGGACCCTTCCCCGGACCCTGCGCAAGCGGGAGCTACATGCACCGGGCTGCCCTTTTTTTTTTATTTGGGATTGGGAGATCGTCGTTCCTTCGTTGTGAGCTCTTGGGGTTTGATCTCTCTACACTCATATTCTGCATTGTAATCTTTTTGAGTATATTTGATCGCTTTTTCATTGTAATTCTCGTGAGAGTCCTCCACGTGTGAGGTTGCCCCACAAACTCGGTGATTACCCGTGCTAGTGGAGTCAAGTCGGCCTTGTGTGGTGACTTGAAGAGGGAAAGGGTTATAGACCTGGCTCTGTGTGAGCTTCCTCAACGAGGACGTAGATCTCTTGGTGAGATCGAACCTCGGTAAAAATTGTGTCTCGCGTGCCTCTTTATTTTTGTTGATTAGAACATCTAGTTGCTAAATTTCATAATTTGAATCGCTAAATTTCACTCACGGGCATAATCACACCTCATATTGTAAACTCAAAATAAAATAACTGTTGTTCTTATTTCCGCTGCTAAACAAGTTAATTTTCGTGAACAACACTTAATACAATCTACACACTTCAGGCACACCGGACTAGTCCGCTCACACAACCGGACTAGTCCGGTCAAGCAAGTTTTTGACAACTACATTAAGTGTGCAGGAAACTTTGTAAGGCCTATTCACCCTCCTCTAGGCCACATTCAGTTGCTTGTGCTTCTATCATGATGCCAACTCTTGTAACACTCCTTCTCCTTAATAGTCTTTTGTACATCCTCATTCCACCACCAAGTGTCTTTATATACAAGTTTCTTTCCTTTTGTCACACCAAACACCTCAATAGCTACCTTCCTAATGCAAGTTGCCGTCTTCACCCACATACTATTTGCATCTCCATTTTCTGCCCAGGGTCCTTCTGTGATTACCCTGTTTTTAAAGGATTCTTGTGATTCTCATTTCAACTTCCACCACTTTGTTCTTGTGATTTTGACATCTTTGTCCCGCAAAGAACATGTGTGGAAACGAAAGTCAACGACCATAAGCTTATGTTGTGTCACAACACACTCCCCGGGGATCACCTTACAATCTAGACACTCCTGTCTATCCTTTCTCCTAGTGAGAACAAAGTCAATCTGGCTAGAGTGTTAGACACTACTAAAGGTCACTAGGTGAGATTGTCTCTTTCTAAAGAGGGTTTTAGCTACCAATAGATCATAGGCTACGAGAAAGTCTAGGATGCTCTTACCCTCCTGATTTCTATCGCCGCATCCAAAGCCTTCATGTACAACAACCAAGCCTTTATCCTAAGCCTGTTGGGGTCGGCTAGACATGAAACCCAATATCAATAAAGTAAAAGAGAGGAAGAGATATATGAACAAGGAAAAAAGAAAAAAAGAGAAAAAAAAGAAAAAATGAAAAAAAAAGAAAAAGGAAAAAGAGAAAAGAAATAAGAAAAAAGGAAAAGAAAAGAGAAAAGAAAAAAGAAAAAAAGAAAAAAAACAAGACTACGATTCTGGCACATGAATTGCTACTTTCCATGCGGTCCTATCATGAGCTAAGTCTCTGGATACATTCCAATCTCTCAAATCTCGTTTTACCGCCTCCTCCCAGGTCAACCTTGGTCGTCCTCTACCCCTCCTAATATTTTCTCTACCTCTTAAAATCCCACTGTTAACCGGTGCTTCTGGAGGTCTCCGTTGGATATGTCCAAACCACCTAAGTCGATGTTGGACTAACTTCTCTTCAATCGGCGCCACCCCTACCTTATCACGAATCGCCTCATTCCTTATTCGGTCTCTTCTTGTGTGCCCGCACATCCACCGTAGCATTCGCATCTCTGCGACACTCATTTGTTGGACATGTTGCCGTTTAGTTGGCCAACATTCCGCCCCATAGAGCATCGCGGGTCTGATCACCGTCCTATAGAACTTCCCTTTTAGCTTTTGTGGGACTTTCCTATCACATAGAATTCCAGAGGCTTGCCGCCATTTCATCCACCCTACCTTGATCCTGTGGCAAACATCCTCATCAATATCGCCATTGCTTTGTAACATTGATCCTAAGTATCGGAAAGAGTCCCTTCTAGGTACTATTTGTCCTTGTAGACTAACATTTCCTTCTTCACGACCAACACCACTAAAGTCACACCTCATATACTCGGTTTTAGTCCTACTAAGTCTAAACCCCTTGGACTCTAAGGTTTGTCTCCATAACTCTAATTTATTATCAACACCATCTCTAGTTTCATCTACCAGCACTACATCATCAGCAAAGAGCGTGCACCAAGGGATATCCCCTTGTATATCCTTCGACACCTCATCCATCACCAAGGAAAAGATGTATGGGCTCAAAGCTGATCCTTGATGTAGTCCTACCGTGATAGGAAATGCATCAGTCTCACTATCACTTACGCGCACACTTGTCCTAACATTATTGTACATATCCTTGATAAGGGTAATGTACTTTGTTGGCACTTTATGTTTCTCTAGTGCCCACCACATGACTGACCTTGGTATCTTGTCGTACGCCTTCTCCAAGTCGATGAACACCATATGCAAGTCCTTCTTCTGCTCCCTATATCTCTCCATAAGCTGACAAAGCAAGAAAATCGCCTCCATTGTAGACCTCCCAGGCATAAAACCAAACTGGTTTTTAGTGACATTGGTCACTTTCCTCAGGCGGTGTTCAATCACTCTCTCCCAAAGCTTCATAGTATGACTCATAAGCTTAATACCTCGATAATTAGTACACCTTTGAATATCTCCTTTATTTTTGAAGATAGGTACTAATATACTTTTCCTCCATTCTTCAGGCATCTTGTTTGACCGAAAAATGTGGTTGAATAGCTTTGTGAGCCATACTATTGCGACGTCCCCAAGACATCTCCACACCTCAATAGGGACATCGTCAGGGCCGAGGGCATTTCCTCCTTTCATCCTCTTTAAGGCCTCCTTAACCTCAAACTCTTGTATCCTCCGCACGAACCGCCTGTTGGAGTCATCAAAGGAGTCATCCAACTCAACCATAGTGCTCCCATTCCCATCATTGAATAGCCCATTAAAGTAATCACGCCATCTATTCTTAATCTCTTCATCCTTCACTAGAATGCGGTCAGTCTCATCTTTGATGCATTTAACTTGATTGAGATCCCTCATCTTTCTCTCGCGGATTTTTGCTACCTTGTATATGTCCTTTTCACCTTCTTTTGTCCCTAGTCTCTCATATAACTTATCATAGGCATGTCCTCTTGCCTTACTCATAACCCGCCTTGCATTCTTCTTAGCCTCTTTGTACTTAAGCATGTTGCTTGCGCTTCTATCATTATGCCAACTCTTATAACACTCCTTCTTCTCCTTAATGGCCTTTTGTACATCCTCATTCCACCACCAAGTGTCTTTATCTACAAGTTTCTTACCCTTTGTCACACCGAACACCTCACTAGCTACCTTCCTAATGCAAGTTGCCATCTTCATCCACATACTATCTGCATCTCCATTTTCTGCCCAGGGTCCTTCCGTGATCACCCTATTTTTAAAGGATACTTGTGATTCTCCCTTCAACTTCCACCACTTTGTTCTTGTGATTTTGACACCTTTGTCCCGCAAAGAACATGTATGGAAGCGAAAATCAGCTACCACAAGCTTATGTTGTGTCACAACACACTCCCCCGGGATCACCTTACAATCTAGACACTCCCGTCTATCCTTTCTCCTAGTGAGGACAAAGTCAATCTGGCTAGAGTGTTGGGCACTACTAAAGGTCACTAGGTGAGATTGCCTCTTCCTAAAGAGTGTGTTAGCTATCAACAGATCATAGGCTACGGCAAAGTCTAGGATGTCCTTACCCTCTTGATTTCTATCGCCGTATCCAAAACCTCCATGTACTCCCTCAAATCCTAGGTTAGTTGCACCCACATGACCATTGAGATCTCCCCCTATGAGGAGTTTCTCGGTTATCGGTACACTACTAACCATATCCTCCAAGTCCTCCCAAAATTGCCTCTTAGCACTCATGTTGAGCCCAACTTGTGGGGCATAAGCACTAATGACGTTCAAGACAATGTCCCCAATTACTATCTTGATTAAGATGATCCTATCTCCTCGTCTTCGAACATCCACTACTCCATCCTTAAGACTCTTATCTATTAGAACACCTACGCCATTCCTAGTCCCAGCCGAACCAGAATACCAAAGCTTGAAACCGGTATTCTCGACTTCTCTCGCCTTTTGACCCGCCCATCTAGTCTCTTGTACACAAAGGATATTTACTCGTCTCCTAATGGCAACATCTACTAACTCACGTAGCTTCCCCGTCAAGGATCCTACATTCCAACTACCCACCCGAAATCTATGTTCCTCGGCTAGCTTCCTTACGCTTTGCACCCGTCGAATAAGATGCAAAGACCCTTGCTCACTTATCACTACATCCGGGCGATGATGTAGCGCGCCACTAAGGTGATGGCGATCCGGCCCTTGCTCATTTAACACCATATCCGGGTTCCGATATGGCGCGCCACTAAGGCAGTGGCGACCCGGCCCTTGCCCACTTAACACCATACCCGGGTTCCGATATGGCGCGTCGCTAAGAGGGTTACGCCCCAACGAATTTCTATTGGGTTTCATTTCCATGAGAATGGCTAAGTGTAGTTGTTGGCTCGCCAAGCCTATCACAACCCCCTCCTCCTTTACCCGGGCTTGGGACCGGCTATGTCATTACAACATAGGCGGAGTTCCAAAGCCTTCATGTACTTACTTAAAATCCTATGTTAGTTGCACCCACATGACCATTGAGATCTCCGATGAGGAGTTTCTCGGTTATCGGTACACTACTAACCATATCCTCCAAGTCCTCCCAAAATTACCTCTTAGCACTCATGTTGAGCCCAACTTGTGGGGCATAAGCACTAATGACGTTTAAGACAATGTCCCCAATAACTATCTTGATTAATATGATCTTATCCCCTCGTCTTCGAACATCCACTACTCCACCCTTAAGACTCATCTGTTAGAACACCTACACCATTCCTAGTCTCAGCCTTTTGACCCGCCCATCTAGTCTCTTATACACAAAGGATATTTACTCGTCTCTTAATGGCGACATCTACTAACTCACGTAGCTTCCCCGTTAAGGATCCTACATTCCAACTACCCACCCGAAATCTATGTTCCTCGGCTAGCTTCCTTGCGCTTTGCACTCGTCGAGTAAGATGCAAAGACACTTGCTCACTTATCACTACATCCGGGCGATGATGTAGCGCGCCACTAAGGTGGTGTCGATCCGACCCTTGCCCGTTTAACACCATATCCGGGTTCCGATATGACGCACCCCTAAGGCGGTGGCGACCTGGCCCTTGTCCACTTAACACCATACTTGGGTTCCGATATGGCGCGTCGCTAAGAGGGTTACGCCTCAACGAATTTCTATTGGGTTTCATTTCTATGAGAATGGTTAAGTGTAGTTGTTGACTCGTCAAGCCTGTCGCAACCCCTCCTCCTTTACCCGGGCTTGGGACCGGCTACGTCATTACAACATAGGCGGAGTATAATTAAGATACAAGGTACAACTTGGATATTATGTGCCTGTCCAGAAAGGGACTTTTTGCTAACAAGTTATTGACATAAAGTTACAGTTATCTGTAACTCATGTTGTTCCTATAAGGCTATAACTCATCTTATTCCTATGCTTACCCTATTAGATATAATCTAGTTTCTCTAGATTAGGATAGAGTTAGAGATAGATTACAAGTCCATCTCTATTTAGAGGAGTCTAGGTAGTATCAGACTAGGATTCTATTGTAATTTGAGGCTATATATACAGCCAGACCTGGCGGAGGTCGACGTCTGGGCCCTGTTGCGGCGCCTCCCCAAATATGGTTCGGTGTTGTTTCGGTGACTAGAGAAGGCGACTGGCGGATTAGGGTTTGATGAGGAGCTGTGCGCACAAGGACTTGGGCTGGGCGTGGCTTGGTGAGGTGGCCACGTGGGCTGGGCCAGAGGGGCTGAGGACTGGTTTCGGGTGTTGCTATGTGCACCCGGGAACCAAAGAAGACATCTGCAATCAGTGATTTTGGCTATGTGCACTCCTTAAAGTGTACCCAAAGCCTTGTGTTGCTTCATTGAATGTACACAAGAGGCGTACCACAATATGGAGGGTAAATCATTAGCACTACAATATCCCCTGTTAATGAAGACTAATTATACAATATGGGCTATCAAGATGAAGGTTTTTTAAAGGCACAGGGGGTATGGGAAGCTGTTGAGGTAACGAAGAACAATGTCGATCCAAAACAAGATCAAATGGCTTGTGGCCATTTATCATGCTATTAATGAAGACACTCATGCGAATTTTCGAGAAAGAGACAATGTCGTTGTTCGGGTTTTCGACTAGTAACGAATGTACCGTGCGTTTGTCCTCGAGGTGGCCTAGCTAAGAACACAAAGAAATAATACTGGTTCAAGCAAGGTGCCCTACGTCCAGTTTGGGATGTCTCGCTGCTCTTTGTTGAAAATGAGGTGATTCTCTTACAAGTGCGTGAGTTGCCCTATGAGGGGGACTGTCGATCCCCTTTTATACTCGTTCCTGGCGGCTCCCCCTTAACTCTTCGCAAGTGGAGAGGGAGTCATGTCTACAGGAGCGAGCGTCCTATCCTACGTTGGTCGGAGCGCTCGATGAGGTCGGAAAGGGGCTTCAATGCGGACGATAGGAGTGCCCTCCCACTTGGTCATGGCGGCGCTTGCTCCGCATTGAAGGCCACCTGCTTCCTGCCAAGCTCGGGCTCAGGTCTTCTCTTCTGGGTCCGCCCCTCGCCTGGGCGTCAAGGGGGAGGATCGTCACTTCCTTTGGAGGTTGGGGTCAGGGCCTCTGTCACGCCTGCTTCGTCTCCTTGCAAGCTCGAGTTCGGGCCTTCTCCTTTGGGTCCGCCCCTCGTTCAGACGCTGAGGGGCAAGATCGCCGCTTCCCCCGGGAGCTAGGATCGGGAACCCCGTCAGTAGCCCCCGAGCATCTGGTCGATCCCAATGATCGATCAGGGGGTGAATTTCGGTCGACTTCATTACTGCACAGCTAGAAAAAGAAGAAAACTTCGTTAGTGCTCGGTGTGATCATCACAGCCGCGACGAATGGTCCTCCAGTGGCCGGTCGCGACCTTCGATCGCTCCCACCGAGGCCCTGCGGCAAGCCCCCTATTGGCTAACAGATCGTCGAAGTCGCCTGTGGTAGATGAGTTTTGGTGCTAGTCACTGAAATTTAGATGGTATCAAGGTTCTTGAGGTATTGACGTGGTAAGTCTCACTTACGTGGAGAGATCCCGGATGCTTTTCTCGGCAAAGCAACAAAGAACTACGAACTACGCCTAAGAACTACGAAGAAACTAAAGAAAAGGTAAAGAAACGAATGTGTTGATCGAAATTCGGCTTTGTTATTCACGGCAGAGGGCTGCCCTTATATAGACCCGGTTACAAATGTTTGAAAATCCGGACCATTCTAAGTTTAAACTCTAGATTTCCTAAACTCAGGTCTATCTCTAATGTACGTATACTCAAATGTATCGTTCCGACATCTTCTAGAACCTTTATAACAAATGACACGACGGAATATAAAAGATACAATGTTTGAGTCAGCCCAAGAATCGTTAAGTCCTGCCTCGGTCCTTGCATCTTGCGGTTTAGCTCTTTTATCTTGTAGCCGCAAGGTAAATGTGGCTTCTCGACTGACTCTCCACCCGAGCGCTCATATCTAGATTTCTCGAGGTAAAATCGTCTCACGCAAGCTGAACTTCGGGTTCCGATAGGTTCTCCCACTGGGGACGTCTGTACCTCGAATCTCCAAGATAAATGGAGTCCCACAACCTTTTTTTCGACATCTCCCACCTGAAAAATATATGTTATGCCCCTGCCCCACTTTATCCCTAGACATTTTCCTTCACTAGTCATCTTTTGTCCATTAGCAACTGTGATGATCATGGGCAAGGTTCAGGTGATGAGGAGCTTGTTCAATTTAGCCACTTGAATGTCTAGAAAACTAATGTTCCGTGCTGGACCGACCGATATACCAACTGGTGGAATACATCGCATCAACCTGGGATCCCTTCGATGCTTCCCTTCAAAATGTATAAATCTCAATCGTAAGGGCGGGCGCTAAGCCGTTCCGTTATAGGTATTCAAGTCAAAAAGCACCGGCCAGCGGCCTTCAAGTAAATCAAGCTCAATTACAACTCACTCTCTTGGAAAACTTCCACAACCAATGAGTTTCCGCAGATGTTTCATTCGCACATCCAAACTTACCATCTCCACTACAACATTGCTATCAGTGGATGCTTTAGAAAACATGATCGAGGAAAGAAAAGCGCTTCATTCACCCGAGGCTCTAACTTGACTAAATATGAGAAATTAGGGGTGGATGGAAGGGATTTTATTGAGAAGATAAATTGGGGCTTACAGTGGTGTGGTGGTTTCAAAAGGTTTCCCCTTTTAAAAACCCCCCTTCCAAAAAAATGGCCCAATTTTCGCTTTTTTGCCTTCTTCAACCCAGGTCATGACCGAGGGCGGGTATCTCACTCGCATATCTAGAGCGCCCACTCACGCTTCGCTGACCTATCGCGTGGTAAAGAGAAGAGAGTACGGAAGAATTGTAAACATGCCCCATTGCTGGAAAGGCTCGGCTTCAAAACCGTACGTGGAGCTTCCGCCTCATACGGCTCCTCTAGGGATGGGGGTAGGCCCAGCCCAGGATGAATATAGTTATTTATATCGCGACAGCTATAAACAGTTCCTTGTTCCCATTAACAAAACATCCCCTTTTTCTTCGCTCTTCCGGAGACTCGTGTAGCTATTATTCGAAGCTTATTAATTTCTTTACTGGTTTTTTCTTTCTATAGAGAAGTGACTGCGCTAGAGATGCTTATTAAAGGAAATCCTCACTTTTCCAAGACAGAAGAGAAGCCTGACTGAGGGTCAATCCTATGGTGTTCAATTGCCCGTTTGTTCCCTCCCCCTCGGGCTGGTTGGCTCACCAAACAAAAGGCCTACTGTTAAATCATTGGTAACCATGCCTAACGGTCGGATTTAGGACCTAGATGTCATCGAATGAATGCTCGGTATACTTGCTTTCAGAAGGAAGCTAATCTGAACACTGAATCCAGCAGAAAGAAGCTTTTCTATTTTTAGATATGAATTCAAAGAGAGAAGGTTGTAGAAGGTAAGTAATCCGATGCGCGTTCAAATCCAACAAGAACGTCCCTCCGTTAGATAGGAACAGCTTTGCTAAATACTTCTAACTCTCGAATAGAATATGAGAAGGGAAAGATCCTTTACATAAGGAACTATTGATCATAGGCTTTAGAAGAAAGGGTGGGTTTCTCTTTTAAACCAGCCTAATCGAATCCAGAGTAAGGAATATACAATTGGATGCTTTCTCCCTCCATACCGGGTAATGATTGGTATGGCAAGGCTATCCCCATAATCAGTTATCCCTACCGAAAAACACCTTTCTAGCCACGATTTATCAAAAAAATCGAATGTTTTACTTGGATAATTCATCTTTCTTGCCACACGCTTGGGCACAACTTCATCTATCTTCCATTGATAGCCTGCAAGGTTTCCACAAAGTAGGCATTCACTGGGACGATTCCTACAATCTTGAAAGGCCCCTCCCAGCTCGGTGATCATTTGCCGAACTTCTTATCTCGGGTTCCCAAAGGCAAAATCTTTTTCCATACTAGGGTTGCGAATCCTCGTCTAGGCGCCCGCCGACCGCCGGGACGCCTAGGTGCCAGGCGAGGAGGGGAGGCGGCGGGCGCAGCGGAGGCGGCGGCGGGCGGGCGATCTGAACCGTCGGATCTAATCCAACGATGATCTTTCCACGTCAGCGCATATAAAATACCACCCCACCCCACCCTAAGCCTAAACAGAATCTCTCTCACCCTCACTCTCCTCCCCACCGATGGCGGTGGCGGCGTGCGAGGGCCGGCGGCGACCGGCGGCGGCGGCCTCCAGGCGAGGCGACCTGTCCAGGCGTCGCCTCCGGACCGACTGGACGCCTAGGCGCCGCCTCAAAAAGGTTGTTCCATACTAAATCTCTAACTTGAAACGATTTCTCCCAAACCCTTTTATTGAAAGTCTTGGCTACCCTGAGCTTCTCCTTTTCGATCTCCTTCAAGGCTTCCATTCGGCTCTCGGTCACTTCATCTATCTTGTCCATCATTGGCTCTTGGTAGTCCACAACCGAAAGGTTGTCTTGCTGAGCTACTCGACATGCCCGCATCTTGATCTCCACAGGTAACACATCTTCTTGTCCATATACAATCTCAAAAGGAGTTACTTTGGTGGCGCCGTGCCTTAATACTCTATGAGCCCAAAAAACTTCGTTCAATGTCTCGTGCCACCATTTTGGGTTCTCTTTGATCTTCTTGATGAGCTTGATCAGTATTTTGTTGCTAGCCTCAGCTTGTCCATTGGTTTGAGCATAATATGTTGAAGAATTCAACCGTTTATCTTGAAGGATTCGACAAACTTTCTAAATGCTCCTCCTTGGTTCATAGTTAAAGTCTGTGGAACACCGAATCTGTGAATAATATGCTCAAGGACAAAGCTTGTTACCTCTTTGTGCGTGTTGCTCTTGCGTGGGACGGTCTCTGTCCACTTGGTGAAGTAATCTGTAGCAACCGACATGAAGCGGATGCTTCTTTGACGATGTAGGGTGTATCTCCCTGATGAAGTCTAGACCCCATCCTCTAGACGGCCACGACTTCACGATGGGATGCAACATGCTACCCGGGGCCTGTTAGATGTCTGAACCTCTGGCAGGCTTAACACGCCTTGTAATACCTAAAACAGTCCCCTTGCATGGTTGGCCAATAGAACCCTGCTTGTTTGAGCATCCACTTCATCTTGTGGGTAGACTTATGCGTGCCACAAAGCCCTTCGTGCACCACTCCCATGACTTCCTTTGCTTGATCCTTATCTAAGCATCTCAGCAGGAGTCCATCAATAGTTCGACGATATAACTCGTCACTGATCAGCATATATTTTAAAGCTTGTCGTCAAACTTCCCTATCTTTGCACGTGTTTGGGTCTTTGATGCACTCTATGATCATCGGCCTCCAATCTTCGATTGCCAACACGTCAAAACCGGTCGAATTGCTCCGTTTTTTTCTTAGTTCCATTGTCTTTGGACAATGTCGGCCTTGTCTTTACGTGGAACTTCCCTCTCTTTACCTCATAGCCTCATGCCTGTTGTGCCAAGTTGTTTGCTCTCCAGTTTTCCTCTCGAGGAATGTGTTTGACACAAAAAGTGTCTAAGATCTTGATGATATCCAGACATCGTTCTCGGTAATCATTCAAGTTTTCGTCTTAGCATTAGCTTTCCCACTGATTTGTTGAATGATGAGCTTGGAGTCACCGAATGCTTCGACATTTTTGACTCCCATATCAATCAGGTGCTGTAAACGATTCAGTAGTGCCTCATATTCAGCTTGGTGTTTGGTGCATGTGAAACTTAGACGAACAGAGGACTCATATGTTGTATTTAGGGGTGAAACCAACACTTACTCGATCCCATGACCTTTGTCACAAATCGATCCATCGAAAAAAAAGTTTACAGGGACATACCTCAATCGGCATTCTTCCTCGAGTTGCATATCATGCTTCACGATTAAGTCAGCTATGACTTGGCCCTTCATACTCCGGAGAGGCTCAAACACCAAGTCGTATTACACCAAAGAGTACGCCCATTTACCAATCCTGCCACTTAGAGTCGGTTGTTGCAACATGTGCTTGACAATGTCGAGTTGACATGCGGAAACTTAGAACATGCATACTAGAGAGATAGCATAGTTTTTCAACGAAAGCATACCTCGTCTCGGCATCTAAGAGTCTTCTACTCAAGTAGGCTACAGAGCCTTACGCTTTCTTAAGTTAAAACGCTTCCAATAACTTGGCTTTGAGCAGCTACATAAAGCCTAAAAGGCTGCCTCATCTTCGGTGCTCGCAAGACTGGTGGCTTGATCATGTATTCTTTGATTCTTTCGAAGGCCTCCCTTTGCCTTGCCCTCCAAATGAACTCATGCTCGTGCTTAAGCTTCAAGAGAGGCATGAAGGTTCCAATCTTGCCAGTCAAGTTCGCAATAAACCTTCTTAAGTAGTTTATTTTTCCTAGTAGGCTATGAATATCTTTCTTACATGTCGGTTCTCCTATCCTCTTGATAGCCTCCACTTTCTTAGGGTCGATCTCTATATTATGCTTGTGCACGATGAAACCCAAGAAACGTCCAGTCGACACGCCAAACGCACACTTGAAAGGATTCATCTTGAGTCCATACTTTCTCATCTTCTCAAAGGCCACCTTCAAATCAGCCATGCGTCCTTGGAAACCAGTGGATTTTACCACAAGATCGTCGATGTACCCCTCAAGGATATCTCCCAACAGATCGTGGAAGATCAGCTTCATGGCCCTCTGGCATGTTGCACCGGCATTCTTCAGCCCATCACAATCCATTCAAATAATCCCACGAACCCTGGGCAGCAGAAAGCCGTCTTCGATGTATCTTCCTCGGCTATGAAGATTTGGTTGTACCCTACATTGCCATCCAAGAAGCTTATCATTTTATGCCCTGAGGCATTGTTGATCAACATGTTAGCAATGGGCACGAGGTACTCATCCTTGGGTATAGCCCGGTTGAGATCTCGGAAATCTATGCAAATCCTTAGTTTCCCCGTGTTTTTATTCTCTATCGGAACTGTTCGATACCTACTCGGCATACCTATATGATCGAATGAAATTAGCTTGGAGTAGACGATCTACCTCTTCCTTCATCTTGTCGTGTATGGCTGGGTTAAATCGCCTAAAAGGCTGCTTGTGAGGTCTAAAGCCTGGCTTGATCGGCAATTTGTGCTCCACGAGGTCTAGGCTTAGCCCTGGCATTTCGGTGTAATCCCATGCAAAACAATCTATGTATTCTTTAAAGAGTTTACTCACCTTTGCCTTGTGAGCATGCCTGAGGTTTGTGTTGATGAAAGTTGGTCGTCGTGGCGATCCCTCACCAAGATCTACCTCTTCTAACTCGTCCACAAAAGAAAACCCCTGCCCAAGTTTCCCCAAGTCATCAAGGTCCTCGACTAGTTCACTCATATCGTTATTACCTAAACGATATTGCTCGGTTTTCTTTTGCAGCCAAGTTAAATGGCCTTGTTAACATCCTCAGGTTACATTGCTAAGCTAAATGATATCAATCGGCTTTACGCACACGGGTACAAAGCCGTCCCTTCCAACACTTACAAAATCGCAGTCGGAGAGGTCCCGACCCGTGAGACATCTAATGTCATCGTGTTGGAGGTCGGACGACGGTCATCGCCACACAAGCCGAGTTGTCAGCTTCAATCACCTCAACTTTGTCGCCGACCCATTGGACAAGGCACTGGTGAAGCGTGGATGGCACACACCCGTTGGCGTGTATCCAGTCTCATCCAAGGAGTAAGTTGTATCTGCTCCGAACATTGACGACGAAGAAGGCCGTGGGTATTGTCTTGCTTCCTATGGTGAGCTCCACGGACAATAGCCCCTTAGCTTCTGTCGAGTCTCCAGCAAACCCGCTCAGCTTCGTGTTGGTCTTGATGAGGTCACCTTCCCGATAACCATGTTTCTCAAACATGGTTATGGGCATGATGTTTACCCTAGCTCCTTCGTCGACCAACATGCGCCCGACCGGTGTTCATTCAACATGACCTCGAATATAGAGGGGCTTCATATGCTGCTTGAGCTTCTCTGGTTTCTCGAAGACAACGTTCCTAGTCCCAGATCAAGCTTGGCCACCTCTTCTTTCGAGAAGCAGAATTCGGCCGGAAGATGGAACACCATGTTCACTTTGACCTGGTTTTCATTCTTGCCCGAGATGTCCTCCTTTGTTTCATCATGTCCAGCTTCCTCCCGGGCAATCCTCTTTTCTTTCCAGGTCTTATTGGTAGTCATTGGTCTTTGCTTGGTTAAACCAGTGATCTCTTTGCTCCTCCTTTCTCTTTATCAAATCACTCAGCGTCGTGTTGGTCTTTATCAGATCACCCTCCTGGTAACCAAGCTTTTCAAACATGGTCACAGGCATGATGTTACTCCAGCTCCTCCTTCGACCAACGTGCGCTCAACCGGTGTTCCATCGACGTGACCACGAATGTAGATGGGCTTCATGTGTTGCCCGAGATTCTCAAAGATTACATTCTTGGCTCCTAGATCAAGCTCGGCCACCTCAGCCTCCGGGGTGCAGAACTTAGCCGGTAGATGGAACACCATGTTTACTTCGACCTGTTTTTCATCCTTGCCCGAGATGTCCTCCTCTGTTTCTTCGTTTCCAGGTTCTTCCTGAGCAATCTCTTCTCCTTCTAGGTTTGCTTTGTGATCATTGGTCTTGCCTTGTTCAACCAATGATCTCTTTGCTTTTCTTTCTTCTTCTCAGCAAGTTCCAGGGCTCTAAGTCTTTGCACATGTCTCTTTTGTGTCTTGTTAAGCCCTGTGGGACACCACTGAGATTCTAGCTTCATTCTTAGAGCCATCGTCTTGATCATGCTTCGCTTTGCCTCCTTTGGTGTTATGTCGCACCTGTTGAGTCGTCGTGGTCTTGTCTTAGCTAAGGTCGTGTGCGTTCCACCAGCCTCAGCATCTTGTCTTTGGCTGCTGGTATGATGCCCGGACAGACGATGATCCTCCCCTCTGAAGATACCAACCAAGAGCGCTTGGTAGGAGGTCTTGGATCAGCTCTGGCCCTCTCGATTTTGTTCACACCAGCATGTGTGTTTGGTTCGTGTTGAGCTGGACTTGGTCAGCCTTCGGAGCGGCGCGCTGCGCTACAAGCTGGTCGACCAGCTCGTGGCGCTGCGGTTCCGGCGGCTCGAAGTCGCTATGAGGGCTCACGCTGGTTGGTGTGGCGACGTAGCATTCACGAGAAGGGTGCTCACTCCCTTCGATGTCATCGTCGGAGCTGGAGTTGTACTCCAAGATGTGGTGGAGGGATGTCGGCGCGCGCTCGATCATCCCTGCCAAGATTGTCGTCGAGGTGTCGCCAGCGGCATATGCGTTGGAGGCGTCGGTTGCCCAACTTGCTCTGGATTGAGCGTTGGGTCCCTCGTTGGAGACTCGGAGGGTGCCGGAGCTACTGGCGAAGAAGTCCAGACTCCCAAAGTGGAGAGTCTTATGCGTGAGGGCGTAATGCGACTCCATCTCGTCGCTTGCGGCAGCGAAAAACTTGAAATCGCCGAAGAAAACTCGTGCTGGGCACGAGAGTCGAACGTGGGGAAGCCATCGAGGAAATGGAGAATGGAAACGTGTGGCAGTCCCCCTTCCTGGCGTGTCAACTGTCAGTGTTTGGGTGTTCGACTAGTAAAGGATGTACCGTGCGTTTGTCCTCGAGGTGGCCTAGCTAAGAATACAATGGAGTTATACTGGTTCAGGTAAGGTGCTCTACGTCAGTTTGGGATGTCTCGCTGCTCTTTGTTAGAAATGGGGGTGGTTCTCTTACAAGTGCGTGAGTTGCCCTATGAGGGGGACTGTTGATCCCCTTACTCGTTCGTGGTGGACCCTCCTTAACTCTTCGCAAGTGGAGAAGGAGTCGTGGCTACAGGAGCGAGCGTCCTACCTACGTTGGTCGGAGCGTTCGATGAGATCTTTGTATCTACAGTCCGTCGCTCCATTTGCTCCTGTCTTGTCGCCGCGGCGAGCCGTACTGGGGCGCACACGCGCCTCGCGTACTTCCCTTCCCCCGTTCCATTAGACGAGACAGGATTTCAATGCACACGTTTGGGAGGGAACTCGAGTGCCCTCCCACTTGGTCATGGTGGCGCCTGCTCCGTATTGAAGGCTACCTGCTTCCTTCCTACCCAAGCTTGGGCTTGGGTCTTCTCTTCTGGGCCCGCCCCTCGCCTGGGAGTCAAGGGGGAGGATGGTCGCTTCCTTCGTAGGTTGGGGTCGAGACCCCTGTCACGCCTGCTTCGTCCCCTTTCGAGCTCGGGCTCGGGTCTTCTCCTTTGAGTTTGCTCCTCGTTCGGGCACCGAGGGGAAGATCGTCGCTTCCCCCGGGAGCTAGGGTCGGGAACCCCGTCAGACTGAGAAGCATGGGAGTTGATCAAGATCAAGTTCTTGGGTGAGGAACATGTGATGGAAGCTAGAATCCAAACTCTTTAGAACAAGTTTGATCTGATTTGCATAAATGAAGAAGATTCTATGGACGACTTTGCCACAAGAGTTATGATCACCATCACAAAGATACGTGGTCTTGGAGGAAAAGTTGAAGAAAGCTATGTCGTGAAGAAATTGTTACGAGCTATGCCATCGAAATTTCTTCATATTGTATCCACCATTGAGCAATTTGTTGACTTGATGGTGATGACTGAGGAACGTGTGCATAGCTTCAACAACCAAGAGCATAAAGATAGACTCCTGTTAACAAGGGAGGAGTGGAGAGCAAGAGAGGCAAAGTGTGAAGAGAAGCTTTGACAAGGGAAGAGTGGAAAGCTCAATGAGGCAAAAGATGGCGGTCAAAAGAAATTTGACAAATCAAATATTCAATGCTACAATTGCTGGAAGTGTGAGCACTTTACCAAGGAGTGTACGAAAGACAAGGAAGATGAGAAGGCGTTCTACGTTGCTCGAATGATGTGTTCACTCCAAATTCGTGTTTAGGATGATGTGTTCACTCTAAATTCGTGTTCAGGATGATGTGTTGGCTCCAATAGATGATGTGTTTGTCTCATAGGTGTTAGTGTACGGGATGATGTGTTCATTCTAGTTTGTAATTGTGTCCATCCTAAAAGTGTGTAGGGTAAAAGTGTGTCTCCAATCTAACTAGTGTGAGTGTGATCTAGAAAACAAGAATAGTGAGTGATTGTTAGATATAATCTAGTTTTTCTAGATAAGGATAGAGTAGAGATAGATTACAAATCCATCTCTATTTAGAGTAGGAGTCTAGGTTGTATTACACTAGGATTCTGTTATAATTTGGTGCTATATATACAGCCATCCATAAATGAGAAATAATGAGATAATTAGAGAAAATTCAGGAATTATTCTTCTGGATTTACAGCATACTCTTGCCATTTTTATCTGGACCAATCTGAATCAGAGCATCTTGCCCCCTCAAGTTCATGATATTTGTTGTCGATATCGCATTTAACTTATTTTAAACTTAGTATTTGCTACTTCTGCTAAGTAACCTGTGGTTGTGTTTTGCAGTACACTTTGATGAAAGATCCTGTAATACTTCCATAATCTAGGGTCACAATCGATCGACCTGTTATTATCAGGCATTTGCTAAGTGATTCTGTAAGCTCTGATTCCTAATTCACTGGTCCCCCTGGAGTTGCATATTTTCAGCGCTATGTCTGACATGCTGTTTTACAGACCGATCCATTTAACCGCTCTCACCTTACCCAAGACTTGATACCAAATACGGAGCTCAAGGCACAGATTGAAGAATTTGTGAGGTCCCAGCAATCAAGAAAACGGACCGCTGCTGAATCGGAGATTGTTTAGTCAGATGGCGTTACTGGTACGACCATGTGAAATGCCGGGTGGAATTATTTATGGGTCCTTGTGTGTGTGGTTGATTATGTTCGCCCCCCCCCTAGTTTCTGCCTTTACGGTCTATTATTCTTTGTAAATGTTGTAAACTGCAAATTCATACCTAAGCTTATCCATACAAGTAGCATACAGCAAAACTGGTGGATCAATGGCTACCACAGATTTGCCACTGCTCGTCCTTTCTCCTCCTGATGGATCCTGATTCCCTTGCTCTTTGGTCTCCCATGTCTATTTTCATTGATGCCGTGGACCAGCACGTGCTACTGCCGCTGCATGGTGCAAAAGAACATGATATTAACTAATCGACGGGTGTTTGCCAATTGCTACGAATGATGTTTTCGGATATCCTCAAACTGAAACTTGTTGAAAAGCTAGCTTATTTCTGGCAGCTGGCTGAAGAAGCAGCTGTTTGGTAGTCCGCGTCTTTAATGTGCTGGTTTGCTATTTTAAAATATAAAATATCTAAATTGTCCATGATGATTTTGTGACATGTGTTTAGACTAAGGTTAGGTTAGTTTCTATGTTGTATTTTATTTGTCATGGAATTGAAACTATTTAATATTTATATACATGATAAAATAGATGACAAATTTTTAATATCATAAAATAAAGTTTCATCAAAGAAATAAAATACGTGAATAATTACACCATAGAGACAGAATCTGTTTAAAACTTGCAATTGTTTATAGTGTCAGAATAACTGAAACTCTAGGTTCAAATGCATATCAGGACATCTAAAATATCACATCTAAATTAACAACATTGAGCTAAAATATTGCTTACCTTTTAACAACGCATACGCAAAATTAAAACAGAAAAGAATCACAGCTACACAACTAGAAGAGCAGGCAAGAATAATAGTCATGCATGGCCGCCAGCTGCCATGGCCTGCATCATCATATGTTGTCGCCTAAATTATTTGATACATGGAGCACCACCAGCTCGCAACCAATGGAAAAAAAAGAGCAGGTGATCTCCACAGTAGGCCTCGTGTACGAATGGAGGTGCAGATCGAAAATCAGCCGGCAGCCGGGGCCGCTGGGGGCGAGGCGCACCTCCAGCCTTTGCCGGGGGACGGGCCGCCCCGGCCGTGTCCGTGATCAGGGAGGGGGGAGTTGCTTACCCGGGCGGCAGAGGTGGCCCAGGGGGCAGCACAGGCAGAGTTCGGTCGATGGCCCCGTGAGGTGGAGGCGTGGGCTGCAGCGAATCGGTAGGGGGGTGGGAGTGGGGCAAACTATTTATACAGTGGCAATTGCGGGTAATTTTTATTGAACTCGAGGGGTAAATTTATACCACTAATGCGCAGAAGCGGCTAAAAGCGAGTCCCAAGTCGCTTTTTCCACGCTGGTTGCTAGTTTATTTAGCGAAGCGCTTTTTTAAGAAGTGGGATGAAAAGCTAAGTGTTTAGAGGCTTTAAGTGCTTAAATTTGTTAAAATGCTGGGTGAGAAGCTGTTCCAAACAGGCTCTAAGACTGCTGCTGTTCCACATCTTTGATGGTGGCATGCAGGTAATCACGGAAACCTGGAAATGACATTTTCAAATGGCACCGTAACACTGCAGCTGAAAACGATAAAACAATCGTCTCAGTAATTCGCTGCTTACCGGAGTCGTTTTGCAAGCCCGTCCTTATCAGACGCCTTTGCGATATCCGCTCACAAGATAACGCTATATATTGAACATTTTACCCACGAATCTGGCACAAGAGTTCTCGAAGAGTCACTTGGGGTAATTGACTAACAAATTTACAAGTACATCATCACAGGTATACAACTCCTAAAGCTTACTAAACCATACAACAACAATATGGTATAACTTAGATCTTATGCTATCAGATTACACGGCAGACTTTACAGGAGCTAAGCATATATACAATGAATGACCAAGGTACAACACGGCCCTACTCAACCCTAGCAAACAGACATCAGCGCGGGAGATGCTACAGAGGAGATAACAACAAATAAAGATGAAAGTTACATGGAAGGCGGCATCTGCATTTCTTGGTAATGTGACAACAGATATGGTAAGATGTATGAATCCCGCCAGGCTCGCTGACAGTAACCTAGAAATCTGACTTCAATAGCTTTGGTCCTGGCTTTATGCTGACGAAATCAAACGGCTTTGGCTGCTCCACATTAATAAAGTCCTTTGTAGTCAGGACCTGTAAATCAGAGCCCAGGGTACAAGGGAGGTCACATGGTATAAATAGCAGCCCAGGCTCAGCTGTTCAATAAATGAGTAAATGGCATACCAAAGTCTCAAAGAACATTCTTGATGCTTCCTTCCGAGTCTTGCCATTTAACAGATGATCAATTGCCACTCTCTTTCCCAGACCAGATTCTTCATCAAACAAAGTCTTGAGATATTTTGCAACACCCCTGCACAGAAAGTGGAGACCAACAAATGTTAGTGTTGAGCACTGAAGTAAAAGGAAATAAAACTTCGCTCAACTGTACCTAGTGCGAGAAGACCAGCCACTGTTGTCAACAGACTGAAATTCATTGTTATTTGGCTCATCATTATTTGCGTCATCATATTCCCCATCATCATCATAGTTCAGAAAATCTGAAACAACAGAAGGCGAAACTATGACAAAAGCACATTAGGTCTCACAACATAGACCAGCATAGTAGGCACATTAGTTGGGAAAATGCTTCCTGTATTCTAATGAGCCAGAAGCGTGGTGGAATTCTCAAGCACAAAATTTGTGCAAGACGACAACCAAGAACAGACAAAAAGCACTAGGTGCTGCAGATATGAAATCTCCACGCATATAAAGCATATACACTACATTAGAGCACAGGATGATGCTTTTCAGAGAAAAAATTACCTGTATCAACACCATGAATTGCACTTCCAAAGTCCTGAAAACAAACAGACGATAACATTTATTATATTGCCTTAATGTAACTGAGAAAAACAGTGCAGACATTTCACAGAAAGATTCCCAAAGTATCTGAAAAATCATGGTGCACTAAGTGATTAACAGATGCACAAAACATTTCACAATATTTTGTCAAGGACAAAACAGCTATGTAGACTTACATTGCATTGTTTCAACGCAACATCATGCACCATATACATATCCATATCCATTAGAGATCCCATTTCTTGCAAGCCAGAATTATCTCCCATAGCAGACAGAGTGTTCTCATCCTCTGTCGGTTGAGCAATACCAGCAAAATCTTGATTACATTCCACCCCAGCAATCTCAGAAGTAGGAATCTCATTATTCTCAACCACATTAACATCATTCTGAACAAAGTGGTTAAAATCCCCTGTCATGACCGCTGCTTGTAAACAATCTTGGCCAGAGCAAACCACATCTGAACTTGACACTTTTGCATCTGTACTATGCTGCATGTCAGATGGAATATCTTGAAGATGATCATCGTTCAGTGTATCAACAGGGGCAAGTGTTCTGTCAGCTAGTACCACTTCTTTTTCTGTGTCAACTAAGTGTTCAGGGACTCCTTGATACACAGTTTCAGCAACAAAATCATTACATACACCATTAACCTGGTTGTCAGGATCCAAATCAAAAGCAGCAGTAGCACCAGAAGTATCATTTGTTTCTGGCTGCACCACATCTGAGTGTGTTCCATCTGATATGTGAAGCAGGTCATCAACACCAGCAATATTCTTGGCACCTGATGTCCCAACATTGTTGCTATCTTCTGCAATAGTTTCAGACATGTTTGGTTGCACTTGTAGTTTCACAATCTCGTATGTCCGGTTGTGTTGGTTGTTTAGCTCCTCAGACAGGCCTGGATGGGATACAAAGAATACACGAGTAGATTTAGGGCTCAGGAAAACCACCATTCATCATCAGGCTTAGAAACTAATTCATGTATCATGAGCTTCCATTTTCTCCTCCAATTTAGTATGTGTGTACAAAAGGAAAAAGGAAATCAAAGGCAGTGTAGTAGACGACTTACAGGAAAAGATGGGCTCACAGAATATATCATCTTCTAGCGAACCTTTCTCTATCATCCATATTTCAGAACGAGTACATGGAGCCTTTTTACGAATGCGGCGTATATCCTCAGTATTGACTAACTGCTGCCTTATAGTACTGGAAAAGGGAAGATATCATCAGCTCATTTTACAAGTTAATTTTGAGACAGTTTATAACTTGGTTTCTAGAGACATATTCAGCAGGTGCATACAGAAAACCTAAACCAACAGCAAAGTGTAGGACTATGACATACCCAAACCAAAATGTAAGAAAATGGCAGCATGTTTGTTACTGCATGAGTAAGACAGCTGCTACAAGCAAGGTTTTAGAGATGGTACAAAAAGGGCCATTGTTTTCAAGTCGTCTGACTAATCGCAATTAGTCGTGATTAGTTGTCCTTATCGCTCACTAGGGCACGTTCAGGGTGTTCGACTCGATCAGGACGATCGGAACTGAACTTAATTGCTAATGTTTGTCTCTTTTATTTAGCTTTTGTTGTTTTTTGTTGTCCAAATTGAACTTAATTACTGAACTAAACTTAATTGTTGCAGTTTGTCTGTTTTATTTAGCCGTTGCTATTTTTTAATTGTCTGAACTGAACTTAATTGCTGATGTTTGTCTCTATTTACCTATTGCTGTTTTTATTGACTGAATTGTTGCTGATCTAAACTGTTTCCAAAAAATTTTACCGTCTTTGTTTCTAATGTTGTTGAAACTAAAGTTCTAATATTGCTGGACTAAAGTTCTAATTCTATAATGTGAGTATATTTGCATGTATGTGTTGATATATATATATATATATATATATATATTGTATCGATTAGAAACTTCTTAAGAAAAATCAGGACGACTTGGAGGTCGACTAGGGTCGACTAATCGTCCTAGTCGACGACTAATCGATCTAGTCATCCTAGTCGCCTCTTAGGCGACTAGGGTCGATTAGGCGACTTAAAAACATTGAAAAGGGTACAAGAATAAACATATAATAATGTACTAATGCCAAATTTACAGTAATAACATCAAGAGGGAAGTAAATGCTGCACCAAAGTAGACTCCAAAAGTTTATTTATCTAACAATGCTTTAGACCGGCATTACCACCATATATATAACAAGTCAAGAACCAAGTCAAGGTACAAAAAAAGGGGAAATACACATCAAATAAGAAAGAAAGGTGGCAGGTAATATTTTATATGATTATATCACAGCGATGTATTCAGAAAACCAGTCACTTGTTCATAGTAACAAGCTCTTTTGAAGGCTATAAAGCATATACGTACTCAGCGTGTAGAATCATGGCATCGTCCAGTTGCACTTTTCTCTTGAGTATAGCTATCTTTGATCCCAATCGTGGGCGTTTAAATGGTGATGCCCTTGGAGGCAGTGGTGTTGAACCAAGCATCAGTATAGGTGTCCTTCGACCGACTAATACAAGGTCAAATGATTAGGTAATGCAGTAAAATCCAGTCAGCAGAGACATGGTGAATCAGTTATTTGTACCTAAAATAGATGCCAGTAAATCATCATCATCAGGAACAAAGTCGGCAGTCCTTTTACCACGTGATCGGCTAGACAACCTTTCAGTAGTCTCACTTTCTAGTGCTGGTAAGCTATCTTCCAGGTGTCTTTTTCTGCTAGTAAGACTGCCTATTTTGTTACTTCCATCAGATTCAGTTATTCCTTTTTCTTTTGTTACTTGCCCCAAGTCATTTGCCTGATTCAATTCAGCGTCTGGAGCTGACAGCATTTTCTCAGGTTCACCAAATTCTGAGATCGATTGTTCATTTGGTCTATCATTAGATGCCTCTTCTTGTTGCATTTTCTGGTTTTGCTGTTGGAAATCTTTACATAGTACAACTGCATCAGGTGCATGCATACTATCCACTGCATCAAAAATAGATGAAAAGTTAGATAATCTTCAACTTTGTCAGCAAACATGGCGTGGGGGTGGGGTGGTGGAGGGTGAGAGGTCAGGATTCGGGAAGCAAGTGATTACCTTGTGCATCAACTGATTGCTGATTAATCTGTGCTAGCTTGTCGATCACAGATGGCTCTGAACCATTTTCAGCCAAACATAGATCTTCTGTGGTTGCTTTTGCAATTACTGTTACCCCAGATGCAGCTATACCATCAGTACTGACAGCCAACTTATCAAAAGAAGCTTCCAATTTGGATATTTCACATTGAGGAGGCAAACCCTCACTTGCACATTGTCCCCTCAGTGAATCAACGTCCTGCACAACAGCAGAAGACTCAACTTGAACAGGTTTTGCCAGTGCATATTCAGTCATCTCTGCACCAATATCACTGGTATTTGCAGCAATTGTATGGAGAAAATCTGAAGCTGGAGCAGCAGAAGCATCACCCTTTGCAGTTTCATTGTTCGACGGTGATGCTTTTCTCTGCGGACTCAAAACAGGACTTTCATGGACTCTGGAAGGAACTGTCTCTTCCATTAAACCAGGTGTAGCTGGGGCCTGGGCACTAACAAACTCTGGTGACGCAGGTTCACCACAGGGGAAGGGACTAGGTTGATAATATGAAACTGAAGGCCCTGGGATACTGTTATTGTGCAATAGCATATCGTTCAAATCTGGTATCTGTACATTGTAACCATTCCACTTAGGAAAACTGTCCCCGCCTAGATTATCTGCATTCTGTGGACTTAGCTTTCCCTGACTAGAAGGCCCACCTTCCATGTTGCTGTATCCTTCAGCCATGTCATCTTTATTTT
Organism: Neostapfia colusana; assembly: GCA_030760725.1. Lineage (NCBI taxonomy): Eukaryota > Viridiplantae > Streptophyta > Magnoliopsida > Poales > Poaceae > Neostapfia > Neostapfia colusana. Next base: position 63,551,748 of record JASWHV010000015.1, read on the forward strand.
GTTTATCATCAATGTCCATATCAGTGGAAGGAACTGACTTTTGGCCTTGAATGATAATTCTGGGGAGAGGCAAATAAAGAAAGACCCAAGCGATGTAACTCAATACCAAGTATAGGACAACAATGCCACACCATCACATTCTGAATGCCATGGGAACAAATACGTGTTCTCATAAAATGAGCAAACTATATGCAAACATAACTGGACTTCTGACTATCGTTCAATTTTACAACTCTAATTTTTCAGCATGAAGAACTTATAAGCATTCCATTAAGACCAGAGAAGTCAAAACCATAGTTATTAAGGCATCGCTTAAGCGCTAAGGCGACCTGGGAGCCCAAGGTGTCCCCGTCGCCTTAGATGCCTAAGTAAGGCATCCGTAAGGCGATGGGGCGTCCTAGAGGGTTCTTAAGGCGACGCCTTACTCCATGTTCAGTTTATCTCAGCCCAAATATTGAAAGTTTGAGACAAACTTGAGAGATGGGATCATGAGAGTGTTATCTAGTATTCTAGTACACTAGTACTACTATCTATTAGTTATGTTTGACTTGGTTTATGTTGAACTACCTCTATTTGCTAATTACTAATGTTATCCTTATCTATTTGAAATTTGGGACTGTACTGGTGGCTGATTTTTACCATTAAAGTATGTTAAGATGCACTCGAAATACTTCACATATCTCTGCAATATTTCTAACATATTCAGACCAACAGACTTAGTTATAAGAATAGATTTGTATAGTACTGAAGGTCACTCACAATCTAACTTGGGAGAATAAGTCCTTCTCCATTAACACGTCTTTTCTGATTATAGTATTCAGTGGACTCCTCAGCAGTAGGAAAGAACTGTTTACTACAAAAGGAAAGAGTACAAAGTATTCCTACATTTTTCTATATTTATATATTAGTAAGGCGTCGCCTCGCCTTATGCCTTATCGCTTAAAAGGTAAAAAGGGGGTATGTCGCCTTATGTCGCCTTACCGCCTTAATAACTATGGTCAAAACTTTAGAAGAGAACAAAGATACAGATTGCCACATTCAGACAAGAGAATATATATAGATCAAAATATCAGGGACCATAGTGGAAAGTATTATACAGTCAGGACAAAATCGTACCCATCATCAGACTCGAGATTAATAGAGTGATCCTTGATCAGCATTAATTCCTGACCATAAATAAATAAAATCAGCTCAATGAGAAATTAGAAGTTTCAATTCTTGCACCATGAAATCAGTCTGCTCTTTTATCAAGTATTAAAAGATATAAGATAGCATAATAGCAAGAAAAACGTGGTCCAACAAGATACAAAATCACAAACTGCCTCAAGTTCAATAAGTACTATGTTTTCTGTTAGATTATTTTTTCTCTGCCAAATTTGGGGAGTTTTCCAGGTTTCAATTTCCATTTATATAAAAACCAAATTAATGGAGTTGGTTATGCACATAGAAAGAAAAGAAAGGGATACATCGACATAACAAGAATAGTATGATTCTTAAACTATCTCTCAAAGAATCAAAATGGAAGGTCTAGTTGCAGTGGAAAAACAAACAATACTGGTGTCAAAACAAGCTTTTCAAGACCAAAAAATGGGGGGGGGGGGGGGGGAATAAAAGTTCATATTACCTCCTCCAAATCCAAGCCAATATGTGAAGAACTGCCATCACCAAATCTTTCTGTATATATAAACATAAATAAAAACGATTAAAATGCTATACAAAATGAGTGATGCAAGATGCAGATAGATAGGACCAACACCAACCGTCTAGGCCAAATTGGGATGTTGAGTATCCCGTTCTCTCTGGGTTGTCTTGCAATGTGATCTGTTCTTTTGTGCTTATATGATGATCAATGTCACTGATTCATAGTGGGAGGCTTTCAGAAAACGAGAGGCCGTTCTTAAATAATAAACTTATGAAAATAGAGGTCATGACTTTACCCTTGAAATGCAGCTTCTGGTAGCTCGAAATCGTCAAGATGGAATGTCTCAGGCAGTGTTATAGAGTGATAAGGAGCAGTTGACTCCTCAGGGGGTAGGTCAACAGCAGTGGACCTGAAGGCTTGTTTTATCTTCAGCAAAGCTTCACTGCAGTCATGGAATAGGTAGTTGACCTTCCGAGAATAGATTCTGACCACACCTAACATAAGATGGCTTGACAACCGAAGTGCAATCGGGACATCAGGGAATATAATTGAATCTGCAAAAATAGAAACCATCAATGATCAATCCATAATAATAGGAATACTTATTAGTCAAACAACAATGTTATGAAATTCGTTGAATTGTCACAATGATGACTGTTTCGTTCATGGGTAGCAGGTTTGTCCATCCAGGCTTGTTCAGTAGCTGTGTTCTTTATTGGTTCCTTCAACAAAGTAAGCAAAAGGAACAGGTAACAAGAGCTATAAATTTTGAGATCATGTTATAGAGAAAAAGAAAATTCCTATATATGAGATTGGAACAAGTCAATGCCTATAAAAGTTGCTTCAATATGATGTTAACTGGAAAACAAGCATGCTTCCTGAAATTCCTATGTTAGTAGTAAGAGAGGAGACTGGGAAATTCCTGCAAACACAACATGACACAGTATGGCACACAGTAATTGGAATTGAATCTTATTGGCTGTCTCGAAATTAAAACCATCCTTAGCCTACTGGACGACTACCAGAAAATGATGGGGCAAATAAACCGACACAAGTTATTTTCTACCCTGAGGAGCATGGCGCACAATGGATTAGGGATGGCAATGTGTCAGGTTCCGGTCAGGTGGAGCGAAAGCCCACTCGAAACAAAATAGTTTGCGAGTGAAATTCGAGACCCGCACCCGCGGGTGAGAATTCGCACCCACGCCCGTCGGGTCTCAAGCGGGTTTCGAGTGCCCGTCGGGTTTAACTTTTTTATAAACATACTACAACATTTAATAAACAAGTCCAACAAAAATCATCCGTTTTGTATTGCAATGCAACAACATATATTAAGTTGGTTATAAAATTATAAATATAAGTTGCGACAAGCAAGATGAAACAAACAAATTATAAAAAAACAAGTTTACTTTAAAATTACAAATGTAAATTATTTCGGGTACCTGTCGGATACCCACGGATGGAAAACAAAACCCGCACCTGCGACAAGTCGAACGCGTTTGGGTTAGACCTGTAGGTAGAAAATTCCACCCGCACCCGTCGGGTGCAAAACCTGTCAGGTACCCGAACCCACAGATGGGATTGCCATCCCAACAATGGATATATTTGTTCATCCTTTGTTCACCCCCTTAAAGAAAATTTGTCCAATTTTAGTGTTCTTGTAGTGCAAATCATCAAGAAGGGTTAATAATTTTCTATAAGTAGCATTTTTCTCAAAATAGTTCCTGGTATTGAATCTCACACTTGATCAATGTATTCAAGTCGTCCAACTAATCGTTGCCCCGGACTGCACTGCCCGCCCTATGACCCAAAACTCAAATAAGATTGTTTTAAGATTTTATTTAGTTGAATTTATTAACTCCGCGGTGCTGGTCATGATTGTCATCCTGATTGGTACAGCCAGCTCGATTAGGGTCCCCGACACGACCTAGGCGACTAGAAACCTAGTTGTCTTGCCAGGTGACTAGGTGGACCCTTATTGGGCTGAGATCTGATTTGAGGCTGGCCTATTAGGGTTTAGGCCTTTTTCCTCCTAGCTCTCTTCTTTCTCCTCTATCCTCTCGTGCGCCTCTAGCTCCAGTCTGATCCTCCCCCCAAGCCAATCGCCCCTCCCCAAGCATCTCTAGGTCCATGTCTCAATCGTGAATCCTCCCCAAGCGCCGCCCTGTGCGCCGCCTCTCCCCTTCCGATGGAAATTTCCTAGATCATCCGATACCGATTCCGGAAATTTTCGTACTGATTTCCGTTTTTATCGGAAATTTTCAAAAATCGGTCGAAAATCAAAAATGCATATTCGGAAATCGGATCGGAAACAATCTGGACAAATTTTCGATCGAATTATCGGAATTCCGTATTTGTTCGAAAATTTATTCAGAAATCTATTCGTAAATCTATTCGGTAATTTATTCAGAAATTTATTCAGAAGTTTGTTCGAAAATTTATCCGGAAATTTATTTGGAAATTATAAAACAACATGATTGCGATCAGCAGCAGAACTATTACCTAGCTTATCGTGACCCATAGGCTCACTCACGAACTCAACCAAGTGAACCGACCAAATGAATCACACAGATAGATATGATGCCCAATTTTTTTACAATTATAGTGAGAACAAAAACATGTCAGCTACGCTCAAGTACTAAAGAGATAACAACACTTGAAAAGCCTTCTACTCTAAAACCAATTGTTGATACTCCTCTCTCCTACCCCACATAATAGGTAGGCCATCCATTTGTTAATCGCACGTTCATTAGTGTGGTATGGGCGCGCCTTACTCATCTGCGTATGTCTTATCTACCTATACAACTACTTTATCAGAGTACATGTATCTATTATTTAGTTTATTATAATTAATCATGTGAAAACATTTATCATAGTTTATTTATATCATTTGAAGTAATGCTAACATAGTATTTTGGAGCACTATTTCCAAAATAGAAACATCCGAATCCGACTGATATTGACATGTTTCCGTTCCGATGTATCCATTCCCAATATTTCCGAAATTTCTGATGCCGTGACCATTTTCAAAAGTATCGTTTTCGACTCCAATTCCGAATTTGAAATACGAAAATGAAAAGGATTTGACTATTTTTCCGACTGTTTCCGACCGTTTTCAGCCCTACTCCCAATCCCCCCCCCTCACACTCACATTGTTCTCCTTTCCTTAGTATTTATTCTACGTTGTACTGCTGTCGCTTTGCCTCTATTCTAGGCTCTTTGGATGTTTTGTCAAGAAAAAATCAGTCAGGCCCCTATGTGTGCTATTATTGCAAATGCATATGTATATATGGTCCTGGTATAGGCAGGACGACTATACTGCCGACTAGGATCGACTAGGGGTGACTAGTCATCCAAGTCAACAACTAGTCATCCTAGTCAACCTAATTGGTGGTCAGACGACTAGAGTCGACTATACGACATAAAAACATTGCACTTGATATATGGTTGGTTTGTTAGAACTATGGAATGGATCTCTCAAATTTTTCTCAGTAAGAGACTTGTAATTGATTGGCTTTATGCAATTACATGGTTGCATGCCTCATAAAAGCATGAAATGATGTTTCTAAGTGATAGTAACATCAATTTATGCATGGCCTAAGCAGGTTTAAAAGGTGCCGCCTAGGCAACGCCTAGTCACCACCTAGACGTCTAGGCTTCCGCTAAGCTGTAATGCTGTACTTTTTCGTCACTATTGATGATCCTCTTGCAGGTTGCTAAAGTTAAGCAAACGATGGTAGGGGATTCCAAAGATGAGCATGCCCGTCCTGTCATACTTACATTTTATGATCACACACAGGTTAGCATGTCTTGTTCTTACGTGGTACCAACTAAAGGATTCTTTCCACTACATTTATGAGACTACTGCCTGTTAGTACTCTTGCAGTTTATAGTTTATTATTTGCCAAATCTTAGGAAGACTCCGAAGATGGCCCTGCCTACGAGATCACTCCGATGAGTATTAATTCTGTCCCATTATTATTCTGAGGCACCCGTCTAGGCATGCTCCATGCGGGCAGCCCGCCTCACCAAGGGGGTTATGCGGGCGTGGGGGGGGGGGGGGGTCAGATCCCCAGGGGTTTGCACAGCGGAGGAAGGAATCGCAGGGGAGTGTGGGGCCGATCTACCGATCCGGGCAGGCAGAGGAAGCAACGGGGGGTGGGAGTGCAGATCCCCGGGGGGTCGTGCCGCAGGGGGGAAGGCAGCGGGCACGGCAGAACAAGGAATGTGGGGGCGATCTGGGCAGGCGGAGAAAGGAACGGGTCCGGGGCCAGAGGGATCGCGCGGGCGCCCATGGAGGGGTAACGGTGGGGGGCGGGGACATGAGCCGAACTGACACCTGAGAACATGCCGCAGCTGGGCTGAGGTAGAGAGGAGAAGCAGGCCAGAGAAAACCAGCCCATGACAGCAGATATACATGTATCCTTCTGTATTTTAAAATTTTTATAATCCATCATTGTTACAATGTCTAATGCCTAGGCAGCATTTCAAAACGCGAGGCGGCCGCCTATGCACGCTTCAGCACTCCGCATAGGCCATCCGCGTCGCCTTGGGGGGTAGGCGGCCGCAGGGTGCGCGCCCGTGGGGAAAACTCACGGGGCGGGGGCGGGCACAGATCTCTCGCGCTGCATGAGGAGGGGGCGGTGGCGGCTCAGATCCCTTGCTGTAAGAGGTGGTCAGGGCGAGGGCGGGAGAAAGGCGGCGGCAGAGGGGGGCGCGCGGATCCCTCGAGATGGAAGAGGAGGTCGGGGAAAAAGAACATGGGGGCGTGGAAGGAGGCCGAATGAGCTCAGCTGTGATGAAAGGGGCTACAAAGACGGTAGGGCTGGCCTGTGTGTACATAACGCCTAGACCTAGGCGGAGGGTCACCGCCCGCCTAGCGCCTTTTGGAACATTGTGCCTAGGTACCGCCTATAAGTGCCTTGGCACGCCTAAGCCCTAAGCAGAGGGTCACCGCCCGCCTAGCACCGTTTGAAACCTTGAGAAATGTTGCATACAAAAGACCCAAAGTTGGTCAGACACTTCTCCGAATCATGCGCAAACGAGAGCTACATGCACCGGTCTACATATCTGGCCTACCCAACATAAGTGGGACAAATGTGTTGTTCTTGTTTAAGTTTTGTTTAAAAACTGCTCCCACGTCACAAATGGATGGCACTCCACGCAAAGAGGCATCCTTTAAAGTTTGATATTTCCCTACTTCAATTGTAATGTACTATATAAAAACCTAGTAAATAATACTATTATGAAACCAAATATCTTTCTATAGTGCACTAGCTAAAAAAAAAGGGCAGCCCGGTGCATGTAGCTCCCGCTTGCGCAGGGTCCGGGGAAGGGTCCGACCCATTTGGGTCTTTTGTACGCAGCCTTTCCCTGCATTTCTGCAAGAGGTTGTTTCCAGGACTCGAACCCGTGACCTCATGGTCACAAGGCAACAGCTTTACCGCTGCGCCAAGGCCCCCCTTCTATAGTGCACTAGCTAGTAGAGTAAAAAAAAGTGGTGCTTTTTAAAACCTAGCGAATTAAAAAAATGAAAGGCTACTACTAAATGCACAAAGCTATATTACTTGCCAAATCTAGAAAGCAATGATTTTGCTACCATGATGCTGGCGAACCTGCACAAATTAAAACAGACAACTCTTGGAAACTAAAAAAAATTATGTCTTGCTTCGTCAGTAGCAATTAGACACTGGTTATCCATAAACTAATAACGCTAAAAAATTTGGACAAACCAATTACGAAGCTGTAGGGGGAGAATACGACAAACCAATAAACGATTAGATTTTTTTGAGTTTGTTTTTGCAGTTAGAGGACAAGCATCGCCAAAACAACATTTCCATCCTACAGCAGGTCAGGGTCCGGCATGCGCGAACTTAATTGTGAGTGCAAACCCAAAATCGAAGTCATGTCGTCAAAACATAATAATGAATGCTGATATTTACTATTTACAGTAAATTTTACGTGGAAATTACTCCAGTCAGATTGAAGACATTTTGCACATTAAGGCAGCCTTCAAACTCAATTTTGGCTTAACTCCTAATCTTCTATTGTGAATTGCGATAGTAGAGTTGTACTATTGCAAAAACAAATGTTGTCCTTTTATTTCTCTTAAGGTCCTAGTGAGAAGCAAGGACCATACATAATTGAGCCAGAAAATGGTGCATTTTTAAACCCTAGTGAACAATAAAACCATAACATTTCCAAATGTCCGGAGCTAAATACCTTGCCAAAACTAAAAAACAATATGTTTTACCTCATGACGCTCATAATCATAAATAAGCGGGAATTAAAACAGACAGCTCATTGACTTGAAAATGACATTTTTAAAACTCATTTCGAAAACAGCAGCTAGAAGCCAATGAGACCTACACCAAAGATATTAAAAAGGTTTCTAGTCCTGAAGTTCTGGTTGAGGGGATGAATACTGCATAACAATAATGAGATGAAACTAGCATCTTTTTGTTTTGCACAGCTACAGGACTAACGAGCATTAGCAAAACCACACTTCACGGCCATACAGCAGGTTAGACCTTGATGTGTACAAACTTAATTGCAGAGTTCCAACCCTAGATCGGAAGAAAATGGGGAACGAACAGCAAAGTCCACCCACCTACAGACACGCCGATGTCCGTGTCTGCGACCTGGTTCTTGCGCAGCTTCCGCTCCAAGTGCGCAGCAATCCATATGGTCCCGAGAGGCCCCTTCTTGGCCAAGATGAACTGCGAGTAGAACATCTCCGGCTCCCCTCCCTACACTGAACTCAAACAAAAATCAGAAAAAAGGAGCTGTTTTTAGAGGGGGCAGACTTCGCATGAGCATGGAAGCCAGCTGAACAGCCAATCCTTCTTCACTTCTCGAAAAAGTTAGGATTTGGTAGCTCAGAACGCAGGTCAGAGATCTATCTCCCACAAGAAAAAAAATCGCATCAAAGCAAGTTAGGGTTACTTACCGACGGAAGAAAACAGAACAAAATTGGGGTGGATCACGAATCCAGTCCAGTTAACCCGTCGACCAGGGAAGTGCGACCGGCCGGCCGCCGTTCCTCCGTGGAACTACCGGCGCCTGTCGCCTGCCGTTCTTCTTCAAGCGGATGGGGGAGCTTCACGGCGGGCGAGTCCAACTCGGAGTTGAGAGCTGTCGTACGGCCTGCGAAGGCTCTGTCTGAGTCAGCCTACAACGGGTCTCGGCCAGATCTTGAGCCGATCCAAGCCCGACCTGGTAGCTGGCGAGGCCAGAAGCCCAAAATAACAATTATACCCTTTGTTCAGTCGTGTGCTAAGCTGTAAAATTGCCACCTCTCAAAAAAAAACTGTAAATTTGCCAAATTTCGTAATTGTTTGGCATACCTCTGGTTTACAACAGAGCAGATGTATTTTAAAAATTTAATGTGAAATTTTGTAGTTCGAATTGTTTATGGTAATGTCTGACTCAAATTTTTTGTATGACTCTTGAATTTAGGAAGGCAACCTAGGATCCATAATATAAGTTTCTTTATATTTGTTCCGAGTTAAACTTTTATAACTCTAACCATTAATAGTTAAAAAGTTATGTACTGTCGTACATGAAAACAAGCATCAAGATAAAGGAAACATATATGTTGTAACTGAACTTTATGGTGATAACATAGTAACATGCATTTTGTGATCATTTGTTTCATCATGAGAGATCATGATTAGCGATGGTAGTAGAAGACCAATGTATCACTTAGGTGTTATTTGTGATAGGTCACGATTAGAGGACCTTCTATTTAAGTAATAGGTGGATCTTCCAATATCCCTAATTGTGTCTCTCGTGATGGATTAGGAGGGTCGTAAACAATTATTAACATGTCAACATCATAAAAATCATTTACATTAGATATGTGCCCCACAAAAAACTCTTATCGTTATAATATATTTTTCTAACATTTCATCTATAACATTTTGTTGAAACACAACAAAAGCTATGCAAGTAAACGCCTAATAAAAAAGTTGGTAACAAGTGTGAGACACATTCATATGCATCTCTAAAAGAGGAATGTTCTTGCCACGTCCCCAGCCAATTTCAATCAGATAGCATGCATAATCCATCAAAATGGTAACAAGCTATAAAATAAATTAAGGGGCTATTCTGTTTATACCCCTAGTTGCAAGTCCAATTGTGATTTTACCCTCTAAAATAAAATTTTATGATTTTAGCCCTGCTTTTTTTAAAACGAAACCAAAGTATATCCCTACTCCATTATGTGGTGTTAACGGTGTTTGTCGGAGTGTGTGAGCTACGACACTCCTCCCGGCCTGCTACGGAAGTAGCTCGCGAGGTTTTTTGATGAGAGGGGGCTTGGCGCCCTACGCGACCTGGGCTCGAGGGAGAAGATGAACACCGAGATTTACGTGGTTCGGGCCGCCAGAGCGTAAGACCCTACGTCCACGGGAGTGCTTGTTGCATTGTTTGCTTGTGTTTGCTTGTGAGGGCGGAATTGGGAACTGACCAACCCCTTGTCGGGTGGTCACCCTGGTCCTTTTATAGTCCAAGTTTGGGGTGGTTACAATCTGGCTTGGGGCCCGAGAGGTGGCCTTGAAGCTATGTGAACCCTGTACATGATCTAGGGCTTCGTCCTATGGGTAGAGTAGTCGACGGGGGAGTTAAGTACCGCCGCCTGGTGCGCTGAGCGCACCTGTCCATGTGTCAAATGATGATGAAGACGCCGTCTTGTCGCCGCGTCTTCTAGCCCTGCTTGGGCAGCTTCGTGCCGTTGGGCGGCATTGTACTGCTGTCACGCCTCGTCGTCCTGTCTTGTTACCATAATGGCGTACGGGCAGAGGATGGAGGCGTGTGTAGTGTGCTATGCTTCTGGGGAAGGCGCGTGTCTTGAATGCGAAGCCTGACAGCGCACTTCCTTCTTGACTTCGTTGACCCACGGCCCATGACAGATCGTGGGGCACGTGGCGTTTTTGGAGCTCTTATCAAGGGGTTTGGACCCACAGGACAGGTGGCAGCTTCGGACCTCACCTCGGCGGGGAGGTACGGGTCGGAGCCCAGGGCACGTGTCAGCTCCGGAGCTCTCCTTAGCAGGGAGGAGGCTCTGGGCCAGGAGACACATGGCAGCTCTGGACCTCACCTCAGCGGGGAGGCTCGGACCGGAGCCTAGAGCACGTGTCAGCTCCGGAGATGTCCTCAGCAGGGAGGTGGCTCTGATCCAAGAGACACGTGGCAGCTCCGGACCCCACCTCAGCAGGGATGCTCAGACCGAAGCCGAGGGCACATGTCAGTTCTGGAGCTGCCCTCGGCAGGGAGGTGGCTCTGAGCCAAGAGACACGTGGCAGCTCCGGACCCCACCTCGGCGAGGAGGTACGGGTCAGAGCCTAGGGCACATGTCAGCTCTAGAGCCTTCCTCAGCAGGGAGCTAGCTCTGAGCCAAGAGACACGTGGAAGCTCCGAACCTCACCTCAGCGGGGAGGCTCGAACCGGAGCCAAGGGCACGTGTCAGCTCCGGAGTTGTCCTCAGCAGGGAGGTGGCTCTGAGCCAAAAGAATTGTGGCAGCTTCGGACCTCACCTCAGCGGGAGGCTAGGACCGGAGCCCAGGGCACGTGTCATCTTTGGAACTCAAGCGCATGTGGCAGCCCCAAGGCTGACCTTGGGGTAAAGGGCACGTGTCTGCGTTGGGGCCCGCCTCAGCAGGGAGACAGAGCCCAGGCTGTATTTTACCCTCTACGTGGGGGTACCTGGTCTGCAGGGTACCGACAGTGGCCCCCAGGCTCATCTCGGGGGAGGCAGCAAGCCCGTAGGTGGGGCCTCCATCTCTCCCGCGTGGTGGTTTTGAACCTGCACTTTGGAAGCCGAAGTGGTGGCGAGATTTCCGCGTAGTGGACCATGGGTTGTACCTGGGAGACGAAAAGGTTGCACGTCCTTGGTGTAGTGGGTGTACTCGCCAGTAAAAGCGACAGCACGTCGCCGGTGTAGTGGACACACGCTTGCTCCTGACTGGTGGGTTGTGGCGACGTCCTTGAGGGGTTGCCCCGGGGCATTTACTGCAGCAGCCCTCCGGTCGATCGGTGCAGTTCCACCGCGCCGCTTTTCTTGAGAACCGCCGGACGTCCGCAAGGAGTTACCCGCTTGACCCCCAGTGTCTGATGGGTGGTCCTAGGTCCTACCATCGTTGAGGGAGGCAGGTAGTTCGCGACATGGTACGGTGGAAACCCAAACGTCGCGCTTGTTGCCCTGCTAGAGGTTGCAGACGCATAAAGGGAAGCCTTCTAGAGAATAATGGTTCCCTTTTGCCTTTTGCAATGTTCATCTCCCCCCTGTGCGCTCGAAGCCTCCGCTCCCTAGCGCTCACAACCCTTTTCTTGCTACCATGTCTTCCGACCTCTGTCCATCCAGGTTTCGCAGCGATGGCGACATCGCTCTTGTGAGGCGCCTGCTCGGCTGGCAGTCAACCACGTTCGACGGAAAGATCCGTTGCGAGAGGGTTCCGCTGACCGACATGCAACCCAGCGAGGTGGTTCTCTTCACCTCGTTTGTGTTGTCCGGGTTCGCACTGCCGGCGTCGTCCTTCCTCCTCACCCTGTTGGAGGTGTATGCAGCACCTCACGCCGCACGCCCTCGCACTAGTGGTTGTCTTTGTCCACTTCTGCGAGATGTACGTGCGTGTGTGGCCTTCGGTGCGGCTCTTCAGGGTGTTCTTCTCCTTAAGGGCCTTGGAGAGAAGCACAAGCCAGGTGGGGCTTACTACTTCCAGCACCGAGGGAGGAACTCCGCGCCTTACATCACGCCCTTTAATTCCGAGAAGTTGGAGCACTAGAGGGAGGACTGGGTGATTGCCTAGACCGACGTCCATGACCATTTGGAGCTGTCAGGTGGCCCGCCGATGTTCGAGGTGGTTGTTGGGGATGATATCCCCGACCTGCAGGACGCCTACACACCGGTGCTGGAGAGGATCAGGTACTTGGCAGAGGAAGGCCTGACCTCGCTGATGGTTCTGGCTGACTTCCTGTCCCCCCGGATCGCCCCTCTTCAGCAGCGCGTCCGAGCTGCTTGGCAGAACATCGGGGAGGGCGACATGATACAGTTGGTGCGCGGAGCGGGGTCATCTCCGGATCGGAAGATGCTGGAGAAGATGTTGCAAAAGCTTTCCTGTGACCCGATCACCGACGACTCCATCACCCCGCCGACGAGCTGCCAGCCCGTCTACCTCAACCCGCAGGCGCGGTTGAGGCTACTGAAGGAACTATCGATGCTGGATGACATCGATGTCGCAGTGCGGCAGATCGGTGATCCCTCGCGGGGCATCGAGATCCCCGGAGCAGACGACGCTGGTGGGTAGGAAGGGCATGCGCCAAACTCACTCCCAAACAGAAGGAAGGAGTTGGGAGGGAGGCCTGCGCCTGCGGCGCGCCCTCATTCACCACACAAGGATGCCCCGAAGTCAAGCACAGGGCCGAAGAGGAAGTTGGTCCGTCCTGATGGAAGTTTCATTTCCGGCCCCCAGGCGGGGGGTTCCTAGGCTTCCCGTGGTCCCGCACTGGGCTTGGCGAGTGGCGTCGGGGGCAGCTCTGTAGCGTCCGCTGCTGGAGCAGCCCTGGCGGCCACGAGAAGGGTGTCTGGTGCTGCTGGAGCTTCAAGGTGGGCCCCCCAATGCACCTACGATGCAGAAGAAGCTGCAGGCGCGTCCCCTACCCGGAAGACGTCATCCGGGAAGACTCCTGAGGCAACGTCGACGACAACGAGGGTTCCAGCAAGGTCATCGGCTTCTCATGCGTCGAGGGCAGCCCCAGCTCAGGGCGCATCTTCGGTGTCAAGGTTCTCGGCAGGGAAGGCTCCTGTTGCGCCGTCTTCGACGAGGAAGACCCCTGAGGTTCCATCGGCTCCGAAGCCAGCGGAGGCGACCTCAACGCTGGCGGGGGCGAGTGGTTCGAGCCCTCTGCATAAGAAGCTCCACGCGGAGTGGAACTTCCAGACCTCCAGGTATGGCTCAACCTCGTGGGGATGTGTTCTGAGCCGCTGGATAGCTAGTTGACGCTTGGTGCTTCTTTTTGTAGGGCTCCTCAGCAGAGCTCAGCTCCTCCTCATCCTCCTCCTCCTCCACAGCAGTCCGGTAGCCAGAGCTCCTTCTCTGCCGAAGCTCCTACACCGATGATAATGCCTGAGCCTGCGCCTAGGGCGGCTTAGGGTGTCGGCACCCGAGCACCCGAGGCCAGCCAGCCGGTGGGCGCAGACGCCACTAGGATCGGCGCGACTGCTATTGAACGAGCTGCTAGCCCTCGTCCCCTTGCTCAGGTCGCCATGGCGGTCATCGCTCGAGAATATGCAGAGCTGGAATGCATTGAGGCAATCCCTTACCTGGCGATGCCGAAGGCTGTCCTGATCCCAAGGGCCGTGAGACCTGTCCATTCTAGCCTGGACCAGATGTAGGACGTGCTCGAGCTGGAGTGGGCCGAGGTGAGGTCTGAGTAGGAGCGCCTCCGAGACTGGGACGATCTGCTGAAGGCGGGGGTCTAGTCTGCTAGGGCAAAGGCTCGGGCTCGGGAGAAGGTGCTGGAGGAGAAAGAGGCCGTCGTCGCCAGCCTCCACAAGAATGAGGCGAACATCCTAGCTGAGGCCAGGACCTCCATGCCTCCGCTGATGCACATCACATGATCCTGACGGAGGTCCAGGAGACACTCCGTCGTCGGGAGAAGGAGGCGAAGGCGAGGGAGAGGGAGCTCTCCGACCGTCTGGCTGTCCATGAGGTAGAGCAGGGGCGCCTGAAAGAGCGATTTCAAGGCGTCCACGACCGGGAGCACGCCGCTGCATCCAAGGAGTCTGGCCTAGACGAGCGGGCTGCGTGGCTAGCCACCAGGGAGCAGACCCTAGTTGCTCTGGAGGAGGAGCTACACTACAAGAAAACGAATATTTTTTGTGGGCTAACTCTATTTTCGTGGGCCCTCACAAAATTAAAAATATTTCCGTGAGCTAGTCCCTAGCGTACAAAAATATGATTTAATTTCGTGGGCCAAATCGGTTGCACACGAAAGTAGAGTCTAATTTCGTGGGCTGAACGCGAAGCACATGAAAATATGATTTAATTTCGTAGGCCAAATCGGTTGCACACGAAATTAGAGTCTAATTTCGTGGGTTGAACGGACGGCACACGAAATAGAGTATAATTTCGTGGGTCTAGGCGGTAGCACATGAAGATAGGACCTATAATTTCGTGGGTTGCATGAGGCACACAAAAATAAGTCGGCCTCCCGTAGGGCACACGAACCTAGGCCACAAATTTTCGTCGGCCGAGGTAAAGCGCACGAAATTACATTGTATTTTCGTTGGCCAGGAACGTGGCTCACAAAACAACGCCTACTTTCGTCGGCCTGTTGCCCAGCTCACGAAAATAAATATGTTAATTTCGTCAGCTATTTAATGCACATGAAAATACTACGGCTTTGGACCAGCACGCACACCAAGGCATGCATTTTCGTCGGCCGAGGCGGCGTAGCACATGAAAATAACCGGGTATAGGTTTAGAGATTGGGCTTCCTTTTCTTTTCTCATGCAAGACCGAGCCGCCGCCCGTCGTGCTGCCGCCACGCGCCGTCGCTGTTCCCCCCTGCTGCCGCCTCGGCCACCTTCGATCGCCGTCTTCAACAGTGTAGCACGGTGGCCGGTCCGGCTACCGCGCCATGGGTTCCCGGGTTGCCTGGTAGCTAACGGCGCTGCACCTCTGGTCGCGATTATCCCCGGGCTCTGCACCTCCGGTTGCCTGTTCCCCGGTCGCTGCACCTCCGATCTCATTGCCCGGCGCTGTTCCCATTGCCCGCCGCTGCACCTCCGGTCGCCTCTTCCCCAGGCTGCCCATGCTGCAACCTCTGGTTCCCATTGCGCGTGCGGCCGCTCTCTCCCCTGTGCAGCCCGGCATCGATCGGCGCCGCCCCTTCCCCGTCGCCCGGCATTGACCGGCCCGGCGCCGCACCTCCAGGCCGTTGAGCCGCTTTTTCCACGGGCTGCCTAGGCCGCAACGCCATCGGAAGAAGCCGTCAGGTAGTTGCATTTACCTTTTATATTTGCATTAGCCGAATCTGTAGAATACTTTGCACCGTGTGTGTCGGGATTTCGTTTGCATTAGCATGCTTGTCAGCGGCACGACGTGCTCGCATGGGCGCATGGCGTGGCATCAAGTTTGTTGGCGAACAAGGCGTGGAACGAGTAGCTCATATCGTGGAGCTGAACTCGCTCGCCCATGGCCACATTTTCTGTTTTGATTTCATTTATATAAGCAGTGTTCAATTGTATGTAAATTAACGCATAACAAAAAATCATGCAGCTTTTGCAATTTTGCGTTCTGAGCGATACAGCGCTAACACCCCTCCCTGGCCCCCGCCAATCTGCCCCCTCCCGGCATCGCTTCGGGTTGTGTCGACCGCAGCTAAAGTTTCTCCACCGGTCCAACTCCACTGAATTCATCCTACGGACAAAGGTAATCTCTTGAATTATTCTAGTTTTGATGAATTAGTCATAAGCTCAAGCTAAATCTATGACCCTAATTCATCGTAGTTTCATTACTCGTTTGAATATAATGCTATAATACTGTTTCATTTTTCATTACCCTAATTAACATGCATGCTTTAATTTATGTGTTGTGCTTTTGTTTAATGGCTATTATGGTCATGCATGTAGAAAAGTGACTAGTAGCTCATAAATATTAGATAGTGTTCTTAGAAGCATGTAAAGTGTTCCATGTTTAATGTGTGTTTTAGAGAAAGTTTCTTATAGCGAAATGTAAATAAACGAGTTTCGGGCTGGCTCAGCCCGGTACAACCCATTTATGGCCCGACAGTTGGACCGTCTAAAAGGTATCACTAGCGGGACCGGATGGAGCATAACTTAGAATGACTGACTCAATTCACTGTCTCTCCCTCGTTCTTTCCTCCTGTCTCTCGTTCTTACTTCTCTCTTGTAAATCCCTCTAAAAAGTAAGATTCACGTAACATATACAATATGCGTCACCCGTTTCGGACCCGCTCGTCTCACATGCGTTATGCATGTGAGGCGTGTAGGTTCAGAATTGTCCCTTTTCGGACAGCCTAGGAGTGACCGAGGGGACGTGCTTATGACGAGACGCGGGGTATGGATTCGGACAAAATTTCAACGGCGTAACCCTAATGTTCTCTGCTGCACCATTATCGGGCGTGTAGTTGGAGAACAACGGGGTTATGCTGCCGAAATTTTGTCTGGATCGGTACCCCGTGTCTCGTTATAAGCACGCTCCTCTTGGTTACTCTTGGGTGGGTTTAGAACCTATTTCTTTCAATAGATATAAAGTGGATGTAATTAAATAATGATTTGTTCTTGCGATATTCTTAGTTGCAACATACATATTTATGACTTCTATGTTCTTATATTATATAGTCTAGAACATGAGTGATGATAGACGATGGATATCTGATGGTTGGCGGAAGAATGCAACGCCTTCAAATGAATGGGTCATCAATACTAAGGCATTTATCAGTCGGGCTTTCTCTTTATCGACAAACCGTTTTGTGAAATGTCCGTGTAGCAAGTGTCGTAACTTTTTATGCAAGGAAAAGTTTGACATGGAACGAGACCTCTGTCGATTTGGTTTTATGCTAGGTTATGAAACATGGTATGAGCATGGCGAGTTATATCATAGTAATGTTGATATTGATAACATAGATGGTGATAACGAGGACAAAATGGAAGACATGGTTGAAACATTAGATCGTGATCGTGGTGCAGATACATCTAAACATATTCCTGGACCTGAAGTTCAAGAGTTCTATAGAATTCTCTCATCATCACATAAATAGTTGCATGATCACACTAAAGTGTTTGTCCTTTCGATCGTTACTCGCCTCATGTCTATAAAATCAAAGTACAGTTTGTTGAACAAGTGCTACGATGATCTTATGGATTTGATAGCAGACATTCTTCCGATTAATCATAAGTTGCCAAGACATGTACCAGTCAAAGAAATTATTGTCAGGCCTTGGTATGAAGTACGAAAAAATTGATTGTTGTCCTAACAATTGTATGATTTTCTAGAAGGAGAATGTAAATTTGACACAATGCTCGGTTTGTAAAGAATCTTGATACATTGAGGCCACAAATGAGGATGGTGAATTGGTGAAGACTAAAGTGGTAGTTAGACATGCCTCTTGCACCTAGACTGAAATGATTGTTTCTATCTAAATCAACTGCGAGACACATGCGGTGGCATAAGGAAAGTGTGCGCGAAACAACGGGAGTAATGACACACCCATTTAATGCTCAGGCTTGGAAGGTGTTGGACTCTTTTGATGAGTACTTTGCAGAAGATGCTAGAAATGTTTGTATTGGATTAGCCACCGATGGTTTCACACCATTCAACATATCTTCTGCTTCGTACTCATATTGGCCGGTTTTTGCTATATCATACAACCTTCCTCCAGCTATGTGTATGAAATATGAATACATGTTCTTGTCTCTAATTATTCCCAATCGTAAACATCCAGGAAAACATTTAGGGGTTTTTCTTCAATCATTGATTGAGGAGTTAAAAGAATTGTGGATCAGAGTAGAAGCGTATGATACCTACAAAAAACAGAAATTCAACTTACGAGCAGCGTACTTGTGGTTCATTCATGTTTTCCTGCATACGGTGTTTTTTCAGGATGGAGCACACATGGCCAACTTTGTTGTCTTATTTGTGGATCAGACTCTGATTGTTTTAGACTTACTCATGGGGGCAAAGTGTGTTTTTTTATTGCCACCAACGATTTCTACCAGCAAATCACCCATTTCGAAAGCAAATTAATACATTTTTAAAGGATACTATTGTAACAAAGGGTCCGCCGAAATGTTTGGCTAGTGCTGAGATTGTTGCATGGCTCAGTCAACTTATCCTTACAGATGATGAGTTTGTTGGTTTTGGTCAGGAGCACAATTGGACTCATATATGTGGCTTATGGGATCTTCCTTATGCTAAGTCATTGTTATTGCTACACAACATTGATGTGATGCACCAGGAATGCAATGTAGCAAAAAGCATAATTAGCACATGTTTCAATTTAAAAAATACAAGATTATTTGAAGGCTCAAAAAGATTTAGTAGATATTTGTAATCGTCCGACTCTAAAGGTAAGACAGGATGGTAGTGGAAAACAGAGATTGCCACGTGCTCCATTTTGTCTTAAAGTTAGTGAAAGGAAAGAAGTTCTAAAATTGTTGCAACAATGGAAGTTTCCTGACGGTTACTGTGCTGGATTGAGGCGCACGACAAATCTTGAAAATTGGGTATTAAATAATCTTAAAAGCTACGATTATCATATAATGATGGAAATACTTCTTCCAGTAATGTTTCGTGGATATGTGCATCAGGATGTGCGAGAGTACTTGTGGAACTTAGTTTCTTTTATAGACAACTATGTGCTAAAGAAATTACAGTTCAAATGATGGAAAAACTTGAGAAAAAATACCTTTGGTCATATGCAAAATGGAAAAGATATTTCCGCCAGGATTTATGAATGTAATGCAACATCTACTTGTGCATTTGCCTTACAAAGCTAAAGTTTGTGGCCCCGTACAATATCGATGGATGTACCATATTGAAAGGACACTAAATAAACTACGAGCAATGGTTTTGAATAAAGCAAGAGTAGAAGGGTGTATTACAGAAGGATTTGCTCTGCAAGAGGTAGCATATTTCTCAAGTACATTCTTTGCAGAGGAACATAATGTGTATGCTCCCATAACACGGTACCACATAGATGAAGAAACTCCTGCGGGAAAATTAAGTATTTTTTCATGAAAAGGAAAAGCGGTTAGTGGCAGCAGTAGGCATGTGGTTTTAGGAGAAGAATAGAATTCATGTATGTTATACATGTATACAAATATCGAAGAGATGGCTCAATATTTTGTGTAAGTGTTTTTTATTCTAATTACCGCGAGGTAACACCTAATGTTTTCTCACATTTTACATGAGAGATGTTCTAATGTATTAATATTTTTCATTATATAGCGAGTTTGATAAACAATTTTAGAAGTATACGCGTCAACCAACAAGCAAACAATTAGATAAAATGCGTCGTGATGGCCTTAATGGGTTCCTAACTTCATCAATTGGTTTTGGAAGCATGTAACATTCTCTTATTACGTGTTACTTTTATCACCTCTAAGTTGATTAGTAAAACTAATATTTTTATTTAATTCTTAGTGTATGATTGATGCTAATGTTCATGAAGATCTACGACAACTTTCTTAAGGAACCATAACAACAAGGAGTTTTGGTCGTTACGACGTAAATGAGTTCCGATTTCATTTGACCAAATTTGAAGCAAAACATCCTCTTGCAGCCACGACAAATAGTGGAGTTGTAACTAGAGCATGTGATTCACAGGGGCATGAAACTAACTATTATGGAATTATTCAAAACATTGTGGAATTTAAATTTGGTGGCTCCAAAGATCTTAGAGTTACTTTTTTCCACTGCGACTGGTTTGATAATAACAGGGGAACACGACAGGATGAATTTGGTATAGTAGAGGTAAAACATGAAAATAGACTTCGTGGATGCAACAATTATGTTCTTGCTCATCAAGTTGAGTTGGTTTACTACCTACCGTATCCTTGTCCAAAGTTGAGTGCTTGGTGGGTCGTGTATATAGTTAATCCACGAAAACGGTTATATGCCCCTGGTGATGTTGGTTATCAAGAAAAACAGGAAGAAGTGTACCAAGAGGATGATATACTACCATCTTTTAATATAGAGAATGGTTTAGGTCTTGATATATTAGTTGGTGACGTTGAAGACAATAGGGTAGAAGAGGTAGTACTGGTTAAAAGAAAGAGACCTAGCACTAAAAAAAGTTAAGATGAGACAAAACAAGAAAGTTGGTCGACATGTTACCGAAGGAACATCGAATCATGATGAATTTTAATCATGTAATTGATTTATATTACATTTGAATTAATTTTCATTACTTTTGTTTGTATCATTAAGTATTTATCTCTGACCATTTTTTTCAACAGGATGGCACGTGGTATTAAAAATATAGCTAAGGGTCTCTTTGGCTCCTCAAGCAAGAGTGGGAGTCAGTCTGCTAGCTCTTCACGTAGTCAAGACTCTCTTTTCTAAGTCAGTGCCTCAAACAAATAGTAGACGAGAGGCATTTAGAAGATGCACGGAACAAGCTAATGAGCATGTTCATGTATTTATAGTTTTATTATATTTACTCATAAATCATATTGTGAAACCTAATTTATCTAATTTCAGGTGGAGCAGGAGATCCAGGAGAAGGGTAATGAGAAGTGTCAAGAAGATCAAGGAGAAGGACTTTCTGCGGGGCATGAACAACAACAAGGGTTAAGAGCCTATGTTGATGATGAAGCC
The DNA here is from genome assembly GCA_030760725.1 of Neostapfia colusana. Lineage (NCBI taxonomy): Eukaryota > Viridiplantae > Streptophyta > Magnoliopsida > Poales > Poaceae > Neostapfia > Neostapfia colusana. The sequence goes on from JASWHV010000015.1 coordinate 63,572,736, forward strand.
GAAGAGGACGAGGGGGATGACACCGATACGGGAGAGTTGCCGCAATCATTAAGGTATCAGTCTTCAAACACTCTCCTGTTGGTTGTGCCTCCACAACAGCGATTACAGATCACTCATGTCGGTGACTGGTAAGTAAATATAAAATTCAGTATTGAATTATAGATATAATATTTTCGATAAATATTATATGTTATAAAATTAACTTTTAGGCAATGGGATGAACTGGATTGGGATGGATCACTGCAGCCTAATGCAGTGTTGGGTGCTATATGTCACCATCATTATCCAGGACTTGTGAACATTAAAGGTGAAGAGAAACCTGTAATATATTGGGGGCACTGTAGGATTGCTCCACATGTGTGCATGAGAATGTGGCAGGGGCTGTCTGACATGATTTTTGGTTATGTTTTCACTACACTGCACTATTATTATGTCCATTATATTTTTAGTAATAAAAATACTATGTTTTTATAGGAACGATATCGTTTGCCCGATGATCATGACGCTGCTCTCGAGTCTAGAGCACACAAAGTATTCCACAAAGCGGTACGTAAAGTTGTGAATGATATGATGTCTAATGCTCGGATTATAGTTGTGTGCTTGTACTACAAGGAGAAGCTTGGATAAATGATGAACAAGAAAATAGGAGCTTAAAAATTTTATCTCGAGGACGATCAATATCGTCAGGTAATGATTCCTTAGATGGTTAAGTGTGCTAATGCTTATTATTCATTATGTGCTTATTGGGCATCGAGTGAGTATCGAGAGAAATCTAACTCCAAGATAATCAATCGTGAGTCCGGTGATGAAGTTCTCCATCGTTACGGTGGAGATGACCATAATATATTCATCTCTCCAAATGGATGGTGAGTTTAGTAGATTTACAATTTAGTCTTATAATATTAGCTTTTGCGTAACTATATTTATAACATGTCTATATAGACTGCTCAAAGTGGTGAGGAACCCTCTTTCATTTATGCTTATATCAGAGGGCATAGGGCATAGATGACAGTTAATTGTGCACTCCAACGGCCACTCAGAACTTGGTTTGTCATATAAGTAAAAGTAATTATTAATCAACACAATTGTTGTATAGTAGCTTTATAATTAGTTTTTATGTAGGAGAAATATGGTGAAGAGATGGTTCGACGTCATGGAGATGATTACAATTGGAGAAAGGAAGACATCGACGTAGTAGCTTTATATGAATCTGGTGGAGAAAAGCGTCACGAGAGGTGAACTTACTCTTCTTATATTTATATATTCACACACTTCAATTTTTCCAAGTGTCACTTTATAATTATGACATATCACTATTTTAGGTATTCGATGTTCAATGGTGTCATGAACACCGATGTGGTTCTCTCGCAGTCACGGTCAACACAGAGCGAAAAGAGTTCTTCTCGACGTACTCATACAGGAAATGAGTCCAGGTTAAAACAAATGGAGGAGGAGCAGGCTGCATTGAGAGACCACTTGAGGCTACAAGAAGACCGCATCAAACGACAAGACAAGTTTATAAAAACATAAAATGACTACTTCTCGAATCTGGCAACGTGACAACAAGCGATGCAGGTAAATTAATATAAGAGTTTAAATATTTATGTTAAATAAGAGATGCATGCATATTTATAGTAGAATGAATCTAAACATTTCAAAATGATTTTAGGGATACTTTTATCAGCTTGGACTGCCTGCCGCCATGCCACCGCTACCGCAGCCTCCGCAGCTACCTATGTCTTCACCGCTACCGGTGCCTCCACAGCCTCTTCCTGTTAGAACACAGGTACATATTATCGTTATGTTCTCTTTCATTTTTATAAAGTGTTAATATACTTGTAACATGTATTATTGTTAATATAGGGATCATCCTCAAGGGCACAAAACCTTTATAGTCCTCCTGTTACAAATTTGCAAGCATCTTCTTCAGGAGGACAGGATGGAGGGGACGACTTTGTGGATCAATTCTTCACTTCCGGTGGTAGCAATTAGGTAATTTTATGTTTTCATATGCATCATATATTGTGTATCTTAATTTCAAATGGACCTCGTGTATAATAAGCCATAGAATCAAATATGTTGTTGCTTTTTATTTGAATCTATTAGTTATATACTTCACTTTGGCTTGATACAGGAAAACGGCGACGAAAAGGATGTCGGAGCAATTTGTTGGTTTGTTGGAAAGCTCAATGTGCCAATGTGTTATGATTTGCTTTGAAAAAATGTTGTATGGATAATGTGTAATGTTCGTGTTCGTTTATGTTATATTGTGTGGACAATGTAATGGATTATGTAATGGACTCCGTTTGGATGATGTGGATTTTATAATGTTTAATTGAGTTTGTTGTATTTGATAATATGTGTGTTATGTTTGTTTGATAGATAATTTATTATTTTATGTGCTCGGAACTAAAATAATATGCATGAAATTGTGACTGCAACCTTATGTATTTTCGTGGGTCAAGAAGTTGCTCACGAAAATAGTGCAATATTATTTTTCTGGGCCAAGAAATGGCCCATAAAAATAGTACCATATTATTTTTGTGGGCCAACAAGTGGCCCACAAAACTAACCAGACAATATTTTCGTGGGCCAAAAGGTGGCGCACGAAAATAACCTGCCATTATTTTTGTGGGCCATATTTTGGCCCACGAAAATAACAGGCCAGTATTTTGTGGGCCAGAAGGTGGCCCACGAAAATAATGGCAGATTATTTTGTGTGCCACCTTTTGGCCCACGAAAATATACATTTTTGTGGGTCATTTTTAGCTGACGAAACTAGTCTTATTTTCGTGACCCGCCCACGAAATTAAATTTATTTTTGACGAGTTATTTTCGTGGGCCAAGGGCCCACAAAAATATGTCGTTTTCCTGTAGTGCTAGCCACCCGGGAACAGGAGTTGGCGAGGAGGATTTCGGCGGGGGAGCGGCTTCTTCCGCCAAGGTGGCCGAAGACCTCCGGGCTTCTCGTGCCACTGAGGCAAAGAAGGTCTGGGACTTCCTCGACCGCGCGGACCCATCTCTGGAACCCTTCGGCTTTGGCTCCTTGCGCCCCGTAGGGCCGGTCTAGGAGGTGAGTTAGGTGCTCCCTGACCTGTACTCAGTGAGAGAGATGATTCTAGCACTAGAGAATGTCGTGGGGGAGTATGTGGAGGCCAAAGGTCAAGCTCTGGCCCAGATGGTGGCAGAGCATGTGCTCACTTGTCTTCGGAGCTGCGACCCCAACATCTCCCTAGAACCTGTGGTATAGAGCCACAAGAAGAGTTGTCGAGGCCAGCGAAGGCTTCCGTGGAAGAGGTCGCCCAACTCGTAGGTGCTAGGTTCCAGCACGGATAGCTCCTAGGTCTCCCGCTTGCCTTGTATCCCCCTATGTATGTCGGAGCTATGTTGGTGATAAAGACTTTTTGTTTCAACTCTTATGTTGTCTTGAGTTGTTGATGTAGACTTCGAACCCTTGACAGCGCAAAGGTCCGGAATGACTTAACCAATGTGGATACCTCTTTACGGATGTCCCGATCTTGTTTCTTCAGATCCTTAGCAGCGTAAGGACCCAAGGCGCTCCGGCAGTGTGGCTACCACTCCTTTCGGGTCCTTGGCAGCGCAAGGACCCGAGGGAAGTTCGACCCTTCTCTTCAGCTTATCGTAGCTGGCGCTCTGAGTCTTCTTCTTGCTGCTGCAGTGGTCCGACGTCCTGCCCGCGTGGTTCACCGTGATGGCCCCCTAGTAGGTGTGGCCCTTGTGTTGGGGCACACCTACCACTGGATGAGGCGGGACGTGTGCGGACCTCCAGACAAGGAAGAAAGGAGTAGTCATGCTCTCTAGTCTCTGTTTCTTGTTTGGTAGCTTTATTGTGGCTTACGGTCCTCAGTTGAGCTACGGGGCTTGGGTAATTCGATGTGGGTCATCCAGGCTATGGTCAAAGCCTTGCCGAGGGGTATGAGCCATCCGGTTCCCCGGTACGGGGCTGTAGCGCTGGAGAGGTAGGGTGTGCACGCTAGGGGTACGAAACCAGGCATAGCAGGATACACACCCTGGATCTCTGGCTGGCGTAAGCCTTTGAGGGAGGGCCATTCGGCGCCATAAGGCCCCAGGCAAAGAAACAACCAAAGGTCCCTAAGTTATGGTTAAAACCTTGCTCAGGGGTATGAGCCGTCGAGCTCCCCGGTACTGAACTGTAGCGCTGGAGAGGCAGGGTGTGCATGCTAGGGGTACGGAACCAAGCATAGCAGGCTACACACCTTGGACCTCCCGATGGCATAAGCCTTTCGGGGGAGGGACCATTCGACGCCATAGGGCCCCCAAGCAATGAGACAACCATAGGACCCCGGGTACGCCATAGGTACCTCAAGCAGACCTCCTTGCATAAGGATAGCACAACCCTTGCTACGGTTGAACACAAGAAAAAGTGACTGGCCACACGGTCGGAGCGATATATGGGAAGAAAGCACGAAGAGGATGGGGGCAATGTCCGAGGTCCGGTTACTTTTCTTGTCCGTAGGCATGTTCTTTCTGGCCCCCAAGTAATCAGTTGTAGCGCAGGGGAGGCAGGGTGTGCACACTAGGGGTACGAAACCAGGCATAGCAGGCTACACACAGTGGACCTCATGCTAGCGTTAATCTTTCAGCGAGGAGACCTTACAGTGCCATGGGACCTAGGACAAGTATGTAGGACAGGCTTCGGACATGCCATTTACAGTTGATATGCATGAGTAAGCACAAATTGTAAAGAAGGTACGCATGGTAGGATACTTTTTTCTTATTTCTGGCTTCCTTTGGTGATAGGAGGAAACAGGTCGTGTAAAAAGGCAGCGACCCGCCCCAGATGACAAGAGTAGAAGGACCCCTCCGAAGCTTAGCTTTTCTAAGCGTTGTTCCTAGACACTATGACACCTTTATAAAGAAAGAGAAAAAGAAAAAAATACCCTAACACCGCGCTAAGGATAGAACTTACAGAGGTGTTGTATGTTCTGTGGATTGGGTAGAGGTACCCATCCTCTGTGGCTAGGTGGCCACACCGGACGACATACTTGTGCTGCTCGGAAGGGACCCTCCCAGCTAGGGGAGGGTTTGTCACCCCTTCTTGAGAAAGTGTTAGCCGAGGCGCCAGGTGGCCCTACCTTGGGCTGTCTACTCTACGCGTACCATTGCTGATATCGCTGGAGCGCTTAGCGGTGTAGCGCATCTCGAGCAGCCTCTAGCCACGTTGCCTCATCAACGAGGTTGATATCTTCACGCGGGAGCTGGTCTTACGTGGCTTTATCGTATGTCTGGACGCAGGATGAGCCCATGGTGTGTTCCAGAGTGAGGGCGGCCTCGACCCCCTACACCAGTGTAAGAGGGCGTTTCCCTTGTTGCACGACGGGGGGAACGTCTGGCTAGACGTGGAGCGTCTTGCGTTGCTCGCTGTCGGCGCTGAAGTCGGAGTCGGATTGGTCGTAGACGGCTTTCAACACCCTCTCGGCGTCCTTGTACTCCATCTCTTCCTCGGTGCTGGCCTGAGGTTTGGCCTTTTGTTTGCCCTCCCGCTTGCGGGAGGGTGCGCCTTCTTGGCGCGACTGCCGCTGTTGTAGCTCACGGAAGCGCTCCGCAAGCTTCTTGATCTTGCAACAGTCGCTAGCGCCGTGGCCGCTGAAATTGTGCACCAGGCACCACTAACCGTCATCCCTAGCATACGACGGTCGTGGGCGCTTGTCAGTGCACGGGGCTCAGCCCCCACCGGCCGCTGCTTGGGCGGCATTGGGTGCCCCGGCCAGAGGCTTGTTCCTGGCCATGACCTTGTTCTTCTTGCTGCTGCACGGAGCAGCAGCCTCTCCAGCCCGCTGACGCACGTCGTGGAGGGCGAGCTCGGTGCAGGGGCGCGTGTAGGAACTCTTGAAGTTGGCTGTGAACCTCCATCACAACTCTTCCAAGGACGTGATGTAGCCTCGGGGAAGGTTCATGAGCCATGACAAGGTTGTGCCATTTAGGGCGACGGGGAAGTACTTGACCATGACGGCCTCATCCCCTCCTGTAGCTAGGATGGACGTGGAGTAGATCCGCAGGAACTCGGCTTGGTTGATTGTCCCGTCGTATTTTTCTGGCAAGTGGGGCCAGAACTTAGGTGGCCAGACCACCATACAAAGGTGCGGCGCGAGCGCCATACAACCGCCTACTTCCCCCGGAGAGGCAGGTGTAGGCGGAGCGCGACCCGCTGGTAAAGCGCTCGGAGAGCGGTACTCTCCTTCGAAGTTGCCACACCTCTGTCTGCGTCGTTTAATAGTGGTGCAACCATCTTCGCTTGCAAGGCGATGGTTCAGCTCGACGCTGAGGTCAGCCATGGCCGTCGCGCGTGCGGTTGCCGCCTCACGGGCCACCGTCGGTGTACGCGACTAGACCAATGTGGGTTCAGCCTGCTGTCTCCTGTAGGCAGGAGAGTCAATGGCAGCAACAACAAGGTGGTCGATGTTGTGTCGTCACTGCTCTGCCGTCTCGGGGGTGGCACCCTCGCCCGAAAGGTTGTGGAGCAGAGCGTGTGTTGCGGCCAGCACACTCTCCAGGCTCGGTCGTGGCGGTGTTGTTGCCACCGCTGGAGTAGAGGGCTGCCGAGAGGAAGCGAATGCTCGCGGCGTGAGCGCCGATGGCACGCCGACCATACGGTCACCGACCCATCCTGACCTGGGCGCAACAGGATCCACAGGGACACCAGCGACCTGGTCGCCGATTTGGCCGGATTTTGGCGCTGTGAGCACCGCTGGTACGCCGGTCGTCGGATCGCTGCTTGGCCAGACCTGCCCGCTCTAGAGTGGGAGGTAGCCTCGTCGTCTCCCGCCTAGAGATGACGGCGAGATGGGCGAGAAGGCTCGCCATGGGAGGTGATGTTCACCATGGTCGCGTGGAGAGCACGGAAAGCCCCCCTACCTGGCGCGCCAAATGTCGGAGTGTGTAAGCTGCGACACTCCTCCCGGCCTGCTACGGAAGCAACCCGCGAGGTTCTTTGATCGGAGGGGGCTTGGTGCCCTACGCGTCCTGGGCTCGAGGGAGCGGATGAACACCGAGATTCACGTGGTTCAGGCCGCCGGAGCGTAATACCCTACGTCCATGGGAGTGCTTGTTGTATTGCTTTCTTGCGTGTGCTTGTGAGGGCGGAATTGGGAACTTACCAACTTTTTGTCGGGTGGTCACACTGGTCCTTTTATAGTCCAAGGCCGGGGTGGTTACAATGTGGCTTGGGGTTCGACAGGTGGCTCCGAAGCTATGTGAACCCTGTACATGATCTAGGGCTTCGTCCTCTGAGTAGAGTAGTCAGAGACGGAGTTAAGTCCCGTCGCCCGGCGTTCTGAGCGCCCATGTCCATGTGTCAGGTGATGATGAAGACGTCGTCTTGACGCCGCGTCTTCTCGCCTTGCTTGGGCCGCTTCGTGCCGTTGGGCGGCATTGTACTGCTGTCACACCTTGTAGTCATGTCTTATTACCGTAATGGCGTACGAGCAGAGGACGAGGCGTTGTGGTGCACCATGCTTCTGGGGAAGGCGCATGCCTTGAATGCGAATCCTAACAACGCACTTCCTTCTTGAGTTCATCGACCCACGGACCACGACGGATCGTGGGGCACATGGCGGCTTCATAGCTCTTATCGACAGGTTTGGAGCTAGGGGACACATGGCAGCTCCGGACCTCACCTCGGCGGGGAGGTACGGGTTGGTGCCCAGGGCACGTGTCAGCTCCGGAGCTCTCCTCAGCAGGGAGGAGGCTCTGAGCCAAGAGACACGTGGCAGCTCAAGACCTCACCTCAGCGGGGAGGCTCGGACCGGAGCCCAGAGCACGTGTCAGCTCCGGAGATGTCCTCAGCAGGGAGGTGGCTCTGAGCCAAGAGACACATGGCAGCTCCGGACCCCACCTTAGCGGGGAGGCTCTGACCAGAGCCCAGGGCACATGTCAGTTCTGAAGCTGTCCTCAGCAGGGAGGTGGATCTGAGCCAAGAGACACGTGGCAGCTCTGGACCTCACCTCGGCGGGGAGGTACGGGTCAGAGCCTAGGGCATGTGTCATCTCTGGTGCCTTCCTCAGCAGGGAGGTGGCTCTGAGCCAATAGACACGTGGAAGCTCTGATCCTCACCTCAGCAAGGAGGCTCGGACCGGAGCCTACGACACGTGTCAGCTCCGGAGCTGTCCTCAGCACGGAGGTGACTCTGAGCCAAGAGACACGTGGCAGCTCCGAACCTCACCTTAGCAGGGAGGCTTGGACCGGAGCCCAGGGCACGTGTTAGCTCTGGAACTCAAGCACACGTGGCAATTCTAGGGCTGACCTTGGGGCTGAGGGTACGTGGCTGCGCTGGGGCCCGCCTTAGCAGGGAGACGGGGCCCAGGCTGTATTTTACCCTCTACGCGAGGGTACCCGGTCTGCAGGGTACCGATAGTGTTAAATTATGATGAAAAAGACAAAAATGCGCTTATGATTTCACCTCTAGTTTTAATCTTTGTTTGTGATTCTATCACTATTTTACATAAACACATATTAATCTATGACTATATTAAAATATGGGTAAAAGCATAAACACATTTTAAAATAGGGGTGAAATCACAAGGGCATTTATGTATTTTTTCATCATAAATTAACACCGTTAGCAACGCATAACAGAGTACGGGTATAGTTTTGCTTCATTTTGAAGAAGAGGGGTAAAATCATAAAGTCTAATTTTGGAGGATAAAATCATAATTAAACTTGCAACTTGGGATATAAACATAATAAATCCATGAGTTATATTAAATTAATGTTTCAATATCATCATATACTAGAACCGAATGCTTGATCAAAATATGGGCCCATAATCAGGGATGCAACTTCATAAAGAATTCAGATGGGGGGAGTAGTAGTAATACCCTTTTTCCTTCAACAAAATCCAGAAGTTAAAGGGACCATGACCATGCCCCTAGTTGTAGAGATGCTCACACATCGAGACATCTGGTTCCTATAAAACCAAGAGAGAGGCGATGGGTCGAGACACGGAATAATTCAATACCACATCCAGTCACACATCTACAATCGCAATATGGATTAGGGTTATCAACCATCATTGTAACCTTGATATCAAGAAGAATCAATCAAGCAAAAGTAGCATATTATCTCGCCGTAGAGGGCACGGACCTGGGTATATCATGTCTCCTATTACTGCTGCAATAATCAATATACAGGTACTCTTGCATACTCCCGTTTGATACTATCTACAAATTCTATTGTCGAGAAAACCCTGCGATAACCATTGGATTGTTGTGCTCATCATGCCGAAGAGAGGATATGTTGTAATCATGAATTCTCTTGACTATGAGACACCAATTTCTATCAATGTAATACAATGGTAATAACTTATTGACAATTATTTTTGTTATATACGTGATTACCAATGATAGGTAATTGAGAGTCATTTATTTCTTACTCTATTAGCGCTTATAGATGGCACCTATAGAAGGGAGGTGATTACCTGCTTGAACGGCCGAGTGCCATGTCTGTTCATACAGATTTTTTGTAAGATGATAGTATAACTCTAGTCTCTATCCCACCTCATACATTTATGTGTGATTGTATCAAACTAATGACCTATTTTTTTCTAAGTCTCAGAACAACTTTCAAGATACTGCGTATTGTGGCTACTGTGTGTACCACTATCAGTTGTACCACAGGGAAGATCTTGTAGGAGATCACCCATGAACCTCCTAAGGATGTAAGTAGTATTTGTCAATTTATTGATATCTATTTTATTTTGTTTTGTCTTCTAAAAGATACTATTGTTTGGAGTAGTCACGTAAGGAACGGTCGAGACAAGGAGGTAGCGGAAGAACTCTATAGTTTAGGTGTAGAGAGATTGTATAGCTTCACACTTCATTAGATTATCCATGCACTTCATGGCTTTTTTGATCCACAAGGTTACACCAGCAACATTTTTTTAGATAATAGGTGTATTCTCGCCCTTCCCCTCAAATGAGGTTATGGCCTTTTTATTACATATCACGGAAAACTCTGACCTCTAACAGGTTTAGCTAAAACGGAACAAAAAAGCAGAAGAAGACACACTATGTTTATTATGACATAAGCCTATAACTAAATCTCCATCCATATCTAGCAAAGACTCTCATGACGGTGACTTCCAATGAGTTGCAAGCCGCATGTATTTTGTTCAGCTTCTCTTCATTCTTTTGTAGTAGCGCCCACATGTGGCACCAATGTGTTCCTCTGAAAAGTAACCGCAGATATATTTTCAGGGCAATTATCAAAAACAATGTCATTCCTGCTCAACCATATAGCCCAACATATAGCTGCAACATCTACAAGAACCATATCCATGTATTTAACACTAAAAGTTGAAATCAAGTATTTAGCATATGTGTAACTGAAACTGGGGTCTTAAACTTAAACGTAACATGAATCACTCTCCAGATAAATTTAGCGTAATGCCAGTCAAAAAATAGGTGATGTATAGTTTCATTTTGCATACAAAACACACATTTCTTATCCCCTTTCCAATTCCGTCTTACTAGATTATCCTTGGTTAAAACAACACCCCGGCTAAAATACCACATAATTTTTTTATTTTTAATGGTAACTTAGATCTCCACAATATGCTATTGTTTCTGACATTTCCATTTTTTATTAATTCCCTATACATAGAATTTACAGAGAACAAGCCATTTTGATGTAAACTCCATCTAAAAACATCATCTCTGTCATTCAGCCTGACATGTACAACCATTGCCACTAGTCTATTTCATCTAATCAAATTATTCTCTACCAATCAGCGTCGGAAAGAGATATTTAATGGAATAGTTCTAAAAACATTTACAACTGTATCATGTTTATTTCTAACAATATTATATAGAGTGGGAAACCTGTCTTTAAACGTGAAATTTCCCATCCATCTGCCCCCCCAAATATTGTTAGTTTCCCATTATTGATCTGAATTTTTAATAAATTTAAAAACTTATCCTTAACATTCATCAGACTGCACCAAAAATGCGAGTCACCTGGTCTTCTCTGAATCTGTCCTATGGTCTTATTCTTTAAGTACTTCCATTGTAACAAACGCTGCCATATGCCATCTTTGTTAATTAGTTTAAAAAACCATTAGCTTAATAAGCACTGATTTTGAACATTAATATTTTGGATTCCCAACCCTACTTGTTCTTTTGGTTGGCAAACTACACTCCATTTAGCTAACCTATATTTTTTCTTATGGCTATCCGCTCCTGGAGTTGATAAATATTCTTCTTCCTATGTTTCCCGTTTGCAATTAAATAAAAGTATTTTGTGTTCGAATCTCCTTCCAACAAATCTTTGGTTTTGGCCCATTGTGTAGGATCGAAGAGCACGTGAAAAGCTACCAGAGGGGGGTGAATGGTAGATTTAAACTTTTTAGTGGAAGCAACAAAAACCCCCTTGGTAGAAAATCGATCTCTTAAAGAAACTGTATATGCGACTGATCTAAATGTGTTCAACCATGACAAAAGTGGTATATATTATAGAGAATCAAGTCACAAAGACACGAAAACAAGAATCACGGAAAATCCGTCAAGAAAAACTCAAGTTATGATCGAAAGATCAAACGAGGGTCAATCTGTTATACTTGAGTAAAAAACCAGATCTGTAACACTGCAAAGAAACTCGTGTATATCAGAAACTACGAATCCAATGATCGTGAAATTTTCACAGATGATAGATAATCAAGTTGTGAAGACAACCCAAAACGAATCACGTCAATTGGATCTGTAAACCTCGAGTTATGATCAAAACACCGAAGCACTGTCGTGCTATCAAGAAACTCGACGAGAAAGACTTAGACAAAAACAAGTCGGATGAACAAGACACAAAAGCTCCTCTAAATTACGAATTTTTTATCAAAACACAAGTGGAACAGCCCAAAGTCATGCTATCCACGAGCCTTGTCCTCCCTTACTTATATAACCAGCGCTAAGGCCAACCCAATTTAAAATAGGACTCCTACTCCTACTTGGATTCAAACTCTAACTTTCCAAAACTGCTCAAGACTGTTCTATACGCAGATAGAAGCAATCTTAAGACTTCCAAACATCTGAGGAACGTCCCAAACATTCCTAAAACATCTCTACTTTGTGTCGCAAATGAAATCCTATCATAACCAACTCAAATATTTCCATATTTGAGCCATAACCGACTCAGCCGCAGCCTGAGTCCATAATCCAGCCGGTTGGACCTTTCCGACCAATTCTTTACGTCCACATCTCTTCATCACGCTTTGGACCATGTTGCCACGTCCATGCACTCCTTGCACACGTGCAAACACCTTCCAACGATGTCCACGATACCTTCATATGTATTGTTCTTGATACAAACATGCTGCGCGACCTCCCGATCAACTCAACCACAATTCCTCTCGAACTTGGTTGTTGAACCTCATCTTCTCCCTAAGACTACATCAATGGATCCCGTCACCAGCCATATCTTGAACTCAGGCAACACCTGCACATGAATAAACAACCAATACTTTCGAGCACAAGTCCATGACTTGACTCACGTTAGTTCCGAAAATCACAACACCTTACGTGAACACCTCACATAAGCATGTTGTAAACTATAGCAAAATGTTAACCACCGTAAACAACCATAACACTTCAAAAACTTAGTAAAAGAATACTAAGCAAACTTTCCATAGATGTAAAGCAAGTTCGAAACATTTCATGGTAAAAACAGAACCATTGCGATTTAGCTCCGGACCTTGCCAAAGCTAAGCGGACCTTGAGCCGGAGCTTACCAAAGCTAGCAGAATCTAGCACCAAAACTGACCAAAGCTAGTCGGACCTACCACCGGAGCTAATCAAACACATATCGGACCTAGCCATAGCAAGTCGGACCTTACGTCGGATCTTATCGAAGAACTCGGACCTAGAGTCGGACCTTGACAAAAAGAGTGTTTTGGTAGAATTCAAAACTTTTATCGTCATAGCCAATGTATTCAGCACACATAGGTCTCACAATCTCCACCTTTATGAATGCATTGGCAACACCACTTAAAATCCGAATATTGCCTTATTCACATGAAAAGTTTTGAAAATAATCAAATAAGAAAGAAATTTCGAAATAAAAATTTCTCCCCCTATACATATTTCTCCCCCTTTGTAAATCAGAAATAAAATGAGAAGAAAAACAAAAATTCCCCCCTTGAGAAGAATCATGCCAAAACACTTGTGAATCATGCAATGTGTGATCAATTCACCCTTTGATAATGTATTCAGCAAGGTTCAAAAGAAAATTTTTAATTGTTATGGGCATGTATATATATATATATATAACAAAGCTCATCCAAGCCATAATATCAAGTAACTTACACTATTACATCAATGAGATACATAAAGTAGTGTAAGCCATGCTAGAGATCAAATGTAATTTTTGATTTAAGCAAGTTATGATCTCACAAACTTAACTATGTCAAGACCTGAAAGCATGACACTTGTTGTTGCATTTTAATTATTTTTCAAAGCACAGATTCAGATCATATGACATTTGCAAGATATTATATGCCGCATCAGTCTTATTCTAACCAACCAAGCTAAGTCTATGTCATTTGTTAATCAGAAGCTTAAGGACATGGTTTTAGTCATACACAACTTCTTCCAAGTTCATATCTAAGTGTAATGATAAGCCATCTTAAAAGAAGAAGTGCGATGCAGCATATTCTCTTGATCTTTTTTTCAATTTTTCATTTGAACATAAAAGCTCAACATGTGAATAGTTGATTTATTATTTTTTTCATTATTAAAAGCACTTGTGAACATGCAACAAGTTTAAAACAATAAGAAAGTTTGATCATGACCAGATTTAGTGTAAATAATTATTCTAATTACTAGTCATGGCAAAAACTACAAAATGTATAACATAAGTAATGTAGTAAGAACTTTCAACATATAAGAAGGCTTGAAAAGGAGCTTATTTTTACTGCAAGGAATCACAAAGTCATATATGTATGAAATATTATGCTCATATTATTTTAAATTCAGATTCACACATAGACTTCCTAAGTTTCAAAACTCCCCCTCAATTTAATCCATGAGGATGCATAACTCCTATTTCACTACGAATGAAACAAAAACGAGTGAAATCCAAAGATTTTATAAAAATGTCAGCCAATTATTATTTGGTATCTATATGGTGAAGCACAATGTTTCCTTTTTCAACATTATCACGGAGAAAGTGATGCCTAATGTCAATGTGCTTTGTTCTTGAATGTTGCACGGGGTTTTTAGCAATGCAAATGGCACTAGTGTTATCACAAAATAGTGGAACACTATCTAGATCAACCCCACAGCCCTTAAGTATTTGAACAATCCAAAGAATTTGTGAGCAAGCGCTAGCAGCAGCTACATATTCAGATTCGACTGTGGATTGTGCAACTGAATTTTGTTTTCTAGAGGACAAGCAACAAGTGAATTACCAAGAAAATGACAAGCACCCGAAGTACTTTTCCCATCAATTCTACAACCCCCAAAATCAGCATCCGAAAAAGCTTTCAAAGTAACGGTTGAGGAAGAAGGAAGAAAAATCCCAAATTCTTGAGTTCCATATAATTACCTGATAATTCTTTTGACGGCTTGATGATGTGAAGCACGTGAGGAAGCTTGAAATCGTGCATAAAGACATACGCTGAATTGTATGTCCGGTCTTGATGTCGTGAGGTACAAAAGTGATCCAATCATACTTCTATATTCTTTTTGATCCATGGATTCACCATCTTAATCAAGTTCAAGTATCGTTACTGTACCCATTGGTGTCCAAAGAGACTTGCTTTTGTCCATGTTGAAGCGCTTAAGAAGGTCTCTTGTATACTTTGTTTGATACACAAAAGTACCCTCCTTGGTTTACTTTATTTGTAGCCTTAAAAAGTATGTGAGTTCTCCCATCATACTCATCTCAAATTCTAAACTCATCATAGCTGGACCGTGTGACTTGTTCATGCAATCTTCCAATCATTTGTTGTGGAGGATGACTTTTGAGGACCCGGAGAGGAGTAGACAATTCACAAGCTCCTTCTTCTTCATGTTCACCACAAATTGAAGAACTTGTGACTTGAGGATGATCTGGACCAGCAATGGTGGTCGTCGGTGCTGGTTGTGAATCAAAATCAAGAGCTGGAACACTGTCATTAGCTCCTGAATTTTTGGGCAGCAGCATCACTTCTTCATCTTCTTCGATAAAAGTACTCCCCCCTGCGGATATGGGTCTGGTCCTGCAATATTAGATCTAGTAAATGGGCTAGCTTCATCAAAAGAAACCTCACAAGTCTCCACAATTTTGTTACTGTCATGTAAAAGCACACGGTAGCCTCTAGTATGAGATGAGTTACCAAGAAACATGCCATCAACGAATCTAGGTTCAAATTTATCAATATTACCATGTTTCTTAACAAAGCATTTGCAACCAAAGATCTGAAAGTGTGTGACACTAGCCCTATGTCCAAACCGAAGTTCATATGGTATTTTACCTAGCTTAGCACGCAAGAAAACATGATTTGAGACATAACAAGCAGTTGCAATTGCATCAGCCCAAAATTTTCTAGGAGTTTGATATTCATCAACCATAGTCCTAGCCATCTCAACTAAGGTTGTGTTCTTTCTCTCTACAATACCGTTTTGTTGAGGTACATATGGTGAAGAAAATTGATGATCTATTTCATTTTCAGTACAAAAGTGATCAAACGATGGATTTTTAAATTCAGTTTCGTTATCACTTCTAATTGCTTTTAAAGATCCTGGGTGATCAATTGATAATTTAAGAAATAAGGTTCTAAAGTGACTAAAAATTTCATTCTTAGATGCCATAAAATAAACCCAAGAGTATCTAGAATAGTCGTCAACAATTACAAGAACATACCATTTAGCTCCAAATGATTGAACACGTGAAGGTCCTACGGTGTCAAGGTGCAAAAGTTGACCCGGTTCAGTTTTCATGGTCATTGTGAGAGGAGCATGTGAATTTGCAACCATCTTAGCATGTCTACAAGAAGAGCACATGATTTTTTGTCCCATTTAAGCTTAGACAACCCACGTATACGATCAAGAGCACTAACACGTGTGAGATGATCAAAGTCTACGTGGCCAAGTCTACGATGTCAAAAATATAAGTCTTTTGAAACATTAGCAACTAGACATCTATGCTTAGAGGATGACATATCGAAATCAGCTTTAAATTCTCTTCCAAACCGAGACATATTAAAAATGAGCTCACTATTTGAATCTACAACCTTGCAATGATTTTTAGTGAAAATAATTTCCAGATTTTCATCTAGCAATTGTGAAACAGGAAGCAAGTTTTATTTCAAATTTCTAATAAGTGCCACATCTTTTAAAGTGTAGTGATTATTTACTCTAACCGAACTCTTAGCAATTATAGGAGTTGAAGAATTATCGGCAAAAACAATATTTTCTACATGTGACTCAAAAGAAAGGGAGGAGAACTATTCTTTGTTACAGGTCATGTGGCGTGAGCATCCTGAATCCACAATCCAAATGTTCTCCTTTCTCAGCCGTGTAACCTATATAGAAGTACAATACATCGATGACTCAATACTGGGGTTAGTCGAAAGGCATTTAGAAATCCAGTACTGAGTCACATGATGTCCAGCAGAAGTAACACGCAAAGGCTAAGATAAAACAACAGGTTTATGAGCCAAAGTTTAGGGATTTTTGTTCCCAACTACTGACCTATGAGGTGTTACATGAGTAGCACTAAAAACAGTAGGTCCGGAAGTAAACTTTGCATGTTTTTGACTCATTACAACAGGTTGCATATTCCTAACATTCGGTTCAGCAAACGCAACAGGTTTTGCATAGTTGTTATGTGATCTAGCAATCATTTTTCCTTTGTCTGTTGCTTAGCTAGTCTATAACAAAAATCTATGACATGACCATCTCTACCACAATAGGTACAATGAATTTTAACTTTATGTTCATGTCTAGATGAGCAGACAACATGTTTATTTGAAACCGAATGAGACAAGACTCTTGCAGATTTAAAATTCACGTCCTTATGTTTAGGAACTATTTTAATCGAACCACTTCCTAATGACTTTACAATTTTAGGTGGATGTGATTTAGCATGAGCATGGGAATCAAAACATAAACCAGTTTTATCATTGCAAGATTTATAAGAATTCATCAGCAAGTTCAGATTCTTATTCCCATTATAAAACCGCTCTAGTGTCCTATTCATGTCATCAAGTTTCTTAGACATGTCTAGTCAGTTTTGACATGAAATTTTTCCTTTTAGTTTGCAATTGGAACAATACTTAACTTCATGAGAACATAAAGCATTGTTCAATATAGAAATTGCATTCATAGCATCTTGTAGTTTCTTAATAAGATTATCACAAGTAGAACAATGTAAATCAATTGTAGAACAACAAACATCTTTTAAGTTTTTATCATTAAGTGCAACAAGCTCTTTGTTCTTTTCAATCTCTAACTCAAGTTTATCAAGTGTGGAGATATGTGCACTTCTTAGAGAGGACAATTGTTCATATATTAAATCACATAAGGAACAAGAATCATCACTGGGAATCAAAGATTTCAAACGATTAATTTTTGATTCTAGTGACTCAATTTTAACAACATTGTCCCTAAGATTTTTGTCCTTTTTCTTAACTATAGCAGTGGCACGAGAAATAGCATCACACATTTCTTCGCAAGTAGGACATACCTCTTAATTGTCGCTGTTGTGTTCTATGTCCTCCATACTTGAACTTGACTTGCCCGCCATGAAGCATAAATTTGCCAAATCATGTTCATCTTCGTCACTTTCGATGTCCACATCGCTCGAGTCAAGTTCTTGAAGTGTGAAGATAAAACTATTTACCAATTGGCATCCTATAAAACCCTTCTTTTTCTTATCGTTTGCAGAGGAGTGCTTCATCCTAGTTTGCTTTTCATCACGGGAAGTAGGACCTGAAAGGTTAGGGTAATCCATACGAAATTTCCTGTCTTACCACATTCAAAGCATCGTTGAGGTCCGACACTTCCTCTCCTTCTAGTTTTCACATTTTGCAATGCTTTTGAGAACCGAGTAGAGATGAGTGCAAGTTCTTCCTCTGGAAACTCTTCAATCTGTTTAAGGGTTAGAGAGGACAAACAAGAAAGTGTACCACAAGATGAAGATTGACTAGAGCTAGGCATGTCACATTGTGAAACAAATGCAAGAGACTTGTTGGGGTTCTTACGTGATATTATGTCAATTTCATGAGTTTTTAACTTAGAATATATCACATCTAATGTAAGTGTACTCATGACAGTAGATTCACGAATATATGTAATTTTCATCTCCCAATTTGACATGTCTAATGCCTTACATTTTTAGCATCTGAAAAATTAACGTTGACACTACGCAAGTTGCTTTGAATTTTATTGAAGCGAGCAAAGAAGTCATCGATTGACTCACCGGGTTGCATCTCGAAGCGCATGTATTCTTTCTTGAACATATCTTGTCTTACCTCCTTGATCGTGTTGGATCCTTCGTGGTAGTCACAAAGTGCTCTCGACACATCGTATACAAATCGGAGGTGTGCAACACGGTCGAAGTCACTTTAAGTTAATCCTTGTATGATCAAGTTTCATGCTTTGTTATTGTTGTCGACATCTCTTATGTTTGTAACCGTGACTTGATCGTTTGGCGGCACGCCATAAGGCTTGTACACCTTTTCCCATATTGCGAAGTCTTGCGCCTGGATGAAAGCCTCCATACGTGCCTTCCAAACCTGAAAAACAGTGCCACTGAACACACAAGGTTTTGCAGAATATTTCTCCATGATGATTAGTCAAAACACGTGCAAATCACAAATATTAGAGCACCGTGGCTGTGATACCAATTGTAGGATCGAAGAGCACGCGAAAAGCTACCAGAGGGGGAGGTGAATGGTAGATTTAAACTTTTTAGCGGAAGCAACAAAAACCCCCTCGACAGAAAATTGATCTATTAAAGAAACCGTGTATGAGACTGATCTAAATGTGTTCAACCATGACAAAAGTGCTATATATTATAGAGAATTAAGTCACGAAGACTCGACAACAAGAATCACGGAAATCCGTCAAGAAAAACTCAAGTTATGACCGAAATATCAAACGTGGGTCAATGTGCTCTACTCGAGTAAAAAACCAGATCTGCAACACTGCAAAGAAACTCGTGTATATCAGAAACTACAAATCCAATGACAATGAAATTTTCACAGATGATAGATAATCAAATTGTGAAGACAACCCAAAAAGAATCACTTCAATTGGATCTGTAAAACTCGAGTTATGATCAAAACACCGAAGCACTGTCGTACTGTCTAGAAACTCGACGAGAAAGACTTGACAAAAACAAGTCGGACGAAAAAGGCACAAAAGCTCCTCTAAATTATGAATTTTATTGATCAAAACATAAAAAGAACAGCCCAAAGTCATGCTCTCCACGGACCTTGGCCTCCCTTGCTTATATAACAAGCCCTAAGGCCAACCCAATTCAAAGTAGGACTCCTACTCCTACTTGGATTCAAACTCTAACTTTCCAAAACTGCTCAACACTCTTCTATACGCAGATAGAAGCAATCTTAAGACTTCCAAACACCTTAGGAACGTGCCAAACATTCCTAAAACATCTATACTTCGTGTCCCAAACGAAATCCTATCATAAATAACTCAAATCTTTTCATATTTGAGCCATAACCGACTCAACTGCAGCGTGAGTCCATAATCCAGCCGGTTGGACCTTTCTGACCAATTCTTTACGTCCACATCTCTTCATCATGCCTTGAAACCATGTTACCATGTCTATGCACTCCTTGCACACGTGCAAACAACTTCCAACGACGTCCACGATAACTTCATATGCATTGTTCTTGATCCAAACATGTTGCGCGACCTCCCGATCAACTCAACCACAATTCCTCCCGAACTTGGTTGTTGAACCTCATCTTCTCTCTAAGACTAGTTCAATGGATCCCGTCACCAGCCATATCTTGAACTCAAGCAACACCTGCACATGAATAAACAACCAATACTTTTGAGCACAAGTCCGCGACTTGACTCACGTTAGTTCCGAAAACCACAACACCTTACGTGAACACCTCACATAAGCATATTGCAAACCATAGCAAAATGTTAACCACCGTAAACAACCATAACAGTTAAAAAACTTAGTAAAAGAATACTAAGCAAACTTTCCATAGATGTAAAGCAAGTTCAAAACATTTGCATGATAAAAACAGAACCATTGCGATTTAGCTCTGGACCTTGCCAAAGCTAACCGGACCGTGAGCCGGAGCTTACCAAAGCCATCAGAACCTAGCACCGGAACTTACTAAAGCTAGTCGGACCTACCGTCGGAGCTAACCAAACACATGTCGGACCTAGCCATAGCAAGTCGGACCTTACATCGGATCATCGAAGCTCGGACCTAGAGTCGAACCTTGACAAAAGGAGTATTTTGGCAGAATTCAAAACTTTTATCGTCATAGCCAATGTATTCAGCACACATAGGCCTCAAAAATTGGTATCTTTATTTCCTCCTCTAGTGATAAAGACGCTAGCCTATCTTGCAATCTTTGTTTTAATGGTATTTCCTCCTGATTTAGTATTATTGACCCTGCTTTTTATCGAGTGAATCTAACTTGTCCAGTAATTCCTTCTCTTTCTTGTACATCCCTGAGATATTTTTCCCAACCCCTGAGATATTGACGTAATGTTCAGATTTTTGTTTGCCATCTATCCATAGGGTTGTGAATATTTTTTCATCTTCCCAAATTCCCTTGACCATATCCTTGAATCCATCCCTAATCAGCCATCCTGACTCAAATTTAAAGGTAGGTGCACAACGTATGGATGTATCCCCGGAATCTAATAATAAGGGCGAATGATAAGATATTTTCCTGGTTAAAAGTTACTTGTGCTCTTATTCAGTAGAAACTAGGATTATGTCAAGCTTTTCAAATGTAGGATTTTGTAAAGCATTTGCCCACGTATATTGGCGACTAGACATTTCAAGTTCCTTCAAATTTAGTCCATCTATTATAGCATCAAACAGGAATGGCCATCTAGCGTTGAAATTAATCCTTTTATTCTCAAGCAGATATCTTATATGTTGAAATCAACACTATCGAAGTGTGAGCTGTGACACTTCCCCCAGTACCGCCACTGGAGAAATCCGCGGAGGTTCAATATGGGCCTAACGTCGCTAGATTGATCGAGGCTGAAGAACTCGGTGATCACCGATATTTACGTGGTTCGGGCCACCGGAGCGTAAAACTCTACGTCTACGGGGGTGAGTGTTGTATTGCTTGACCGTGTGAGTGTTGGGGGATCGAAGATCGAACCCTTTGCTGGGTGGCCGTCCTGGTCCTTTTATAGTCCAAGACCAATGCAGTTACAATGTGGCCCAGGGCCCGACAGGTGGCCCCGCAGTTTCAGTACCCTATACATGCTCTAGGGTATTTACAGCTACATGTAGTGTCGCTGTCGGTGGAGTTAAGGAGCGCCACCTGACACGTAGGGCGCCTCTGACCGAGTAGATGATGGCGAATGATGACCCCGTCTTGTTGCCGCGTCCCCTCAGTCTGCTGGGCAACACTGTGCTGTTGGGAGGCACTGTACTGCTGTCACGCCTCACCGCCTAGTCTTGTCACCATAAAGACGAGCGGGGCTAGGCAGAGGCGTGCACTTTGCACCATACTTTTGGAGAAGGCGCAAGTCTAGAATGCATGGCCTGACGGCGCACGTCTTCCTTGACTGCCAAGGCCCAAGGCCCACGATGGATCGTGGGACACATGGCGGCTCCGGAACCCTCCTTAGAGGGGTGGTCGGGTCTGGAGCTCAAAGATACGTGGCAGCTCCGGTCCTCACCTCAACAGGGAGGCCAGGTCCAGGGACAAGGACATGTGGCGGCTCCAGAGCGCTCCTCAGCGGGGAAGTCGAGCCCGGATCTTGGAGACTCTTGGAAGCTCCGGACCTCGTCTCAGCGGGGAGGCCAGGTCCAGAGCCAAGGACACATGGTGGCTCTGGAGCTCTCCTCAGCGGGGAGGTCCGGCTCAGAGCCTAGGCACACGTGGCAGCGCCGGACCCTGCCTCAGCGGGTAGGCCTGGTGTGGGATCAAGGACACGTGGCGGCTACGGAGCCCTCCTCAGCGGGGCGGTCTGGCCCGAAGCCTGGGCACACGTGGCAGCGCCGGATCCTGCCTCAGCAGAGAGACCTGGTCCGGGGCCAAGGACACGTGGCCGAGCCAGTAACCGCCTCAACACGGAGGCGGGGTCTGGACTGTCTTCAACCCTCCAAGTGGGGGTACCCGGTCTACAGGGTACCGACAGTGGCCCCTGGATCCACCTCAGGGAAGTGATGACCCCGCAGGTGGGGCCTCCGTCTTTCCTCCAGTGTGGTTACTTTGAACTTACACTTTGGAAGTTGAAGCGGTAGCTAGCTTCTGGCGTAATGGGTGAGTGTCTATACCTGGCAGTTGGAAAGATTGCACGTCCGTGGCGTAATGGCCGTACTCAATAGTTGAAATGCAGCACGTCCTCGGCCCGGTGGACGCGTGTACGCTCTTGACTGGAGGGTCACGGCGACGTGCTCGAGGAGTCATTCCTGGGCATTGATTGTGACGGTTCCTGGGTCAACCGCTGTAGTTCCACCACGCCGCTTTTCATGGGAACCTTCAGAGCCTTGTTGTAGAAACAAAACCCGCCTGACCTCTAGTGTCTAACAGGCGGACCTGGGTCCCACCCATCATTGGGGGTGCGGGCAGCGCGCGACAGTGGCAGCCCAGGCGTCGCACACGATGCTCTACCAAGGGTCACAAGAGTAGTAAAGGAAACCTTTTCGGTGATGGTTCTTCCTTACTTAGTACCTCGTGCCTTGTGATATTCGCCTTGCACCTTTGCACTCGAAGCTTTCGTTCCCAAGCAGAGACAACCACCGCTTGCACCCATGGCGACCGACCTCCGCTCCTCTCGACTCCGCACCAACGACGAACTCGGGCGCATAAGGCGCCTGCTCGGGTGGCAGTCGATCACGCACGACGAAAAGATCCATCGTGGGAAGACCCTGCTCACCGGCATGCGGCCCATCGAGGTCGTCCTCTTCATCTCCTACGTGCTGTCCGGGTTCATGCTCCCGGTGTCGTCCTTCCTCCTAACGTTGCTGGAGGTGTACGGGCTTCAGCTCCAGCATGTGATGTTGCACGCCCTCGCACTAGTGGCGGCCTTCATCCACTTTTGCGAGATGTTAGTGTGCGTGTGGCCCTTAGTGCAGCTCTTCCGGATGCTCTTCTCCTTGCGGGCCTCGCGGAGAAGCACAGGCCAGCTAGGGGCCTACAACTTCCAACAACGAGGGAGGAACTCTACGTTGTACATTGCGCCCTTCTCCCATGCCAAGTGGGAGCACTGAAGGGAGGACTGGGTGATCGCCCAGATGGACGTCCACGACCGCCTAGAGCTGTTGAGCGGCCTTCCGGTCAGCGAGGATGTCGTCGGGGGCGAGATCCCCGACCTGCAGGACGCCTACAAGCCGGTGCTGGAGAGGATAAAGTTCCTGGCGCAGGAGGGCCTGACGTTGCTGATGGTTCTGGCCGACTTCCTATCACACCAGATCACTCCTCTCCAATAGCGCACCCGGCCTGCCTGGCGGTACACCTGGGAGGGCGACCTCACCCGGTTGGAGCGTGGAGCTGGGTCCTCCCCGGATCGGGAGATGTTAGGTGTAATGCTGCAGAAGCTATCCCTCGACCCGATCTCTGATGACTCCATCAATACGCCGGCGAGCTGCCAGCCCATCTGCTTCAACCAGCTGGCGCGATCGAGGTTGCTGAAGGAGTTGCCGACACTGGACGACATCGATGTCGTCGTGCGGCAGGTTGGCGACGCTTCCCGGGGCGTGGAGATCTCCAGTGCAGGCGATGCCAATGATCAGGCGAGGCTTGTGCCAGACCCACTCCTTAACAAGAGGAAGGGGTGGGTGCCGGACAGCGGACCCGCGCCCACGGCGCGCCCTCGCTCACCGCCCAAGGTCGTCGCTTAGTCGAGCAAGGCACCGAAGAGGAAGCTGGTCCGCTCCGACGGGAGCTTCATCTCAGGCCCCCAGGCATTAGGTCCTCAGGGCTCCCGCGACCCTATGTCGGGCTCGGCGGCCGGCACAGATGGCAGTTCTAGAACTGCTACTACCGGGGCAGCCCCGGCGGGTGCAGGGAAGTCGCCCGATGTTGCTGCGGCTTCGAGGAGGGCTCCTGACGCGCCTTCGATGCAGAAGGTCCTTTAGCGCATCACCGACTCCGAAGCCTTCGGTGGGGAAGGTCCTGACGCGACACCGGTGACGACGAAGGTCCCTGCGGCACCGTAGGCTCCGCAGCCAACGAGGGCAGCCCCGTCGTTGGACGCGTGTCCGGCCTCGAGGCCGGCAGCGGGGAAGGCTCCTGCCACACCACCTGCAGTAGCGAAGGCTCCTAAGGTGCCGCCGGCTCTGATGCCGACGGGAGCAGCCCCGGTACCTGATGCGCCTCCGGCCATGAGGTCGGCAGGGGTGAGTGGCTCCAGCCCTTCATGCAAGAAGCTCCACTCTTCGTGGAATTTCCAAGCCTCTAGTTACGACGCAAGCCTATAAGGGTAGGTTGCAACACAATGCAGGATTGTTGGTATGTGTGATCCACTTCAACGCTTTTTCTCGTAGGGCTTCTCCGCAGAGCGCCCCTCCTCCTTCGCAGCCGCCCAGGAGCCAGAGCTCCTTCACCGCTGAGGCTCCAGCGCCGGCGCCGGTGTCGAAGATAGCGCCTGGACCACCTCCGATGCTGAAACCCAGGCCACCAAGGCCAGCCGGCCGGCGGACGCGGACGTTCATGGTGGTGGTGCGGTTGCTCCGAGGCGGGCTGCAAGCCCCCTGCTTCTCCACTGCATGCTGTCGTGGTGGCTGCCCGGAGGATGAAGGGCCGATGGAGGTCACGGCGGTCCCCCTCCTGCAGATGCCGGAGGCAATCTCGCTCCCCAATGCTATGAAGGCGGCCCACTCCAGCGTGGAATAGGTTCAGGAGGTGATCGACCGGGAGTGGGTCGAGCTGAGGTCCGAGCGGGAGCGCTTCCGAGACTGGGGCAACGTGCTGAGGGAGTGGACCCAGTCTGCCCAGGAGAAGGCCCGGACATGGAAAAAGTGGCTGGAGATCATACAGGAGACCCTCGAGTTGAAGGAGGCTACCGTCGGTGATCTCAACAAGAGAGCGGTGAACCTCCTGGTTTAGGCCAAGCAACTCCACGCCGCTAGGCCGACCATGAGGGGGAGCACATGAGGAACCGGCTCCAGGGAGTCTACGAACGGGAGCTCGCCGCTGCGACCAAGGAGGCCTCCCTTGACCGCCGAGCTGCGGAGCTGGCTGCCAAGGAGAAAGAGTTGGCTGCCCGAGAGCAGGAGCTAGCGAGCAGGAACGTGGCCGAGGAGCTGGCCACCACTGCCAAGACAGTTGAGGAGCTCCGGGCTTCTCGTGCCATCGAGGCCAAGAAAGTCTGGAACTTCCTCGGTCGCGCGGAGACAGCGCTAGAGCCCTTCGGCTTCAGTCCTTTGCGCTTCGGCAGTCCGGTGCAGGAGGTGAGTCAAGTGCTCCCTGCTCTAGACTTAGCCGGATCCGAGCCGCTGGCACTGGAGGATGTTGTCGGGGGGCAGCTGGAAGTTGAAGGCAAAGCTCTGGCTCAACAAGTGGCTGAGCATGTGCTCTCATGCTTCCGCAGCTACGACCCTAACATGTCCTTCGAACCAGTGGCGCAGAGCCTCAGTGTAGAGATGTCGGAGGTGACCAAGTCTGCTGTGGAGGAGGTTGTCCGACTTGTAGATGCTAGGTTCCAGAGGCTCTTAGGTCTCAACGGCTCGCCTTCACTACAGGAAAAACACAAATTCATGACGACCAATTTTATTAACGACGGTACTGTCGTTAATAAAATTGTTCACGACGGTGAAAAACAACGGTCGTGAATAATGGTCTTATTTACGACAGCTGACCTAGACCATCGTGAATAATTGTCTTATTCACGACGGTAAGCCATGACCGTCGCAAATAAGTACTTTATTTATGATGGTGTCTGTCCCCGTCGTGAATAAGGGCATTATTCACGACGGTTGCACCGCACCGTCGTAAACATGCCCTAGTAATCCGTCGTGTGGCCGCCCACCCGCCCCACTCATGCGCCGACTCGCTCACCTCCGCCGCTGCACGCCCCGACGCCTCGACGCCGCCTCGCCCGTCGGCCGCCCCAGTGCCCCGCCCCGGCCGCCCAGCGCCACCCCGTCCGCCCGTAGCGCCGCCCCGACCGCCGGCTGCCTCAGCACCCCGCCCCGGCGGCCCCCGGCGCCGCCCGTCCGGCCCCGACCGCCCCGACCTGGCGCCGCCCCGCCCAGGCCCAGTGAGGTTTTTTAATTAGTTTTAATTAATTAGCTTAGTTTAGTTTAATTTAGTTCAGTTTAAATAGTTGTAACTAGGTTAGTTTAATTAGTTTAGTTTGTAATTATGTTTTAATTTGTTTAGTTTAGTTTAATTACATTAAATTAGTTTATTTTAGTTTAGCTTATTCACGACGGCGCATTGGCACCGTCGTGAATAAGTGCCTAACTTACACCCGCGCGCGGCCGCCCCACTCGCTCATTCGACTCTCGCGCCGCCGCCGCTCCCACGCCGCCCGTCCTCGCCCACCGTCGCCGGCTCCCGGCCCCGCTAGCCACAGCCGGCTCCCTGCCCGCCGCCGCTGGCTCCGCCCCGGCCCCGCCAGACGCCGCCGGCTCCCGGCCTCCTCCCTGCCCGCCGGCACCGGCTACCTACCCGCCCCACCTACCGGCTCCCTGCCCGCCCCGACCGCCGGCTCCCTGCCCACCCCGCCCGCCAGCTTACTGTTGTTTAAATTATTTAATTGTTTATGTTGTTTTGAATTTTTCAATTGGATTATAATTAGTTAATTAATTAATTATGAGCGTGTAATATTAATACGTATATTAACGGGTTTCGAGCTGGTCCGACCCGGCACGACCCAACACGGCACGCCCCAACCCGGCCTGACCCGGCACGCCCCAATCCGGCCCGACCCGGCACGACCTAGATGGTTTTAGTCGCAACTTATGTGTCGAGACGAGCACGAAGGCAAACAGCGACAATGACTTGGAACTTTCAACGGTGACGCGTCGCCCCTTTGAACTTTCAACTCTCACCAACTTACCCCCTCTTTCTCGTTCTTTCCTATCTTGTAAATGACTGAAAAATGAAAATGAATAACATAACCTATAGAAATTTATTACCCGTTTCAAATTTATACGTCTCACATGCGAAAGACATGTGAGGTGTGTAGGTTCGGAATTGTCTCTTTTTGGACAGCCTGAGAGTGACCGAGGACTTGCTTTTGACGAGTTAGGTACATGGTCTGGATCTGGATGTGATTTCGACAGTATAACCCTAATGTTCTCTGTTGCACCATTTTTGGGCGTGCAGTTGGAGAACAGTGGGGTTATGCTGCCGAAATTTCGTCCGGATTCGGACACCGTTTCTCGTCATAAGCATGTAACCTCGGTCACTATTAGGTGGGTTTAGAATCTATCTGCCTAGTTGTAGGGGTCGCGACAAGACATAAAAATTTACTAATAATGATTTGTCCGCTTTGAAGGTATAACCTCAGACATGGATGAAGACCGGACTTGGATGTATTCTGGATGGAAAAAGAATGGACATCACTCAGAGGAGTGGTTCACCAAGATAGATGCTTTTATGCAACGAGCTTTTTCATTGTGCAACAGCGGCAAGATGTGGTGCCCATGTACCAAATGTCAGAATGCGAAATTTTTCGATAAGGTGACGTTGACGTTTCACTTGTGTCGAAACGGTTTCATGCAAAAGTATGAGGTATGGTACTTTCACGGTGAGACACGTTCTGAAGCTGTAGAAGATGAAGTGGTGGATGATAGCATGGGAAGCACACGTTTGGTGTGGATGGCTACTTACGTCTGGCTAAATGCATGGTAAATGTGATTACTATTATTTTCAAATATGTTCAAATTATTCATTGTACTAACACATATGTATAGGAGCGCGAGAGCGGTCAGGAACCGACTCTGATTCAGGTCTGGAAGAGAGGTCATAAGGGAAGTGACCCGTCACAGCCTAACCAGTTGTGTTCTCAAGCGGCGTCAGACGCACTGATGAGCTGTTTTGTATTTGTATTGAGTTTTCTTAAATAGTTTTGATGATATTATCTTTCCGTCTTTGTAGGCAAGGTACGGGCAGGAGGCGGAGCGGCTTCGCGGTGAAGGCTTCGATTGGCAGAGCGCGCCAATCATCTCAGAAGCCGCATATGCAACCGGAGCCGGGAAACCTCACGGACGGTAAGTTCTCTTTTTTATTTAATGTCAATGAATTTGAGATTCCAAAATTTAATATTTTTCTTCTTTAGTAGGTTTGTCATCTTCAATGGAGTTGTCGACTCTGAGAAAGGCACGACCTTCCTTGAGTGGCTCTTCATCGCAGCACGCGGGATCAAGACAACCTAGCTCCGTGGAGCTCCAGAGTGTGCGGGACGAGCTCCGTAGGACACAGGAGGAGATCTGGCTAGAAAGGGAGCGTCAAGCCGTGGCAAGCAGGGCTCAGGACGAGTATCAGGCCTCGTTCATGCCACAGATGCAAACGGCAATGCAGACATGTAACGATCATTTTACTTAATATTTATAACATATCAATGATGGTTATATGATAATGTTTTCTGTTCACAGGCTATCGCGGCAGGGCAGCCGGTCGTCTTTCCATATTGGCAGCCCCCACATGAGCCACAAGCCCCGTTTACAGGAGCAGAGGTACAAATTTACTCAAACTTCCACAACATAGCCATATTTGATGAAATTTAGACAAATTTATTAGAATATCACCAAACTTAGTCAAACATAGCCAAAACTAGTTTAACTTGATCAATTCTAGGTTATAATAGGCTCACTTAGGCAAACATGCATTTTTAAACTTATAACTTGTCTAACTACACTTATACAAAACAGGGTGCCCCGATCGAGGCTCACACGCAATCGCCGCAGCTACCAGGAGGATGAAGGCTGAAGGAACCCCCGTACATCACGTGGAGCATCTTGCGATGCTCGTTGTTGGCGCTGGAGTCAAATTCAGAGTGGTCGTAGACGGTATTAAACACCCGCTTGGCGTCCTGGTACTCCATCTCATGCTCTGTGTTGACCTCAGGGTCAGCCTTCTGCTTGCCCTCCCGCTGGCGGGAGGGCGCGCCGTTTTGGCGCTGCCGCTGTTGCAGCTCACGGAAGCGATCCACGAGCTTCTTGATCTCACGACACTTGTAAGTGTCGTGGCGGCTCAAGTTGTGCACCGGGCACCATTGGCCATCGTCACTAACGGACGACTGTCGCAGACGCTTGTCGGCGCGTGGGGTACGGCCCCCACCGGTTGCTGCAGCGGCGACGGTGGGTGCCCCGGCTAGAGGCTTGTCCTTGCCTCCAACCTTCTTCTTATTCTTGATGTTGCCCTGAGCAGCGGCTTCACCGGCACTCCCCGCCGTGGAGGCGGGTTGTGAGTGCCAGTCTCGGCCCTCCGCGGCCCTGGCACACTTGTCAGCCAGGCTGAAGAGCTCGGAGACGTCTTGCACGTCATGCGTGGCTAACTTCTCGAGCATCTTCTTGTCCCTGACGCCCTGCCAGAAGGCGATGATGAGGGAGGCGTTGGAGATGTGGGGAATGGTGTTCCTTACCTAGGAGAATCGATGGATGAAGGTTCGCAATGATTCGCCATCGCGCTGACGCGTGGCGTGGAGGTCGAGCTCGCTGCCGGGGTGCGTGTAGGAACTCTCGAAGTTGGCTGTGAATCTCTGGTACAACTCTTCCCAGTAGGAGATGGAGCCTGCGGGAAGATTCATGAACTATGACCGAGCAGTGTTGGTCAGGGCCACTGGGAAGTACTTGGCCATGACGGCCTCATTCCCTCCTGCAGCTAGGATGGAGGTGGAGTAGATCTGCAAGAACTCGGCGGGGTTGATAGTCCCATCGTACTTCTCCGGCATGTGTGGCTAGAACTTGGGTGGCCAGACCACAATGCGAAGGTGCGGGGCGAGTGACATGCAGCTCCCGCCTGCTCCTAGAGAGACAGGGGTCTGCGCAGAGCGCCCAGCTGGTACGAAAGTCAGGGTGCCATACTCTCCCTCGAGGTTGTGGCGCCTCTCGCGACATCGCTCGATGGTGATGCGGCCATCTTCGCTCACGCGACAACGGTCTAGCTCGACCCTAAGGTCGGCTGTTGCCTGCCTGGCCGTGGTCGTCGCGCGTGTCGTCGCCGTTTCACAGGCCACTGTCGGTGTATATGACTGGGCCTGTGAGGGCTCAGCCCGCTGCCTTCTGTAGGCGGGGGTTTCATGGCAGCGACGACGAGGTGGTTGACATCGTTGCGCCACTGCTCTACCGCCCCTGGGTTGTGGAGAAGAGCGTGTGCTGTGGCCAGCACGCTCTCCGGACTCTTAACTAGTGGCATGGTTGCCGCCGTGGAGGTAGAAGGTTGCCGTGTGGTGGCAGCCATGGGCACGATGATCGTCTTGTCGCCTGGACGGCCAGATCTACCCTCCCTAGAGCGGCAAGTGGCCTCCTCATCCCTCCCCTGAAGTTGGCGGCGAGTGGGGCGAGACGAGCCGGCGATGAAGTGGATGTTCACAATGGTGGTGATGCTCGGTCGTCTAGAGAGCGTGAAAGCACCCTACCAGACACGCCAAATGTCGAAGTGTTAGCTGTGACACTTCCCTCGGTACCGCCAGTGGAGCAGTCTGCGGAGGTTCGTTATTTGGAGGGGCTAACGTCGCTAGATCGATCGAGGCTGAAGAGCATGGTGAACACCGAGATTTACGTGGTTCGGGCAGCCGGAGCGTAAAACCCTACGTCCACGGGGGTGAGTGTTGTATTGATTGCGCGTATGAGTGTTGGGGGATCGAAGATCGAACCCTCTGCTGGGTGGCCGCCCCGGTCCTTTTATAGTCCAAGGTTGGGGCAGTTACAATGTGGCCCGGGGCCCGACAGGTGGCCCCGCGGCTGTCCGTACCCTATACATGCTCTCGGGTATTTACAGTTACATGTAGTGTCACTGTCAGTGGAGTTAAGGAGCGCCGCCAGACACATCGGGCGCCTCTGACCGAGTTGATGATGGCGAATGATGACCCCTTCTTGTCGTCGTGTTCCCTCGGTCTGCTGGGCAGCACTGTGCCGTTGGGCGGCACTATACCGCTGTCACACCTCGTCGCCTAGTCTTGTCACCGTAATGACGAACGGGATTGGGCGGAGGCGTGCACCTTGCACAATACTTTTTGGGAAGGTGCGAGTCTTGAATGCGCGGCCTGACAGCGCACATCTTCCATGACTTCCAAGGCCCACGATGGATCGTGGGACACATGGCGGCTCTGGAGTCCGCCTCAGCGGGGAGGTCGGGTCCGGAGCTCGAAGACACATGGCAGATGTGCACCTTACCTCAGCGGGGAGGCCAGGTTCGGGGCCAAGGACACATGTCGGCTCCGGAGCCTCCTCAGCGAGGAGATCGGGCTCGGAGCTCGAAGACACATGGCAGCTCCGGACCTCACCTCAACGGGGAGGCCAGGTCCGGGGACAAGGACACGTGGCGGCTTTGGAGCTTTCCTCAGCGGGGAGGTCCGGCCCGGAACCTGGGCACACGTGGCAGCGCTGGGCCCTGCCTTAGTGGAGAGGCCTGGTGCGGGGCCAAGGACACGTGGCAACTCCGGAGCCCTCCTCAGCGGGGAGGTCCGGCTCGGAGCCTGGGCACACGTGGCAGCGCCGGACCCTGCCTTAGCGGGGAGGCCTTGTCCGGAGCTAAGGACACGTGGCCGAGCCAGTGCCTGCCTCAACAAGGAGATGGGGTTTGTTCTGTCTTCAATTCTCCACGCGGGGGTACCCAGTCTGCAGGGTACCGACAACCACCAATAAGAAATGGCAGACATTCTTTTTGTCGGTACCTGAGATATGGGGTACCCCCGCGCACAGGGTAAAATGCCTAAGGAACTCGCCCTTCTCCGCGGGGAGAGCTCCGAAGGCGCCACGCGTCCGGCGGGGCCGGACCTCCCTCTCCTCAGAGGAGAGCTCCGGGCCCGCCGCGTGGCATACAGAAGCCGGACCTCCCCCTCCACGGGAGAGAGGTCCGAAGGCGCCGCGTGTCCAGCGGGGCCGGACCTCCCTCTCCTTAAAGGAGAGCTCCGGGCCCGCCACGTGGCCAGCAGAAGACGAGCCTCTCCCTCCACGGAGAGAGGTCCGGAGGCTCCACGTGCCCCGCGGGACTGACCCTTCTCTTCTCTGAGAAGGGCTCCGGGCCCGCCACGTGGCAGCAGAGCGACGCTGCCTGCCCCGAGCGATAGGCAGCGGGCATAAATACGCCCCATACCTTGCCCGTACAAGGTATTCAAGGCCCGCGTCTTCCCAAGACGCGGAGACGCGGAGCACGCTTCTGTCAGGTGCCGTTGCGCCCAGTCGCATCACAGACTGACGCGCGGTGTCAGAACCTGTCAGCCAATAAACACCGCGACAAGACAACCCATGCCGCCTGCGCCGTCATCAACCGCTACGACTGGCATGCGGCATGGGCAGGGCAGCAAGATGAAGACTCAGAAGCCTTCGACCAGAGACAACTACCGGCATAACTGCAGATACGGTAGATAATAGACAATCTTCCCGGGACCACCTGTCGGGTCCCGGCTCCCCTTGTAAGCCGCCCGAGTCTTGGACTATAAAAGGCTCAGGTAGGCGTCGATAGCAAGGGTTCGCATTTTGCAACTCATACGCTAGCCATACACTCTCAAGCTGTAACTCACCCCCAAGCTTAGGCCTCCGGCCCTGAGCAGCAAGCAATACAGCGAGCTCCATAGCTCGCCGTGGACGTAGGGTTTTACGCTCCGGCGGCCTGAACCACGTAAAACTCGCCGTGTCAAGCTCTTACTAACTCGTTCCATCCGCGCAAGCTCTCCGCTAGGAACTAGCCCCTCCGAAAAAAGAACCTCCGCGGGCTGCCCAGTGCAGGCCCGGGGGAAGTGTCGACCGCACACTTCGACACTTTTGAACACATATTGACTAATTCCACAAGGAAAAATTCCTTGAATTGAGGTTATGCCGGTCCATAGACTAATATGAGAGTGCCCATTTGAAGCTATTAATTTTATTACATAAGTGAAATTTTCACATAAAAAACTCCCTCATCAATTGCACCAATATGAAATACATTTAAATCTATTCCTAGTAACATACCACCAGAACGACCTCGTGATTCTTTACAATACCATATATAGTCCTTACCAGCACATAGGTTTTTTAGAAAAGACGGGGTGAAATTATTTGCACCCCTCTCCGAAATACCTATGAAGCTTAAATTGAGTTCCTTTATGAGGTCTGAAATGAATCTATGTTTCCTTGGATTCCTAAATCCATCATAGTTCCAAAAAACACCCTTCATTTTATCTTATTGTATGAGTACTGACCTTCCTAAGCAAACTGGGTATGTTTACCACTTTAGAAGTACAATCATTTGATCACTGCTTGGATCCATCACCTCATCTATAATATCAACACAAATATGATTGAGTATAAATCTATCCAGTTCTTCTTCTTTGGCCATTTGTTTTTCTTCTTTTTTCTAAAACATCTTGTTTTACATCAATTACTACAGTATTTTTCATCCTATCATGTTCCATATGTTTCAATGTATCTATAGCTAAAAAGATGCTATTTTTATTCTCCCCTGCCCTTATCCCAATACTGTTTATTTTTTCATTAATAGCAACATTTGAAAATTGAGTAAATGAAGTAGAGTCCTGACCTTCATTGTATGCTTTCATATTCTCAGCTTTCTCTAGTGTAGATTCATCAATGGAGGATGCCCTCCTCTTGCTTCGGCGTGTGACAGAGTTTGTTGGTGAAGCCTCAGGTACGGCCGCCAACTAAACCTCGACTGGGAAATCTGACACTACCTCCATTTTACTCTCCTCATCTGATTCAATCAGAGAATCTATATGTGTCTTCCATTCTTCACTATTTATTAGATCACTTACTGGAGAATCCAGCACTTTCTCGTCCTCATGAGCAGTACTATTGTCCTCACCCACATTTACATTCTGAAACTGAACTACGTTTTGTGACAGTTCTTTCGGCCCTTTATCATCCACTGCGACCAAAGGTAGAGCTATCTGATAAGGCTGGCAGTTAGATTTTTTTGGAATGCCATCAGAATTAAATCCACCACTCGATCTAGTATCACTTTTTCCTGATCCAGTTTTATACCTAGTTCCTTTATTCCTATTATTTTGAACCTCATCTTCCTTCTGTTGATCTCCATCATCACTGAAGTCAAAATCCATGTCCATCGGTTCAGGATTATCACCACCATTATTTTCCAACCTGAACTTCAGCTCATACAGAAAATCTCCTATTACCACATCAACAGAGTGCGGAATCAGATTAGGGTCAAGGGCCATAACATGAAATCTGCATATCCCATGCTTCCTTGTAAATGACATATCTACATCTTTAGTTACCCCTAGCAAAGAGCCAACAGCCCAAATTATTATAAATTCTCTCAGCTCCTGGTTTAGACCAGTACATTGTATCCACACCTTCGGCAACTCAGCCTTTGCTTCAGCTCCTCCTCCTCTCTCTTCAATTTTTAATTTAGCATTGTTAACCTTGGTTTGTACAACACTCCAATCTACGATCCTTTGAAACTCCACCCTACAAACTACTACAACAACAACAACCAAGCCTTTATCCCAAGCATGTTGGATAGATTAGACATGAAACCCAACAATTTTATTTTTTATTTTTTTAAAATAAAGTAAAAGAGAGGAAGAGATATAAGTGTAACAAGAAAAAAAGAAAAAAAACTAAGATTGAGGCACATGAATTGCTACTTTCCAC
The DNA here is from genome assembly GCA_030760725.1 of Neostapfia colusana. Classification (NCBI taxonomy): domain Eukaryota; kingdom Viridiplantae; phylum Streptophyta; class Magnoliopsida; order Poales; family Poaceae; genus Neostapfia; species Neostapfia colusana. Next base: position 63,607,656 of record JASWHV010000015.1, read on the forward strand.
GCAGTCCTATGATGAGCTAAGTCTCTGGATAGATTCCAATCCCTCAAGTCTCGTTTTGCCCGCCTTCTCCCAAGTCCTCTACATTCCATGTCCATCTTGCAGGAATAAGCCTCTCTAGTTCGGATATCACATTCAAAACAATCAGATTTCCTTCTATTACACGAATCACAGCCGACTTTACTTCATTTTTTGTTCTCTAAGCCTGAGTATATGTGGGATATAAAAGAACCCCAAACTATCAACTGCAAAATCGCATATAGTTGCATTCTGCTTAACAGCCCTAGAAATAGGACACTGGGCCTTTTCGTGATCCTTGCAATCACATATTTCGCAATACATTTCTCTTGAACATTCATGCATAGTATGACCTTTTGTATAACATCTGTAGCAATATGGTTTATTTCCATCGCCTTCCTTTATTCCTTTTGATTATGATTCAGGTATTTCCTCAGCATTTGCCTTTGACATTCCCTTGATTTGTTCCATCTTGGATGAAGACATTAATTCCTTACTGTGTTATCTTCCTGAAGCGACATATCATTTGTTACTGATTGTGATATACCTGCTATTGAAGCTATCGCTTGTTGTAACATAGATTAGATGCCGCCTGAACATATGTTACTTGATTGTTGAGTACCCTTAATTTCTCCTGAACTTTGTCTTGCTTCACTGACCCGCGATCTGATGTTTCCTCTAGCAATTGACTGTCCCCTACCAAATCGAGATTGAAAACTGCCTCTTTGATTACCACTTCCTCTACTCATATTGTTCCTTCCACCAAATTGACGACCATAATAATACATGCCAATAACCCTACCCCTGTAATCTCCTCCACCATATCCCGGATAAAACGACCTTGGAATCCGTCTCTGTTTATGTAATTCCCTTGTCCATGCTTCTCCCCCCTCCTCGACCAGTTACTCTTGCACGCTGTAGACCACTACCACCATTATTGTCCATCGCAAGACGAGCGACGTTGGCGTAGGTTTGTGTGTGGATGGTTTTCTGAGTCACATGCGGCGCCCTAGGGATCAACGAGGGTGATATACCAGTTCTAGCGAACAGAGCCACTAGGCCTTCAACAGGCCGGTAAGGCATCGCCGGACTGATATACAACCTTCTTGGACTTTTTACTTTGTACCCAACACTTCTCTGATCCATAATAACTGCCTTATTTGAAACTCCAGATTGTAATTTTGAATCCCCAACGGCTTTGTTTGCGTCAGATAGAATTGCCGGCAATTCACCTCCGCATCACCTTGTGAATCATCATAATAATGCGGATTTTTCGGATCCTCAACACCATGAATATGCTAAGATCTCGACGATGCTGCAATCGCAATCTCAATTGCACGAGCCATCTTCTCCGCACATAAATTTTTTTCAGCTGGATCATCTTTTTTGTAATTCTTTTCAACAGCCGGAGCTAATGTCAATCTGTGAATCCTCATTTTATCTTTCATTGTTACCCCTCTTCTATTCTGCCTAATTCATCTGCGGAATCCTTGAAGGTTTTCCTCTCAATATAATTAGTTTCAACTAGACTCACCAGAGACTGGTTGGTGTAGTAGCCGCACCCTCCTGAAGATCGACGAAATGACGCCTCGCCAATCCTCCACCCGACGACCGTCAGAGGCCGTAAAGCGGAGTTAGACCAGATTTAGTATATCTTCGCCCTTCCCCACTTCAGTATAAGCTTCGATGTCGATGAGGATTCGGAGTCGACGGCGGTGGACGGCTAGGGCGGTGGTATCTGCGAAACGGCAAGGACGGCAAGGGCAGCGCGGACGGCGAGGGTGGCGAGGGTGCCGCTGGCTACGAGGGCGGCAAGGGTGGCGCGGGCGAGGGCGGTGAGGGTGGCGAACACCGAAGCTGCCCATGCAGCAACGTGATGAATTTTTGTACGGTCTAGTCAGGGACATAGTACGATGTCTAAGGGGTGTGTCAACTACCTGAGCTACAGCGAGCTTGGTAAAAAATTAAGCCGGGCTCATGTCTAAGGGGTGTCAGCTCGAGCTAGGCTCAATAAGTCTTGTTAAACAATTAGGCTCAGCTCGTATGAGCTCGAGAGTCTCTTTTAAACAACAAAAATAAATAATATTTTAAAAAATAATACCAAATAATGTTTATAATATTAAACTTTTCTAAACTAGTATTATCGAGCTCGAGCTCGTCAGGCTCACGAGTTTGGACTTAAGCTCAAATTCGGCTCGTTTATTTTCTAAGTCGAGCTCGAATTGAGCTTTTAACGATCCAAATTCGAATAGTTCACGAGGCTCGAGCTTCATTGACAACCTTAAATAGTGGTAGTGTAAAATAAACTTGTAAATACAGATTGTTTGAAGTGAACTTGCAGGATGTGAATACAATTATCTTTGATGAATGATGTGTTTATTTAAAATATTACTATATTTTGGAATAGAATTTAGATATGTGAAATATTAGCACCAAATTTGAATCTTGAATTTTGGTGCTAAACACTATGATTTGAATTTTGGCGCTAATAGTTTTTTTAAAAAAATATGTTCATCTATGGTGGCGGGCATGATGACATCAGTCGTTCGTCACTGAAAGAGAGAATAATAATGTTCTCTCCTTTAGTAACAAGCAGTTGACGTCAATGTGTCGTATCATTGAAGGTCATTTTCAATGGCGGAACACAGGGCCCGCTCTAGCCATATTTCGAGTAATGAGGGCTTAGTGATAGATGCCGTCCACATCACTACAAGCGCCCATTGGCCTTTTTTAGTAATGTGACCCTCTCGGCAATTCAACAAAGACATGTCTTTAAATTCAAGCTCTTTAATATGGCTTTCATCACACTCCTGACAAAAAAGATTGATACAACTCAAATCAAGAATGATATACACATAAGCCTGATTCATAGTTTGGCCAAATTTGGGGCAAAACTAATGGCAAACAGACTTGCACCGCTGCTGCCCAGCAGGTTTCAGTCAATCAGAGTGCATTCATAAAGTGGAGGAACATGCAAGACAATTCTATTGGTGCAACAGATGGCCAGATGCCTAGCTACATAGGAATAAGGAGGCCCACACTACTACAGAAAACATTTTACAGACGGCTATAAATATATTATCACAATCGGTTTTAAAAACCGCATGTGACAAAGCGTTTGTGAAAATGACCTATTTTCACAGCGACATTAATGTAGCATAAATAAAAATTTGAAAATATAGGATATATACAATGTAGCATTAATAAAAATTTGAAAATATAGGGATATATACAATGTAGCAAGACATACCTTTTGGAGACAAGAATCTTTGAAAATATTCTAAATTTAGCTTAATTATAATTCTTGATCTTCTAAATCCTTTAAAATTCGTGCAGAACCTAAATTCAAAAATTAAGACCTCAAATTACACCCCAAGGAGAAAAAACAAAACAAGATCATAGACTTACCTTATGGAGAGACAAATCTTTGATATAAACTCTAATCTAACTCTTAGCTTTGTCCAGATCTACAAATGCAGGAAATTTGGTGCAGAATATAAATTACAAATTTGAGGCCTTAAATCACATAAAAAAGAAATGGAAAATGAATCATAAGCATATAATAACAATAAGAAGACTTACCTCTAAAAAGATTTGGAAACAAAACCGTCCGCCGCAAAATATGGAAAAATATCGTCCGTCGCGGTTGTAGCTAGCTCAGCCGCGCTCGGACAGAATCTGTGAAGGCTATATATACACTTTTTTCACAATCGGTCGATATAATTAAGAAACTGAAGGTGGTAACTATAACATCGTAAGCGGTTCCAAACAAAGAACGCTTGTGAAAACATGTGTATTTTCACAGGCGACCCGTGAGAAAAAACCGCCTTAGATATTGTCCATTATCATAGGTGGTTTTCTATAACGACCGTCTGTTTTAACAAGTCTATTTTCATAGGCGGTTGTTTATCCAAAACCGCTTAAGATATTGTTTATTTTCACAGGTGATCTTTGTCTAAGGTCGCTTATGGAAATCTTGATGTTTTCAGAGGCGGTTGTACTGTCAAGAACGCCTGTGATACCTAATTATCACATGCGGTTTTTTATTCATTGGACATTACAAACGTTTTTTTAAATGGACCGCCTGTACAAGAAATGGGAGGCGCCTGTGAAAATATTTTTTGTAGTAATGCCATTAGTCTTTGAAGTTTGATATTTCAAAGAATTTTGATTTGATTTATTGGTTTCTATTCAAAGTGCTGCAGCACTTGGCCTTTGGAAGGCGCTGGTGCAATCCCCTATGCTTGTTGCTCTCTACCTCTTCCAATATTGGTCAATGGAGAGCCGGTAGAAGTGATCACACATCTCTGTGAACTTATGCCAGGTGACCCTTTGGCATTAGCAGGTTCACCTTCGCTTTGTGGCCAATACTCATTCAAGTACCTGCTAATGCCATGGCATGTTCATAGCTGTGGAATCTATTGTTGGAAATGGGCTCAACACCAGGTTCTTGACTGATAGGTGGTTCCAAAGGCAAAACCATTTGTGAAATTGTGGCTATCTTCCATCTAAAAAAATTGTGGCTATCTTGTTCAGTTTGATCTCTAAGCGTGCATCCAAGCACTCTGTTGCTGAGGGAAGGAGATGGATTGCAGAATCAAAGGAGCACCCACTATTTGGATCCTGATTGAATACCTGCAAATTTGGATTTGGTGGATGGTTTTGTACTTCAACCGGAGGTGGATGATCATCATCGTTGTGGCTTCACTCAATCCGGTGGCTACACCGCCAAATCCGTATACAAATGCTTTCTCCCATGTGTCCATCAGGTCTGCCCCATGGAGACGTATTTGGAAGTCTTGGGTGCCATTGAACTGTGAGTTTTTCATTTGCTTGGCAATCAATGGTTGCAGCTGGATGGTCGATAGGTTGGCCAAGCGTGCCCTTCCCCATCCCGTAGCCTGTCCCTTCTGTGACCAAGCGGAGGAGACGATACAACACCTACTGGTTTCTTGCGTACTCGCTAGGGAAGTTTGGGCCACCATCATTCAGAAACTGAACTTGTTTGGCTTAGTGCCTCAGCCCAATGTTGGCAGGTTCCATAGCTAGTGGTATACCAATCAAGGGAAACCAAAAGAGCTAAAGCAAGGGCCCAATTCGCTAATCATCGTGGTGGCTTGGGAGATATGAAAACACAGAAATAATTGCATTTTCAATGGAGTATAACCGAGCATTCCAGCAATGAGTGATCTCTATGCTGTTTGACATGGATGACTAGAATACAAACAACTTTTTAGTGTAACCATATAAAAAAATCTATTAGGTCAAACGATCTTCATCATACTTTACTGTTTTTTTTTTCATTTAAATCCTTCTATCTGGCAATACAAATTGAGAAAATAAAGTATGGATATGTTGCCATATGGAACGACTAAAGTGAAAAAATTATTGACGTAGGATGGAGCTACATCTCTTGGTGAGGTGCTCCTCCAATTATCAGTAGGCTCCTAGATTTCTTGGGAGTGGGTCGCTCTATTAGTTAGCTTCTAATTGTCTGTTTTTTCTCTTGTGAGCTCCATAGTGGGGTGGCGTGTGAGTGTGTTCAGGGTATAAGGAAGAGGATAGCCTTCTCTTGTACTTCGTTCTTATTCTTTTTTTTTTTCCGTAAGTCCTACTTCGTTCTTATTCTTCTTTATAAAATAAAACACGACTCTCCTGTGTTTTCAAGAAAAACTGTTTGATACATACCCAAGATGTGAACCTCTTCATCAGTGGACAAGAATGCCCTCAGAATACGGATATATAAAAAAACGACACAGAATGATTACGTAAAAGTTCGTAAAAAGGAACTATGTGCACATAGTCCAATCTGCCCCTCCTTGGATCACGGATGAAAAGCTAGAGAGGAATAAAAGGTTGTCACACCCGGTTTTCCATAAGAAACACCGAGCGTATTCTCACATGTATGCCAGGATCAGTTGATTCATACATGTGCCGACAAGAGTGTAATATCATTATATTACAAGCCAAGTTCAACGTACATAATAATATTACATAATTGTTCATAAAATATCAACTATTAGTACCAATACATTAAGCAAAACAGCGGAAGACTATGTCATGGTTGCTCCATCTCCACAGGCGTTGCCCGGGGGTTTCGCCAACCTAGAATAACTCCTCGGGATCGAAGTATTCCTCGTCGAAGTCTATGTCTTCATTTGCACCTGAACCAACATATGATATCCAACAAAAGCAAGTTTGAGTACCGAAGGTACTCAGCAAGTGTAGGAAAGAATGTTATGAAGGCCAATAGCAAGGGAAGGCTAACATGGTTAAGCACTATGCATTAATCCTAAGCCTTAGCTTTGATTAGCAACCTATCTTACTAAGTGTTAATCCCACCATCATCATAATTAAGTCATTAATGTTAGGTTACACCATCCAACAACCTCTTTTGACTCACATCCATGTTTCTCTAATCATGGACAAGTCCAAGCCGCTCTTGACCGTGAGCACGGCTGTCATGACAGTTTGTTTCTCTGCAGAGATTGTACCACTTTACCCACAAGTAGTGATTTCATCCCCTGTTGCCAGGTGGACTAAGAAACCTCCCTGATATCCGTGGTTGCAAGCCACATTACACACTTCCTTTGGTGTGCGATCAGGAGATCACTACATGGCCTTTACAAAGGGTCTACCGGCAAGTACAAGCCCACTGAGGTTTCACCGCTATAGTTCCTGGGAGTAACCCTCCCCTACAAAAGCCCCCTCTTGAGCCTTGCAGTTCCCAGGGCAGTCAAAAATGGACTCCCATTCCCCGCACCATCCAAACACTCATACTATACCGGCAAACTCCTATTTAATTGGCCAAGCTGCCCCATCTCAGTCTTGTGGTGGCACTGTAAAGCCGGGTTAACTGTTCCATGAACCGGTCCTTAGAATCTAGGACAGGCACTAACTCATTCCCGAGTCTCGTGCACGAAGCACCAACCAAACAACCAGCCTGTCTAGATTCATAACCACATGACACATACACTTGTGTCTTTCATATAATGCACAAGACTAGTATCAACTACATTTCATTCATCTCTAAAGTTCTAAGCATGGCTAAGCACATAAAATGATAACCATCAAATCCTATCTAATTCCCTCCATGGTTTTGCAAGGAAAGATAAAGCAATGAAACTAGGGAAACATCCTACACTGGGTTTCATATTAAAGACATCATGCAAATAATCTAACTATTCATCCTAGAATAGGAACAAAGTGATCAAGGAACACTTGCCTTTGAATGTAGAGGGATTTACTTCAAACTCTTGATCTTGAAGATTGGGAATTAGTTCTTGGGTTGGTTCTATCCATGCATTTGCACCCACAAAACAGTAACAAACATGCAATAAGTTTCATATCAAATCATTTCAATCACATAGATTTAGTTACACACATGCAACTATTGACTTCTTGTCATTTTATGTGAGTTAGAAGGAAAATATGTTTCAATTGTTTACCTATATCCTTTGATTTTACTATTGCCACATTTAAACCCTCATTTTCAGTTTGTGGGATGATCTGAATAAATTTTAGAGTTTTATAGTTATTTATGTTAATTGTTGTAATTAATTAAATCCTAGAAAATCATTTAAATTATTATTATAATGATTTCAGAACTCATTTTTCTTATTTTCTGCACTTCAGAACCTATTTAAGCATTTAGGACAGTTTCCAAAATTTTTTTTAATATATATTATTTTTATCCATTTTTCAGTATTTATTTAATAATTAAAAATACATTTTCAGTTATTTAAATAATTATTCTGGACTACAGAAACTTAAAATGCATCAAAACACAAAGACAGAATATTATTGTGCTGTTTAATAAATTCCTACAATTTTTCTGATATTTTATATTATTTTTATCTAAATTTTCAGAATTATTTGTCACTATATAATTAATTTCAGTCCTTAAAACTAATTACTTTCAATTTCAGATTTAATATTCTGGTCAGAATGTTTAAACATGATTTTTAATAAGTTTCCAACATTTTTCAGAAATTATTTAACCTAATTTGAATAATTTCAGAATCAAATTCAAACTTTTAAAACCGATTTGGGTCAATTTGTGATAGTTACAAATTTTCTAGGGTTTAAAGTGAATTTATAAAACTGTTTAACTAATTTGCAAATCACACAGGGGCTAATTGGTTAATTCATAATGAATTTCCAATTTTCCATAAGCCTAGGGTCAATTCTGTGAATCTCAGGGGTTATTTCCTAGTTATTTAAATCTCCAGGGACCCCTCTGTGAATTTCCTAACGTTTATAACTGTTTTGAATGTGGGCCGTTGGATCTGAGATCAACGGCCCAGATTAAAAGAATCGAACCGGTATCGGTTCTTTTAATTTTAACCGTTTAATTCAGATCCGAGGGCTGAGAGGCGGCCACGTCGCCTCCCCCCCTTCTCCTTCGCGGCTGGCGGCTGCGCGCGCCGGCGAGCGGCGGCGGCCTCGCCGGAGGTTTCTGTTTTTCGCCGTTTCTCCACTATTTCTCGATCTACTCGCACCAGAAGAGAGAGGGGAGAGTGGGAAACTCACCTAGGGTGATTTTTGGACCCAGAAACGGCCGGAGAAGCGTGCTCGACGGCGACCGAAGGAGATCTCCGGCGATCTTCGATGTCAGCGCTTCCCAGGCGTTTTCCTTCAAAGATTTTCGTCGGGATCGGTCTCTGGTACTCGGGGAAAGGCTCAAAGGGTGTTAGATCCGAAATTCGACGTGTGTTTGTGGAGAATTGAAGAGGAGGGTGGTTTTCCCGATCGGGGCGAACTGTGCGGTTTCTGAGGGTGGAAATGGCCGGGGATCGGGGGTATTTGTAGAGGGGAAAGAGGGGCGGTTACTGGGGCGCCGGTTGGGGAAGGGGCGCGACAAATTTGGCACATGGCCGAAGTTTTACTCACATGTGATAATGGAACGGAATTGAGAGGGAGAGAGCAGGGGGCGGTTGCTCGGGGTAGGAGGCCGTCGGCTGGGCCCTGGGGCAACGGGGAAAGGAGGAGGGGTGAGGGTTATGTCCCATTCTTGCAACATTCGGGTGTTACAAACTCTACCCCCCTTAAGAAAAATCTCGTCCTCGAGATTGGGTTTATAGAGGAAATAGATCAGGAAATTGTGATCTGAGTTCATCTTCCCTTTCCCATGTAGCTTCTGTCTCGGAATGATGTTTCCATTGAACCTTATGCATGCGAATTATTTTGTTTCTTGTGACCTTTTCCATTGTGTCAAGGATTTTGACGGGGTACTGGGTATATGAGAGGTCTTCCTGTATATCTAACTCATCCATTGGCAGTTGTTCTTCTGGTGTTCTCAAACACTTCTTGAGTTGTGATACGTGGAACACATCGTGTACATCCGACAACCGAGATGGTAACTCCAACTGATATGCTACTTCTCCTTTGCGTTCCAGTACCTTGAATGGTCCGATATACCGAGGTGCTAGCTTTCCTCTTACTTTAAATCTCTTCAGTCCACGCATGGGTGACACCTTGAGATACACATAGTCTCCCACTTTGAAGACTAATTCTCTTCGCCTTGTGTCTGCATAGCTCTTTTGTCTTGTTTGAGCTATCTTTAGATTATTGCGAATCTCTCTGACTTTCTTTTCGGCATCTTTTAGCACTTCAGGTCCAAACACCTTATTCTCTCCTATTTGATCCCAAAATAGTGGAGTTCTACATCTCCTTCCATATAGGGCCTCAAATGGGGACATTTTCATACTTGCTTGGTAGCTATTATTGTAGGAGAACTCTGCATACGGCAAATTCTTATCCCAACTCCTACTATTTTTGAGAGCACAAGCTCTGAGCATATCTTCAAGAATTTGATTGGTCCTTTGAGTCTGCCCATCAGTTTGTGGATGATATGCAGAACTGAAATTTAATCGAGTCCCCATAGACTCATGTAATTTCTGCCAAAACCTTGAAGTGAACTGTGTACCTCTATCTGATACTATCTTTTTGGGTACACCATGTAGGTAGACTATTCTTGACATATATAGTTCTGCGAGTTTGGAACCATTATAATTTTCCTTCACTGGAATGAAGTGAGCAACTTTTGTCAATCTATCCACTATCACCCAGATAGAATCATACCCTGTTTGTGTTCTGGGCAAACCCACTATAAAGTCCATCCCGATTTCTTCCCACTTCCATTCAGGTATCTTTAGTGGTTGTAATAGCCCTGCAGGTCTTTGATGTTCTGCTTTGACTAGTTGACATGTGTCGCACAATGCCACATGCTCTGCAACATCTCTTTTCATTCCATACCACCAATACCTTGTCTTAAGATCATGATACATCTTTGTACTTCCAGGATGGATAGAATAGTCAGAATCATGAGCTTCTTTTAATATTAACTTCTTTATTTCCTTGATGTCTGGTACACATATTCTTTTACCATGCCATATGATACCGTTCTCATCTTCTCTAAATCCCGGGGCCTTGTTTTCTTTGATCAACTGCTTAATCTCTTTAATCTTTTCATCATTCTTTTGACCATTCCGTATATCTTGTTCCAGGGTTGAATCAACTTCCATTGCTATAGCTCCTGTATGATTCACCAAGCATAAGTTGAGCTTTACGAACTCTTCACATAGTTGGGGTTGTAGATCTTTTATGGTCAACATGTTAACATGTGTCTTTCTGCTCAAAGCATCTGCAACCACATTAGCTTTTCCAGGATGATAGTTGATCCCCACATCAAAATCGTTAATGAACTCCAACCATCTCCTTTGCCGAAGGTTTAGATCAGGTTGAGTGAAGATATACTTCAAGCTCTTATGATCGGTATAGATCTCTGTTCTTTTACCCATTAGGTAATGTCTCCATAACTTCAATGCATGCACAACTACTGCCAACTCTAGGTCATGGGTAGGATAGTTCTTCTCATGCTTCCGAAGTTGTCGGGAAGCATAGGCAATGACATGTCCTTCTTGCATAAGTACACATCCTAACCCTTGCCCTGATGCATCACAATATACGGAGAATGATTTCTCCATATCAGGCATAACCAAGACTGGGGCAGTTGTTAACTTCTTCTTTAATTCTTGGAAGCTTGATTCACACTCTTGAGACCATATGAAAGCAGCTCCTTTTTCCAACATCTTTGTGAGTGGCTTGGCTATTTTTGAAAACCCTTCAATAAACCTTCTATAATAGCCTGCCAATCCTAAGAAGCTTCGGATCTCCCCAACATTCTCTGGTGTCTTCCACTTTTGCACACCAGATATCTTTTCTGGGTCTACTGCGATTCCTCCTTCAGAGATGATATGTCCCAGAAAAGCAACTTTCTTAAGCCAAAATTCACATTTACTAAATTTGGCATAAAGTTGGTTTTCCCTTAGCTTTTGTAAGACTATTCTGAGGTGCTCTTCATGTTCTTTCTCATTCTTTGAGTATATGAGGATATCATCAATGAACACCACTACGAACTTGTCCAAGTATTTCATGAACACCTTATTCATAAGGTACATGAAATATGACGGAGCATTTGTTAGTCCAAAAGGCATAACTGTATATTCGTACAGTCCATACCTAGAAACAAATGCCGTCTTCGGAATATCCGATTCCCTTATCCTTAGTTGATGATATCCGGAACGGAGGTCAATTTTGGAGAATACACATGCACCTCTTAATTGATCAAACAAGTCCTCAATACGAGGTAAAGGGTACTTGTTTTTGATTGTCACTTCATTGAGGGCACGGTAATCTACACATAACCTCTTGGTTCCGTCCTTCTTTGGTACAAATATGACCGGAGCTCCCCATGGTGAGGAACTGGGACGGATATACCCTTTCTCCGATAACTCTCGGATATGATCCTTGAGTTCTGCTAGTTGTTGGGTATCCATCCGGTATGGTCTTTTATATATAGGAGCAGTACCAGGTATTAGTTCTATAATGAACTCTACTTCTCGATCCGGTGGCATACCTGGTAACTCCTCGGGAAACACATCCTGGAATTCATTGACCACCTTTATGTCCTCAATAACTACTTCAGTTTTGTTGAGTTGAACATTCCCAGAGGGTACTTGAACAGATGTGAACTCAACCTTAGTTCCATCCGTATGAGTTAGTTCCACTGTCCTTGATGAGCAATGTATAATTCCTTTGTACTTGGTTAACCAGTCCATCTCCAAGATAATATCTATTCCTTGTGATTCTATCACAATAAGGTTTGCAAGGAATTCTACTCCATTGACTCCTAGCTTTACCTTGGGACATATTTGTTTTGTCTTTATTTCTCCTCCAGGAGAATTCACTAATAACACTCGATTCATAGATGTAATTGGTAATTTGTGCTTGGTTAAGAATTCCTTGGCTATGAATGAGTGTGTTGCACCCGAGTCAAACAGAATGGTAGCAGGATGAGTGTTCCCGGAGAACATACCAATCACCACATCTGGTGCCTCCTGTGCTTCCTCCATCGTCACATGATTCACCTTGCCACGCACAAGATTCTGTGCCTGAGGTGGCTTCTTGTTGGGGCACCGGTTGGCATAATGTCCCGTTTCTCCGCAGTTGAAGCATTGCCCCGTGACCTTGTTCATGGGTGCCTTGTTGCTTGTTTGTGCATTTTGAGGGTTTGGCCCTGCAGGACGAGGTTGAAAGGCAGGGCGTTGTTGCTGCACTTGTGGTCTCTGCTGTTGTGGTTGGAAAGTTGGGTTCCTAGCAGCAGGGTTGTAGTTCCTCTGAAACTGATTGGGAGCTATAGGTCGATTCATTGCTCCCGTCGGCGGTGATGAGAAACGGGGCCGACTGTTGCTGCTAGAAGCCTGTCCTTGCCAATTCATTTTCCTCTTTCGTTCTTCGACCAACTTCTGTCTTTTCCTCTCCACTATGAAAGCCTTGTTGATGAGTTTTTGGAAACTTTCATAGTCACTTGAAGACATAGCATACTGTATCTCTGAGTTCAATCCCTCAATGAAACAATCTTGTTTCTTTTCGTCCGTGTCTATGTCTCCTGGGGCATAGCGAGATAACTGTGTGAACTTGGTGAGATATTCTCGCACGGACATACTACCTTGCTTCAGGTTGAGGAATTCCTTCCGTTTGTTCTTGATTTCTCCAGCTGTAACATAGTAGTTACGGAAGGCAATTTTGAACTCATTCCATGAGATACCCTCAGGATCCTCATGAGCTTCTTTGTATGCGGTCCACCAGTCAGCTGTAGACCCATATAGTTGGTGAGAAGCAAAGAGCACTCTCTCACGTCCTGGGCATTGTATAATCTGCAACTTGTTCTCAATATTCTTGAGCCAATCATCAGCTTCCAATGGCTCTATAGCGTTGTCAAATCTTGGTGGTTGTGTGCTTAGAAACTCATTTAGTTTGGGTTGGCGCGGTGCATTCTGAATTTGTGGTTGCATGTTGGCCACCACTTGTGTCAGGTTCTGAAGGAGTTGGTTTTGCATATTCATCATCTGTTGTATAACTTCTCCGTCTGCCCTACGTGCAACTCGTGGCTGCCATCCAGGCAAAGGGAACCCTGCAGCCTCATTGTTGTTGTTCTCTTCATTGCGTCTCCTTCTTCCTGCCATCTATTGTAAAAGACTATGTTTAAAATTAATGTATAGATGTTCTCTTAGATGTATTATGTTGTATACTTACTTCATCCATTCTATACAAGAGTTACTAAAGTTTCTACTTCGTTTATTAAATGGTCATGATTGAAACAAACTAAGCACTTATATTCCTTAATAGATATTTACATACACTAACGTGGTTGTGAACATAAGCCTATGGCTTTCACAACTCACGTTCATCCACTAGCATACATTACATCATCATTCTACACAAGTTTACTAATCAAACATTACATACTAGTCAATACATTAGCATACATACGTACTACACGAGCTACTACATGAACAAGGACACCTATCCTAGTTGTCCCCTGGGTTCTGTGCATCCTCCTGTGGGTTGCCGCCATTACCACCTGGGTTGCTAGCCTCTGACTCAGCTGTGGAGGCCTCAGGTGCTGGAGGAACATGAGGGCGTTTAGCTGCCCTACGGTCTGGAGAGTCCGGAGTCCAAGTGTCTCCATCCGAAGCGTAGAGGTCACTCACCTCTCCATCCCTCATCCTCATAAGTCCACGCATGATGGCCTCCGACTTCTTCAGGAGGTCCCGGACGTCTTGGAGTTCCTGTTGGCAGTTTTGTAGCCTCGTACTGACGTCCACCCCTATCTGAAGACTCATGTCCATCTGCACCACATCACAACCTTCATGGAGAGGCTCATAGTTGAACGCCGCGCTTCCACTTTGTCGCCGGGGAATGTACATGTATTGGGTCCCCTCAAGGCGGCCACGGTTGGTGTAGCTCTGGCAAGTGATTGCCTCCCAAGTGGCGTCCTTCTCAGCCTCTACCATGGTGGACCTCCATGCTGGCGAGTTGTGTATCTTGAGCAGCTTGTTCTCATGGTAGATCCTCGCCTGCGACTTCCACTCGTCTCGCTCTGCGCGAGAGACTCGAGTGGTGTCGTACTGCACCTCTAGCTTGCCGGTATAACCAGCACAGCGAAGGAGGTGTCGGAGGCGATCCACCATGCCTCTAGTGGACTCCCCGTGGGTCTGGTAGGTGGCGGGGTTGTCCACCTCCTCAGTAGTGCGCTCAGCCAGCTGGTGTCGAGGAACTCGTCCTCCGGTGGACTTACGAGCCGTGAGACGTGTGCGTGCCATCTGTTTCAAGGAAAATTTTAAAATGTGTTAGAAATAAACAATAATATAATTTTGAGTATAGAAGAGGTTAGACAACATATATAATTTAAATAATCCTCCTTTTAACAAAATATTTAGTAAAATAGTTTTTAATAAAATAGTGATGTCTATCTCGTCCATTTCTATCTAGGTTTGCGTCCTACGGGCAACCTTGGCTCTGATACCACTTTGTCACACCCGGTTTTCCATAAGAAACACCGAGCGTATTCAAGTACCTGCTAATGCCATGGCATGTTCATAGCTGTGGAATCTATTGTTGGAAATGGGCTCAACACCAGGTTCTTGACTGATAGGTGGTTCCAAAGGCAAAACCATTTGTGAAATTGTGGCTATCTTCCATCTAAAAAAAATTGTGGCTATCTTGTTCAGTTTGATCTCTAAGCGTGCATCCAAGCACTCTGTTGCTGAGGGAAGGAGATGGATTGCAGAATCAAAGGAGCACCCACTATTTGGATCCTGATTGAATACCTGCAAATTTGGATTTGGTGGATGGTTTTGTACTTCAACCGGAGGTGGATGATCATCATCGTTGTGGCTTCACTCAATCCGGTGGCTACACCGCCAAATCCGTATACAAATGCTTTCTCCCATGTGTCCATCAGGTCTGCCCCATGGAGACGTATTTGGAAGTCTTGGGTGCCATTGAACTGTGAGTTTTTCATTTGCTTGGCAATCAATGGTTGCAGCTGGATGGTCGATAGGTTGGCCAAGCGTGCCCTTCCCCATCCCGTAGCCTGTCCCTTCTGTGACCAAGCGGAGGAGACGATACAACACCTACTGGTTTCTTGCGTACTCGCTAGGGAAGTTTGGGCCACCATCATTCAGAAACTGAACTTGTTTGGCTTAGTGCCTCAGCCCAATGTTGGCAGGTTCCATAGCTAGTGGTATACCAATCAAGGGAAACCAAAAGAGCTAAAGCAAGGGCCCAATTCGCTAATCATCGTGGTGGCTTGGGAGATATGAAAACACAGAAATAATTGCATTTTCAATGGAGTATAACCGAGCATTCCAGCAATGAGTGATCTCTATGCTGTTTGACATGGATGACTAGAATACAAACAACTTTTTAGTGTAACCATATAAAAAAATCTATTAGGTCAAACGATCTTCATCATACTTTACTGTTTTTTTTTTCATTTAAATCCTTCTATCTGGCAATACAAATTGAGAAAATAAAGTATGGATATGTTGCCATATGGAACGACTAAAGTGAAAAAATTATTGACGTAGGATGGAGCTACATCTCTTGGTGAGGTGCTCCTCCAATTATCAGTAGGCTCCTAGATTTCTTGGGAGTGGGTCGCTCTATTAGTTAGCTTCTAATTGTCTGTTTTTTCTCTTGTGAGCTCCATAGTGGGGTGGCGTGTGAGTGTGTTCAGGGTATAAGGAAGAGGATAGCCTTCTCTTGTACTTCGTTCTTATTCTTTTTTTTTCCGTAAGTCCTACTTCGTTCTTATTCTTCTTTATAAAATAAAACACGACTCTCCTGTGTTTTCAAGAAAAACTGTTTGATACATACCCAAGATGTGAACCTCTTCATCAGTGGACAAGAATGCCCTCAGAATACGGATATATAAAAAAACGACACAGAATGATTACGTAAAAGTTCGTAAAAAGGAACTATGTGCACATAGTCCAATCTGCCCCTCCTTGGATCACGGATGAAAAGCTAGAGAGGAATAAAAGGTTGTCACACCCGGTTTTCCATAAGAAACACCGAGCGTATTCTCACATGTATGCCAGGATCAGTTGATTCATACATGTGCCGACAAGAGTGTAATATCATTATATTACAAGCCAAGTTCAACGTACATAATAATATTACATAATTGTTCATAAAATATCAACTATTAGTACCAATACATTAAGCAAAACAGCGGAAGACTATGTCATGGTTGCTCCATCTCCACAGGCGTTGCCCGGGGGTTTCGCCAACCTAGAATAACTCCTCGGGATCGAAGTATTCCTCGTCGAAGTCTATGTCTTCATTTGCACCTGAACCAACATATGATATCCAACAAAAGCAAGTTTGAGTACCGAAGGTACTCAGCAAGTGTAGGAAAGAATGTTATGAAGGCCAATAGCAAGGGAAGGCTAACATGGTTAAGCACTATGCATTAATCCTAAGCCTTAGCTTTGATTAGCAACCTATCTTACTAAGTGTTAATCCCACCATCATCATAATTAAGTCATTAATGTTAGGTTACACCATCCAACAACCTCTTTTGACTCACATCCATGTTTCTCTAATCATGGACAAGTCCAAGCCGCTCTTGACCGTGAGCACGGCTGTCATGACAGTTTGTTTCTCTGCAGAGATTGTACCACTTTACCCACAAGTAGTGATTTCATCCCCTGTTGCCAGGTGGACTAAGAAACCTCCCTGATATCCGTGGTTGCAAGCCACATTACACACTTCCTTTGGTGTGCGATCAGGAGATCACTACATGGCCTTTACAAAGGGTCTACCGGCAAGTACAAGCCCACTGAGGTTTCACCGCTATAGTTCCTGGGAGTAACCCTCCCCTACAGAAGCCCCCTCTTGAGCCTTGCAGTTCCCAGGGCAGTCAAAAATGGACTCCCATTCCCCGCACCATCCAAACACTCATACTATACCGGCAAACTCCTAATTAATTGGCCAAGCTGCCCCATCTCAGTCTTGTGGTGGCACTGTAAAGCCGGGTTAACTGTTCCATGAACCGGTCCTTAGAATCTAGGACAGGCACTAACTCATTCCCGAGTCTCGTGCACGAAGCACCAACCAAACAACCAGCCTGTCTAGATTCATAACCACATGACACATACACTTGTGTCTTTCATATAATGCACAAGACTAGTATCAACTACATTTCATTCATCTCTAAAGTTCTAAGCATGGCTAAGCACATAAAATGATAACCATCAAATCCTATCTAATTCCCTCCATGGTTTTGCAAGGAAAGATAAAGCAATGAAACTAGGGAAACATCCTACACTGGGTTTCATATTAAAGACATCATGCAAATAATCTAACTATTCATCCTAGAATAGGAACAAAGTGATCAAGGAACACTTGCCTTTGAATGTAGAGGGATTTACTTCAAACTCTTGATCTTGAAGATTGGGAATTAGTTCTTGGGTTGGTTCTATCCATGCATTTGCACCCACAAAACAGTAACAAACATGCAATAAGTTTCATATCAAATCATTTCAATCACATAGATTTAGTTACACACATGCAACTATTGACTTCTTGTCATTTTATGTGAGTTAGAAGGAAAATATGTTTCAATTGTTTACCTATATCCTTTGATTTTACTATTGCCACATTTAAACCCTCATTTTCAGTTTGTGGGATGATCTGAATAAATTTTAGAGTTTTATAGTTATTTATGTTAATTGTTGTAATTAATTAAATCCTAGAAAATCATTTAAATTATTATTATAATGATTTCAGAACTCATTTTTCTTATTTTCTGCACTTCAGAACCTATTTAAGCATTTAGGACAGTTTCCAAAATTTTTTAATATATATTATTTTTATCCATTTTCAGTATTTATTTAATAATTAAAAATACATTTTGAGTTATTTAAATAATTATTCTGGACTACAGAAACTTAAAATGCATCAAAACACAAAGACAGAATATTATTGTGCTGTTTAATAAATTCCTACAATTTTTCTGATATTTTATATTATTTTTATTTAAATTTTCAGAATTATTTGTCACTATATAATTAATTTCAGTCCTTAAAACTAATTACTTTCAATTTCAGATTTAATATTCTGGTCAGAATGTTTAAACATGATTTTTAATAAGTTTCCAACATTTTTCAGAAATTATTTAACCTAATTTGAATAATTTCAGAATCAAATTCAAACTTTTAAAACTGATTTGGGTCAATTTGTGATAGTTACAACTTTTCTAGGGTTTAAAGTGAATTTATAAAACTGTTTAACTAATTTGCAAATCACACAGGGGCTAATTGGTTAATTCATAATGAATTTCCAATTTTCCATAAGCCTAGGGTCAATTCTGTGAATCTCAGGGGTTATTTCCTAGTTATTTAAATCTCCAGGGACCCCTCTGTGAATTTCCTAACGTTTATAACTGTTTTGAATGTGGGCCGTTGGATCTGAGATCAACGGCCCAGATTAAAAGAATCGAACCGGTATCGGTTCTTTTAATTTTAACCGTTTAATTCAGATCCGAGGGCTAAGAGGCGGCCACGTCGCCTCCCCCCCTTCTCCTTCGCGGCTGGCGGCTGCGCGCGCCGGCGAGCGGCGGCGGCCTCGCCGGAGGTTTCTGTTTTTCGCCGTTTCTCCACTATTTCTCGATCTACTCGCACCAGAAGAGAGAGGGGAGAGTGGGAAACTCACCTAGGGTGATTTTTGGACCCAGAAACGGCCGGAGAAGCGTGCTCGACGGCGACCGAAGGAGATCTCCGGCGATCTTCGATGTCAGCGCTTCCCAGGCGTTTTCCTTCAAAGATTTTCGTCGGGATCGGTCTCTGGTACTCGGGGAAAGGCTCAAAGGGTGTTAGATCCGAAATTCGACGTGTGTTTGTGGAGAATTGAAGAGGAGGGTGGTTTTCCCGATCGGGGCGAACTTAACCGCTTAACCGCTGTGACACCCTCATCTCGGGTGTCAGCATATGTTCATGTTTTATGAAGGGGAAACATTTTAAGAAAAGAAGGAACAGAGAAAAATATCAAAGGAATAGCCAATGAGAGCCGAATCCAGCTCTCAGAAAGCGCCAAAGACAACTTACCGAGGCCGCTGGCCACGTGACGTATTTGGAGCTCGTCCCTGCGAGGTGGGGAGAGGTCCGTCACTAAAATAGCTACGTGGCAGGTTCGGGACTCATCTCCGTGAAAGGGGAGAGGTCCGATCTTGTGGGACACGTGTTGCCCACGGAGCTAGCCTCTGCGGAAGAAGCAAAGGCATTTCCGTAGGACACGTGTCATCCTCGGAGCTAGTCCTCGCGGAAATCAGAGGACCAGTCGCGCGGGATACGTGTCGATCTCGGAGCCCACCTCCAAGAGGTCCGGTTCTATCGGACACGTGTCGCCACCGGAGCTTATCTCCAGGAGGTCTGTCGCTGCTGGACACGTGTGGACCTCGGGGCATGTCCCTGAAGAAAGAAGAGAGGAAAGACCGGCGCCAACACGTGGCGTGCGCGGAGCTCACTTCCAAAGGAGGGGGAGGTCTCGGTCGATTGACACACGGCACAACCGGAGCTCGTCTCTACGGAAAAGGAGAGACCAGGCCCGATGGACACGTGGAGCTTCCGGAGCTCATCGCCGTGAAGGTAACGAGTTCTGGAGGAGCTGTTACGCGTAAGAATACCGGTACGTAAAGGAAACCGACCTGAATTCCACAACGTTACCATACCAAATCAACTAAAGATAAGATGATAGGATCCAACAACGATCTGAATAAGACTCTTATTCGGGATACAATCAGATTAGGACTCTTCTCTTCCCGATTATAAATAGAACCCAAAACCTCAGGCCGACACCACAAACTTCTTTTCAACTCCTGAGCTGACGACTTAGAGTCCTAGCCCTAACTCGCCGAGTAAACCATCGTCGAAGCGCAACAAGGGAGATCATCGGAGGAGAACCGAGCGGTCTGAGGAGGACCTCGAAAACCGAGAGGAAATGTAAGGTAGGCCCCACTACCACCTTATAATATCGTTGTGTTTTCCTTGCATCTGTTCTTTAATTCCTTTCGAACAGAAGCCTTCTCGTGGACATATCACTTGATGATCATGTTGATCTAAAGACAAGATCATTTCCACGTCCACCTTTGATTCGAACACCTCTGTCCATGCAAACCATGCAAGAACACACCAATCTAATAAAAATCATAGGATAGCATGCATATGCATCATCGCATCTAGTTTGGGGTTTGTGCATGATATTGATTGCTGTGAATCTTGTATGCACGTGATCCTACCTAACAGGACAAGCTCAGGGAGCTGTCTACGACGAACTGCAGCAACCAGGTTTTGAGATCCAAGAACCAACGGAACCGCAAGAACAAGGCAAGTGCTCCTTGACCATGTTGATCCTATGTTTTGGGTAAAACTATTTTGTTTTGTGAAAAGGTGTGTGTGCTGAGTCAAACATGATGGAAACCCTTTTATAGGAGTTTACTAGTTTTGATTAAACCACCCTTGTCGCCTAGGAAGTTTATGAGTCAGGTATGATTTTTGCTTTATGCTTCGCTGAGTCTATGGGATTGGGAAGCGAGATAGATGTGTCTAGCTAACTGCACTCGTATTGATAATGAGAAACTGATGTTAATAATGGACATGGATCGGAGGGAGATCTAGGCAAGACTGGGTTTGTGAATGAGGTAGCATGAGACGGTGGTTTACTTGCCATAGATCTAAGGACCGGTTCATGCATGCACATGCCAGGATAACAGTGCCACCACAAGGCCAAGTATGGGTGCGGCTTAGCTGAGTAATTAGGTAAGTTGCTAGAGTGTTATGGGCTGTGGAAGGCGCGGGGAATGGGAGTCGAGTGAGGACTGCCCTGGGAACTGCATGGCACAAGAGGGGGCCCGTGGGTGGGAGAATTGGAGATTCTAGCCTGCCGGTGAAACCTTAGTGAGTCCATACATCTAGTAACCCCTTTGTAAAGGCTATTTTGTGATCTCTTGACCATACACTGACGGTTGTGTACTGGTATAATGGAGGTTCTGCAGTCGCCGACGGGTGATGAAATCACAAACGTGTGGGTAAAGAGGTGCAAACTCTGCAGAGTCTAAAACTATCATGATAGCCGAGCTTACGGTCACGAGCGCCTGGCTAAACTGCCATGATTAGTTGGGATGGTTATTGGGATGGTTATTGGGAAGGTTCTTGGTTATGGTTATTGGTTTGGTTATGACCGTTGAGTTCGGGTGATATGATGGTTGCATGACTGAATCATGGCAACGAGTTTGGTCTCGGTGTGAGACGAAGTTGTTTTGAGATGGTAGCGAATACGGGGAGGTATTCGTGAGATGGTAGCGAATACGAGGAGGTATTCGTGAGTAAGAATGAGGTTGGTTAATGTTCGGGTGGAACATGGAAAGCGATGGAGGTATGTTGGTAATTCAATACATGCTGGGATTACATTCATCTAAAGTTAAGTTGCTATTTTATCATGGTTTTATAAATCTGCTTTTCTGCAAATAAGCCTTTTTATACCTACCTTGTTTATGAGCTGCATATCATGTGTTATTCCCGCACTTGCTGAGTACATCATTGTACTCAAACTTGCATTATTACTTCATCATCAGCAGCAGGAGAAGCTTACTATGAAGACCACGTGGGGCATTGGGGCGTGTGATCTGTTCTCAAGCTTGCCTGTGGAGGGAGTAGAGATGGAGCCACTTCTACTTAGATTTGCTTCCGCATTAGTTGATTGCTTCCGCATTAGAATAAAAGACTTCCGCTGCATAGACATAAGACTTCCTCTGTGAGCATGAGTCCAAGACTCATGAGGTATTGTAATAAACCCTGTTATTTGTGGTAATATATAATCTGAATTCAGTTTGTGGAACGTATGTATGTGTGATGAACATCCTGGGCACGCATATGCATTAGTTCTCGGTTCCGTGGTTTTCCCACAGAATTGAGGGCGTCACAGATTGGTATCAGAGCCACGGGTTGACAGTAGGTTACACGCCTAGATAGAAACCTTAGATTGATATTAGAGCCACGGGTTAATAGCAAGTTACACCCCTAAATAGGAGTCACAGGTAACTAAGCCACGCTGAAGAAAGGAAGCATCCTAGGGTGAATAGCTTAGATTGGCCTTTAAACCCACCTTGACATAGGAAACCATCCTTGAATAGGAGTTGTGTGGGCCTTTGTGATGATTATTTGTGATTGTGTGCTTAGTGTGAAGTTGTGGGACGTCTCAAAACGTTGTCCATATCCACACGTAAGAATAAAGAGGTGTGAGATGTCTCGGCACTTGCTCACATCCTCATATGGGCTAATATATACATAGTCCCAACTCACCTTGATGCATATAGTTGGAGGGAATCTACCTAACCTTCTAACATCCTATTCTATTTCGATCCCTCTCACAGATGGTGAGAGGAAACGCCGACCGAAGGAACGTACAGGAGGATGACCATGATGAAGTTCCTGCTGGCGAAAACCATCTGGAAAGGTTGATGGCCATGCAAAACCAGCTTATGCAAACCATGATCCAAACTTTGGGTCAGTTGCAGGCCAACCAAAACCCCGTTTCGGCACCGCCGCCACCACCACCGCCGACTCATAACAGGTTGGGAGAGTTCATGAGGACTCGACCACCCACCTTTGCTCAAGTTAGTGATCCCATGGAGGCCGATGATTGGTTAAAATCCATGGAGAAAAAGCTTGCCATTGTCCAGTGCAATGACCAAGAGAAGGTTCTCTTCGCATCGCACCAACTTACGGGAGCCGCTGCTGACTGGTGGGATGCCCTGAGCAACGCTCATGCCAACCCGAAGACAATCACTTGGACTGAGTTCAAGGAAAGTTTCCGCTCTCACTACATCCCTACTGGTGTAATGATGCTCAAAAGGCAGGAGTTCGAAGGTCTCCGCCAAGGACAGAAAAATGTGAATGAGTATCTCAATAAGTTCATACAACTTTCCCGGTATGCCCCCGAAGATGTCAACTCAGACCAAATGAAGCAGTACCTGTTCATGAGAGGGTTGAACAATGAGATCCAGGTTCAGCTCCTCAACAATCACTACGAAAGCTTCCAAAAGCTGGTTGACAAAGCCATAGTGGTTGAAAACAAGATCCGGGAGATCGAGCGAGAGTGCAAGAGGAAGATGCCATACCAGCCCCAAGGGAGCAACGTACGACCTAGGTACATGCCCCCTGCACCGCAGTATGGATCGAACACTCCTGCGTACCGCCCTGGTCAGCCACCACAGCAACAATTCGTTGCACCGGCACCTTGTGTGCCCATGCCTCTTGCGCCCCGACCTAACAATGGCGCCCCCGTTCAAAATCCCCGCCCCAACGTACCTGCTGCCCTAGGCAACAGGGCATGCTTTGCATGCGGGGGAAGTAGGACACTTCGCGAACCAGTGCCCGAGGAGAGGCCCTGGACAGCAAGGTAACGTGCCCAAACAGAACCCGCAACCGAACGGAGGAGGCAATCAAGGGAATCGTGGACAATAGAACTATGCTCGCGGCCACGTGAACCATGTCACTACCGAGGAAGCACAACAGGCTGAGGACGTCGCAATTGGTATGTTCCTTGCCAACTCCAACCCAGCCACCATCTTATTTGATTCTGGAGCATCGCATTCCTTCATATCATCCAAATATGTTGCCAAACATCATCTACCCGTATCCCACTTAGAATGTGCTATGTTAGTTAGTTCTCCCGGAGGAGAAATGAGGACTAATATAGTATGTCCGAAAGTAAGCCTTAAAATAAGGGGGGTAGACTTCCTTGCCAACCTTACTGTCTTGGACTCCCAAGGGATTGACATCATACTCGGAATGGATTGGCTAAGCAAGCACAACGGAGTAATCCAATGTGCTGAAAGGAGCGTGCAGTTGACAAACGAGCACGATATTCGTGTCGAGTTTGAGTCAGCCCAGAAAACAACCGAATGGGCAAATTCGAACAAGGTTGAAGGAACAACATTGGACAGCATTCCAGTGGTTCAGGAATTTTTGGACGTGTTCCCGGAAGAGCTTCCAGGTATGCCGCCTGACCGGGACATCGAGTTTGCCATCGATTTGGTACCCGGAACTGCACCCATAGCCAAGAGACCATATAGGATGCCCGTCAACGAGCTAGTTGAACTCAAGAAGCAAATTCAAGAACAGATGGAGAAGGGTTTTATCTGTCCAAGCTCATCACCATGGGGAGCTCCGGTGCTCTTCGTAGACAAGAAGGATGGAACCCAAAGGATGTGCGTGGACTATAGGTCCCTCAACGAGGCAACCATCAAGAACAAATACTCTCTGCCCCGTATAGAGGACCTGTTCGACCAAATGAAAGGAGCCCGAGTGTTCTCCAAGATTGATCTTCGGTCGGGATACTTCCAGCTGAAGATTAAGCCCTCCGATATACCTAAGACAACCTTTCGGACACGGTATGGTTCGTATGAATATACCGTTATGTCTTTTGGGTTGACAAATGCACCCGCATACTTCATGTACCTTATGAACAAGGTTTTCATGGAGTACTTGGACAAGTTTGTCGTGGTTTTCATCGACGACATTATGGTGTATTCAAAAAGTGAGGAGGAGCATGAAGAACATCTGAGATTGACCTTGCAGAAGTTGCGTGAGCATCAATTGTATGCCAAGCTCAACAAGTGTCAATTTTGGCTAAAGGAAATATCTTTCCTAGGCCACATTATCTCCGAGGAAGGGGTATCGGTTGATCCTGGAAAGGTGAGGGATGTTCTGAAGTGGGACCAACTGAAGAGCGTGAGGGATATCCGGAGTTTCCTTCGGATGGCAGGATACTATCGACGCTTCATTAAAGACTTCTCTAAGATAGCAAAACCTATGACGGAGTTGCTAATGAAGGGAAAGGTCTTTCAATGGACGCCTGCCTGCCAATAAAGTTTTGAGGAACTCAAGAAAAGGCTAACCACAGCACCAGTTCTGGTATTGCCAGACGTAAGCAAGAGCTTTGACATATATTGTGACACATCCAGACAAGGGCTCGGATGTGTGCTCATGCAGGAAGGACAAGTGGTAGCCTATGCCTCACGGTAATTAAAGAAGCACGAGCTTAACTATCCTACACATGACTTGGAGTTAGCAGCAGTAGTGCATGCATTGAAGATTTGGAGACATTATATCCTTGGTCATCGATGTGAGATCTATACGGATCATAAAAGCCTCAAGTACATATTCACACAAACGGACTTGAATTTGAGGCAACGTCGATGGTTAGAACTCATCAAGGATTATGATGTTGGAATCAACTACCACCCCGGGAAGGACAATGTAGTAGCTGATGCATTGAGCAGAAAGGGAGCATGTCACCAACTCACGGTTCAGGAGCTACCACCCGAACTACGTAAGGAGTTTGAGCGGTTACACCTCGGATTTTTGAATAACATGGAAATAATAGAGATCCACTCCTCATTGGAGCAAGAAATAAGAGAGGGCCAAGCAACGGACGAGGAGATCAAGGAGATCAAGGAAAGAATCCGACGAGGAATAGAGAAGGATTTCAAGGAGGATGAAAAGGGTATGCTTTGGCTAGGAAAAAGGATTTGTGTGCCGAACATAAGACACCTCCGTGACATGATATTGAAGGAGGCACATGATTCCCCCTATTCCATACATCCCGGAAGTACCAAAATGTACAAGGACTTGAAAACTTGTTATCGGTGGGATGATATGAAGAGGGATATAGCCGAATACGTTGCCCTATGCGACACATGCCAATGGGTGAAGGCCGAACATCAAAAACCCGCTGGATTGTTGCAACCTTTGAAAATACCCGAATGGAAGTGGGAGGACATCAGTATGGATTTCATCGTCGGATTGCCACGTACTCAGTCGGGATACGACTCCATCTGGGTCATTGTGGACCGATTGACGAAAACCGCCCATTTTCTCCCTGTAAAGGCCAGTTACAACGTTGCACAATTAGCAGAGTTGTACATGGAGCAAATCGTGTGCCTCCACGGAGTTCCGAGGAGGATAATCTCAGATCGAGGTTCTTAGTTTACCTCTAGATTCTGGAGGAAGCTGCAGAAAGCCATGGGTACACGACTGGATTTTAGCTCCACCTATCACCCACAAACAGATGGACAAACCGAAAGGACAAACCAAATTGTGGAGGACATGTTGAGAGCTTGCGCCTTGAAACGTGGGCATAGTTAGGATAGGAGTTTACCGTATGCCGAATTCTCCTATAACAACAGCTATCAAGCTAGCTTGAAGATGTCGCCTTTCGAAGCATTATATGATAGACGGTGTAGAACGTCACTGTTCTGGAATGAGACCTGAGAGAACCAGGTGTTTGGACCCGAAGTGCTACAAGAAGCAGAAAAGCAAGTCCAAACGGTACGAGAGAACTTAAAAGCCGCTCAGTCACGACAGAAAGGCTATGCGGACAATAGGCGTAGGAAGTTGACCTTCGAAGTAGGAAACTTCGTATATCTTAAGGTGTCGCCTATCCGAGGCCAACGGCGTTTTAACTTCAAAGGCAAGCTAGTACCTCGCTACATCGGACCATTTAAGATTCTGGATAAGCGAGGAGAAGTAGCCTATCAACTAGAGCTCCCAACCCACCTCTCCGACGTACATGACGTATTTCATGTATCCCAGCTCAAGAAGTGCTTGAGAGTACCAGAGGAACAAGTATCAATGGGAGAGCTTGAACTTCAAAAGGACCTGACTTATGCAGAACACCCTGTCCGAATCTTGGGCGTAAAGGAAAGGGTCACCCGGAACAAGGCAATTCGATGGTGCAAGGTACAATGGAGCCATCACACCGAAGCTGAAGCCACATGGGAGCGTGAAGAGAATATCAAGGCAGAATTTCCCAATCTATTTTCTACTAACGAATCTTGAGGACGAGATTCAATTTAAGGGGGGTAGATTTGTGACACCCTCATCTCGGATGTCAGCATATGTTCATGTTTTATGAAGGGGAAACATTTTAAGCAAAGAAGGAACAGAGAAAAATATCAAAGGAATTGCCAATGAGACCCGAATCCAGCTCCCAGAAAGCGCCAAAGACAACTTACCGCGGCCGCTGGCCACGTGGCGTGTTCGGAGCTCGTCCCTGCGAGGTGGGGAGAGGTCCGCCGCTAAAATAGCTGCGTGGCAGGTTCGGGACTCATCTCCACGAAAGGGGAGAGGTCCGATCCTGTGGGACATGTGTTGCCCACGGAGCTAGCCTCTGCGGAAGAAGCAAAGGCATTTCCGCAGGACACGTGTCATCCTCGGAGCTAGTCCTCGCGGAAATCAGAGGACCAGTCGCGTGGGATACGTGTCGATCTCGGAGCCCACCTCCGAGAGGTCCGGTTCTATCGGACATGTGTCGCCACCGGAGCTTATCTCCAGGAGGTCTGTCGCTGCTGGACACGTGTCGACCTCGGGGCATGTCCTTGAAGAAAGAAGAGAGGAAAGACCGGCGCCAACACGTGGCGTGCGCGGAGCTCACTTCCAAAGGAGGGGGAGGTCTCGGTTGATTGACACACGGCACAACCGGAGCTCGTCTCTGGGGAAAAGGAGAGACCAGGCCCGATGGACACGTGGAGCTTCCGGAGCTCATCGCCGCGAAGGTAACGAGTTCTGGAGCAGCTGTTACGTGTAAGAATACCGGTACATAAAGGAAACCGACCTGAATTCCACAACGTTACCGTACCAAATCAACTAAAGATAAGATGATAGGATCCAACGACGATCTGAATAAGACTCTTATTCGGGATACAATCAGATTAGGACTCTTCTCTTCCCGATTATAAATAGAACCCAAAACCTCTGGCCGAAACCACAAACTTCTTTTCAACTCCTGAGCCGACGACTTAGAGCCCTAGCCCTAACTCGCCGACTAAACCATCGCCGAAGCGCAACAAGGGAGATCATCGGAGGAGAACCGAGCGGTTTGAGGAGGACCTCGAAAACCGAGAGGAAACATAAGGTCGGCCCCAATACCGCCTTATGATATCGTTGTGTTTTCCTTGCATCTGTTCTTTAATTCCTTTCGAACAGAAGCCTTCTCGTGGACAGATCACTTGATGATCAGGTTGATCTAAAGTCAAGATCATTGTCACGTCCACCTTTGATCCGAACACCTCTGTCCATGCAAACCATGCAAGAACACACCAATCTAATAAAAATCATAGGATAGCATGCATATGCATCATCACATCTAGTTTGGGGTTTGTGCATGATATTGATTACTGTGAATCTTGTATGCACGTGATCCTACCTAACAGGACAAGCTCAGGGAGCTGTCTACGACGAATTGCAACAACCAGGTTTTGAGATCCAAGAACTCCCGGAACCGCAAGAACAAGGCAAGTGCTCCTTGACCATGTTGATCCTATGTTTTGGGTAAAACTATTTTGTTTTGCGAAAAGGTGTGTGTGCCGAGTCAAACATGATGGGAAACCCTTTTATAGGAGTTTACTAGTTTTGATTAAACCACCCTTGTCGCCTGGGAAGTTTATGAGTCGGGTATGGTTTTTGCTTTCTGCTTCGCTGAGTCTATGGGATTAGGAAGCGGGATAGATGTGTCTAGCTAACTGCACTCGTATTGATAATGAGAAACTGATGTTAATAATGGACATGGATCGGAGGGAGATCTAGGCAAGACTGGGTTTGTGAATGAGGTAGCATGAGACGGTGGTTTACTTGCCATAGATCTAAGGACCGGTTCATGCATGCACATGCCAGGATAACAGTGCCACCACAAGGCCAAGTATGGGTGCGGCTTAGCTGAGTAATTAGGTAAGTTGCTAGAGTGTTATGGACTGTGGAAGGCGCGGGGAATGGGAGTCGAGTGAGGACTGCCCTGGGAACTGCATGGCATAGGAGGGGCCCGTGGGTGGGAGAATTAGAGATTCTAGCCTGCCGGTGAAACCTTAGTGAGTCCATACATCTAGTAACCCCTTTGTAAAGGCTATTTTGTGATCTCTTGACCATACACCGACGGTTGTGTACTGGTATAATGGAGGTTCTGCAGTCACCGACGGGTGATAAAATCACAAACTTGTGGGTAAAGAGGTGCAAATTCTGCAGAGTCTAAAACTATCATGATAGCCGAGCTTACGGTCACGAGCGCCTGGCTAAACTGCCATGATTAGTTGGGATGGTTATTGGGAAGGTTCTTGGTTATGGTTATTGGTTTGGTTATGACCGTTGAGTTCGGGTGATATGATGGTTGCATGACTGAGTCATGGCAACGAGTTTGGTCTCGGTGTGAGACAAAGTTGTTTTGAGATGGTAGTGAATACGGGGAGGTATTCGTGAGATGGTAGCGAATACGAGGATGTATTCGTGAGTAAGAATGAGGTTGGTTAATGTTCGGGTGGAACATGAAAAGCGATGGAGGTATGTTGGTAATTCAATACATGTTGGGATTACATTCATCTAAAGTTAAGTTGCTGTTTTATCATGGTTTTTTTAATCTGCTTTTCTGCAAATAAGCCTTTTTATACCTATCTTGTTTATGAGCTGCATATCATGTGTTATTCCCGCACTTGCTGAGTACATCATTGTACTCAAACTTGCATTATTACTTCATCATCATCAGCAGCAGGAGAAGCTTACTATGAAGACCACGTGGGGCATTGAGGCGTGTGATCTGTTCTCAACCTTGCCTGTGGAGGGAGTAGAGATGGAGCCACTTCTGCTTAGATTTGCTTCCACATTAGTTGATTGCTTCCGCATTAGAATAAAAGACTTCTGCTACATAGACATAAGACTTCCGCTGTGAGCATGAGTCCAAGACTCATGAGGTATTGTAATAGACCCTGTTATTCGTGGTAATATATAATCTGAATTCAGTTTGTGGAACGTATGTATGTGTGATGAACATCCTGGGCACACATATGCATTAGTTCTCGGTTCCGTGGTTTTCCCACAGAATTGAGGGCGTCACAACCGCCTATACAAAATCTTGGTTCAATTTACTCACTCGAACTATTAGATTTGTTCAATTTTCCTCCTTGTGAGAGTTTTTTTGTTTCTCTTTGTATAGTTTATGTTTATAGTTACAATTATGTAGGATGGTATATGACATCGTACACAATGCTAATATAATTATTCTGATTTTTTATAAAAGTTTTTCTACATTATTTCATCTCCTATGTCAAATATGTATTACATACTTCCAATGTCAAAAAAATAAAAAAATTCTTAAACTATTTTTTTGACATACGCTATGTTTAACCTTATAATCCCATAATAAAATTTTACCCTGAAACATTACATGTACATAGAGAAACAAAAAAGTAAAATCTCAAAAGGTGATGAACCGAACTAATCTAAATAGTTCAAGGAGTAAATCAGACTAACATTTTGTTTAGGAGGTTAAGTGGACAACGAAGATATTTTAGGGTAGTAAAATTGAACTTTCTCCTTTAAAAGGCACCCTTTTAAACTCTTTTCTTTTTCCTATCTTTTATTTCCTTTTTGCTCCCTTTCTTTCCTTTTCTCTTTTTTCCTTATTCCTCTATTTCTCTCCTTCTTTTTTTCCTTTTCTCATCTCCATTTTCCCTTTTCTCTTCTCTCTTTTCCTTTCCTTTATTCTCTCCCTTTATCTTTTCTTTTTTTCCTATTTTTTGCTCTGTTTGTCTCCTTCTCTCTGTTGCTTATCCTCTCCTCACCTAGCATCTCTCCCTTTCTTCATCTTCGTCTATTCTTCCCAAAATTGATCATAGCAAGCACCACGGACGCTGCTCTAGGACTCAATGATGTTGTTGTGGCTAGAGGTCACTGCCGCGAGGCTGGCGTGACACGACTACCGGAGTGGAGGCGAAGGTGAGGAAATTGATCCACATAGTGGTGTCACAAAGGGACCTGGCGGCGGCGCATAGGAGCAAACGGCATCAACGACGGTGATAGGATTCTGTATTCAGAACGCCGAAGAAAGCGTGAGGGCGACCCACGAAGGATAATGACGAAGGCCCGAGTCCAAGCTTGGGAGGAGATGGGACGAGGAGCCCGGGGCCGACCCCTGGGCAGGTTGCAAGACCCGCCCTCGAGGCGGTTCTTAAAGGAGACCATGCCCCGGAGGACAGGCCCAAGCCCGACCTTGGGTATGAGTAAAGTAGGTGGCCTTCAATGCGGAGGAGGCACCGCCTCTACCGAGTGAGGGTAATCGAGTACCCGCTTGGCTCCAGTATTGAATGCCCTTCATCTCCGACGAGACCGAAGAGGAGAGGAACGCGGGATATGTGTGCGCCTCGGTATGGACTACTCCCCGACGATGGGACGAGAGCAGGTGAGGCGGTAGGCTATGACAGCTGTGACTCCATCGAGTACCCTGTCAAGACGTAAGACAGGACCAGCCATACCGGCGCACAAACCTTGTCTCCCTGCCACGATACGAAGAGAGGGAGAGAGAGAGAGAGAGTATAAATAGAGGTGCGTGTCAACATGAGGAGGCAGGCTCTCACACTTGTAAGAACAATCCCCATGAGTAAGAGCAAGCGAGACACCCCGGCTGGACGTAGGACACTCTTTCCCAAACCAGGATAAATCTCTGTGTTCTTAGCTAGGCCACCTCGAGGTAGAACGTGCGGTACATACTATTACTAGTCGGAAATCCAAAACATCACAGGAGGAATCGGAGTTGTAGAGCCAGACTGGAGTCTTCCTTGACGGGTGTCGGATATTGTTCGTGTACCACCATGAAGGCCGCCGCCTCACCTCGCGGTACTTAACCTCCAACACGATCACCAACATTGGTAGTGGCCTCGCGCACCTCTTTCCTCCCCCCAGATCTCAACCTTCCTTCTCTTGGCACGATGAGCAACGGTTGCAAGCTCGCTATAGCTATGGGCGGATGGCATAAGTACCTCTAGTAGACCGGTGAAGTGCACTTTCAAGATGAAGACAAGAAATCTATGGACCCGCATGCGATCCTGCTTGCCGGTGCGACCGGTGTTAGGTCGACATCCCCCAACAATCATCCGACCATATGTAGCATATGCATTATCAGGCTGACTCCAATGACATACTCATTTGGAGACCTAAATCGAATATGGATAACCAAATGACACTGTAGCATATTTAATGGGGTACCTAAATATGAAACCCATTTTAGCTTCTCAGTGGAACAAGATCTAAATATGAGTGTGCTTCTCATGTGACCAAAATACCCACACTCTTTTTAGGTTAAGCGTTTTGGGTCTCCAAGTCTGGGTTGAACGATACCCAAAACATAAACTAGATCTCAAAGTATGGGTGTTCTTGTCGGAGTCAACCTTAGTACTGCCAGAAACACTCACCCCCTAATAAGGGCATTATATGTGAAAACACTAGGCTTCCATCCTTTCATTAGTAGTTCTTCATGCATCTTCCTAGCTTCCACACCCTTCCCTGTTTTCCTAAGTTGAGAGTTAGTGAATTGTGCGCGTAAAGGTTTAGATAAATTCCTTTCTTCTTCATCTCATTGAAGAGAGAGACTGCTTATTTTGTTCTTCCAGATTTTCCGAGGCCATCAAAGAGCAAATTATAGGTGCTAAGGCTTACTCCAATGGCATACCCATTTAGAGACTCAGACCCAAAATGGGTAGCTCAATGACATTGTAGCGTATTCAATAGAGTATCTTAACGTAAAACCCATTTTAGTTTCTCCATGGAACAGGACCCAAATATGAGTGCATTTCTCATGTGACTCAAATAACCACACCCTTTTTAGGTCGCACATTGGAGACGTCCTGAAAGTGCATCTAGGTAATCCCCGTGGGTTTTCGATGATTGATGACGACAATTAAGATACTAATGAGTTTTACTGAGTATGAGCACAAGTCCTTAACATAGAAATGAATATGGAGTCTCTCAAGAAGCAAAAAGGGAAAGAAGGAGACTTGCAAGAGTAGAAAATATAATTTTTCTATTGAGTTTCACATTTTTCTAGTTGTGTACATGGTCTCCTCTTTTATAGTGCTTGAGAATCATTAGAGAGCTTAAATTTTAGTTAGAATCCTGGGAGGAAATAGTCATAGGTATGTCTGAGAAAGTAAACCGGACTTGTCCGGACTCAAAGCCGGACTAGTCCGTCCCAACCGGACTACTCCGTTTCTGACCGGACAAGAAGTCTCTGAGTGAGTTTGGACTTGTCCGTTTTAGGCCGAACTAGTCCGTTTTTGAGTGAGTCTGAACCTTTCTGAGACCAAGTCCTAGAAGGCCGGACTAGTCCGCCCATGGGGCCGGACTAGTCCGCTAAGCGGATAAGCCGTTTAGATCCGGAGAAAGAGTCTCTGAGTGACCTCGGACTAGTCCGCCCCACAGGCCGGACTAGTCCGGTTCCTTCATACTAGTCTGGTTTAGGACGGAACAAAGGTTCCTGTGTGAGCTCGGACTAGTCCGGATATGACTAGACTAGTCCGCAATTTGAGATTAGAGGGTTATCGAGACTAAGTATGGTAAGACCAGACTAGTCCGCTTTTGAGGCCGGACTAGTCCGCTCTCTGCCAGACTAGTCCGTTCTCATCCGGAACAAAGGTTCATGTGTGAGATCGGGCTAGTCCACTCCTCAACGGACTAGTCCGGGATTTTATGACCGTTTGAAATCAAAGTTCACGAAACTTTAGTTGGTAGCCTTTGTGACGTAAGTGGTCCCCCAAGAACGGACTAGTCCGGGGTTCTGACCGGACTAGTCCGGACTTTAGTAGGTGTAACAGCTAGATGTCGGGATCTCTATAAAAAGGGACCCCCCCGGCTTCTAATGAAAGTCTCCAAAACCCTAGTGGCGAAAACTCATTCCTTGAGCTCTTCTAAGCCTCTTTCCTCACCTTATTGACCCCTAAGATTGGATCTTAACGGGTTTGTGGATTTGTGAGAGGAGAGACGCGGTGATCGACGTTTGAGCTCTCGGTTTGAATCTCCTGCACTCTAATTGTTAATTTGAGTTCTTGGCTGTTGTATTTTGATTTCTAGAACTGCTAGGTTGTTGTAGAGAGCCTCAAGTTGTGAGTAGCCCCTAAGAATATTGTATTCACACTTGATTGATAGTGAAAGAGCCCGGGCTTGATCTTGGTGATCGCTCGGTGAGAGAAGGGTTGGAAAAGACCCGGTCCTTTGTGGACTCCTCAACGGGGATGTAGATTCCTGTGTGGAATCAAACCTCGGGATAAATTGTGTCTCTTGTTTCCTTTACCTTCTCGCTCATTCACTAAAGTTACTTGTTAGGTTTCGTCTCGCTTAAAACTTGTGAATTGCTTTATTGTTGTGAGTCTTGCAATCTAATCATTCTTTCATTCACGAACTAATTAGTTAGATTGTTAGACTATTTACATACCTTCCACTTAAACAAACTTGAAAAGAAATCCTAAAAAGCAATTTCTATACCTAGACCGGACTAGTCCGCCCCCCTTCAGGTTTAATCCGCTGTTTTCAGTAGTTTCAGCTTTTATTAGCCTATTCACCCCCCTCTAGGCAACTTTCAATTGGTATCAGAGTCTAACTCTCCACAAAAGCTTAACCGCTTGGAGAGGAGATGGGGGACAAGACCGGTAGTCAAATTGATCTTATCAAGGGGAAAGGAGCAAGTGCGAGCAACTTTGAAGAGCAAGGTTCTAACCCTCCTCCAGTCATTACTCCTCCACAAGACGTCTCAAGCTCGGAAGAAGATGAAGAAGTTCTTCGTCTCATGGCTCTCCTCAAGAAGAAGAAGGAGGAAGCTAAGAAGAAAAAGGAGAAATTAGAGAAGAAGCTCAAGAGTAGTCAACAAGACTACTCATGATATCCTTTTAATTATGAACGTCTAAATTCTCACTCTAGTTATTTGTCAATTCCCCTAGGCAAACCACCTTACTTTGATGGAACTAACTATACCATGTGGAAGCACAACATGAAGTTGCATCTAATTTCCTTAAACCCAAGTCTTTGGCATGTTGTTTGTACAGGTATAGATATCCCCGAAGATGAGGATGAACTCACCCAAGAGCAAGAACAACAAATCCACCGGAATGCACAAGCGGCGGTTGTGCTCAACTCATCTATAAGCCTTGAAGAATTCAACAAGGTGGATAGGTTAGAGCTCGCCAAAGATATTTGGGACACCTCAAGATTGCACACGGAGGAAACCAATCCATGAGGGAAGCCAATCGAGATGATCGAAGGAGAGCTTGGAAGGTTCACCATGGAAGAAGGCGAAACACCTCAAGAAACATACAGCCGGCTCAAAACTCTCATCAACAAGAGTTGGGCATACGGATGCAAGAAATAGAATGATCATGAGGTGGTCAAGAGAATGATAAGAGCTTTCATGCCTCGCAATGTGACTTTATGCACTCTAATCTGGGAAAGTACAAACTTTCATATGATGACTCCAGATGAAGTGTTAGGGAAGATAATCAACCACGAGATGATGGAGAAGGAAGCCCAACACGTCAACGACCTAGCAAAGATCACCTCATCCAAGAAGAAGGGCATTGCTCTCAAGGCCACATCGAAGTCGAAGGAAAAAGAAATGCAACTCACAAGTGATGATGAGAGCACAGACATGGATGATGAAGAAATGGCCTTCTTCATCAAAAGATTCAAAAGGTTGATGAGGAGAAGAAGAAGCCATCACTATGAGAACAAGAGCAAAGACAAGGGCAAGTCAAGAACCAAGAAGACTTGCTATAACTATGGTGAATATGGGCATTTCATTGTGAATTGCCCCCATAGCAAGGAAGATGACAAGAGGAAGAAGAAGGATGGGAAGCCTCAAGACAAGAAGATCTTCAAAAAGAAGAAGGCTTATGGACAAGCTCACATTGGAGAAGAGTGGGACTCAAACGAAGAATCCTCTTCTGAAGATGAAGAAAAAGTGGCAACCGTCGCCATCAAGAGGCCAACCATGAAGAAATCACTCTTGCCAAACAAGGGTGATTGGAAGAGCCCAAGCCGCACATGCCTCATGGCAAAGGAAAGCGTAAGGTATTGTCTAAACTTTCCAAGTTACATACTGTAGATGATAGTGACTTTGATAGCAGTAGCGAAAATGAATTCATGCTTAAGGGCTTAAACAAAAATGCTATAGCTAAAATGAAAATGTTATCGGATGAAATATTTGAACAACAAGAGCTTCTCAATAAACAAGAAGAATTGCTTATCCTTGAAAAGGAAAGAAACCTTGAGATTGAGAAGGTTCTTGAACTTGAGAGAAAGAAGAGTAGAGCACTTGAAAGCGAACTTGCTATGAGCAAGGGAACTTGTGTTGAACTTAAGAGTAAGAATGTAGTACTTCAAGATGAACTTGTGAGTTTGACCAAGACTCACAAGAATCTTGAAGCACAACTCAAACAACTCAACTCACTTAAGTTAAGTGTCTCAACTACTTCATTCTCCAAGAACTCCCTCTCAACAAAAATGAAATCCAACACTAAAACTTGCAAATGTGCTAATCTTGTTCTAAATCTAAAAAATGAGCTCAAAGAGGCACAAAGCAAAAATACACACAAAAGTGGGATCTTTGATAAGTAGAAGATCAAATATGCACGTAGTGCATACTCAATCACAAGATCTCCTCTTATCAAAGATGGACTTGGTTATACTAGGGGAGGAAAGCAAAACACTAGAATCGTTAAAAATAATAACAGGTGTGTAGCTTTCGTCAAAGAAAACTCAACTCAAGTCAAGAATAACAACCTTGCATCTACCTCACATGAAATTGCCAAAAACATAAACTCTACCGTATTTCATAATTTTGCTGCATCTTATGTTCTTATGAAGAGCAAGTATGGTAGAGTATATGCTAAATATGTTAGTCCACTCCACAAGAGTCCAAAAACTTGTGTGTGGGTGCCCAAATGCATTGTGACTAATCTCAAAGGACCCAACCAAGTTTGGGTACCTAAGACCAAAGCTTAAATTGTTTTGCAGGCCTACTCCTCCGGTGGCACTAAATGGGTGCTAGATAGTGGGTGCACTAATCATATGATCGGAGAGAGAAAGATGTTCGTTGAGTATGAAGAAAATGATGATCCAAGTGAAGGCATCTACTTCAGCGACAATAGCCAAGGAAGGGTGCTCGGTATTGGTAAAATTGCAATCTCTTCTCAACACTCTCATTCTCATGTTCTCATGTTGAATCACTAGGTTATGACCTATTGTCCATATCTCAACTATGTGAGAAAGGTTATAATTGCTTGTTTACTAATGATAGTGTGACCGTCTCTAGAAGAAGTGACAACTCGATTGCCTTTAAGGGTGTGTTAAAGGGAAATCTTTACTTAGTGGATTTCTCCATGGATAAAGCTCAACTTGACACATGCTTAATAGCAAAAACCAACATGGGATGATTGTGTAATAGGAGACTAGCCCATGTTGGCATGAGGAACTTACAAAAACTTCTAAAGGGGGATCACATCTGTGGACTAAAAGATGTTGTTTTTGAGAAAGATAGGCCATTTAGCGCGTGTCAAGCCGGAAAACAAATTGGAGCAGCTCATCCCGCCAAGAATGTGATAATGACAACAAACCATTGGAGATGCTTCACATGGACCTCTTCGGCTCAGTCACCCACATAAGCATTGGCGGTAACAAATATGGTTTAGTAATTGTTGATGACTATTCTCGTTTCACTTGGGTGTTTTTCTTGCATGATAAAGGAGAAACTCAAGTGTCCTCAAGAAGTTCTTGAGGAGAGCTCAAAATGAGTTTTCCTTAAGAATCAAGAAGATAAGGAGTGGCAACGGCTTCAAATTCAAGAACACTCAAGTAGAAGAATACTTAGATTAAGAGGGCATCAAGCATGAGTTTTCGGCCCCCTACTCTCCCGAACAAAATGGGGTGGCCGAAAGGAAGAACCGCACACTCATAGAGATGGCAAGAACCATGCTTGATGAGTAAAAGACTTCGGATCGGTTTTGGGCGGAAGCGGTTAACACCGCTTGCCACGCCACAAACCGCCTCTATATTCATCGACTTTTGAAGAAAACTCCATACGAGCTCCTAACCGGTAACAAACCCAACATCTCTTACTTTCGTATTTTCGGAAGTAAATGCTACATTCTCAACAAGAAGCCTAGGACTTCAAAGTTCACTTCAAAACCCGATGAAGGTTTCTTACTTGGTTATGACTCAAACACCTACTCCTATCGTGTTTTCAACAAAACCTCCGGTTGTGTTGAGATTGCACGTGACGTGGTGTTTGATGAAACTAATGGCTCCCAAGTGGAGCAAGTTGATCAATATGTGCTAGATGAAGAAGAAGCACCATGTGTAGCACTAAGAAGAATGGGGCTTGGAGATGTCCGTCCTCAAGAAGATGTAGAACGAGATGCTCCAAGGTCATCACAATCAGCGCCTCTTACACAAGGTCAAACTCAAGAACCCCAAGATCAAGACGGTCAAGTTCAAGGAGAAAATCGAGACCATGATGTTGATCAAGGGGGAGAAGAAGAAGAAAAAGACCACTCAAGAACTCAAGTGCCTCACCCAATGGTTCATCAAAGCATTCATTGGGATCATCTCGTTGACAACATCCTTAGAGATATCACAAAAGGGGTAACAACACGTTCTCGAATGGCTAACTTTTGTGCACATTACTCTTTTGTGTCTTCCTTGGAACCATTTAGGGTGGAAGAAACACTCAAGGATCCGGATTGGGTGGTGGCCATGCAAGAAGAATTGAACAACTTCACAAGAAACCAAGTGTAGGAGCTGGTGAAAATACCAGATGCAAATGTGGTAGGCACCAAGTGGGTGTTCCGCAACAAGCAAGACGAACACGGAGTGGTGACAAGAAACAAGGCCTGACTTTTGGCAAAGGGATATGCTCAAGTCGAATTTTGGACTTTGATGAAACCTTTGCTCCTGAAGCTAGGCTTGAGTCAATTCGTATTCAATTGGCCTATGCTACTCACCATGACTTCAAGCTTTATCAAATGGATGTGAAAAGCGCCTTCCTAAATGGTCCAATCAAGGAGGAGGTGTACGTGGAGCAACCACTTGGGTTTGAAGATCATGAATATCCTAATTATGTGTTTAAATTGCATAAAACTCTCTATGTCCTCAAACAAGCCCCTAGAGCTTGGTATGAGTGTCTTAGAGACTTTCTTATTGATAATGGTTTTAAGATAGGAAAGGCATATTACACTCTTTTTCACAAAGAATGTAGATGATGATCTCTTTGTGTGCCAAATATATGTCGATGACATTATATTTGGTTCAACTAACAAATCTTTTTAATGAGTTTAGTAAGATAATGATGGATAGGTTTGAGATGTCTATGATGGAAGAGTTGAAGTTCTTCCTATAATTTCAAGTCAAGCAACTCAAGGAAGGCACGTTCATTAGTCAAACGATGTACACACAAGACATACTCAAGAAGTTTGACATGGACAAGGCCAAACCCATCAAGACACCAATGGCAACAAACGGGTACCTTGATCTCAATGAAGATGGACCAAGCGTGGATCAAAAGGTATATCGCTCTATGATTGGTTCATTGCTTTATATTTGTGCATCTAGGCCCGATATCATGCTTAGTGTATGTTTGTGTGCAAGATTTCAAGCATCACCTAAAGAATGTCATTTAACTGCCGTTAAAAGAATTTAAGATATTTAGTTCACAAACCTAACCTAGGATTGTGATATCCAAAGGGGGTCTAAGTTTAATCTCATCGGATACTCCGATGCGGATTACGCCGGATGCAAAGTAGATAGAAAAAGCACCTCAGGGACTTGCCAATTCTTGGGTAGGTCCCTAGTATCATGGTCATCCAAGAAACAAAATTCCATTGCCCTTCCCACAGCCGAAGCGGAGTATGTTGCAGCCGAAAGTTGTTGTGCTCAACTTCTTTGGATGCGACAAACTCTAAGGGATTATGGTTACAATATGAACCACATTCCACTCCTATGCGATAATGAGAGTGCCATTAAGATAGCCCATAACCCTGTTGAACACTCTAGGACCAAACACATAGATATCTGGCATCACTTTTTGAGAGACCATTCTATTAAAGGGGACATAGCTATCTCACATGTAAGAACCGAAAAACAATTAGCCGATATTTTCACCAAGCCACTAGATGAAAAATAATTTTGTGAACTTCAAAATGAGCTAAATATCCTAGACTCTAGGAATGTGACTTGAAATGTTATGCATCTGAATGCTAGTAATTAGGAATTTTCAAAAATTTTCACAAACTTCAAAAACATGCACGATTGTGAAGAACTTATTTCCCCTCTAATTTTTCTCTCATATTATTTTTGGATATATTATGGTCATCATCTAATTGTGTGCTTTGATATATATATTGACCATAGCTATCCAATAGAAGGTGCAAGTAAATTCACCGTAATCACTCTTGGCGAAATTCTAATATATAAGAATTCTTCAGCCTTCAAGAACCGGAATAGTCCGCCCAGCAGGCCGGACAAGTCCGTATATCTTGAATAGTCCGGGATGCAGCAGACAAGTCCACAACGGACTAGTCCGGACTGCATCTGGACAAGTCCAGACGACAGACTAGTCCGAACCTAGTCCGACATATCAGACTAGTCCGAATATCAAACCGGACTAGTCCGGCCCCTGGAGACTTAACCTCCAAGGGTCGGGGCCGAATCCCCTCCCTCTCTCATTCACTTCTACTCCACTCCTCTCCTCCAAAACTCGCCCCCATTGGTGATTTTGGAGCTCTCCCTCAAATCCCTCGAAGGAATTCTCAATTCAAGGCTTGTGTAGTGCGGGGAATCCTTCTCCAACCATCTCCGCTCCTTCGATCCGCGGATTTCATCAAATTTCTTTGCTTTAAGGTACTTTTGACCTAACTTTGATTTCTCACGAATCCCTTCTTTCTAGGTCATACCTTTAGTGCCTTAGGCCTTCCCTGATGTCCTTACGCCATATCATTGCAATTCCTCATAGTATTTCGTCTAGTTTGTTGAATTTATGTTGAAATCACTTAAGTTAGGGTTTAAAACTATAGAGTTTGGACTAGTTCGGACACCAATTAGACAAGTCCGGCCAGGGCGGACTAGTACGCCCCTGGCCCGAACAAGTCCGGCTGATGCAGTTTTAGCCCCTAACTTCGGGGATGTACACTAATTCAAACGCAATGCTCTCACGTCTAATCTTTTCTTTTCATCTATCACCAGATTATGTCAGGATCCGGAGATAGTCCTCTTCCCAACCCGAGGCCGAAGCGGCTCGCCAAGCCGCCTATCGTGCAGCAGCCGAGGCAGAGGCAGGAGAGGCTGCAGCAAGAGAGGCTCAAACAAAGAAACAGGCTGACAGGGAAGCACACGCTTCTCAGTCCGTTGATCCTCCAAGAAGAAAGAGTCTGGTGACC
The DNA here is from genome assembly GCA_030760725.1 of Neostapfia colusana. NCBI lineage: Eukaryota > Viridiplantae > Streptophyta > Magnoliopsida > Poales > Poaceae > Neostapfia > Neostapfia colusana. The sequence continues at coordinate 63,649,321 of JASWHV010000015.1, forward strand.
TTGAAGGAGAAACAGCAAGCTCAGTCACAAAGAACGACCCAAGACAAAGGGAAAGGAAAAGCAGCAGATCCTCCCATGAAAAAGGCTTTGGCCAACAGGGGACTTTTCATTCGTGACAACCCTATACGGGGAAGGGAGAATCCCCCACAAGGACCGGATTGGGCCACTTGAGAGGGCACCACCTATGCACAATCCAAACCGCCAACCCAATTTGGCGAGTGCAACTTTCAAAGGGAAAGGAGCTGAGAAAGCCAGAAGGCTCAGGGAAGAAGAGGTATACAAATATGAGAAGTCCACACCAGACCCTCGTTTTTGGTGTGACTTCCATTGTGACTACTACCGGATCGTCTATCTTCCAATGAAGACACAGATAGTCGATGCTCAGTGGGTGGATTGGCTCTACATGGCAAGCAAGAAGCATCAAGCTTTTGATGCAGTGATTGAAGCGGTAGAACGCCATGGGATGAAGGATTTAATGGCTTTTCAGTATGATTAGAACATCAAGGTGATAGTCCAATTCTACACCACCTGCTACTTCCACACCTATGGAAACAGAAAGATCACTTGGATGACAAATGGTGTGGTGTACTCGGTGCTGTACGATGAGTTTGCAAGGATCCTTGGGCTTGAAGAGCACTTGAACTATGAGATCATAGTTCACAATGAAAGGACCTTGGGAAAGGATGACTTGGACTTTATGTATCCCTCATACCTCACCTATGAGCCATCCTCAACTCACAACATCAAGCCATTCTTTGGAGTGCTCAACAGAATCTTGAGGAAGACACTAGCTCCCAATGATGGCGATGCGGGGATGATACAAGGGTATCTCAGAAACTTGTTGAAGCTACTCAATGAAGAAGAGCGGTTCAACGTCTTCGACTACATATACAACGATATCTTCAACATCTCTTACACCCCAAACAGGTCCTGTGGATATGCACCATATATCATGTGCATGATAGAGAGAGTTACAGGCATGGAATTCGTAAAGGATGTGAAGCATAGGAAGCTACGTCCATAAATGCCGACTCCTCTTCCTCGCCCTCCTGTTTCTATGGGTAGGAGCTCCTCTGCAGCTCCATCCTCTTCAGCTGGACCATCTGCTCCTCCATCATCGAGTGCCGGAAGGTGGAAGTTCGCACGTAGAAAATGAACCAACACCAAGAGAAGTATCTCAAGGCAATGTGCGACAAGATGCCTATATCTCCACCGTTATCGAAAGATGAAGAAGTGACAGAATTTCCCACTCTCACAGAGGACGGGCTTGCCTACTTTGGTGAAGGTGGTTCCTCCTCTGCTGCTCCTTCTACCTCCCACGCTTATTATGAGGATGACGATGAAGACGATTATGAGGATGAGGATGAGGAAACTCAGAGTGACCAAGCCGAAGATCAAGATGAAGATGGTAGTGATTAGGCCCTTCTCTCTTTTGTTTCCCTTTTTGGTGCTTTGATGACAAAGGGGGAGAGAACAAGGGGGAGTAGTCTAGCTCCTTAAAATTCTTGCCTTATCTTGGTTTGTAATAATTATGCCACCATGCCACATTATGTCTTCATACTATGCCATATTGAGATGATCTTGTTGGTAGATGTTATTTATACTTCCCTCAATGCATTTAAAGCTCATTTCATCACATCACACTTAGACACCCCACCATAACACGTGTGTGTATGAAATCCCCATAGAACTCATTCATGTGCATATTTTTCTTGACAAACTCTTGTGCACACATTTAGGGAGAGTGAATCATACAGACATGTATTATGAAAATAAACTATTATATCCACTTATCGAGAGTCTTAATGTGTTGTCATCAATCACCAAAAAGGGGGAGATTGAAAGTGCATCTAGGTAATCCCCATGGGTTTTGGATGATTGATGACGATAATTAAGATACTAATGAGTTTTACTGAGTATGAGCACAGGTCCTTAACATAGGAATTAATGTGGAGTCTCTCAAGAAGCAAAAAGGGAAAGAAGGAGATTTGCAAGAGTAGAAATTATAATTTTTCTATTGAGTTTCACATTTTCTAGTTGTGTACAGGGTCTCCTCTTTTAGATGCTTGAGAATCATTAGAGAGCTAAAATTTTAGTTAGAATCTTGGGAGGAAATAGTCATAGGTATGGCTGAGAAAGTAAACCGGACTTGTCCGGACTCAAGGCCGGACTAGTCCGTCCCAACATGACTACTCCATTTGTGACCGGACAAGAAGTCTCTGAGTGAGTTCGTACTTGTTCGTTTTAGGACGGACTAGTCCGTTTTTGGGTGAGTCTGAGCCTTTCTGAGACCAAGTCTCAGAAGGCCGAACTAGTCCGCCCATGGGGCCGGACTAGTCCGCTAAGCGGACCAAGCCATTTAGATCCGGAGAAAGAGTCTCTGAGTGACCTCGGACTAGTCCGCCCCACAGGCCGGACTAGTCCGGTTCCTTCAGACTAGTCCGGTTTAGGACGGAACAAAGGTTCCTGTGTGAGATCAGACTAGTCTGGATATGGCCAGACTAGTCCGCAATATGAGATTAGAGAGTTATCGAGACTAAGTCTGGTAAGAACGGACTAGTCCGCCTTTGAGGCCGGACTAGTCCGCTCTCTGCGAGACTAGTCCGTTCCCAAGGTTCCTGTGTGAGATCGGACTAGTCCGCTCCTCAGCGGACTAGTCCGAGATTTTATGACCGTTTGAATTCAAAGTTCACGGGACTTTAGTTGGTAGCCTTTGTGACGTAAGTGGTCCCCCAAGAAGGGACTAGTCCGGGGTTCTGACCAGACTAGTTCGGACTTTAGTAGGTGTAACGGCTAGATGCCGGGATCTCTATACAAAGGGACCCCCGACCTCTAATGAAAGTCTCCAAAACTCTAGCGCCAAAAACTCATTCCTTGAGCTATTCTAAGCCTCTTTCCTCACCTTCTTGACCCCTAAGATTTAATCTTAAGGGGTTTGTGGATTTGTGAGAGGAGAGACGCGGTGATCGACGTTTGAGCTCTCGGTCTGAATCTCCTGCACTCTAATTGTTAATTTGAGTTCTTGGCTGTTGTGTTTTGATTCCTAGAACTGCTAGGTTATTGTAGAGAGCCTCAAGTTGTGAGTAGCCCCTAAGAATATTGTATTCATGCTTGATTGATAGTGAAAGAGCCCGGGCTTGATCTTGGTGATCGCTCGGTGAGGGAAGGGTTGGAAAAGACCCGGTCCTTTGTGGACTCCTCAACGGGGACGTAGATTCCTGTGTGGAATCGAACCTCGGGATAAATTGTGTCTCTTGTTTTCTTTACCTTCTCGCTCATTCACTAAAGTTACTTGTTAGGTTTCGTCTCGCTTAAAACTTGTGAATTGCTTTATTGTTGTGAGTCTTGCAATGTAATCATTCTTTCATTCACGAACTAATTAGTTAGATTGTTAGACTACTTACATACCTTCCGCTTAAACTAACTTGAAAAGAAATCCTAAAAACGCAATTGCTATACCTAGATCGGACTAGTCCGCCCTCAGACCGGACTAGTTCGGCCCCCTTTAGGTTTAATCCGCTGTTTTCAGTAGTTTCGAATTTTATTAGCCTATTCACCCCCTCTAGGGAACTTTCACGTCCGTTTTTGAATCTCTAAAACTGGGTTGAGCGATACCCAAAACATAAAAATAGGACTCCAATTGCGGGTGTGTGTTTGTTGGAGTCAGCCTAAGATAAAACATCCCATCATTTAATCGTCCTGCTGTGGAGAGGCTGTCAATGAGAATTGATATGACTTTATGTCTGGGTTTATTCTCTCACGGATCATCTTTCTGAAAAAGCGTTTTATCTGTTACCAGTAGATTATTGTAGATGGTGCAATTAGGTTTGCAGCCATATTCTAGCATCTTGCTAAAAATGTTTTCAACATCTTTTATCTTTTCAGATTTCAACAAACCATCGAGAAGTGAAGCATACATGCATGGTGTAGGAGAGAAGCCTTCACTGATCAGATTGTGGTACAGGTCTATAGCCTTGTCCAAACTTTTTTGATTTTACGGGACTGGAAATGATGATGTCATAAGTAAGTGTTTGGTTGCTTGTATTGTCTTGTATTCATTTGGATTGGATGATCCAGTTACATGTTTGTTTCACGAACATTTGGTCAGAGTCATCCAACTTTGAGTAGGGGTGAAAATGGATCGGATATTTTCCCGACCACCCGTTACAATTTTTAAAATTATCCGATCCATATTCATTTTTGTCGGATATTTTTTGGATTCGGATATTCAATTTCATTTAAAGCAGTATGGATCAATATCCGACCGAATAGTTGGATAGTCATATTTATTAGAATTTGGTCAAATAGAAGGCAAACTAATTAAACTTGTTGCCACTCAGCCCATATACTCAGAAAATTACTAAGTGCACACAAAAATTACATAAAAGATATTATAAAATATATATTTTGAATACATAAAATTATAAAAAATCTCTAAAAATAATATTTGATCTCTAGAGCGGAATACAAGTGATAATTGTCCAAAATAAATTGTGGATACTAGTAAATTAACTATAACCTTTCAATAATCATTTAAATAGCAAGAAATTAAGAAAATTCACATGCAAGCTCAAAATTATATAATCTTTTCACCAATAATTTTCTATTGTGAACTTAAGGTACTGGAATGAACTATATGTTTATGAAGTCTATTCAAAATTTATTATTTGCTATTTGTTCGTAAAGTCTATTTTATCGGTTGTAACATTTATGAAGTCTAATATGACAAGGTATGCAAAAAAGTTGTTTTTGAAATAAATCTTATTCCATCCGATATCGAAATGATTCTTATTAGATTGATTCGTTTCCGATATATTCGACATATCCGATACCGAGTCCGTTTCGACGATACCGTTTCTAACTTCGATTTCCAAATTGGTATATGAATATGAAAACGGTGTAGCCTTTCATCCGACTATTTTCATCCCTAGCTTTGGGTAATATTACTTATAGATGTTGGATTGAGTGTTTCAAAAAGATTTGTTGGATAACTTCATCCATCTTGTTTAATAAGTGTACTTTTTAGTAGAGTAATTATTGATAATTAGTCTATTTTATTGTTGACTAGTAATTATTAGTATTATATTAGCATTAATATGTGCTAGTAACATGATAATTAGTATGTAAGTACTAGTATCATGTGAAAATATCAATTTGGATGATTAAATCTATCCATCTTTCATCCAACTTATCAAACAAAAAATTAGATCATCTAATTAATCTAACAAAAAATCAACTTGGATGATCTAATACAGAAAAGTATGAATGATCCTATCCGATCCAACTTTGCGTTCAAACCAAACACATCCATAATTTGTTTCAAATACCCTGCAAGGCATCTCCTGTTGGACTTCTAACATTTCCTCGATTCACATTGACTTTTCCATGGCATTGAGAATCAAATTATAAGTGAACTCATCTGGATCACATCCGGGTCCTTTCATTTCACACAGAACGGACCTTCCACAATATCTCTCGTTTTTGCATCAACAAGGCCACGACTAATAAAATTATATGAACCAGTGCAACAACAACCTGCACTACAGCAATACGACTCACTTACGACGGCTAAAACCATCGTAAGTAAGGTTTAAACCATCATAATTAGCTTAATTATGATGGTTTAATCCTAATTATGATGGTTTTTAGCCGTCGTTAGGATTTGGTCGTAACTTAAGTAACTTACAATGGCCACCGTCGTAAATTAGGCAACTTACGACAGCGTTAGGCAACTTACGACAGCGGCCCGTAGCCGTCATATGTAAGCGTTTGGGCCACGTGGTGGGCTAGGCCATACCACAGGTCGTCGTAAGTAACTATGTTACTTACGACGGCTAGGTCCACGCCGTCATAAATAAGCCGTCATAAGTAACATGGGCTAACCTACGACAGCCTGTATACATGCCATCATAAGTTATGGTTTAATTTTTTTTAAAAAAAACTGAAACTAGCCGCCCTGGCACAGTTGCCAGCGGAGACAAATCAAACAGGCATTCACACAGACAAACAATACAATACATATTCGACGGTTCATTCATAAAGTCCAAGAAAATCTCAAAACACATAAATGCTACACACTCCCCTCACGACTACCTTCGGAGCCGTGAATGTCGTCTTCACGCATCCCTCTCGGTGCCGGTAGCTGCGGAGATGGAGTTTGTGCCTTCATCGGTGAACCCTGCAAAATAAATAAAAGTTGGACATGTCTCATTCTCTCTTTCTTTCACTCTCATTACTCCTCTTTCACTCTCTCTCGCTCTCTTTGTCCCTCTCCCCATCCCCGTCTCTCTTCTCTCTCTCTCGCTCTCGTTGTCCCTCTCCTCATCCCCCTCTCCCTTCTCCCTCTCTCGCCCTCGTTGTCCCTATCCCCATCCCCCTCTCACTTCTCTCTCTCTTGTTGTCCCTCTCCCCATCCCCCTCTCCCTTCTCTCTCGCTCTCGTTGTCCCTCTCCCTATCCCCCTCTCCCTTCTCTCTCTCTCTCTCTCTCTCTCTCTCTCTCTCTCTCTCTCTCTCTCGTTGTCCCTCTCCCATCCCCTCTCCCTTCTCTCTCTCTCGTTCTCGTTTGTGATATCCTGACTTCCGGCTTAATAGGATTGATAGAGTACTCATACCACCAAGGTATACCTTCTTTTTCGGAAGCACACCTGCAAAGGACTCCGGGGTTAAGCGTGCTTGGCCCAGATAAATTTGGGGATGGGTGACCGACCGGGAAGTTTTCCCGGGTGCGCACGAGTGAGGACAAAGTGCGCAGAAAAGACGAGTGGTGGTATGTGAGGCTAGTCTATGATCCTAGAGATCCATCATAAATGGTATCACAGCCGACCCTCGCAGTTTCACGGGTGCGTACGGGTCAGTGAGAAGGATACAGTAGCGTACGGGTCAGGGACGTGGGTACGTATGCATGACGCGTGGGTCCTCTATGTGGGACACTGTATGGTACGTATGCTACTAACCGGACGTACGGTATGCGTATGCCAGCACTGAACGTACGAACGTGGCTAAGAGGGGACGTTCCTGTCTTGGCGTTGACCGACGAGGACGTCGGTTTTTTAAGGGGGGTGGATTGTGTGATATGCTGACTCCCGGCTTAATAGGATTGATAGAGTACTCATACCACCAAGGTATACCTTCTTTGCCGGAAGCACACCTGCAAAGGACTCCGGGGTTAAGCGTGCTTGGCCCGGATAAATTTGGGGATGGGTGACCGACCAGGAAGTTTTCCCGGGTGCGCACGAGTGAGGACAAAGTGCATAGAAAAGACGAGTGGTGGTATGTGAGGCTAGTCTATGATCCTAGAGAGCCATCACATCGTTGTCCCTCTCCCCACCCCCTCTCCCTTCTCTCTCTATTTCACTCTCTCCCCATCCCTCTATCTCTTTCACTATCTCTCCCCCTCTCTCTATCACTTTATCTCCCTCACTGTATTAAATAGTATTAAAGATTTATACAGTGCCATTTGTATCTGTGCTGGGGGCGGTAGTGACAAGGGTGCCTGTGGCGGCCGCGGCCACAAAGGAAATGGGAGCTCTTGTCCACTCTGTCGAGCTAAAGCCTGTCATTGCAACATATTAGAACACATGTATATTACTAGAATGCTAAAAATTTAAAATACAGCAATTTAAATTATTTACCTCCACCGCTGTCTGCATCTAGGCCATGACATTGGCCTGATACTCCTGGACGGCCCTCGTCCTGTTGAGCTCCTCTTGGGTCCGTGCAAGCCTATCCTCCATGGCACGGAAATCCAAGTCCCTTTGCGACTGATGGCCTAACAAACGAAGCCTCCGTCGATGGAGTGCCTCTCGAAGGCCGCGCCGCCCTCGAGTCAACAACTCCATCGAAAATGGCAAACCTACGAAAGATAGAAAAATAAAAAGTAGAAGAAGGAAGTTTAAAAAATGAAATTGTTTACCAACTCACCGTCCATGGGCCTTCCTGCCACCGCTTGCATACACGGCTCTAGGCTCGATTGGCGCGTTTTCCCAATCATAGCCTTCGTCGTGTATCTTCTTCACCTCCTGCGTGTAGTTTTCTTAAAAAAACAAAGAAATGATGCAAGTGTGTCAGTACTAGTATTACTTATAATTAAATTGATGAATTTCTAAACCTTACCAATTGGTTGGCCGCGACCTGACTACACTGTCCAGGCTCCGCAAGTCACTTCCCCTGTGACCTCTCTTCCAAACCCAGGTCGGCGTCGGCTCCTGACTGGTTTGTCGCTCTTGTAGATATGTGTTAGTTGAAGAAATATATTATCAACACATGAACGAACATAAAAATATACTTACCATGCGTTTAGCCATACGCACGTAGCCATCACCGTCGTAGTTGTGCTGACCGTCTATTCCTCTGCAGGCTCGAGCCCTCGTGGACTTACTGATGAAGTCCTGCCTAGCCCAGTACCGACAAAGAGCTCGGTACACGTCGGGATGGCTCTCTAACCAGCTAATACTAACCTACACATATTTAATATTTTATCAACTACTGTTAACATAAGTAATTATTGGAAATAGTTAACAATAATAACCTACCTCCACGTACTGATCCTCGGTCAAGTACGTGTCAGAGTCCTTCCTAAACGAACCCCCTCCCTGCTGCTGTTGATGCCGCTTGTTGTACTCGTTGATTGCCTGGATGCGAGCGTACGGCAACGTCTGCAATACGAGATTTTGAGCATTATTGTGGAACACGACAGTTGCATGCTCCATCATGCTCTCGTTCGAGTCCTCTAGCTGGTACCACAGCTTTAAGAAAACAAAAATTTGATTAACCCGCATTTAACAATTTAATTGACTGTAAAAATGCAAACATTTAAACTTATCATAAAATCTTTCCACACTGCCCCTTGAAGGGTGCAGTGGACCTCGTGAGGGACACGAGCGTAGTCGTCCTATGATAAAGAAGGGACACCGTCAATGACACCGGGATAGTGCAACCGCACTAAAGCCCCGATGACACCGTTAACCTGCCTGTGGTGTCCCTGGCCCGTGTAACACCCTCAATTTCATATTCATGCATTGCATATAGAAAAACATTATAAAAGAAATAGAAATGGGAAAGAATCATAAAAATTGGAGAAAGATAGCTGAAAAGAGCCAATTCCAATTCGCCGAGGAGCGCCGTTGACACTTCCCGCGGCCTGCTGGCCACGTGGCGCCTTCGGAGCTCATCCCTGCAGAGGGGGTGAGGTCCGGCACTGCTGACCACATGGCAGGATCGGAGCTCGCCTCAGGAGAAGGGGCGAGGTCCGACCCCACTGGACACGTGTCACCCTCGGAGCTCACCTCCGGGAGGTCCGGCACTGCGGGACACGTGTCACACTTGGAGCTCGCCTCCGGGAGGTCCGACCCTGCTGGACACGTGTCGTCCTCGGAGCTCGCCTCCGAGAGGTCCGCCCCGCTGGACATGTGTCACCCTCGGAGCTCGCCTCCGAGAGGTTCGACACTACGGGACACGTGTCACCCTCGAAGCTCGCCTCCAAGAGGTTCAACACTACGGGACACGTGCCACCCTCGGAGCTCGTCTCTGAGGAGAAGGAAGGTCCAGCGCTGCTGAACACGTGGCACTCTCGGAGCCCACCTCCAAGGAGAGGGGAGGTCCGGCACTGACACGTGGCGCACGCGGAGCTCGCCTCTGAGGAGAGGGGAGGTCCCGCCTGCCAGACACGCGGCGCACGCAGAGCTCTCCTCTGAGGGAGAGGGAGGTCCCGCCCGCCAGACACGCGGCGCACCCGGAGCTCGTCTCTGAGGAAAAGGGAGGCCTCGCCCCGCTGGACGCGTGGCAGGTCCGGAGCTCGCCTCTGAGGAGAAGCAAGGACCGGTCCCCGCTGGACACGTGGCGCCTCCGGAGCTCACCACTGCGGAAGGATGAGATCCTTAAGCGGTTTTTCTCCTGTGCGCACGAGAATACCCGGTACTGAGGAAACCGACACGATTTCAACGTTGCTACCGCACCAAATCAATTGGAGATAAGTTGTTGATATCCAAAACAAATTGAATAGGACTCTTATTTGAATTCCAATTGGATTAGGACTCTTCTTTCACCCTTTATAAAAAGAATCCAAAAACCCCCTTGGCCGTAACACCTTTTCCTAAGTCGACAACTTAGAGGCCCTAGCCCCCAACTCGCCGAGTTAATCCCCTTCGCCGGAGTTCAGCCACTGGTGAGACCGCTGACGAGCCCCATCACGCTCGCCGTCGCTGGAAGAGAGCCGGCGATCTGACCTGCTGCCATTGCTAGGAGAAAGGCCGAGGTAGGTCTTCATTACCATCTTATGACATCATCGCGGTTTCTACACATCTGTTCTCTTCGAACCGACGTTTTTTTCGTGTGGACAGATCATGTGTTGATCGGTTTTTGACGGTGGAATTGATCTAGATCTTGAGTCAATATCATCACCACGTCCACACTTGATCCTTACATCCTTGTTCATCATAAAACCCCATGCAAGCCATTAAAACATGCAAGAATACGCACAAACTAGTTTAATAAAACAGCACCATAGGATCTACACCATTGCATCTTAAGTAGAGTTTGTGCATGATGTTTGATTGCTATAATTTTGTATGTCGTGGTCGTGAGTAGAAGGACAAGCTCAGGAAGCTATCTACAAAGGACTACAAGACTTCGAGACGCTTGAGCAACAAAAGCCACAGGAACAAGGCAAGTGTCCCTTGACCATATTGATCCCATGTTTTGGAAACTGTTTTGTTTGCGAAAACATGTTTGCTTGAGTCAACTTGATTGGACACCCTTTTATAGGAGTTTACTAGTTTGTTAACCACCCTTGTCGCCGGGAAAGTTAATGAGTCAGGTATGGTCGTTTTTCCTTTTTGCTTCGCTAATCTAAGGTATATGGGAAGCGAGATAGAACGTGTCTACCTACTGCACTCATATGAATAATGATAATAAGAACTTAATAATGAGCATAGAATCGGGGGAGATCTAGGCAAGCTTGGTTCGTGGATGAGGTAAAATGAGATGGTGGTTTACTTGTCGTAGATCTAAGGACCGGTTCATGCTAGCACATGCCAGGAAAACAGTGCCACCACAAGGCCAAATATGGGTGCAACTTAGCTGATTAATTAGGTAAGTTGCTAGATTGTTATGGACCGGAGAAGGCGTGGGGAATGGGAGTAGAGAGAGGACTGCCCTGGGAACTGCATGGCACAAAAGGGGGCTTGTAGGTGAGATAATGGTGATTCGAGCCTGCTGGTGAAACCTTAGTTAGTCCATACATCTAGTAGCCCCTTTGTAAAGGCTATTTTGTGATCTCTTGGCCATACACCGATGGTTTTGTACTGGTATAATGGAGGTTCTGCAGTCGCCGACGGGTGACGAAATCACAAACTTGTGGGTAATGTGGTTCCACCTCTTAAGAGTGTAAAACTATCATAATAGCCGTGCTTACGGTTACAAGCGCCTGGCCAACTCACATGATTAGATGGGATGGTTATTGGTTTGGTTATGGTATGGTCATTGGAAATTGGTTTCGGGACTGTTGAGTCATGATAATGAGTTTTGGTTTCGATTATGAGATGGATATAAATATGAGATGATTATTATGAGCATGAGATGATGTTGAGAAAGATTAATGGCTGGATGATACGTGATAAGTGGTAAAATATGATGGAGGTATGTTACTGTTTTAATTGGATATGTGTTGGGATTCACTTAATGATAGTTGTTGTTTTTATCATGTTTGTGAAATAAACTTTGCTTTCTGCAATGAGCCTTTTTATTCCTACCTTGCTGTAAACTACATGTCATACTTTTCCAGCACTTGCTGAGTATGACATGTACTCACCCTTGCATTATCATACAAACATCAGCAACAGGAGAAGAGTACTTCGAAGATTATGCGGAGTATTAGGCGTGCGAACTACCGTCAACTTGCCTATGGAGTTGGAGATGGAGCCGCTGCTGTTTAGATGCTTCCGCTATCGTTTAGAGACTTCCGCTGCTAGAATAAGTTAGAGACTTCCGCTGCAGAATAAGTTAGAGATTGATGTAATAAAATACTTAAACCCTATTATTCGTGGTTATATTCTGAATTCAGTTTGTGGACTACATGTATATGTGTGATGAACATCCTGGACACACATATGCATTAGCTGGGTTCCGTGTTTTACGGGACCAAGCGTCACAAATTGGTATCAGAGCCACGTTGACCGTAGGACGCAAGACTAGGTAGAATGCACACATTGGCATTAGAACCACATTGACCATAGGACGCAAGCCTAGGTAGAATGCATAGATTGGCATCAGAACCACATTGACCGTAGGACGCAAGCCTAGGTAAAATAGACACCCTAAAACACAAAGGAACACCCCTCAAAACTGCTATTTTCGAAAATTGCTTGCTGCTGCACTTTTCTTGTCAATACAGCCACCGCAAGGTGCTATTTTCAAGCCCCTCCTTGTCTCTTCTTTTGGACAACAACATCTTTGCTTTCTTGCTCCATAACTTCTGAAGTTTCGGAGTTATTTCTTCCTTCTCAAAGTTTTATCATGTCCCATTTATAAATGGCGCTGGTGTTCCCGATCAACGCCATCTAACCATAAATGGACTGCCAACTCACCGTGGCGTGCGCCCATGCATGGACCACCCCCGTCACATGGCGGGAACAACACCAGTTCACATGATTAAGTTTAGGACTCCCATTGAATAAGCTTGAATAGGAGTGGTGTGAACTTTTGTGATGATTGCTTGTGTTTGAGTGCTTAGTGTGAGTTGTGGGACGCTTCAGCGTTATCCATATCCACACATAGTAGAGAGATGTGAGATGCTTCGGCACTTGTTCACATCCTCATATAGGTTGAAATTAATTAGTTCATCCACCGTGATGCATATAGTTGAGGGGATCAATCTAAACTTCTAACTTCTACTCTACTCAACTCTCTCTCACAGATGGTAAGGGAAAACGCCAGCCATCAAAGGAGGAACGTTCGTGGCAACCATGAACCCCAAGAGGATGGCAATGTTGAGTTTCCTGAAAATCCTAACCCCGGCTGGTGCAAACAACCTTGAACGGTTGATGTCTATGCAGAACCAGCTCATGCAAATTATGATCCAAACTTTGGGTCAGCTGCAAGACAACAACAACAACAACAATCCTAACCCCGTTTCTACACCACCACCACCGCCGGCTCACAACCGACTGGGAGAGTTCATGAGGACTTGACCGCCTACTTTTGCACAAGCTAATGATCCCATGGAGGCCTACGATTGGTTGAAGTCCATGGAGAAGAAGCTTGCTATTGTTCAATGCAAAGATCGGGAGCAAGTTCTCTTTGCATTGCACCAACTTATGGGAGCAGCCGCTGACTGGTGGGACGCTCTTTGCAATGCTCATGTCGACCAGGAGACTATCACTTGGGCTGAGTTCAAGGAGAGTTTCCGCTCTCATTACGTCCCTGTTGGAGCCATGATGCTAAAAAGGAAAGAGTTCAAAGGTCTCCGCCAAGGCAGGAAGAGCGTGAATGAGTACCTCAACAAGTTCACGCAGCTGTCAAGGTATGCCCCCGAGGATGTCAACTCGGATCAAAGGAAGCAATACTTGTTCATGAGAGGGTTGAACAATGAGATCCAAGTTCAACTGCTCAACAATGACTATGCAAACTTCCATAAGCTAGTTGACAAAGCTATAGTGGTTGAGAGCAAGATCCGTGAGATCGAGCAAGAGGGCAAGAGAAAGATGCCATACCAGCCACAAGGGAGCAATGTACGTCCCCGTTTCATGCCCCCAGCTGCACCGCAGTATGGCTCATCCGCTTCTACTTTTCGCCCTAATCAACCACCACAGCAACGTCCTGTTATTCAAACACCCCGTATGCCTTTGCCTCCTGCGCCCTGTCCCAACATGGGTGCTTATGCTCAAAACCACCCCCGCCCTAACGTTCCTGCTGTCTTGGGCAACAGGCATGTTTTTCATGCGGAGAGACGGGACACTTTGCAAGTTAGTGCCCGAGGAAAGGCCATGGACAGCCAAGCAACACGCCCAAGCAGAACCCACGGCCAAACGGAGGAGCTAATCAAGGCAATCATGGGCAGCAGAACTTCGCTCGTGGCAACGTGAATCATGTCTCCGCTGAGGAGGCGCAACAGGCTGAGAACGTCATGATTGGTATGTTCCTTGCCAACTCCAACCTGTAAGGGCCTCAGTTTTTGACACCCATTTGTAGTGTTCATCCCCACACCACACACCTCATTTGAGGAAGAATGATGAACACAAATGAAGAGCAAGTAACAATTATCAACATGCTCATTAGGGAACAAACTTACACATTGCAAAAGTGGTATTTCCCACATGTGATATAGATGGGCTGGACATAGGAAAACTCCTACACTTTGCTAAGGATGTCCATGCCAAGTTTCACCCAAATTCAAAACCTTTTTGAGGTCATCTTGGGTATAGATAGGAAGGGGGCAGTTTGAAAACATATTCAAATTCAAACTGTTTTTATACCATGAATTTGAAAGTGGGAGACATATTCTTACTCAGCACATTTTTGTGAGCTCACACACCAATTTTCACTCCATTTGGAGTTGATCTGGACATGAGCTAAGGGGGAGAAATTCAAACTTTATTTGAATTTCAAACTGAACTTGTGCTGAAATTCATTCAAACCAAACCTCATTTGAACTTTGATCAATTCAAATGGCTCATGGGTGAATAATTTGAATTGCCAAGGGTAGTATGGGGTTCACTGTTTACAACAGTGATTAGGAGTAAATTTCAGAGGTTAAAATGGGGGGTGGGACCCACATGTCAGCCTCTACTTCAACACAAACCGACTGAAACACAGTTCAGTCGGTTCCCGGTTGCAGTGTGCGCGCGTCACCGAGGGGGGCAGCCGGCGCCAGCTCCTGCTGCGCGCCCCAAGCCGGAGACCAGTCGCCGGGCTACTTATCCCCTCCCCGGCGTGCTCCCATCACTCATTCCCCGAGCTGCCGGCATACTCGGCCGTTTTTCCACTGCCATCACCGCCGCTCGAGCTCACGCTTGATCAGGCCGATCACCCGCGAGCACAGCCTCTCCTCCATAGCAAAACGGCACCAAGAGATCGTGAGCAACCTCCCAGACTCCGTGTTGGCCTGTGAGCAAGCTTCCTCGAGCTGTACGAGCCATTTCTCCGGCGAGCCGAACATCGCCGCCGATCGGGCTCCCGTGGACAGCACGGCACAGCCGTTGTCACGTCCTCTTCTCTACACAAGAAAGGTGTGTGATTGTATGTAGATGGAGTAGCCGAAAGCCGTTTGGCGATTGATCAACCCTCGGCCGAGAATTTCCAAATTTACTCTTGATCAGTTCATAAGAACCGAGCTCACCTTCGGGTGAAATTCGTGCTCTATGCACGAAGGTTGGACGAGCTCGTTACCTAGTAGCTTCTACGCACGATAGCGCCCACGCTCGAACTGGAATTAGAGAAAACCATCGAGAATCGGCCATGATATGGCTGTTTTCCCCGCCGCCATGGCTGAACACCTCGGCTCACCGTCGAGAGCCTAGTTGCCGGTATTTCTAGCTTCCACCCAGCCCGGGTTCGTGTTTCCCATGCCCTACTGATGCTCTCCGACCGATTTCCGATTGATTTGGTGCACGGGAGAGCGGGACCGACCTCACCGGAACCCTAGCAGGTGCTGTCACCGGTGCGCACGGGTTTCCGGTCATCGCCGGCAGCCGGCGACCCCACCATCGAGTCCAGGGGGTCGGAAAAGGGGCAGGCGGCAAGTTTCGGGTCGGGGGGTGGCCGGGAACTCAGTTCCGGCGAGGGTCGCTGGAGAACGCCGCCGCCGCGCAGTTGGCGCGAGGAGGGAGACGACGCACTGTGTGCGGGGCCCACAAGCCAGAGTTTAAACTTTTCCCCGAATTTCAGTTTTAGTTCAAACTTCAAATCCTTATAACTTTGGCTAGAAAGCTCCAAATTGAGTGAACCAAATTTTGCTGGATTCAGCTCTCTGAGTACTTTCCAGAAAATCAAGTTTCACTCCATGAAATTCCTTATTTCTCCAGAATTAATTCCTCAAAGTTTAAACTGTTAGGAATTTTAACTGGAGAATCCTTTGGAGGAAAATCCTGAAATTTTGCTGAGATGTTCACCAAAATATCCTTGAACTACCGTAAAAATTTCAGATCCATTTGAGCTCATTTAATCCACCTAATGGTGTGATTAGTGAAACTGTTCCAAAGAAAATAGAAAATGTTCAGAAACATTTTCAGAATTTTCTCTGAAATTGTTTAGCTCATATCTTTAGTTAGAGACTTCCAAATTAAGTGAGACCAACTCCATTAGAACCCTCTAAAAATCTAGTTTTCAGGAAGGCATAGTTTGTTTCATGAAAATTCCTAGAACACCCTAAGAGTTCCACTTAAGGTCAAGGACATAATTAATTGTGGAGGGCTCAAATGAGCTTTGCTGCAACTAAAACTTGACCAAGTCTCTGTTTAGGTTGTAACCAAGCCACAGTAAAAGTTTCACAGTCATTAGGTCTATCTAGCAAAGAGTATAGACTTCACAATTTCAAAGATAATACAAATGCATTTAAATTAATACATACATTGCTCTTATCATGTAGTCGCTAAGGTCGAGGAGGAACCCGAAGTCCTAGACTTCGTTACTCCGGAGGAACAGCTAGCCTATGACCAAGAGCAGCAAGGCAAGCTCCGGTTTGCATTAACCTTTTTACAAATTTTTATTGTTTTGAGCACATACTTGTTTCCTTTGTTCTGTGCATTAGAGTCTTGTTTGGAAATCCAACTGCATAGCCAAGAAAACCACGGGTTGGGTTTAGGATTGCAAACCTCGTTAGCCACTGCATTGCTAGGATAGAGTAGGATTCGGTACAAGTCGAGTAGTTGGAACTACTCGCGAGAATAGGCTAGGGGCACATTGCTCGGGTAGACATAGCACATGATACACATGGCAAGAAAATGAGACCGAGCGGAGAGTAAGGGCAGCAGGACTTTGGGGCCTGTGTGCTGTAGCTCCGCTTGTGTCGATTGAGGACCGAGCCATGTGCGGGCCTGTTGAACAAGCTAGAACAGTACCGAAGACCTACCGGCTATATGGGAACCGGGAAACTGATGTAACTCGGGTAGCTGGGTATTGAGGCATTGCCCATCGTTCAGAGGGTAGGTTGAGAGCTCGAGGTGTAAATCGGCTGGCGGCACGGAGATGCGCGTGCAGAGACCTCTTGCTCGGGACGATGGGACCGGTTCAATAGTTGGCTAACGGGTGAAAGGTAGTCGCGTACGGCGTCCGTGATGGTTGTTGTAGGCAACATCGAGTACGGGCGTACGTGACGGGTTGTTCGGGTAACCCTGCAGGTGTAAATCGATTATAATCGCCATCCCTCGCGGTCAGAGAGTACCACTTGTTCACTGTACCGTGACGTAGAAAGAACAGGCTAGTCACATATTAAAATGTTGCTGATTGAAAGCTGGACATTGATTGTTAATGATATGCTGTAGCTTAGAGCTAACTAAAGTTCTTTTCAACTTTGGGCAAAGTACATGAGAGAAATGTGTTTCTTGTTTGATTGCGGCTCTCTCATGTGCCTTAGCGTAAGGTTCTCCACAACCTGCTGCTAAAACTTGAAAGTAAGGTTCTACTAATTAGGCGAGTCCTTGCAAATGATTTTTACCTCATGTAACCCATTATCCTCATGTAGAAGTTCCATGTTTAGGTGAGACGGGTCAGACTTGCTGAGCCTTCGTGCTCACTGCTTGTGTTTGAAGCTTTTGCAGGGTTCTATGAGGAAGGGACTCCCGAAGAGGAGACGGAACCCCAGGAGGGGAACCCCGTCGAGTGGGAGTCGTGCACGCCGCAGGGTTAGTGTGCGTGTGTGCTAGCAAGGACACGTTCGAGGGCTGAACGTGCACTTGATGCTTAGTCTACGCCCACGAGTGTGGACTAAACGTATTTTGATGTAAACAGGTCATAAAACTGTTTATGTAATAAACTTCCGCTTCCGCTTTGTACCTTTGACGTGTGTTATACGGTGCTGTGCAACGCAGCACCCCTCAGCGTGATCCTGGCTCGACAGGACCAATGGGGTCGTGTCAGCGTGGTATCAGAGCTCGCTTGAGGTTTAACACAGTACAAAGGTTTTCTTTTTCAAAAAAATCCAGTGAGGAACGAGTTAGTAGCCCGTATAAGGATGTTATTAGTATACAGAAAGTGGCTTATTAACCTATTTGTTATGTCGGAAAATCGTGCATCTCGGGACGTTCATGTCTTGGGGGGTGCACGTAAGCGCTGTCCACCAGTGCGCACAAGCTGAAGGGTGGAGCCCCACGGGTGGCAGGTAACCCGACCCGCTTTGATATCCTCTATGACTCTTCATGTCGTTTGGGGTATTCGAGCAACGTCTGTCCCTGGCGTGCGTGGTGCAACATGGGAGACCCCGTCACGTGGTCTGAAACGTGAACACGTAACTCAAGGCGTGTTTGGCTTGAGAACATCCGGGCGAGTGATGACGGCCGGGTGTACCAACTGTATGGATTCCGGGCTCGGTGTGCAGCCGAGTCTGATGATTGTTTGAGTTTCTGCAGGTAGCCTGACCACGAAACGGTAGACGTGTAGCATCCGTGTGCGAGTGACGTTTAGTGCCACTGAAATAACGAAGCCGGCTAAAGTCCGGTATAGGTTTTTCTTTGTGAGGACGTAGTACCGACAAAATCTAGTGACGCATCGACGTCACACCCAACTAAATAAACAACTTCATTGTAAAAACTGGAAGGTTTTAATCCAAAGTAGTAAAACTTGATGTAACTCCTTCCCTTGAACAGGACATTCAAAGTTAACAAGTTTTCAACTTATAGGATGTTAAGGACAGAGCACTCTGTTTTCAGCTGAATCAAGGCTGGAGTTAATCAGAGGTTAGAGGTTGAGTTCGTTCGAGGTTGGGGTCGTATGATACATTTCTGGAAAGCTTTGGAAGAGCTTTACAACTGTTCTGTTGAGTTCCAGAGGTGTTTCATCCCTTAATCACTCGAAAAATGCAGTAGAGTTGAAACTGTCCAGAAAACAGGACAGAGCAAAGACTCTCTGTAAACTCTCTGTAAATTAAGCATAACTTCCTGCTTAAAAATCCAAAAATAGGAAATGAGGTACTTCTGGAAAGCTTATGAGATGGGTTACGACTTTGTAACAGAAAGTTTTGTCAGATTGGGAACAGAATTAACTGGGATTCTTGGATCAAATCAGTACCTAAGGCAGGGAGGTGCTGTCCAATTGATTCCAGAAATTCTGTTAAACTTTGACATCTCATAACTTTTGAACCAGGACAGATCTTAGGCCAAGCAAATACTGGATGGAAAGCTATTGATGTTAGCTTCAACTTTGATGTTGAGCTCCAGGACTGGTTTTGCTTTTAACATGGCCCAAATCAGGTTGATATGGAAACTAGTCAAGGCTGTCATGGGAACAGCAGATCAGCAGTCAAATTTGTTTAAAATTTGAACTATGTTTCCAAGTTTTGGGGGTTCAATGACATGTTTTATGTTATAACTCAGGGGTTTACTGTTTAAATAAATATTTGACATTTCTCAAATATATTTTTACAGATGGCAGCAGATAAACGGTTGGAGAACGGGTGGGTAGTTTCCCACTGCTCTGACCGTAGCGGCTACCCGGAAGCATTGTGGCAAATGCTCCAATATTTCGGGTACAACCAGATGCCGCAATACTTCGCCAAGGAAGAAGGCGAAGAGGGGAACAAGACGTGGACGATCCATGTCGAGGTTCCTGCAGGGCCTACGCCACCCGGTTGGATGCCATTCACCGTCACGGTGAGAGGAAGACAACCGGAAGGGATGTGGCAAGTGGCAGCCCGTGACACTATGTCACGTTTCTGCCAACTACACGTGCAGGCTATGGAGGGAACTCCATACGCACTCGTTCCGGTGGAGGGACGAGCTCAGCATGTGTGGGAAGAGAGGTACCTGGAGGCAACAGACCCGAGTTGCCCAAGGTACAACCCCGCGGAGGCAAATCTCAGCCTCCAAGTGAGGGCGGGAAACGCTGTGATGGACAGCCAAGCTGGTCATACGGAGCATCTCGCCACCAAGCTCAAGGAGAGCACAAGCCGTGGAGATCATTTCGAGAGTGCTCACAGCGCACTCCGCAATGTGCTCCTTCCGACGATCAAGCGACTGAATGAACAACACAATCAGTTGCGTCGTCTGAAGAAGGCAAAGAAGAAGAGCCGTGTTGACATCGCGGCGTTGCAAGAGCTGGTGCAGACCCTAACCCAGCAGAATGAGGACCTTGCTCAAGAGCGGGACGATGCTATTGAGGAAGGACAAGGCTGGGAAGAGGACTACAACCAGGCTATGGACGAGGTGCATGCATTGCAGGACCTCGTGCCCCCGGTATTGGGCGTACCGGTAGTCTTGGGTCTTCCAGCCATGGGAGAACCCGGAATGGGAGAAGAGGTGGTGGATCCAGAGCCACCAGCAGAAGTACCGGAGGAGGACGACCCACAGGAGGTCGAGTTCTACTCCGAGTAGGGGGTTACGGTTGCCAAGTAGGGCAGCTAGGGTAGCGTAACCCAACTTTTGTAATCAGTGACATGTCGTGTAGACAGTAGCGTATGTATAGGTAGTGACGACATGAGCACGACTTCTCGGAGATCCGAGAATAATGTATCTTGTATAAAGTTTATGCTTTATCAATATATGTGAATGTTGTGCAAGTTAATCATGCGTCGCTTCAATACCTACTGCTGTTTATGGCATTTTTGAGTAAGACATGTGCTAATTGCTGCTGTGTACTCGTGCCAACCCTGATGTTGGAGGTACTAGCCAAGGGGGAGAGACCTCCCAACCACCTCCCGAGGACTCCTCGGGACAACAGCAGCAGCAACAGCAACAGCAAACACCGCCACCGCCACTGCCAACGGTTACATTGGCCGACATTGTCGCGGCAATGGCGGGCTCGCACCAGCAGCACACAGAGTTGCTGCAGACTCTCATCGCCAATACGTCTCGCCCAGAGAGACGTCAAGATCGTGAGGAGCGCCAACAGAGCTCCTACTCTGACTTCCTGGCGACTCATCCCCCTGTATTCTCAAGGGCGTATGAACCACTTGACGCGGACAACTGGCTCCGCGCCATAGAGATGAAGTTCGGGCTGCTCCAAATCAGCGAGCAGCGCAAGACTCAGTTCGCGGTCCAGCAGCTCCAAGGATCCGCGAGCGCGTGGTGGGCCAACTTCTGTGCTTCCCAGCCCACCGACCGAGTGATGACCTGGGCGGAGTTCCGGACGGCCTTCAGGGCCTATCATATACCGCCCGGTTTGATGAAGAGGAAGACGCAGGAGTTCCTACACCTGCAACAAGGGAGCCGGAACACGCTGGAATACTCCAGAGCGTTCAACGATCTCGCGCTCTACGCGTCGTATCACGCGGATACAGACGAGAAGCGGCGAGACCACTTTTACCAGGGGCTTAACCCGCTCCTGAAGGACAAGTTGGCGATGTTCAATCGCGGCAGCCTCAACGACATCATTGATGCTGCGATTGTTCAGGAGGACTCCGGCAAGGAGTTGGCGGTGGCAGAGCGAAAGCGAAGCGCGCCGCAGAGCAGCGGAGAAGGAGGTGGTCCTTCTCAGAAGTTTCGGATGGTGAATCGCCCACCATCAGGTCCACGCTGGCAACCACCACAGCGGTCGATGCCGTTCCGCAGTCGACCGTACTCTTCACCGGCATTCCGGCCGGCACTGCCAGCACCACCGCAACAACAACAGCAGCAGCGGGCGATGCCGCGTGCGTTTGCACCTCAGCAACGCATGCCGGGCTTTTGTCCATCGAGTACTCCACCAGCAGCGGCCACATGTTACAAGTGTGGTCGTCCAGGGCACTTCGCGAGCAGTTGCCCGGAGAGGCAAGGCGGCGGAGTGGCACCACAGTTTCCGGGGAGGAATCAACCCCGGAACCCTACTAATGCGCGGCGGGCAAACCCTAGGCCCGGCACTGTCCACCAACTTGCCATTGAGGACGTGCCGGAGGGCGAGCCAATCCTTGCGGGTATGTTCCAACTCCACCAGCATCCCGCTATAGTACTGTTTGATTCAGGCGCCACGCATAATTTTATTAGCCAAGCTTTCATTGCTAAACACAGTTTGCCAATACTACCCACCGATAGTCCATATTTAATTTGTTCACCGGGTGGGAAGATTTCAGCAAGCGTAATGGTCTCCAAAGCACCCTTATGCTTAGCGGGTAGAGTGTACCCCACGTCTCTCATTATCTTAGAGGGACAGAAGGTCGATGTCATCCTAGGGATGTCGTGGTTAACCCGCCACGGCGCTGTTTTAGACACCGTCCTTCGAGTCGTGCACTTAAACTCAGAGGTGCATGGTTCTCACTCATTATTTCTGGACAGTCCAGAAATAAAACTTTCAAGTGTCTATCAGTCCACAACTATCAGATTGGAAGACATTCCAGTGGTCCGGGAGTTTCCTGATGTATTCCCGGATGATTTGCCGGGGATGCCACCCGATAGAGAGGTGGAGTTCAAGATTGAACTTGCACCGGGAACCATGCCAATATCCCGAAGGCCGTACAAGATGGCGCCCAAGGAGTTGGCGGAACTGAAGACTCAGCTCACGGACCTTCTGGAGAAGGGTTTTATTAGGCCGAGCTCCTCGCCATGGGGCTGTTCGGCATTATTTGTCAAGAAGAAGGATGAAACGTTGCGGCTTTGCATGGACTACCGTCCATTAAATGCCGTAACCATCAAGAACAAGTACCCGTTGCCACGGATCGACATGTTGTTTGATCAGTTGGTCGAAGCAAAGATCTTTTCCAAGATGGATTTAAGATCCGGGTACCATCAGATTAAGATAAGGGCGGAGGACATTCCAAAGACAGCTTTCTCGACAAGGTACGGACTTTATGAGTACCTGGTCATGTCCTTTGGCCTCACCAATGCTCCAGCTCACTTCATGTACTTAATGAACTCGGTGTTTATGCCGGAGCTGGACAAGTTTGTCGTGGTCTTCATCGACGACATCCTGGTATATTCCAAGTCGGAGGAAGATCACAAGAAACATCTGCGTATAGTCTTGCAACGGCTGCGGGATCACAAGTTATACGCAAAATTCAGCAAATGCGAGTTTTGGATATCGCAAGTGCCTTTCCTCGGGCATATCATCTCAGCGGAGGGTATCGCTGTGGACCCGAGCAAGATCACGCAAGTGCTGAATTGGAAATCCCCGAGAACTGTTCATGAGGTACGGAGTTTCCTCGGGCTCGCGGGATATTATCGGAGGTTCATTCCGAACTTCTCGAAGATTGCCAAGCCAATGACAGAGCTGCTGAAGAAGGCTACCAAATATGTTTGGAGTCCAGCATGTGAAGCAGCATTCAAGGCTTTAGTCAAGCACCTGACATCAGCACCGGTTTTGGCGCAGCCAGACACAGCAAAACCGTTCGATGTGTACTGCGATGCATCCGGCATTGGGCTCGGATGTGTGCTGATGCAAGACCGAAGAGTGGTCGCGTATGGATCACGGCAGCTTAGGAACCATGAGCAAAATTATCCAACTCACGACTTGGAGCTCGCTGTCGTGGTACTTGCACTAAAAATGTGGAGGCACTACCTACTCGGTAAACTCGTACATTTATATACCGACCACAAAAGCCTCAAGTACATATTCACTCAGAAGGAGCTGAACATGAGGCAACGAAGATGGTTAGAACTGATAAAGGATTACGAAATAGAGATCCATTATCATCCGGGCAAGGCAAACGTTGTGGCAGATGCGCTGAGCCGCAAGTCACACGTCAATAATCTGACCATCACACCATTGGAAGAGAGCGAACCACCACTCCATGTGATTCCACACGGAGCTCTCTACAACCTAGCTTTCATCCCCACCATCCGTGAAGAGATAGCGGCAGCCCAGAAGAATGACAAGGGCATGTCACATTTGCGGAGACGTATAGACAGTGGGGAGTTGAAATGTTTCCGGAAGGACGGAGACGGCGTCCTATGGTTCAAGAACCGGATCGTCGTACCCCGAAACCCGGAGTTACGGAAGAAAATCTTTGATGAGGCTCATTTATCAAAGTTTTCTATTCACCCCGGCAGCAGCAAAATGTATCAAGAACTCAGAAAAAAGTTTTGGTGGACACGGATGAAGCGAGAGACTGCAAAATACGTGTCCGAGTGTGATACATGTCGAAGAGTGAAGGCAGACCACATGCGGAAACCGGGACTGCTGCAACCACTGGGCGTTCCTGCCTGGAAGTGGGAGGACGTGAGCATGGATTTCGTCGTCGGTTTACCCACCACCTTACAGAAACATGATTCTGTGTGGGTAATCGTCGATCGGCTCACCAAAGTTGCCCATTTCATCCCGGTCAACACCAACTACAACGCCAAGAAGTACGCTGAACTGTACATCTCACGGATCCTATGCTTATACGGCGTACCCCGTACCATCATATCGGACCGGGGCACTTTATTTGTGTCCCGTTTTTGGGAGCAGCTACACGCTGCCTTGGGGACGAAGCTGATCCGTAGTTCAGCCTACCACCCGCAGACGGATGGGCAAACTGAGCGGGTAAATCAGATTCTAGAAGACATGCTACGAGCTTGCACTATCAACCACGGCAAGAATTGGGATGATCACTTGCCGTTAGCCGAGTTCTCGTACAACAATGGGTACCAAGCCAGCATCAAGATGGCACCCTACGAGGCGCTATACGGGAGAAAATGCCGCACACCATTGAACTGGTGTGAGTCTGGCGAAAGGGTTACCTTCGGGATTGACCTTGTCAACAACGCGGAAGAAAAGGTTCGACTGATTCAAGCGAACCTAAGAGCCGCTCAATCCCGACAGAAACAGTATGCGGACCGGAGAAGGCGCCCATTACAATTCGAAGTTGGAGATCACGTATACCTACGAGTGTCTCCAATGAAGGGCGTAAACAGATTTGGGGTGAGAGGAAAGTTGGCACCCCGATTCATCGGTCCATTCCAAATTACCGAAAGATGTGGATCGGTGGCATACCGGCTGAAATTACCAGAAGCACTTTCCGGTGTGCACGACGTCTTTCACATTTCCCAGCTGAGGAAGTGTCTCAAGCTATCAACTACCGTTCAGCTGGAAGACATTGAAGAACTGCAACCGGATCTCACCTATCGGGAGGAACCGGTGCAGATTATTGATGAAAAGGCCTGAACCACACGCAACCGTATGTTGTGGTTCTACAAGGTTCTATGGAGTAATCACTCCATGGACGAAGCGACATGGGAGAGCGAAGAATTCCTTCGCACTAACTACCCCGACTTTCTCACGTCGCATATCCGGTAATTTTCCACCGTCCTCTCTCTCATTTTCACCTTATAATCTCGGGACGAGATTCTTTTAAGGGGGGAGGAATGTAAGGGCCTCAGTTTTTGACACCCATTTGTAGTGTTCATCCCCACACCACACACCTCATTTGAGGAAGAATGATGAACACAAATGAAGAGCAAGTAACAATTATCAACATGCTCATTAGGGAACAAACTTACACATTGCAAAAGTGGTATTTCCCACATGTGATATAGATGGGATGGACATAGGAAAACTCCTACACTTTGCTAAGGATGTCCATGCCAAGTTTCACCCAAATTCAAAACCTTTTTGAGGTCATCTTGGGTATAGATAGGAAGGGGGCAGTTTGAAAACATATTCAAATTCAAACTGTTTTTATACCATGAATTTGAAAGTGGGAGGCATATTCTTACTCAGCACATTTTTGTGAGCTCACACACCAGTTTTCACTCCATTTGGAGTTGATCTGGACATGAGCTAAGGGGGAGAAATTCAAACTTTATTTGAATTTCAAACTGAACTTGTGCTGAAATTCATTCAAACCAAACCTCATTTGAACTTTGATCAATTCAAATGGCTCATGGGTGAATAATTTGAATTGCCAAGGGTAGTATGGGGTTCACTGTTTACAACAGTGATTAGGAGTAAATTTCAGAGGTTAAAATGGGGGGTGGGACCCACATGTCAGCCTCTACTTCAACACAAACCGACTGAAACACAGTTCAGTCGGTTCCCGGTTGCAGTGTGCGCGCGCCACCGAGGGGGGCAGCCGGCGCCAGCTCC
Source organism: Neostapfia colusana (assembly GCA_030760725.1). NCBI lineage: Eukaryota > Viridiplantae > Streptophyta > Magnoliopsida > Poales > Poaceae > Neostapfia > Neostapfia colusana. Next base: position 63,675,440 of record JASWHV010000015.1, read on the forward strand.
TGCTGCGCGCCCCAAGCCGGAGACCAGTCGCCGGGCTATTTATCCCCTCCCCGGCGTGCTCCGATCACTCATTCCCCGAGCTGCCGGCATACTCGGCCGTTTTTCCACTGCCATCACCGCCGCTCGAGCTCACGCTTGATCAGGCCGATCACCCGCGAGCACAGCCTATCCTCCATAGCAAAACGGCACCAAGAGATCGTGAGCAACCTCCCAGACTCCGTGTTGGCCTGTGAGCAAGCTTCCTCGATCTGTACGAGCCATTTCTCCGGCGAGCCGAACATCGCCGCCGATCGGGCTCCCGTGGACAGCACGGCACAGCCGTTGTCACGTCCTCTTCTCTACACAAGAAAGGTGCGTGATTGTATGTAGATGGAGTAGCCGAAAGCCGTTTGGCGATTGATCAACCCTCGGCCGAGAATTTCCAAATTTACTCTTGATCAGTTCATAAGAACCGAGCTCACCTTCGGGTGAAATTCGTGCTCTATGCACGAAGGTTGGACGAGCTCGTTACCTAGTAGCTTCTACGCACGATAGCGCCCACGCTCGAACTGGAATTAGAGAAAACCATCGAGAATCGGCCATGATATGGCTGTTTTCCCCGCCGCCATGGCTGAACACCTCGGCTCACCGTCGAGAGCCTAGTTGCCGGTATTTCTAGCTTCCACCCAGCCCGGGTTCGTGTTTCCCATGCCCTACTGATGCTCTCCGACCGATTTCCGGTCGATTTGGTGCACGGGAGAGCGGGACCGACCTCACCGGAACCCTAGCAGGTGCTGTCACCGGTGCGCACGGGTTTCCGGTCATCGCCGGCAGCCGGCGACCCCACCATCGAGTCCAGGGGGTCGGAAAAGGGGCAGGCGGCAAGTTTCGGGCCGGGGGGGGGGGTGGCCGGGAACTCAGTTCCGGCGAGGGTCGCCGGAGAACGCCGCCGCCGCGCAGTTGGCGCAAGGAGGGAGACGACGCACTGTGTGCGGGGCCCACAAGCCAGAGTTTAAACTTTTCCCCGAATTTCAGTTTTAGTTCAAACTTCAAATCCTTATAACTTTGGCTAGAAAGCTCCAAATTGAGTTAACCAAATTTTGCTGGATTCAGCTCTCTGAGTACTTTCCAGAAAATCAAGTTTCACTCCATGAAATTCCTTATTTCTCCAGAATTAATTCCTCAAAGTTTAAACTGTTAGGAATTTTAACTGGAGAATCCTTTGGAGGAAAATCCTGAAATTTTGCTGAGATGTTCACCAAAATATCCTTGAACTACCGTAAAAATTTCAGATCCATTTGAGCTCATTTAATCCACCTAATGGTGTGATTAGTGAAACTGTTCCAAAGAAAATAGAAAATGTTCAGAAACATTTTCAGAATTTTCTCTGAAATTGTTTAGCTCATATCTTTAGTTAGAGACTTCCAAATTAAGTGAGACCAACTCCATTAGAACCCTCTAAAAATCTAGTTTTCAGGAAGACATAGTTTGTTTCATGAAAATTCCTAGAACACCCTAAGAGTTCCACTTAAGGTCAAGGACATAATTAATTGTGGAGGGCTCAAATGAGCTTTGCTGCAACTAAAACTTGACCAAGTCTCTGTTTAGGTTGTAACCAAGCCTCAGTAAAAGTTTCACAGTCATTAGGTCTATCTAGCAAAGAGTATAGACTTCACAATTTCAAAGATAATACAAATGCATTTAAATTAATACATACATTGCTCTTATCATGTAGTCGCTAAGGTCGAGGAGGAACCCGAAGTCCTAGACTTCGTTACTCCGGAGGAACAGCTAGCCTACGACCAAGAGCAGCAAGGCAAGCTCCGGTTTGCATTAACCTTTTTACAAATTTTTATTGTTTTGAGCACATACTTGTTTCCTTTGTTCTGTGCATTAGAGTCTTGTTTGGAAATCCAACTGCATAGCCAAGAAAACCACGGGTTGGGTTTAGGATTGCAAACCTCGTTAGCCACTGCATTGCTAGGATAGAGTAGGATTCGGTACAAGTCGAGTAGTTGGAACTACTCGCGAGAATAGGCTAGGGGCACATTGCTCGGGTAGAGATAGCACATGATACACATGGCAAGAAAATGAGACCGAGCGGAGAGTAAGGGCAGCAGGACTTTGGGGCCTGTGTGCTGTAGCTCCGCTTGTGTCGATTGAGGACCGAGCCGTGTGCGGGCCTGTTGAACAAGCTAGAACAGTACCGAAGACCTACCGGCTATATGGGAACCGGGAAACTGATGTAACTCGGGTAGCTGGGTATTGAGGCATTGCCCGTCGTTCAGAGGGTAGGTTGAGAGCTCGAGGTGTAAATCGGCTGGCGGCACGGAGATGCGCGTGCAGAGACCTCTTGCTCGGGACGATGGGACCGGTTCAATAGTTGGTAACGGGTGAAAGGTAGTCGCGTACGGCGTCCGTGATGGTTGTTGTAGGCAACATCGAGTACGGGCGTACGTGACGGGTTGTTCGGGTAACCCTGCAGGTGTAAATCGATTATAATCACCGTCCCTCGCGGTCAGTGAGTACCACTTGTTCACTGTACCGTGACGTAGAAAGAACAGGCTAGTCACATATTAAAATGTTGCTGATTGAAAGCTGGACATTGATTGTTAATGATATGCTGTAGCTTAGAGCTAACTAAAGTTCTCATGTGCCTTAGCGTAAGGTTCTCCACAACCTGCTGCTAAAACTTGAAAGTAAGGTTCTACTAATTAGGCGAGTCCTTGCAAATGATTTTTACCTCATGTAACCCATTATCCTCATGTAGAAGTTCCATGTTTAGGTGAGACGGGTCAGACTTGCTGAGCCTTCGTGCTCACTGCTTGTGTTTGAAGCTTTTGCAGGGTTCTATGAGGAAGGGACTCCCGAAGAGGAGACGGAACCCCAGGAGGGGAACCCCGTCGAGTGGGAGTCGTGCACGCCGCAGGGTTAGTGTGCGTGTTTGCTAGCAAGGACACGTTCAAGGGCTGAACGTGCACTTGATGCTTAGTCTATGCCCGCGAGTGTGGACTAAACGTATTTTGATGTAAACAGGTCATAAAACTGTTTATGTAATAAACTTCCGCTTCCGCTTTGTACCTTTGACGTGTGTTATACGGTGCTGTGCAACGCAGCACCCCTCAGCGTGATCCTGGCTCGACAGGACCAATGGGGTCGTGTCACAACCCAACTACTATTTTATTTGATTCCGGAGCATCGCATTCATTCATATCATCCAAGTATGTTCCAAGTATAATCTGCCCATATCACACATGAAACACACTATGTTAGTTAATTCTCCCGGTGGAGAGATGAGGACTAATATAGTATGTCCAAAAGTAAACCTTAAAATAAGGGGGGTAGACTTCCTTGCCAACCTTATTGTCTTGGATTCTCAAGGGCTTGATATAATACATGGAATGGATTGGTTAAGCAAGCACAACGGAGTGATCCAATGTGCTGAGAGGTAGCTTATCAACTAGAGCTCCCAACGCACCTCTCCGACGTGCATGACGTGTTTCACGTATCCCAACTCAAGAAGTGCTTGAGAGTACCAGAAGAACAAGTACCAATGGATGAGCTTGAGCTTCAAGAGGATCTGACCTATGTAGAGCACCCTGTCCAAATTTTGGACGTGAAGGAAAGGGTCATGAGGAACAAAGTGATCCGTTGGTGCAAGGAGCCATCACACGGAAGCCGAAGCTATATAGGAGCATGAGGAAGACCTCAAGGCAGAATTCCCTCATCTATTCTTTACTCTGACGAATCTCGAGGGCGAGATTCAGTTTAAGGGGGGTAGGTTTGTAACGCCCTCAATTTCATATTCATGCATTGCATATAGAAAAACATTCTAAAAGAAATAGAAATAGGAAAGAATCATAAAAATGGGAGAAAGATAGCTGAAAAGAGCCAATTCCAATTCGCCGAGGAGCGCCGTCAACACTTCCCGCGGCCTGCTGGCCACGTGGCGCCTTCGGAGCTCATCCCTGCGGAGGGGGTGAGGTCCGGCACTGCTGGCCACATGGCAGGATCGGAGCTCGCCTCAGGAGAAGGGGCGAGGTCCGACCCCGCTGGACACATGTCACCCATGGAGCTCGCCTCCAGGAGGTCCGACACAGCGAGACACGTGTCACCCTTGGAGCTCGCCTCCGGGAGGTCCAACACTGCTGGACACGTGTCGTCCTCGGAGCTCGCCTCCGAGAGGTCCGCCCCGCTGGACACGTGTCACCCTCGGAGCTCGCCTCCGAGAGGTTCGACACTACGGGCCACGTGTCAACCTCGGAGCTCGCCTCCGAGAGGTTTGACACTACGGGACATGTGTCACCCTCGGAGCTCATCTCTGAGGAGAAGGGAGGTCCGGCACTGCTGAACACGTGGCACTCTCGGAGCCCACCTCCGAGGAGAGGGGAGGTAGGCACTGACACGTGGCACACGCGGAACTCGCCTCTGAGGAGAGGGGAGGTCTCGCCCGCTAGACACGTGGCGCACGCGGAGCTCGCCTCTGAGGGAGAGGGAGGTCCCGCCTGCTAGACACGTGGCGCACCCGGAGCTCATCTCTGAGGAAAAGGGGGGCCCCGCCCCGCTGGACGCGTGGCAGGTCCGGAGCTCGCCTCTGAGGAGAAGCAAGGACCGGTCCCCGCTGGACACATGGCCCCTCCGGAGCTCACCACTGCGGAAGGACAAGATCCTTAAGCGGTTTTTCTCCTGTGCGCGCGAGAATACCCGGTACTGAGGAAACCAACACTATTTCCACGTTGCTACCGCACCAAATCAATTGGAGATAAGTTGTTGAGATCCAAAACAAAATGAATAGGACTCTTATTTGAACTCCAGTTGGAGTAGGAATCTTCTTTCACCCTTTATAAATACAACCTGAAAACCCCCTTGGCCGTAACACCTTTTCCCAAGTCGACAACTTAGAGGCCCTAGCCCGAGTTAACCCCCTTCGCCGGAGTTCAGCCACCGGTGAGACCGCCGATGAGCCCCATCACTCTCGCTGTCACCGGAAGAGAGCCGACGTTCTGACCTGCTGCCATTGCTAGGAGAAAGGCCGAGGTAGGTCTTCGTTACCATCTTATTACATCATCGCGGTTTCTACAGATTTGTTCTCTTCGAACATAAGTTTTTTTCGTGTGGACAGATCACGTGTTGATCGGTTTTTGATGGTGGAATTGATCTAGATCTTGAGTCAAGATCGTCACCATGTCTACAATTGATCCTTACATCCTTGTTCATCATAAAACCCCATACAAGCCATTAAAACATGCAAGAACACGTACAAACTAGTTTAATAAAACAGCACCATAGGATCTACACCATTGCATCTTAAGTAGAGTTTGTGCATGATGTTTGATTGCTATAATTTTGTATGTGCGTGGTCGTGAGTAGAAGGACAAGCTCAGGAAGCTATCTACGAAGGACAACAACACCAAGACTTCGAGACGCCTGAGCAACAAAAGCCACAGGAACAAGGCAAGTGCCCCTTGACCATATTGATCCCATGTTTTGGAAACTATTTTGTTTGCGAAAACATGTTTTCTTGAGTCAACTTGATGGGACACCCTTTTATAGGAGTTTATTAGTTTGTTAACCATCCTTGTCGCCGGGAAATTTAATGAGTCGGGTATGGTCATTTTTCCTTTTAACTTCGCTAATCTACGGGATATGGGAAGCGAGATAGAACGTGTCTAGCTACTGCACTCATATGAATAATGATAATGAGAACATAATAATGAGCATATAATAGGGGGAGATCTAGGCAAGCTTGGTTCGTGGATGAGGTAGAATGAGATGGTGGTTTACTTGCCGTAGATCTAAGGACCGGTTCATGCCAGCACATGCCAGGAAAACAGTGCCACCACAAGGCCAAATATAGGTGCGGCTTAGCTGACTAATTAGGTAAGTTGCTAGATTGTTATGGATAGTGGAAGGCGCGGGGAATGAGAGTCGAAAGAGGACTGCCCTGGGAACTGCATGGCACAAGAGGGGGCCCGTAGGTGGGAGAATGGTGATTCGAGCCTGCTGGTGAAACTTTAGTGAGTCCATACATCTAGTAGCCCCTTTGTAAAGGCTATTTTGTGATCTCTTGGCCATACACTGATGGTTGTGTACTGGTATAATGGATGTTCTACAGTCACGGACGGGTGACGAAATCACAAACTTGTGAGTAAAGTGGTGCCACCTCTTAAGAGTGTAAAACTATCATGATAGCCGTGCTTACGGTCACAAGCGCCTGGCCAATTCACATGATTAGATGGCATGGTTATTGGGATGGTTATTGGTTTGGTTATGGTATGGTCATTGGAAATTGGTTTCGGGACTGTTGAGTCATGATAATGAGTTTTGGTTTCGGTTATGAGATGGATATGAATATGAGATGGTTATTATGAGCATGAGATGATGTTGAGAAAGATTAATGGCTGGATGAGACGTGATAAGTGGTAAAATATGATGGAGGTATGTTACTGTTTTAATTGGATATATGTTGGGATTAAATTCACTTAAAGATAGTTGTTGTTTTTATCATGTTTGTGAAATAAACTTTGCTTCCTTTTTATTTCTACCTTGCTGTAAGCTACATGTTGTAAAGGTCCCAAAATTATGAATACAAAGAAACACTTGTTTGCAAAGTTTGTTTCATGTGTATGAAATTTGGGACTTGTTAAAACTTTTTCCCACATGTGATAACACACATGAGGATTTTGCTTCACACAAGTCAAATGTTTATTTGAGAACTTGGAACCCCAGAGGGGTCTAAAACAAGGATGGGAAGTTCCCATATGTGTGAGAAAACAAAAATCAGATTTGGAACAATTTGTTCAAACAAAAATTCAAATGAGAAAAACACAATGGAATTCAAAACTGTTGTGCTAAAAATCTCATTTGCAGCAGCCAAAAAAAATCAGATTTCATATTTGAATTCCTTGAGTCCAAATTAGGGGGTGTGCAAAGTTTCATGATTTATGGAAATAGTTTGCAACCCATTTTGCAAAAGGGACTTTAAAAGACAAAGAATTCAAATGCATGTTTGAATTTGGATGAAACTTGCCCAATTATCCAAATGCATACCAGATTTGAATTCCCACAATTGAATTCACTCAACATTCAAACTTGGGAGATATTTGGAGAGGGGATAAGGAGAACTGATCAGTGGGTCCCACATGTCATTGTGTGAACTGAAAAGTTGCAAAAGATCTCAGTGTTGGGTCTCTGTTTGCCTCCTTCAGTCGGCACCCGACACCGAGACCGCAGCTCCGCTCGACACCGAGCTCAGCCGGCAGCCACCTCCTGGTGGGATTTCTTCGCGCTGGAGAGCTGCTGGACGTCGGTGGCTACCGCCTCACCGCCTCTCCCACCTCTTAACCGAAGCCACGGCGCTGCTTCCTGTCTCCCTCGCACTGAGAGACAGAAACACGGCCGCTCTTCTTTGATCGCTCGGGTACTCGAGCAGAGCAAGCGAGCAGCGCCTCTGAGCAGCAAAACCACACCACCATCGTCCCCACGACTTCCCCGAGCCATCACCGAGCAGATCCACGCTCTCTGCACCGAGAAAGGCGAGTTTCCGCGGCGGCCGCCACACAACGGCGACACCCTGTTCCCGTGGATAGCCTCCTCCAGGGCGTTTCACGATCAAGCAAGGCAACCTTGGGACACGCGGGAGCTCCCTACAGCTTCCATCCGAAGCTCAGCCCCAGCCGTTGCCGCGCGCCGACGAATTTTGGAAATTTCCTCCGGCCGGGGAAAACTGACCCGCGGGTATGAAACCGTGAAATTCTCGAGTTATATTCAGATTAATCTTTGCAAATTGCACACACGGGATGTAGACTTGCTTAGCAACAATTTTCCTTTTGGAACCTAGCTAGAAACCCGCTCTGCACGACGTGATCTCGATCGGTCTAACAGCGGTTTTGGTAGAGACCGTCGGGTGCACGGTGAACCCTAAGTTAGAGCCATCCCCGAGCCATATCCTTTACATGTCGATGTTCCTTAGTGTCCGCCGGTGCTCTAGAGCTTGGAAACTGAAGCCTAGAAGGCTTAGGGCGTCGGGGCGACGTCGCCGGACTTCGTCCGAACCGTTGCGCCGTCGCGGGCTAGTTTCGGGGCCCTACCGGCTCGAGCAAACCCTACCAGCGTGTTCCTCACGTCGAATTAGGGGCTGGCGGCAAGTTTCAGCAGTTGAGATGGCCGGACGACTAATCCCGGAGCTTCTCCGGCGAGCCCGGCGGCGGGATCGCGCGGGAGCGAGAGGTGGAAGACGACCCCCCTGGGCCCGCGTGTCAGCGACTCGGGGAAAACGGGCCGGATACTCTGTGGCACGGGATCGGCTGTGACAGCGCGGGAAACAATTTGGTAGCCCGTGTGGTGCGCTCCCGGTGACTGACACGTGCCCCATGGCCCACAGTCAGGTTTAAACTTTTCCTCGGATTTATTCAAATCCCAGATTTTTCCCAAACTTTAGAAGAGCATAACTTTTGCTAGGAACCTCCAAAATTAGTGATTCAAATTGGGTTAGATTCAGATTGACAAGCTATATCCAAATATGCAACCCAATTTGTCAAGAAAACGGATGCGCTAACGCGCAACGGTATGAAAGTCTTTATTTAATTCTGGAAAATTCTTTAAAGATTTTCAGCAAAAGAATTTTAGAGGGAGTTTGATTTATCCAAAAATCCTCAAATTTTTCCAGAATAATCTTTATGGTGTTATTAGACTCCTGTAAAAGTTTCAGCTCATTTGGAGTTGAATTTATCAGGGTAATTCAGATTGTAAGTTCCTGTATTCAAATGAATACAGAAAACATTTTTCAGAGAATTTCCAAAACTTGTAAATTCAGTTCTGGGAAATTCTTAGCTCCAAAAATCCTAGGAAAATCCATGTAGACTATATGAACTATAATTGAAATTGTGGTTCACTGAGTTTGACATGAACATGGATGTTACGTCAGAATTAATTCATCTTTGACTAAAGACTTAGAGAATTATTCTGAATAAACCATTCCATGAAATGTGCTAAATTTTGGTCCAGAGGACTTTCTTGTGACAAGGAACTCACATGAAAATTCTCAGCTCCATTAGAGCTCTGGATCACCACTGTCATGTGTGATCTCTTAAGGTGATCAACACTTAAGTGGGAAGAAGCACTCAACACTTGATCTTAGTGTTTAAGCCCAACCCAAACCACTAGTACCAGTGTCATTTTAAATTCTTAAACAAAGTTCCAGTTTTAAAATGGTCTTTAGATCTTATGAGCAAAAGCTTTTCAATTAAATACATATGCATGATCATATCGTGTAGCATATACGTGAAGAAGGTGAGAAGGACTTGAAGTGAAGATCAAGGAGGAAGGAGAACAAGTGATCAAGCTCCAAGTGATCATCACTAACTGATTGTAACAGTAGTCACCTGCAAAACAGGCAAGCCCCGGTTTGCATTTGAACCGTTTTATAAAGCATTTTCATTTGTAGAAATCATAGCTTTGCATCGTTGATTGCATTACGTCTAGATGATATTGAAAACCCCACTTGCATGACCAGAAACACCTAAGAGAGAAGGGTAGAATAGCAACTCCCCGAGGGAATTTGGCTACGCTAATGTTAGTAGGAAAGGTCCGGTAGAAGACGAGTAGTTGGAATCTACTCGCGAGTTTAGGGCTGGTTTACTCGGGACGGGTCCGAATTAGAAAAAGAGGAGGAAAGTTCACACTTAAGAAATGGAGACCGGGCAGGGAGGTTTAGATGCAGCAGGTTGCAGGCCGTGCGTGCATAGCCCTGCCTGTGTCGGTTAAGGCCCGTCCGTGCTTGGCCCTGTTGGACAAGTTTGAGTTGTGTACCGGGCACATACTGGCTATATGGGACCCAGGAAACCGATGTACCTTGGGAGATCCATAGTGGAACTTTTCCAACTGCCTTAGGCTTTCGGCGTCAGGGTAGCAGGAGGTACCTCGCTCAAGAACATACCACAGCGGGTATGTACCTTGAGGGAGCTTGCATACTCGGGGCAGTTGGACTGCGTCCAATGTGAAAGATCTTGGGAAAGGTGGCCGCGTACAACGTAAGTCGAGGTTGCTGCCGGCAACTCGGAGTACGGGTGTACGTGTCGTGTAGTCCGGGCGTGTACTGATTTGAATCACCGTCGCTCGCGGTCATATGAGCATACTTGCCCACTGCGTCTTGACGTAGTAACAACTGGAATTATTTATCTTTGAACTTGATTAGGCTGTGCTATAACTTGTATTGCAACCATGATTGTATTAGAGATAGGCTCATTAAACTTTACTTTCACTTTGTGCAAGGAGCATCGCAACAAAGCGTTTCTTGTTTGATTGTGGAGTTGCGATGCTTTTTCGGCTCAAGGTACGCACAATGAGGCTTAAAATCTGAAAGTTAAGGATCGACTTTAGGCGAGTCCTTTATGCAAATCTAGCCAACCTAATTGCAACCGTCGTACATGTAGAGTTCCTTGTTCAGGAGAGACGGGTCAGACTTGCTGAGCCTATGTGCTCACGCTTGCTATATAAGTGGTTTTGCAGGTTAACAACGATGCTGAAAAGAAGGTTGTCCGGTGAGACTCGGGAACTCCCGAGTCAGGTAACACATGGAGAACCCAGCCACTGCTGCTTGTCTTCGTGTTGCTAGCGAGAGGAGTCCGCGGGCTGGACTTCATCTCGGGCGCTCTTAGTTATTCGACGTGAGTTGATAAAGACTTCCGCTGTAGTTACTTGATGTAAAGTATTTACAAAGAAAAACTTGTAAGCTTCCGCTATTGTTTTATGTAATACATTGTTCCTCATATGTGTGTTGTTGGGTGCCGCATAACACGGCACCACCCAATGCGATTCCCGGGCGAGTGGCCTGTCTCGGTTGAGCGGGTCGCTTCATCGTGGTATCAGAGCCGCATTGGTAATAGCACACGGAATAAGGAAGGTATTACGACAAAAATTTAGGTTACGGTGAGGATACGGTACTAGGCCCACATAAGGATTACTATTAGCTTATATAAAGGTGGCAACCTAACTTATTTGTTATGTCGGAAAATCGTGCATCTCAGGACGATTTATGTCTTGGGGGGGTGCACGTAAGCGCTGTCCACCAGTGCTCACAAGCTGAAGGGTGGAGCCTCACGGGTGGCAGGTAACCCGATCCGCTTTAGTATCCTCTACGACTTCTCATGTCGTTTGGGGTACTCAAGCAACGTCTGTCCCAGGCGTGCGTGGTGCAATTTGGGAAACCCCGTCACGTGGTTAGTAACGTGAACACGTAGCTCAAGGCGTGTTTGGCTTGAGAACACCTGTGCGAGTGATGACGGACGGGTGTAAGAAATGTATGGATACCGGGTTCGGTGTGCAGCCGGACCTGATGATTGAGTGTGACTTATGCAGGATTAACCACGAAACCGTAGTACGAATAGTACACGTTTGCGAGTGACCATTTTAGTGCCACCTAAGATACGTTATACCGGTATAATCCGGTTAGGATTTTCTTTTGGTGAGGCTACGTAGTACCGACATGCTTCTTACGGTGCATCGACGCCGTACTAAACATAATAACCCCTTTCCTTTGAAGAAATGACTCATGAACTAACTTTCAAATAAAAATGGAAGTTTGAAACAAAAATTAGTTACTGAACTCTTATTTTGAGCTAAGATTCAAATGAGAGGAAGATTAGACTTCAAAGATTTCAAAAACAGAGTGCTCCGTTCTCGGCAGGAATTTGTGCTGGACTTCAACAGAGCATAACTCTGAGTAGCTTGACCCAATTAAGGTGTAAGATACAGCTATGGAAATATTTTCAAGTGATCTACAACTTCTTTGTAGACCTCCAGAGCTAAATCACATGCTAAATGGGTAGAAAGTTCAGAGTAAGGTAAACTGTTCAGAACCGGGACAGCAACAAAACCTCTCTGGACCTTTCTGTTTTTAAGCCATAACTTTCTGTAGATAAACCCTTAAGAAGCCTATGATACACCATTAGAAAGATTATGAATGTGCAACATTGTTGTAGTTCAAAGTTTGTTCAGGTTCTTAGTGTATTTACATATACAACTGTGATAAAATCAGCCATGTACAAAGGAGGTGCTGGCAAATTTTATCCAGGAATTCTGTCAAACTTGAAAAATCATAACTTTTAATCCGGAGATGATCTGGGGGCATATGAGTACTCGTTGGAAATATACTGAAGTTAACTTTAACTTTGGTATTCAACTTGAGTTATGAAAATGCTCTAAACTAGATCAGAATCTGGAGATAGTGCATAAAGGTCTGTCCTGTACAGATAGGCTGGATAGTTATGCCTACTAAGGAGTTTTGTAAACATGAATTTTGTTATTGCTTTCATAAAGTTTTGACATAATCATGTTTCCATTAGTCTCACGTACTGCTGAGTTCTTGTTTAACTCATCTCAACTCCATTTTGCAGTATGGTTCGTACTCGCTCTAGGAGTAGGGCCGGAAGTTCTCGTCGAGGCGGTGATGCTTCTATCCCACCATCGGAACCACCATCCACGGGATGGATGGATCTTATGACTCGAGTTGTCGAGTCTAATCAAGAGAATGCTAGGATACTCCAAGAAGCAACACAAGAACACACACGCTTACTCCAAGCTTTGGTACAGCAAGGCGTACTCCAGAACACGCAACAAGTCGTTCCACCTCAGGACGCTTATCTGGACTTCTTGGCGACTCAACCGCCTATCTTTACTGAAGCCACTGAACCTGTGGAAGCAGATCAATGGCTTCGTGTCATGGAGTCTAAATTTGGAGTATTCAAGTGTGATGAATACCAGAAGACAAAGTTTGCCGCTCAACAACTCCATGGAGCCGCCGGAAACTGGTGGGTGGATTATGTTGCCACCATTCCGGAGGGCCATCAAGTAACATGGAGAGAGTTTTGTGAAGCCTTTCGTACTCGTTACATACCACTAGGTATTGTCAAGGCAAAGCGGGAGGAATTTTTGGGCTTGAAGCAAGGGGACATGAGTGTCCTCGAGTATGTCAGGAGATTTAATCTTTTGGCCCAATATGCTCCCAAATATGTGGCGAAAGAATAGGCACGGTGTGACCTATTTTTCCATGGCCTGAGTGCCATATTACGGGAGAAGCTGGCCGTACATAATAACGGCAGTTACACCGACATGGTCAATGCGGCTTTCATTCAAGAGAAGCCGACACTTGAGTGGCAAGCGGAGAAGAGAAAGATGAGTAAGATCGAGCAGGCTAGCACAAGTCATGTGCCTCAGAAGTACCGTTTGGTGTATCAAACGCCAACCGGTGAAAGATGGAGGCCACCTGTACGATCAACTCCTCAGAGATTGATTGCTGGTCAAGTTCTACAACTTGCACCACCTCCACAGCCGCAGCATCAGACGGTGGTTTGTGCTCCATCGCTGCAGCTATATGTACCTAGCAGTCCACCGCAAGTCAACGAAGAACCGGAGAGGCATCCGTGTCTTACTTGTGGGCGTAAGGGCCATTATGCTAGGCAATGTCCGGAGGGAATTCGAGGCTACGGGTCATCATGTTTACAACAATACGACCCGTACCTCAATCTGCAGATAAGATGGCAGATAAGGGGCAACATTCACTATACTGTGATTGATGATGTTCCGGAAGGAGAAGCCGCTTTAGCAGGGATGTTTTCTCTGAATCAGCTACCGGTTTTAGTTCTCTTTGATTCCGGTGCCACACACAACTTCATTAGCCAATCTTTTGTGGCTCAACATCAGCTCCAAACCGTTTATACAAAGAGGCAATACCTCATATCTTCGCCCGGGGGCAGCAGTACCGCAAGCGAGGTTGTCTCCCAAGCACCTCTTTGTTTGGGGGGTAAAATATACCCTACGACTCTCATTATCCTTGAGGGTCTGAAGATCGACATTATTTTGGGGATGTCGTGGTTGAATTACCACAGAGCGGTTCTTAACATCAGCTCCAGGACCGTTGAGCTCAACTCCCCACAGCACGGTCTTCATATATTAATTCTGGGCGCCAGACGGCAGCAGATTGCAATAGTGAACCACACGGAAGCTGTCAAGATAGAGGACATTCCGGTGGTACGTGAGTACCCGGATGTGTTTCCCGACGATTTACCGGGCATGCCGCCCGAACGAGACGTTGAGTTCAAGATCGAACTTATACCGGGAACCACACCGATATCACGAAGGCCGTACAAGATGGCACCCAATGAACTGGCAGAATTGAAGACACAGCTGAATGACCTAATGAGCAAGGGCTTTATACGACCAAGTTCGTCACCTTGGGGTTGTTCAGCATTGTTTGTTAAGAAGAAGGACGAAACACTACGACTTTGTGTTGATTATCGTCCTTTGAACGCCGTTACCATCAAGAACAAGTATCCACTACCTCGCATTGATATGCTCTTCGATCAATTAGTGGGTGCGAAGGTATTTTCAAAGATGGATCTTCGGTCCGGATATCACCAGATTAAAATCTGGGCAGAAGATATTCCGAAGACGGCATTCTCAACAAGATACGGGCTGTATGAGTATCTTGTTATGTCTTTTGGTTTGACCAACGCCCCGGCACACTTTATGTACCTGATGAATTCAGTTTTCATGCCGGAGTTGGATAAATTCGTTGTTGTCTTCATCGACGATATCTTGGTGTACTCCAAGTCAGAGGAAGAACATGCTGAACATCTGCATATTGTGCTACAAAGATTGCGAGATCATCAGCTCTATGCAAAATTCAGCAAGTGTGAATTCTGGATTAATCAAGTACCTTTTCTCGGACACATTATTTCAGAGGAGGGCATCACTGTAGATCCGAGTAAGATTATCCAAGTACAGAAATGGGAGTCACCAAAGTCAGTACATGAAATCCGAAGCTTCCTCGGTTTAGCGGGTTACTACCGGAGGTTTATTCCGAGTTTCTCCAAGATTGCTAAACCGATGACGGAATTATTAAAGAAGAATACCAGATTTGTGTGGGGTGCTGCGTGCGAACAAGCTTTCAAGACCTTAGTGAAGCATCTCACAACAGCCCCAGTTCTTGCTCAGCCAGATACAACGAAGCCATTCGACGTTTATTCCGATGCATCTGGCATCGGTCTTGGCTGCGTGCTGATGCAAGAAAGACGAGTGGTCGCTTATGGATCTCGTCAACTCAGAACTCACGAGCAGCATTATCCAACTCATGATCTTGAGTTAGCTGTCGTGGTCCTTGCTTTGAATATGTGGAGGCATTACTTGCTCGGAAATCTTGTACACCTCTACACCGACCACAAGAGCTTGAAGTACATCTTCACTCAGAAAGAATTGAACATGAGGCAACGAAGATGGCTAGAGCTCATTAAGGATTATGAACTAGAGATTCATTATCATCCAGGAAAGACGAATGTGGTCGCCGATGCGCTTAGTCGTAAGGCGCATATCCATCACCTAACTATTGCTGAAATGGATGATAAAGAACCAAGCCTCCGTGTCATCCCGTATGGAGTTCTCTATAATCTTGCTCTCATTCCTACCATCCGAGAGGAGATCATTGAAGCTCAGCGAAAAGACAAGGGTATGTCTCACATACGGCGGAGGATAGACAATGGAGAAATGAAGTGCTTCCGGAAGGATGATGAGGGTACTTTGTGGTTTAACGACCGGATTGTAGTACCCCGGGATATGAGACTACGGAAGAAAATTTTGGATGAAGCTCATTTGTCCAAGTTTTCCATTCATCCCGGCAGTAATAAAATGTACCAAGATCTCCGGAAGAAGTTTTGGTGGACACGTATGAAACGTGAAGTTGCAAAATACGTTTCAGAGTGTGATACGTGTCGAAGAGTCAAGGCCGACCATATGAAGAAGTCAGGCCTGTTGCAGCCATTGCAAGTACCGGCATGGAAGTAGGAAGACTTGAGTATGGACTTCATCGTCGGGTTGCCGATGACCTCCCACAACCATGATTCGGTTTGGGTAATCGTGGACCGATTAACCAAATCAGCACATTTCATCCCTGTGCATACTAGGTACAACGCAAAACAGTATGCGGAGCTGTACATAGCACGGATCTTGTGCTTACATGGAGTTCCCTGCACCATTGTGTCAGATAGAGGATCGCTGTTCGTAGCCCGTTTCTGGGAACAGCTACACACCTCCTTGGGGACAAAGTTGATTAGAAGCTCTGCATATCACCCTCAAACCGATGGGCAAACTGAGAGGGTGAATCAAATACTAGAGGATATGCTAAGAGCATGTGCCATCCACCACGGTAAGAGCTGGGATGATCACTTACCGCTGGCGGAGTTCTCGTACAACAACGGATATCAGACGAGCATTAAAATGGCACCATATGAAGCTCTATACGGCCGGAAGTGCCGTACACCCTTGAACTGGTGCAAATCCGGTGAACGAGTAACTTTCGGGGTTGATCTTGTCAATGAAGCCGAAGAGAGAGTTCGGATAATACAAGAGAACCTCAAAGCTGCCCAATCTCGTCAAAAGAGCTATGCGGACCAGAGACGTCGACCGCTGCATTTCGAAGTCGGAGAGCACGTGTATCTTCGTGTGTCTCCGATGAAGGGGATTCATCGGTTTGGTGTCAAGGGGAAACTTGCTCCCCGATTCATCGGTCCGTTTACTATCACGGAGAAGTGCGGAACTGTAGCCTACCGGCTGGAACTACCAGCAAGCCTTGCCGGTATTCACGACATATTTCACGTATCCCAGCTGCGGAAATGTCTCAAGTTTACAGCTGCCATCCGCACCGAAGACATCGACGAGTTGAAACCGGATCTCACCTATGTCGAGCAACCTGTACAGATTATCGACGAAAAGACCCGGACCACCAGGAACCGGACTTTGAAATTTTACAAAGTCCTGTGGAGTAATCATACCCCGGAAGAGGCGACGTGGGAATCCGAAGATTACATCCACAAGAATTATCCGGAGCTTTTGTCATAAACCTTGTAATTACCTCCCACCTCGTTCCTCTTTTGAATCTCGGGACGAGATTCCTTTTAAGGGGGGAGGAATATAAAGGTCCCAAAATTATGAATACAAAGAAACACTTGTTTGCAAAGTTTGTTTCATGTGTATGAAATTTGGGACTTGTTAAAACTTTTTCCCACATGTGATAACACATATGAGGATTTTGCTTCACACAAGTCAAATGTTTATTTGAGAACTTGGAACCCCAGAGGGGTCTAAAACAAGGATGGGAAGTTCCCATATGTGTGAGAAAACAAAAATCAGATTTGGAACAATTTGTTCAAACAAAAATTCAAATGAGAAAAACACAATGGAATTCAAAACTGTTGTGCTAAAAATCTCATTTGCAGCAGCCAAAAAAAAAATCAGATTTCATATTTGAATTCCTTGAGTCCAAATTAGGGGGTGTGCAAAGTTTCATGATTTATGGAAATAGTTTGCAACCCATTTTGCAAAAGGGACTTTAAAAGACAAAGAATTCAAATGCATGTTTGAATTTGGATGAAACTTGCCCAATTATCCAAATGCATACCAGATTTGAATTCCCACAATTGAATTCACTCAACATTCAAACTTGGGAGATATTTGGAGAGGGGATAAGGAGGACTGATCAGTGGGTCCGACATGTCATTGTGTGAACTGAAAAGTTGCAAAAGATCTCAGTGTTGGGTCTCTGTTTGCCTCCTTCAGTCGGCACCCGACACCGAGGGCGCAGCTCCGCTCGACACCGAGCTCAGCCGGCAGCCACCTCCTGGTGGGATTTCTTCGCGCTGGAGAGCTGCTGGACGTCGGTGGCTACCGCCTCACCGCCTCTCCCACCTCTTAACCGAAGCCACGGCGCTGCTTCCTCTCTCCCTCGCACCGAGAGACACAAACACGGCCGCTCTTCTTTGATCGCTCGGGTACTCGAGCAGAGCAAGCGAGCAGCGCCTCTGAGCAGCAAAACCACACCACCATCATCCCCACGACTTCCCCGAGCCATCACCGAGCGGATCCACGCTCTCTGCACCGAGAAAGGCGAGTTTCCGCGGCGGCCGCCACACAACGGCGACACCCTGTTCCCGTGGATAGCCTCCTCTAGGGCGTTTCACGATCAAGCAAGGCAACCTTGGGACACGCGGGAGCTCCCTACAGCTTCCATCCGAAGCTCAGCCCCAGCCGTTGCCGCGCGCCGACGAATTTTGGAAATTTCCTCCGGCCGGTGAAAACTGACCCGCGGGTATGAAACCGTGAAATTCTCGAGTTATATTCAGATTAATCTTTGCAAATTGCACACACGGGACGTAGACTTGCTTAGCAACAATTTTCCTTTTGGAACCTAGCTAGAAACCCGCTCTGCACGACGTGATCTCGATCGGTCTAACAGCGGTTGTGGTAGAGACCGTCGGGTGCACGGTGAACCCTAAGTTAGAGCCATCTCCTTTACATGTCGATGTTCCTTAGTGTCCGCCGGTGCTCTAGAGCTTGGAAACTGAAGCCTAGAAGGCTTAGGGCGTCGGGGCGACGTCGCCGGACTTCGTCCGAACCGTTGCGCCGTCGCGGGCTAGTTTGGGGGCCCTACCGGCTCGAACAAACCCCACCAGCGTGTTCCTCACGTCGAATTAGGGGCTGGCGGCAAGTTTCAGCAGTTGAGATGGCCGGACGACTAATCCCGGAGCTTCTCCGGCGAGCCCGGCGGCGGGATCGCGCGGGAGCGAGAGGTGGAAGACGACCCCCCTGGGCCCGCGTGTCAGCGACTCGGGGAAAACGGGCCGGATACTCTGTGGCACGGGATCGGCTGTGACAGCGCGGGAAACAATTCGGTAGCCCGTGTGGCGCGCTCCCGGTGACTGACACGTGCCCCATGGCCCACAGTCAGGTTTAAACTTTTCCTCGGATTTATTCAAATCCCAGATTTTTCCCAAACTTTAGAAGAGCATAACTTTTGCTAGGAACCTCCAAAATTAGTGATTCAAATTGGGTTAGATTCAGATTGACAAACTCTATACAAATATGCAACCCAATTTGTATGAAAGTCTTTATTTAATTCTGGAAAATTCTTTAAAGCTTTTCAGCAAAAGAATTTTAGAGGGAGTTTGATTTATCCAAAAATCCTCAAATTTTGCCAGAATAGTATTTAGGGTGTTATTAGACTCCTGTAAAAGTTTCAGCTCATTTGGAGTTGAATTGATCAGGGTAATTCAGATTGTAAGTTCCTGTATTCAAATGAATACAGAAAACATTTTCAGAGAATTTCCAAAACTTGTAAATTCAGTTCTGGGAAATTCTTAGCTCCAAAAATCCTAGGAAAATTCATGTAGACTCTATGAACTATAATTGAAATTGTGGTTCACTGAGTTTGACATGAACATGGATGTTACCTCAGAATTAATTCATCTTTGACTAAAGACTTAGAGAATTATTCTGAATAAACCATTCCATGAAATGTGCTAAATTTTGGTCCAGAGGACTTTCTTGTGACAAGGAACTCACATGCAAATTCTCAGCTCCATTAGAGCTCTGGATCACCACTGTCATGTGTGATCTCTTAAGGTGATCAACACTTAAGTGGGAAGAAGCACTCAACACTTGATCTTAGTGTTTAAGCCCAACCCAAGCCACTAGTACCAGTGTCATTTTAAATTCTTAAACAAAGTTCCAGTTTTAAAATGGTCTTTAGATCTTATGAGCAAAATCTTTTCAATTAAATACATATGCATAATCATATCGTGTAGCATATACGTGAAGAAGGTGAGAAGGACTTGAAGTGAAGATCAAGGAGGAAGGAGAACAAGTGATCAAGCTCCAAGTGATCGTCACTAACTGATTGTAACAGTAGTCACCTGCAAAACAGGCAAGCCCCGGTTTGCATTTGAACCGTTTTATAAAGCATTTTCATTTGTAGAAATCATAGCTTTGCATCGTTGATTGCATTACGTCTAGATGATATTGAAAACCCCACTTGCATGACCAGAAACACCTAAGAGAGAAGGGTAGAATAGCAACTCCCCGAGGGAATTTGGCTACGCTAATGTTAGTAGGAAAGGTCCGGTAGAAGACGAGTAGTTGGAATCTACTCGCGAGTTTAGGGCTGGTTTACTCGGGACGGGTCCGAATTAGAAAAAGAGGAGGAAAGTTCACACTTAAGAAATGGAGACCGGGCAGGGAGGTTTAGATGCAGCAGGTTGCAGGCCGTGCGTGCATAGCCCTGCCTGTGTTGGTTAAGGCCCGTCCGTGCTTGGCCCTGTTGGACAAGTTTGAGTTGTGTACCGGGCACATACTGGCTATATGGGACCCAGGAAACAGATGTACCTTGGGAGATCCATAGTGGAACTTTTCCAACTGCCTTAGGCTTTCGGCGTCAGGGTAGCAGGAGGTACCTCGCTCAAGAACATACCACAGCGGGTATGTACCTTGAGGGAGCTTGCGTACTCGGGGCAGTTGGACTGCGTCCAATGTGGAAGATCTTGGGAAAGGTGGCCGCGTACAACGTCAGTCGAGGTTGCTGCCGGCAACTCAGAGTACGGGTGTACGTGTCGTGTAGTCCGGGCATGTACTGATTCGAATCACCGTCACTCGCGGTCATATGAGCATACTTGCCCACTGCGTCTTGACGTAGTAACAACTGGAATTGTTTATCTTTGAACTTGATAAGGCTGTGCTATAACTTGTATTGCAACCATGATTGAATTAGAGATAGGCTCATTAAACTTTACTTTCACTTTGTGCAAGGAGCATCGCAACAAAGCGTTTCTTGTTTGATTGTGGAGTTGCGATGCTTTTTCGGCTCAAGGTACGCACAATGAGGCTTAAAATCTGAAAGTTAAGGATCGACTTTAGACGAGTCCTTTATGCAAATCTAGCCAACCTAATTGCAACCGTCGTACATGTAGAGTTCCTTGTTTAGGAGAGACGGGTCAGACTTGCTGAGCCTATGTGCTCACGCTTGCTATATAAGTGGTTTTGCAGGTTAACAACGATGCTGAAAAGAAGGTTGTCCGGTGAGACTCGGGAACTCCCGAGTCAGGTAACACATGGAGAACCCAGCCGCTGCTGCTTGTCTTCGTGTTGCTAGCGAGAGGAGTCCGCGGGCTGGACTTCATCTCGGGCGCTCTTAGTTATTCGACGTGAGTTGATAAAGACTTCCGCTGTAGTTACTTGATGTAAAGTATTTACAAAGAAAAACTTGTAAGCTTCCGCTATTGTTTTATGTAATACATTGTTCCTCATATGTGTGTTGTTGGGTGCCGCATAACACGGCACCACCCAATGCGATTCCCGGGCGAGTGGCCTGTCTCGGTCGAGCGGGTCGCGTCACATGTCATACTTTTCCCGCACTTACTGAGTATGACATGTACTCACCCTTGCATTATCATATAAACATCAGCAACAGGAGAAGAGTACTTCGAAGATCATGTGGAGTATTAGGCGTGCGAACTACCGTCAACTTGCCTGTGGAGTTGGAGATGGAGCCACTGCTGTTTAGATGCTTCCGCTAACGTTTAGAGACTTCCACTGCTAGAACAAGTTAGAGACTTCCGCTGCAGAATAAGTTAGAGATTGATGTAATAAAATAATTAAACCCTATTATTCGTGGTTATATTCTGAATTCAGTTTGTGGATTAAATGTATATGTTAGATGAACATCCTGGGCACACATATGCATTAGCTGGGTTCCGTGTTTTACGGGACCGGGCATCACAGCCCGCGAACGACAAGTCGTGCCAAGATCTGCAAAATTTGTTAACTTATTATGTACAGGTAGACAACATCCAATATTTAACAGTATACAATTTGTTTACCTATCTCCGATTGGATGAATGGTGATCCGCTCACGAGGAACAAGAGGAGGAGAAGCAGAGTGAGTCCTCCTCATGCGTCGCCTCCTCGGCGGCACCATGTCCTGTGACCCGGACGGCTGGTCACCACTGGAGCCCGAAGGATCCATGCTTGCCAGCTCCGAGGGCTGCATAGCTGGCTCAGAGGGCAGCGTAGCCGACTCCGAGGGCTGGGTAGCCCCAACCTCCTGCTCCGAGTCTGAAGAATCTGAGTCGGACTGCAAAAATAAATGATTCATAAGAAAAATAATTGATAAATGCAATTTTAAATAACGTGATTGGCAACTGAAATTTACCCCCGTGCGCTGAAAGGACACAACTCGGTCCGAAAAGTCTGGAAGGTGACTCATCAGCTGAGAGCGTCTGCTCGCACGTGACGAGGTACATGAGAGGACCAAGTCCCGGCGCTGGGTGAGGAACCCTCTCACCCCCTTCCTTCCCTTCTCCTTTCCATTTGACAACGACATCCTGAAGCATCGAGTAATGATAAATATACTAAGATAATATACAAAATTCATGATAAGTTAGTGAAGAAAACATTACTTCATCAATTTCAAAATTCATCAACGTCACGATCATGTACCCTACTCCGTAAACCAAAACATCGATATTATTTTCTAAAAGTCTGGAGTAGATTTTGTTTTCGTTTTCGCATATCATAGGTCTTGACATCTTGAGCGTATCCAACCAAGTGATCGAGTCCTACACCAGGCTCGACGATGAACAACTCTGGCAACTCTTCTTCTTGGTAAACCTCATCAACTTCATTAGTATCATGGTATCATCATCTCCTGGAGTGTATAACCGCTCACGAGGATTCACCTTATGTACCACCCACAAAGCTTCGAGTTTTTTGCATGGATAAGGTAGATAATACACTTGATCCACTTGGTGAGCAAGAAAAAATGAATCGTATCCTCGTAGCCGTTCCTTGTGTTTGACTTTCACCATGTCAAATTGGTTTTGTCGAATTCCATGATTATTATCAAACCAATCACAGTCAAATAATATTGCTCGAAGATCCTTATTAACGACGAAAGCAAATTCAAGAATTTTTTAATGATCCCATAGTAATTAGTTTCACATCCTTGAGAGTCGATTGCCCTCGTCATAACTCCAGTGTTTGACGCTGCCGCGAGTGGTCGATGAGATTCAAATTGAGTTGTACGGAATCGGAAGCCATTGACGTCATATCAACCATAACTTCTAACTTTAACCAATCCATAGGATAGTTGTCGCAAGTCTTCATGGACGTTGGCATATTTCATACACTGTCCAAAATAAGAAGTTACAAGAAAACTTTGTAAATACTTATAAGTTATTAGAAAAATTTGTAAATACTCGTAAGTTATAAGAAAATGTTACATGATCACGAAACCATGATAGAAAGTTAGGTCTTCTGTTTATCCCATCTCGTCGCATCGCTTCTACTTGTTTGCTCATAGGTTGATGTTTATGTCCCCAATTCTGTTTGTGAAACTCTTTGCACGAAAAGAAAAACTTTAGAATAAATCTGTTCCATTTATGATGCGTAGCATAAATGTAGGACAAACACTTACACGAAATATTTATCCATCTCATCTATATTAGCATACAGGTAGAGGAAAATAGCATTCCTTTCTTCTGCGGTAGAGTTGTAGAAATTGCAACTACAAACTGCAGTGCCTCTTGTTGCAAAAATGGAGAGATCGCTACAAGGAGGTTGATCATTCATATTGTACCACATTGCCAAAGTATTGACATTGTGTTCCTCTGCAAAGTAAACACTTGAGAAATATCCTACTTCCTAAGAGTAAATGCTTCGGCGATGCAGCCTTCTACCTTTGCCTTGTTACGAACCTTTGGTTTCAGATATCTTAGCACTATTTCAATATGATACATCCACCTATATTGCATAAGACCACCCACTTTAGCTTCATATGGAAGATGAATAAGGAGATGTTGCATTGGATAGAAGAAGTCTGGAGGAAATTTTTTTCCATCTTACATAATAATATCGGTATCTCCTTCTCTAACTTACTCATCATCTCTATCATAATTTCTTTAGCACAGAGCTATCTATAGAAGTGGCTAAGCTCGGCTAGCATCTTCCACACCACATCGTCAAAATAGCCCCAAAACATAACAGGTAGAAGTCCTTCCATGATTATGTGATAATCACGACTCTTCAACCCAGTTAGTTTTCTCGTTTTCACATTAACAACTTGTTTCAGACTAGCTGCGTAACCATCAAGGAATTTCAAACTTTTCAACCATTCGAGTACTTCTTTCTTTCCTTTGGGTCAAAGACAGAATAAAGCACGTGGTTTACCACCACTTTCAGAAAGCTCAAGTGTTGGATGGTTACAAAGCTCAGCCTGATCCTTTCGAGCCTTTATATTGTCTTTCGTTTTGCCCGTCATGTTCATGCATGTGCTTATGATACATTCCCGCATGTTACGCTCTTGATGCATGACATCAATGTTGTGAATTAGTATCAACGACTTCACATATGGTAGCTCCCATAGTCCACATATATGATTCCAATTGTGATCATCTCCAAAACCGACAAATATCCAGGACGATCTTTATCTGGCAACAGTTTATCCAACATATCAGATATTTCTGACCTGTTAAGACATTTTGGTGGTCCTTTAGTGACAACAGTGTCCTTTCTGAATACATTCCTCTGTTGTCTAAACATATGATTCGAAGGAAGCCAACATCTGTGACAATCAAAGTAACATATCTTTCCTCCATGAGTAAGTCAAAAACAGTCAGTGTGAGAAGCACATATCGGACAAGTCAAACGATCGTGAGTGCTCCATCCAGAAAACATGCCATACGCCGGAATATCATGGACCGACCACAAATAAGCAACTCGAAGGTTGAATCGCTGTTTTTTGTAATTGTCGTACACTTCGACTCCTGTCCACAACATTTTCAATTCTTCGATCAGTGGTTTCAACATCACGTTGAGACAAGACCCAGGATGATCCGGCCCAGGTAAAATGAGGCTAAGGAACATGAACTCATACTTCATACAGAGGGCCGGTGGTAGATTGTACGGAATAATAAAGACAAGCCAACGGGTGTATGGTGAAGCGTTTGTACTGAACGGTGAGAATCCATCTGTCGCCAACCCAATCCGAACATTTCTCGCATCACAGCCAAACTCTGGATCAAACTGGTTCAGCGCCTTCCATGCCTCGCCGTCGGACGGGTGCGTCATGACTTCTTTGTTCTGACGTACAACTTCTTTGTGCCACCTCATGTGTGTGACAGTTTTTTTTTGAAAGAAACAAACGCTTCAACCGAGGTGTCATGGGTAAATATCGAAGCTGCTTACGTGCCACTTCTATCGTAACATTTTCACCATCTTCGTTAACGACTTCGACATACCTTGATTCACTGCATTTTAAACATTTCTTCTCTTTCGCATGTTCTTTCCAGAAAAGCATTCAGTTGTCTGGACACACATCAATCTTCTCATATTTCATACCGAGACCCGAAAGCAATTTCTTCACGTGATACATATCTTTAGGCACTTTATGGGTAGGTGGAAGGATATCGCTGATCAATTTGATGAGGTCGTTGTAACAGTTATTAGAAAAAATACTTAGACTTAATTGCCATAAGTCTAGTCATGAAAGTGAGGAGGGTTTGAGAAGCTCTGGTTGTATAGCTTCTAGCATCTCATCCATACTATCATTCCCCGTGTTATCATCAATGTCCTCTTCCACTTCTTGTATAGCTTTAGAAGCTATCTCGCCATAAAAGGTCCAGACCTCATAACATGGCGTGTAACCGTTTCAACACAAATGTATCGAAAGTTCCACCTTCTCCAAAAACTTGGTATTCCGACATTTCGTACATGGGCACTGCACCTTATCGGTATTTGACAACAAAAATGCTCGATCTACAAAAGCATCTGTCTTGGCGGCACTCATCTGAGTGACCACCAGATCTGCTCTTCCAACTAGTATACATCCAACTGCGGTCTTCACCCATATTTTACTCTGCAATATAAAGCTAGAGAAATTATGTTCACTTTACATCTATTGGAAAGGATACGTCCTAAACCCACCCAAGAGTGACTGAGAGGAGCGTGCTTATAACGAGACGCGGGGTCCGGATCCAAACGAAATTTTGGCAGCATAACCCAACTGTTCTCCAACTGTGAATGTAGCCTAGAGGGGGGGTGAATAGGCTTTTCAAATTTTGTTAATCCCTGAAACACTTAATAGATTTGTCAAATACAGGGAAATCGGACTAGTCCGGTAGAGTGCGGACTAGTCCGTTTTCTACTCTAAGAAAAATCGGACTAGTCCAGTACTGTGCGGATTAGTTCGGTATGCATGGACTAGAGAGATCAAGGTTGATCAATATTTTCTATTCTAGTACCCTATGCAGCGGAAATTAATTGATAGCTTAGATGTATTACAACAGTGAAACAATGAATAACAGAGATTCACTTTGATTTCAATGCTTCAACGTGAATTTCATAAGATTAATTAAACACTAGAATATGATGAACAATAGATGAACACGAGTAAGAGACAAGATTTTATCCCGAGGTTCGATTCCACGAAGGAAATCTACGTCCCTGTTGAGGAGTCCACTAAGGACCGGGTCTTCACCACCTCTACCCTCATTGAATCGCCACGGAGGTTGATTCTCTTCCACTAATCACAAAGGGCAAATAAATCGTTCAAGGGGCCTTCTCACAAGTTGGGGGCTCCCCAAGAATTACAATGAATCAACACAACCAAACACACTCAACAGATGAACAATAATTGAACAAGAGTGTGCGAGAGATCAAACCCAAGAGCTCAAGATGTGTAGAACAAGTCTCTCCTTTGACCAATTGCTAATCCCCAAAGATTTTATCCTTTTTGGGTTAGAATGTGTGGAGAGATGTGAATTTTGGGCTCTTGGGAGGTGTGACAGCGCAGGGGGTCAAGTTTTTGTGTTGGTATGGCCGTACACCTCTTTTTATACTGGGGTTTCCAAAGGTTACGTTAGGGTTTGCGATGTCCAGACTAGTCCGTGGTGGACTCCGGACTAGTCTGGTGTGTGGAAAACCCTAAGTGTTGTGAGATACCGGACTAGTCCGTAAAAGTGCGTACTAGTCCAATGTCTACTCAGAGATATATCAGACTAGTCCGGTCCATATCGGACTAGTCCGTTTTCTAGTCAGAGAGAAAATCGGACTAGTCCGCACATGCTAATTTTTGTGCAGTTAGTGCGATTTATTTCACTTGAGCTCTTTTGGTGTGTTTCTCCAACACACTCTATACTAAGTAATCTAATCTTTTCAGCTCCTGAGCTCTTATCAATTGGGATCCTCCTTCTCCTTCCTTTTTTGCGCTTTCTTCCTAATTTCTTTAAGAACCTGCGCTCATCTCAACAATTTTGTTAGGGTCTCATCTGTTTGTCATAAATCAACCAAAACCCACAAAGGATGCCTAGATGCACTTTCAATCTCCCCCTTTTTGGCGATTGATGACAACCAATTGAGATCACACAAATATGATAAAAAATTCAAATTTTCATAAAGTGTGCACATATGTGCTTTGAGCAAAATAGGCAATGTAGACATAAGACATATGCGTACTCTTTATGGTGGGGTGAAAAACTATGTGTGTGAGCAATAATTTTGATGTGAATATCATAATGAGCATAATCATAAAATAATCAAGAGTCTCAATCCTACATAGCAGTTTTAAACATACACCATTAACCATAAGCATAACATAGTTATCATTTCACATCACATGTCCAAAAGCATAATGATAGCATAAGTCTTACAAAAGCTCATTTCTTAAACTAGGATATCATAATTTTGATGTGAATATCATTATGAACATAATCATAAAATCATCAAGAGTCTCAATCCTACATAGCAGTTTTAAACATACACCATTAACCATAAGCATAACATAGTTATCATTTCACATCACATGTTCAAAAGCATAATGATAGCATAAGTCTTACAAAAGCTCATTTCTTAAACTAGGACATAAAAAAAAAGAGCCTACGACCTAAGACTCCCCCTCAATCTCCCCCCTTTGGCATCAAGGCACCAAAAAGAAGGAGAGGAGGGATCTACTTGTCGTCACTGGCTCACTCCTCGCTGTCGGTCCTTTCTTCGTCTTCATCATTAGGCTGAGGAGGAGGAGGAGGAGGAGAGGAACCACTCATCGTGCCAAAGTAGGCATGCTCTGATGGAGAGAGAGGAGGAAGCTCTATGAAATCAGATGCAGAGTCCTCTGAGATGACTAGAGATCCAATAGGCTCAATCTCCAATTTTTGGCATATTGCTTTAACATTGGCCTTCATATATCTCATTCCTTCTTTTCTTGCCTTATTCATCTTATGAATCTTCACCTCAGTTTTGTGGCAAGAACCAAAGATAGCAGCCAAAAACTTCATAATCCCACTAGGCGACCCTTTATGAGGAGGGGCCCTAGTCTTGGATGAAGGCCTTGCATCCTCTCGAGCTCTCTCTAGATGTTCTTTAGGTGATACAGGTGAGGGAGCAGCTGGGAGAGTGGCTTGAGGAGGCTTCTGAGGCCTTAGAGCAGTGTGCTCCACATCCTTCACAGAGTCAATTCCTGTGACTTTTTCAATCATGAACATCAAGTATGGTGCATAGCCATAGGAACGGTTTGGTGTGCAGGATATGTTCACCATGTCATTCTAAATGTAATCAAAGATATCAAATCTTCTCCTCCTGCTGATTACTTTCATCAGGGTTCTCAAGTAACATTGGACACTCCCGTCATCTCCATCCTCTGGAGCAATGGTCTTCCAGAGCACTCTGTTGAGAACAATGAAGAAGGGCTTCATGTTCTTGGTTGAGGGAGGATTGTATGGGAGTCGAGTATCATAGAGGAATTCCATCTTGTCCTTCTCCACAACACCAAGATTGTGAATCACAATCTCATCACTGCCGGTGTCCTCAAGGTGCAACAGTCTGGCAAATTCAGTATAGAAAATTGTGTACTTAGATCCATGAGTCATCCAAGTCACTTTGTCTTCTCCATCGTGGGCAAAGTGGCAAGTTGCATAGAACTGGTGATGATCTCATCATTCCAGTTGTATCTAAAGGAGAGCAAGTCCTTGAGTCCGTGTCTCTCTGCAGCCTCTATTACCTTCTCAAAGGCTTCACAACTCTTCCTTTCAAAATATGTCCAGTCGATCCATTGACTACAGACCACTGGAGTCTTCATTTGTGACACGACCCCACGGTCTTGTCGAGCCAGGATCACACTGAGGGGTGCTGCGTTGCACAGCACCGGATAACACACGTCAAAGGCACAAAGCGGAAGCGAAGTTTATATTACATAAAGTGGTTTATGAACATGTTTACATCAAAATAAGTCCAGTCTACACTCACGGGCGTAGACTACGCATCAAGTCCACGTTCAGCCCTTGAACGTGTCCTTGCTAGCACACACGCACACTAACTCTGCGGCGTGCACGACTCCCACTCGACGGGGTTCCCCTCCTGGGGTTCCGTCTCCTCTTCGGGAGTCCCTTCCTCATAGAACCATGCAAAAGCTTCAAACACAAGCAGTGAGCACGAAGGCTCAGCAAGTCTGACCCGTCTCTCCTAAACATGGAACTTCTACATGAGGGGTGATGGGTTACATGAGGTAAAAATCATTTGCAAGGACTCGCCTAATTAGTAGAACCTTACTTTCAAGTTTTAGCAGCAGGTTGTGGAGAACCATACGCTAAGGCACTTTAGAGAGCCACAATCAAACAAGAAACGCATTTCTCTCATGTACTTTGCCCAAAGTTGAAAAGAACTTTAGTTAGCTCTAAACTACAGCAAATCATTAGCAATCAAGTCCATCTTTCAATCAGCAACATTCTAACATGCAACTAGCCAGTTCTTTCTACGTCACGGTACAGTGAACAAGTGGTACTCACTGACCGCGAGGGACGGCGATTATAATCGATTTACACCTGCAGGGTTACCCGAATAACCCGTCACGTACGCCCGTACTTGATGTTGCCTACAGCAACCATCACGGACGCCGTATGCAACCACCTTTCACCCGTCAGCCAAATATTGAACCGGTCCCATCGTCCCGAGCAAGAGGTCTCTGCACGCGCATCTCAGTGCCGCCAGCCGATTTACACCTCGAGCTCTCAACCTACCCTCTAAACGACGGGCAATGCCTCAATACCCAGCTACCCGAGTTACATCGGTTTCCCGGTTCCCATATAGCCGGTAGGTCTTCGGTACTGTTCTAGCTTGTTCAACAGGCTCGCACACGGATCGGTCCTCAATCGACACAAGCGGAGCTATAGCACACAGGCCCCAAAGTCCTGCTGCCCTTACTCTCCGCTCGGTCTCATTTTTCTTGCCATGTGTATCATGTACTATCTCTACCCGAGTCGAGTGCCTCTAGCCTATGCTCGCGAGTAGTTCCAACTACTCGACTTGTACCGAATCCTACACTATCTTAGCTCTGCAATAGCTAACGGGGTTTTGCAATCCTAAACCCAACCCATGGTTTTCTTGGCTATGCACTTGGGTTTCCAAACAAGACTCTAATGCAAGGAACAATACTATTCAAGTATGTGCTCAAAACAATAAAAAATTGTAAAAAGGTTAATGCAAACCGGAACTTGCCTTGCTGCTCTTGGTCGTAGGCTAGCTGCTCCTCCGGAGTAACGAAGTCTAGAACTTCGGGTTCCTCCTCGACCTTAGCGACTACATGATATACAAGTATATGTATTAATTTAAATGCATTTGATTGAATTTAAATTTGTGAAGTCTATAACCCTTACTAGACAAACCCAATGACTGTGAAACTTTTACTGGGGCTTGGTTACAACCTAAACAGAGATTTGGTCAAGTTTTAGTTGCAGCAAAGCTCATTTGAGCCCTCCACAATTAATTATGTACTTGACCTTAATTGAAGGCTTTTAGGGTGTTCTAAGGATTTTCATGAAACAAACTATGGCTTTCTGAAAACTAGATTTTCAGAGGGTTCTAATGGAGTTGGTCTCACTTAATTTGAAGGTTCCTAGCTAAAGATATGAGCTAAACAATTTCAGAGAAAATTCTGAAAATGTTTCTGAACATTTTCTATTTTCTCTGGAACAGTTTCACTAATCACACCATTAGGTGGATCAAATGAGCTCAAATGGATCTGAAATATTTATGGTAGTTCAGGGATATTTTGGTGGACATCCCAGCAAAACTTCAGGATTTTCCTCCAAAAGATTCTCCAGTTAAAATTCCAAACAGTTTAAATTTTGAGGAATTAATTCTGGAGAAATAGGGATTTTCATGAAGTGAAACTTGATTTGCTGGAAAGTGCTCAGAGAGCTGAATCCAACAAAATTTGGTTCACTCGATTTGGAGCTTTCTAGCCAAAGTTATGAGGATTTGAAGTTTGGAAGAAATCTGAAAATCGGGGGAAAAGTTTAAACTTGCGGGTGGGCCCCGGGGACACGCGTCCCATGCCGAGGCGACCACACACTGCGGTCCACAAGGTTTTTGCGCGCCAGCACACCCGATCCCGATTTAAAATATCGGTCGCTGACAGCTGGGGTCCACCCCCTTCTTCAACCTCCCGACGCCCGCGCTCTGCCGCCGGGATATATCGCCGGAGAGCTCGCCGGCAGCTTCGGTAAAGCTCCAAACTTCACGATTTTGGCCGCCTCTGCCTATTTCCACTCGGGGAACAGGATTCTCGGGTCAGCTCGCCATGAAAATGGCCGCCACATGGTCGGCGACGAGCAGCAGCCTCGGGAGAACTTCGGTCGTGTTGCCCGTCCTCCCTAGCACCTAACCCGATCGAGCTAAGGGTCGTGGAGCATCAGGGGACCATAAGAAAGGTCGACATGAGCTCTACGGAGCTCGGGAAGGGCTGTGTTGGGCTGTCACCGTGCGACCTAGGCCGGAAATCGGGATTTCCACTAAAACTCGAAGAACAGCGGTTTCTCTCCACGGTTCTTCGTGGTTCCTGCTCCTATGGACCCGCACGGGCTACTAGAAGTGATCCTCTCCATGACAGGATGAGTGATGCAGTGTGTCTTACGAATTTCTCGGATCGGTGCAAACCTCACTTTTGCACACTGTTGCGAAAACATGAAATTCCGGCTTGAGCAGTGCTTGTCACGCCGCCGGAGCTTGCGGGAAAGAAAGAGGGGTTGAAGACGAACCTCTTTGCTGTTCACAGCTCCGTGAACGGTGGGCTGTGGTGGCCGGAAGGACGGTTCCCGCAGCGGCGGCTCGAGCTGAACCGGCAGAGAAAGGATCGCCGCGGTGGAGCTCGGGGAAGGCTGCGCAGGGTCTGGAACCGATGCGAAGGTGTTGAAGGTGGCTTGGCGCACCCGGTGCTGGTCTCAGATCGCCGAGAGTGTCACTGGACCGGCCGGGTGAGGAGGGACCGAAAGATCACTCGGGCGGCGAGGAGTTTCAGTCTGTTGGGCGAGAGCGCGTCGGGGTAGGGATGGGGAGCACCGGCGGCTGCTCAGACGCCTAGATAAGGGTCCCGGGAGTCGGTTCAGCGACCGTGGGCGGCAAGCAGGTGGTGGCGCGGCGGCCTCCCCTCGGTGGCGCTCTCGGGAGAAGCTCGGGGACCCGAGTACTGAAAGTCCAGTCGGTTGATCTCCTTCAGTGGCTGACATGTGTGTCCCACTTCCAATTTTAACCTCTGAAATTTACTGCTAATCACTGTTGTAAACAGTGAGTCCCAAAATACCCATGGTGATTCAAATTATTCACCCATGAGCCATTTGAATTGGTTAGAATTCAAATGGGGTTTGGTTTGAATGAATTTCAGCACAGGTTCAGTTTGAAATTCAAATAAAGTTTGAATTTGCCCCACTTAGCTCATGTCAATATGAACTCCAAATGGAGTGAAAATTGGTGTGTGAGCTCACAAAAATGTGCTGAATAGGAATATGCCTCCCACTTTTGAATTCATGGGATAAAAACAGTTTGAATTTTAATATGGTTTCAAACTGCCCTCTTCCTAACTATACCCAGAATGACCTCAAAAAGGTTTTGAATTTGGGTGAAACTTGGCATGGACATCCTTAGCAATGTGTAGGAGTTTTCATATGTCCAGCCCCTCTATATCACATGTGGGAAATACCACTTTTGCAATATGTGAGTTTGTTCTCTAATGAGCATGTTGATGGTGGTTACTTGCTCTTCATTTGTGTTCATCAACTTTCCTCAAATGAGGTGTGTGGTGTGGTGATGAATACTTCAAATATGTGTCAAAAACTGAGGCCCTTACATTCCTCCCCCCTTAAAAGAATCTCGTCCCGATATTATAAGGTGAAAATAAGAGAGAGGACGGTAGAAAATTACCGGATATGCGACGTGAAAAAGTCGGGGTAGTTGGCGCAAAGAAATCCTTCGCTCTCCCATGTCGCTTCGTCCACGGAGTGATTACTCCATAGAACCTTGTAGAACCACAACGTACGGTGGCGTGTGGTTCGGGCCTTTTCGTCAATAATCTGAACCGGTTCCTCCCGATAGGTGAGATCCGGTTGTAGTGCTTCAATGTCTTCCAGCTGAACGGTAGTTGATAGCTTTAGACACTTCCTCAGCTGGGAGATGTGAAAGACGTCGTGCACACCGGAAAGTGCTTCTGGTAATTTCAGCCGGTATGCTACCGATCCACATCTTTCGGTAATCTGAAACGGACCGATGAATCGGGGTGCCAACTTTCCTCTCACCCCAAATCTGTTTACACCCTTCATTGGAGAAACACGTAGGTATACGTGATCCCCGACTTCAAATTGTAGTGGGCGTCTTCTCCGGTCCTCATACTGTTTCTGACGGGATTGAGCGGCTTTTAGGTTCGCTTGAATCAGTCGAACCTTTTCTTCCGCGTTGTTGACAAGGTCAATCCCGAAGGTAACCCTTTCGCCAGACTCACACCAATTCAGTGGTGTGCGGCATTTCCGTCCGTATAGCGCCTCATAAGGCACCATCTTTATGCTGGCTTGGTACCCATTGTTGTACGAGAACTCGGCTAACGGCAAGTGATCATCCCAATTCTTGCTGTGGTTGATAGCGCAAGCTCGTAGCATGTCTTCTAGGATCTGATTTACCCGCTCGGTTTGCCCATCCGTCTGCGGGTGGTATGCTGAACTACGGATCAGCTTCGTCCCCAAGGCAGCGTGCAGCTGCTCCCAAAAAACGGGATACAAATAAAGTGCCCCGATCCGATATAATGGTACGGGGTACGCCGAAAAAGCATAGGATCCGTGAGATGTACAGTTCAGTGTACTTCTTGGCGTTGTAATTGGTGTTGACCGGGATGAAATGGGTAACCTTGGTGAGCCGGTCGACGATCACCCACACGGAATCATGTTTTTGAAAGGTGGTGGGTAAACCGACGATGAAGTCCATGCTCACATCCTCCCACTTCCAGGCAGGAATGCCCAATGGTTGCAGCAGTCCCGGTTTCCGCATATGGTCTGCCTTCACCCTTCGACATGTATCACATTCGAACACGTATTTTGCAGTCTCACGCTTCATCCGTGTCAACCAAAACTTGCTTCTGAGTTCTTGATACATTTTGTTGCTGCCGGGGTGAATACAAAACTTTAACAAGTGAGCCTCATCAAAGATCTTCTTCCGTAATTCCGGGTTACGGGATACGACGATCCGGTCCTTGAACCATAGGACGCCGTCTCCGTCCTTCCGGAAACATTTCAGCTCCCCACTGTCTACACGTCTCCGCAAATGTGACATGCCCTTGTCATTCTTCTGGGCTGCCGCTATCTCTTCACGGATAGTGGGGATCAAAGCTAGGTTGTAGAGAGCTCCGTGTGGGATCACATGTAGTGGTGGTTCGCTCTCTCCCAACGGTGTGATGGTCAGATTGTTGACGTGTGACTTGCGGCTCAGCGCATCTGCCACTACGTTTGCCTTGCCCGGATGATAGTGGATCTCTATTTCGTAATCCTTTATCAGTTCTAACCATCTTCGTTGCCTCATGTTCAGCTCCTTCTGAGTGAATATGTACTTGAGGCTTTTGTGGTCGGTATACAAATGTACGAGGTTACCGAGTAGGTAGTGCCTCCACATTTTCAGTGCAAGTACCACGGCAGCGAGATCCAAGTCGTGAGTTGGATAATTTTGCACATGGTTTCTAAGCTGCCGTGATCCATACGCGACCACTCTTCGGTCTTGCATCAGCACACATCCGAGCCCAATGCCGGATGCATGGCAGTACACATCGAACGGTTTTGTTGTGTCTGGCTGCGCCAAAACCGGTGCTGATGTCAGGTGCTTGACTAAAGCCTTGAATGCTGCTTCACATGTTGGACTCCAAACATATTTGGTAGCCTTCTTCAGCAGCTCTGTCATTGGCTTGGCAATCTTCGAGAAGTTCAGAATGAACCTCCGATAATATCCCGCGAGTCCGAGGAAACTCCGTACCTCGTCAACAGTTCTTGGGGACTTCCAATTCAGCACTTGAGTGATCTTACTTGGGTCTACAGCGATACCCTCCGCTGAGATGATATGCCCGAGAAAAGGCACTTGCGATATCCAAAACTCGCGTTTGCTGAATTTCGAGTATAACTTGTGATCCCGCAGCCGTTGCAAGACTATACGCAGATGTTTCTTGTGATCTTCCTCTGACTTGGAATATACCAGGATGTCGTCGATGAAGACCACGACAAACTTGTCCAGCTCCGGCATGAATACCGAGTTCATCAAGTACATGAAGTGAGCTAGAGCATTGGTGAGGCCGAAGGACATGACCAGGTACTCATAAAGTCCGCACCTCGTCGAGAAAGCTGACTTTGGAATGTCCTCCGCCCTTATCTTAATCTGATGGTACCCGGATCTTAAGTCCATCTTGGAAAAGATCTTCGCTTCGACCAACTGATCAAACAACATGTCGATCCGTGGCAACGGGTACTTGTTTTTGATGGTTACGGCATTTAATGGACGATAGTCCACGCAAAGCCGCAACGTCTCATCCTTCTTCTTTACAAATAATGCCGAACAGCCCCATGGCGAGGAGCTCGGCCTAATAAAACCCTTTTCCAGGAGGTCCGTGAGCTGAGTCTTCAGTTCAGCCAACTCCTTGGGCGCCATCTTGTACGGCCTTCGGGGTATTGGCATGGTTCCCGGTGCAAGTTCAATCTTGAACTCCACCTCTCTATCGGGCGGCATCCCCGGTAAATCTTCCGGGAACACGTCAGGGAACTCTCGGACTACTGGAATATCCTCCAATCTGATGGTTGTGGCTTGATAGACACTTGGAAGTTTTATTTCTAGACTGTCCAGAAATAATGAGTGAGACCCGTGCACTTCTGAGTTTAAGTGCACGACTCGAAGGACGGTGTCTAAAACAGCGCCGTGGCGGGTTAACCACGACATCCCTAGGATGACATCGACCTTCTGTCCCTCTAAGATAATGAGAGACGTGGGGTACACTCTACCCGCTAAGCATAATGGTGCTTCGGAAACCATTACGCTTGCTGAAATCTTCTCACCCGGTGAACAAATTAAATATGGACTATCGGTGGGTAGTATTGGCAAGCTGTGTTTAGCAATGAAAGCTTGGCTAATAAAATTATGTGTGGCGCCTGAATCAAACAGTACTATAGCGGGATGCTGGTGGAGTTGGAACTACCCGCAAGGATTGGCTCGCCCTCCGGCACGTCCTCTATGGCAAGCTGGTGGACGGTGCCGGGCCTAGGATTTGCCCGCCGCGCATTAGTAGGGTTCCGAGGTTGATTCCTCCCCGGAAACTGCGGTGCCACTCCGCCGCCTTGCCTCTCCGGGCAACTGCTCGTGAAGTGTCCTGGACGACCACACTTGTAACATGTGGCCGCTGTTGGTGTAGTGCTCGGGGGACGAAAGCCCGGCATGCGCTGCTGAGGTGCATACGCACGCGGCATCATCCGCTGCTGCTGTTGTTGCAGAGGTGGTACTGGTAGTGCCGGCCTGAATGCCGGTGAAGAGTACGGTCGACTGCGGAACGGCATCGACCGCTATGGTGGCTTCCAGCGTGGACCTGATGGTGGGCGATTCACCATCCGAAACTTCTTAGAAGGACCGCCTCCTTCTCCGCTGCTCTGTGGCGCGCTTCACTTTCTTTCCGCCGCCGCTAACTCCTTGCCGGAGTCCTCCTGAACATTCGCAGCATCAATAATGTCGTTGAGGCTGCCGCGATTGAACATCACCAACTTGTCCTTCAGGCGCGGGTTAAGCCCCTGGTAAAAGTGTCCCGCCGCTTCTCGTCAGTATCTGCGTGATACGACGCGTAGAGCGCGAGATCGATGAACGCCCTGGAGTATTCCAGCGCGTTCCGGCTCCCTTGTTGTAGGTGCAGGAACTCCTGCGTCTTCCTCTTCATTAGACCTGGCGGTATGTGATAGGCCCTGAAGGCCGTCCGGAACTCCGTCCAGGTCATCACTCGGTCGGTGGGCTGTGAAGCACAGAAGTTGGCCCACCACGTGCTCGCGGATCCTTGGAGCTGCTGGACGGCGAACTGAGTCTTGCGCTGCTCGCTTATCTGGAGCAGCCCGAACTTCATCTCTATTGCGTGGAGCCAGTTGTCCGCGTCAAGAGGTTCATCCGCCCTTGAGAATACCGGGGGATGAGTAGCCAGGAAGTCGGAGTAGGAGCTCTGTTGACGCTCCTCACGATCTTGACGTCTCTCTGGGCGAGACGTATTGGCGATAAGAGTCTGCAGCAACTCCGTGTGCTGCTGGTGTGAACCCGTCATTGCCGCGACGATGTCGGCCAATGTAACCGTTGGCAGTGGCGGTGGCGGTGTTTGCTGTTGCTGTTGCTGCTGTTGTTGTCCCGAGGAGTCCTCGGGAGGCCGTTGGGAGGTCTCTCCCCCTTGACTGGTACCCCCAACGTACGGGTTGGCACGAGTACGCGTCATTCTGAAATTCAAAACAGCAGCGATTAGGGCATGTCATACTTAATATTCCATATGTAACAGTAGGTATTGAAGTGACACATGATTAATTTGCACAACATTCACATATATTGATAAAGCATAAACTTTATACAAGATACATTATTCTCGGGTCTCCGAGAAGTCGTGCTCATGTCGTCACTACCTATACATATGCTACTGTCTACACGACATGTCACCGATTACAAAAGTTAGGTTACACTACCCTAGCTGCCCTACTTGGCAACTGTAACCCCCTACTCGGAGTAGAACTCGACCTCCTGTGGGTCGTCCTATTCCGGTACTTCTGCTGGTGGCTCTGGATCTACCACCTCTTCTCCCATCCCTGGTTCTCCCATTGCTGGAAGACCCAAGACCACCGGTATGCCCAATACTGGAGGTACGAGGTCCTGCAAAGCATGCACCTCGTCCATGGCCTGGTTGTAATCTTCTTCCCAGCCTTGCCCTTCCTCAATAGCGTCGTCCTGCTCTTGAGTAAGTTCCTCGTTCTGCTGGGTCAGATTCTGTACCAGTTCTTGCAACGCCGCGATGTCGACACGGCTCTTCTTCTTTGCCTTCTTCAGACGATGCAACTGATTATGTTGTTCATTCAGTCGCTTGATCGTCGGAAGGAGCACATTGCGGAGTGCGCTGTGAGCACTCTCGAAATGGTCTCCACGGCTCATGCTCTCTTTGAGCTTTGTGGCGAGATGCTCTGTATGAACAGCTTGGCTGTCCATCACGGCGTGTCCCGCCCTCATCTGGAGGCTAAGGTTTGCCTCCGCGGGGCTGTACCTTGGGCAACCCGAATCTGTTGCCTCCCGGTACCTCTCTTCCCACACATGCTGAGCCCGTCCCTCCACCGGAACAAGCGCGTATGGAGTGCCCTCCATAGCCTGCACGTGCAGTTGGCAGAAACGTGACATGGTGTCACGGGCTGCCACTTGCCACATCCCTTCCGGTTGCCTACCTCTCACCGTGACGGTGAACGGCACCCAACCGAGTGGCGTATGTCCTGCAGGGACATCGACATGGATTGTCCACGTCTTGTTCCCCTCTTCGCCTTCTTCCTTGGCGAAGTACTGCGGCATCTGGTTGTACCCGAAATATTGGAGCATTTGCCACAATGCTTCCGGGTAGCCGCTACGGTGAGGACAGTGGGAAACCACCCACCCGTTCTCCAACTGTTTATCTGCTGTCATCTGTAAAAATATATTTGAGAAATTTCAAATATTTATTTAAACAGTACACCACTGAGTTATAACATAAGACATGTCATTGAACCCATAAAACTTGGAAACATAGTTCAAATTTTAAACAAATTTGACTGCTGATCTGCTGTTCCCATGACAGCCCTTACCAGTTTCCATTTCAACCTGATTTAGGCCATGTTAAAGCAGAACCAATTCTGGAGCTCAACATCAAAGTTAAAGCTAACTTCAATAGATTTCCAGAAAGTATTTGCTTGGCCTAAGATCTGTCCTGGTTAAAAAGTTATGAGATGTCAAAGTTAACAAAATTTCTGGAAACAATTGGACAGCACCTCCCTGCTTTAGGTACTGATTTGATCCAATAATTCCAGTTAATTCTGCTCTAAATCTGACAAAACTTTCTGTTACAAAGTTGTAATCCATCTCATAAGCTTTCCAGAACTACCTCATTTTCTATTTTTTGGATTTTTATGCAGGAAGTTATACTTAATTTACAGAGAGTTTACAGAGAGTCTTTACTCTGTCCTGTTTTCTGGACAGTTTCAACTCTACTGCATTTTTCGATTGGTTAAGGGATGAAAAACCTCTGGACCTCAACAGAAAAGTTGTAAAGCTCTTCCAAAGATTTCCAGAAATGTATCATATGACCCTAACCTCGAAAGAACTCAACCTCTAACCTCTGATTAACTTCAGTCTTGATTCAGCTGAAAACAGAGTGCTCTGTCCTTAACCACCTATAAGTTGAAAACTTGTTTACTTTGAATATCCTGATTAAGGAAAGAGTTTACAGCAATTTTTAGTGCTTTGGATCAAAACCTTCAAGTTTTACAATGAAGTTGTTTATTTAGTGGGGTGTGACGTCGATGCGTCACCAGATTATGTCGGTACTACGTCCTCATAAAGAAAAACCTATACCGGACTTAGCCGGCTTCGTTAGTTCAGTGGCACTAAACATCACTCGCACACGGATACTACACGTCTACCGTTTCGTGGTCAGGCTACCTGCAGAAACTCAAACAATCGTCAGACTCGGCTGCACACCGAGCTCGGAATCCATACAGTTCGTACACCCGGCCGTCATCACTCGCCCAGATGTTCTCAAGCCAAACACGCCTTGAGTTACGTGTTCACGTTTCAGACCACGTGACGGGGTCTCCCAAGTTGCACCACGCACGCCAGGGACAGACGTTGCCCGAATACCCCAAACGACATGAAGAGTCGTAGAGGATATCAAAGCGGGTCGGGTTACCTGCCACCCGTGGGGCTCCACCCTTCAGCTTGTGCGCACTGGTGGACAGCGCTTACGTGCACCCCCCAAGACATGTACGTCC
The DNA here is from genome assembly GCA_030760725.1 of Neostapfia colusana. NCBI lineage: Eukaryota > Viridiplantae > Streptophyta > Magnoliopsida > Poales > Poaceae > Neostapfia > Neostapfia colusana. The sequence goes on from JASWHV010000015.1 coordinate 63,715,594, forward strand.
CGAGATGCACGATTTTCCGACATAATCAAATAAGTTAATATGCCACTTTCTATATACTAATAACATCCTTATATGGGCTACTAATTCGTCCTCACTGGATTTTTGAAAAAGGTGACCTTTTCTAGTGCGTTAAACCTCAAGCGAGCTCTGATACCAGCGCTGACACGACCCCACGGTCTTGTCAAGCCAGGATCACACTGAGGGGTGCTGCGTTGCACAGCACCGGATAACACACATCAAAGGCACAAAGCGGAAGCGAAGTTTATATTACATAAAGTGGTTTATGAACATGTTTACATCAAAATAAGTCCAGTCTACACTCACGGGCGTAGACTACGCATCAAGTCCACGTTCAGCCCTTGTACGTGTCCTTGCTAGCACACACGCACACTAACTCTGCGGCGTGCACGACTCCCACTCGATGGGGTTCCCCTCCTGGGGTTCCGTCTCCTCTTCGGGAGTCCCTTCCTCATAGAACCCTGCAAAAGCTTCAAACACAAGCAGTGAGCACGAAGGCTCAGCAAGTCTGACTCGTCTCTCCTAAACATGGAACTTCTACATGAGGGGTGATGGGTTACATGAGGTAAAAATCATTTGCAAGGACTCGCCTAATTAGTAGAACCTTACTTTCAAGTTTTAGCAGCAGGTTGTGGAGAACCTTACGCTAAGGCACATGAGAGAGCCACAATCAAACAAGAAACGCATTTCCCTCATGTACTTTGCCCAAAGTTGAAAAGAACTTTAGTTAGCTCTAAACTACAGCAAATCATTAGCAATCAAGTCCATCTTTCATTCAGCAACATTTTAACATGCAACTAGCCTGTTCTTTCTACGTCACGGTACAGTGAACAAGTGGTACTCACTGACCGTGAGGGACGGCGATTATAATCGATTTACACCTGCAGGGTTACCCGAATAACCTGTCACGTACGCCCGTACTCGATTGTGCCTACAGCAACCATCACGGACGCCGTACGCAACCACCTTTCACCCGTCAGCCAAATATTGAACCGGTCCCATCGTCCCGAGCATGAGGTCTCTGCACGCACATCTCAGTGCCGCCAGCCGATTTACACCTCGAGCTCCCAACCTACCCTCTGAATGACGGGCAATGCCTCAATACCCAGCTACCCGATTTACATCGATTTCCCGGTTCCCATCTAGCCGGTATGTCTTCGGTACTGTTCTAGCTTGTTCAACAGGCCCGCACACGGCTCGGTCCTCAATCAACACAAGCGGAGCTATAGCACACAGGCCCCAAAGTCCTGCTGCCCCTACTCTCCGCTCGGTCTCATTTTTCTTGCCATGTGTATCATGTGCTATCTCTACCCGAGTCGAGTGCCTCTAGCCTATGCTCGCGAGTAGTTCCAACTACTCGACTTGTACCGAATCCTACACTATCTTAGCTCTGCAATAGCTAACGGGGTTTTGCAATCCTAAAGCCAACCCATGGTTTTCTTGGCTATGCACTTGGGTTTCCAAACAAGACTCTAATGCAAGGAACAATAGTATTCAAGTATGTGCTCAAAACAATAAAATTTTGTAAAAAGGTTAATGCAAACCGGAGCTTGCCTTGCTGCTCTTGGTCGTAGGCTAGCTGCTCCTCCGGAGTAACAAAGTCTAGGACTTCGGGTTCCTCCTCGACCTTAGCGACTACATGATATACAAGTATATGTATTAAGTTAAATGCATTTGATTGAATTTAAATTTGTGAAGTCTATAACCCTTACTAGACAAACCCAATGACTGTGAAACTTTTACTGGGGCTTGGTTACAACCTAAACAGAGATTTGGTCAAGTTTTAGTTGCAGCAAAGCTCATTTGAGCCCTCCACAATTAATTATGTACTTGACCTTAATTGAAGGCTTTTAGGGTGTTCTAAGGATTTTCATGAAACAAACTATGGCTTTATGAAAACTAGATTTTCAGAGGGTTCTAATGGAGTTGGTCTCACTTAATTTGAAGGTTCCTAGCTAAAGATATGAGCTACACAATTTCAGAGAAAAGTTTGAAAATGTTTCTGAACATTTTCTATTTTCTCTGGAACAGTTTCACTAATCACACCATTAGGTGGATCAAATGAGCTCAAATGGATCTGAAATTTTTATGATAGTTCAGGGATATTTTGGTGAACATCCCAGCAAAATTTCAAGATTTCCATCCAAAAGATTCTCCAGTTAAAATTCCAAACAATTTAAATTTTGAGGAATTAATTCTGGAGAAATAGAGATTTTCATGAAGTGAAACTTGATTTTTTGGAAAGTGCTCAGAGAGCTGAATCCAACAAAATTTGGTTCACTCGATTTGGAGCTTTCTAGCCAAAGTTATGAGGATTTGAAGTTTGGAAGAAATCTAAAAATCGGGGGGAAAGTTTAAACTTGCGGGTGGGCCCCGGGGACACGCGTCCCACGCCGAGGCGACCACACACTGCGGTCCACAAGGTTTTTGCACGCCAACACACCCGATCCCGGCCGCAGCCCGATCCCGATTTAAAATATCGGTCGCTGACAGCTGGGGTCCACCCCCTTCTTCAACCTCCCGACGCCCACGCTCTGCCGCCGGGGTATCTCACCGGAGAGCTCACCGGCAGCTTCGGTAAAGCTCCAAACTTCACGATTTTGGCCGCCTCTGCCTATTTCCACTCGGGGAACAGGATTCTCGGGTCAGCTCGCCATGAAAATGGCCGCCACATGTCGGCGACGAGCAGCAGCCTCGGGAGAACTTCGGCCGTGTTGCCCGTCCTCCCTAGCACCTAACCCGATCGAGCTAAGGGTGGTGGAGCATCAGGGGACCATAAGAAAGGTCGACATGAGCTCTACGGAGCTCGGGAAGGGCTGTGTTGGGCTGTCACCGTGCGACCTAGGCCGGAAATCGGGATTTCCACTAAAACTCAAAGAACAGCGGTTTCTCTCCACGGTTCTTCGTGGTTCCTGCTCCTATGGACCCACACGGGCTACTATAAGTGGTCCTCTCCATGAGAGGATGAGTGATGCAGTGTGTCTTACGAATTTCTCGGATCGGTGCAAACCTCACTTTTGCACACCGTCGCGAAAATACGAAATTCCGGCTTGAGCAGTGCTTGTCACGCCGCCGGAGCTTGCGAGAAGAAAGAGGGGTTGAAGACGAACCTCTTTGCTGTTCACAGCTCCGTGAACGGTGGGCTGTGGTGGCCGGAAGGACGGTTCCCGCAGCGGCGGCTCGAGCTGAACCGGCAGAGAAAGGATCGCCGCGGTGGAGCTCGGGGAAGGCTGCGCAGGGTCTGGAACCGATGCGAAGGTGTTGAAGGTGGCTTGGCGCACCCGGTGCTGGTCTCAGATCGCCGAGAGTGTCACTGGACCGGCCGGGTGAGGAGGGACCGAAAGATCACTCGGGCGGCGAGGAGTTTCAGTCTGTTGGGCGAGAGCGCGTCGGGGTAGGGATGGGGAGCACCGGCGGCTGCTCAGACGCCTAGATAAGGGTCCCGGGAGTCGGTTCAGCGACCGTGGGCGGCAAGCAGGTGGTGGCGCGGCGGCCTCCCCTCGGTGGCGCTCTCGGGAGAAGCTCGGGGACCCGAGTACTGAAAGTCCAGTCGGTTGATCTCCTTCAGTGGCTGACATGTGGGTCCCACTTCCAATTTTAACCTCTGAAATTTACTGCTAATCACTGTTGTAAACAGTGAGTCCCAAAATACCCATGGTGATTCAAATTATTCACCCATGAGCCATTTGAATTGGTTAGAATTCAAATGGGGTTTGGTTTGAATGAATTTCAGCACAGGTTCAGTTTGAAATTCAAATAAAGTTTGAATTTGCCCCACTTAGCTCATGTCAATATGAACTCCAAATGGAGTGAAAATTGGTGTGTGAGCTCACAAAAATGTGCTGAATAGGAATATGCCTCCCACTTTTGAATTCATGGGATAAAAACAGTTTGAATTTTAATATGGTTTCAAACTGCCCTCTTCCTAACTATACCCAGAATGACCTCAAAAAGGTTTTGAATTTGGGTGAAACTTGGCATGGACATCCTTAGCAATGTGTAGGAGTTTTCATATGTCCAGCCCCTCTATATCACATGTGGGAAATACCACTTTTGCAATATGTGAGTTTGTTCTCTAATGAGCATGTTGATGGTGGTTACTTGCTCTTCATTTGTGTTCATCAACTTTCCTCAAATGAGGTGTGTGGTGTGGTGATGAATACTTCAAATATGTGTCAAAAACTGAGGCCCTTACAATTTGGAGGTACACCGAACTGTAGTAGTCCGAGTGAAAGTTGCTCCAAAATCTCATGTCAGCTGCCCTTTTGGCAGTGCTATAGGCATCAACCTTCCTCAGGTTCCATGCCACATCACTCCCTTTGCCATTGAACTTCTCCTCCGAGGGATCCCTATTTCCCTGCCTTGGAGCTGTCATCTTAAGGGGACCAATCGGGCTGGAAGCAAGCCCCTTTCCCTTGCCCTTGGTTTGGCGTTGAGCCACCGAGCTAGAATCAGCCATATGTGCTCTTGAAGCTGGTCTCTTGATTGTAACCTTTCGACGAACCCTGGGTGGGGTGAGCGAGGGCTCGACAGCACGATCTTGTCTCATTTTGAAGCGAGACTCAGGAATATGCGACATCACATCTTGATCTTGATCCATCTCGGTTTCAATGTCGGAGAGATTCTCATTCGATCCCGACATGATTTCTGACAAGGAAGATATAAAGGATATGAATAATCAAGGATGACAAGGGATTGCATTGAATTGATATAAGCTAAGATTCTGATCAGGGCATACCGGACTAGTCCGTTGTTCAGGGTCGGACTAGTCCGGAGTACCATACTTGTCCGCCCTAAGAATGGACTAGTCCGTTATGTGGCTGCTCAAACCCTAACTTGTCAAAATTTGAGGTTATTCAATGCAAATATGATCTAGGGTATATGGAATACATCAATAAAGCATGTATTGATTGGAGGAGCTAAGCTAATTGAGCAAAAACAAGGAAAACCAAAGGTTCTAGGGTTTGGAGAGAAGTTTACCAAATCCTTCCATTCGAGGCATTGAAGGAGTTCTTGATGCGGACTAGTCCGGGGTCTTCGATCCCTTTGCAGCGGAGATCGATTCCCACGGAGATTTTGGGTGGTTTTGATGGAGAAATCGCAAATCCGCCTTGGGAGCACTTGAGTGAGGAGAGAGAACGTGGGAGGGGTTGTGAGAATGAAGGAGATTAGGTCTGAGCCGGCCCTAGGGTTATGGAGTCGAAATATCGGACTAGTCTGTGGTTGTCCGGACTAGTCCGGACTAGCGGACCAAGTGCGGACTAGTCCGGGGTCACCACGGACTAGTCCGTGGTCCCTTGTACAGAAAAGTACAAAACACTTATATATATATTCAACGGTTCCTAATAAGGAATAGGGGACAAAGACACACAGATATTCTTGATGAATATGATCAGTTAACATACAACAGTCAAGCTATGACCATAATTCATCAAGATCAAGTAACTAACATAGTTTTAGGAGAAAATAGAGAGAGATGATTTTTCAACACAATTAACATGATTTTGAGGATGGCATATAGGTATGCAAGTTTTCAAGCCACATTCCGAGCATCAAGGATATTTAGTTCATTTCGGAGCTCACAAAAGCGTTTTTCATCAAGTGGCTTGGTAAAGATATCGGCTAGTTGTTTTTCAGTGTTGACCTGGGAAATGGCTATGTCTCCTTTCATTGAGTGATCTCTCAAAAACTGATGCCGGATATCTATGTGTTTGGGTTCTAGAGTGCTCAACAGGGTTATGAGCAATTTTAATTGCACTCTCATTGTCACGAAGGAGTGGAATACGGCTCATATTGTAACCGTAGTCCCTTAGAGTTTGTCGCATCCAAAGGAGTTGTGCACAACAACTCCCGGCTTCAACATACTCCGCTTCGGTCGTGGATAAGGCAATTGAATTTTGTTTCTTGGAGGACCAAGAAACTAAGGATCTACCTAGGAATTGGCAAGTACCGAAAGTACTTTGTCTATCTACCTTGCATCCGACATAATCTGCATCGGAGTATCCAATGAGATTGAATTTTGAACCTTTGGGATACCAAAGGCCTAGGTTGGGTGTATGAACTAAATATCTCAAGATCCTTTTAACGGATGTCAAATGACATTCCTTAGGATTGGCTTGAAACCTTGCACACAAACATACACTCAACATGATATCAGGCCTAGATGCACATAAATAAAGTAAGGAGCCAATCATGGAACGATATACCTTTTGATCCACATTTGGTCCGTCTTCATTGAGATCCAAGTGTCCATTTGTCACCATAGGAGTCTTTACGGGTTTTGCTTTGTCCATTCAAAACTTCTTGAGAATGTCTTGAGTGCACTTTGTTTGGCTTATGAACGTCCCGTCCTTTTGTTGCTTCACTTGGAATCCCAAAAAGTACCTCAACTCTCCCATCATGGACATCTCGAATCTATCTGTCATAATCTTACTAAATTCTTGACAAAAGGATTTGTTAGTTGAACCAAATATAATATCGTCAACATAGATTTGGCAAATGAAGAGATCATCATCAAAGTGTTTAGTAAACAAAGTGTAATCAGCTTTTCCAATCTTGAAGTCATTTTCAATCAAAAAATCTCTAAGGCACTCATACCAAGCTCTAGGAGCTTGTTTGAGGCCATAGAGAGCCTTACGTAGTTTGAACACATAGTCGGGGTACTCTTGATCTTCAAAACCGGGTGGTTGCTCCACGTACACCTCCTCCTTGATCGGTCCGTTGAGAAAGGCGCTTTTCACGTCCATTTGATAAAGCTTGAAATCATGGTGAGTAGCATATGCAAGTAATATACGAATCGATTCAAGCCTAGCTACGGGAGCAAAAGTCTCGTTGAAATCCAAACCTTTGACTTGTGAGTACCCTTTTGCCACAAGTCGTGCCTTGTTCCTTATTACCACTCCATGTTCATCTTGCTTGTTGCAGAAGACCCATTTAGTGTCGACGACGTTGGACTTGGGTCTTTCAACAAGCTCCCACACTTCGTTCCTTTTGAAGTTGTTCAATTCTTCTTGCATCGCCATCACCCAATCCGTATCTTTTAATGCATCCTTAACCCTGTATGGTTCCAAATAAGATACAAAAGAATAGTGTTCACAAAAATTAGCTATGCGAGATCGAGTTATTACTCCCTTTCGGATGTCACCGATTATGTTGTCGATGGGGTGATCTCTTTGGATGCTTTGGTGTATGTCACACCCGGTTTTTCCGAAGAACAACCAAGTGAATATCACATGTATGCCAGGATCATTTTCTCATACATGTGATGACAAATAGTGAAGCATCATTTATTACAAGCCAGGTGTCGAATATAAATAAGTCTTACATAGCAAATGTCTCGATGGACAATAATAAGTTCATCACAAGTAAATAAACTAGCAGAGGAATAATTATTCTCGTAGACTCCATCACAGGCGTTGCCCGGGGGTCTCCATGAACCTAGAAACCTTCTTCGGGTCCAAAGTCTTGGTCATTATACACCACCTCATTATCTTGACCTGAGCAGCAATATAAACCAACAAATATGCAAGGTTGAGTACCAATGGTACTCAGCAAGTGTGGGAAAATTATATCATGCATGGCTAGAACAAGGAGAGGTTGAACTCATGGTTAAAGCACTACGCAATTAATACCTATCACCTTAGCTTATTAAGCACCTACATTACTACACAGGTGAAATGGTCCCAAGCTCCCATACCATCATCATAATCAAATAACCATAACATCATTTCCAATGTTAAGCTCCCCGCTTAACATCCACAACTTCCAAAACCATCACTCCTCTAATCATGAATAAGTCCAAGCCGCTCTTGACCGTGAGCACGGCTGTCATGATAGTTTTGACTCTGCAGAGTTGGTACCACTGTACCCACATGTAGTGATTTCATCCCCCGTTGTCGGATGGACTAAAAGAACCTCCATTATGCCAGTGGCTACGAACCACATTCACACTTCCCAGGTGTGTAGCCAGGAGATCACTACGAAGCCTTTACAAAGGGATTCCTGACGAGCGTGGGCCCACTGAGGTTTCACCCCTAACAGCATACAAGAGGCTCCAACCCCGCTGCAGTGGCCCCCTCTTGAGCCTTGCGGTTCATATGGTAGTCCAGCTGACACCCACTCCCCGCACCATCCAACACACCCATACTACGCTGGGGATACACCTAATTAATTGGCCAAGCTGCCCCATCTAAGCATGTGGTTGTCACTGTAAATCCAGGTTACATGCTCCATGAACCGGTCCTTAGGATCCAGGCAAGTACAAAATACAAACCCGAGTCTCGTGCACCCAGCACACAACCAAAACATCCAACTTGCCTTGATCCCTACCTCTACATAACTCACAATATCTCATTCAAGAGTATGGTAAAAATAACTGATGATCTCATATCCCAAATCTCCCATTCTAAGCATGGCTAAGCATATGCATAATAATAAATGACATGATAAAATATATCCCAACCCAAGCTACAAGGAAACAAGGTAATGAAATTCTAGGGAAACTTCCTAGCATGGGTTTCATATTTCATTTGACAATGCAAATAATTCTATCTACACATCCTAGTATAGGATCAAAGTGGTCAAGGACACTTGCCTCCTTCCTGCTGCTCTTGGAATGGGTAGTCCTGATCTTAGAAAGGAATAACTTGCTCTTGAGCAGGTTCTACATCATACCATCACACATAGCAAAATAAAAACAACAATCCATAAGACATAGTTCACACTTCCACTTCATACAAACCACACATTCATATCTATGAAAGTCATTCACCATTATATGTGTTGTGGTTACTCTATGTGTGTTGATTTGTGGCTTGCATACACTTTTAATCATGTGTATATGATTCCTACTTTGGTGTTCACATTTATACTTACATACTATATATATATATATATATATATATATGAGTTTCCAATTTAAATAAATTCCTTATATTCAACTACTACACCTTTTTACTACCAAGTATGTATGAAAGATATTTTTCTTCTCCATATGTTCCTTCAGAAATTCTACCAACCCTAAACTGAATTCTTTGGATTTTAGAAACTCCATTTATCATTTACTAGTTGCTATATTTTCAGATTTATTTTCCTATGCATAAATGTGTACTTTATTATGAAAATAGTAATACACATCATCTAAACAGAATAGGTTCTGGTCCTAAATAATTTAATAACATATTTTGACCTTTGCCTCAGATGTAAACTATTTCACAATTATTTTCCCTATTTTCTAAAACTATTCATTACTTAAAAATGTGTCCCTAAATGTGAATAATAAATTAAACAGATTCAATTCAGCCCAAAATATGTTTTTATCTCACTCCAAAGTTTTCTAAATACTGAGAAAATTTTTAATTTAATTATGACAATATGTTTGTCCCACTTTTTAATTTTTAAACACTAGCCACATATTCAATTTCCTAAATTAAATACTAAACAGGGCTGAAAAGGTAAACTCACCCCATTACAGGGTTTATAATATTATTTTCAGAATTTCCAGGGGTCTAGCTACACTTATCAGAGGTGTTTTTCCTAATTTTTATTAAGTCCAGGGGCTAAAACTGATTTTTAAATGAATTTACATGATTTTCTGAAGTTCCAGGGGCTAGATCAGAAGTTTCCGGGGCTAGCTCTTATTTCCCGAGAACCCCAGGGGGTAGCACGTAAGAATTCTAGTCTTTATAACGCGGGGCTGACGTGGACCGTCCGATTTTAAACCGACGGCCGAGATTATAACATCGAACCGGTACGCGGGGGTTTAAACCCTACCGTGCGATTTAAAATAATCGGTGCACAAGCGGCCACTTCGCTCTGATCGAACGCGGGCGGCGCTGCCGGCGGCGCACGGTGGCGGGAAGCGGCGATCTCGCCGGAGACTTTTGGATCTTCGAGAATTCTTCCTAGAACTGTGATCTTATGGTATAGATCGGTAGAGGAGAGGTCGGGGATCTCACCTCGGGGGTTTTCTTGAGCTCGGAGGTCCTGGAAGGTGATCGGCGACGAGGTCCGAGGCAAAACCACGGCGAAGCTCGTCGGCGCTGTGTTTACACCGCAAGTCACCGAGTTTTCTACACCTGCAAGGTTCCCCGGAGGCAGTGGATCAAGACCAGCGAGTTAGATCGGAATTTCCGAGCTTAGATCGACCAGAATTCGCCGGAGAAGTCTCGGTTCTCACCGGAGGAAAAATCGGCGGATCGCGTGGGAAAAACAGAACGAGGCCGGGGTTTTTATAGACGGGGGAGGGCGGCGGGGTGGTTTAGATCATGTCCGCGTCGCCTACGAACAGAATTCAGCGGGGATACGACGAAATCCCGATCGGTTTTGATTCGGGTGCGAGGGAGTTCGGCGCTGGCGCGAGGTAGACGACGATCGGGTGGGCCCTGCCTGTCAGTGTGAGGAAACAGCGCGCGCGGCTGCGGGCTGGTGCGGGCGCTGGCTGGGCCGGCTGGTGGGTTTCGGCCCACTGGCCGGTTTTTTTTCTGTTTTCTCTTTTTCATTTTCTATTTCTTTTCTGATTTGAGTTTAATTTGAATTCCAGTTTGAATTTGAATTTTTGCAAAACATGCAACACGTCCAAAAAATTTTAAATCCCCCTCTTATCATGATTTAGGGTTTCGAATCAAAATTTTGGGGTGTTACAGCTCTACCCCCCTTAAAAGAAATCTCGTCCTCGAGATTGGTGGTTCTAAGAAAACAATTCCAGAAATTGTGCCTTGAGCTCATCTTCCCGCTCCCAGGTGGCTTCCTCTTCTGAGTGATGCTTCCACTGCACCTTGCACATCCGGATTCTTTTATTTCTGGTGAGGCGTTCCATTGTCTCCAAAATCTTGTATGGTTGCTCGGCATAAGACAAATCCTCAGCTACGTCCACTTCATTCATGGGTAACACCTCTTCAGGCGTCCTCAGGCATTTCTTGAGTTGTGACACATGAAACACATCGTGCACATCCGATAGACGAGTCGGTAATTCTAGTTGATACGCCACTTCGCCTTTCCTCTCCAAAACTTGAAAGGGTCCGATGTATCGAGGTGACAACTTCCCTTTCACCTTGAACCGACGAAGTCCTCTGATAGGGGACACTTTGAGATAGACATAGTCTCCCACGTTGAAAATGAGCTCTCGTCTGTGCTATCCTCAAGTTATTGCGAATTTCCCTCACCTTCGCCTCGGCTTCTTGTAGTACTTCTGGACCAAACACTTTACTTTCCCCCGTTTGGTTCCAAAATAGGGGAGTTCTGCACTTCCTCCCATACAAAGCTTCAAACGGTGACATCTTCATACTAGCTTGATAGCTGTTGTTATAGGAAAACTCCGCATACGGTAAATTCTTGTCCCAACTCCTATTGTTTTTGAGTGCACATGCCCTTAACATATCTTCAAGGATCTGATTGGTTCTTTCCGTCTGCCCGTCAGTTTGGGGATGATAGGCAGAGCTGAAGTTCAGATGGGTTCCCATGGTTTCATGCAACTTCTGCCAAAACCTCGAGGTGAACTGTGTCCCTCGGTCCGACACAATCTTCTTTGGTACTCCATGGTAACACATGATCCTTGACATGTACAACTCTGCCAATTTGGATCTGCTGTAGCTTTCCTTCACGGGGATGAAGTGAGCTACTTTGGTTAGCCTATCAATGATGACACATATTGAATCATACCCTGATTGGGTCCTAGGCAATCCCACGACGAAATCCATGCTGATTTCTTCCCCATTTCCATTCAGGCACTTTGAGTGGTTGCAATAATCCCACGGGTCGTTGATGTTCTGCTTTCACCAACTGACATGTGTCACATAGGGCAACATGTTCCGCGACATCTCGCTTCATGCCATACCACCAATACCTGCTCTTGAGGTCCTGGTACATTTTCGTACTCCCAGGATGAATGGAATAGTCAGAATCACGAGCCTCCTTCAAAATCAATTCACGGATCTTCTTTATTTCAGGCACACAGATTCTTTTCCCGTGCCACACCGTTCCTTGTTCATCCTCTCTAAAACCAGGAGCTTTATTTTCCTTGATGAGCTGCCTGATTTCTTGTATCTTCTCGTCTTTCTTTTGACCATCGCGTATGTCTTGCTCTAGTGTGGAGTCCACTTCCATGACGATGGCTTCACCACTATTCACAAGGCATAGATTGAGCCTTATAACCTCGTCCTTCAATTCTGCAGGCAGGTCTTTTAAGCTCAACTTATTGACTTGCACTTTCTGACTTAAGGCATCGGCCACGACGTTTGCTTTCCCAGGATGATAGTAGATGCCCACATCAAAGTCATTGATTAGCTCTAACCATCTCCTTTGTCTGAGGTTGAGATCTGGCTGTGTGAAAATGTACTTCAGACTCTTATGATCCGTATATATCTCTGTCCTCTTCCCCATCAAATAGTGCCGCCAAATTTTCAACGCGTGTACTACTGCGGCTAGTTCTAGGTCATGTGTAGGATAGTTCTTCTCGTGCTTCCGAAGCTGCCGGGATTCATATGCCACGACATGCCCTTCTTGCATGAGAACACATCCCAACCCATTTCCATAGGCATCGCAGTACACTGTGAAATTCTTCTGCATATCTGGCATAACCAACACTGGGGTTGTTGTCAATCTCTTCTTTAGCTTCTGAAAGCTCGTCTCGCACTGTGGCGTCCAGGTGAATGTGATTCCCTTCTCCAACAGTTTGGTGAGAGGTCTTGAGATCTTAGAGAATCCCTCAATAAACCGTCGATAGTATCTAGCCAATCCCAAGAAGCTTCGAACTTCCCCGACATTTTCAGGGGTCTTCCACTTCTGGATATCCTCGATTTTGGCGGGATCTACGGAGATTCCTCCCTCCGAGATTATATGTCCTAAGAAGGGAACTCTCTTCAGCCAAAACTCACACTTGCTCAATTTGGCATATAGTTGGTGTTCTCTTAGCCTCTGCAACACCAACCTTAGATGTTTCTCATGTTCTTCTTCATCTTTGGAGAAGACGAGAATGTCATCTATGAAAACCACCACAAATTTGTCCAGATATTCCATGAATACCTTGTTCATGAGGTACATGAAGTAGGCCGGGGCATTAGTTAGCCCGAAAGGCATGACGGTGTATTCATACAGTCCGTACCGAGATACGAAAGTTGTCTTGGGAATATCAGATTGCCTTATCTTGAGTTGGTGGTATCCCGACCTGAGATCAATTTTCGAGAACACACAAGCTCCCCTCAACTGATCAAACAAGTCTTCAATGCGGGGTAACGGGTACTTGTTCTTGATGGTTACCTCATTCAGGGCACGGTAATCCACGCATAACCTTTGGGTTCCGTCCTTCTTGGGCACAAATATCATCGGAGCTCCCCATGGTGAGGAACTAGGGCGAATATACCCCTTCTCCGTCAATTCTCTCAAATGATCCTTGAGTTCTTCTAGCTGCTTGGAGTCCATCCGATAAGGTCTCTTGTATATCGGGGCTGTTCCAGGCACTAGCTCAATTGCAAATTCCACTTCACGATCGGGAGGCATACCTGGCAATTCTTCCAGAAAAACATCTGGATATTCCCGGATAATCCTGATCTCCTCCACTTTCACCTCAGCTTGATTTAATTTAATGTCCTTCCTAGGCTCGTGTATTGTTATGAACTTTACTCTTGTGCCACTAGGGTGAGTTAGTTCCACCGTTCTAGTCGAACAATGAATGATTCCCTTATGTTTGGTCAACCAATCCATGCCCAAAATAATATCGATCCCTTGGGAATCTATCACTATGAGGTTAGCAGTAAACACTACCCCATTAATGTCTAGATTCACCTTGGGACACACTTGTCTTGTCCTTATTTCTCCACCTGGAGAGTTTACGGCTAGCATATGGTTCATTTGTGTTGTTCCTAGGTCATTCTTCTTAACAAACCCTTGAGCAATAAACGAGTGGGTGGCACCAGAATCAAACAGCAGGGTTGCAAGGTGTAAATTGGCAGGAAACTTACCAACTACCACGTCGGGTGCCTCTTGTGCTTCCTCCATAGTGACATGGTTCACCCGTCCTCTCATTACATTCTGCTGTTGTGGCTGCGCGGGCTTCTTCTTTGGGCACTTATGGGCATAGTGCCCCACTTCACCACAGCTAAAACATTGCACCCCAACCTTAGGTGCTTGGCCTTTGTTGTCTTGGGGTTGGTTTGGGGGTCCTTGCACTGCTGGTCGAGGTGGATATGCAGGGCGAGGCTGCAGTACAAACTGACGTTGTGGCTGTGCTGGTGCTGCCGGAGGCCTGTAGTTCGGGTTGTACCCTCTTGGTGCTGAGTAGGGTACCGCAGCACGGTTCGTCTGCCTGTTGGTTGCTGCATCATACGGGGGCGAGTGTTGCTCCCTGAGGCTTGATGTGACCAACCGGCCTTCCTCTTATTCTCATTTTCCAAGGCCTTTAGCTTCCTTTCTACCACAAATGCTCTGTCCACCATCTTTTGGAAGCTTTCATACTCATTCGAGGACATTGCACACTGCATCTCTGCGGTAAGTCCTTCCACGAAACAATCTTGTTTCTGCTCATCAGTCTCTATGTCTCGTGGGGCATAACGGGATAGTTGAGTAAATTTAGTGAGGTATTCCCTCACCGTCATGTTTCCCTGCTGCAGTCCCAAAAACTCCTTCCTCTTGTTTTTGAGTTCACCTCTTGGTATGTAATGGTTGCGGAAACTACGTTTGAACTCTTCCCAAGTGATGTTCTCAGGGTCATGATGGGCAGCCACGTAGGCGGTCCACCAATCAGCAGCAGGTCCATGCAATTGATGAGAGACGAACAGCACCCTCTCATACCCTTGGCACTGGATGATCCTCATCTTGCTTTCAATGGTCTTCAGCCAATCATCTGCCTCCAGAGGTTCAGCAGCACTTGCAAACCTTGGAGGCTGAGTTCCTAGAAACTCACTCAACCTTGGTTGGCGTGGTGCAGCTTGTGGAGGTGGAACTTGATGCAAGTTGGCCACCACTTGAGTCAAGTTCTGGATGAGCTGATTTTGATTCTCCAGCATTTGGTGGAGGGGATCAACTCCTTCATGGCGACCACCCCGGTCCTGGCCTCCAGAAAGATGAGGGTTGCATGCCTCATCGTTGTTGTTGGCGGGGTTGGCAGCACGTCCTCTTCCTCTTCCGGCCATCTGGCAGAATCAACCAATGTTAATTTGAAAGCATTTAGTATGATCTTACTACTTTCATTTGTTTGTACTTTGAAGTGTTGAGGCTTTGTTATACTTTACTGAGGGTTCATTTCTCACACAAAAATAAATGTAATATTATTTCATGTGGGTTCACACCCCAAAGCAAAACAATCTAAAGACGAGGCTGTGGACAATTGCTTATGGCTTCCACAACTCACGTCACACACCAAGCATTATCACACCATTAACTTAACTTAACGACTCGACTATTCGACATCTTGCTAACTAAGGGAGGAACTCTACACTACTCGTTTTCTTGAGCTGGCTCCTCGGGATCTTCCTCATCATTTCGGCTGCCTTCTGACTCTGCTTTGGGTGGGGAGGCTGCTGGTGTGGAAGTGCGACGACGCCTTATCGCCCGGCGATCTGGGGAGTCAGGAGTCCATGTATCATTCACGGTGACACACAGTTCGTTCCTATCTCCTCTTTCTCTCGCCCTCAAGCAGGCTCGCAGCAACTCCTCCGTCTCCTTCAGGGTGTCCTGAACATCCTGAAGTTCTTGCTGACACTCCTGCAGTCGAGTGCTGAGCATAGCAGCATCCTCCAAGCACAGTTCCATGTGCTCATGGGAAGTCCCTTGCTGCACTGGCGGGTACTTATATTCCGTGGTACCACTCTCACGCTGGAGGACATACATGTACTCCGTCTAGTCCAGGTGGCGACGATAGATGTGACTCTGGCAGGTGATGGCCTCCCAGGTGACATCTTTCTCCGCATCGACCTGTGTTGCTCTACAAGCTGGAGAGTGGTGGATCTTAAGCAGCTGATTTTCGTGTATAATCCTCATCTCTGAACTCCATTCTTCCCTCTTCTCACGGATGGTCCTGGTGGAGTTATAGCGGATGATTAGTTTGCCCGTATTGCCGGCGGCTTCGAGCATACGCCGAAGACGGCGCAATAAGCCTCCTACTGCCAATCCGTAGGAAAGGTACGTCACCGGACGGCTCTCCTCTCTCTCGGCAAGGGCAACTACGGGAACTCTCCCTCCTGTGGACTTGCGAGCGGTGTGAATCATGCGAACCATCTAAAACAAAAAGAATTTAAAATTAGGTTAGATAAACTCTCAAACAAAAATCCTATTTTGAATGAAAGTTGGGGTAAGATGAAGAAAGTGACTCCCTTAAATAACACTTTTCAACACACACCTTGTAAAATAGTTTTTAAGAAAATAGGGCCCTTAAATACGTCCATTTCTACCTAGGTCCACGTTCCTACGGGCAATCTTGGCTCTGATACCACTTCTGTCACACCCGGTTTTTCCGAAGAACAACCAAGTGAATATCACATGTATGCCAGGATCATTTTCTCATACATGTGATGACAAATAGTGAAGCATCATTTATTACAAGCCAGGTGTCGAATATAAATAAGTCTTACATAGCAAATGTCTCGATGGACAATAATAAGTTCATCACAAGTAAATAAACTAGCAGCGGAATAATTATTCTCGTAGGCTCCATCACAGGCGTTGCCCGGGGGTCTCCATGAACCTAGAAACCTTCTTCGGGTCCAAAGTCTAGGTCATTATACACCACCTCATTATCTTGACCTGAGCAGCAATATAAACCAACAAATATGCAAGGTTGAGTACCAATGGTACTCAGCAAGTGTGGGAAAATTATATCATGCATGGCTAGAACAAGGAGAGGTTGAACTCATGGTTAAAGCACTACGCAATTAATACCTATCACCTTAGCTTATTAAGCACCTACATTACTACACAGGTGAAATGGTCCCAAGCTCCCATACCATCATCATAATCAAATAACCATAACATCATTTCCAATGTTAAGCTTCCCGCTTAACATCCACAACTTCCAAAACCATCACTCCTCTAATCATGAATAAGTCCAAGCCGCTCTTGACCGTGAGCACGGCTGTCATGACAGTTTTGACTCTGCAGAGTTCGTACCACTGTACCCACATGTAGTGATTTCATCCCCCGTTGTCGGGTGGACTAAAAGAACCTCCATTATGCCAGTGGCTACGAACCACATTCACACTTCCCAGGTGTGTAGCCAGGAGATCACTACGAAGCCTTTACAAAGGGATTCCCGACGAGCGTGGGCCCACTGAGGTTTCACCCCTAACAGCATACAAGAGGCTCCAACCCCGCTGCAGTGGCCCCCTCTTGAGCCTTGCGGTTCATATGGTAGTCCACCTGACACCCACTCCCCGCACCATCCAACACACCCATACTACGCCGGGGATACACCTAATTAATTGGCCAAGCTGCCCCATCTCAGCATGTGGTTAGCACTGTAAAGCCAGGTTACATGCTCCATGAACCGGTCCTTAGGATCCAGGCAAGTACAAAACACAAACCTGAGTCTCGTGCACCCAGCACACAACCAAAACATCCAACTTGCCTTGATCCCTACCTCTACATAACTCACAATATCTCATTCAAGAGTATGGTAAAAATAACTGATGATCTCATATCCCAAATCTCCCATTCTAAGCATGGCTAAGCATATGCATAATAATAAATGACATGATAAAATATATCCCAATCCAAGCTACAAGGAAACAAGGTAATGCAATTCTAGGGAAACTTCATAGCATGGGTTTTATATTTTATTTGACAATGCAAATAATTCTATCTACACATCCTAGTATAGGATCAAAGTGGTCAAGGACACTTGCCTCCTTCCTGCTGCTCTTGGAATGGGTAGTCCTGATCCTAGAAAGGAATAACTTGCTCTTGAGCAGGTTCTACATCATACCATCACACATAGCAAAAGAAAAACAACAATCCATAAGACATAGTTCACACTTCCACTTCATACAAACCACACATTCATATCTATGAAAGTCATTCACCATTATATGTGTTGTGGTTACTCTATGTGTGTTGATTTGTGGCTTGCATACACTTTTAATCATGTGTATATGACTCCTACTTTGGTGTTCACATTTATACTTACATACTATATATATATGAGTTTCCAATTTAAATAAATTCCTTATATTCAACTACTACACCTTTTTACTACCAAGTATGTATGAAAGATATTTTTCTTCTCCATATGTGCCTTCATAAATTCTACCAACCCTAAACTGAATTCTTTGGATTTTAGAAACTCCATTTATTATTTACTAGTTTCTATATTTTCAGATTTATTTTCCTATGCATAAATGTGTACTTTATTATGAAAATAGTAATACACATCATCTAAACAGAATAGGTTCTGGTCCTAAATAATCTAATAACATATTTTGACCTTTGCCTCAGATGTAAACTATTTCACAATTATTTTCCCTATTTTCTAAAACTATTCATTAATTAAAAATGTGTCCCTAAATATGAATAATAAATTAAACAGATTCAATTCAGCCCAAAATATGTTTTTATCTCACTCCAAAGTTTTCTAAATACTGAGAAAGTTTTTAATTTAATTAAGACAATATGTTTGTCCCACTTTTTAATTTTTAAACACTAGCCACATATTCAATTTCCTAAATTAAATACTAAACAGGGCTAAAAAGGTAAAGTCACCCCATTACAGGGTCTATAATATTATTTTCAGAATTTCCAGGGGTCTAGCTACACTTATCAGAGGTGTTTTTCCTAATTTTTATTAAGTCCAGGGGCTAAAACTGATTTTTAAATGAATTTACATGATTTTCTGAAGTTCCAGGGGCTAGATCAGAAGTTTCCGGGGCTAGCTCTTATTTCCCGAGAACCCCAGGGGGTAGCACGTAAGAATTCCAGTCTTTATAACGCGGGGCTGACGTGGACCGTCCGATTTTAAACCGACGGCCGAGATTATAACATCGAACCGGTACGCGGGGTTTTAAACCCTACCGTGCGATTTAAAATAAACGGCGCACAAGCGGCCACGTCGCTCTGATCGAACGCGGGCGGCGCTGCCGGCGGCGCACGGCGGCGGGAAGCGGCGATCTCGCCGGAGACTTTTGGATCTTCGAGAATTCTTCCTAGAACTGTGATCTTATGGTATAGATCCCTTGATTCCTGAGTCTCCCGGTGCTGTAGGAGAATACAGTGGAGCATTTGGGGTTGTTCCAAGCTCCATACACGTTGCCGGAGTTGCTCCGCCTCAGTGTACCGTCGGGAGCTATGTCCCGGTCATCGGCGATCACCGCCGACCTCACCAGCATGTTCCTCGCGTCGGACTAGGCCCTAGCAGCGAGTCTCGTGAAGCTTGACGCAAGGAATCGGCCGGCGGCGAGCTTCGCAGGAGTGCGCCACCGCTGGATAGTCGGGGGGTCGGGAGGAAGATGAAGCCGGCGGGTCCCAGCGGTCAGCCAATGCCCGGAGCACGCGCGCGCCGTGTTTAAATTAAACAAAGTGGCAGGCCCCACTGTCAGCAGCTCAGTCAGCGCAGGAAGGGATTTCCTTTGGAAAATTGTTCCTAATTCAGCTCCAACTTTATAAATTCATAACTTTGGCTAGGAAGCTCCAATTTGGGTGAACCAAATTTTGTTGGATTCAGCTCTCTGAGTACTTTCCAACAAATCAAGTTTCAACTCACGAAAACCTTTAATTCTCCAGAATTAATTCTTTAAAATTTAAACTGTTTAGAATTTTAACTGGAGAACACTTTGGTGGAAAATTCTGAAATTTGGCCAGGATGTTCATCATAATATCCCAGAGCTACCATAACAATTTTGGATCCATTTGAGCTCATTTGGTCCACCTGATGGTATTATTAATGGATCTGTTCCAGAGAAAATGAAAAATGTCTAGAAACATTTTTTAGATTTTCTCTGAAGTTGTTTAGCTCATATATTTTGCTAGGAATCTTCAAATTAGGTGAAACCAATTCCATTAGAACCCTCTGAAAATCTAGTTTCCATAAAGTCATGGATTGCTCCATGAAAATCCTTAGAACACCCTAAGAGCTCCAATTAAGGCCAAATGCACATTTATTTGTGGAGGTCTCAAAACAGCTTTGCTGCAAATGAAATTTGGCCAAGTTTCTGTGTAGGTTGGTTACAAACCACAGTAAAAATTTCAGAGTCATTGGCATGTCTAGCTATAGTTATAGACTCCACAATACCATTTTCAAATTTGAATGCATTTAAATTGACACGCATACATATTTATATTGTGTAGTCGCTAAGGTTGAAGAGGAGCCGGAGGTGTTGGATTTCATCACCCCGGAGGAACAGATAGCATACGACCAGAAGCAGCAAGGCAAGCTCCAGTTTACATTAGCCATTTTATAAATTTTATTGTTTTGAGAACTTACGTTGAGTATCCACTTCGATTCTACATTAGAGTCTTGTTTGAACACCCAAATGCATAGCCAAGAAAACCCTGGTTTTGAGCTTAGGTTTTTAAACCTCGAGAAGCCACAGCAATGCTAAATTAGTGTAAGATTCGGTACAAGTCGAGTAGTTGGAACTGCTCGCGAGAATAGGCTAGAGGCACACCACTCGGTTATAGATAGCAAATGGAACACATGGCAAGAAAAATGAGACCGAGTGGAGAGTAAGGACAGCAGAACGTTGGAGCCTTGGTGCCATAGCTCCGCTTGTGTCGATTGAGGACAGAGCCATGTGCGGGCCTGTTGAACAAGCTAGAACAGTACCGAAGACCTACCGGATATATGGGAACCGGAAAACCGATGTAACTCGGGTAGCGATTTGTTGAGGCATAGCTTGTCGTCCAGAGGGTAGGTTGAGAGCTTGAGGTGTAAATTTGCTGGCGGCACAGCGGATGCGCGTGCAGAGACCTCTTGCTAGGGACGATGGGACCGGTTCAACATTTGGCTAACTGAAAGTTGCCTAGAGGGGGGTGAATAGGCTAATAAATCCTGAAATTCAAATAAACAACGGATAAAACCAGAGCAGGCCGGACTAGTCCGGTCTAAGGTCGGACTAGTCCGGTCTAAGCCTAATTTGTGTTTTAGGTTTCCTTTTAAGTTTGTTTGAGCGGAAAATATGTGGTAGTCAAATGATATCACTAATTAGTTGAGAATGATTAGATTACCAAATAATAGAACAATTTGCGGGAAATAACACAATGAAAGCTTGACAAGTAATTCTAGTGAGCAATTTAAATAGTAGAGAGACCAAGAGACACGATTTATCCCAAGGTTCGATTCCACACAGGAATCTACATCCTCGTTGAGGAGTCCATCAAGGACCGGGTCTTTTCCAACCCTTCCCTCACCGAGCGATCACTAAGATCAAGCCCGGGCTTTCTCACTATCAATCGAATGTGAATACAATGATCTTAGGGGCTACTCACACTTTGAGTCTCCCTACACCAACCAAGTAGTTCTAGAATTCAAAGTACAACTGTTAAAAACTCAAAATAACAGTTAGAGTGCAAAGGAATCAAACCGAGAGCTCAAACATCGATCACCACGTCTTTCCTCTCACAAAAACCACTAACACCTTAAGATCCAATCTTAGGGGTCTAGAAGGTGAGGAAAGAGGCTTAGAAGAGCTCTAGGAATGAGTTTTCAGCGCTTAAGTTCGTGTCTGCTCAATTATCAGCCGGGGGGTCTCCTTTTATAGAAATCCCGACATTTAGCCGTTACCAACTAAAGTCCGGACTAGCCCGGTCCCAACCCCGGACTAGTCCGATCTTGAGGGACCACTCATGTCACAGCTTACCAATAAAAGTTTTAGTGACCATTGGATTCAAACGGTCATGAAACCCCAGACTAGTCCGGCCAAGAGCGGACTAGTCCGATCTCAATCAGGAACCTTTGTTCCGTATGAGAACGGACTAGTCTGGTAAGGGCGTACTAGTCCGGTCTTACCAGACTTAGTTTAGAAGCTAGCTAAATTGGAGCTGCGGACTAGTCCAGCCAATCTCGGACTAGTCCGAGCTCACACAGGAACCTTTGTTCCGTCCTAATTCAGACTAGTCTGAAAAGATCGGACTAGTCCAACCTGTGGAGCGGACTAGTCCGATGGTACTCAGAGATTTCTTCTCCGGACATAAGCGGCTTAGTCCGCTTAGCGGACTAGTCCGGCCTCTTGGGCGGACTAGTCCGGCCTTCTGAGACTTAGTCTCATAACGGCTCAGACTCATACAACAACGGATTAGTCCGGCCTTGAACGGACAAGTCCGAACTAACTCAGAGACTTTTTATCCGGTCCAAAACGGATTAGTCCGGATCTGAACGGACTAGTCCGGCCATTTGTCCGGACAAGTCCGGTCTCCCCTTTTCTTCATGTCTATGACTCCTTCGTCTTATGATTCTAACTTTCTACCCTTCGTTTGAGCTCTCTAATGATTCTCAAGCACTCTAAAAGAGAAGACCTTGTACATAACTAGAAAATGTGAAAATTAATAGAAAATTCTATTTTCTACTCTTCCAAGTCTTCTTCTTTTCCTTTTGCTTCTTGAGAGACTCCATATACATTTCTTTGATAAACACCTGTGCTCATACTCAGTAGAAAATTATTAGCATCTTAATTGTCATCATCAATTAACCAAAACCCACAGGGATTACCTAGATGCACTTTCACTAACGGATGAAAGGTGGTTGCGTACGACGTCCGTGGTGGTTGCTGTAGGCAACATCGAGTACGGGCGTACGTGACGGGTTATTCGGGTAACCCTGCAGGTGTAAATCGATTATAATCGCCGTCCCTCGTGATCAGTGAGTACCACTTGTTCACTGTACCATGATGTAGAAAGAACAGGTTAGAGTCATGTTAAAAAGTTGCTGATTGAAATATATACTTTGGTTGCTAATGATCTATTGTAGTTTAGAGCTAATTAAAGTTATTTTTAATCTTGGACAGAGCACATGAGAGAAATGCGCTTCTTGTTTGATTACGGCTCTCTTATGTGCCTTAGCATGAGGTTCTTCCACAACTGGTGCTAAAATTTGAAAGTAAGGTACAACTATTTAGGCGTATCCTTTGCAACTTTCATTCTATTACACAATGCAAACCCAGCATGTAGAGTTTCATGTATAGGAAAGACGGGTGAGTCTTGCTGAGTCATCGTGCTCACTGCTTGTGTTTGAAGCTTTTGCAGGGTGCTATGAGGAGGAGACTACCGAGGAGGAGACGTACCCCCAAGAGGGCAGCCCCGTCGAATGGGAGTCGTGCACGCCACCGTGTTAGTGTGTGTCCGTGCTAGTGGGAACACGTTTATGGGCTGAACGTGAACTCTTTTGGCTTAGTCTACGCCCGTGAGTGTAGACTTGACGTATTTTGTTGTAAACATGTTCATAAATGCTGTTATGTAATAAAACTTTTGCTTCCGCTTTGTACATTTTTGGTGTGTTATCCGGTGTTGTGCAATGCAGCACCCCTCAACGTGATCCGGGCTAGTCGAGACCATGTGGTCCTCGTAGCTTGTTATGCAAGCGATCTCTTATGCCCGGACTCAAGCAACAAACGGGTACTTGAAAAGGCATGAAGGGCAGGATCTAGCAGCGTTCAGAGACGGCTCCTACATGTACTTGATGGAGAAGCAGTACGTGGAGGTAAACTAGTAATGTTTTAATGGCTTTCTTATTTTCTGATGCCAATGTTATTTTAATCAATTACTAAATGCATGCTGTGAGGGTCCGCCCCATCACGGGGTTGTGTCGCTCGCTCAGGAATCGCATTGGATGGTGTCGTGCGATACATCATCAAACAGCACGCACATAAGGAAGTCGTATCAACCAAAAGAAATGCAGAAGTTTACGAGTATTCTTTGTAAAAAATTTACATTAAATAACTGCAGTAGAAGACTATAATCATCTCATGTTTAATATCTACTAAGCACTCGAGAAAATATCCATCCCGCGGACTCTTCTCGCTAGCAACACGAAGACATACGGCAACGTCCGGGGTCTCCATGTGTTAAACAACTCGAAAGTCTCCGAGTCTCACCGTACAACCTCCTCATAAGCATCGATGTTAACCTGCAAAACCACTCATATAGCAAGCGTGAACACATAGGCTCAGCAAGACTGATCTGTCTCCTCTAAATAGGAAACTCTACACGCACGAAGGAATGAATATGGTAATTAAACTTTGCATAAAGGACTTGCCTACAGTTGATCCTTAACTTTTAGATTTATAGCCTCATTTTAAAGACCTTGAGCCGAGCAACATCGCAACTCCACAATCAAACAAGAAACGCTTTGTTACGATGCTTCTTGCTCAAGGTGAAGTAAACTTAATTGTCACTATCTCTAATTCAAACATGGTTGCAATACAAATTAGAGCACAAGCCTTATCAAATCATAGTATTTCACTCCTATTCTTACTACGTCAAGACTCAGTGTCCAAGTATGCTCATATAATTACGAGCGACAGTGATTTAAAACAAGACACGTCCGGACTGCACGACACGTACACCCATATCTGAGTTGCCGGCAACAATCTCGACCGATGTTTTATGCAGCCACCTTTCCCAAGTTCTTCCATATCGGACGCGGTCCAATTGACTCGAACAGCAAGCTCCCTCAAGGTACATACTCACAGTGATATATTCTTGAGCGAGTTACCTCCTGCTATACTGACGCCGAAAGTCTAAGCCGATCAGAAAAATTCCAATATGGATCTCACGAGGTACATCGGTTTCCTGGGTCCCATATAGCCAGTATGCGCCCGGTACACAACTCAAACTTGTCCAACAGGGCCAAGTACGGATGGGCCTTAACCGACACAGGCCACGGCTATGCATGCACGGACCTCGGCCTGCTGCATCTCTATCTCCCTGCTCGGTGTCAATTTCTCACTTGTGAATTTTCCTCAATGGTTCTATTCATAACCCGTTCTGGTGAAACCAAACTCTAAACTCGCGAGTAGCTTCCAACTACTCAACTTTTACCGGTCCTTCCACAGTAACATTTAGCGTAGCCTAATTCCACTCGACGAGGTGCTAATCTACCCATTCTCTCTTGGGTTAAATCTGGACGTGCAATTAGGTTTCAATATCGTCTAGACCTAATGCAATCATAATCTCATAACTATAGTACTATGGACGGTGATATGATAGCTGCTTCTATTTTTGTCAATTTGAGCAACATAATCTTACTCTTAATCTTTTTGGTAAGTTTGTCATATTCGAAAGAATGCTTGACTCGAGGGAGGCAAGACCTTCAAGGGGCTTTTCATCCTAGTCTTCGTCCGCTGGACCTAGCCGACGGATGTCACAGAGGGACCTGTAGCTCTAGAGTGTTCAGGAGGAGCTACTCCTGACACAGGACAAGGTCCAGAAGCAAGAAGCTCTTGCCAAGGCTAGGTACGAGTATCAAGCTAACTACTTGGCACGGATGCAAGCGGAGATACAGGTAAGACTTTAAAATACTAAACATCCAAAGCATTTTATTATTATTATTATTCAAGTGTTAATGCTTTGCTATTACAGGCCTTAGCTCAGCAACATGGGCAGCAGGTTGCCATTTTCTCATGGCAGCCGCCGATGGAGCCACAGGTGCCGGTGGAGCCACAAATCCCTTTTTCAGCGGCACAGGTAAGCAACACTTCTTGAAATAAAGCTAAATTAGATAAATATTATAAACTGATCCAAAATTAGTCAAATATAGCTAAGCACAGGCAAACGTAGGTACATCTAGGCTACTTTAGTGAAACATAGCCAAACTTAGTCAGACTTGCTCAATTCTACCTCATCATAAGCAAACTTAGTGAAATATATACTTTTAAAGCTAAAACTTGTCTAAATACACTTGTACATCACAGGGATCGGCAACGGAGGCTCAGACTCCATCATCGCAACTACCGGCACCTGCAGCACAACGTGAGAACGACTTTCCGGGCTCCGGAGGTAGCAAACTTGGGAGTGTCTAGTGTTGTGTGTTGTATTTGATACTATTGTTATCTGAACAGCTTGTGTTGTCTATTTATGTTGTTTTGTATCTTTCTGTAAGCTGTCCATCGTGTCAGCTTAGCAGTTTTATGTTTTAAACAAAAATGAAATCTCTTATTTACGACGACCAAGAAGAAGCCTGTTGTCAATAAGTTTGTACTATTTAAGACGGTCTGGTCCTAATCGTCATAAATAAGGGAAATTATATTTACGACTGCCCTTCTCTAGGCTGTCATAAATAAAGGTCTAGAGGGTGCCAGATGGCACGACTTCATTCTTTACAACGGCCTGACTGGAGCGTCGTAAATAACTTATTTACGAGGTAGCTGTCGTAAATAATTTTATTGACAACAATTGACTTGTGACAGCTACAAACCATCGTAAATAACTGTTTACCGTCGTTAGTTAGCTAGTTTATTGTAGTGTGAGAACATATATACGTAAAATATAGAGTATCTCGTACGCGTACGTGCAAAAGATACAATATATATATATATATACATATATATATATATATAGTTCACAGACTATAGTACAAACCAACATAATGTTTTTGCAACATTGAGACAAACCATGCAAACGCTAATAGCTAAATCGGTAATAGGCCACAAAACTCTGGTACCAGCATAATCATTAGGCATCATGATCTTACATCACTTGCTTGTCCTTGTTGTTTCTATGGTTACCCAAAACCATTGTTTGAATTGTAACAATACGAATTCTATAGAAATTCTCATTAATGTTATCATTATCAGAACAGAAAATTCAATAAAAGGATTAAAGGGGATTCTTTGACCTTCTGTCATATAAGAATGACTGAGTGTTGGTTAATGGAATCTAAGACATCTTCCTCTTGTTGAACCTCATTTGTTTGATTCATCAATTGATCATGCTGATGAAAATGCCCTACAGGCATTTTTGAGAGAAACAAGTTATGGCCCAAGGCGATTGGGCCATCATGTATGTGGCTTGCCATTGAAATCAGGTGGGTCTTCTTCATCACTAGTAAAATGATCAATAGTTTTCAAATTGAAAATATAAACAGATATCGTACAGGAACGACCCTCCGCACCCAATTAAGTTCCCTTTTTAATAACTAAGCTTATTGGAATATCCAAAGTGTTGTCAATCATAACTAATAGCAACACTCTAGCCAAATTAGGGTCACTTTCATCCTAGTATAGTAGTTGTCCAATACCAACACAAATTTGATCTAAATGTCTGATTTCTCTTAGAACTAGGGTAACCCAAGAAGTATAATCCAGGACTTCCTAGTGAATTGGGTTCTTCTAACATTTATAGAAGTTTCATCATGTCTTTCAAACGCAAATATATGTTGACCCAACCTATGAGGGTTTGCCATGACAAGAGCATCTCTTTCACAAACATTTCTAAGTTAAAAAATTTCAATCCCATGTTCATACACAGCATAGCTTATCAGATGCTTACTGGCTTGATGAACAATGAAGTGTGCTATCATGCGTATGAACTGATTTTATTGTGTATGGGTAAGTACCTCATTGGAGACTACTATCACATATTCATCGTTTCTTCACGCAAAATCATCTGATATGAAGCATATTTTTATTGCAACGTGATGAGAACCTGAATTTTCAAGGTCCATCAAACATAGGATGAAACGGGTTGGATTAATAGCAAAATCTATCATTACTATCTTGCGGATGGATTCTGCTGTATCCTGGCAAGAATAAGAGTGAGAGGGGGACAGGCGAGAACTGACACATGAAGCAGTTATTGCAAGCAAAACGATACCTATTGATGTCGAAGAGCGTCAAATTTGGAAACTGGTTTGGAAGCATTATCAGAATCAATTTGGAAGCCTACCCGGTATAGATAAAAAATATCAGAAGTGGTTCGGAATAGGAACCAGTACAGATGACCAATATTAGAACCGATTTTTATTTAGAACCATTTCATATATAACTTCCTATATTTAATTTACAAACTTATGATGTTTGTCCAGTGTGGACTTCAGAATTCAGAGAGTCCACCTCCAGCAGGCACAATTACCTAGCGCGAGCTTCAAAATTCAGATAGTCTCCCACCCACAGAAATCTTCGTTCATCTCTCACATTCATCTCTGAAGTTCGTCCTCACAATCATCTCCCACATTCATCTTTCGCAGTGGTGTTCACAGTTGTCTATTACAGCAACTGGCCATCATGGGATTGTCCAACCCCATCTAAAGGTATCTCAAGGTTATGATGTCACCTTCCTCCAAAAATATATTAAATACTTTATACCAAACACAAACAACACTTTGACGATGACAATGGCGGCAGGGGAATGGCATAATAAGATCTATCTGGACTTCTGCGGCACATCTCCAATGAGCTTGGTCGTCACTTGGATGGAGACAATGGCGGCGGGGAACAATGCTCGTGGTCTGCCCATTCGATAGCATGGTGTGGTACGTCGAGGTCGAGCGGGACGACAACAGTGCTTTCCTAGGCCACAGCCACGGGTTACTGGAGTTTGTGGCTGGCATCGGTGCCTTTTGGTTCATGGTGCTTCGACACAAAGGCAGCAATACACTCACCGTGGAGGCGTTCGACACCATCTTTTGCCGTATGATTTCAGCCACCCAGTCAACACTAGCAGTGGATCTTATAAGCTGCAGTTCATCAAGGTGCTTCTATTAGGCTTCATCATAAAAAAGATGGTTTGCACGCGATGTCACTCTAGTATTTTCATATATAAATTCTGAGTTTAAGTTGAAATGTACTATTAGACGTTTTACTTTAAGAATCAACCTTTTGTTGGAAAGCAGGTCATCCCTCTCAAATTTGTTTGGGCCCACATTACCCACATTGTTACCAACATCCGACTGGTTGTCCTTCTCAACCTTTGCAACAAAAACAGTTTGTCCAATGGAGGCCCAGAAAGACCGGTCGGGTAATGTATTCTTCTTAAGTGACTGGTCATGGTTTCTGGGGGTCTAATGGTATAACCAAAGGTGAAGCTCTGCTGCTGAGATATGAAGGAAATATGCATGTTATTCACAATTAAGTCATTTAGGCCCTGTTTGGCACAACTTCTGAACCAGCTTTTTATAAAAATGAGTTGCGGGTGTACCAAACAGTCAACTTCTCCAGCAGCTTATTAGTTCAGCTGCTTCTCAGAATGAACTAAAAGTAGAATATAAGTTTAAGCTGCTGTTCACCAGCTTTTCAGATAATCTGTTTTTTCAACAAGTTTAAGCCGTGCCAAACAGGGCCTTAGGCTTGAAAGATGCCAAAAGAGTTTCAAGTCTACAGTAACACCATGTTAGTGTGAGATGTTCATGACTTCTCATTATTTCATGTCACAATGAATTGAATTATTTGCATCTAACTTTGCTCATTAATAATTTACATACACAAAGATGGGAGTTGATGCGACTATGTTTTCCACTTGGAAAGTAAGAGCAGGAACGAGGGGCCAAGTATTGCTGAAACAAATAGGCCACCAAGCTCTTCAACTCCTTCTAATAAGGAAGCAGCAACAACATCAACGAGTGGAAATTTCTGTATTGGTCCACTGTCATGGATAAAGAGGGAGATCCAAACTTACGCACTAAAGGATCAACTCGTAATACTAGACACCACTTTCCAACTTTCCGCTCACACAAAAACATGATAAACTCATTTATGCAAGAACATGACATATATTTAACATGATAGTTTTCCATGTTAGCCCCAGCTAAAGCTTATATCATCATATTAGATCTATCACTTACGTCAACATGAAAGCAAGCTACCAGGTTGTGGAAGGTGCATGGATACATTTATGTGCGCAAATTCAAAAACCACCAGTTTGGGTATAGGTGGCCAACGGGCCGGGCTGGGCCGGGCCAGCCCGGCACGAGCCCGATCAGGCTCGTGCCTGGGAAGCCGCGGCCCAGCACAGCACGATTGTAGAAGGGTCATGTCGTGCCGGCCCAACGGTGACTTCGCTGGGTTCAAGCATGACGCGGAGTCCGAATAGTCAGGCCGTGCCAGGCCCGACACGAGCCAGGTCAAACATGTCGGGCTGGCCCAAGCACGGATGTTTGTATGACAATTTTTGAGGGTACAAAAACACACAGATTTAAGATTTCAACAGAACAATGGACCACCTTGCTTTAAAAAGAGTTGATGACATATGGGCTGCTTCATTAAAAACCTCTAGGTAAAACCTCTACGGAGGAAAAAACCCTAGAGGGAAAAAGAGTATAGCCCTCAACTCTTTTGGTGATATAATCACCTAATTAGAAACCAAAGCATGCAATGTTCTAAACTTTGAGTTATACAGACAGAGGCCCAGTCAGTCAGTCTGTCGCACCGATCCAGAGCCATATAAACATAATATGATACTGTACAGATGAATATAAACATATATGAGACTATATACAGAGGCATATAAACATAATGAGACTATACGGAGGCATATCAAAATAATAACCGACTACCAAAGGCATATCAACATCATAAGAGACTAGCAGAAGCATATCAACATCATAAGAGACTAACACAGGCATAAAAACACCATAAGCGACTATACAGGGCCATATAAACATAATATGAGACTATACAGAGGAATATAACATAGCATGAGACTATAAAGAGGCATATCAACATTAAATTCCAGAATACACAACTATACAGAGGCATATCAATATCACATTTCAGAAAACAAAACTATAGAAAGCCATATCAACATCATAAGAGACTAACAGAGGCATAACAACATCACATTTCAGAAATCACAACTATACACACGCATATCATCTTTGCCTTTTACTGGTGATGCTAGCCCCCCCCCCCCCACCTTCAGCTCCAAGTAGAACATCGGCGTCGATGCCAAGGTCATCCTAGACATCTCCAAGCAGACCCTGCAGGACCAGAACTGCGTTGATGGAGGTGTCCACCGGATCCAAGGAGGATGAGTGCTCTGCGGCCATGACAGGCACTGCGCGGGAAGGGAGGTGGCCCACAGTGAGGGCCTTCGACTGATCCGGCGAGGAGAGGGGAAAGGGAAAGCCAGAATGGGAGGATCAAGCCATCGACGACCTTCGGCCGCTCTGGCGAAAGGAGGCTCAAAGGCAAGGGGCCGAGGGCCTTCGACCGCTCCGAAGAAGGAAGGCCAGAACGGGAGGCCCGAGACCCGAGTCGCCGAGAGAGGGGGGCCAACGGTAGATCTGGCAAGGGGAGGGGAGGGGAAAGTCGGAAGGGGAGGTCCAAGCCATCGATGATCAATTCACCACTTTGGCGAAAGGAAGCTCGAAGGCAAGGGCCTTCGACCACTTCGGCAAAGGAAGGCCGGAACTGGAGGCCCGTGTACCCGAGTAGCTGGGAGAAAAGGGCTGACGGCAGATCCGGCGATGGGAGGGGTAGGAGAGGAGCGGCGGCTGGCGGAGGAGCCAAGGAGAGGAGGCAGCGGATCCAGATCCAGGCAAGAGAAGGGATGCAGAGGCGCCGAGGCACGGAGGAGCCGAGGAGGCGGCAGAACCACAGAAGGGCGATGAAGGACTGGAGGCGGTGGAGGAGCCAGGAGAGGAGGAGGCGGATGGTGAAGGAGCCGAGGAGACGACGTTGCCGAAGGGTGGTCACGTGGAGGAGCCGAGGAGGCAGTGGAGGGTCAGAGGTGGATCAAGGGGAGTGAAGTAGCTAGGGTTTATGAGGGGTCGCGCACTCGCACCAGCCGCCGACTTATATAGCTAGCCAGGCGTGCTGCACCTTCGCCAGGCAGTGCGGGGCCGGCCCCTGACAGGCTACTCGGACCGGTCTCAGGGCCTACCGAGCTGCTATTGAAACGGGTCATGCCGGGCTGACCCAAAGGGCTGTAGGCGGAGCCCAGGCACTGCCCGTGACAGGCTTCAGGCCGGGCCAGCCCGGTTCGCCTTCGTGTCGTGTCGTGCTCGTGCCGGGCCGAAAAAGGCGGGTTTCAAGCCGCCCCGAATAGCCCAGCCCGTATGGACACCTCTAGGTTTGGGAAGGGTTGGACGTACTTGTGTTGGGACAATAGGCTCAAGGAAGGTGACATCACTTTCAACATCATCGACCCCATGTAGACGTCATGCATCACTCTTAACTTGTTCTAAAATGCATGATAGTTTAAAATTTGGGACTTTGCATTTAGGTTGATGGTATTGAGTATGTTGTAAGGACTAGTTATGTTTATATATTCTTTGAATGTTTTTATATGTTCTGAGTTCCGTGAATATTGTTTATATGTTCCGAGTTCTGTATATTTTTATATGTTATGAGCTTGCACAGAGTGAATTTATTTATTTTTTCTGGAATACATATTTGTGTTGATTCATAACAAGAACCGCAATAGAAAATGTGATTATCAAAACCGGTCTGATATTAATTTATCACTATCGGTTCATAACTAGAACCATTTCTGATAGATGATTTATCAATACTGGTTCATAACTAGATCCGGTTCTGATAACCCTTATCAGAACTAGTTCATAACCACTACTGATAGTCCTTATTATCAGCACTGAGTTTTTAGTACCAGTTCTGGAACTGATACAAAAGCCAGTTATGAACAAATACAGATAATCATTTCTGTACTAGTGATTACAAGCAACAGACCCTACTTTGTGATGCTTAGCCGGCAATTCAATAAGGAACTGTAGGTTTGTATGCTTGCATATGCCTTTCTTTTTTTTTACTATTTGATATGTTGGTAGCACAAGGAGACAATAATTTTCTGGTGTGAACAGTAAGCATATCTATTCGGTGATGTATTCAAATATAACATAAAGGATAAAAATTGTCATTTGCTGTCATTCCATCTATTTGTGCTTTAAGTACGAACAAGATCTTCTTGTTTTTGTTGTTTTGAAAAAGGGAGGGGGGAAGTCAGTGCCAAATGCATGGCAATCCTTGGTAGAGCTTATTTATGATTTTGTGCGACCGGATTCAAAGCCTAGCCTCTCAACTCGGACGGACTTGTGGACGACCACCTTACTTGTTCAACTTATCTCTTTAAGATGGGATACCAGGAAGTTGTTCTACAAAGCGCCTTTTGTTTACATGTCTTCTTTATATAGAAATTTGACCTATTGATCCAGATCCTCGCTCGATAGCGGTTGACAATCCCTGTGTTTTTTGTGTTTTCTCTCTTGTCTCCTTCATATGTTGGCAACAATTTTAATCACTTCGTTGACTTTACCCTATGTTTCAATTAGTACAATTTGGCGTTTGGTTTGAACACTTGGTGACTGGATTCAAATCTTTGAAATAGATTACTCCAAGTCACATGTGTTGAGAAGACATTTTGGTAGCATGTAATAATTTTTCTTTTTAATTGAGTGTGATAACCCTCCATAAAAATAAAAGCACTCAATAGAAGTCACTCCGAAAGGAAGGACTTGTTTCATGTCACTAAAAATATTGTTTCAACAATAACAACAACAAAGCCTTTGTCCGAAGCACGTTAGGGTAGGCTAGACATGAAACCCAATAATTTATTTTTATTTATTTAAAAAATGAAGTAAAAGAGAGGAGAAGATATAAGAGTAACAAAGTATGCTAAGATTCCGGCACATAAATTGCTGCTTTCTATTCAATCCTATCATGAGCTAAGTCTATAGATATATTTCAATCTCCTAAGTCTCGTTTTGCGGCCTTCTTCCCAGTCAACTTTCGTCATCCTGTGCCCCTCCTAATAATTTCCCTACACCCCTTAAAATCCCATTGTTAACCGGTGCTTCTATAGATCTCCACTGGATATGCCCAAATCAGCTTAGTCGATGTTGGATTAACTTCTGTTCAATCGGTGCCACCCCTACCCTATCACGAATGGCCTCATTACTAATTCAGTCTTTTCTTGTGTGACTGCACATCCACCATAGCATACACATCTCTGTGACACCCATTTGCTGGAAATGTCGCCTTTAGTTGGCCAACATTTTGCCCCATATAGCATCGCATGTCTGATCACCGTACTATAGAACTTCTCTTTTAGCTTTTATGGGAACTTCTTATCACAGAGGATTCCATGACAGCGAAGAGCATGCATCAAGTGATATCCCTGAAAGTGCATCTAAGCCTCCCCATGTGGGTTTTGGTTGATTAATGACAAACAATTAAAGAGCTAATCATTTTGACAAGGATGAATGCAGATTTGTGAATAATGAAGAATGGATGTGAATCCTTCAAGTAAAAAGGATAAGGCGGCGTTGAAACCTATTTAGTGCTAGAATTTCTATTTTCACTTGAGTATAGGAACTCCGTACAATTAAGAGGGATACGACTTAGATTATGAAAATAGTCAAGGCTCAATCCATAGATGTTAACATAAGTCAAGTAAAATAGTTGAAAAATAAGAAGCACAGTCAAAACCCGGACACATCTGGGAAAAACTGCGGATAAGAAGCTACTGGAGTCTCAGATTTGTCTGGACTTAACCCCGGACATGTTCGGGTTTTGCAGGCTGTCCAAACTTTTCCTTTGAAAAGAGGCTTATGTGGTCCGAGAAGTTTGTCTGAAGGTCTAAGGCTCGGACTTGTCCGGACTAGTGCACGAATAAGTTGTTTCTGGAGCCTCGGACATGTTCGGGTCATATTGCGGACATGTCCAGACGTTCGGACTTTGCAGGATATGTCCACGGAAAAGTAGTTACTGAAATGTCGGACTTGTTCGGACCTAGTCCCGGACATGTTTGGGTATGTAATCTTTTTGAATCCATATGGCCGTTGAGGGTTTACTTGACAGGTCAGTACATAGAATTGAAGTCCGGACTTGTCCGGTGTCGACTCCAGACATGTCTGAACATTTATTGATGATAACGGTAAGATTTCAGGGATCCTATAAAGTGAGGTTCTCGTCCCCATTTGAACATGGCTGAACTCAAGCATTGTCTCAAGCACTTCTGAGCATTTATAGTCCACTCTCTCACCCCTTGCACACAAAGTTGATTGTTAGTGAAGGTGGAGAGTTTTTGAGTACTTTGGAGAAAAAGAGCACATGGTGACTGAGCCTTGATTCATGTTTTCATCACCGTTTCCTGCTCATATTTATTACTCTTGTGGATTCATCCCCTAGATGGCTAGGCGTCACCCAAAGGCTCCCAAGTTGTGGTGAGACCTGGGAAGTTTGTATTATCCCCATGATCCTTAGTGGATAAACCGGTTTAATCTTTGTGATTACTTCGTGAGGATAAAGGTTGAGAGAGATCTGATCCTTTGTGGACTCCTCAACGATGACGTAGGCTCCTGTGTGGAGCTGAACTTCAGGAACAAATCTTTGTCCTCTTGTGTCTCAATTTCATATTCACAATTTTCTAGGGTTTCATCAGAAATTGATAATAATCTGAGATTGCTTAGTGGGAGCACGTTTGATTGAATATCTATAAGTTGAAACACGTGTCTAAGTAGCTTTTGTTCATATAGGGTTAATTACTTTGGATTAAAGTAGAAACCCATTTAACCCAATTTAGTTAATTTCCACTGTGCTGTTTAGGACTTATCCGGATTTTTCAAGACTTGTCCGAGAAACCCGGACAAGTCCGCATAGAAGCCGGACAAATTCGGACTCTGTTTGCTGAACTAATTGAGTTTTAGTTTTATTAGCCTATTCACCCCCTCTAGGCAACTTTCAATTGGTATTAGAGCCTAACTCTCCAATTAGGGGCTTAACTGCTCGGAGAGGTTATGGTGGACACAAACTCAAACAAACGAAACAAGAAACCAAGCACCCAAGCTGATGGAGGAGGAGTCGACTCAACTCGCTCTTAGACACTTGAGAGTGAGGATGAGGTCAACTCAGCCACGCCTTTTGTGAGAAGAAGACATAAAAAGGCAAGACAATGCTTCGATGCCTCAAGTGATGAAGATAAAGAGGTGGAGCATCTCATGGCTTTGATGAAGAAAATGAAGAAAGAGAAGAAGTCAAAAGACTTCTCCCGGTATCCTTTCAATTATGAGTGTTTAAATACTAATACTATCTTTCTTTCTATTCTCGTTGAAAAATCCCCCCACCTTGATGGCACAAATTACACAATGTGAAGGCACAACATGAAGTTGCACTTAATTTATCTTAAGCCCGGACTTTGGAGTGTTGTATGTACAGGGGTAGAAATTCCGGAGGATGATGATGAGCTCACTCCGGATCAAGAGCAACAAATCAATCACAATGCTCAAGCCACAACTGTCATTATCTCTTCCTTGACCAAGGAGGAATTTCACAAGGTGGATGGGTTGGAGATTGCAAAATATATTTGAGACATCCTCAAGGTTGCACATGAGGGTACCAAATCCAACCATGAGGCCAAGAAAGAAATGATTGAAGGGGAGCTTGGAAGATTTGCAATGGAGGATGATTAAACTCCTCAAGAGATATACAACCGGCTTTAAGTTCTCATCAACAAAAGCGGAGCTTATGGTTGCAAGAAATGGATCGACCATGAAGTGGTCAAAAGGATGATTAGGGCTTTCACGGTGCGAAACCTAACACTTTGCACTTTGATACGTGAGAGTCCTAACTTTGACGCTATGACTCCCGATGAAGTACATGGAAAATTTGTCAACCATGGGATGATGGAGAAACAAGACAAACATGTGAAGGACTTAAAAAAGCAACCTCATTCAAGAAGCATGACATCGCTCTCAAGGCATCCAAGAAATAAAAGGCAAGGAAGTGAAAGAACAAAGCTCAAGTGAAGAGAGTGATGATGAGAGCTTAATGGATGATGAAGAAATGACCATCTTCATTAGAAAATTCAAGAGGATGATGAGAAAGAAGAAGAGCGCAAACTATGAAAACAAGTCCAAGGACAAGACAAGGTCAAGGACAAAAAGAGCTTGCTATAACTGTGGCAAGTATGGGCACTACATCGCTAATTGCCCATATGAGAAGAAAGATCAATATGATAGCAAGAAGAAAAAGAAGGAAACAAATTTTCAAGACAAGAAGAATCTCAAGAAAAAGAAATTCGGTGGGGCTGCTCATATTGGAGAAGAATGGGACTCAAATGATGAGAGCTCCTCATCTGAAGATGAAGAAGTGGCTAACATAGCCATCAACAAGCATTCAAGCAAAAAGGTGCTATTGCCTAAATGAGGTGATTGGAAGAAGGGAAATCATACTTGTCTCATGGCCAAGGAGGCAAAGTGCAAGGTAAACTCCAAATCCTCCTCCAAGTCCATTAATAGTGATAATATTTGTGATGGTAGTGGTAGTGACATGGAATTCATGTTTAAGGGGATGAGTAAAAATACCATTTCCAAAATGGAAAGCCTAATGGAATAAGTATTTGACATGGAAGAGATTCTTGACAAACAAGAAGGACTACTCATCCTTAAGAGGGAGAAAAATCTTGAACTTAAGAGGTTAATAAAACTTGAAAAAGAGAAGAGTAGCAAACTAGACTTAGAACTTGCATCATGCAAGGAGACATGTTCAAGTCTCAAGAGTTCAAATGTCGCCCTTCAAGATGAATTTGAGAATTTTTCAAAAGTTCACAAATCACTGGAAGTGCAATTTGAGACTCTCAATTCTAGCACATCATCTTCAAATGGTTCACTTAAATCTACTAGGCACTCCACCACCAAAACTGTGATTATGCAAAATTGATACTTAACTTGAAGGAGCAACTTAAGGCGATCCAAAGCAAAACTCCAACTAAGAAAGGAGTTTTCATAAGGAGAAGCTCAAATATGCAAGAGTTGCATTTCTGAACTCTAGATCTCCCTTAATCAAAGAAGGCCTTGGCTATGTTAGAGGTGGCATGGAAAACACTATAGTAATAAATAACAATAAGGAATGTCTTACTTTTGTTAAGGAAGGGACTTACAAAAATGTGAAGTTAGACAAGTCTACTTATGCAAATGCTCATTTTGTTTCCACTATGCCATTTCATGACTTTGATGTGTCTTATGTGCTAATGAGAAATAAGTTTGGCAAAGTCATTGCTAAATATATTGGGCCACACCACAAGAAACCAAAAACTTGTGTGTGGGTGCCCAAATCACTTGTGACTAAGATGAGAGAACCCAAACAAGTTTGGGTACCTAAAACCAAGGCCTAATTTGTTTTTGTAGGCATATTCCTTCGATGTGTCAAAATGAGTGTTAGATAGTTGATGCACAAACATTATGACCGGAGAAAAGAAGATGTTCATTGAGTATGAAAAAATGATGATCCAAGTGAAAGCATCTCTTTTAGGGACAATAGCCAAAGAATAGTGCTTGGTATTGGTGAAATTGCTATCTCCTACCAACATTCAATTCTCATGTTTTGCATGTAGACTCTCTCGACTACAATTTGTTGTCCGTATCACAACTTTGTAAGAAGGGATACAATTGTATCTCTACAAATGAGGGTGTGTTCGTTCTTAGAAGAAGTGATAACTCGATCGCATTTAAGAGCATGTTAAAGGGAAAACTTTATCTTGTGGATTTTACCACGGATAAAGCTCAACTTGACACATGCTTAATTGCAAAAACTAACATGGGATGGTTGTGGCATAGGAGATTAGCCCATGTTGGTATGAGAAACTTACAAAAACTTCTAAAAGGCGATCACATTCAAGGACTAACAAATGTTGTATTTGAGAAACATATATCTTGTGGTGCATGTCAAGCCGGAAAGCAAATTGGAGCACCACACCCCGCCAAAAAATGTGATGACTACAACAAGACCTTTGGAGTTGCTTCATATGGATCTTTTTTGGTCCCATTGATTACATAAGCATAGGCGGTAACAAATATGGTCTTGTTATAGTCGATGATTTTTCTCGTTTTACTTGGGTGTTATTTTTGTATGAGAAGAGTGAAACGCAAGGGATACTAAAAAATTCTCGAAGAGAGCTCAAAATGAGTTCTCTTTGAGAACCGCGAAAATTGGAAGAGACAACGGCACTGAGTTCAAGAACACTCAAGTGGAGCAGTACCTTGATGAAGAAGGCATCAAGTATGAGTTTTCGGCTCCATACCCCCTCAACAAAATGGAGTGGCTGAAAGGAGGAATCACACTCTCATTGAGATGGCAAGAACCATGCTTGATGAGTTCAAGACTTCGGATTGGTTTTGGGCCGAAGCGGTTAACACCGCTTGCCATGTCACAAACCGGCTCTGTCTCCATCGACTTTTGAAGAAAACACCATATGAGCTTCTAATTGGTAACAAACCAAATGTTTTGTATTTTAGAGTATTTGGTAGCAGGTGTTATATCCTTAATAAGAAACCTCGAACTTCTAAATTTGCATCTAAATCTGATGAAGGTTTCTTGCTTGGTTATGATTCAAACACTTATGCATACCGTGTTTTCAACAAAAAATCCGGTTGTGTTGAAATAGCACGTGATGTAGTGTTTGATGAAACTAATGGCTCACAAGTGGAGCAAGTTGATCAATGTGTGCTAGATGAAGAGGAGGCACCGTGCACGACATTAAGGAGGATGGGTCTTGGTGATGTACGCCACAAGAGGAGAATCAAGCTCAAATGGATCTATCTTCAACAAAAGTTGCTCCTCCAACGCAAATGCAAGATCAAGATCAAAACGGTCTACAGCAAGATCCTCAAGATCAAGTTGACCAACATCAAAATGATGGCAATGATTAAGTGGGATACAATGATGAAGATGGAGTTGATCCAAGACCTCAAGCGGCTCATTCAAGAGTATACCAAAGTATTCAACAGGATCATCCCGTCGACAACATTCTTGGAGACATCACTAGAGGGGTAACCTCTCGACCCCGTGTAGCTAATTTTTGTGAGAATACTCGTTTGTCTCTTCTTTGGAGCCCCTAAAGGTAGAATAGGCACTACAAGATCTGCAGATGGCCATGCAAGAAGAGTTGAACAACTTCATAAGGAGTGTAGTTTGGGAATTGGTGAAAAGACCAAATGCCAATATTATGGGCACCATGTGGGTGTTCCGTAACAAACAAGATGAGCATGGGTGGTGACAAGAAACAAGGCAAGACTTGTGGCCAAGGGGTACTCACAGTTGAAGGTTTGGATTTTGATGAAACCTTTGCCCCCGTAGCTAGGCTTGAGTCAATTTGTACTTTGTTCGCTGATGCCACTCACCATGATTTTAATCTTTACCAAATTGATGTGAAAAGTGCATTCTTAAATGTACCAATCAAGGAAGAGGTGTATGTGGAGCAACCTCTGGGCTTTGAAGACCATGTATGTCCTAATCACGTTTATAAGATGCATAAGGCTCTCTATGGCCTAAAACAAGCTCCTAAAGCTTGGTATGAATGTCTTACAGATTTTTTTATTAAAAATGGTTTTAGGATAGGAAAAGATGATTATACACTCTTCACAAATAACCTTGTTGATGATTTATTTGTATGCCAAATATATGTCGATGACATTATATTTGATTCTACTAACAAGTCTTTTTGTGATGAGTTTAGTAAAATAATGACGGAAAGGTTTGAGATGTCCATGATGGGGGAGTTGAAGTTCTTTTTAGGTTTTCAAGTTAAACAACTCAAAGACGACACGTTCATAAGTCAAACAAAGTACACTCAAGATATATTCAAGAAATTTGACATGGACAAGGCCAAGCTCATCAAGACGCCCAAGGGGACAAATGGACATCTAGACCTCAACGAAGATGGAACTAGCGTGGAACAAAAGGTATATTGCTCCATGATTGGTTCCTTACTCTATCTTTGTGCATCGAGCCACGATGTCATTCTTAATGTGTGTATGTGTGCAAGATTTCAAGCCACACCCAAAGAGTGTCACTTGAGGCTGTCAAAAGAATTTTAAGATATTTAGTTCACACACCTAATGTAGGTCTATGGTATCCGAAAGGCTCAAAGTTCTCTTATTGGATACTCCGATGTGGATTATGCCGGATGTAAGGTTGATAGGAAGAGTACATCCGGAACATGCATTTTTAGGTAGGGCTCTCGTGTCGTGGTCCTCTAAGAAACAAAATTACATCGCTTTTTCCACGGCCGAACAGAGTATGTCACAGCAGGAAGTTGTTGTGCACAACTTCTATGGATGAAACAAATTCTAAAGGACTATGTTCATGATATGAACCATATTCCACTTTTATGTGACAATGAGAGTGTCATTAAAATTGCCCATAACCCCGTTGAGCACTCTAGGACCAAGCATATAGATATCCGACATCACTTTTTGAGATATCACTCAATAAAGGGGGGTATAGTCATTTCACATGTTAGAACCGAAAAACAACTAGCCGACATCTTTACCAAGCCACTAGATGAGAAACGGTTCTGTGAACTTAGAAATGAACTAAATATTCTAGACTTTCAAAATGTGGCTTGAATTGTTCTGCACCCACTATGAAACAGGACAAATTTTTGAAATGAATGTCATAAATGGATCTTTATGCCCTGATTTGCAAAATGTTGGATTTTGGCTTAAGTGTGCTTTTTGAAGCAGAGATAGTCATTTACAGATTAAGTGTTTGTTAAAGACCATGGTAGACAAAGATATCATGAAAAAGCTGATCAAGGTATTCTCAAGTCCTACTTATATATATATATATATATATATATATATATATATATATATATATATATATATATATATATATATATATATATATATATATATATATATATATATACCGAACAGCCAACATCCAGACATATCCTGAAAATCCCCGGATGTGTCCGAATATTCAGACAAGTCTGACGCCCAGACTAATCCGAGGGACCGGACAAGACCAGAACCGATTTCGCACATGTCCGTACATGGGGTATGAATACCCCCTAGAAACCTTGTGGTTTCCTCTTCTTCCATTCTCTCACACCAAGACCATCTCTCTCATCCACACTCGGCTGACTGGCGATCTTTCATTTTCTCCACAAAAACCATTCTCAAATCCGTGGATCTTCGAGTTTATGGTGAAGGATACTTCCTCCCCTCAGAATTATCTGCACTCCTCCGGGGATTCGTGGGATTTTCACCCTAATGGTACTTTTTGCCTAATTTTCGAATCCTAGAGAAATTGCTTGATTTCTTCATCTCTAGTCCATGGATGTTGCATAGAACAGTCCCTAAGAGTACCCCAATCAGTTTCCTTGACTCCATTGCCGATTGGTTAGTATTTGTGCAAATTATATTAAAGTTAATGTTAAAACTGTGCAAATCCAGACATATGCAATGTCCACCCCTAGCAAGGCCAGATCTGTCCGGACAAGTCCCAACTTTGTCCGGACATGACCGGACCTGTACAGTTTTATCTCATAATTTTAAATTTGTGCACCCAACCTGATTCACTATTATTTGCAAACTCATTACATTCACTCCCATCAATTCAGGGACCATGTCGGATGCTCATGGACGCGAGATTCGGACCAAAAAGAGGATGGACCACACGGACACCGCAGCAGGTGCATCCTCTCGCCCGCGAAGGTCTGTGACCAAGATGCCAAGAATGACTGATGCAACTGGCAAGACCGGGAGAATGCGTCTCGAGAGTCGCAACAGTAGTGAGGACAGTGGAAGTCAGCACGAGGGAGATTGGTCCATTGAAGCTGGCTGCTCCCATCCGTGACCCGGACCAACATGCCGCTCCTGTCAACTACGCCAGGAATATCCTGGAGGCACAGGATATGAGGACTACCAATGTGTATAAGAAGGACTAGATGGCAGCCAATCCACGTTTCTAGAGCTACTTCCATGTGGATTATTATCGGACTGTTTTCATGCCATATAAGACTCCTGTCCTCGATATGCAGTGAGTTGATTGGGAATACATGAAGAGGAGAAACAATGCTGTCTTTATGGAGGTAATGGAAGCCTGTGTATTCCATGGAGTAAAGACATTGATATGTTTGGAGTACCCATGGAACGTTAAGGTGATCTGTCAATTCTTTGCCACTGTCTTCTTCCATCAGTCCGGAGAGAGAAGGATCACTTGGATGACTGATGGAGAGATATACACGGTCACCTACAACAGGTTCGCCTCCATACTCGGGCTTCAGAGATCCCTCAAGAACAACTACAAGGTCCATGATG
The DNA here is from genome assembly GCA_030760725.1 of Neostapfia colusana. Classification (NCBI taxonomy): domain Eukaryota; kingdom Viridiplantae; phylum Streptophyta; class Magnoliopsida; order Poales; family Poaceae; genus Neostapfia; species Neostapfia colusana. Next base: position 63,758,519 of record JASWHV010000015.1, read on the forward strand.
AGCAAACCTTGAGGAACAATGAAATTGATTTTCTCTATGATCAGAACTATGCCGTCGATCCACCTTCCACTCGTGGGTTTCTTTCCTTCTTCCAGGTGCTAAACCGAATCACAAGGAAGACATTAGCACCTAATGGTGGAGATGCCACTCACATAAATGTCAATGCCGGAAATTTGCTACGATTGATGCGGGGTGAGAAGAAGTTCGACACTTTTGACTATATCTATATGGAGATCTTTCTTGCATCTCAGACTCCATCTCGGTCTTGCTGCTATGCTCCATACATCATGAAGATGATCGAGACCAGTCTTAGGCAAGAAGTTTGTGAAGAATGTCTCTCACCGTTGCTTACAGCCTCAGGCAGCCGCCTCACCACTTCCACCGTCAGATGGCATGAGAGCAAGTAGGGCTGCAGCTGCCGTGGCAGCGAGTTCTACCGTATCCTCACCTCCGGCTCCACCTAGAGGCTCCTCTAGCAGTCTTCTCCGCATCCTGCAGTCCCTCTTCTCAATGTGCCGGAGTGCACATATTCGCGGGCAGAAAAACCGCAAGGACATCAAGAAGATGACAAGGGATGTGAGGGAGATGAAGGAGAAGCTAGAGCTTCCCCACTGACTCTCCACACCTCCCGAGGACAGCGAGGACAAGGAGACTCCTCAGTTTCTAGAGTGCGGCTCCTACAGCAGCTCCTCCACGCGATGACGACGCCGAGGAGTACGAGGAGGACGGAGATGGAGATGATGATGCCGATAGGGATGAAAACGGACGGATATGGACGGATAAAATGTTTTTCCATATCCATATCCATATTAAAAATTTCGGAAACGGATATGGTATCGGATATGTCGGATGTATCGGAAACGGATTCATCGGATCGGAAAAATATGGATATCGGACGGAATTTGAATATTTATTTCAAAAAATAATTCACAAGTAACATATAATTCATAGTTCATACATTTAATTTAAAGTATATCCACATCAAATTCATACATGGTTCGGGGGCGGCGGCCGTTGGGGGCTCGCACTCGGAGGCCATCGGGGGCTCGGGGGCCTGTTGGGCGTCGGGGCCTTCGGGGGCTCGGCCGCTCGGGGGCCTGTTGGGCGTCGGGGCCTCGGGGCCGGTGGCCGGCGGCGCGTCGGGGCAGCACCGCTGCTGGGCGGTGATGGCTCGAGAATCAGGAGTCGGGGGCGGAGGTCGGACGGCGGTGGACCGGGCCGGGGCGTTAGGGGCGGCGCCGGCGAGCGGCGAGCCGGCGACAACCGGGGCGGAGCCGCGGAGGTTGGGGATGGCGGCTAGGGCGCTTGGCCGGTGGCGGCGCTGTGGCCCGTGGCAATGGCAAACTGGTAAACCCTAGGTCGGAGGCAAGACTGGAGGTGGAGGAGGACTCCGCTCGGGCTCGGGCCTCAGGTTAGCCGGGTAGGGCCGTAGGGAAGGTGGTTGTGGCGTCTAGCCTGTGGGCTATGGTTGGCTGCGGGCCCAATTGAATTTGTTGGGTCGGATATATCTCGGATATTGTTCGGATATATCCGACCCAATATGGATATCCGACAAAACGGACGGATTCTGACAAAAACCATATCCGATCCGATATCCGATTTAAAATATCCGAATCCATATCCGTATCCGAAAAAAATCTGATCAAAATGGATATGGATCGGATATCTTCGAAAACGGTTGCGGACGGATCGGAAAATATCCGATCCGTTTTCATCCCTTTTTGGTGCCTTGATGCCAAAGGGGGAGAAATGGTGTCCTTTATATGGACATCTCGGAGAAATGGTGTACTTTATATGGACCTATCATATTATCTATTATGAGACTTATCATAGAAATGGTGTGCTTTAATGGACCTACCTTGTTATCTATTATGAGACTTACCATAGAAAGGGTGTACTTTATATGGACCTATCATATTATCTATTATCAGACTTATCATATTATCTATTATGAGACTTGAGTACTTTGGACATGTATTTTATTTGATGTTGGATGTTTGTAATCGTGGATCCTATGGTTTTCATCTATATTTGTTATATTCATGAGCATTGGGTCCTTTTACTTAGTGATGAGTGATTAACTACATTCATTTAAATTGTTCTTCTCATCACATGGTTATGTCTCTTTAACACATAGGCACACCACGATTACAATGTGTATATGTAGAACTCCCATTTGGTGTGCTTGTTGTGAAACTTGATTGATCTAATGATGTACATGTTTACGGGGGGGGGCTCTTCATATACTCGGTGTTTTTAAAATACTATTTATCTCTAAATTGTGAACATTAATTGATTGTCATCAATCACCAAGCAGGGGGAGATTGAAAGTGCATCTAGGCCTCCCCATGTGGGTTTTGGTTGATTAATGACAAGCAATTAAAGACCTAATCATTTTGACAAGGATGAATGTAGATTTGTGAAGAATGAAGAATGGATGTGAATCCCTCAAGGAAAAAGGATAAGGCGGCGTTGAAACCTATTTAGTGTTAGAATTTATATTTTCACTTGAGTATAGGAACGTCATACTATTAAGAGGGATGCGACGTAGATTGTGATGAAAATGGTCAAGGCTCAATCCATAGAAGTTAACACAAGTCAAGAAAAATAGTTGAAAATAAGAAGCACAGTCAAAACCCGGACATATGCGGGAAAGACTGCAGATAAGAAGCTATTGGAGTGCCGGACTTGTCCGGATATATACCCGGACATGTTCGGGTTTCGTAGACTGTCCAAACTTTTCCTTTGAAAAGAGGCTTATGTGGTCCGAAAAGTTTGTCCGGAGGTCTGAGGCTCGAACTTGTCTGAGGTCCGGACTTGTCCAGACTAGTGTGTGGATAAGTTGTTTCTGGAGTCTCAGACATGTCCGGGTCATATTGCGGACATGTGCGGACATTCGGAATTTGCCGGACCTTCGATGCTCCGGCGATCCAGCCACTTTCTCGCCTCGCTCCTGAAAGCAAAAAGGTGTGCCATCATGTTCTAAAGCTCACGGTGAAAGCCGTTCTTCGTTTCATGCATCGGGTGCAAAATATCTTCCAGTTGTTCCTCGGAGTGTTCATTTGAGCCGAATTGTTCTTGAGGTGAAATTCACCTCACACGATCCTTTAGCGATCGTGCGTGTCTAAGGACGTGATCTAAACATTTATACGGAGCTGTAGGAAGAAGTAGACTAAGTTTTGCCCAAGAAAACGAGGAGTTCACTGAGTTTTTACCTCTGGCGGCAAAAACCTTTTGATTCACCAGTCAACTCTAGGTTCCGGCCGTGTTCATCAGCTTCTTGGTTCATTTTCATGCTCCACATGATCCGGGAATGCTGTAGGAGCAAAACCCGATCGAAAAGAGGCTTTTCCGAGCTAGAACATCGTCGCTAGTGAGCTTTGAGGCACTATCGTCGTGGTCAGCCAAGCTCCGGCCATCGCCGGCGTGGGCTGAGGTCACCAGCGTGCTCAAGGTGCAAAGTTAGCCCCTGGCGGCAACTTTGGAGGATCCGGATGCTCGGGAACACCTCAGCGGCGAGCATGCCGTCGTGCACCGTCGTGGGAAGGTCGGGCGTCGGGAGGTAGAAGACGACCCGGCAGGTCCCACATGTCAGCAAATGTTCTGATCAGTTATGGCTGGGATCCGGTGTGGCAGCGCAGGTATGACTCTATAGCCCCGTGTTGCTTCGCTCTGGGTGGTCCAATTTAAATAGGTGGGCCGGGGCGACTATTTAAAAAAATTTTAGTGCGAAAATAATTCCAGTTTGAGGGCAAACTTTGAAGATTCATATTTTTCGGTACCTTTCTCCAAAATTCCTCAAAAAAATTGTTAGAATCCTTGTGACCATTACTTTCTGGCAATACCATTTAATTGGTATGAAAGTCTCTGGATTTTGCTTATTAATTCCTTTAATTAAATTTTTTGGAATTAATTACAGAAGATTCCATATTAGGAAAAATCCCAAATTTGACCAGAACCTTCTTTATAATACCTTTGATCATCAGGCCAAATTCAGCTTCAGTGGACATTGCTAAGTAGGGTAAATAATGGCATTTTGCCCTATGTCCCTGAAAATTCCCAAAAACAATTCTAGAAATTGTTAGCAACTTATAAAAGCCATATTTTTCTGTAGATAGCTTAGAAAATCATGAAACCAATTTTGTTAGACTCCTCATGACTTGTACTGTATTAATAACATACTTTGATGCATGTCAAGGTGCCAAATTTACTCTGAAAATTCAGAGATTAAAGCTTTAGGGAATTATTATGAACACATACTTAGGAGATAAGTCATGAAATTTTGCTAGCACATAAGAGATGATCCATGTTAGCTACCACAGAAATCTAAGGGCATTAGAGTCATTTATCAATACATTTCATATCACATATGGATTCCATTCATATAAGTAATACAAATTATTGCATTTGCTCATATCGTTTAGTTTCCGAACTCGAGGAGACTCCGGAGCCACTCAGATGTCTTCCTCTGGAGACTGATTGGGAACTCGAGCAGCAACAAGGCAAGCTCCGGTTTATATTTAACAAGCATTCATAACTTTTTCCTTTATAACATATGAGTCGTAGTGATAGGGTGTGCATTAGGTTAAGGTGATTGAAACCCCGAAGGCATGACCAAATAATTTTTTTCTTCAAAGGTAGCTTAGTATCCTATCGTGTAGACTCTTGGTAGGCTTAAGTCATAGAAAGGATTCGATAGAAGTCGAGTAGTTGGAATCTACTCACGAGAGCAAGAATAGGGCACACGGAGGATCTCAGAACATGTCCCACTCAATTGATAATGAGACGGGGCAGAGATGTAGGATGCAGCAAGATGTGGAGGTCTTGTGTGCATAGCTCTGCTTATGTCAATCAAGGACCATCCGTGTGCAGCCTTGCTGGGTAAGTTTGAACTGTACCAGTAGCATACTGGATATACAGGCCCCAGGAAACCGATGTAGCTGGGTTAACTTGGTCGTTGAGGCATTGCTCATCGTCTCAAAGGTGTTGGTTGAGGGCAGCATGGTGTAACTTCGCTAACGGGCTCCGTCGAGGACGCTTGCTCCGTGTAGGGACCTCCTGCTCAGGACGGTAGGACCGGTTCAATGACTGAGTGTCCTAGTGAAAGGTGGTCGTGTACGACAGAAAGAGAGCGTGCCTCTGGCAGCTTCTAGTATGGGCGTACATGTCATATATTACCGGGCGTCTTTTAGTTGCAATCACTGTCCCTCACGGTTATTTGAGTACTGCTTGTTCACTGCGCTGTGACGTAGTAAAAAAGAGTAGTGAAGTAGGGTTAACTTTGATAATATGAGTTGATATTGTATTTCTACCTTGTGTGAAGTAAGATTAGTGCAAACTTAACTTAAATTCATCTCCCCTGAGGTAAGAAACATTGAAATAAAGCGTTTCTTATTTCATTGTGGAGTCATGGTGTTCTGTAGCATCAGGGGTTTAATCTGTGCTGAAAGGTGAAGTTAAGAACCTACGGTTTAGGCGAGTCTTTTATGCAAACATTTCTTGCTTATATTAGAACCCTTTTACTCATGTAGAGTTTCATGTTTGGGATGAGCCGGTTAAGACTTGCTGAGCCTTCATGCTCACGGTTGCTATATAAGTTGTTGCTACAGGTAAGGGGCCATCTATGGCCTCGTATAACGAAGAGCTTTACCTGGAGGCGACACCCCCGTCATGGTATACGGCTGAATGGGAGCCCTGCACGCCGTCTTGACGAGTTGTTGCTAGAGTGAACGGTCCGAGGGCTGGACCGTTTATTATTTTTCGTGGTGTGTATGTAGAGTGTGAGTAGAGACAAGACTTCCACTGTAGATATGTTTAAAATGTAATGTATTTTTGCTTGAAATTGTTGGTTCAAGCTTGTGTGATGTAATATGAATGTCTTTTGAAGTGTGTTGTTAGGTGTCGCATCGCACGACACCATCCAATGTGGTTCCTGAAATGTCGGGACAACCAGGTCCTCACAAGAGAGACCTGGTCCCTTTGTGGACTCCTCAACAGAGACGTAGACTCCTATGTGGAGCTAAACTTCGGGAACAAATCTTTGTCCTCTTGTGTCTCAATTTCATATTCGCAATTTTCTAGGGTTTCATTGAGAATTGATCATAATCTGAGATTGCTTAGTGGGAGCACGTTTGATTAAGTATCTATAAGTTGAAACATGTCTCTAAGTAGCTCTTGTTCATATAGGGTTCATTACTCTGGATTAAATTGCAGTAGAAACCCATTTAACCCAGTTTAGTTAATTTCCGTTGTGTTGTTTAGGACTTATCCGGATTTGTCTGGACTTGTCCTAGAAACCCGGACAAGTCCAGACTCTGTTTGCTGAATTAATTGAGTTTTAGTTTTATTAGCCTATTCAACCCCCCTCTAGGCAACTTTTAATCCCTTGTATATCCTTCGACTCCTCATCTTTCCCTAAGAAAAAGATGTATGGGCTAAATTAATCTTTGGTGTGCTCCTATTATTATAAAAAACATATCGATCTCACTATCACTTATGTGCACATTTGTCACAACATTATTTATACATATTCTTAATAAGGATGATGTACTTTATTGGCATTTTATGTTTCTCTAGCACCCACCACATGACCAGTCTTAGTATCTTGTCATACGCCTTCTCTAATTCAATGAACATCATATGTAGGTCCTTCTTCTGCTCCCTATATCTCTTCATAAGCCAATGAAACAATATTCCTTCAATTTACCATATTTCATTTTTAATTTAAACCACTTAATAATTCTAGAGTAGCAGGATTTAGAAGCAATATGTAATAATAGAGGTAGTACTAAGAAGATGGATTAGATAGGATTTCGGCTAGTTTGGTTAGTGGTAACAGGGACGCTATTTGAGAGCCAATGGATTGTTTGACTTCTGAATCGTAGTGAAATTTGTATATTAGTTTTATTCATTGGCCGTAACACGCACTACAGGGAACAACACAACTAACGACGATCAGAAACCATCGTTATTAAGCTATTTACCATCATAAATTGATAATTTACAACGGCAAATAATTAATTATGATAGTTATTATTTACGACGGTCACCGTCATAAACAATCTTATTTACGATGGCTAAGGTAAGCCGTCATAAATAAGGAGGTCCTGCCATGTGGAGCCTCGGGCTCCTTGTTTACGACAGCCCACACTGACCGTCATAATTAACAATGACCTATTTACGACGGTCCCGATCATGGCCGTCATAAATAAGCAATTTCATATTTTTTATAAAAATGGAAAACTGCTAACCTGGCACGATGGTCTGCACTGGCTCGATGGTCAGCTCACAGCAGTGACAATAATAATAACAATATCACATCACATGCATAAAACACTTTCACATAACACTACACACTCCCATGTCCGCTACCTTCGGTGCCCGGGAAGTTGTCCTCACGCCATGGTCCAGGTGTCGGTAGCTGCGGCGATGGAGCTTAGCCTCCGTTGCCGATCCTTGTGATGTACAAGTGTAGTTAAACAAGTTATAGCTTTAAAAGTATATTTTTGACTAAATTTGCTTATGACAAGCTAGAATTGAACAAGTTTACTAGCTTTGACTATGTTTGAGTAAGTTTACCTATATTTGTCTAAGTTGAGCAAAGTTGGCTAATTTTTACTAAGTTAGGCTAGATTTAGCTAAGTTTTCCTAGGTTTGGCTATGTTTGACTAACTTTTACTAGGTTTGGCTCAGTTTGCTATATTTCTCTAATTTAGCTAAATTTGAACAATTGTAGCTTACTTGTGCTGCTGAAAATGAACATGTGGCTCCATGGGCGGCTGTCATGAGGGAATGACAACCTGTTTTCCATGCCTAGGCAAAGGCCTGTGATAGCAAAGCATTAGCACATGTATCTTAGTAAAATGCTATGGATGTTAAGTACTTTAAATTCTTACATGTATTGCCACTTGCATTTGTGCTAAATAATTAGCTTGATACTCCTCCCTGGCCTTGACAAGAGCTTCATGCTTCTAGAGCTTCTCCTGTGTCAGTCTTAGCTCCTCCTGGACACTTTAGAGCTTCAGGTCCCTCTTCGACATCCGACGATTGGATCCAGCTGACGAAGACTGCGATGAAAAGCCTCTCAAAGGTCTTTCCTCCCTCGAATCAATCACTCCATCGAATATTGCAAACCTACAAAAAAGGCAAAGATTAATAGTAGGATTTCATACCTCGAATTGACAAAAATAAAAAACAGTTAACATCACCGTCCATGGGCTTTTCCGCCTCCGCTTGCATACACGTAATTGATGTTGATTGGTGCATTTTGTCAATCATAGCCTCACCATGAATCTTCACCGCCTGCTCCTACTTATACTACAAATACAATCAAACCGTATAAACGTGTCAACAACAATATTAGTTAGAAATAAATTAAAGTACGTCGACAACTCACCAGTCGATCTGCTGCTACCGGAGTGCAGAGTTGACCAGGCCATGAAGGGTCACTTGTCCTGTGACCTCCCTTCCACACGTAAACACCGCTCGGTCGTTCACGGATATCGTGTTCCTATGGGTACGAGTTAGTAGCATAAATACTATTTTTCATAGATATTTTCCTTACCTGCATTTAGCCGGGGGAGGGGGCATGCCAGGCTGGGGGACCCGGGAGGAGTGGCTGTGGCGGGGGAGGCGGTGGCGGCGCTGCAACCGAGGGGGGTGGGAGCAGGGTGGGGAGGAGGAGGGGTACCTTTTGGGGTGTTGGCGGGCTAAGCGGAGGCAGCGGCGGGCGGCAGCGTGGGTGAATGAGAGAGAGAGAGAGAGAGAGAGAGAGAGAGAGAGAGAGAGAGAGAGAGAGAGAGAGAGAGAGGTGACATCGCGAGATGATGAGAGAGAAAGAGGAGTCAGGGGTGGGTATAGGGTCTTTTTTACGATAGTCAGGTCCCGGCCATCGTAAAGTAACCTGTTATTTACGACGGCAAGAAATGACCGTCGTAATAAAGTTTACTTACAATGGTTGAACCCTAGTCCATCGTAAATAATTTAAATCGTTCTAGATTTATAATTTTCCTGTAGTGAAAGACAATAGAAAGAGTAATGAACTGATTGGTTTTTGAATTATACTAAACCTCCTACGTACCTATAGATGGATGAGCATTCATGTTAGTAATGTGCTATTGAGTTTTGATCTATATATTGGATGCTTCTTTAACATATGACAAAGTTTTTTAAGTAGTAGAGATAACGTGAGTGCCATTATACTTGCATAATTCAAGTTGTTCCTTTAGTTGTAATGTTGTTTTTTCCTTATTCAAGAGCATAATGATCGCTTAAACAGTTCTATAATTTATGTGATATTTTCATCCCGTAGCAACGCATGGATAGTCATCTAATATACTCATTAATACATGTCAATTTCCATTTCACTAATACATATACAAGAAAATAAAATACAATATAATTTACCTGAACAAACACCAAGTTAATAAAATTATTGTGTCATCATCTTAAAATATAGTTTGTCCTTTAAGTTCATTGTAATCATTCCATTAGAGATGACATCCCTTGTGTTAATATTTTCGTGAACTGTATTATAAGCAACAACTACATTTACTGATATCACGGGACATACACTTTTAGAGTCATGTCCTCTGAGAAAAAGGTTGAGGGGCGATTGCCAAAATGGAGAGTTCAAAAATGGCTGTGGAGTCTTAAGAGATTATTTTAACCTCTTCAGAAAACAAATAGCATACGGAGCATTGCTACTATATAAAACATTTTCACGGACGGCTATAAACATATTATCGCAGTCGGTTTTGCAAACTGTCTGTAACACCTAGCAACATCGGACATAGAAGCTTGTTTGCTTTATGAGTGCTTCTCGGTAGTTTGTTGGGATTTGGAAGAATTTCTGTCAGAAGATTTAAAAGATAAGCGAAACTACAATCGGACCATCCATGGGTTGCCTTCAACTTTAGTAGTTCTAGAACTACATGCAACGTAGTAAACTCTTTATCACAACCCTTTGATTCATCTATAAAAGCTCTTTTGACGCAATCTGTAATGTCTCCATTTTACTTAAATCCTTACTTTTTACCATAGAAATCAACACATGTGGTTCTGTGTGACGCAACATCTCCTCACAATCAACTCATCATCGTCATCGTCATTATGATTGTCACGACCATAATCGACATGAGCATTATCTCTGTCCGAATATCTGACACCTTTCTCATCATCATTATCCACTTCACATATATCTAACTCACCATGCTCTATCCATATTGTGTAGTTTTTCTCAAAACCTCTTTTCACCAAGTGTGATTGGATTACTACAGTATATGTCTAAGCAATCTTGTTTTTGCATTCGATACAAGGACATAATATCTCATCTATCTTTTGCATCTTCGCATGCCTCTTAGACGCTTCAATAAAGCTTGCAACATTCTGAATGTACGTAGGATCAGGTCTTGACATATTATACATCCACGCTCGGTCCATCTTCTGCGCCGGTCTATACAATATAGGATATATGCAACAACAACAACAACCAAGCCTTTATCCCAACCATGTTGGGGTCGGTTAGATATGAAACACTATAATTATATATAAATATATATGTATATATATATTAATTTCTATTAGGTTTTATTTCCATGAGAATGGCTAAGTGTAGTTGTTGGCTCGCCAAGCCTATCGCAACCCCTCCTCCTTTACCTGGGCTTTGAGACCGGCTATGTCATACAATGTAGGATATATGCAATGTGGCATAAATAAAAATTTGAAAATGTAGGATATATACAATGTAGCAAGACATACCTTTTGGAGACAGAAATCTTTGAAAAGATTCTAGGTTTAGCTTAATTCTAATTCCAAATCTTTTAAATCCTTAAAAATTTGTGCAGAACCTAAATTCAAAAATTAAGACCTAAAATTGCACCCAAAGGAGAAAAAACGAAGCAAGATCATAGGATTACCTTATAGAGAGAACATTCTTTGATATAATCTCTAATTTAACTCGTATCCTTTTCTAGATGTACAAAATACAGGAAATTTGGTGCAGAATGTAAATTATAAATTTGAGGCCTTAAATCGCATCAAAAAGAAGGGGAAAACGAAGCAAAAGTAAAGAATAACAATAAGGAGACATACATGTAAAAAAGATTTGGAAACAAAACCGTCCCCAACCAAAATTTGAAAAGATATCATCCGTTGCGGCTGTAGCTAGCTTAGCCGCGCTGAGACAAAACCCGTGAAGACTATATATACATTTTTTCACAGGCGGTCGGTATATGGAACCACATGTGATAATAATAATAATATCGTAGGCGGTTCCAAACACTAAACGCTTGTGAAAACAAGTATATTTTCTTAGGCGGTCCGTGAAGTAAAATCGCCTTAGACATTGTCCAATATCACAGGCGGTTTTCTATAACGACCGTCTGTGTTAATAAGTCTATTTTCACTGGCGGTTTTTTAATTAAAACTACCTGAGATATTGTTCATTTACATAGACGGTTTGTAATTAAGTCTGCCTGTGAAATCTAGATGTTTTTACATGCGGTTCTTCTTTAAAAACCACCTATGATACTACATTATCACATACGGTTTTTTATTTATTAGACATCACAGACGTTTTTTAAATGGATCGTTTGTACGAGAAATGAGAGGCGCTTGTGAAAATGCTTTTTGTAGCAGTGGCAGATATTGTTTTCTATAGAAGAAAAGGGCACACACTTTTTTCCAGATATAAATACTCTGTCCAAGATTTGGAGAGTAAAGCAATAGGCAGAGGCCACTATGATTATACCACATTTTGGTGATTATTCCTCAATTATTTGATGGGTGCTTTGCAAGCTTCTTTTTGGTATTAAAAACTCAGATATATCAAAAAAAGGGATATACACTGCTGATAGTTGGCACAAAAAATGGAATATGCATGGATCTGGAATACTAGAACTCATTTATGTATATGCTAGAATCTGTACTGCTAGAATAGTGCGAAAAATGCTGAGTGCTAGAATATTTATGATAGAATAGTGCAGAAAAACAAGGAATTGTCCGTTTTGTTGTGTGGAGGCGAATTCATCAGTATGGGCTTTGCTAAAACGCTGAGTGCTAGATTACAGTAATAGCGGGCCCCTGCAACCTGCTCATCATTTTGCCCATCACTCCTGCATCAGTATAGGTCCCCTAGCTCAAAAGCTTAAAGATAAAAGTTGTAGAATGTTCTTGTGGCATAAAGATCAGTCAAAAGTATGGCCGTGGTGTTTTTTCATGTGACGTGAAAAAGGTAGGAATATATGCAAAAACACATCGACCACAACTTGCATCTCTGGATAAGCGAAGCTCCCCAAGAAAGATACTGCCTAGTCCGTCTTTATTAGTTTCTGATATCTAATGTGATCTCTGTTACGATTGGCATGAGCATTAATTGTAGTGCCAATCATATCACAAACTACCCTTATGGGCTACTCTAATCAGATCTTGTGAGCACAGGAATTCGGTCAGGATCATATCACAGAAATAAAGAATGCATATCATATATAATCTTAGGTTTGATCTGGTTGGTCAGGATAAGACCTTCCTTTATTTAAAGGATGACACGGATGATCATCCGTTTATTCACTATTGGCATCAAGACACATGAAGCTTCTCAAGCACCAAAACAAGCCAATCGTCACCAGAGGGCTTCAATCATGCCTAGGAAAGCAGCAAATCAAGCAGGGTAGCTTATAGAACCTACTTACAGGATAGCATCCGTGCATATAGTTGTAATGAAATCCTTCAGAAGATCTTCGATGCCATCTTTATTTGCTCACTTTTAGAAGCATTTGGTGAAAAGGCAGCGACACGCTTCAGGCAAATAAATTAACTGTTACTAGTGATCTCATGATATGTCATCGCTGCCTATGATATGAGGCACTGAGGGCTCATCTAATGATTAGTTCCTGAAGTGGTATAAGATGATGAGTCTTCTCAGGTGTACCATGCAATTGGCGCCGCAACGCCGATCTTCACTTCAGCGATCGCAGTGTGAGGCGCATGATTGGCCGGTCAGTTGGTGATTAGCTAGAGATTCAGCGTAGTGAAAGGAGACTGTATGGTGAGTCGATCTGTGTGGATCGTTATCTTTATCTGATCAGTCATGTGGTCAATCAGGTATCCGAGTATTTATTAGCAGATATATTCTTGTTCAGACAGAGTCGCTTTGTTGTTAATATGATAGGAAAATGTGCAGCTTCCAAGACTTCTCATAACCTAATAACAGTTAGGAGTTCGGATATTATAGGACTTCTTACATTAATAATGTATTGACAACATCTAATCTACAAGGGCCAATTTTTGGAGCAATGTTGTCACTGAAGTCTGAATAAAACTCAAGCAAAACTGTGTGACCAGATCAACCTAAAAGTCTAATACTAATCAACTCAGAATAAAAATGTGAAATTACAATGCAGAATTGAACTTATTACCAAGGGCGTGAAACGATTCACCTTCTAATCAATAGTGATTTACATTATGGTTTATTTACATACATGGGCAGGGGAAGGTTCTCCAAGATTTCTATCATCATATTTGATGAGATGGAGGCTGAGGAGTTAGAATGAGTGATAGCTTCCCCTCCTCTAATGAATGTGACAGAGCACCTGCCTTTTTACCATCATAAAAGAATGAGTGGTAGGAGGCACTACAAGAAACACGAACAAATACGACGGTCTAAACCGTCGTAATTAAACTACTAACTGTCGTAATTAAGTTATTTACTATGGTTATTCCTTATTTACGACGGCGTCTGGCCGTCACAAGTGATTGATATGACGGCCACCATCGTAAATAAGTTATTTACGACGGTCTAGACTGACTGTCGTAACTTATGGAGACGTGCCAGCCGGAACCATCTGTAAGCTTATTTACGACGACCAGGAACAAGCCGTCGTAAATAACACAGGTTTATTTACGATGGTCACCTCCAGACCATCGTAAATAAGAAATTCAATTTTAAATAAAAAACAACATAAAATTGCTATCCTGACACGATGGTCAGCTTACAATCAGATACAAAAACATGTATATCAGAACACAAGCAGTTTATAATATAAAATATAAGACACGACACTAGACACTCCCACATCTGCTACCTCCGAAGCCCGAAATGTCGTACTCGATCGTGCTCCAGGTCCCGGTAGCTGCGACGATGGAGTCTGGCCTCCGCCACCGATCCCTGTGATAGTTAGAGCAATTATGGCTATGTTTGAGCAATTATGGCTAAGTTTAGCTAAGTTTGGCTGTGTTTGAGCAATTGTGTCTAAGTTTAACAATATTTGAGCAATTATGGATGTTTGGCTATGTTTGAGCCATTATGGTTATATTTTGCCACGTTTGGGCAATTATAACTAAGTTTGGCTATGTTTGACTAATTTTGTCTCGGATTGCTATAGTAATTTAACTATATTGATTTGAAGAAATGTTGCTTACCTGTGCCACTGAAGAAGGCATCTGTGGCTGTGCCGGCACCTGTGATTGCATCGCCGGCGTCCATGTGGAAATGACAATCTGTTGTCCGTGCTGTTGGGCTAAGGCCTGTGATAGAAAGCATTAGCACATGAATAGTAATGAAATAAGATGATTGGTTTGTATTTTAACCTATTACGTGTATCGCCGCTTGTATATGTGTGCTGTAGGTGGCTTGATAGTCTTGTGTGGCCTTCAATAGGGCGGCTTGCTCGTGGAGCTTCTCTTGTATCAGGCTTAGCTCCTCCTGGACACTTTGAAGCTCCAGCTCCCTCTGCGACATCTGCCGGCTGGGTCCAGTGGACGAAGACTGCAAGGAGAAGCTCCTCGAAGGCCTTGCCTCCCTCGAGTCAACCACTCCATTGAAAATGGTAAACTATGCAAAAAAAAGCTAAGAGTAAGATAATGTAGGTCGAATTGACAGAAAGAAAAACAAGTAGCATCTCACCGCCCATGCGGTTTACCGCCACCGCTCGCATACACGACGTTGACGTCGATTGGTGTGTTATGCCAACTGTAGTTTTTATCGTGAATCTTCACCACCTCCTCCCCATACTTCTCCTACAAATAAAAGCAATACATAAAAATGTATCAATAGCAATGTTAGTTACAAATAACGTAAAGCAACTCGAGAACTTACCAGTCGAGATGTCGACACCGGAGTGCACAGGTTGTCGGGCTGTGACGGGTCACTTGCCGTGTCATCGAGCATCGCTCATCATTCATCGAGTTCATTTTCCTATAAGTACGAGTCAGCAGCATAAATATACTATAAATATAGTTTCGTACATATTTTCCTTATTATTCTTCTAGCCAGACGTAGATGTCCATCTGGACCATGCGTATGGCCTCTAGTAGAGCCTCTCCTCTGTCGGGCCCTCTAGAGGGGTCTGTGAGTGAACTTGCGAACTCCTTCTACGGTGGCGGCCCCGATCCTTTTATAGTCCAAGGTTGGGGCAGTTACAATGCGGCCCGGGGCCCGACAGGTGGCCCCACGGCTATCTGTGCCCTATACATGAGCTAGGCATTTACAGCTACACGTATTGTCGCTGTCGGTAGAGTTAAGGCGCGTCGCCTGACACGCTAGGCGCCTCTGACCGGGTAGCTGGTGATGATGAAGACACGTCTTGTCGCCGCATCTTCTCGCTCTGTTGAGCGGCTTCATGCCGTTGGGCGGCACTGTTCCACTGTCAAGCCCCGCCGCCCTGTCTTGTCATTGTAGCGGAGGACGGAGGCGTGCTCCATGCGCCATGCTTCTAGGAAAGGCGCGAGTCTTGAATGAGCGACTGGACAGCGCACGTCTTCCTTTACTTCAGACTCTTTACGGCCCACCATGGTCATGGGACACGTGGCGGCTCCGGAGCCCTCCTTAGCAGGGAGGTTTGGCCCGGAGCCCGGGGACACATGGCAGCGTTGGACCTTGCCTCAGCGGGGAGGCCAGGACCAGGGCCAAGGGCATGTGGCGGCTCCGGAGCCCTCCTCAGCGGGGAGGTCCGGCCTGGAGCCTAAGGGCACGTGGCAGCGCCGGACTTTGCCTCAGCAGGGAGGCCAGGTCCGGGGCCAAGGACACGTGGCGGCTCCGGAGCCTTCCTCTACGGGGAGGTCCGGCCAGGGGCCTGGGCACACGTGGTAGCGTCAGACCTTGTCTCAACGGGGAGGCCAAGTCCGGGGCCAAGGACACGTGGTCGTGCCAGGGCCCACCTCGACAGGGAGGCGAGGTCTGGAATGTATTCAACCTCCCATGTGGGGTACCTGGTCTTAAGGGTACCAACAGTAGTCCCCAGGCCCATTTGGGGGAGTCAGCGAGCCCGCAGGTGGGGCCTCCATCTCTCCCGCATGGTGGTCTTCTGATCTTGCTTTGGGAGACAATAGCTCTGGACCCTTCGGGGGACGTCAACCTTAGGGGTCTTGGGAAAGCTTGTGTTCGAGAACCACCCCGCGGACCGGAGCCCTATGGCCTGCACAAGCACTAGAAGAAAAGGGTAACCGTATTGTATAGTTGTATTTTCCCTATTTGTTAGCCCCATTATGGCTTATGGTCCTCTGTTAAGCTACGGGACCTGGGCAATTCGGTGTAGTAGTATCCGGACCATGGTTACCGGCCTGCTCAGGGTAGTGTGCCGTCCGGGGCCCCCAACACTTGGTTGCTGCGCTGAAGAGGCAGGGTGTGCACGCTAGGGGTACGGAACCAGGCATAGCAGGCTACACACCCTAGACCTCCCGCTAGCATGGCATTCCGAAGGGAGGGGCGTCCTTCTGGCGCCACGGGACCCGACCAGGAAGGTAACCAAGGGGATCCAGAGACAACATAGGTGCCTCGGGCGTTTCCCCCTTGTAGCAGGACTGCATAATCTTGCCCAGGAGCGAGACAGAGAAACACAACTACGTACACATCGAGAGGCACGCAAAAATATATGCAAGCTTGAAAGGAAAGCTGCAAAAATATAGACGTTCATAAGGCACCCGAGGGGAGTTCAGCCCTTGTGTTCAGCTTGCCGTAGCTGGCGCTCCGATCTTCTGCTCATTGCTGCAGAGGTCCGACATCCACTGGATGAGGCAGAACATCAGCATCGGGCCCCCTAGGAGGTCCGAGACGCCAAGGACCTGTGCCGACCTGCAGACATGACAGAAAGAGAGAGTAGTCGTGCTCTCTGGTCACTCCTCCTTGTTCGGTAGCTTTACTGTGGCGTCCTCAGTTGAACTACGGGGCTTGGATAATTCGATGTGGGTCATCTAGGATATGGTTAAAGCCTTGCTCAGGGGTATGAGCCATCCAGTTCCCCGATACCGAGTTGTAGCGCTGGAGAGGCAGGGTGTGCATGCTAGGGGTACGGAACAAGGCATAGCAGGCTACACACCCTGGACCTCCCACTGGCGTAAGCGTTTCAAGGGAGGGACCATTCGGCGCCATAGGGCCCCCGAGAAATGAGACAACCACAGAACCCTTGGTACGCCACAGGTACCTCAAGCAGACCCTCCTGCAGAAGGATAGCACAACTCTTGCTACGGTTGAACACAGGAAAAAGTAACTAACCACACGGCAGGAGCGGTATGGAAATAAAGCACGTAAAGAGTACTGGGGCAATGTCCGGGGTCCGGTTATTTTTCTTGTCCGTAGGCGTGTTCTTTCAGGCCCCCAAGTACTCAGTTGTAGCGCAGGGGAGGCAGGATGTGCACGCTAGGGGTACGGAACTAAGCATAGTAGGCTACACACCCTGGACCTCCTGCGAGCGTTAACCCTTCAGCAAGGAGACCTTCCAGCACCACGTGACATAGAAAAATTATGTGAGACAGGCTGCGGACATGCCAAATACAGTTGTTATGCATGAAGAAGCACACACTCTAAAGAAGGTACGCAGGGTAGGATAAACTTTTCTTATTTCTGGCTTCCTTCGGGTGATAGGAGGAAACAGGTTGTGCAAGAAGGAAGCGACCCGCCCCGGATGACAAGAGTAGTAGGACCCTTCCGGGGCTTAGCTGTTCTAAGTGTTGTTCCTAGACACTATGACACCTTTACAAAAAAGAGAAAAAGAAAAAACATCCTACCACTACGTTAAGGATAGAACTTATCCTTGTCTATGGATAGGCAGGTGCACCTGAGGCGGCATACTTGGGAGGGACCCTCCCAGCTGAGGAAGGGTTTGTCACCCCTCCTTAGCGGGGAGGTCCGGCCCGGAGCCTAGGGACACGTGGCAGCGCTGGACCTTGGCTCAGCGGGGAGGCCAGGTCCGAGGCCAAGGACACGTGGCGGCTCCGAAGCCCTCCTCAAAGAAGTATTAGCTAAGGCATCAGGTGGCCCTACCTTGGGTTGTCTACTCTACGTGTACCATTAACGGAGTGTTATGCGGTGTGGCACCTTTCGAACAGTCTCTAGCCACATTGCCTCGTCGACGAGGTTGATTTCTTCACGCAGAAGCTAGTTCCACGTGGCTTCATCGTATGTCTGGACGTCGGGTGAGCCCCTGGCGTGTTCTGGGGGGGGCGGCCTCGACCCCCTACACCAATGTAAGAGGGTGTCTTCCCTTGCCGCACGACGGCATCTAGGAGAGCTGTCGGCCAGTAGAAGCCATGCCAACAGGCTTTACCGACCAACGTGCAGGACTATTGAAGTGTGGCTGCCGCACTCGCCTCCATGGATCTCCACGAGCAGCTCGTAGCCCTCCTCCCGAGTTATGCACTGCAATAGGACGCTGCCTGTGCCATGCCGGTAGAGATCCCCATCTACCGGCATATCTCTCTTAGCCATGCGAACGATCCATTCAGCAGATACATGTTCATCGGGAAGGATATTGTTCTTCAAGTAGGCTCAGACCTCCGTGGTCCATGCATCAGGTCCTACCCGAGCTTCTGGATCTTGGGCGTCAGGTTGCACGGAGTCCACGGTGACGCATACGATCCTTGGTGGGCGCCATGGTTGCAGGGCCACCGAGACCACCAGCTTCGAGGTGTTGGACTCGTCCCCTTCGCCTCATTCCGCAGGCCAGGCTGTTGGACGCAGCAGCTTCCTTTCAAAGACACATTTGGGGACCAGAGCCAATGTAGATCCTTTCGTTGAAAGGTCGTCTGCCACGAGGTTGATTTCTTTGTGCAGAAGCTAGTTCTGCGTGGCTTCGTCATATGTCTGGATGTCGGGTGAGCCCCTGGTGTGTTCTGGGGGGAGGCCGGACTCGACCCCCAACACCAATGTAAGAGGGCGTTTTCCCTTGTCGCACAACGGAGGGAGGAACGCTTGGTTAGGCGTAAAGCGTCTTGTGTCACTTGTTGTGGTCGCTGGAGTCGAAGTTGGAGTGGCTGTAGACGTCTTTTAACGCCCTCTCGGCGTCTTGATACTCCATATCCTGCTCAGTGCCGGTCTCAAGTTTGGCCTTTTGTTTGCCCTCCTGCTGACAGAAGGGTGCACCATCTTGGCGTGGCCGCTGCTGTTACAGCTCAAGGAAGCGTTTCGCGAGCTTCTTGATATCGCGGCAATCGCTAGCGCTATGGCTGCCGGTGTTGTGCACCGGGCACCACTGACTGTCACCGCCAGCGGACGACGGTCGCGGGCGCTTGTCTAGGCGCAGCCCCTGGCCCCCTACAGCTGCTACTGCTGCTGCTGTGGAGGCTCTGGCCAGCGGCTTGTCCCTACCGCCTACCTTCTTCTTCTTGCCGCTGCTATGGGCTGTGGCTCCAGCGGCGGAGACACTAGACTTCACCTTGTCGGGCGGTGTGTGCCAGTTGCAGCCCTCCGCGGCCCTTGCGCACTTGTCCGCCAAACTGAAGAGATCGGAGACATCCTGCACATCGTGCGTGACCAACTTCTCGAGCATCTTCCTGTCGCGGACGCTTTGCCGGAAGGCGACGACGACGGAGGCATTGGAGATGCGGGGGATGGTGTTCCTAACCTGGGAGAAACACTGGATGAAGGAGCACAACGACTCTCCCGGTTGCTGTTGCAGGGCGTGGAGGCTGGCCTTTGTGCCCAGTCGGTTGTAGGAACTCCCAAAGTTGGCCATGAACTGATGGCACAACACTTCCCAGGAGGATATAGACTCCTGGGGCAAGTTTATGAGCCATGACCGGGCTGACCCGGTTAAGGCCACGGGGAAGTAGTTGACCATGATGGCCTCATCTACTCCTCATTGAGGTTGCGACGCCGCTCGCGCTGACGCTCGATGGTGACGCGACCATCTTCTTTCTGACGGTGGCGGCGGTCTAGCTCGGCTCTGAGGTCTGCGGTGGAGAGCCTAGACGTCGCTGTTGAGTGGATTTCTGCCGTCCTTTACTCCATCGTTTGGGTACGGGTCGATAGTTGCACCGTCTCTGGTCGCTGTCTCCGGTGGCACGACGAGTTGAGTGCAGCGACGACCAGGTGGTCGACAACGTTGCGCCACTGCTCTACAGCGGACGAAGAAAGTACCACGCTCGGAGGGTTGTGAAGGAGCACGCGAGCTGCTAACAGCGCATTCTCCGGGTTGGCTTTGGTCGGTGCTTGTGACGCCGTCGCAACTGAAGGCTGCTAGGAGGCAACGGGCACCGTCGCTGTAGAACTGGCCCCGGTGCAAACAATTCCGCTTTGGGACCGGAGAACGCTTCCTGCTTCCTCTACCTTTGGCGGCACGAGTGGAGAGAAGAACCTCCAAGAGACTGGATGTTGATTACCATTGTGAGCTTCACTTACAGCTTCAAAAACCAGAAAGCCCCTTCCTGACGCGCCAAATGTCGAAGTGTTTTCCTGCGACACTTCCCTCGGTCTGCTCGGAAGCAGCCCGTGGACGTTCTTTTTTCAGAGGGGCTAGTGGAACTCGAAGGTCGAAACACGACGGCGAGGGTGAACACTGGGATTTACGTTGTTTGGACCGCCGGAGCGTAAAACCCTACGTCCCCGGGGGTGCTTGTTGTATTGCTTGAGTGTGAGAGAGTGTAAGATGGGTGCTAGAGGGGTCTGAGAGCGAACTTGCAAACCCCTTCTACGGTGGCTGCCCCGATCCTTTTATAGTCCAAGGTTGGGGAAGTCACAATGCGGCCCGAGGCCCGACAGGTGGCCCCGCGGCTATTAGTGCCCTATACATGAGCTAGGCATTTACAGCTACACACATTGTCGCTGCCGGTAGAGTTAAGGCGCGCAGCCTGACACACCGAGCGCATGTGACTGGGTAGCTGGTGATGATGAAGATTTGTCTTGTCGCCGCGTCTTCTCGGTCTGCTGAGCCAACGGCACTGTTCCACTATCACACCTCGCTGCCCCGTCTTGTCACCGTAATGGTGAACAGGCGGAGGCCGGAGGCATGCTCTGTGCGCCATGCTTCTGGGGAAGGCGCGAGTCTTGAATGAGCGACTCGACGACGCATGTCTTCCTTTACTTTAGACTCTTTACGGCCCACGACTGGTCATGGGACATGTGGCGACTCCAGAGCCCTCCTTAGCGGGGAGGTCCGGCCCGGAGTCCGAGGACACGTGGCAGCGTCGGACCTTGCCTCAGCCGGGAGGCCAGGTCCGAGGCCAAGGGCACGTGGCGGCTCCGGAGCCCTCCTCAGCGAGGAGGTTCGGCCCTGAGCCTGGGGGCATGTGGCAGCGCCGGACCTTGCCTCAACGGGGAGGCCAGGTCTAGGGCCAAGGACACGTAGCGGCTGTGGAGCCCTACTCAGCGGGGAGGTCCAGCCCGGAGTCTGGGGGCACGTGGCAGGGCTGGACCTTGCCTCAGCAGGGGGGCCAGGTCCGGGGCCAAGGACACATGGCAGCTCCGGAGCCCTCCTCACCGGGGAGATCCGGCCCGAAGCCTGGGGACACGTGGCAGGCCAGTTCCGGGTCCAAGGACACGTGGCCATGCCAGGGTCCGACTCGACAGGAAGGTGAGGTCTGGAATGTCTTCAACTTCCCACGCAGGGGTACCTGGTCTTGAGGGTATCGACAACACCTAATTATACAACTAATTAAACAACAAATTAAACTAAATTCATTTTACAAATAAAATATAAATAACTTACAACTAAAATAATACTAATAAAAAATTAAATACAAATTATAAGTAAATAAACATATAATTAACAAGTAAACTAACTGATACAACTAATTAACTAACAAATTACACCAAATTCTTTTTACACAACTAATTAACCAACAAATTACACTAAATTCATTTTACACAACTAATTAACCAACAAACTAAACAAAAAAATTACTTGCAATCCGACCGGAGGCGGCTCGGGTAGACGGCCGGCGGCGCAGGGGAGATCGGAGGCGGCTCAAGGAGGCCAGGGCTGGCCCCGGGCGGCATTTAGTTAAAAATTTAACTAACTAATACACCTAATTATACAACTAATTAAACAACAAATTAAACTAAATTCAATTTACAACTAAAATACAAACAACTTACAACTAAAATAATACCGATAAAAAACTTAATACAATTTACAACTAAATAAACATATAATTAACAAGTAAACTAACTAATACAACTAATTAACTAATAAATTACACCAGATTTATTTTACACAACTAATTAACCAATAAATTACTGAATGTAGCCTAGAGCGGTGAATAGTCTTTTTGATTCTTTGTTAATCTCTGAAACACTTAATAGATTTATCAAATACAGGAAAATCGGACTAGTCTGGTAGAGTGCGGACTAGTCCGTTTTCTAGTCAGAAACAAATCGGACTAGTCCTGTACTATGCGGACTAGTCCAGTATGCGTGGACTAGAAAGATCAAGGTTGATCAATATTTTCACTTCTAGTATCCTATGTAGCGGAAATTAATTGGGAACTTAAATGTATTATAACAGTGAAACAATGGATGACAGAGATTAACTTTAGTTTTAATGTTTTAACGTGAATTACACAAGATTAAGTAAACCCTAGAATATGATGAATAATAAATGAACAAGACAAAGAGATAAGTTTGTATCCCGAGGTTCGATTCCACGAAGGAAATCTACATCCCCGTTGAGGAGTCCACGAAGTACCAGGTCTTCACCAACCCTACCCACGTCGAATTGCCACGGAGGCCAATTCTCTTCCACTAATCACAAAGGGCAAATAAATCGTTCAAGGAGCTTTCTCACAAGTTGAGGGCTCCCCAAGAATTACAATGAATGACTACCACCAAACACACTCAAAAGATGAACAATAAATGAACAAGAGTGTGCGAGAGATCAAACCCAAGAGCTCAAGATGTGTAGAACACGTCTCTCCTTTGATCAATTGCTAATCCTTAAATATTTGATCCTTTTTGGGTTAGAATGTGTGGAGAGATGTGAATTTTGGGCCCTTGGGAGGTGTGACGGCGTAGGGGGTCGAGTTATTTTGGTATTATGGCCGTACACCTCAATTTATACTAGGGTTTCCAAAGATTACCGTTAAGGTTTGCGATATCTGGACTAGTCCGTTGTGCGGCGTGTGGAAAACGCTAAGTGTTGTGAGATACCAGACTAGTCCGTTGTCTATCCAGAGACAAATCGGACTAGTCCGGTTCCATATCGGACTAGTCCGTTTTCTAATGAGAGAGAAATTGGACTAGTCCGGTTGAAATTGGACTAGTCCGCACATGCTGATTTTTATGCAGTTAGTGTGATTTCTTTCACTTGAGCTCTTGGGGTGTGTTTCTCCAACACACTCCATACTAAGTAATCTAATCTTTCCAGCTCCTGAGCTCTTATCAGTTTGGATCCTCATTCTTCTTTCTTTTTGCGCTTTCTTCCTAATTTCTTTAAGAACCTGCGCTCATCTCAACAATTTTGTTAGGATCTCATTTTTTGTCATAAATCAACCAAAACCCACAAGGGATGGCTAGATGCACTTTCAATTACACTAAATTAAATTTACACAACTAATTCACCAAAAAATTAAACGACAAATTAAAAATTTACTTGTAATCCGACCAGAGGCGGCTCGAGGAGACAACCGACGGCTTAGGGAGGTCGGGGCTCCCCTCGGGCGGTATTTAACTAAAAATTTAACTAACTAATACAACTAATTAAACAACAAATTAAACTAAATTCAATTTATAACTAAAATACAAACAACTTACAACTAAAATAATACTAATAAAAAACTAAATACAATTTACAACTAAATAAATATATAATTAACAAGTAAACTAACTAATACAACTAATTAACAAACAAATTACACCAAATTTGTTTTACACAGCTAATTAACCAAAAAATTAAACTAGATTTTTTTACACAACTAATTAACAAACAAAATAAATGAAAAATAAAAAATTTACTTGTAATCCTACAGGAGGCGGCTCGGAGAGACGGCTGGCGGCGCGGGGGAGACTGGAGGCGGCTCAGGGAGCCCGAAGCCTACCTCGGTCGATACTTCCTTTGGTGTACGATAAGGAGATCACTACTAGGCCTTTATAAAGGGTCTACCGGCAAGTACAAGCCCACTGAGGTTTCACGCTGCACTTCCCAGTAGTACACCCTGCGCCGCAGAAGCCCCGTCTTGAGCCATGCGATTATCAGAGCAGTCCAACTGACTCACATTCCCCGCACCATCCAAACAATCATACTATACCGGCAAAACACCTAATTAATTGACCAAGTTGCCCCATCTTATTCTTGTGGTGGCACTGTAAAGTCGGGTTATCTGTTCCAGAAACCGGTTCTTACAATCTAAAACAGGCACTAACACTTTCCTAAATCTCGTGCACGAAGCACCATACCAAACCAACAGCTTGTCTATATTCCTATATATTATGATAAGAAACATCTATATTTCCATCATTTTCTAAATTCTAAGTATGGCTAAGCACATAAATTGATAATTTCCTATTCTAAATAAATCCCACCAAGGATTCAAGAAATAATATGGAAAACTAGAAAATATCCTATCATAGGATTCATATTAGAGACAACATGCAATTAATTTATCTAATTTCCTAGAATAGGAGTAATGTGATCAAGGAACACATGCCTTTAAATTGCTGCTTAAAAATATCAAATTCTTGCTCATGAAGATTAACTGGCTCTAGGGCTGGCTCTATTTCCAATGATTCCAATAGGGACGCATGGAAAAACTCACTAATTCTCATCTTTTCTACCAAATTCGGAGGAGGGAAACATGATGAAATATCCTAGCATAATTTCTTTGATCAGAATAACCCAAAAATGTGTTGGTGATGGCGGAGGGTGGCAGTTATATTCGTCGGTGTTCTTCGGGGGAGTGCTTGCGCCAAATATCTTCGTCGATTTTCTGTCGAAACAACAACGGGCGGCGACAGCACTTACCTGTGAAGACCAAGGCGCGAGTGAGAAGAAGGAGTTGGAGTCTCATGTTTGTTTAAATAGAAGGACGAAGGAGGCGGGCGGGTGTGGCCGATCGGTGCGCACGCGGGCACAGGGAGAGGCGCGGGCGAATGTCACGAGAGCAGTGTGCATGGGGTGTGAGCGGTTTTTCCCTTTTCTCACATGGATGTGACAAACTACCCCGTCCCCATTAAATGGAATCTCGCCTCGAGATTCGAAAGGTTCAGAATTTCAAAAGTTTTGTTGAACAAAATGGTTTCATTAAGATGTGCAAGAAGGATGTAACAAAGTTTCGAAGGATTACAATAAAAGTTGGTTAAGACCAAAGAATTTGTGCATACAATGATGGTTAGGTGTTTACTATTGGTTTTGATATGGTCAATCAAATAAAAATTAATAAACTAGGATACACTCTATATAGAAGTAAGTAGATAGCTTCATAGCTTCATGACAATATTCAATGCCTCCGAGCTTGCTTCTTGTTAATCAGTGGTCCTTCGTCTTCATGTGTGAGAGTCTTCTATGCCGGTTTTTCCTTCTTGTGTTGCAGTCATCGGCAATGACTTATCGTATCGTTTATCTAATCATGCTGAAATATGCTAAAATATGATAGGATACCCCCATAAATAAAAAAATAAAAACACTAGATTGCAATACATCAAACAACATTTTTTTAACATGTAACGACCAAAGCATGAGTATCACCCGCTGATCAAAATAGAACCTAAGCGAGTGATAAATATTTTTTTCAAAAATTTTGTTGAGTTTTTTCCATACGTTAATTTTCAAAATTTTGTTGGTGAGTTGAAAAAAAAATAACAAAGTTAGAAAATAAAATAACACAAAGTTTTTTAAGCTAGATGAATCTAGACCTTAGATAAGTAACTAAATAACCATTTTCCGTCTAAAAGCTTTTGTAAAATAGTTTTGCTAAAATAATAAGGCCTCATTTCGTCTATTTCTAGCAAGGCTTGCGTCCTACGGGAAACCTTGACTCTTATACAACTTTGTTACACCCGGTTTTCCAAAAGTTCAACCGGGTGCATCTCACATGTATGTCAGGATCTGTTTACTCATACATGTGCTGACAATAGTGAAATATCATAACTATATTGTAAGCCAAGTACAATATTTTTAAATTACAATTATATGAACACTAAATACATTAAAGACACGGTAGTGGAAATTCTATTCACGGGTGTGTTGCCCGGGGGTTCCGCTGGCCTAGTACAACTCTTTTGGAATGAAATCTTCCTTGTTGTACTCTGTATCCTTATTAAAACCTGAGCAGCAATTAAAGTCCAACAAAAGCAAGTTTGAGTACCAAATGTACTCAGTAAGTGTAGAAAAAGATGATATGAAGGCCAAGAGCAAGGAAAGGGTGACTCAACTTAAGCACAATGCATTAATCATAATGCTTAGATTTAATTAGCAACTTATATTACTAAGTGATTAGAATCTCACCATCTTCATAATTAAACCAATAATGCTAGGTTACACCACTTAACATCCTCTTCCAATTCATTTCCATGTTTCTCTAATCATGCACAAGTCCAAACCGCTCTTGATCGTGAGCACGGCTGTCATGACAATTTGGTTCTCTGCAGAGATTTTACCACTATACCCATAAGTCGTGATTTCATCCCCTGTTGCTAGGTAGAGTAAAACCTCCCTGATATACGTGGTTGCAAGCTATATTACACACTTCCTTTGGTGTGCAATCAGGAGATCACCAGGAGGCCTTTACAAAGGGTCTACCGGCAAGTATAAGCCCACTGAGGTTTCACCGCTGCAGTTCTCAGCAGTACACCCTCCCCTGCAGAAGCACCCTCTTGAGCCTTGTGGTTCCTAGGGCAGTCCAACTAGCTCCCATGTTCCGCACCATCCAAACACTCATACTATACCAGCAGAACACCTAATTAATTGGCCAAGCTGCCAGATCTCAATCTTTTGGTGGCACTGTAAAGCCGGGTTAATTGTTCCATGAACCGGTCCTTAGACTCTAAAATAGGCACTAACACTTTCCTAAATCCCATGCATGAAGCACCATAACAAATCAACAGCCTGTCTAGATTCCTTTTTCTATGACACACCATTGTGTCTCATATATATATTCATTATAACAATAAACATATATACTCCCATCATTTTCTAATTTCTAAGCATGGCTAAGCACATAAAATGACAATTTTCTATTATAAATAAATCCCACCAAGGCTTCGAGGAATAATATGAAAAACTAGAAAATATCCTATCATAGGAATCATATTAAAGACAACATGCAATTAATTTATCTAGTTTCCTGGAATAGGAGTAATGTTATCAAGTAACACTTGCCTTCAAATTGCTGCTCAGAAATATCAATTTCTTGCTTTTGAAGATTAACTGGCTCTAGGGTTGGTTCTATTTCCAACGATTCCAAGAGGGACGCATCGTCCTGACCGTGACCAAAAGAGACATGCGGTGTCGCTCGGCGGCGACGATGAATTTCTTTACAAAGAAACACAAACACATGGAAAAACTCACTAATTCTCATCTTTTCTACCAAATCCAAAGGAGGGAAACATGAGGAACTCAGCGACCGTGATTTCTTTGATCAGAAAAGGCCAAAAATGTGTTGGTGACGGCGGAGGGTGACTGTTATGTTCATCGGTGTTCGTCGGGAGACTGCTTGCGCCAAAGATCTTCGTCGATTTCATATTGCAACAATGGCGGGCGGCGACGGCACTTACCGGTGAAGACCAAGGTGCGAGTGAGGAGAAGGAATTGGGATCTCCTGTTTATTTAAATAGGAGAACGAAGGATGCGAGCACTACAAGAAACACGGCCATTTACGACGACCAGCTTTATTTACGATGATTTTAGATCTGGTCGTCGTAAACAAGGTTATTTACGACAGCCTAACCTAGGTCGCCATAAATAACAACATATTTACGACGGCCGGATTTGGGTTGTTGTAAATAATCCCCATGTACCTGTTCACGAGCGGGCCGCGAGGCGCCCGCTCCCCTCTCCGCCCTGCCGCCGCTGTTGCTGCGCCCGCTCGCCACACCCTCAACCGCTCTGCCCACTGCCGCTCCACCACAGGCCGGCCCGGGCCGCCGCCGCCCTCGCGCCAGAGACCGCTCATTGAGCTCCCCGGGCCGCCCCGAGCTCCCACGGCCTCCCCCGCGCCGCTCTCGGCTTCCCGTGCGTCGTGTCGCCTCCAGACTCAAGTAATTGTGTGTGTTTTTATGTTTAATTTATGTGAATTGCTTGTATTAAGTGTTGAATTGCATTGTATATTGAGTTGTATTTAATTTATGTAAATTGCTTATATTAGTGTTAATTGCGTTGTAGACTTAGTTGTTTAAATTTATGTAAATTACTTTATTAGTGTATAATTGCATTGTTAATTTAGTTATCTTTAATTTATGTAAATTGCTTGTGTTATCCTAAATAGTAACCCTTAAACAGTCAGTGACCCCTGGTTTAGTGTTTAAACGGTCTACACGCGTTTAGACGGTGTTTAGATGGGCTAAACGGTTTGGTTCTGCAGCATACTAGTAGAGGAAGATAGAGGTCAGTAGGAGGAAAGAAAAAAGAAAAAAAAATAAAGAAAAAAGGGAGGAATTGCGTTCAACCCAGCCCGGTAGCTAGCCTACAAGAGCTTCTCTAGGCCACCTCCTGGCCGTCGTAAATAACCTTCCAGACAGTAAATTACGACGGCCAGCTAAGGCCATCGTAAATAAGTTATTTACGACGGTAGCCGTTGTAAATAAGCTTTTTTGCGACCAATTTTTTGTGACGTTCGGTTGCCGTTGTAAATAAGTCAATATCGTCGTAAATAAGTTAATTACGATGGTTTTACTCTTAATTACGATGGTTTAAACCGTCGTAAATGTGGAACATTATTGTAGTAGAGCGGGTGTGGCTGATCGACGCGCACACGGGCGCAGGGAGAGGCGCGAGAGCAATGAGGGTGGGGCGTGAGCGGTTGTTTTTTCCCTTTTTCTCACCTGGGTGTGACAGTGACCTTCTCCTGGAAAAAATTTGAAGGACAGGCGTTATTGAAATGCAAGGGAAGAAAAAAAATTAATGGAACATGAGAAGACAACAAATAATCCAAATTAGAAGGGGGAAATTTGTAATCTAGATAACGAACCCAATGCACTGAGAAGTCAACTGTTGGGTTTTTAGGCTTGCTACAGAATCCTAAAAGAAAAGGAAAAATGAAACATGCCAAGGTTAATTGCAATTAACACAAAGAAATATACCGTGCTCGTGAGTGGGTATTTATAAGATAAACAAACAATCACAACTAACTAGACCATTATACCCTTAATTACTTACTACATTCTATAAATAGTTTGTACAGAAATGTCGAAAGGGTATAATAGTCAATAGACGTCCCAAACCGACTCCAGTAAAAAACCATAGCCGTTGGGAAACACGTGGCAGCTGAGCTCCATCTTCGCGTTCACACCTGCGAAAGGTCTTTATCTGTTTGCGCGCCATTTGATTCACTCTGGTCTTGCCAGGCCCGAGATCGAAGCTGCACGAAACAATGTGGTCGTTGGAGGGTTGGACAGACAAATCAAATCATTTGTGAAGCGTGCAATCTGAAACGGACGACTCTGTTGTATCCAAGGGCGCGACACCACCAACGGCGGTAGGGCTGTCAACCTCAACTCGTCCGTCTTGAGCTTATCCCTCTAGGCTTGAGTTTGATAAAATGATTTGTGAAGCATGCAATCTGAAACGGACGACTCTGTTGTATCCAAGGGCGCGACACCACCAACGGCGGTAGGGCTGTCAAACTCAACTCGTCTGGCTCGAGCTTATCCCTCTAGGCTTGAGTTTGATAAAAACTCGAGCCGATCTCGATTCGAATCTGAAATTCATTTGATCATGTGGTTAGGCTCAAGCTTAGCTCGCTTAGAATCTGAGTTGAGCTTGAATCGAGCCTATGACGAGTCAAACACGAGTGAGTTACGATTTTCAATCTTTATTAATAGCTCTAGCATGGTACATATCATATACATATAATACACTGCAATGAGTTCAAGTTCACGGTTGGTGAGGTAAAAAGATGGACCACATTGCACACTGTTTACTACTAGTTGTTACATGAAGCCTTTTTTAATAGGATTGCATAGACTAGATAATCATTTATTAGAGAAGTAATATGACTCTATATATTGTCTTATTTACTAAGTTATAACTATTTGATGACAACAACAAATGAGCTTACTCGAGCTACTCGAGCATGAGCTCGTCAAACTTGTGAGCTTGGATCGTTTAAAATTCAAGTCGAGCTTGAATCGAGTCTAGAACGAGTCGAACACAATTGAGTTACGATCCTCAAGTTTTATTGACAGCCCTAGACAGCAGTAGGGGCAGAGGACTCCACTTCTTTTATTGTATTTTATAAATTTATGTGTTTTCAATATCAACCCCTTTAATATGGACCAAAGCCTATTTTATAAATGGTAGTTGTTGCACATTATACTGGCACTACGTAGAAGTTTGTGATCTGTGATTTCTCTGTTCTTTTACGCCATATGAGCCATGATTTTGTCAGATAAAGTGAGTAAAATCTGTTTCTTTTGATTAAATTTAACCACCATGGGTATCTATCCCTCTCTAAAAGTCTAAAGTGATTACATGAGTAGATATCCTTTTCTATTGTTATTTTGCTTGCATCTTAGCATGCACGTCCCTGAAAGCAATGAAATAAACTTGGTTGTTAACAGTAAAATAAACTTCTAGCGTGCATATGTAGGTTTATGTAAAAAACATTGTTGTTATTTTATATTATGACAAATCATAATTGAAATTTCAAAGAATTAATTACCAGGCAACTAAATTGAATCTTGTTGGTCAGGCAAAATAACAGAGAATTGAACTATTAACGTTTTCAGAGAGTTAAGAATATATTGTTTTATTATGCTTCAGAGACTTGAGAAGCTCCTCAAAATTATACCCTTTATTTTGCAATATTTGTCCACTGCACGCCACCATTGTGGAGAGAGACCAAGGAAATCAAATTACAATTTAAAAAATTTAGCAATGTATCAACTAGAATTATGTGTCAAACTTCTTAGAACATGTAAATCTACTTAAGTAGTCTACTGGCTTTGCTCCTCTAAAAGGCATATCGACCAAGTGAAACTGAGGGATTAGTATTGCCTTTTCCCACAAGTTCTCTCAAAACCAACAATACAGCAAATCAAGGTGTATAACACTGAAACACAATATAAACATGGCTTTTTAATAGTTTTAGTTGTATATAGTTCCACTTCCACATGACGTTTCACAGTAGTAACGTCTAAACATGATGCGTGCATCATCCATGTAGCGCTTACGTAGCCGTAATAAGTGTACAATAAACGTAGACAATAGCATGCAAACGCGATGCACGTACTCGATCATCTTTTCCACATCTAAAAGCAAATTATGCGGAGTTATTAAACGTTAATAATGATAATGAAACCGAGCGCCAGACTTGATCTTCCATGTGATGATCACCACCTCGGCCTGGCCTTGCACACGAGAGGCTTCTCCATCTCCAGCGACATGTTGAGGCGCTCCGACAGGTCGACGCCACCGCCGGCGGGCACCCACTCGAAGCGGTGCAGCAGCTGCGCGAGCCACAGATGGACGGTGGCGAGCGCGAGCAACTTGCCGGGGCACACGCGCCGCCCGGCCCCGAAGGGCGCGAGCCGGAGGTCGCCGCCCAGAATGCTCATGTCCTCCTCCTGGAACCGCTCCGGCCGGAACACACCGGGCTCCGGCCAGACCGCCGGGTCGTGCGCGATGGCCCACATGTTCACCATGGCCGTGGTTCCCGCGGGCACCAGGTGGCCGCCCACGACCGCATCGTGCACGGCGAGGCGCGCCCACGAGAGCAGCGGGCCCGGCGGGTGCATGCGGAGCGTCTCCTTCACGATGCACTGGAGGTAGGGCAGGCGCGTGACGTCGGCGTCCGACACGGAGCGTCCACGGCCGACGACGGCGTCGATCTCGGCCTGCGCTTTGGCCTGGATGTCAGGGTGGAGCACCATCCGCGCCATGATCCACTCCAGCAAGATGGCCACCGTGTCAGTGCCACGAAAGATCATCTCCTGTATGTAGAGACCAAATAAAAATGAATTTAGATCATTCGAATCAGTGAAAATGTACGGATGATCCATTAGAGATCAACACGATGCGCATTTCTTAACTGTTACAACTGTATTCAGGTATGTCACAATGACGTACTAAGTAATAGATGAAAGTGTTTTACCCAGAGAACGGCGATCATGTCGGTCTCCGAGAGCTTCTCCTCATCCTCCAATCCCAGCAAGACGTCGACGAAATCTCCGGCCGACTCGTCGCCGCCACCATTAGCGCTGCCGCTCCTCTTCTGCCTGTGCTCTGCAATGATATTACCCACGAACACGTTCACCCTGCTCACGAGGCTCCTGCACCTCTTCCTCACGCCCTGAAGGTCCAGCCATCTGAGTAAAGGCAGGTGGTCTGCCCAGTTGAACATCCCCAGCAGGTCGTAACCTTCCTTCACCATCTCCTCCAGCTGGACACCCTCCTGGATCGCGGCGTCGTAGCGCGCGCCGAAGACGGTGGCCATAACGTGTTCCAGGGAAGCTGCGTGGAGCACTCGCCTCATGAAAACCTGGCCGCCGCCGGCGAGCGTGTACAGGTGGTCGACCATGCGCCCGGCGATGGCGGCGCGGCGCGGGGCCGACGCGGCCACGCTGCGCGGGCTGAACAGGTACGCGGAGCTGATGCGGCGGAGCGCGCGCCAGTAGTCGCCGGAGGGGGCGAAGCCCATGGCCCGGTGGAAGAGCAGCTCCCGTGCGGCGTCCTTGACGGGGCGGTCGGCGAACGCGGCGCTAGCCAGGAGCTCCCGCGCCGTGTCCGAACGGCTGGCCACGACGAAGCGGGTAAGGCCGACGGTGAAGGCAACCAGCGCGTCGCCGCCGGGCAGGGACGACGAAAGTCCTGCGATCACGCGGTGTGCGGCGGGTCCGGCGATCGCAGTGACCACGCTGGGAGCGCCCGGCGGCGGCGCGGCGCGGCGGTACATGCGAGTGAGCGCCCACGCGGGACCGCCGGGGAAGAGCCACATCAGCGAGACGGCGAACAGGAGAACGGCAAGGATCGGGGAGACGAAGGTGGTGTCACCTGGGAAGACGAGGAAGAGGTGGTCCTTGCTGGAGCTGAGTGCGTAGTCCATGGCGAAGTGAGTGTGGCTCACACTGCTCTTGGGGAGTTAGGTGGGACGAAAGGATGGTGTGGGTTTTTGGAGAGGGAGGATTGGGGTTTAAATAGACGGGGAAAGCGTGTGTTACCACGCATCTGTAGAGGTCTTAATTTGACAGGCGAGAAAAGAAATATTTTGTGAACTTTAAAGTATTTTGCACCTTATTTTCAACTTCAAGAAGTGTCACGATCACAGGAAACATTTTTACGAACCATTTTACTAGTAACTTTCATGTACAGATTTTAATAGTTTCACAAAAAAATAATGCGTAAATCCTGGCTGGTCTTTTGGTTGCTGCGCATAAAAAAATAAGTGAAGTATTTTTTTATGTTCCGTTCTCGTCATGAATAATTGTATGCCTTGTATTGTACCTATGATCATGCTGATTCACCAGTTAGCATCACATTAGTGCCTCTATAATTTTGTCACAGCTCACCGCAAGAAAAAAAGATCCTTCAATTACTTCTCATATTAAATCTTGGACATCGTAGTGGTTACTACCACTAACCTTGCACCTAGCTTTAAATGTACGAGGAAAAAAAGGTGCCACCAGAATTAGTTTCAATGATTAAAAAAAAACTTTCGTGGTCACTTAACTATGGCTAGTAGTAAATGTTGTAAGATTACTAGTAACCTTGCCCACCTCAAGGCTACTATATAACATTGGTGACGTGTAATAATTTGTATTGATTATGCCATTATTCAAATCCACCAATTTTATATGAAGATTACCATCGTGCGCCCCCGCCTGGAACGGTCTCATTTCGTGCCTTTTTCTCTCGCCTTGATCATGCTGTGATTACCGTGATTAAAAATACCAAATAATAAACGACGATCCACAGCATGCCGTTTTCATTACAGCCTTCAATGGGATTTACTCCTAGTACGTGTTGTCATACCATGTATGGTATCAAGCGACAGAGAAACAATTCGATCTTAACTGGCACGGCGTTATAATGTATTGTTGTACCGAGTATGTGCTGTTATAACGACATCAATTTGAGAACGGTGACAATATGATAGTTCTACTCCTACCAATGCTACCCTTCCTCCTTTTCGCGCCAACTATTGTCCAAAGATGACTGGCGCAGGCTGCTAGAGAAGAAGCGTGGAC
Organism: Neostapfia colusana; assembly: GCA_030760725.1. Lineage (NCBI taxonomy): Eukaryota > Viridiplantae > Streptophyta > Magnoliopsida > Poales > Poaceae > Neostapfia > Neostapfia colusana. The sequence goes on from JASWHV010000015.1 coordinate 63,793,062, forward strand.
TACCACATTTCGGTCGCTCCTTCCTATTGAACTACATATTCAGTTTTGCATGTTATTGGCCTTGATTCGGGAGGAGGGGGTTAATCTCGGAGATGAGGTTGAAAACACCATCATATGGAAGTTGGCGTCTGGAATATATTCAGCTCGTCGGATGCAGTTTGAAGGGACTCAGCTTTCAATGAACTCTTTGCTTATTTGGCGAGCTTGGGCTCCGCCTAAGTGCAAAATATTTGCATGGTTGCTCTCACAGGACAGGATGTGGACGGCTGACCGACTGCAACGTCGTGACTGGCTAAACACATATTTCTGTGTTTTCTGCTTTCGAAGTCTTGAGACTTCCTTGCACTTAGTGCTTGAGTGTCCGGTCACCCGGTTATTTTGGCGGCGGGTCAGTCTGGATCCACTACAGGAAACAGGGCAACATACGACAGCCTGTATAACATACGACGGCTAGTTGTCGTATATAAACTTACATACGACGGTCAGCAGAGGCTGTCGTATATAAGTTTATATACGAAGTACAGTCGTGGTTTAGTATATGGCTGTCGTATATAATTGTTATATACGACAGCCAACCCTAGGCTGTCGTATATAGCAGTTATATACGACAGCCAAACCGAGGCAGGCTGTCGTAAATAAGCCTTATTTACGACGGCCCATGGTGTGGCCGACGTAAATAAGTCTTATATACCCGCAGGCCCGGGTCGGCGCGGGCATTCACGCCCGCGCCGACCCGAGCCCGAGCAGCCCTAAACGCCCCGGCCGCCGCCCGCCGCCGCCAGCCGCAGCCCCGGCCGCCGCCCCCGCCAGCCGGCGCCCTGCCCGCCCCCCGCCCGCCAGCCGCCGCCCGCCCGCCGCTGCCAGCCGCAACCCCCGGCCGCCACCCGCCCGCCAGCCGTCGCCGCCGCCCCGGAGGTCCCCGCCCCAGCCTCCACCCCGCCCCGGCCGCCGCAGCCTCGCCGCACCGCCCCCACCACGCTGCCACGTCGCCACACGGATGGTAATTTTCTTGGTAGTTTTTATTATATTTATAATGTAGTGTTCTTCGTACTAACATATGTTCACAGGAAAAGGAGACCGGCGTGCGACCGAGTGCTACTACGGTCTATAGGAGAGGTCACGCTGACCCTTCTCAGCCGGAGCAGTGTAGTCAGTACGTAGCGGAGCGCCTGGTAAGTTTCATGACCTCTAAATTATTTGACACTATATATGTTGTTGAACTTACACAATTTTATTATTTTTCAGACTAGGTATGGGCAAGAGGGTGTGAGGATACACGGCGAAGGGTTCGATTGGGAAAACTCCCCGAACATCGACCCTTAAGCCTCGTATGCAAGCGGAGGTGGAAAAGCACACGGAAGGTGAATTCATTTACTTTCATTGTTTTCAATTCAAGATTATTTAATTTTACCTTAAATTGATTCGTTTTTTTAGGCTTGCCATATTCTCTGAAGTCGTCAACTCTAGGGAGGCACGACCTGTGAGAGGCAGCTCCTCGCAGTCTTCGGCTGCAGGCTCCTCCAGCCGCCGTGTCACCGAGAGAGATCTCGAAGTCATGGCGCTTCGGGAGAGCTTGGCTCGGCAGGAGGAGGCCTTGGCGAGAGAGCGAGAGAACAACAGGGCTGCCATGGCGTACCATGCGTCCTATATGGCACAGATGCAAGCGGCAATAGAAGTAAGAAACATACAATTATAATTTAATTACATTGCATTTCAATTAGTTTTATAAATTATAATGTTTGAAATGACAAGCGCTAGCTCGACAGCAAGGGCAGCAAATTCAGATACCGTTGTGGCAGCCACCTCCATTCGTGCTGGAGCCGTCGCCACCATAGGAGCAGTTTGCTGGAGTACAGGTATAAAAAGAAAGTTACATTAAGTGGAAGCCCCAACCGCTAAGAATCCTAATGAACCTAGAAAAACAATTGTAAACTTGTACATATGTCACTGTGTTTCGCAGGAATCAGGGACGGAGGCTCAGACTCCATCGCCACAGCTAAGGGCGCCAGGTTCGCCACGGTAGGATGACTTCTTCGCTCCCGGAGGTAGTGGAGGGGCTAGTAATCAATAGATTTGTGATTTTGTTTTTGATTGTGTGGATGTCAGACTTCGTGATTATCGATGTGTACTATTGCACTTTGTTGTGAATTTATATATCAAACTGTTTTGTTGTTGTCTATTGATTTGGATGTGTAGCTGGCCATCGAGCCATGTTAGCCATTTTCTGTTTTTTTTAATGAAAAAGCTTATATACGACGGCCTGTATAGTTTATATACAACGGCCGCTATACATGGCCGTCGTAAATAAGTCTAAATTATATACGACGGCTGGGTCAGACTGTCGTATATAAGCTCTTATATACGACAGCCAGGGACTAGCGGTTGTCGTATATAAGCCCTTATATACGACAGCCAGGGCCCAGCCGTCATATATAAAGGCCCTGGCCCACTGGGCCAGGTCTACGAAACGGGCCGTTGTATATAAGTGATCGTCGTATATATACTGTTATATACGACGGTGTCGTCGTATATAACTATATATACGACAAAATATATACGACGGCCACAAACCGTCGTATATAAACAACTGCCGTCGTATATAAACTATATACGACGCCTTCTGCTTTATATATGACGGTTTTAGCCGCCGTATGCTGACGGGAATCCTGTAGTGATCTGCGGCTAAGGGAGCTACATCCAGAAAGTTGGGAGAACGCCCCGCTCGTTCAGTGACTAGTTTCAGGTGACTACAAACTACGGCCTAAAGCACGTGCTCAAGATTTACAATCAGTGATTATGGCAGTGGTGTGGAATATGTGGAAAGAAAGAAATGAGTGGGCGTTCCGAGGAAGGGGGCGAATGATGATCGCTTGGTGTGGAGAATTACGAGAAGAACTGCGGCAGTGGTGCACTGCTGGGGCTTCCAAGCTAGCCCTATTGTGTAATATGAGTATCAATGCTCAGTTGTAACTCCTTCTCCTCCTCTACTTCTGCTACTTTCCTCAATTTCTCATCTCTTGTCTCTACTCTAGGTTATTTTGTGCACATCTCGTGTATGTAAACAACAAACGATCTTCTCTTATGCTATTAATATAAGCCGGATAATCGGTATTTCGAAAAAAAAAATATTGTCCAAAGATCAACAACATTGTATTCCATAACCTTGAAACTTGCAAATCTACTTCAATCACTCTACTCTACTACATGTGTTGGTTTTTTCTCTTCCAAAACCCATGCTTTACATTTGTTCTTTGTTGTTCCTTAGAGTCAATAAAAATATTGTGAAATTGATACTCCCAAAACCATGCACAAACATACCAATAAGGAAAAAAGGCATTTCGGCTATGCGGTTATTCCCTTTTTCAAACACATGATGTTATTTATGACACTGAATGGTTTTCAGGTATGTTTGTGCCCAACTCGCATGCCAAATTAATGGCACGAGTTGGATGTATTAGAACTTGCTAAAATTTAATCTATCATGCCAGATAAGACTACAGTCTACCACAACCTAGAATATAGTATGATAATTAGTGCAGAAGATATTTTTTAGTTAATGGAAAGTATTTTTTGGCTTCTACGTTATTGTATGCAACCTCGGGATTATTATAAATTTCATCTTTGCCGCTGATTACAAGGGAGAATGAAACTCAAATGATTCTTATGATTGACAAGTTTGATCGTAATTCACTCGCGTTCGACTTGTTAATTCTACAGTTGATTCAAACTCGACTCGAATTTTAAACAAGACAAGTTTGAGGTTGACTGCATGCAGGATCAAATTGATACCCGGCTCGAATTTTATAAAAAAATAATCTAAAAAATGCAAAGTCGCTCAAGATCAACTCGTTGATAACGCTAGTCTCGGCCTTCTGTACTACTGCAGGAAGTGTCCTTGTGCCTAATCCTAATGAGAAGATGTATGTACAGCGTTGTTGTTCTTGATGTATGAGTGTGTGTACTCTGAAGTGTTGTTGTGAGGCTGCTAGCGAACGGAGAACCTAGCAGTCTTGTCCAATCCTTTTATACCTTGTTTATTATTCTCCTAATAACAGTAATTAAAATTTTAATGCTGGTTGTCCCCATGTCACTAGCGGATTCAGATGAAAATTGTAGGAGGCTGAACCACGCCTAGCCCCATCTCTCTTCTATGACCGAAAAAAAAAATCAAAGGGTGCTCTGGAGAGGCTCTAATATTCGAGACCCTACTATGCCCATGCAAACAGCTGCAATTGTTGACTTCAACCGACATATGCACGCCATGGTTTGGTTGTAAATGTCTGAGCTGTAGGGTTATTTATTTAGAGCTACAATTCCAGTTTCATTTTACTTGAGTCAGGGTAATTGAATATATACCTGCGCAGTATGAAACGGAGATATGGCACCAACGTTGTGACCGCTCCAGACCATTCTCCTCCGATCACTCAAATGCAGAAATGAGAGAAGGCCCCAGCACCGCCACGCCGCCATCAAAATCACCGTTGCCTCCAACATCATCGTCGACCTCTGAATTGTTTTCGTCCTCTCACGGCACCCCACGACCATGATGAAGGTAAGTCCCATAATATCCTCTCTCTCCTAATCCTTATTACTCTCTATTTTGATTGATTATCACCTCAACTGCCAACTCTAGCCACTGATCTGGCCATTAGAGATCGATTAAGTCTAACACCTTGTTCATATGCATAGTAGCCCGCGGCCGCTGATTCCAGAGCCTGTCTCAACTAGCCCTTGCCAACAAACCTGGGCAGGCGAGCACCGGCAGGCAGCCGCAAGTGGTGTGACGAACGTGCGTAACTGATCTTCCAGTTAAACAGCGACATATATGGCCACCTCCGTCACCCCCAATGCACTTGTGCCGTCACATCACTCAAGGCTCTTTATAACTACTCTCTTGGTTTTTAAATTAATGTCTTTAGGATAACAATTTTAATTCAAAATTAAACTAAAGTTGCTAGTTTCACGATCGTTGAAGAATCATGGTAATGGAGTCTAGCCGGGATTGTAGTTTGGTCTGGACTTAGTACCATTAGTAGTATTGTGTATTTGTGTTTCACGTAGGTCGTAGGTTGTGTCACCTGTCATTTTTGCGAGTAGTCTATAGTTCCTTTTCCCGTGTGTAAGGGCTGTACACTGGTTATCTTTCAATTTGCTTAGGCGATGCGTGTTGCAGGCTAAAATTCTACATTATGATCCAATATGATCCTAGTGAGATAGCAAAACATAGACTAACATATATACAACATGAGTCCTACAGAAACCTCCATGATACTAATCAAACTAGCTAGTGATATTCTCCGATGCTTAGCATATAACTTAATTTTAGCGCAACTGGAAGGATAATTCATATATCATCTGGCTGCTGAGCTATACTTTTTTTTTCAAATAAGATATCACATTCTTACTAACCAGAACTGAATGATAGCAGTAACAAACCGAAACAGAAAACAAAAATGAAATAGGATAGCTATTATTGTCTGGCCATCAGCCCGTTGATAGCTATTATTGGTTTAGCTGGCAACCCCGGCAGGAATCTGCTTGGCCACATCAGCGTTTGCAGTAGCTGGTTTCTCAGCCGGAGGAGCAGTCGCAGCTGGTGCTGCCGCTAGCTTTTTGAGGCTGGAGCCTCAGTGCTTCCAAAGTAGTGTTGTCAATAAAGCTCAAGACTAGAGCTATTCTAGTTCAGCTTGTTAAAAAATCAATTCAACCTCGACTCGAAATGTAAACGAGCCCAACTCGAGCTTGATTCAAAACTCGCGAGCTTGACCAGCTCGATAAGATTGATAAGTCTCGTTTAGATCAATTTAGTATTGTGAATATTATTTGTTATATTATTTCTTGAGATATTGTTAATTGCTTTCAGCACAACGTGTGGTAGCTTACAGCACTGGGTATTAGTGCTATTGCCCTTTTTATATTATTAATTGCTATTGTTTAAACGAGCTTACCGAACTCAAGCTTTTACGAGCTTTAGACGAGTCTAGCTATGTAAACGAGCCAAACTCGAGCTTGACGTAGTATCGAATGGATTCCGACTCGACTCGAGCTATGTTCGGATTTTTACCGAGCTCGATTCTAGGGTTAGGCTTGCTCGAGCTCAGCTCATTAACAGCCCTATTCTAAAGAGGTACCCACATAACTTTGACAACCACAGCTCTTCTTGATTGTCCACTAAGAGAAACTGAACACAAAGCCACAGGTTAGATCAGAAATCAAGCATGATTAATACACATTATATAGAGGTAGGTATAACGATTAATCATGAGTACTCCACAAAAGAAAGAAACATATTAAAACAAAGGTCTCTCTAGATTTCAGCGTCTGAAATTTACCTTAATTTCATACTATATTAATTAACCACTAAACATCGTTATTAACAGCTAATCCTTATCATTAATAAAAATTAACATGATCTATGCATTAATAAAGTTATTTTGATTGATTACTTTACAAATAACATAATTCTTACAAATTAACAGATTAAAAACTAAAAATTAACAAAATTACTCACCTTCTTTCTCGCCGTGCCTGGTGCCGCCGGTCCTACCACCGTGGGCAATCATGCGCTAGAGTGAGTCAAGAGATTAGGGTTGGGAGAAAAAAGAAGATAAGGTTGAGTAGGCATGAATCTTAAAGCGGGATCAACGGCTCATAACATTATTTGAGATTAGGGTTATTTTTGGTCATCTGAAATACAACATTAATGTTAAAACAATGTTTGGATCTAGCATAAAAACCTTGATAAGCATCTCACACAAGGATCTCATTTTCACCATAGAAGTTTTAGTTTTAAAATACAAACAAAAAAATTAAGCCACAATACGGATCTACGTCAATTTCCTAGGGTGTCCCAAATCCGCGCACAAGAGCCAGCTTGCAACCACGATCGGACAGCCCAAACTTTCCATTTTGAGTAAGTCCTCTCCCTATGACTTTTTCTTTTTTTAGAAAGTCAATTTGCTTATAATCTGGACTCATATAACTACTTAATTATTTGTTTGTTTTATTTAGCCTCTTGGATTCTTAAAATTGGCTCACTTTTCATCTTTAGTCAGTAACATAAACCACTTTAAGGATAGTGATATTACTATATAACTGTAATGTAACCCTTCCTCTCACACTGGATCTAAATCTCATATTTTGTCTTGCCACTCTAGTCTCAACTCAGATGGACAACACAATAAGTGTCACAACTCTTTAGCCCCTCCGGTTTTATCCAAGCGTGATGCTACCTCTCACTCGAGATCACAACAATAATTCATGATGACGGTTAAGGTTGAGCTCTTTGGTGGCCATGATGGTTGTTAGGGTGGCAAACTTATGATGACTAGTGACAGCACAGATGGAAGGGCTGCTAGCTTCAAGCGGATCTCATCTATCGGCATCTGACCTACTCTCACATTGCTCCTACTCTACAACATCTAAGGCGGAGGTGACATCACTCATATTTGTAAAGACTAGAGAGGCAAAACAAGGTACAAAAATTAACATTGAGGAGAGGAGAAAAGTGACATGACAGTCACATGGAAACACCATTGTCCATACATGCAAAAATAGTTTAGATTAGTGACTAAAGGTGAAAAGGGAGCCGGATTTAAGAATATATAGTGTAGTAATCGGTTTAATAGTTAGTAGTTATGTGGAATCAGGTCATACTTGGAGGAAGAAAAAGGAATTTTCTCTTTTTTAAAAATAAATCCTTTGCCAAACTTTTATTCCAAACTATTTGTTGACCTTTTGCTTTAGATTTTTACATAAACGGAGTCAAAACTTTGTTGGAAAATTAGGAATTTTACAGTTGTGTTTAATGCATATTAAATCATAAATCATGACTTGCAATTAAATCATAAACATGACGGTTATGATTGATCCTATGGTCTCCGTTATAGCAATAGTAGTACAAAAAATTACAAAAGCTAAAATATGAGTTTTAGAAAAGTATCCAGAGGCGGGACCAGTGTCAATAGCATCGGCAGCGCTGTTTCCAACAGTCGACATGTTAGGCTGCTCGAAGTAGTCGATCTCGTTTGGTGCAGGAAGATCGTCGAAGTAGTGCAGTCATGTTGCAGTGCAGATCACGTGCACAAACACTCGAAATAGTTGTACACGAGCGTAAGGACACGAACGGAAGATCGAGCAGTCACGCGAGTGCACTCCCTAAAAATTGTATTCGCTCTCTATCCCGCGGCAGGATCTCGAGAGAGCGTTGATTTCGGAGGCCTGCTCAATTTGTTTTCTATGCATGCAGAAAGCAGAGGCAGGAATGCTTATATGTGAAAGCATCTAGGCCCCCGTGAGGTATGGTTTCGGTGATTAATGACAACCGTTCGTTATTACTAATGAGTTTGTGGATGTGAGGTTTCACGTATATCACATCAAACGTTAATGAACTATCTATTCACACCATCTACTGCTCATTGGATACAAATGGAGACCCCTCAACGATCTATTCTAAGGGGTTATTCGATACTCATGAAGACTAAATAAAGAACTCATACAACGACTCTATTCTATCAAAATTGGCAACACAAGAAGCTTACACTTCATCATAATATCATTTCAAACAAGTGTCAAAGAGGTCACTCAAGAAGATTCCAAAAGATCAACTCAAAACAACTCGAAGCAAACAAGTTGCACTCACCGGATCATCCGATGTCTTGCAAAATGACTACATCGGTCAAGTTTGAGTTGGCAGAAGAAGAAGACCTCAGAGCCCAGTACACACCGGATCATCCGATGTGAAGGAAGTGGCACATCGGTTGATTTCACCCGAAGGATGATATCTGAGTTATTCTGAAGAAGTACACACCGGATCATCCGATGATGAAGTAAGTGTACATCGGTCAAATTCAACAGAGACAATATTTCTGACCCAATTCTGAAGATCAACTCACCGGATCAACCGATGATAAATTGAAGTAACATCGGTCGATTAAAAGATCCAACGGTTATATCCAACGGTCACATCTGACACATGACATCAGCTAATTTGGATTCGACCGATGATCATATAAAGGTGTGCATCGGAGGATCCGATGTTCACTGAAAAAGTCTGCCCACTTTTCCAACGGCTATCTCGTGTGGGCTGGCTATAAATACCCCTCCAACCGGCCATTTCGACAAGTCTTGATCTCAAGAGTCTCACTACACATTCTCAAGCATTCAAGACCAAGAGCTACCACTTCCACACTTCAAAACCTCTTGTACTCCAACTATAGGTTATATCTAGCTAGAGAGAAGCTTGTGTGCGTCCATTCTTGGTGATTGGAATCTCTAGGCTAGTGAGAGAGAGTGTCTTGGTGACTTCTCTCACCTTATAAATGTTGGAGGAAGAAGAGATCGCTCCGGAGCTTACCAAGGTGTGTGTGGAAGCCCGGAGGATCACCATTGTACAAGGCTTGAGCTCCACCTTGCCGGAGAAGGCGAACGGAGAAAGATAGTGGATTCCCTTGTCTTGGTGACTTGGGAGTGGCTATACCCTTTGGTGGGTGCCACAACGTGGACGTAGGTAGATTTTTGTGATCTTACCGAACCACGGGAAAAATCGCCGTGTCTCCGAGTCTCCGCGGGAGTTTGCATTTCTCTCCTCACCCCCTTACTATTACGCATTTACCATTCCGCACTTAACACTCCTGCTTGCGTAGTTAGTTCGCATAGAGAATTGGGCTTTAACCATTAAGTCTTAAAATTGCTCTAAAACTTTGAAAAGGCCCAATTCACCCCCCCTCTTGGGCGTTTCAATCCTTACAATTGGTATCAGAGCTTGGTTGCTCATTGGATCATTCTAGCTTCACCGCTAGAGAGCGAAAATGGCCAAGAATGGGGGTTCGGTTCCTACCTTCGAGGGCAAGAATTTTGCTTATTGGAAAGCACGCATGCGCGCTTACCTTGAGGCAATTGCTCCCGAAGTGTGGGAAGCGACCCATGCGGGGTTTGGAAATCTTGACTATGTTGGTGACCAACTAAAATGGGATGCTAAGGCTAGAAATGCCATATATGAATGCATTAGTCAAGATGTCTTTGCTAGGATTGCTAGTAAGGAAAAAGCGTGTGAAATTTGGGCATGTCTAATTGAAATACATGAGGGCTCATCTCGTGTTAAAGAACTCAAATATCACATGCTTAAATCAAAATATGATGAATTTAAGATGTTTCCTCATGAGAATGTTAACCAAATGTTTTCTCGTTTAAATGTACTCATTGAGGAAATTAACGCACTTGACATTGCTTCTCTTGGCAAGGGACTTATCAATCGCAAGATCCTCATGCTTCTACCCAAGCCCAAGTACAACATTATCAATTCAATGCTCCAAAAAGAGTCACTAGACAACATGGAAGTTTCGGAGCTCATTGGAGAAGTCCATGCTCATGAGATGAGCGTACTTGGAATGATGGAGGAGTCATCATCAAAAACCATTGCTCTCAAGGCTTCAACCAAGAAGGCAACTTCCAAGAAGAAGAAAGTGGTTGATCCTAGCTCAAGTGAAGAAGAGCAAGAAACAAGCGAAGATGATGATGATGAACTTGCTTTGATGATGAGGAAATTCTCACGCCTCAACTCCAAGATTGCAAAGAAGGGATACTCTTTTGATCCTAAAAAGAAAGCCTTCTTGCTAAGAAAAGATGAAAACAAGACGTGCTACAATTGTGGTGATCTAGGCCACATATCATATGATTGTCCAAGACCGGACAAAAGGAAGGAAAATGGGAAGCATCACAAGCTAGAAGAAAGTGATGATGAAGAGGAGGTTAAGCCCAAGCGCTCTTTTGGAAAGAAGAAATTTGACAAAGGCAAGAAAACCAAGCTCTTTCCAAAGAAGAGAAGAGGGCCTCAAAAGGTCTTCATGTGTGAAGCCAATGAGTGGATCACGAATGAAGAGTCAAGCGACGAAGATAGTGAAGATGAAGAAAATTTGGCGGGCCTCGCCATCGTCAACAAGGATGACTCACCTCTTCGTCCACCTCCTATGTGCCTAATGGCGAAAGGTAACTCAAAGGTATGTGAAGATTCTAGCGATGATGATGATGAGCTTTCACCCGATGAATTAGCATCTATGATTAATGAATATCATGCCATTATAAAAAGGGAAAAGGCCAAGGTTAAGGCTCTTGAGCTAGCTCGTGCTAAGCTTGAAAGTGCTAACCTCGATTTGCATGACAAGTATGTAACCATACTTAAAGAGCATGACACGCTTAAATCAAATGTCAAGCAAATCGAGGAGGAGAATGCTCAAATCAAGCTTAAGTATCATGAGCTAGACTTAGCTAACTTAGCACTCTTGGCAAAGCACAATGAGTTGGTTCAAGAACATGAAGTGCTTAACCTTGCTTATGAAGCTATTGAACTTAAATTAAAAAACACAAAGAAAGAAACCCTTGATGGCAAAATATCATCTAATTCACATGCCACTAATATTTTGGATAAGTCTTTGCCCTTGAAAGCAAGCCCTAGGGAGAAGGAGCTAATGGACGAAATTGAAAGTCTTCGCACTAGTGTGGCAAGACTCTCTAAGGGGGAGGACAAGCACAAAGAAATCCTCTACCAACAAGCTAAAGGCTTCCACAAGAGGGGACTTGGATCCTTCCCGGTGCCCAACAAAGGAAAGGTGCCCTCACCGGAGCTTAGGACAAGCTTTATCAAGGAAGTTGGTTCCTATTGCCAACATTGTGAGGTCACCGGACATCACACGAGGGAGTGTCCCCTCCCCAACCGTCCTTCTCCCAAATTTCCACCTAACTACAAATCTACTTTCAATGATTATCACTATCTATTGAGCAAAGTAGGTGGAAAGGTGAAGGCAAGGTTCATCGGCAAAGACATCAAGGGCATGAAGGGGAAGCTCCCCAAGCAACTTTGGGTCCCAAAATCACTTGTATCACACATACAAGGACCTAAGTTGGCTTGGGTTCCTAAACTCAAAAACTAACTTCATGTGTGTAGGTGAACTACAAAGCCGGAGGAAAGCATTGGGTACTCGATAGTGGGTGCACTCAACATATGACCGGCAATGATGGTATGTTCACCTCCATAGAAAACCCCGACAATCATGAACAAGTCACCTTTGGTGATAACTCAAAGGGGAAGGTAATTGGTTTGGGTAAAATTGCTATTTCTCATGATTTGTCTATCTCTAATGTGCTTTACGTTAAGTCTCTTAGTTTTAATTTACTTTCTATTGCACAATTATGTGATCTTGGACTAACGTGCACATTTGACAAGAATGGTGTTGTGGTGACTAGTGATTCAAGCAAAGAACTAATATTCAAAGGTTTTCGGCATGGACATCTTTACTTGGTGGACTTCTCCAACAAGGATGCTAGCTTGACCACTTGTCTTTTCACCAAGACAAGTTTGGGATGGCTATGGCATCGGCGCATTGCTCACATTGGGATGAGCAAGCTCAAGAAGTCATTCAAGCTTGGGATGGTGACCGGCGTGAAGGATGTCACATTCGAAAAGAACAAGCTTTGTAGCGCATGTCAAGCCGGGAAGCAAGTTGCCTCACACCATCCGATGAAAACAATGGTGTCAACCTCCAAGCCACTTGAACTACTTCACATGGACCTCTTCGGACCGTCCACATACCAAAGCCTTGGCGGTAACCTCTATTGTCTTGTCATTGTTGATGACTACTCTCGCTATGCTTGGACATTGTTTCTAGGTGACAAGGGTGAAACTCCGGAAATCTTTAAGACCTTCGCTAAACGAGCGCAAAGGGAATTTCAACTTCCTATCATCAAGGTCCGGAGTGACAACGGCACCGAGTTCAAGAACTACAACATTGGGGAGTGGTGTGATCGTGAAGGCGTGAAGCACGAGTTTTCGGCCACATACACCCCTCAACAAAATGGTGTCGTTGAAAGGAAGAACAAGACTCTCATCACCCTTGCAAGAGCAATGCTTGATGACTATGGCACGTCAGAGAAGTTTTGGGCCGAAGCAATCAACACGGCGTGCCATGCCGCAAATAGGGTCTATCTTCATCGACTACTTCAAAAGACCCCATATGAGCTCCTCATTGGGAGAAAGCTCAACATCTCCTACTTCCGAGTCTTCGGGTGCAAATGCTACATCTACCGCAAGAAAAGGCTCGGTAAGTTTGAAAGAAGGTGTGATGTTGGTATCTTTCTAGGTTATGCGTCAAACTCAAAAGCATATCGAGTATTCAACCAAACCTCCGGGTTAGTTGAAGAAAGTTGTGATGTTGAGTTTGATGAGACTAATGGCTCCCAAGAGGAGAGTTTTGGTCATGATGATATAGATGATGAGCCTCTACGAGAAGCTATGAAGAACATGACCATAGGAGACATCAAGCCCGAAGTTGAGGAGAGCCATGATCAAGGGGGAGCCTCAAGTTCCAACATCAACACCTCCATGGCGCCTCAAATTGATGAAGAAGAAGAGAAAAATGATCCATTGCCAATGCAAGATTCACATGCCACACAACACCAAGAAGAAGAAGAAGTCCAAGGTCAAGTCCAACCACAAGACGAGCAAGATGCCTCACCACCACCAAGTGCCTCACAACCTCTTATGAGGCATGGGCGCATCTCCAAGGTACATCCGATGGATCAAATCATCGGAAGTCCGTCACGGGGAGTAAGTACTCGTTCTCGCCATGTTGCTTCATTTTGTGAGCACTACTCTTTTGTTTCGTGTGTAGAACCCACAAATATTGAGGAAGCACTCCAAGATCCCAATTGGGTGATGGCTATGCAAGAAGAACTCAACAACTTCACCCGAAATGAAGTTTGGGTATTGGAGGAGCGACCTAAGAACAAGAACGTCATCGGAACAAAGTGGGTGTACCGCAACAAGCAAGACGAGAATGGCGTGGTGGTCCGCAACAAGGCAAGGCTTGTGGCCAAGGGTTTTTCACAAGTAGAAGGACTAGATTTTGGAGAGACCTTTGCCCCGGTCGCACGGTTAGAAGCTATTCGCATACTCCTTGCTTTTGCTTCACATCACAATATTATGCTTTATCAAATGGATGTGAAAAGTGCCTTCCTCAATGGCTATATTAACGAGCTTGTTTTCGTTGAGCAACCTCCCGGGTTTGAAGATCCGAGGAATCCTAACCATGTGTATAGGTTACACAAGGCGCTCTACGGGCTCAAGCAAGCTCCTAGGGCATGGTATGAACGTCTAAGGGATTTCCTAGTCATGCAAGGATTCAAGATCGGGAGGGTGGACACCACACTTTTCACCAAGGACATCAACGGGGATTTATTTCTTTGTCAAATTTACGTTGATGACATTATTTTTGGCTCAACTAACAAATCTCTTAGCCTTGAGTTTGGCACCATGATGTCTAGGGAGTTCGAGATGTCAATGATTGGAGAACTCAATTTCTTCCTAGGATTTCAAATCAAGCAACTTCAAGAGGGGACTTTCATCTACCAAGAGAAGTACACCAAGGACCTCTTGAAGAAGTTTGAAATGGAAGATTGTAGCTCAAGAAGTACTCCAATGGCGACAAATTGTCATCTCGACGCGGACATGGACGGTAAACCTATTGATCAATCTCATTACCGTTCCATGATTGGTTCATTGTTATATCTTACCACATCTAGGCCCGATATCATGTTTAGTGTGTGCTTGTGTGCTCGCTTTCAAGCGGCACCTAAAGAATCGCATCGTAAGGCGGTCTTTAGGATACTTAGGTATCTCAAGCATACCCCAAGTGTAGGTTTGTGGTACCCCAAGAACACTAGTTTCCATCTCTTGGGTTACTCGGATTCGGACTTTGCCGGATGCCGTGTGGATCGCAAGAGTACCTCCGGTGGGTGCCACTTACTTGGGCGTTCCCTAGTATCTTGGTCGAGCAAAAAGCAAAACTCCGTGGCTTTGTACACCGCGGAGGCAGAATATATAGCGGCCGGTGCATGTTGTGCCCAAATTCTATATATGAAGCAAACCCTTTTGGACTTTGGAATTAAGTTTGATTGTGTGCCTCTCCTTTGTGACAATGAAAGTGCGGTTAAGATAGCTAGAAACCCCGTTCAACACTCCCGCACTAAGCACATTGATATTCGCCATCACTTCTTGCGGGGCCATGAGGCTAAAGGAGACATCTCTTTGCAAGGTGTTAGGTCCGAAGAACAATTGGCGGATATCTTCACTAAACCACTTGATGAGAAAACTTTTTCTAGACTTAGAAGTGAATTAAATGTGCTAGATGCATCTAACGTCATGTAAGTTGCCATGTTCATGTAAGGTTGCATATCAAATAGGTCTTGTCTAACTCCCAAAGGATAGGGGCAAACTAGAAATAGTTTTCCCTGAGGAAGCCTTTGGCAGGTTTAAACTTGACAAGATAAGACTTACATTACGCCTTGCATGATTCCTGCCATATAGACTTGCACTCATTTAATATCTTGCATTATTTTGTTTGGCATTGCATACGGTAGATTATCACAAAGGGGAACCCACATCACGAGAAGGAGACTTGTTCAAAATGCAATATCTCAACTCATATGATGTGGATAGAGCAAAATTCTAAAGGTACATGCTTTTAAAGTGATAGAAGTTTTCCATACTCTAGCTCACAAAGCATGGGCCTTACATGTTCGTGGTTTCCCTCCTAACCTTGTGTGTTCTCTTTGCTTAAGGGCTTAGCCAATATGTGGCACTATATTTGAAGCCTTCTATTAGAGGTTAGGAGTTGCCCAAAAAGTCCTAGGACCCATCCTTATCTTTGTGTGTTTAAGTCCAAGGACACATATGGGCAGTCTTAGGTTTTCTGTAGTCATCGGATTATCCGATGATAGGGCCAGCAGATCATCGGATCAATTGGTGCTTCAGTTCAGTGCTCAGATCAAGTCAGATGTCACAAATCAACCGATGAGTTCATTTCAGAAGGCATCGGAGCATCCGATGTTCAGTTTTCCTGGTGCCCTGCAGAAATCGACCGATGATCGTCACCTCAACGTCGGATCATCCGGTGTTCAAAGAGAGTTTTTGGAACAACTCTCTGTTGAACTCGACCGATGCATCGTCCGATGATCATCGGTCCATCCGGTGTTTTATGCGCGGCTAGGGTTTGCCCGAACAGTTTAAAAAGGGGGGTCGGCCGCCGCTCGTTTTTTCTTTCCTTCTTCCCCGACGTCCGCCGCCGCCCGACGTCCTCGCCACCGTCCTCACGCGCCCCAGCCGCCGCCGCCTCCAGGCGCCGCCGCCGCCTCCAGGCGCCGCCGCCACCTTCAGGCGCTGCCGCCGCCACCACCTCTCCCCGCGCGCGCCGCATCCCAGCCGCCGCGCCGCCTCCCAGCCGCCGCGCCGCCTCCCAGCAGCCGCCGCCGCCACCTCTCCCACGCACACCACCTCCAGTCGCCGCCACCGCCTCCCAGGCACCGCCGCCACCGCCTCTCACGCGAGCGCCGCCACCGTTCCACCGCGCCGCCACAGTTCCCTCCTCCACCGCGTCTCCCTCGCCGAGCTTCGCCGTTCGCCGCTGAGATGGGTCGCGATCGTAGAGGAAAAGGGAAGGCTATTGAGGAGCCCGCCGCGAAGAAGCGCAAGATGTCCAAGGACGCGCGTCGTGCGGAGTTGGCCGCTCGCGCCGCCGAGGAGCGTGAGCGCGGCCATCGCGGTTCCTTACGGATCCGCGAGTCCCGGCAGAGGCAAGAGCTGCCTCCGATCCAGCCGGTGCCTCCCGAGGGCTCCGACGAGGAGGAGACCGAGGTGCCGCCTCTCATCCGCCGGCGCACCCCAAGGACTCGTGGAGGTGGACAGACTCCTACGGCGAGTCGGCGCCCCTCTGCAGCTGACCGCGCCGAGGACAGAGAGGCCGAAAGGGCCATCCACCTGATGGACACAGCAGTCCGAGTTGCCGAAGATGTCAGACTCACCGACTACAGGAAAATGAAGGCAAGGCAACTAAAGAAGCTCAGATGGTCAGCGCTGATTGAGGAGTGGTTCCCGCGGCCTAGGGACGCTCGAGTTGACTCCCGGTTCTGGACCCTGACACAGGCGTCCCTGTACGAGACTTACAGGCGTCGGGGTCACAAGCTATTCCAGCATAACAGCATTGACTGGGATCAGCTTGCAGTGGCAGCAGGACACGGGATCAGGCCCCTTTTTGAGAGATACAGAGGACTGGTGGACTTGCTCTCACACCCGAGGAGTGCTTACGTCGAGGAGTGGGTCAGGGTGTTCTACGCGACACTCTACGTCTCTGAGGGCCGTCGCTCGATTCACTTCATGTTCATGGGGCGGATCCACGACGTACCTCGAGACCTGTTGGGCAGACTGCTTGGTGTGGAGCTCTCCACTACGTGCCTGCACCAGATAGTCTACAGAGACGCAAACCCGCCGAGGAGGCCACTGACTGGAGAAGTAGCACCGCCCTTCAAGGAGATCAGAGGTCTGTTCACTCAGCCGTTCACACCTGACCAGCCGAGGGTGCCAGCGCTTCTCACCCCAGCAGCTCGGACAGTTCACCACGTCCTCAGGCGCACTCTACTGCCGAGGTCTGGCTACTTGGAGGGGTTCACGAGCCTTCAGCAGACCATCCTGTTCTATGTGATGAACGGGATGGAGTTCGACATCGTAGATATTCTGATCTGCGAGATGGAGGACGTGATCACCGACGGAGTTGGGATGCTTCGACAGCTGGTCTTTGGTCACTGGATCTGTCACCTTCTTCACCAGCTGGTTCCAGAGGACACTCCAGGAGTCTCTCAGCTGACGGAGATGCACGTGACCCGGTTCAGCCACTACCGAGTCCCCACTCCGGGAGACCGCCGCCTTGGCCGTCCCGTCGAGCGTGAGGTTCGAGCCAGACTGTTCGAGGAGGACTGGGCAGAGCTGACTCAGGAGGACGCAGAGCTGGCACAGGCAGAGGCTCAGGGAGGAGACCTACAACACGTGTGGTCGGACAGCGACACCAGCGACAGTGTCGAGGAGTACTTCCCTCCTGCTCCTCCCTCACCGAGGCAGCACGACGCAGAGGCGGGAGGCTCAGCAGCTCCACCACCTACACCTCCTCCAGTGTCAGAGGCTCAGGTGACTCAGCCATCAGAACTCACTGCCATACTTCAGCGGATGGCTCAGCAGCAGGAGCAGCAGGCAGCTCGACAGGAGCAGCTTCAGAGGCAGCAGCAGGAGATGCAGCTGGAGATCGCCCGTCAGAGCCGAGAGGACACCGACAGGTTCACCAACCTCGTCGACCAGATGACGCGACACACTCTGGACCAGCAGCAGCAGACTCAGCAGATGTTGATGGGCATCCTGGGGTTGGTCACCAACCTCTACCAGCAGACTGGAGTCGCTCTTCCACCTCAGCACTTGGGACTCAGTCAGGCTCCAGGTGCACCCCCACTGGCACCAGGTCCAGTACTGCCGCCGACGTCGCTCCAGTCCTCACCTCTTCCGGCAGTACCCTCTCCACCGGCGCCAGCAGTCTCAGCGGATCCCCCAGCAGCTCCAGCTCTAGCTCCAGCCCCCACACCAGCTCCAGCTCCAGCTCCCCCCGCTCCAGCTCCAGCGCCAGCGGCCTCCACCTCCAGCAGCTCCGACGACAGCACCGTCGACGCCGACCGCTTCACCATCGCCAGGAGCGCGCCCGAGTCGTAGGCACTCGACTTCCCTTTTTGGTGTCTTGATGCCAAAGGGGGAGAAGAGTTAGAGTCAGGGGGAGGTTAGCTCAGTTATAGGGGGAGTACTTGGTTCTAGGGGGAGTGTCTATCCCTGTGCTACTTATTTTTATCTTTGACCTGTGCTGCTTATTTTTATCTTTGAGATTGCCTGTTACTATTATGTGACTTTGTACTCTTACGCCTTATTGTTTATTATGTGAGCCTTCGAGTCA
This sequence comes from Neostapfia colusana, assembly GCA_030760725.1. Lineage (NCBI taxonomy): Eukaryota > Viridiplantae > Streptophyta > Magnoliopsida > Poales > Poaceae > Neostapfia > Neostapfia colusana. The sequence continues at coordinate 63,811,874 of JASWHV010000015.1, forward strand.
CTTGTGTTGCAATTTGTGTTACATTTCCTTTTTGAGCATTGCGCCTTAATTCCATCAATTCTATGCTCTACTCGTTGTGTTGTCATCAATCACCAAAAAGGGGGAGATTGAAAGCATCTAGGCCCCCGTGAGGTATGGTTTCGGTGATTAATGACAACCGTTCGTTATTACTAATGAGTTTGTGGATGCGAGGTTTCACGTATATCACATCAAACGTTAATGAACTATCTATTCACACCATCTACTGCTCATTGGATACAAATGGAGACCCCTCAACGATCTATTCTAAGGGGTTATTCGATACTCATAAAGACTAAATAAAGAACTCATACAACGACTCTATTCTATCAAAATTGGCAACACAAGAAGCTTACACTTCATCATAATATCATTTCAAACAAGTGTCAAAGAGGTCACTCAAGAAGATTCCAAAAGATCAACTCAAAACAACTCGAAGCAAACAAGTTGCACTCACCGGATCATCCGATGTCTTGCAAAATGACTACATCGGTCAAGTTTGAGTTGGCAGAAGAAGACCTCAGAGCCCAGTACACACCGGATCATCCGATGTGAAGGAAGTGGCACATCGGTTGATTTCACCCGAAGGATGATATCTGAGTTATTCTGAAGAAGTACACACCGGATCATCCGATGATGAAGTAAGTGTACATCGGTCAAATTCAACAGAGACAATATTTCTGACCCAATTCTGAAGATCAACTCACCGGATCAACCGATGATAAATTGAAGTAACATCGGTCGATTAAAAGATCCAACGGTTATATCCAACGGTCACATCTGACACATGACATCAGCTAATTTGGATTCGACCGATGATCATATAAAGGTGTGCATCGGAGGATCTGATGTTCACTGAAAAAGTCTGCTCACTTTTTCAACGGCTATCTCGTGTGGGCTGGCTATAAATACCCCTCCAACCGGCCATTTCGACAAGTCTTGATCTCAAGAGCCTCACTACACATTCTCAAGCATTCAAGACCAAGAGCTACCACTTCCACACTTCAAAACCTCTTGTACTCCAACTATAGGTTATATCTAGCTAGAGAGAAGCTTGTGTGCGTCCATTCTTGGTGATTGGAATCTCTAGGCTAGTGATAGAGAGTGTATTGGTGACTTCTCTCACCTTGTAAACGTTGGAGGAAGAAGAGATCGCTCCGGAGCATACCAAGGTGTGTGTGGAAGCCCGGAGGATCACCATTGTACAAGGCTTGAGCTCCACCTTGTCGGAGAAGGCGAACGGAGAAAGATAGTGGATTCCCTTGTCTTGGTGACTTGGGAGTGGCTATACCCTTTGGTGGGTGCCACAACGTGGACGTAGGTAGATTTTGTGATCTTACCGAACCACGGGAAAAATCGCCGTGTCTCCGAGTCTCCGCGGGAGTTTGCATTTCTCTCCTCACCCCCTTACTATTACGCATTTACCATTCCACACTTAACACTCCTGCTTGTGTAGTTAGTTCGCATAGGGAATTGGGCCTTAACCATTAAGTCTTAAAATTGCTCTAAAACTTTGAAAAAGCCCAATTCACCCCCCCTCTTGGGCGTTTCGATCCTTACAATATGCAGTGCAGCAGAGGACAAGTCTCGAGGAGGAAGAAGATTTTCTTCTCGTGTCTATTCCTCAAGAGAAGGAATGACCTTCTTATATAGGAGTCAAGAATTGAGGGAGAATGAATACCATCAAGCCGAGTTAAGACGTTTATCAATTAAGTAATTATGATTCAGCCATTAACGCATCCGTTACTAGTCGTTATTTAGTCTGTTATGACTCAACTATTAACTCATCCGTTATTAGTCATTATTCGGTCCATTATGACAGCCATTAACGTGTTCGTTACTAGTCATAGTTTGGCTGAATTGATCTTCAAAAAACATCAAGACATGGCATCACACTAGCGCGACACTATGTGATATGGTTTGACATAACACACGCGTGTGTGGCACAATATTTACCCTCTCACACCTTCACAATAGATAGATAATATTCTAATATATAAATTGTTTTAATCGTCTCTTCATAAAATATACTCCTAGTATTTCACATATGCCTTGGAATTGACTTGACTAAATTATTTAAATAAATGGGTATTAGATCCAAATATCTAACAATCTCCACCAAATTTCAAGACATAAGAAATACTCTCAGTTCCACTACTGTTTGATATATCAGTGTTTCGATAGAGACTATTAAATTGAACATCCATCTAGAATAGAGATTACACTCATTCACAACCTAACAATAGACTATGCCTTGAATTGGCAGTTTTGTGCCAACAAGTTTCATCAAAGTCTTTGTTGATACTGGACTGCCAGAAATATTCCCTCGGTTTGGAGCATATAAGTCATTGTCGAAGTGTTCCGTCGACACTTCCCCCGGGCCTGCTTCAGAGCAGCCCGCGGAGGTTCTTTTTCGCAGGGGATAGTTCTCTCGGAAGGTCACGCATTGGATGAAGGAGGATTGACACAAGGATTTTTACGTGGTTCAGGCCGCCGGAGCGTAAAACCCTACGTCCACGGGAGCTGTGTTGCTCTGTTTATTGCTTGCTCGTGTGAGAGCTGGGTTGCTAGAATGTCTAACTCGCAAGGTGGCGAACCCCTTGCAACATTGCCTACCCGAGCCTTTTATAGTTCAAGACTCGGGTGGCTTACAAGGTGGGCCCCGGAGCCTGACAGGTGGCCTCGGGGTGATTTCCTGCCATCTACCATATCTTGCAGCGAATGCTGGTAGCTTTCTCTGGCAGTATCTTCTAAGTCTTCGTCCTGCCGTCTGCCCGTGCCGCAAGCTAGGCGTAGCGGTTGACGATGGCAGGGATGGCAGGGCATGTCTTGTCGCTGTGTTTATTGGTCCACAGCCTCTAGCATGGCGCGCATGTGTTAACTGTGACGCGACTGGCCACAGCGCCACCTGACAGGAGCGTGCGCCGCTTCTCCGCGTCTTGGGAAGGCGCGGGTCTTGAATGTCTTGTACGGACAAGGCATGGTGTGCCTTTACTCCTGCTGCCTACCGAGCGTGGGTGGGCAGCGCGGCTCTGCTGGCCACGTGGCGGGCCCAGAGCTCACCTCTGTGGAGAGCGGAGGCTCCGGCCCCGCTGGACACGTGGCGCCTTCGGAGCTCACCCCCGCGGAGGGGGCGAGGTCCAGCTCTGCCGGCCACTTGGCGGGCCCGGAGCTCTCCTCTGAGCAGAGGGGAGACCCCGGCCCCGCTGGACACATGGCGCCTTCGGAGCTCACCCCTGCGGAGGGGGCCAGGTCCGGCTCTTCTGGCCACGTGGTGGGCCCGGGGTTCACCTCTGAGGAGAGGGGAGGCCCCGGCCCCGCTGGACACATGGCGCCTTCGGAGCTCACCCCTGCGGAGAGGACGAGGTCTGGCTCTGTCGTACACGTGGCAGGCCTGGAGCTCACCTCTGAAGAGAGGGGAGGCCCCGGCCCCGCTAGACACATGGCGCCTTCGGAGCTCACCCCCGCGGAGGGGGTGAAGTCAGCTCTACCGGCCACGTGGCGGGCCCGGAGCTCACCCCTATGGAGAGGAGGGGCCTCGGCTCCGTAGGACACATGGCGCCTTCGGAGCTCACCCCTGCGGAGGGGGCGAGATCCGGCTCCGCTGGCCATGTGGCGGGCCCAGAGCTCACCTCTAAGGAGAGGAGAGGCCCCGCCCCCGCTGGACACGTGGCGCATCGGAGCTCACCCCCGCGGAGGGGGCGAGGCCCGGCTCTGCCGGCCACGTGGCGGGCCCGGAGCTCACCTCTGAGGAGAGGAGAGACTCGGCCCCGCTGGACACGTGGCGCCTTCGGAGCTCACCCCCGCGGAGGGGGCGAGGTCCGGCTCTGCCGGCCACGTTGCGGGCCCGGAGCTCACCTCTGAGGAGAGGAGAGGCCCCGGCCCCGCTGGACACATGGCGCCTTCGGAGCTCACCCCTGCGGAGGGGGCGAGGTCCTTAGGCGGTTTTCTCCTGTGCGTGGGGGTACCCGGTATTGAGAATACCGACAGTGGCCCCCGAGCCCACCTCGGGGGAGATAACGATCCCGGGGTGGGTCCTTCACCTTTTCTACCCCGCGCACTTTCTTGGAAACTCCTTTGGACCGTTGCAAGGGCAACGGAGGCTCGTGGGGACGTGACTCCCGCTTTGAAAGTTGCTTTTACTGCGGCGGTTCCCGAGGCTGCCATTACTGCTCGTCCCAGCGCCTTGTTAGGAACCGCTGGGTTGTCCGCTTGAGGGATTGACTTCTCGGTCCACCACTTCTGCAGGACGGCTTGGGCCCTCTTGTCATTGGCGCTGGGGATTGGACTGGGCCGTCTGCCTCGAGCGGCACATACGAAACATTTTGTATTGCCTCTGGGAGGTTTAAAGGGAGCCCCTTCCGCATCATGGGCTTCCCTTCGCACATCTCCCTACGCCTGAGCCTTCTGGATTCTTCCGTGTGCCCAAGCCTTCTCTGTCTTCCAAGCTCCTGCTCTTTCGCCTCCGATGGCTTCCAGCTTGCCCTCGCCGTGCATCGCCCAGACGAAGGACCTTGGGCTGGTGCGCAGGCTCCTGGGATGGCACTCGAAAGAGCAGAGGCTTTGTCTTCGGAGGGGATCTCTTCCCCTGCGTCTGGAGAGAGGGGAGACAATCCTCTTCGTCGCCTACGCCTTGGCTGGGTTTGTCCCACCGATTTCTTCCTTCTTCATGACTTTGCTAGAGACTTACGGTCTTCAGCTTCACCACCTCTCCCCGAACTCCTTCACTTTGGTTGTTGTCTTTGTGCACTTCTGCGAGATGTTCGTGGGGTTGCGCGCTTCAGTGACGCTCTTTCATCACTTCTTCTTGCTGCGGACGACTAGGCATGGCTCGAAGAACCAGCTGGGAGCGTACTACTTACAGCACTGCTGCAAGGATCCGAAGGTCTGCAAGTACCTTCTGCCCTTCAGCGCTGCGAGATGGGAAGGCTGTAGGGATGACTGGGTGCTCGTGAAGACTGATGAGCACAATCGCCTCCAGTTGCTGACCGAGGCTCCATCCACCGGGCGCCGCTTCTAGGAGGAGTGCTCGGAGCTGGAGCCGGAGTACGCGCCAGTCCATGAGCGGATCCAGTTCCTGGCGGAGCAGGGGCTGACATCCCTGATGGTGCTGGCGGACTTCCTGTCGCGCCGCCTTGCATTGCTGCAGCAGCGCAATCGCCCGGCGTGGTACTACACCGGCATGCATGACTTCACCAGGCTGGAGACGGGCTTAGGCTCTGACCTGTCTGTCAAAATGCTGAGGGAGATGGTGATGAGGGTAAGCAGTGACTTCCTCGATGACCGTTCCCTAACAGTTCCAGTTTCTTGCCTCCCCCTCTTCATGGAGTTGATGCGGAGGTCGAAGCTGCTGCGGGAGCCGCCGACCTTGGACGATATCGGCATCGCCGTGTGCCAGATTGGTGATGCTTCTCGGGGAATCTCGATCATCGAGGTTGACCGCTCCAGAGTGCAGCGCGAGGCGTCGGCCGATGCCCAACCCGCGCCGAGGGGCGACAGAGCTCGGACTGTCAACAAGGGGAAGGGCAAGGCGCCGGCCTCTAGTTCGCCGAAGAGGAAGCGCTCCCGGTCTCCGCCGAGGGCGTCGTTCGCGCCGAGTCAGGGGACTGAAGTGCCCCCACGCTCTTCATCAGGAGGCATCGGCTCATCAGGCGGCGACCCAAAGAGGCATCGGGTCTTCCGTGCTGACGGAACTCCCCTTTTACAGCGGCGGTCGGAGGAGCCCCGGGCGTCCCACACTCCTTCCACAGGTGGCGCTCCGAGGAGGGACCCCGGTGCTGCGGTGTCTGGGGCTGAGCCAGGGGCTCAGGTGCCCCAATCGTCGAGTGTCCCTGCTGCAGGCTCGGCAAGCGGCGGTGCCGGAGGGAGCGCAGCCGGGACTCAGCCGAGGGCGCAGGCGCCCCGGCCTTCAGGTGCTTCAGGGGCTGGCACGGCGAGCGGCGCCAGAGGTGCTGCCGGCGGGAGCTCCGCTGCTCCATCTCCCAGAGGGGCTCCGGGTGCACCCCCTGTTCCGCCAGTCCGGGTGCCTCCGGCGCAGGCCCCGGCAGCGACAGCACGCTCCGGCGGCCCATCCCCGTCTCGGAAGCCAGGGCTTCATGCCCGCTGGAATGTATGGGTCCCTCGGTAAGTTGTACCTTCCGGGACTAAGTACTTGCGTACTCTAGCTCTTCTTCTGTTCTTGTCTTGAGGATTCCCTGTGCTTGTAGGGACTCGTCGGCTGTCGGGGACGCGTCTGTTCCCCAGCCCACTTCGGATGGTAGGGGTCTAGTGCCGCTGCGTGCAGATGCCACGGCAGCTTCACCGGCCCCCGTGTAGGTCCAGGCGTCTTCCCCTCCTATCCTGGCAGGACCGGCTCCTTTGACAACGGCGGCGCATGCTCCTCCTCCTTCGCCAGCTCGGGAGCTGGCTGTTGGTGAAGACTCATCGGAACAGGCCGGCGGCGACCAGCCTTCGGGTGCTGGTGCAGGAGGAGCTGATGCGGGTCCTCAGGTGGGCGATGAGCAGGGGCACATCGGGACCTGCCCTGCCTTAGCGCCGTCTTCTCCTGACCGGCGCATCGTCGTGGCTCCCCCGGAGGTTGCGGTGTCGGCGTCTCCTCCGTTGGATGACGACACCATGGAGGAGGTTCACGGCTCAGCTTCGGCTTCCGCTGCTCCACTGTCCCTGTCGGACGCCATGGAGCTGGCTCAGTCCAGCGTCCGGCAGGTTCAGGCTGCGCTCGAGCGCGAGCGGGAGATCTTGGCGGATGAGAGGGACCGCCTCCGCGACTGGGGGCGGCTCTTGAAGCTGCGGACCCGAGAAGTCGAGGAGGAGTTCGACGCTAAGAGGGTGAGGCTCGACGCTGAGGAGGAGATCCTCGATGTGCAGAAGAAAGCCGTCGACCGCCTGGACACCGAGACCCGGAGGATCATGCAGGAGGCCCGCGAGGCCTATGACGGTGTCCAGGCCCGCTCCGTCGCCAACGAGGAGATGCGGTTGCGTCTGGCGTGGCATGAGTGTGCCATCACAGAGCGGGAGCGCGCCGTGGCGGTCAAGGAGAAGGAGGTCGCCGAGCAGCTGGAGACAGGAGAAGGCGACTTGAAGGCTAGGGCCGGAGAGCTGGAACTCCGGGAGGCATCCTTGGCCGAAAGGGAAGCGCAGGTCGCCCAGGACCGCCAGACGGTGTTGAACCGAGAGCTTGCTGCCGACTTCCGGGCGTCGGAGTTGGAGGAGCTCAACCGGGACCTCCAGCTCCGGGAGAATGACCTGGTATCCAAGGAGAGGAGGTTCGCCGAGGAAGGACCTGGCGCCCTGCTGGCGGCTCACCTGAAGGTGGAGCAGCTCCGGGCTTCGCGGACCGTTGAGCCTGAGGAGTCTAGGACTTTGTTGGCCAGGCGGAGTCTGCTCCGGTGACTCTCGGCTTCAGCCCAATGAGGACAGGGGCTCCGGCGCAAGAGGTGACCCAGGCGCTCCCGGTGCTCGAGTCTATCAGCGCCAAGTTGGAGAGGCTGGAAGCCGTGATCGCTGATGAGCTTGAGGTCGAGGGGAGGAGCTTGGCGAAGGAGGTTGTCGCGCACGTGCTGACGTGCTTCCGGAGCTGGGACTCCTCCATCTCTCTGGAGCCGGTGGTGTAGGGCCCCGTCGCTGAGCGGGAGGAGGTCGCCAGGGCCGGAGTTGGAGACGTCGCCACCCTCGTGACGTCTCGATTCTAGCGGGAGTCCGGGGACTCCTAGATGTTTGCCCTTGTAGATGGAGGGCTTTTGTATTTTGTCTTCTGTCTGTAGACCAGCTCGTGGAGCCTTCAATGAATAGACTTGTTGTCTTGTGTGCCTGTGCTTCTTGCATTCTTTTTTTGGCTTGTCCTGCCCGAGCCCTTAGCTCTGTAGGGCCTCCTTTGGGCCCTTGTTCACATAAGGACCCAAGGGGTCTTGAGCTGGAGTCTGGAGCTCCAGTCTTGAGAAGCCTTGGGACTTCAGTACCACCGGGTGCTCTGGCCTTCCCTTGTGCAGTCCCCGTAGTGGCCCCCTGGTAGGTGTGGCCAATGCATTGGGCACACCTACCACATTCCTGCGGGGGAGCTAAGGCCAGGGGCACCATGACCGTTCGGAGCACGCCGGTATTGGAGCTCAGGCGCCGGAGGTCTGGGAGGCCTCTCGGGAGGTCCTGCACACAAGTAGGGAAACAGTAATTCTGCTCGGAGGCTCTCCCTTCCCTGTCTCTTAGTATTATTTGGCTTACAGTCCTGGGCCGGTATACGGGGCTTGGGCAATTTAGTGCACCTGGCTCCGGAGGTCCGGCTCCCTCCTTGGTCAGGGTGCAACCGTTCGGCCCCTAGGACTAGACTGTAGCGCTGGGGAGGCAGAGTGTGCACGCTTTGGGTATGGAACCAGGCAAAGTAGGCTACACACCCTCGACCTCTTGGGAGGCAGAGTGCACACGCTTTGGGTACGGAACCAGGCAAAGCAGGCTGCACACCCTGGACCCCCGTGGTCTGGCATAGGTTTTTTTCCTGGAGGAGACCAACTAGCGTCACAGCACCCAACAAGGGGAGGTCCGAGAGGCCCCCTGGCCTTTGGCAGGTACCTCAAGCACGACCGCCTTCGGCAGGATGGCAAATGTCGACTAGGTGTGAGAGTGGGAAAGGAGCGCCGAGTATATGATGAGCGTATACTGTCTTTGAGCATGGGGAGGTGATCATAAAAATTAATGCGTAATTTAAATGAACACATAAGAGAGTGTGGTAGGACAGGGTTCTTTTCATTCATATACATCCATAGGAGGAAAATAGGTTGTACATGGAGGCAACGACCCACCCCATTGTGAAGGGGGGCAGGGCCTACGCGCTTAGGGTATGGAACCAGGTTAAGTTGGACGTAGTCCTGGACCATCCCCTGGGGCTTAATTGCTCCGAGCGCTGCTCCTAGGCTTTATGGGATCTATTACAGAAAGAAGAAAAAACCTTTCCTACCATTGCTCTAAGGATAGAACTTACGGAGGTGCTCTATGTTCCAAGGGTTTGGGAGCGGGTCCCCGTCCTCGGTGGCAAGGCGCACGCACCGAGGGCGGCAAACTTTCGTGATTCGGAAGGGACCTTCCCATCTGGGGGAGTGTTTGTTGGTCCCTTCTCGAGAAAGTATGTGTCGCAGCACGAGGTCGCCTTCCTTGAGCTCCCGAGCTTGCACGGACCTCTTGTGGTAGCGCCGGAGCGCATGCTGGTACCATGCGTTATGGAGCGTTGCTTGCCATCTTGCCTCGTTGACGAGGTCGATGTCCTCACGCCGGAGCTGGTCCTGCGCGGCTTCGTCGTAAGCTCGGACACGGGGGGGACCCCTTGGTGACCTCCGGGGGAAGCACGGTTTTGGCCCCGTAGACCATGAAGAAGGGTGTTTCCTCTGTGGCCCGGCTATGGGATGTCCGGCTAGCCCACAATGTGCACGGAAGCTCGTCCACCCACTTGGCACCATGCTTCTCCAAGCTGGCATAGGTGTGAGTCTTGAGGCCCTGAAGGATCTCGGTGTTGGCCCTCTCGACTTGCCCATTGCTCTTTGGATGAGCAACGGAGGCATAGGACACCTAGATGCCAAGGCCTACGCAGTACTCTTGGAACGCTGCACTGGTGAACTGGATCCCGTTGTCGGTGATGATCTTTTTCGGGACCGCGAACCTGTAGACGATTGACTTGATGAACTTGACTGCGGATTGCTTGTTGATGGTGATGACTGGTGCAGCTTCCGGCCACTTGATGAACTTGTCGATGGCGATGTAGAGGTACTGGTATCCCCCGACGGCTCTGGGGAAAGGTCCCAGGATGTCCAACCCCCGTACCACGAACGACCACGAGTCTGGGATCTTCTACAGCGTCTGCGATGGTGTGTGGATCTGCTTGGCATGGAACTAGCACGCCTTGCATCTCTTGACCAACTTGACGGCGTCCAGGAGAGCTGTCGGCCAGTAGAAGCCATGCCGGAAGGCTTTACCGACCAGCGTGGGGGAGGATGCGTGGTTCCCGCACTAGCCTCCGTTGATCTCTACAAGCAGGTCGCAGCCTTCCTCCTAGGTTATGCACCACAATAGGATGCCGTTAGCACCACGCCGGTAGAGATCCCCTTCTACCAGCGTGTACCTCTTAGCCATCCGCACAATCCGTTCAGCGGATGCATGTTCATCAGGAAGGATGTTGTCTTTCAAGTAGTCCCAGATCTCCGTGATCCATGCATTGGGGCTGACATGATCTTCTGGATCTTGGGCGCTGGGTAGCACAAAGTCCCCAGTGGCGCATACGATCCTTGGCGGGCACCATGGTTGCAGGGCCGCCGGGACCGCCATCTTCGAGGTGCTGGACTCGCCCCCTCGCCCGGTTCGGCAGATCGGGCTGTGGGTCGCGGCAACGTCCTTTCAAAGGCTCCTTCGGGCACCTGGGCTCCATTCGATGCCTTCGTTTACAGGTCGTCAGCGACGGTGTTGTCGGCGCGCGGTACATGGCACGGGTACAAGGCTTCAAAGTCCTTCTCCAGCATCTGCACGTGGAGTAGATAGGCAGCTAATTGTGGGTCGTTGCAGGAGCATTCACCCTTGACCTGCTTGATGATTAGCTGGGAGTCACCCTTGACCAACAACTGGCGGACGCCGAGAGATAGTGCCATCTTCAGGCCGAAAATGAGAGCTTCATACTCGGCCATGTTGTTGGTTGCCTTGAAGTTGAGGCGCACCATGTACTCGAACTGCTCCCCCGTTGGCATGAGGAGCAGCACGCCGGCTCCGGACCCCTTCTTCCGCGAGGAGCCGTCGAAGTAGAGCGTCCAGTGGGGCTCGGTGAAGACCGGTGCTCGGGGCTCCAGCGCTCCACTTTTAGGGCCCCCTGGGTTGGTTGGTGATGGCGTCCATTCGGCCACAAAGTCAACCAGTGCTTGGCTCTTGACCGCATGACGTGGTAGGAAGTCCAGCTCGAACTCCGCCAGCTCCGCTGCCCACTTGGTGACGTTGCCAGTCGCGTTGGGGCTGTGGAGGATGGTCTTCAGCGGGTAGGAGGTGACCACTGAGATCCGGTGGGCTTGGAATTAGTGCCGAAGCTTCCTGGACGCCACGAGCACTGCATACAACAGCTTATGTACCTCCAGGTACCTAGTATTGGCGTCGTGGAGGACTTCACTGACGTAGTATACGAGCCTATAGATGGTCCGGACCCTCCCTGGGGAACCCGGAACATCTTCCTCCATTGGCACCAGACCCTAGGACCTCCTGTCCTCTGGGTTCGGGGCCACCTCCGGGGGCTGGGACCCGAAGACTTCTCTACCATCTTGGACCTCCGGGAGGTCGTCTTGGACCTTTGGGAGGTCGTCTGTGGCCTCTGGGAACTGGGCCTCAGAGATCTCCTGGCTGTCGGGGGCCCCCCATGGGGTCCAGGCAGCCTTGGTGCTTGTCTTCTGCTGCAGGAGCAGGTTGTAGTGGTGAGGGGTCTGGCCACTCTGCGACTAGGACCATACTCACCACCACTGTCGTCACCGCGATGTAGAGCAGTAGATGCTCACCGGGCTCAGGGGCTACCATGATGGGCAGCGTCGTCAGGTGCTGCTTCAACTCCTGGGATGCTTCTTCTGCTTCTTCGGTCCAAACAAATGGACCGGCTTTGCGCAGGACTTGAAGAAGGGAAGAGCCCGCTCAGCTAGCCTAGGTATGAACCGGCTGAGCGTAGCTAGACATCCCGTGAGCCTCTAGACATCCTTGATGCGAGCCGGGGGCCGCATCAGCTCGCTGGCCTTGACCTTCACTGGGTTGGCCTCGATCCCTCAGTGTGAGACCAGGAATCCAAGGAGCTTTCCAGAGGAGACACCGAACACACATTTGTCCAGGTTTAGCTTTGCGCGCATGGAGCGCAGTTTGTCAAAGACTAGAGCTATGTTATCTAACAAGGATGCACTCTGTCTGACTTTGACAACGATGTCATTGACATATACCTCTACTAGGTCTCAGATTAGCTCTCCAAATGTTTTATGCATAGCGCGTACAAAAGTAGGGAGAGCATTTTTCAGACCATAAGGCATGGAGACATAACAATACAGGCCATCTACTGTTATAAAAGTAGTGTGTTCTTCATCTTCTCTAAACATTGGTATTTGGTGGAAGCCTGAGTAGGCGTCTAGGAAGCACAACATATCACAGCCTGATGTAGAGTCTACAATTTGATCTCTTCTAGGGAGAGGAAATGGATCTTTGGAGCATGCCTTATTGAGACTAGTGTAGTCGATGCACATCCGGAGCTTCCCGCCGGCCTTCGTGACGACAACAGGGTTCACCAATCACAGGGGGTGGTGAACCTCCCGTATGAAGCCAGCATCGAGCAACTTCTTAATCTCTTCATGGATGAAGTTCTACCGCTCGATGGACGGCTTTGGGGGCTTCTACTGGATCGGACGAGCATCGGGGAAGATCTTCAGATGGTGCTCGATCACCTCCCTAGGGATCCCGGGCATCTGTGATGGTTGCCATGCAAACACGTTAACGTTGTCCCGGAGGAAGGTGATGAGCGCGCCTTCCTATTTGTTGTCCAGGCTCCCGGCAATCCGGGTGGTCTGGGCAGCTTTGGCGCCGACTTGGACGACCTTCAGGGGGATGTCGCCTTCGTCGAGGGGTTGCACTCGGGGTGCGGAGGTCAAGGCACGGTGGCATGCACTTGGGTGGAGTTGGCCCGGTTCTGCACCGCCAAGGGCAGGTGCTCGGGTTGCCGCAAGTGCTTGGAGCTTCTCCAAGGTTGACACAGCGGCAGTGCAGTCTCCACGAATCCTGAGGACGCCGGTGGGTGTAGGCATCTTCTGGATGAGGTAGCCGTAGTGGGCTACCGCTATAAACCGGTACAGGGTCGGCCTGCCAATGATGGTGTTGAAGGGGTGGTCGACCTCCGCCACGTCGAATAGAATGTATTCTGTCCGGTAGTTGTCCGGAGCTCCGAAGGTCACCGGAAGGCTGATGTTCCTGTACGGGACGACATGTCCCGGCCCTACCCCTAAGAACGGCCTCGACGGGGTGAGCTTGGCCATGGGAATCTGCAGCTTCTGCAAAGCTGCACGGGTGATGAGGTTGAGGACGGCCCCGCCATCCACCAGCACGTGGTACATCTTCACGTTGGCGATGGTGGGAGCTACCAAGAGAGGTAGCTGTCCAGCCACAGCCATGTTCTTGGGGCAGTCGGAGGCGTCGAAGCTGATGGGGGTCCCTACCCACTTGAGGTGCGGTGCTTTGCTTGGGGTAGGAGCCACCGACGCCACTGATCGGCGTAGGGTCTTGACTGCATTCCGGGACGAGGGGTCCGAGGACCCTCCATAGATGACGTGGAGCGCCTTTCGGTGCTCTTCTTCACTGGAGCTGGATTTCCCACGGTTGCGGACCGTCTTCACAGCGTGCTGGGGCTCCTGGTACCCCATCAATTGGTCGCCGTTGTCCCGGGGGTCGACCTTCTGCTTGCCCTCCCTCTAGCGGAAGGGAGCACCATCAGTGTGCGGCTACTTCCCCTCGTGGAAGCGCTCCACGAGCTTCTTGATCTCCCGGCACTCACCAGCAGTGTGGCTCGTGGTGTTGTGTACCAGGCATGGCTCACCACGGTTGCCGCCGTCGGGTGACTGCCGTGGTCTCTTGTCGGGGCGTGGCCTTCGAGCTCCGTCGGGTGCTGCGGTTGCAACAACAGGAGCTCCGGCCAGCAGCTTGATCTTGCTACAGCCTTTCTTCTTGATCTTCTTGCTGCTCCACTGGGGGCAGCGCTAGCTCCGGGCTGCCGTCCTGCTTCGGAAGCTGGCTGTGAGTGCCATTTGCGCCATTCTGCTGCTCTGGCGCATTTTTCCGCCAGGCTGAAGAGCTCCGAGACATCACGCACCTCCCTGGTGGCCAACTTCTCGAGCGTCTTCTCATCCCTAACACCCTGTCAGAATGCCACCACAACTGATGCATTCTGGATGTGGGGGATGGTGTTTCGCACCTGGGAGAATCGCTGGATGAAGGAGCGCAGTGATTCCCCCGGTTGCTGTCGGATGGCGTGGAGGTCGAGCTCCGTGCCGGGACGCGTGTAGGAGCTGCCGAAGTTCGTCTTGAACTGTCGGCATAGCTCTCTCCAGGAGGTTATGGAATCCTGGGGCATGTTCATGAGCCATGACTGGGCCGGGCCGGTCAGGGCGATGGGGAAGTAGTTGGCCATGACGACCCCATGCCCTCCTGCCGCGAGGATGGCAGTGGAGTAGATCTGCAGGAACTCCGCCGGGTTGACGCTTTCGTCGTACTTCTCCAGCAGGTGTGGCGGGAACTTGCATGGCCAAACTGCGAAGCGGAGGTGGGGCACCAGGGCCGCACACCCCGCCCCTGCTGCTGCAGATCCTTGTGCCGTGAACCCTTGGTCCGCTGCTGGCACAGTGTACCCCGGCATGGGCAATGGTGCACCATACACCAGGGGTGCCGACTGCAAGGCATATGGCTGCTGCATATGATGCATGGCGTACGCCTAGGGCAGAGGTCGCATGGCGAATGTCTGCAGCCCAGGTTGAGTCGAGGCAGTCGACATGCTGTAGTCGGCCTCGTGGTTGTGACGCCTTTCCCGTCGTCGCTGGATGGTCACGCGGGCATGCTCGCCCAAGTGACATCACTCCAGCTCTGACCTCAGGTCCGCCGTTGGGAGCCTGGTAGAGCGGGACTCTGCCGTTTGCCCGTCAACCGTTGGCGTGTGCGACAGCGACACATCCGGTTGACCGGGGCGTCTTCCCCGCCGCAGCAGAAGGTTGACGGCAGCGATGACGAGGTGGTCGACGTCGCAGATCCACTGCTGGGTGGCCCCCTGGGGAGCGTCCACAGCAGGTGGATTGTGCAGGAGCGCTCGTGCTGCAGCTAGCGCACTCACTTGAGTAGCACTCTGCGCCGCAGCAGATCTTGAGGTTGTAGGAGTCCGCGCTGTTGGAGTCGGATGTGGGCTCCCAACCCGTCTCGACACACTCCTCCCTGAGTGCGTTGAGACATAAGCCTCGCTGGTCATTGTTCGCCGGGAACGAGGGTGAGGAGAGATTGCCACTGAAGGAAGCTTGTCCATCATTGTCGGCGCAGACCCGTCGCGAGAGGAAAAGCCCCCTACCTGGCGCGCCAAATGTCAAAGTGTTCCGTCGACGCTTACCCCGGGCCTGCTTCAGAGCAGCCCGCGGAGGTTCTTTTTCGGAGGGGCTTGTTCTCTCGGAAGGTCGCGCGTTGGATGAAGGAGGATTGACACAAGGATTTTTACGTGGTTCAGGCCACCGGAGCGTAAAACCCTACGTCCACGGGAGTTGTGTTGCTCTGTGTATTGCTTGCTCGTGTGAGAGCTGCGTTGCTAGAATGTCTAACTCGCAAGGTGGCGAACCCCTTGCAACGTTGCCTACCCGAGCCTTTTATAGTTCAAGACTCGGGTGGCTTACAAGGTGGGCACTGGAGCCCGACAGGTGGCCCCGGGGTGATTTCCTGCCATCTACCATATCTTGCAGTGAATGCTGGTAGTTCTCTCTGGCAGTAGCTTCTTAGTCTTCGTCCTGCCGTCCGCCTGTGCCGCAAGCTAGGCGTAGTTGTTTTTTATGGCAGGGATGGCAGGGCATGTCTTGTCGCTGTGTTTATTGGTCCACAGCCTCTGGCATGGCGCGCCTGTCTTAACTCTGACGTGACTGGACACAGCGCCACCTGACAGGGGCGTGCGCCGCTTCTCCGCGTCTTGGGAAGGTGCGGGTCTTGAATGTCTTGTACGGACATGGCATGGCGTGCCTTTACTCCTGCTGCCTACCGAGCCGGGGTGGGCAGCGCGGCTCTGCTGGCCACGTGGCAGGCCCGGAGCTCACCTCTGTGGAGAGGGGAGGCCTCGGCCCTGCTGGACACATGGCGCCTTCGGAGCTCACCCCCACGGAGGGGGCGAGGTCCGGCTCTGCCGGCCACGTGGCGGGCACGGAGCTCACCTCTGAGGAGAGGGGAGGCCCCGGCCTCGCTAGACACGTGGCGCCTTCGGAGCTCACCCCCGTGGAGGGGGCGAGGTCCGGCTCTGCCGGCCACGTGACGGGCCCGAAGCTCACCGCTGAGGAGAGGAGAGGCCTCGGCCTCGCTGGACACATGGCACCTTCGAAGGTCACCCCGCGGAGGAGGCGAGGTCCGGCTCCGCCGGCCACGTGGCGGGCCCGGAGCTCACCTGTAAGGAGAGGAGAGGCCCCGGCCCCGCTGGACACGTGGCGCCTTCGGAGCTCACCCCCGCGGAGGGGGCGAGGTCCGGCTCTGCTGGCCATGTGGCGGGCCCAGAGCTCACCTCTGAGGAGAGGAGAGGCCCCGGCCCCGCTGGACACGTGGCGCCTTCGGAGCTCACCCTCGTGGAGGGGGCGAGGTACGGCTCTGCCGGCCATGTGGTGGGCCCGGAGCTCACCTCTGAGGAGAGCAGAGGCCCTGGCCTCGCTGGACACATGGCGCCTTCGGAGCTCACCCCTGCGGAGGGGGCGAGGTCCTTAGGCGGTTTTCTCCTGTACGCGGGAGTACCCGGTATTGAGAGTACCGACAGTCATACTCCCGGGCCTTTCATGAGCATCTAGAGATTACCCAATCTCATAGATTGTGACTAGCAGTCGAGCTCATATAGGTGTATTCCTTAGTAGATGTTCTGTAGGTCAACATATCTGCTTATACAAGTCACTCGGAATACATCAAGATTTAATCAGCCTGTATACCGAAAAGGAGAGTAATGCATCTCAAGGGAGTGGGCTTTGTACATATGTACTCTCCTCTCAGTCAACCAATAGTTTGTTTCAACACTCTAATTCAATGGATATCCGATCACAAAGAGTGAGTTACCACTGTGGTAAGACTTTGGGTCCCAAGACCATCTCCCTCGATGCTTCATCTATCACGTTTTGTGATAGCCCCTTGGTGAAGGGGTCTGCCAGGTTTTTATTCGTCTGGACATAGTCCAACGTTATTACTCCGGAGTTTTCGTTTTCTTGATAGATTTCAACCGCCTCTTAACGTGTCTTGATGACTTCATGTTATATTTAGAATTGTTGACCTTGACAATCACAGTTTGATTGTCACAGTTCATAAGAATAGCAGAAACCGGTTTCTCAACTACCGGTAAATCCGTCGCAAGTTAACGCAACCAATCGGCTTCAACGGTGGCGGTGTCTAATGTTGGGAGTTCTCTTCCATTGTTGACCTTGTTAAAATTGTCTGCTTGCAAAACTTCTTGGAAACATCGCCACCTCACAAAGTGAACACATATCCACTTGTGGCTTTTATCTCATCAACATCAGATATCCAGTTTGAATCACTATAACCCTCTAGCACCCTAGGATACCGGGTATAGTGGATTTTGTAACTTGATGTTCCCTTTAGATAGCGCATTACTCTTTCTATAGCCCGCCAATGATCATCTCCCGGGTTTGAAACAAACAGGCTTAATTTGCTCACAGCAAACGAGATACCTGGTCGAGTTGCGCTAGCTAAGTACATCAACGAGACTATGATTTGGTAATATCTCAATTGATCATTAGGTGTACCATAATTCTTAATAGTACAATAGAATCAAACGGAGTTGAAGCAAGCTTACAGTAACTAAATCCAAAGTGACTCAAAACCTTTTCCATGTAATGGGATTGCACAAGTGTAATCCCATCATCACCTTCTCGTAACAATTTAATATTTAAGATGACATTTGCTTCTTCCAAATATTTTACTTTTTAAACTTTTGGATAAAAAATCCTTAACCTCCTTAATCACATTATGGTTGGTCCCAAAAATCATTATGTCATCGACATACAAGAATAAGATTACTCCCTCTCCCCCACCATAGCGGTAATACACACATTTGTCTGCTTCATTAACAACAAATCTTGTGGATGTAAGTGTTTGTCAAACTTGTCATGCCATTGACTAGGCGTTTGTTTTAGGCCGTACAAACATTTCAACAACTTACACACCTTTCCTTCATGACCACTTATTATAAATCCATCGGGCTGATCCATGTATATTTCCTCTTCCATCTCTCCATTAAGGAAAGCCGTCTTAACGTCTATTTGATGGACAAGTAGACTGGGAGAGACAGCTAATGATAGTAGTACTCGTATAGTAGTCAATCTGGCCACTAGTGAGTAAGTGTCAAATAAGTCTTCGTCTTCATTCTGGGTATAACCCTTTGCCACATGTCTTGTCTTGTACTTTTCAATAGTACCATGAGGCATAAGCTTTTTTTTTAACACCCACTTACATCCTACAGGTTTATATCCATAAGGACGATCCACAATCTCCCAGGTTTCATTAGACGTTATGGAATCTATATCACTTCAGACTGCTTCCTTCCAAAAGTCAGCGTCCTAAGATGAATATGCCTCTGCAATGGTTCTTGGTGTATCATCCACCAGATATATAATGAAGTCATCATCAAAAATATTTACAGTCCTTTGTATTTTACTTTTATGAGTTACTTCATTGTCTTCATCTGTTAGACTCTCCTCTAGTGAAGATTTAGAGTGTATTTTTGGAATGATGGGCTCAGGAGGTAAGATAGAGTTCTCGCTAGATGATCTATGTGTCTCTTTCATTGGAAATATATCTTCGAAGAATGTGGTGTCTCTAGATTCTATAATTGTGCCCTCATGCATATCAGGAACATCGGATTTCACTATTAAAAATCTATATCTAACGTTGTGAAAAGCATAACCAAGAAAGCACAGTATACGGTGCTCAGTCCAAGCTTTCGCTTCTTAGGGATTGGCACAGTGACCTTAGCCCGACAACCCCAAGTTCTCAGGTAGGAGAGATTTAATCTTTTCTTTTCCCATTCTTCAAATGGAGTTATCTCTTTATTCTTTATAGGAACTTTATTCAGGACATGACAAGCAATCAATATAGCCTCACCCCACCATTGTTCAGAAAATCATGTCGTTTCTAACATTGCATTAACCATCTCAGTTAGAGTGTGATTCTTTGTTTCTACAATCCCATTTTACTTTGGTGAGTAGGGAGGCGTTCTCTCATGAATTATATAGATCTGATACCACTTCTGTCACGCCCGGTTTTGTATAAAGTAAAACCGGTCGTAATCTACATGTATGCTAGAATCGGTTGAATTATACATGTAGGGCAATTAGTGATAAACAGCTCTATATCAAATATAATGCTATTTATACCTTAAATGAGTTTCGTATAGCAGCGAAAGAGGAAAATTTGTAGGGCCGTCCACAGGACAAATCGACTGGCAGCAACATGACCTTCACACCGTCTTCGTCTGATCTTCTTTTCACTGAGCAACATTTCTGATAAAGGAAAAACGAAAACGCATGAGTACATAAAGTACTCAGCAAGTATGGGAAAGTAATGTTATGCAGGCTAGATAAAGAGAAGGCTTAACTCATGGGTAATGCACTACGCAAATTAAATCCTATCACCTTAGCTTATTAAGCACCTATTTTACTACAAATGTGAAGTAGTCCCAAACGCATAACCTCAATTTTCATTGTTAAGCTCCCCGCTTAACATCCTCCACTTCTCAATTCATCATCCTCTAATCATGAATAAGTCCAAGCTGCTCTTGACCGTGAGCACAGCTGTCATGACAGTTTTGACTCTGTAGAGTTGCACCACTGTACCCACATGTAGTGATTTCATCCCCCGTTGTCGGGTGGACTAAAAAACCTTCATTATACTTGTGGCCACGAACCACGTTCACACTTCCCAGGTATGTAGCCAGAAGATCACTACGAGTCCTTTACAAAGGAATTCCCAATGAGTATGAGCCCACTGAGGTTTTACCCCTAAAAGCATCCACGAGGCTCCAACCCCCGCTGCAGTGGCCCCTCTTGAGCCTTGTGGTTCCTATGGTAGTCCAGCTGACACCTATTCCCCGCACAATCCAATCACCCACACTACGTCAGAAATACACCTAATTAATTGGCCAAGCTGCCCCATCTCAGCATGTGGTTGGAACGGTAAAGCCAGGTTACATGCTCCATGAACCGGTCCTTAGAACCCAAGCAAGCACTAAACACGAACCCGAGTCTCGTGCAAACATCACCAACCAATACATCCAGCTTGCCTAGATTTCTATCTCTAGCATAATTCATAATATTTCATTCAATGGTAAATAATCAAGGTGACGATCTCATATCCCAATTATCCCACTCTAAGCATGATTAAATAAATAAATAGCATAATGAGAAACTCCCAACCCAGGCTACAAGGAAACAAGTTAATGCAGATCTAGGGAAACTTCCTAGCATGGGTTTCATAGTTCAATTGACAATGCGAAGAATTCTAACTACACATCCTAGCTTAGGTGCAAAGTGGTCAAGGACACTTGCCTTTTTCTTATATCGTTGCTCAGTCCACGGATCGAACTATTGATCATCAAAGTCTTCTCGTTGTTTCTTGATCATCACTTGTACACATATACTCTAGAGGGTTCGTGCAGCCTAGGAAGGAGAGGAAGATGACATGCGGCATGGAGGAACGGCGACACTCTTCGGGGATCGTCGAGATTGCCATTGGGATATCCTTCATGCGCGTTCTTCAGGTCCGAGACACATTTGGAGCTTGTCGGATATGGGGGTTGGAGGGCTTGTCGAGGTAGATGACGCCGTAGCAAAGGTGCTCGGCGAGGGGGCGCTTGAGCGGCGAGTGGACGGAGGGAAGCGGGGTGTACTGGCCGATGCGGATGCTGAGGCGGTCGAAGTTCTTGAGGAGGAGCGACCACGTGGAGGTGTCGAGCGACGGCACCAAGGACTGGGGCTTGATGAGGTAGACGTGGGTCTTCTACTTTTTCCTTCTTATCCTTCTTTACCTTCTTCTCATGCTTGGGAGCCTTGGCCCCTTCCTTCTCACCTTCAATCAAAGCAGCTTTCCTGGCCTTTTTCTTCTTCTTTTCCTCCTTTGCCTCGCCCAATCCATGCCACAATGCACTGTTGCCGCCAAGGGGACCTCAGCAGCCTCGAATTCAGGCACAGGAACCTCAATACCACACAGCTGCAAACCCTTCTCAACACTAACGAATGCATCCCTCAACCCAAATACCACCTGCTGGTTCGCTTGCATTGTCTCTGTCTTCGCCCCAATATCAAGGAACCTCTTGTTGAATCCAAACAACAATCCAACCCTGCCCAGCTTCTCCTCAGCACTCCCCTTCCCCATCTCTTCCCCTTTCTTCAACATCTGAAGCAACTGCTTTCCATGTTCAATAAAACTTAATGTGCCACATACGCCAAGCCAGCAGTCAACATGAACTCATCAATGAATTGAACACCACTACTACCGAATATTTGAAGGAATGTAGTAATTGCTTTCTCATACTCCCCATCTCTGACAATAGCCAGCAGCAAAGAACTCCAAGCGATGTGAAAGCTTTCCACATGCCGCCATTCCTCAAATAGAAGATGTGCGTCTCCAGACCGGCCACACTTGATGAACATGTCTATCAACGCAGCATCAATCCAAGGACTAGATCCACAACCACATTTAACCACAAAAGCATGGACCTGCTCACTCACCTTCCTATCAACGGCAATAGCACATGCATTCAAGGCACCTGTGACCGTAACATCTGAAACCTCTAGCCCTATCGTGCACGATTTGCCTAAACAACCTCAACCCTCAGAGCCTAAGCTTCTTTGCCAACGTGACTCACACACCTTCCTTGTTCTAACAGAACCCAGTAAGAACCGTGTTGTAAGTAACAAAGTTCCTCTCTGGCACCCGATCTAACATGTCAAGTGCCATGTCGACCAAACCGAACTCAATGTATCAGTTGAGCAGTCCTGTCCACGAAATCACGGCCTTCACCGGCATTCCCTTTCGCTACCAACAACACAAACAACACATGTGCCCCTGCACGCGCCAGAGCCTCGGTCGAGGCGTCCTCCTCGTCGGCGGGGGCGCTGGAGCTGGAGTTGGCGGCGTCGCTACTGTTGGGAGCGGCCATGGCGATCTGGGGCCGAGCGAGCGAGGGGACGAGGAGGAGAAAGCCGCGACGGGCGTCGGGGCAAAGAAGGGGGTGATGGCAGGCGACGGGGCCAGTATGGCGGCGCCGCGGTCGGGACCGGGGCGGTCACGGGGCGCGGCGAGGAGGGGGACGGGGGTGGGCGCGAGCCAGGAGGCGAGCGGCACCGGGGCGCGACTGTGGCGAGGCGTGGCCGGGAGGGACGGCGGCGCAGGCAGGATCGGCGGTTGCGAGCGAGCAGGAGGGTGCGCACAGTGCTCGGCGCTGGGACGGGGGAGGCACGGGCGGAGACCAGCGGGGGTGAGGGCTCGAGCGGGCGGGCGCGAGCGGGGAGAGGGCGGCGGGAGGGGTGCAGTGGAGGAGATCGGGAGGGAGAGGTGGCGGGGGAGCAGGGGGAGGAGGCGAGCGGCGGTTTGTTGGGGGCTCGAGCGAGAGTGGGGTGAGTGGGGGCGGCAGGGAAGAGGAGGGAGAAAAAAAGAAGGAGAAGAAAAAAACTAGGGATGACATGTGGGCCCTACGTGTCATAGAGGGAAAGAGGGGACCTTAGGGCATAGTTGGGCTTGGCTGCTAGGAAGGCAAAATGGGTTTCCGGCCCAAGTCTAGTCTGGTTTCTATTTAGTTCTTTTTTCCATTTGTATCCTATTTTGATTTTTTTTATTTTCAATTCAAACGAGTTTATAGCATGTTTTAGAATTTAAGTTTTCCCTAACATTTCATGAAAAGTTGGGTGTTACATACTCGTAGAATAATTTAAACTCGTTTAAAAATACTCTCCACCTCAATCAGACCTAAGCCGTTTGATCTTTCTCTCAAGTTGGTTTCCTGCTTCATCTTTATATAGCTGGAAATAGTGAAACGTCTTATCTTTTGACTTTAATAAATACACATAGCAAAATCTAGTTGAATCATCTATCAAAGTCATGAAATATTTCTTTCCATCTTTTGTCAACACACCGTTCATGTCATATAAATCTGAGTGAACTAGTTCTAATGATGTCAAGTTTCTCACCTCTGCCGTCTTATGAGGCTTGTGAGTTTGTTTTGACTGCACATATCCTTGACACCTTGAACTTTTGACAGTGGTGAATTTAGGGATCAAATTCATTCTGTCTAGCCGAGTCATGCACATAAAATTAATGTGACATAGTTGTGAATGCCAAATATTTGATTCATTATCACATACATGGTTTACCACGTTACAATTAATATCTAACAACGATAAGCGAAACAAGCATTCACACTCGTAGCCTTTTCTAATAAATGATCTAGGTTTGGATACAACATATTTATTAGACTCAAACACTAGCTTATAACCATCTCTACATAATAGAGATCCACTGACAAGGTTCTTTTTTATCACGGGGACGTGTTGTACGTTCTTCAGTCACACGGTCTTTCCTGAAGTAAACTTCAGATAAACCGTACCGACTCCATTCCCCATCAGCACGGAAGATTTCCTTATGGTCTGATAAGAAGAAAATAGGGACATATTAGCACACACATGTATATTGGCCCCAGTGCCAACCCACCAATCTGGCGAGTGACATACTGAAAGAACATATGGTATTGAAACATACCCGGATGTTCCCACTTCAGTGTTGCCAATAACAATGTTTACTGATCTTTTATGTTTGTTCTTGCGCTCTGGGCAATCCTTATCCCAATGGCTAGATTTGCCACAGACAAAGCAATCGCCCTTCACTTTATTCTTCTTCATTTTAAAGCTAGAGGTTTGATTGACTTTGTCATTGTTGTCAGACTTATTCTTGTTTTTCTTGTTGGATCGGAAATTTCTATTTTGCACTAAATTTGCATTAGAGTTTTTCTCAAGCCTTTTCCCTCTGATATCCTTTGCTCTTGCTTCTCTTCAACATCTAGAAACACAATAAAATAAGCAACGTTGAATTCTTGTCTCTTGTGTTTTGAGGAAGTAGCAAAGTCCCGCGAAAAAATGGCATCTTAGCAATAATGCAGTCTGCCACAAACTTGTCAAGCAATAGACATTGGAAGTGCTCGAGCTCTTTAGCAAGGATTGAATCTCATGAGCCTGTTCTACTACAGAGCAATCATCGACCATTCTGTAGTCATGAAACTGTTGCATGACATACAGTTCACTGACTGCATCAGAAACTCCAAATTTAACCTCAAGTGCATCCCATATTTCCTTTCCAGTAGACATAACCATGTATACATTCACTAAGTGATCACTTAGAACGCTAATCACAGCACCTCTAAACAAATTGTCTGCAACCTTAAAAGCTCTCTCCTCATTAGCTGAGAGCCCCTCTCAGGCGCAGGTTTGCCTTCCGTGACGTGAATAGCATTCATGACAGTCAACCAAAGTATCATCTTTGCACGCTAACGCTTATAGTTTGATACATCAAACATGTTGGGTCATAGTGCAGCAGCAAATCCAGAAGTCGAACAATTCCTAAAATACATTTTTTGGATTGTTGGAAAATTAGAAATTTTATGGTTTTGTTTAATCCATATTAAATCATAAATCATGACTTGCAATTAAATCATATATATGACGGTTATGATTGATCATATGCTCTCAGTTTTAGCAATAGCAATACACAAAATTACTAAAACTAAAATATAAATTTTATAAAAGTATCCACAGGCGAGACTAGTGCCAAAGTCATCGGTGGCGCTGTTCCCAACAGTCGACATGTTAGGTTGCTCGAAGTAGTCGATCTCGTTTGGTGCAGGAAGACCGTCGAAGCAGTGCAGTCATGTTGCAGTGCAGATTACGTGCACGAACACTCAAATTAGTCGTACACGAGCTAAGGGCACGAACGTAAGATCGAGTAGTCACACGAGTGCGTTCCCTATAAATCTTTTTCGCTCTCTATCCCGCGGCAGGATCTCGAGAGAACGACGATTTTAGAGGCCTGCTCACTTTGTTTTCTGTGCACGCAGAAAGCAGAGTTGGGAATGCTTATAGGAAGCGCGACAAAGGAAAAGTGTGGAGGAGGAAGAAGATTTTATTCTCGTGTCTATTCCTTAATGGAGAGAATGACCTATTTATATAGGAGTCAAGAATTGAGAAAGAATAAATACAATTAAGCCGAGTTATGACGTTTATGAATTCAATCATTATGATTCAGCCATTAACGCGTCCATTACTAGTCATTATTTGGTCCGTTATGACTCAATCATTAACGCGTCCGTTATTAGTCATTATTTGGTATGTTATGACTCAACCATTAACGCGTCCGTTACTAGTCATTATTCGGTCCGTTATGACAGCCATTAACATATATGTTACTAGTCATAGTTTGGTTGAATTGATCTTCGAAAAACGTCAAGATATGACGTTACATCAGCGCGACACTGCGTGACATGGTTTGGTACGACACGCGCACATGTGGCACAATATTTATCCTCTCACACCTTCACAATAGAGAGACAATTTTCCAATATATAAATTCGTTTAATCCTCTCTTCATAAAATATACTCGTAGTATTTCACATATGCCTTTGAATTAACTTGACTAAATTATTTAAATAAATTGGTCTTACATCCAAATATCTAACAAACTTTTCGTCAAACTTTTACTCAAAATTTTCAAAAAAACGTTTTAACGAAGTTCGAATTTCTTGAATGAACTTTGTTAAGATGCTTAGCCCACCACGTGCCAGTGCGAGCATTGCCGCGCATAGGCAGCAAGCGCGTCGTCCGCTAGCTAGGCAATACGCAACCACGCGTGTAGCTAGGAGGACTGATTTTCTCGCGACGTCAAACAAGGCGACCGTCCCGACCAAGACTCGACGAATCGCGCGCTACCTTCTTAACGGATGACAAGTCCGGTTAGCGATCAACAACACGCATGCAGACACAAGAAATGGACCGGATATTCTCTTGGGTAGATCGACTTGGCCGTTCCCGACATAGAGATGACAGGAACCGAGGATGGGCAAAGAGAGAGGGATGGAGGGAGGCGACTGGAAGTGTCAGAATAGATCACATAGGTTACACGAATGAATTTTGCAACACAGAATCTTATAACAGAATATAATTAGTTTAAAACATCTTGAGTTCACACGGAGAAGTGTACATAACTACTAACACGACGGAGGATGTAAGAGCTATAAATCGAGCCCTCCGATACAAGTCATGTAGCGGTTAACTTCCGAGGCGCAAGCTCACAATAGACGGTCCAACCCTCGGATGACTGTCTCTATCTTTAAAACTTCCCCCAGGAGTTATAAATTTGAGAAAAATTCTCGAGAAAAATTCTCATGCAATAATTATGACATAACTAACCCTGAGCAACTAATACTTAAAAAGTGTTACCCGTCAAGATGATCATCTATGAGCCCACTCCTAGTATGTGCATGCTTTATGTGGTAAGCTGACTCGATCTACAAAAGTAACTCTCTAGGAGTGGATTCTTACTTTCAAAATTTTAACTATAACAAGAGTGGTGAGCAATCAAATTAGTAGTCAACAATTCAATTACATAACTCTTCCAAGTGAATACTATGAGGACACACACTTTAATAAGCACGTACTTATATTCAAGAATCATGAGGATTCGAACCAATTTATATTCTAATGAGAAACTTGAATACACGACACATACGTACAGTGACGGATCTAGACAGCAAATGTAGGAGGGGCTTATCTTCTTCTTCTTCCTTATTCTTTCCGTCTTCTCTTCCTTATCTTCTTTCTCTTGCATTTAGGAGGGGCTCCATAGCGTGGTGACTAGTGGAAGGGGCTCAAGAGCTCTCTGCTGCCTCGTTGGATTCATCCCTACATACGTGTACATAACAGGTCATACGCGGCAACCTTTCACGCTAATTAACAAAGGAGTTGAATGAATCCTGTTCATCCAAGGAAAAAATTCCATGGATACCCAATACAATCCCGGACAGTTCCATCCGTGAGTTGTTACTTATTCCCTCCCTAATAACATGATAGAAAGAGTAGGCTACTTTCTGAAACATTCGGGGCAGTCAGGTTGCATATGACCGCAATGCAAAATTTTGGCACATAAATCCTAAGATTCTTTAAAAAACGTTTTAGATCCTGTTACTTTGAGAATTTAAATGGTGGTTGCTATAGTCTGCATCATCGTCAGAATTTAAATGATCATGTTACTGTTTTAGGCAATCTCAAAGGTGAGATTGAACACTCAACTCCTGCCTCTTGGTCGCACATCACAAATCTTCAACAAGCCTGACGATTAACAACACAACCTTCCAGCGCATTGTAGAAGTATCCAAGGATTCGACATTGCAACTAACACTAGTGCAGTTACAAATCAACGACTGCAGCATAAACAGACAGCTAAAATGAAGCTTAGATATATTCGACGAGGCTGCAAACACAACTAGCCATTCTGTATAACCACATTAAATGGTAATTCTTTGATACATTAGAATTACACAACAACAGCAGGACTGACATGCTTCCGTGCTGCAGGGAGGGTAGGTGGTCAAATGACACAGACATGAAATCACAGCAAAATGCTCTGTTTATCATTGCAGTAGCATGTATTAACTTTTCACTGCAAAGAATACACCACCACCCTTCAGCTAGTCACTCTTAATGTACACGGCAGGGAGGAAGAATTAAAAGGTCCTAGAGTATTTCTTTATCTCGTACAGGATTGAAGATATGGACACCAAGTCCTTGTTGAGAGCAGACCCACCGTTGATCTTCTTGACGCACTCCGTGAGACGGGTGTAGTAGAGCAGGAGCTGTGTGAGCGCCGCTTTCAAGATCTCCATTCCACACAGGAAGTTGCTGAAAGACGTAATGACATCTTTGTGCATTAGCTCTATTGCAGCCTTCCAACGGCTTGCAAAGTCCTTTACCAATGTTTCAACATCGCCAACGTTGGCTTTCTCTGTACTTGTGTCTTCAGCTGATAACGTTCACATAAAGGTGAGATGTTATTCAAAAGAAAGCAAAAGGCTGTATTTTGTGACAGATCTCAAGTTACCTGGATGAGTTTTGACGAATTTGATCAAATCCCTGAAATGTTCCAGATGCAGCTCTTCCTGCAGAAATATTGATGCACCATATGAAGGAATGCCTACAGAACTTGATACAAAATGCTAATGTATTAATGCACATTATAACATATCAACTCAGCCCTCACGACGATGACAAACTACAGTTCTAATTTACATCTTTAGTAAGGCCTCAACATTAAAAAAGCATATGAAGGTTGATCTGTCACCGCCCAGTAGTGGTAGTTTATAGTCAGTTTTTTTACATCAAAATTAACACTAATATCAAATTTATGTGTTTCTTTGTTTCTCTAGGAATTCCATCAATAACTGTAACATGAACACAACATCTCTTGGTCCATGTCTCAAAGAACACATCTCAGCTTGTATGGGGGAATTAGTCTTGTTTCTTAGTTATGGCTGCAGTAGCTCGTCCAAATCACAACACCAGGAATGAAAACTCCATGTATAGCAATCGAAGTCTACTGATTTCCTGAAAAGAAATCCACGCCTCGCCTGCACCGCACTGCCGCTCGGCCTTGCTCGCCAGCGCTGCAGCTCGCCGCACCCCAGCCCTACGGACCCGCCTTCTCGTGCTGCGCCTCGCCCCAGCCTGCTGCAGCTCACCGTGGCGTGAGCGCGCCGCTCCTCAGCCACATGCACCATGTCGCAGCCCATGCGTGGGAAAGAAAGCTAAACAGATAGAGGGAAGGGGATGTCACAGGAAAGAGAGCCAGAGGTCACAGGTGGGATGGGGAAGAGCACTTAATATTTTCCTAGCACCTCTATTATCCATCTATTTTTTTTATTGTTTTTAATCGACAAAATTGGCTGTCACGTCATCTGAAAAAAGGACCAAAAAAGGGTCATACATACAAAGCCTAAAAAGGAGGATCAAATCTGCAGTTACGGTCAGAAACAGGGAGTAGCACAATTGTTCCTTTAAGGAATGAGGTAACCGATATTTGGCCACACAGAACTTTGTTTTACTTATAAAAATTGCATACCACATATATTGCGATGTTACTCTTAAGAACCTCCTCAAAGTGAAGTTGTGTGTTGCCACCCTCAGTGCCAGCTTCCTTTAGTACAAAGATCAGAAAATTTTGAATGAAGAACAGCATTATACTTTTTACTATACTGAGACATTTCTTAATACCAAAGAATATCATTTGAAATCGGGCAAAGAAATACCTACCTTCAAGATAGCAATCGTTAGATCATAGTTGTTTATCAGGAAAACAGTCTGGAACTTTGGCTTAGTGAACATCTTGGCTAGCTTGACAAGCAAGTCCTCAACAGCCATTCGTAATCGTTCAAGATTAAGATCAAGCTGCACACAGAAGCCCAAATTTGCAACTTCCATAAGCTACAGAAAGGGAGGCTGCTTAACAGCATGCCATGTGGTTGAACAATTTTGGGTTCACAACTAACCTGACCATCCCCATGTTCAACATTGAGATGAAGCAACGAGGCTGTAAATTCAGCATATCTCCTTGTGACATAGTGTGGATGGACATCATCCTCCCAGAGAGTTTTAGTATTCGCATTTCGCAAACTGTTCAAATGTAAGTCAAACACCATCTTGAAGCGAGGCCAGAGTGACATATTAACCTGTCTTGTCCATAAAGGCATAAAATAAAGTTAATGGTTCAAATTAGGCTTCAAAGGGATCGTAAGATATGTGGGCTGATCTGCCCCTGGCCCAGGGCGGCCAGAACTGGGCCAAGTGGGCTGGTCAGCCCTGGCCCAAGCCGGCCCCTTTCTAGAAGGAATTTGAGTTTAATCTTCTTAGAGATAGATTAAAAGATCTTTTTTGTAACAGATTAGGACTCTTGTAAGGGGGGGGGCTATATATACAAGCCAAAAACACCCCAAATTGTGAGAGATCAATACAGAAAATTTTCCTCCACTTTTCTAGCCCTAGCCGCCTCTCTCCCTCCTGCCCTAGCCGCCGGCCTAGCCTCTGCCCTAGCCGCCGCCCAGCTCCTGCCCTAGCCGCCGCCTCCCTCTGCAGCCCTAGCCGCCACCAGGGGCTAGAACCAGCCGCCATCCCTGTTTCCCCCTCTGTTCTGCGCCTCCATCAAAACCAGAACAGATTGGCGGCTTACCGATCTCTCCCCTGATCTGTTCTCCCAAGAACAGAATCAATCTGCTCAGTTTTCTGCACCAGAACTGTTCTTCTCCTTGCTGTTATTCCTCTGTTGTTGGCTGAAGAATTTTTCTGGTCTGTCTTCAGGGAAGACAGATCGATCTGCTTGGGCAGATCGGTTTATTCAGCAAGAACAGAGACAGTTTCAGGCTTTCAGCGCCGGAATTGCAACAAGATAATCTCCTGCCAGTTTCAAATAGGCTTCCAACAAGAGGTAAAAATAATGTATACAGAACAAACCTTATCTAGGTAAGGGTCCAAACATGGAATTCGCCGCTTAAACATGATAAGCTGCAAAAAGTAAAATTTTCATTCAGGATTAGATGTTTAACAAAATTCAGTCGTGATATTTATACCAGTTTATGGACTTGAGCATAACAGAGTTATTCCCATAATATGTACAACCTTTTCTGAAAGACCAAAAAAAAGGTAACTCTACCACTTCCCCCAGAAAAATTACTATTTACTAAGGTGGCTTAAGAGAATCAAATAGAACTAAGCAAGTTAACATGAAAATCGTGGCTTGTAGTTAGGCCAAATCTAATACCCCTTGGCCCACCAAACAATGAAAACTGGACAGAACTGGTATCAGCTTATGGAACTCTAGTATTGTAATCATTCTGCACTAACCATACCTAATGTAACAGATCTTTATAGTAACTCTATCTCTACATCAGAAAAACATTATCAACAAAGACAATGACAAAATTAGCAAGGCATTGCTAGTTAGGACAGTGATAATAGTATGCAGTTTCTACCAAGCACTGATCAAAAATCAATGACCATGCACAGAAACGAAAGCACCATTCTACTACACTTCATATTCCTTAAAACAATGATGCATATGCTACTAGATATTTCTTCATAAACGAAAAACAAGGAATACCTGGTGTTGATGAATAATTCGGATCATAAGCATAATGCCTATTGCATCATAACAGTTCAGGAGTACAGCATTGAAATGTTCATCAACTACTTGAACTGGACCTGAGGAAAACAATTGAGATATTCATTAGTCATTTGTCTTCACCAAAATAATGGTATTGACTGTAATGCAAGGTTTTAAAACAGCGTCTGAACGCCTAGGCGCCTGTCGGGCACCTGGACGCCAAGGCGCTTGCCTAGGCACCTAGGGACCTGCCATGGCGCCCAGCAGATCAGCGGCGGCAGCCTGGGAGACAGCAGCGGCCTGTGAAGCGGCAATGGCCAGGTGAGTTGACCAGCCATTGGCATCCAAGCCGGAGCACTTGGACGCCTAGGGGGTTAGGCGACACCTTTTAAACACTGCTATAATGTTAATGCCAACTTCACTGATTATTGGAAATATACAAAGGAGCCCATGAATATAGGCTAAACCATAGTGAGAATAAAACAGAACACAGTATTATTATGTCTGAGAACCATGAATACTGCAATCAGCATAGGCTCTTTTTTCCTGTTTTCCACGCAGACTCTCATATCCTAATCCAAACTGCAACATATCTAATCTATCTCTAGGACTCTTATTCTTCCCTAAACTAGGAGTCCTAACCCCACACGACTACCAGGCGTGCCCCTGGCCCAACTGCCCAGCAGCCCACGTGTCTGGCCCAAGCCGCAACGCCCAGGATAATCAACATTCATTAGATATTTTCCAACAAGAATATCAAGAAACAAATAAATGGGAAGTAAAACACTAGATACAAATAAAGTAACTGGAAACCTGCAAATATATCATGGAATAGGGATTCTTCACCAAAGAAATCATCAGAGAAAAGGTACCTGCAGTTGGTATCCATCTGTCATATTACCAGTTGCTCATTATTATGAGAATAAAAAATGCAAAATAGGCTATCTCAAGCTTACTCTGAAGTAGCCGTATCCATCAGTAGTTTCTGCAAGCTTCTGAAAAGAACTTCATATGGATATTTCTTAGACTTGGCTTCCGCTATATGAGGTATCAACGCTGGTTGATTGATTTCCTAATGTACCAAAGAAAATGTAAAAAAAATGCTATGTAGTTGGTACAGAATATTTTGGGTAAATTAATGGCTTTCAAAATAAATGCAAGGGCACATTCCACTCTTAGAATAATACAAATGTAGCTTTTATGTATAAACTACTTATGCAATGTGTGAATCATGTCTGGTAAGGAATTCCAAAAGTCTATATTACCGAAAGTTAGATATGTAACACTTTGCATGTCCTAATGAACATGTCGAGAAAATTTGACTAAGCATATCCCCACACTATAATCAAACCCAGCGTTAACACGAAATTTGTATACTCTCCCCAAAATTGACCACACTCGTTATGGGCTTGTAGCAGCCGCATTACTGGTCATGAACCAATGAATGGGCTAGGCTGAGGGCAAATGGTGGTATGATTGACAGAAGTTCTACCCATGAATCAAACAGATGGTTAGATGACGAACTATATAACATGATCGGCCGGGTTCAGCTCCCAGATTATGGTTGAGTCACCAGTGAACTCAAAAGTTATGAACTTTGTGAACCAAATAATCCAAATCGAGTGTCGGTAAGTAACTTACCTTTAAGATGTTGATTCTTTCACCCAAAGCAAACACTGAAGAACGGGACTTCAGTGGTTCTTTTCCGATGGAGAAAAGAAAACCTGTACTTCTGGTTTCGACACCAAGTAAGTCAGTGGATGTTGCTATGTCCAACTGTAATTTCTCCAATGCTTGAATGTACGCACGGAAATGTGCGCTCAGCACCTGAAAGTTGGTAGGGAGGGAAGAAATCAATAAAAAATAATATTTTTCCAGAATATTTAGAAAAATACACAAGGTAGTGTATGGGAACCTTTTCGCCATTAGTATACTTAGATAACATGGCAAAATCATAGCAAAATTGGTAATAAGAAGGTTCATGGTACAAAAACTAAACATGCTAAAGGAGAAAGGGGTGGCAGAAAAGCAATGGGAAACAGGAGCCGATGGTAATACTCCCAGCACCATGTAAACACATAGCAACAATATTGGGCATTTCTGGCCTCTTCTTGCTTTGCCGGCCCAGAAGATGCTCTATTTGGGGACCTAGGCATTTCCAGATCATATGTTTTAACCCACAGGCATCATACAACACAATCCACACACTACTAAAAATGCAACTCTTGATGGTCGAAACTCTGGTAAGAAATTGAACAAGAGCATTGTATTCATTGTGTGGTACTCATTCAGATCAGAATGCTAGACTCACCTTATTCATGGTATCAATATAAGCTGCACGAACTTCAGCATATATCTCCTTAGCATGTTCCTTAAGAAAAGTTATTGTGTATCTGCAGTTGAGAGGGCAACAGAAAATAGAGAAATTACTCACACAGGATAATAAAGAGACAGCTCATATAACAACAAAAAGCAACTCCCAATCATATGTGAGCATTGTTTATATAAATCATTTCTATTCAGCAAAGGTATAGAAAGGTTGGCATACTTGTATTTATGAAGAACACTCTGTTGGAGAATCTGAATGTTAGTTTTTGGTTTTCTCAAGGCATAGAACTTTTGAATAACAAACTCAAAAATCTGCAAGAAAAATTATGAATGCATTAATAATATAGTTACTTTGTAGCTATATGATATCAGATAGTCAGATTAGCTACATAAATGGGAAAAATATCACTGAGCAACAAATTCAATCATATGCAATAATGCAGAGATAAATCTAGCAATGGGTACAGCTATTACACTGACGGCTAGCACCACACTGGCAGTCTCTACTAGTAAACAGCTTGATGCCAGATACAACGATGGCCCTGAACCTGAACAAACAGCAATTCAAGAAATAGCATTTAACCTTCCAAGCCCTCCTCCTCATAATTCGATCAAAAGTAAAAAGGTACTATCGTTGCCTATCACTCAACACCACCTGTCATCAGAATCTACCAGACAAACTGGTATTCCTTTAGCACCTGAGAATCTACCTTCCACGTGTTAGTATGGTTGGTACCAGGCCAACCAGGGATGGACTCTCACCTACTATACACATTAAGTCTAGCTCACATACTCCCATCCCCCAACCCGGCTGAAGGTCTAAACTTTCCGCGTCAACAGTCCACATGTCCTCATTATATCCCTAAACCTACTAAACCAGAGTCCTAGTCAGCAAATCCGGGTTAGGGAGGTTATTAATGTTGTAATTCCGGCGCTGAAACTGTCTCTGTTCTTGCTGAATAAACCGATCTGCCCTAGCAGATCGATCTGTCTTCCCTAAAGACAGACCAGAATTTTCTTCAGCCAAGAACAGAGGAATAACAGCTCTGTTCTGGGTGTACAGAACAGCAGGGGAGAGTCAATCCTGGTGTAAGAAGTAGAGCAGATTGATTCTGTTCTTGGGAGAACAGATCAGAGGAGAGATCGGTAAGCCGCCAATCTGTTCTGGTTTTGAAGAGACGCAGAACAGAGGGAGAAACAAGGGCGGTGGCTGGTTCTAGCCCCTGGTGGCGGCTAGGGCAGAGGGAGGCGGCGGCTAGGGCAGAGGCTAGGCGGCGGCTAGGGCAGGAGGGAGGTGGAGAATTTTTCTTTTATTGATCTCTCACAATTTTGGGGTGTTTTTGGCTTGTATATATAGTCCCCCCTTACAAGAGTCCTAATCTGTTACAAAAAGGATCTTTTAATCTATCTCTAAGAAGATTAAACTCAAATTCCTTCTAGAAAGGAGGCCGGCCTGGGCCAGGGCTGACCAGCCCACTTGGCCCAGTTCTGGCCGCCCTGGGCCAGGGAGGGGCCGGCCTGGGCCAGGGGCAGATCAGCCCACATTCTCCTCCTGATCCTGACACTGGCCCATGTCTAGGATCCCGATCCTTCTCATCTCCACGAACTTCTGTCTTCCAAGAGCCTTGGTCAAGATATCCGCCATCTGGTCTTGAGTGGAGATTTGCTCAAGCACAATAGTACCGCTGTCCACACACTCCCGTATGTAGTGGTACTTGACGTCGATGTGCTTGCTCCTGTCATGGTGTACTGGATTTTTGCTCAAGTCTATAGCTGACTTGTTATCAACCCGCAGCACCGGCGCCTTCGATTTTTCAGCTAAGTCCTCCATCAGTCGTGCCATCCATACACCTTGACATGCTCCTTGAGCTGCCGCGATATACTCTGCTTCACATGAGGACAAGGCCACCACCTTCTGCTTGCAGGACTGCCATGAAACGGGGTTGTTTCCAAGACAAAACAGCACCCCGCTTGTGCTCTTGCGGTCCTCCACGTCTCCCGCATAGTCACTATCCGAGTACCCAATAAGCTCCATGTCTTCTCCTCTTGCATAGAAGACTCCATAGTTGATTGTACCCGCTATGTAGCGTACAATGCGTTTGACTGCAGCAAAGTGATCCTCCTTGGGCTCCTCCAGAAACCGACTCACGTACCCGACCGAGTAGGCAAGATCGGGACGTGTGTTCACCAAGTATCGCAGCCCTCCAACCAAGCTCCTATAGTCCGTTGCATGCACCAACGGGCTATCACTTGTCTTGCAAAGCTTGAGGCCTTGCTCCATGGGAAATGCACAGGGATGCATCCTTCCAGGCCAGCTTTAGAGACAAGTTTGGAAGCGTAGGCCGCCTGCCCAACGCTTATCCCTGCATCAGTTTGTCGAACCTCCAGGCCAAGATAATATGACAAGAGACCCAAGTCGTTCATCTTGAACCTCTTCATCATCTCCCCTTTGAACTTCTTGAGATCGCCTCCTCCTGTGATCACAAGATCGTCGACGTACACGCCGACGATGAGCTTCTCATCTTCAGCTCCACGGAAATAGATCCCGTGCTCGCTTGTACTCTTCTGGAAACCAAGCGATAGCAAGCTATCGTTGAGCTTGGCATTCCAGGCCCTGGGCGCCTGACGAAGTCCATATAAAGCTTTCTTGAGCCGATACACCTTGTGTTCGGCTCCGTCGATGATGAAGCCAGCGGGTTGGGAGACGTACACCTCCTCCATCAAGTCGCCGTTCAGGAAGGCGCTCTTCACGTCCATGTGGTGTACCTCCCACCCCTTGTGTGCAGCAACTGCAAGGAGCAAGCGAACAGATTCGAGACGAGCTACAGGAGAAAATACCTCGTCAAAATCTATTCCTTGCCGTTGGACATAGCCTTTTGCCACCAATCGAGCCTTGTGCTTCACCACCTCCCCATGCTCGTCCTTCTTCACCTTAAACATCCATTTGAGGCCAATGGGCTTGTGTCCTACAGGAAGATCAACAAGTTGCCAAGTCTTGTTTTCTTCTATGGACTCCATCTCCTCGAGCATGGCCCGTCTCTAGCACGGGTGTTCCTCAGCATCGGCGAAGGACGTGGGCTCCTCCGCGGTGGTGAACATAAGCTCCCCCTCCTCCAAGCTTGGTGGGCGCTCAGCCCGACCAGGAGGGGTGAGGGTTCCGAGTATGTTGCGCATCGTGCGGAACCGTAGTTTCGCGCCGTTGTCGTAGTAGGCGTCGACAACATTGTTGCCGGGGTCCGACAGCGGTGAGGCGAAGCAGATGGGCCGTGGAGGATTCCGGGGCGTGACGAAGGTGCTGGAATCTTCAAGTCTGGAATCCCCCGCTGCTGCTGACCCCCGTGCAGGACCGTCCCAGCCCTGATTTGCGCTGGACAGCCCCTGCAGGGGCTCTTGGGGCGACGCTGCAGGTGCTGGACTCTCTCCAGCAGGTCTGGAGGCTGGCGCAGGAACTCCTAGGGTCTGTACAGACCCTTCTGTGCCCCTCCTGGGCACTGCAGGGGTGCTGTTCGGCCCCTCCGGACCCTGCAGCATCTCTCCGGGTGCTGAAACAGCAGGTCCAGCACCTGCTGGACCTAAGGAGTTGACGTGGAATGTGGTGTAGTCCTCTTCTCCTGCTCCTTCTCCCCAGTCCCACTTGACCGCCTCGTCGAATATCACGTCACGTGATATGTGTGTGCGCCCATCAACCGGATTATACATCCAATAGCCCTTCGTCCCTGCAGCATAGCCAAGAAAAATCATCGGAGTACTCCGGTCTTCCAACTTTTTCAGGTTAGGGCGCGTGTTCTTGACATGCCCCACGCACCCAAAAATTCGGAAATAATTGACGGCTGGTCGCTCTCCATGCCAAGCTTCATATGGCGTCTTCCCGTCGAGGCCGCGGGTAGGGGATCGATTCAGGATATAGACAGTTGTGATAACTGCCTCACCCCAAAATATCCCGGGCATACCCTTCGCCTTCAACATGCTCCTCGCCATGCCGACCACCGTCTGGTTGCGCCGCTCCACAACCCCGTTTTGCTGCGGCGTATACGGGGTTGTGAGCTGACGTTGTACTCCGTGTTGAGCGTAGTACTCGCTGAACTCCTGTGAGGTGAATTCCCCTCCGCGATCAGTACGGAGTAGCTTCAGCCTCCTCCCGGACTCTAATTCAGCTGTCGCCTTGAATTGCTGAATTAAGTCGGGCGTCTTGTCCTTGGTTGCTAGAAGATAGAGCCACATATAGCGGCTCATGTCATCCACAAGCAACAAGAACATCTTCTTGCCACCTGGAGTCGTCGGCGTGATAGGCCCGCAGATGTCGCCGTGGACAAGGTCGAGCGCGCCCTCCACGCGCCGCCGAGCTTGCTTGAGGAAGCTGGAGCGCCTCTGCTTCCCGACCAAGCAAGCTTCGCACAATTGATCGACATGATCAATTTGCGGAAGCCCGAGCACCATCTCCTCTCGCGCCAACTTCCGAAGCGCCTGGAAGTCGACGTGTCCGTAGCGTTCGTGCCAACGCCACGCAACATCATCA
Organism: Neostapfia colusana; assembly: GCA_030760725.1. Taxonomy (NCBI): domain Eukaryota; kingdom Viridiplantae; phylum Streptophyta; class Magnoliopsida; order Poales; family Poaceae; genus Neostapfia; species Neostapfia colusana. The sequence goes on from JASWHV010000015.1 coordinate 63,849,678, forward strand.
CGCCTCGCGGTTAGGCAAACCGGACGTGTGATGTTGAGTCTGATGGAGTACAGCTTGCTGTCGTCGCGCTGAACTCGTGTGAGGAGACGCTGCTGCTCATCCCGTATGTGCATCACTCCTCCTTGCACCGTGATGTTGTAGCCATCCTCATCCAGCTGGCCGACGCTGATGAGGTTGGTGGTGAGGCGTGGGATGAGGTAGACGCCGGTGAGCCTCCTGTGCTCACCCGTCTTGGCGGCGAATAGGACCGTACCCTTCCGCTGGATACGCACGACGGAATTATCGCCGAACTTGATGGTTCCGACGACGTTTTCGTCAAGCTCAGAGAAGACGGCGCGCGAACCCGTCATGTGGTTGGTCGCGCCCGTGTCGAGGTAACAACGAGTGTCGTCAAAGTCATCGTCGTTGCTGCGGTGAGCGAAGACACGTCCCTCCACTATCTCCATTGGGCGCATAGGACGTTCCTGTACAGGCTCCTCCTGTACTGAGGCCACCCTTGTCATAAACAAGGCGCCCTCCTCCTCCGCCTTTGCCACGAAAGCCTGCTGCTGCGGCTCCTCCTTAGGCTTCGACCGACACTCCCTGGCCCAGTGGCCCTTCTTCCCGCACTTCCTGCACTGGTCCCGCGGAATATCCTTTCCGAAACCTCCCTTCTTGCCTCCGTTCTTCTTGGACGGGCCCTTTCGGCCGCCCCTCTTAGAAGAACCCGCGGACTGGGTAGACCGCTCCTCCTTCCGCTGTGCCTCCCACTCCTCCCGAGTGAGGTACAGCTGGCCGTTGTGTACTCCTCCCTTCCGCTGCGTCGAGTCGAAAGCGTTCTCAGCCGCCCTGAGACGCCCCGTCACCTCCGACAAGGTGAGGGTCGACACGTCCAGCAGTGTCGTGATCGCCACCACGATCTGTTGGAAGCATTCTGGAACACTTCGCAGGAGCTTCCCCACGGCCCTCTCTTCTCCTATCTCCTCCCCTAGCGATGCAAGCTGTGATAGCATGCCGCTCAGGCGGAGTGAGAAGTCCTCCACGCTTTCGCCATCCTTGAAGACAGCGTCTTCGAACTCCTTCCGGAGTTCCTGTGCTGTTGTCTTCCTCACGCGGTCGGCCCCGACCCGCATGATGGCGATCGTGTCCCATGCCTCCTTCGCCGTCCTCTTTTCTCCGATCGTCGTGATCATCTCCGGCGGGACAGCGCTGACCAAGATGTCAAGCGCCATCATGTCTTCCTGCTCGCTCACGTTCCCCTCCTCCACGGCCTTCCAAAGCAGCCGTGCCTTCAGCTTGATCTTCATCATGACAGCCCACTCCGCGTAGTTGGTCTTGGTGAGCACGGGGAACCCCGTCCCGGTGTTCACCTCACGAGCTGCCGGTGAGGGTGTCCCATGGCTGATGGCGCTGCCGCTGCTTGTAGGTGTAGACGGCATCTTGTACTATTCAGCCTAGGGTTGAAACCGGCTCTGATACCACGAATGTTGTAATTCCGGCGCTGAAACTGTCTCTGTTCTTGCTGAATAAACCGATCTGCCCTAGCAGATCGATCTGTCTTCCCTAAAGACAGACCAGAATTTTCTTCAGCCAAGAACAGAGGAATAACAGCTCTGTTCTGGGTGTACAGAACAGCAGGGGAGAGTCAATCCTGGTGTAAGAAGTAGAGCAGATTGATTCTGTTCTTGGGAGAACAGATCAGGGGAGAGATCGGTAAGCCGCCAATCTGTTCTGGTTTTGAAGAGACGCAGAACAGAGGGAGAAACAGGGGCGGCGGCTGGTTCTAGCCCCTGGTGGCGGCTAGGGCAGAGGGAGGTGGCGGCTAGCGCAGAGGCTAGGCGGCGGCTAGGGCAGGAGGGAGGTGGAGAATTTTTCTTTTATTGATCTCTCACAATTTGGGGTGTTTTTGGCTTGTATTTAGCCCCCCCTTACAAGAGTCCTAATCTGTTACAAAAAGGATCTTTTAATCTATCTCTAAGAAGATTAAACTCAAATTCCTTCTAGAAAGGGGGCCGGCCTGGGCCAGGGCTGACCAGCCCACTTGGCCCAGTTCTGGCCGCCCTGGGCCAGGGAGGGGCCGGCCTGGGCCAGGGGCAGGGCAGATCAGCCCACAATTAAAGGTGAATAATGCTATCTTTTTTCCAAATTGTGGGGTTAAGCGAACTAAAAAATAGAGTTAACAAAACAATGGTCATAGCACATGGGGAGTAAAATAGACCCTTTCCTTTAATAATCAATATCACACTCTAATTAATGTTTGATAACTAATACACAACTTTAGCTGACTGGTATCATCATAAACTAGCATATGCCAAGGTCCCATAAAAAAGATTGCAAGATGGAAATGACATCTATGCCCACTGAACCAGGGTCCCCCTTGTCAGTCTCGCTTGATAGTATTCAGAATTTGCACATTGTTGAAGTGCTACTAAACTGATTCCATAACGAGTATGACATGAAATGTTATATTGGAGATTTCACTATTGGATCAGGTCAGCTTGGTATGATTCTGCATCCATGGGGTAAGACACAATAGATCTGAAAGTTACATTGCATAACACGAAGCACATAAAAAAAATAGAACGATGGTAAGCATTTGTCAAAATAAGCACACAATGCACACATGTCACAAAGCCAGAATTAAAGAGCAGCATGTTTCAAACCTTTGAAACAGCTTTCTGCCGCAGTCTCTCAACCTCAGGCTGAACATCTTTCAGAGCCTTGGACGATTTAACCACAGGATCTGTTTCAATGAATTTAATTTTTTTGCTTAGAGTCTCGAGTGTTTTCATGTATTCATCATTAACCTGCATGATTTTTTAATAAGGGATTTTCAGTGATCCATCAAAGAACAAATAACTCTTTTTCTTTTTTCTTTTCTCTTTTTTTCTTTTTCTTTTTTCTTTTTTTCTTTTTTTATTTTTTTCCTTTTTTTCTTTTTTCTTTTTTCCTTGTTCTTATATCTCTTCCTCTCTTTTACTTCATTGATATTGGGTTTCATGTCTAGCCGACCCCAACATGCTTGGGATAAAGGCTTGGTTGTTGTTGTTGTTGTTGCATCAAAGAACAAATAACTCCGCCTATGCCTTTCTAGGTATAGCCGGTCCCAAGCCCGGGTAAAGGAGGGTTGTGATAGGCTTGGCAAGCCAGCATCAAAACCGGTAATTCCTATGGATATGAAAACCCAGTTTGGGTTTCATTTTAGCCTACCTCAACGTGCTTGAGACAAAGGCTTTGTTGTTGTTGTTTGTTGCATCAAAGAACAAATTATTGAATACTGCTTCAACTACAGGAGAAGCAACGCCAGTAAACATACATAGTAAATATTTCTGACTTGTTATATATAAATTATAACAACCAACAAAGGAATCTTGTGTAGGAAAATAATATCACCAAAATGAATATGTCATCTAAATGAATGTAAGTAATAACCTCTCCATCGACAATTATGTCAATCATTCTTGGAGGCACTATTATATCCTCGACAAATTTTGACAATTTAGACTCTGCAGCCTGCAATTTGTTTTCCAACAATGAGCAACATAAGAATATAAATAACTGAACATGGGAAATAGAAATAGCATTCATAAAAGCTGTCAATATTAGAAAAACAAACTAATTTCTGACATTTCATATTAGTGTCTGCATTTGGAATATTTCAGATATAGCGATTGTTTCAAATTACATTTTTACATGCCACTTTTGGCAAATTTGGTATCACCAAAGTGACTTGTCTCACCAAAAAGGAATATCTGGTGTAGCTCCTAAGGTAAGATGTAAGTTACTGGTCCCTCCAGATTCTTTTAATGAAGTCAGGACGATTTGTGAAGGACGGGCCTGGTGCAATGGTAGTCTCTCCACTTGTGTCCTGGAGGTCTTGGGTTCAAATCAGCCTCCTTGCAAGTTAAGCAAGGGAAGGCTGCATAGATATTCCCTTCCCCAGATCCCACATTGTGTGGGAGCTTTCAACACAAGGTTCGCTCTTTTTTATTTAGGACAATTTGTGTAGATCAAAATTGAACTAATCCAACTCTCCTAAGATCATAAAAAATGGAGGTTACATGTGTTACATTCACAAATGAAGATGTCGAAAAAATATGTTATAAATGTACAACTTCTACAAGCATAAAAGGAAGAAAACACTAAAACAACCATGTTCGAATATCTACTCAAAGGAAATGGAGTGATGGACATGGTCAAATTTTCTAGCCAGACAGCATATGCGCGATCAGACCTATATGCCCTATTCAAATAACATGGGGTATGGACAATAACCTGCCAAAACAAGGGCCTATGGAATAATAAAATATCAATGGAAAATATTGTATACGCCATGAACCAGACCTTACGATTTTTCAACTTCAATCCCATGTCCATTGATTTCTCTTGAAGGACCTTTATCTCTGAGCTTATGGAACCAATTTCTGTCTACCACAGAAGTCAAAAGATTGCAATATGACTTGGTAAAGAGAGATGGACCCGTTATTTTATTTAAGGTGTGCTCGTACATATAAAAAAATTAAAGAAATAAAAACATGATTACTCTGGCTTTGTTGGAGGGCTATGAAAATCAAATTAAATGGCAGGTCTTAGAAAAATAATAAACCAGGAATGGTGTCATTCATAGTTTGACGGTCAAAATCTGAAGTTATCACAGGGCTCACATGATTCAAAATTCGAATAATAGGATAAAGAATGAAATGCAGTCCACAATATGTAGGATGCCATGATAAGTACAGGTGTTCTTGGATTTCCTGTCTGTGCACATCATATGTTTACTGTGGGTTTAGACATTGATACGCATGCCTAATTTACCAGTATGGGAGTAGCATTATGTTATAGTCACGAAAAATATAAAAACTGAAGATGCAAAGGAACATGCTTTTAGAGAATTTTTCATGTAACTGACAGCATTGTCTGTGTGTGACAACAAATTTGTTAACACCATTTTGCAAACGGCTACTATTTCAGCCGTACAGTGTGTTCAGAAATGTAATATTATTGTCACAACAAATGAGAATACGTGATTACCTGGAATCCAGTCAGGAGTGTCTCCATGTGTGACAGAATATTGTCACAGTCACCAATTTGATCATGCAACGAGACTAGATTTACACTTTCTTTAATGTAATCCTACAAGAAAAAATGGAAGAAGGCATCTCACAACTCAAACTTCAAGACACAATTAATTATTCTTTCAGCAGCATACAAGAGTTGAAGAAACAAGATGTAATTGATCTTTGAATTGCATTTTGGTGGCAAGAATGGCCTTACGATGGTTCAAACACCAAATTTATTGACTACAACAAGTTCAGATTTAATTGATTCATAGGAGCATAGCTGGCCTGCCGGTTAGTAGAACAATTGACATTAACTATGCACCGATAACATATGTAATAACAATCACCTGTATCGAATCCAGCTCGACTTGACGTATGTTGTTCTCGACACCTTTGGTGTACTCTCGCAGTTTGATGCCATTGGCCAGAATGTTTGCGACTTCCTGCATGCACCCATAAAGAAAAACATCAGTGGCCTCACAAAGATACAGCAGTACACTGGTTGGTTCAGTTCCTCTCCGTTGGAACGTTGCATTGAGCTCCAAAGGACACAAAACAGCAATGCAACAGAAGGGGGGCTCTGATGGTATAAGGGAGAAGTTTCGTTGCTTCATGATGCCAATTCAAGCAAGCAAATTTATATAAGCTACAAGCTACAAATGCTGCTGGAGCAAAAGGTGGTACCTGGTCATTCTTGCAGTCGTCGAGCTCCTGCTGCAGCCCCTCGAGCGACTCGTCGTCGCTGCCAAACAAACCAGCCACGGGTAGGCTTTGAATTACAACATATAAAGGACATTGCTAGCTCCGGCAAGCTGGAAAAGGAAGCTTGCGAGCCACCGTACCTGGCAAATTCCTCGTCGAGGGCGAGGTCGCCGACGAAGACCCCGAGATCGAACCGCTCCTTCTGCCCCTCGAGGATCTCCGCGGTGAGCACGGCCTCCATCGCGGAGGCGGCGGCCGGGTTTGGGGTCGCGGGGGCCGGACGGCGGCGACGGGTGGGCTCCGATCTAGATCTGCCTCCGGTAGCGGGGATGTTGGGATCGGGTCGGAGTCGGACGAGGCCGAGGGGGCTCCCCGGGAAATGAATGACGGACCCAGGAAGGAGGAGGGTGAAACTTAGCTGGACTGGAATGTTAGGTGGGCCTGTGGATGTGGTCCGGCGAACCGGGCTGAAAATGAGCTTTTCCGAGCAATTACCTTAAGAGATAATTCTCCTTGACATAGTTTCTGGTATAGTTTTTCATGTAAATAAGTAAAAGTTATATCAAATAACAGATTTTTGCAGCAGCTTCTCACCAGATTTTTAACAAAATTTCATTTGTTTCTCAATAAACTAAAAGCAAGGTATAAAACACAAGTTAAGCGCTAACACAAGTGGTGCTCATAATTTAAAGGAACCTCAATTGGCTTCAAAATCGATATAAACTTTTCACCAGAGGCTTTTAAACATGCTTTTGAATTCAAAATCAATTGAATTCAAAATTTAAATATTTAATTAGAGGATTTTAAACGTGATTTAATTTATATCTTTCAGGTTTTGAGTTGTGATGTTGTTATTATGACGTTCTACAAATGTCTATGAGTACAACTTGGCCTTTGTTGTACCTTAAATGCTTCGGAGCGTGTACCCAAAGTCCTTACAAGTTCCTAGGTTTTTCGGAGGGGGTGGTCTGGCATGCTTGTGTGTGGAGTGGTGTCATATTAGTGTTGTGACTAGAGTGGAGGTTTCGTCCTTTTTGTTCATATTATTGCTTTGTTGATTGTTAACGATTTTATTTATGGATTAGGAGGAGCAAACTTTGCCTTTCGTACGTAAGCCATTTGAGATGGCTTCCTCTAATATCTGCAGTTTGCAAGCGTAGGATCCATGAAAGTACCAAGAGAGAGGGTTGAATTGGTATCTCAAAAACATTTTTCACTTATAAACAAGTCTAGTGATGAGCAGGATAAACAAGTAAAGCAACATCATAAGGTAAGATTCTAGCAAGATAGATAAGTAAATGTAAAAGAGTAAATGTTAGTAACTAAAAGAGCAAGAAAAAAGGTGGTGCATTAACTTTTTTCCGAGGTCTCAAGAGGATGATGTTGTCTCCTAATCCTCATTGAACCACTCCCGCATGAGGTATAGGTCCCTCTCGCCACACTACAAACGATGTGTTGCTCCTTGGGGATGCTTCATTATCTGAGTGAAGTTGCAATTGCTCTTTTCTTGATGTCTCTTTGAACTGTGAACACAAAACTATATATAAATTTGATGAAAGCTTTCACAATCTCCACTAGAAGCCGTTTAACACTTAGTCGATTTAAGCTTCGCAAATAGGCAAGAGTGACAAGTCTTGCCCCTTCTTTGCCCTAAACCCAAAGCTTTATGTGATGAGAACATTACTATAGTAGATACACACATTCCTTATAATGCTATACAAGGACCAATTACAACAGCAAGAGCACGACAACTAAATAATCAGATGAACATCTTTCTATGTTGCTCTACATATACATTAGAGAATGGATTATTGTTTATAATTTATTTATGACTAGGAATCATGAAGAGGACCTGCAAGGGCGTCCACAACAAGTTAAAGGTTAGAGTCAACTCGAGCTCATGAGTCAACAGGAATCGTCGAAACAAAATCATGTCTAGAATATTGTTGTGTCACCGTCTATTGGTCATTGGATCTTGTAACGTGTTAGAGTTCATCAGGGACGCGTACAATGGTCTTATGGCCAAACTCTAAGATATAAATACATTAGTCATCAGACACATTATGTGGATTTTTTCTTAGATTAATTTGTTGTACACAGTCTCACATTCTTCAGTTTGTGGAGCACTAAATTCAACGATTTTAGATTGTTTATTGTTTGCACTTGCTTGCATTCTCGATTGCACTTACATGCATTAGCCTTCTTAGCGAGGTTGATCGTGTGCACATTGTTGATAACCATCAGAGCGATGGTGTAGTGATTACAAGGGTTGATCGATTTCTGCTCAGAGCCTCGGATCATCAACATCGAGATCTTCACCTCAATCGAGTTATTTTTCAAAAGATCAGACCTAATACACTCATCATTATGTAACACCCTAATTTTCAAATTTGCAATAGATCAAAAGTTTCCTTAATTTCATTAGGGTGCTAAGATTTTTATTATGCATAAAGCTAATTCCTAAATTAATTTATCAAATTAAGGTAATTTAAATATTATTTGTTAAATTCATGTTAGCATAGATGTATTAGGTTTTTACTGCAAAAATGTATTTAAAATCCGAGTAGAAATAAATTCAATTTAGTTTAGATTAGAAATTAAAAAACAATGTAAAAAGCTCACCCCAATTCTTTTCTTCCTGTTTTCTCTTCCACTCCTCTCACCCGCGCTGCACTGCCAGTATGACATATTTGGCTAAGGCCCCGTTTGGATTGAAGGAATTTTACAGGAATCCATTCCTGTGGAAAGTTTCCTTTGTTTGCTGTTCTGAATGCTGGAATGGTGAGTCCCTTTCCTCAGGAACCGTGTTCAAAATCCACTCAAAGCTCTTGGGAACTTTTTCCTGCGTGTGAAGGTGATGCTAAGCACCTTGCTAATGCCATGGTTGTAGCTTTTCTTCACGAGCACAGCTCAAACTTGCGTGACCAATGGAGCTCACCCACATCATGTGACGCTAGGAGCCTTGGCTCAAGGCTCGCAAAGCTAACCCGCATGCCCTGTTGCAGGTCAGGTTCGCCTGAATGTCAGCCCTTCGGTTGTAGCTCAAGCTCTGAAGCTTATTGATCTGTCATGGCGGTCGTCGTTGAGCTTGAGCGTTGAAGTGAAATAAAAATGAAAGGACGAGAATAAGGGAGCCCGAGAGAGCAATGAAAGGACAAGTCTTCTCATCTCCTTGGTTTTAAACTGTTCACATTAACTAGACGTCAATAATTTAAAAGCAGAGTAAGTATATGTGTGACACATCCTCGATGCTTTGGCTTAGTGAAATATAATTAATTTAGCTTTTAACTAATACAGATTTAATATTTTTTGCAATTTTTATTTTTCAATTCATGTGTTATAAATTCCCGCAATCCAAACAGCAAGAGTTCTGAATTCCTTTATTTTTTATTCCTGCGGTTTCTCACTTTCTCCATTCCTACGTTTTCTTCATTTCTACATTTTTTCTATTTTATTCCTGTATTCCAAACAGGGGCTAAGAGTTTAGGTCCACACTCTAGAAATTTAGACCCCTGATGAACTTAACTCTTTTCTAATATTGAACTAGAGAAAAAACAACTATTATCAGTTTGGACCCTCAGGGTCAGCACCAAGGTATTTGACGCAAAACTTGTACTAAACAGTGACAAGATCTTTGGCACGAACTTTTCACTTAAGTTTCTAATGTCTATGTTCTGAACCTCCGCGCTAGGGACATTGGCGTGTTCTAGACTTTAGTACGAGCTCCCTGACAATTATATTGGCGCAGGCGTTCGATACTCAAAGCTAAAACTATTTTTTCTTTTCAGCTAATATGTTTTGAAGAAAGGTCAAAATATGTGGAAAATACCGTGTCCTTGCTAGGACTTTCGATAGCCAAACCTTCAGTGGTGCTGACCCACGCCAGCACCAGCCGACACATGCCATGTCAAGGAAAATGTAACTGAACTAGTGGCTAAGCGATCCCTACCTATTGGAACCATCAAAATAAAAATAAAAAAGAACTTGTGTGTACACGACGACATATGAAGGTTCAGACATACGATTTGCCTTTGATATTAAGCAACAGGTTTGGCGGTGGCCCCATGCGTGGGGAGGTTTGTCACACAGAAATAACACGCACAGGCCACGGTACAATAATGAAATGACAACAACGGTTGTTCCCAGTTCAGGCAACGCGGTGGATAGGTTAGTGAGCATCAGCATCAGTTCCCACCGAACAGGTAGCCCAAGGAAGAACCACCACCAGGAGCTGCGTGGACCTTGGTCGAAGGGCGGTCCTGAAAGCACCATTTCAACACCACAAACAGTTAGTTAAACCCGACTCAGAAACCAGCAACCTTCAGTTTCATAGCATAGTTCGCAGTGTAAAGGTGAGCATGTTCTCTATAGTTCTGTGTGTGTGGACATCATAAAACTGTACGCAAGTAAACAGAAAACGACAGTAAAAGAACAGAGGCATGATGACAGTATAGAAAAAGGTCATTACCAAAAACATCCTATAGAACAGAACTTCTCATAACTCTCACGACACAAAATTGGCTAATGTAGAGTCACAGGCATCAAAACATAAATACAACCAAGCTGTTTTAGCAAAACAATTAGCACCATGAAATGCACTCTTACGTACTCCATTCCAAAGAACTGGACATATGGAAAACGAGTGTTCCATTGCAATATTTGAAACTAAAGACTCATATGAAAACAAATGCTCAATTATAGGCAAGCAAATTAAATTTTTTGTGTAAAAATAATGGAGTGGTGAGCAAAGTACTGAACATGGTGCTAAAATGGTACATGTCTTATTGGCTGATACCCAAAAAATTATCACATCAAAATACAGCACAAGCATGTGAACAACCCAACAACAATCAGTAATCAATATACGAAAGGAAGAATATAGTTCTGATTAATATGATCCTAGTGAGATAGTAAAACATAAATTAGTAAGTATACAAAGTGATAATCCTACAAAGACTTCCATGATACGAATCAGAACTGTGATATTCTCCAAAGCTCAGCACATAACTTGATTTTAGTGCAACTAAAAAGATAAAACTCATATATCATCTGGCTGCTGATCTATACAGTTTTCTTCAAACAAGATATTCCCCATATAAACTTCCCCAAAGTGTTACATTATTGTTAACCAGAATTGAATGATGGCAGCAACAGACTGAAACAGAAAATAAAAATGAACATAGCATACCGTAAGGAAGTTCCCAGTGTTCTGCCCATCAGCCCGGTGATAGTTATTGGTTTGGCTGGCAACCCCAGCAGGAATCTGCTTGGCCACATCAGCCGTTGCAGCAGCTGGTTTCTCAGCCAGAGGAGCAACTGCGGCTGGTGCTGCTGCTGGCTTTGGGGCTGAAGCCTCACCGCTTCCAAAGAGGTAACCCAGAGAACTCTGACCACCACCGGCACTACCACCACGACTCATCTTGATTGTCAATTAAGAGAAACTGAATAGAGTCACAGATTCAGATTAGAAATCAAGCATGATTGATAATACAAATTGTACAAAAAGGTAGAATGTAACAATCGATCTTGAGTACTCCACAAAAGTAATGAACATATGGATAAACATCTCAGGGAACGATCTCATGCACACCAGAGAAAAATAGAGAAGTTTTAGTTTGACAATATCACAATACAACTCTATCCAATTTTCAGCAATGCCAATGCAAGCAGAGAAACAACAACAACAACAAAGCCTTTGTCCCAAGCATTTTGGGGTAGGCTAGACATGAAACCTAACAATTTTTATATTTTTTAAATGAAGTAAAACTGTAAAAGAGAGGAAGAGATATAAGAGTAACAAAAAAAACTAAGATTCCAACACATGAATTGCTACTTTTCATGCAGCTCTATCATGAGCTAATTCTCTAGATACATTCCGATCTCTCAAGTCTTGTTTTACCGCCTCCTCCCAAGTCAACCTTGGTCATCCTAACAAAAATAAATTCGGATCTGCCATCAAAGCTTGGTAGCAATTACATCAAATCTATAAGCTTGTGTAAGGACCCATATTCCAGGAAACTAAATCAGGAACTGTCCGATAATCTTTTGTGAGTTTTGCTAAAAGTAGAGCCGTAGCTTTCAACATGCGTCCTTGCTAAAGTCACGATACCCCTCCTAACAAAAATAAATTCGGATCTGCCATCAAAGCTTGGTAGCAATTATATCAAATCTATAAGCTTGTGTAAGGACCCATATTCCAGGGAAACTAAATCAGGAACTGTCCGATAGAGAAACAGACTTAGAAATCTTACATGTTTATGTAAATGGTAGCGTGTTGACAACAACAGTGAACCTTCCAATAACCAGATCCAGCTAATCTTCGAAAAACAACTTCGACCAACACTACTCGTGCTTTTGTGCATAAGTACCAGGTGCTTGTCAAACTATTGCAAGCAGCAGTCAATACGTGCCTGCATTATTTTATTTGTCAAAAAAGGCACCATGTGCAGGGCTTACAAGCCCGTTGGGGAATCCAAGGAATTCCGGGTAGCCAAGAACCGGGATGTAGTCAGGCGAATGGATCGTTGACGCCATCATTCCCCAAAGACGCGGAACAAAAAAAAAGCCACAACGCCATAGGGATCTACATGAATTTTCCCAAGACGCCAAACAAGAAGATCGTCCCGGCCAAGGCCCAACGAATCGCGGTGCCACCTTCGTAACAGACGACAGATCCGGTTACCGATCAACAACACGCGCGCGGGCGCAAGAATTGTATCAGGTCTCGAGGGTAGAGCGAATGGGCAGCTCCCGGCGCAGACAACGGCATAGAGATTACTGGAACCGAGGATGGGCAGAGAGAGGGATCGGAGGCGACTTACCGAGAGGATATCGCTGACGGCGGAAACGGGGGTCGGTGGCCGTAAGGGGCTGGTGCTGCCGCTCTCGCTTCTGCGCCCGATCCGTTGCGAACCGGAGCCTGCGGGTGGTTTGTATAGTGGGGGGTGGGTCCGCCCAGCGATGCAGCCATGTTACGTCCCGTGGCCGGGGCTCGTCGGAACTCCGGCGTGAGCGCGTACAGACTCCGGCCGGTGATGGCGCGGCGCGGGAACGACGAAGGGTGAGCGCTGAAATGAGTTTGATCTCGATTCTTTTTCTGCCCCTTTCCTCCCTAGAAGGTTCCCTTTTACATTCCCCACCCGGGGCTGACCCGTGGGCCCTATACCGCCTAAGACCCCACACGTCATATGTAGAAGCAACTCCTCATTCACACCTTGACTGACCTGTGGGCCCTACACCCACCGGACCCACCCGTCATAAGTCTACACGACTCACGCACTCACGCACTTCACCCTCCACACCAGCCTCATCGTCTTCACGACTCCTCATCCTCTCCGGCGGCGACGCCCTCCTCCCTCCATAGATCCTCGGCCGTAACAGCTTCCCCCCCTCGATTTTCGGCTTGTCCCCAAGCCGCTATCTCCGGAAAGCGCTTCAGCAGTACGTACCAGTCTTCCCAGCTCTCAGCAGCTTCACTTCCCTTCCATCTAACCCTAACTTGCGGCATCGCCTTGCTTCCCTTCTTGACCAGCCGGCGCTCCAGAATCCGACTTGGCCTCAGTGGATCTGCGCTGAAATCGATGACTTTCGGCGGATTGGAGAAGATTGGAGAGTAGTTTGGAGTAAATGGCTTGATTTGGGATGTGTGGAACACCGGGTGCACTGCAGCGCCGGCAGGCAACTCCAAGCGGTAAGCTTCCTTGCCAATCCTTTCTAATATCTTGTAGGGTCCAAAGAATCTGTATGCCAGTTTAGGGAAAGGTCGATTGACCACGGATGCTTGCGCATAAGGTTGTAGGCGGAGCAGCACCATCTCCCCCACTGCGAAGCCACGATCTTTTCTTTTCTTATCTGCAGTTTGCTTCATTCTGTTCCGTGCCATAGCAAGCTTATCTCGCAATAGATCTAGATGTGCTTTTCTCTCCTGTAATATTTCCTTGACATTTGTGTCCTCTGAACAAGGTACTGCTGGAGCCAGAAATGGATTTGGAGCATAACCATAGAGGGCCTGGAAGGGAGAACACCCCAAGGTTGAATGGTAAGATGTATTATACCAATATTCTGCCAGAGGTAACCAATTTTTCCACTTTGTAGGAGATTCTTGCACTGCACATCTAAGATAGGTCTCTAGGCATTGGTTCACCCTCTCAGATTGACCATCAGTCTGAGGGTGGTATGCAGTACTCAATAGCACCTTTACTTGCATGTTTTTGAACAGTTGTTTCCACACACCACTTGTAAATATCTTGTCCCTATCAGAGATCATGGTCTTAGGCAGGCCATGTAACTTGATCACATTGTCTAATAGCGCTGTGGCCACTTGAGCTGCTGTATAGGGATGCTTGAGTGGAATGAAGTGAGAGTATTTGGATAACCTGTCCACCACCACTAAAATTGTGTTGAACCCTTCAGATCTTGGTAAGCCTTCCACAAAGTCCATGGTGATGTCTTGCCACATGCCTTGGGGTACTGGTAGAGGCTGTAAAAGCCCAGCTGATATTGTCCTTTCCCCTTTTGCTTGCTGACACACCTGGCACTGCTTCACCCAATCTTCTACATCTTGTTTCATTCCCCTCCAAGCAAATAACTTCTTCACTCTGTGATAAGTATTATGAATGCCAGAATGACCACCTACTGCACTGTCATGACAGGCTGCTATTAATTTGGCCCTCAAAGCAGAATTCTCACCTACCCAAATTCTGCCTTGTTGTCTGATCACCCCCTGGTAAACTGAAAATCCTTGCTGATCAGGGCTAGAGATAGTCAACTGAGCCAACAGATCTTGGGCATGTTGATCAGTGGCATATGAGTTCTTAACTTCTTGAATCCACATAGGAACTACCTCAGCAACCATAGATACCTCCATCAGATGAGCTACCCTTGATAGAGCATCAGCAGCTAGATTTTCTTTCCCCTTTTTATAGATAATTTTGAAATTCAATCCCATCATTTTAGCCATTGCCTTCTTCTGAAGATCAGACTGAAGGACTTGCTCATCCAAAAAGCTTAGACTCTTGTGGTCAGTTCTGATTTGGAACTCTGTCCTCTGTAAATAGGGCCTCCATCTGTCCACAGCCAAGATTAGGGCCAAAAATTCCTTCTCATAGATAGACCACTGTTTGTGTTGCTCAGATAATGCCTTGCTCAGAAATGCAATAGGCCTGTCATTTTGCATCAATACTGCTCCAACCCCATAGTCACAAGCATCAGTCTCTACTACAAACGGTTCATTGAAGTTGGGTAGAGCTAACACAGGGGCCTCACTCATAGCCTTTTTGAGTAACTGGAAGGCCTCTTGTGCCTCATTTGACCACTGAAACTGCTTGTGTCTAAGAATTGCAGTCAGTGGTCTGGCAATGACCCCATACCTTCTCACAAACTTCCTGTAGTAGCCAGTCAGTCCCAAGAAGGCCCTAAGTTCAGTGAATGAACTAGGTACTGGCCAACCTTTCATTGCCTCAATTTTCTTACTATCAGTCTGAACCCCTTTTGCTGAAATAACATGGCCTAGATAGACCAACTCCTCTTGAGCAAAGTGACATTTAGACAACTTAAAGTAGAACTGATGTTGTTTCACTAGCTCAAACACCAGTCTAAGATGTTGCATATGCAGCTCTAAAGTAGGACTATAAACCAATATATCATCAATAAAAACCAACACAAACTTTCTCAAGTAAGGGCTTAAAATAGAGTTCATGGCACATTGAAACGAGGCAGGAGCATTAGTTAAGCCAAAGGGCATCACCTTGAACTGGTAATGTCCACAATGAGTCTTGAAGGCTGTTTTGAATTCTTCTCCCTCCTTCATTCGAATCTGGTGGTATCCAGCCTTCATATCTAGACTAGAAAAATAATGGGCCCCATGTAGTTCATCCAAAATCTCCTCCACCATGGGCATAGGGAACCTGTTCTTGATAGTGATGTCATTTAACTTCCGATAGTCAATGCAGAGTCTCCAAGTCCCATCCTTCTTCTGCACTAGCAGTACTGGGGAGGCAAAGGGACTGACACTGTGTTCTATCAGCCCCGACTGCAATAGCTCAGCCACTTGTCTTTCAATCTCATTCTTGTGCAAAGGTGAATACCTATAGGGTCTTGCATTGACAGGTATGGCCCCTGGGATCAATGAGATGACATGATCAAAAGGCCTTTGGGGAGGCAGTACCTTAGGATCCTCAAAAACATCACTGAATTCTTCTATCAACTTCTGCACTACTTTCTGACTCCCAACCTTCTTGCCAGACTTCTCACATCTCCCCTGATCCTCCACCACTGCCATAGCCCATACTTCATTACCCACCAGCCACTTATCCACTTGCATAGGAGTAACCAGTGCCACATGATGTTGAACAGGGGACTGGCTGCCCTGCAACCTTACCTCCTTTCCATCCTTCATGAATGCCAAGTACTTTTGGACCCAGTCACAAGTCATAGGACTGTACTGGACTAACCAGTCATACCCCAATATTGCGTCATAAGCCCCCAGGGTTAGGATGCGCATATCAGATCTGAAGGTATGTCCCTCGCACCACCACTCCAAATCTTTCACCATGTACTCGCTCCATAACTCCTCTCCGGACGCTACCTTAACCTTTAGCATGGGACACCTGTGCCTTTGCAACCCTGCTCTGTCCACAAAGGCAGTGTTAACAAAGGACATTGCACTCCCAGAATCCACCAAGATCAGGAAAGTTTGGTCCCGCACCAGTGCTTTCAAACGCAAGCTCTGTCCACCCTGGGTACCAGCCAGTGCATGAATTGATACATGCAAACACTCAGCCTCCTGATTTTCCTCCTGCTCCAACTGCCTCAACACCTCTTCAGTAAGCTCCTCCTCCGAGGCTGCGACCTCCACCATGTTAAGTTGAGCGTGAGATCTCTTGGGACACTTCTGTAGGTGTCCAGGCTCAAATTTCTCACCACAAGCATAACATAGTCCATTTAGCCTCCTATAGTCTCTCAACTGTCTTTCCCTGCTCAGTTCCCCTTGAGCTGGTACCATTCTATTCTCCACCTTGCCTCCAATCCCTGATCTAACTCCACTGCTAGCCCCCCTGCTGCCTTTAAAAGTGTTCCTCTCTTGAATATCCCTCTGCACTTTAGCCAGCATCACTGCTCTGTTGACAGAGGTTGGGATCTGGGATTGAACCGGCCCCTTCAACTCAAACTTCAGCCCCTTCACGAACTGTGCAACAAAAAAAACCTCATCCAGCTCTGGGTTGTGCATAGAAGTTAGGTATCTGGCTTCCTCAAACTCCGAAATATACTCATCCAGGCTACTGGTTTGCCTCAGATGCAGTAGGTTGTTCATGGCCTGAGGGTACTCATACGAGCCGAACTTCTCCTTCACTGCCTCCACAAATCTCCTCCAAGTGCTCAAACCTTCTGTCAGTTTGAAGATTTGTAGCCACTTGGACGCATTGCCTTCCATATGCATGCTAGCTGCTCTCACCCCCAGGTCATCTCTGGCACATGATAGATGGCAAAATAATCTTCACATTTATCAATCCAAATGGTAGGGTTATCGCCAGAAAACTTAGGAAATGACAGCTTCATGAACGTTTTGCCCTCCTGAACCTCCCTCGACTGGAATCCTCCATTCCTTCCTTGGTGACCCGCCTCCTCTATTCCCCTGTTTGTTGGCTGCTCTCTGCCTCCTCCTCTCTGCGGTCTTATCTCCTCCACCCGCCTGAATGGCAGCCCTTCCACCTGACGCTCTAGGGTCATGGCTTCCATCTTCACCTTGATTTCTTCCACCTGTTTTGCCAGAAGATCCCGCTCCTTGGCCGCCTGCTCTGCGATTGATGCCGCAAGAGCCTGCTGACCCTGGAGATCACTCTGACCCTTCGCCAACTGCTCCAACAATCCGAACACCTTTCCCCATCTCTCCCCTTCTGCCCTTGACTCCTCTGCCATCGCTTCCAGCACGAATCGAGTCTGGACCGACGGTTTGGGTGCTGGCGCCGTGGTGAACAGTGGGGAATCACACCGATCTCTGCTCCTGATCGCCTATAACCCCTACCAAAATCACAGGAACGCCCCTCCCCGAAAATTTGAGGACCCAAGGAAGGAGAAGGCTCTGATACCAGCTGTTACGTCCCGTGGCCGGGGCTCGTCGGAACTCCGGCGTGAGCGCGTACAGACTCCGGCCGGTGATGGCGCGGCGCGGGAACGACGAAGGGTGAGCGCTGAAATGAGTTTGATCTCGATTCTTTTTCTGCCCCTTTCCTCCCTAGAAGGTTCCCTTTTACATTCCCCACCCGGGGCTGACCCGTGGGCCCTATACCGCCTAAGACCCCACACGTCATATGTAGAAGCAACTCCTCATTCACACCTTGACTGACCTGTGGGCCCTACACCCACCGGACCCACCCGTCATAAGTCTACACGACTCACGCACTCACGCACTTCACCCTCCACACCAGCCTCATCGTCTTCACGACTCCTCATCCTCTCCGGCGGCGACGCCCTCCTCCCTCCATAGATCCTCGGCCGTAACAAGCCAGCCGTCGGATCCTCGGGTCCACGGTCCAGATGGCACTGCGAGCCCGTGCGGAAGGAACGCTAATACACGCTGCCGCGGGGCCCATATGCGGACTGCCCCTGCGGAATTGTCTATTCCCTCTTTCCATTTTTTTTAGGACGGCATCGCACCAGTATCCAATCATCATAGCATAAGTTCCCTTTCGGCCCCATATGCAATATCTTAAACCAACCTCCATCTCGAATCTAGTTTTGCGGGCCTTCAAGAGGCATAAGTGGCTCTCAGTAATTCGTACACCTAAACTTAGCTTATATTTCCCATGTCACCAAGATTATCTTTTTAGATCGATTAAATCCTTTTTTCAACAAAAATCGATTAATATCAAACTTGTTTTGAACAGTAATTGCGTGTTTGACCTTGTTTTTTAGGGTTTGTACACACGACCCTGTTTTTTCAAACTGAACAAATAAATTGACTCTACTCTGTTTAGACTATTTAACGGCGTTAAGTTAACGTTAAAAAGACATAATTACCCCTGCACCATTGACCCTATTTTTTATTTTAATCTTCATGTATGACCCTACTTTATACACTAAAATTTCAGCCTTATCCATATTATTTAAAAAGACATTTAGCAACAGTTTAAACAATTTTTTCAATAATATGACTTAGTAAATTTGTGAATCACAATTATTTTAAATTTTACAGAATTTTGACAGTAATTTCACTATAATGTGATAATTCAGGCAACAAACAATTGCATATATATGAACTCACATTACAAATAATTTTACATATATGCCAACCTCAAAATAATATCACATTTGCAAAGTAGTTCAACATTCCAATCTCAAATTAATATCGCATTACAAATAATATCACATTTGTAAAGTAATTGAACATTCTAATCTCAAAATAATACAACAAAACCACCAAGTAGCAACTAGCTATTACATAATCATTCAAACACCGAACCATTCAGCTAGGCCCCCTCTCCCTCTCCCTCTGCCTCTTCCTCCTCCGCCACCTCCTCCTCCTCATCCTCCCGCTCCTCTCACATCACTTGCACTTGAACTAGGCCTGCATAAAATGAAATATGTTAGTAAACAAGATGATAAATTGAGAACAAATAATATCAATAATGCAAATAGTGATTACATATATGTGGATGCAATGTTTGTATCATGACTCTCTTCTTCAAGTGCACTTCCACTTGTTGTGGCTCTCCTCTTTTGGGTAGCTGTAAGACCACCTTGACAATACTTAGCTGTGTGGCCTAGTTCATGACATTCGGAGCATTCTCTTTTCTTCTTCCTCATACCAGCCTCATCGGATGCTTTGATTCTTGACACTCTAGGTCTTCCAGGTTTCCTTCTCAATTTTGGTTTCTTTATTTTGTAGCCAAAATCAATCCGTGACCAAAGTTGTTTTGATGTCATTGGAGGGAATACACCTGCATATGCCTTTCTAAACCTCTCAACAGAGAAGTACTCATCAACATAATCCAAGATATGTGCCTCCCTACTTTGAGATGCCATAACAGCCAGAGCATGAGTGCAGGGCTTCCCAGTCACTTGCCAAGCCCTACAACTACAAGTTTTGTGATTTAGACTCACCGCATGCTTAATAGTGGCCATAGTTACTTCAGCTATCCCGTCTGCATATTTTAACACTTCATGATCTTTAACAGCTTTGCTTTGATCATTGAGAGCTTCTATAATAGATGGGATAATCTTGCCCTCCATGTCTTTTGCAACCTTAGTTCTAGAAACAAAATTTTTAATAATCATTTTGTCTTATATTGTCATGCATGTCCACAACCTGAAAGGCTTTAGCTTTATACACCCAACTATTGAAAGACTCAGAGAGGTTGTTATTGATATAATCCACTTTGCAATCTTCGGCAAATTTGCTTTTAGTCCACACATATGGATGATTCTTATCCAACCATACAATAGCTTCAGGACATTTTTCCGCTATCTTGTTCATGTGGAAGTTGTACTTGTCAACCATACAAGTCTTAGCTGCTGCCCACATATTCTGAGAAAACAAAGGGCCCATATACTTATTCTTCATGTTCTTCCACAAGTGCCTCATACACTCTCTATGTTCAACTGTTGGGTACACATTGTCCACCGCAGTCTCTATGCCTTTTCCTACAATTAAAATGTTGAAAATTTTTTAGTAAAACACGTCACAAGTTTAATAAACAGAAGAATAGAAGGGAATAGCACTTCAATTTACCTGCATCTGTACTAATCACCAATCCCACAGGTGTACCAATTGCTTGCTTCAAATTCTGGATGAACCATGTCCAGCTTTCTATTGACTCTGTCTCGATCGCTCCATATGCCACGGGAAAAAGCCAGTTGTAGCCATCTACTGCAACAACAGATGCCAATTGCCCTTTGGACCTTCCAGTCAAGTAGGTAGAGTCCATGGCAATATATGGCCTACATCCTTGCAAAAACCCATCAATGCAAGGTCTCAAAGCAACAAAAAACCTTCTGAAACATACAACCCCATTGTGTTCTTCTGTGTCTATCTCAACAACACTCCCAGACATTGCTTTGAGTAGCTCAACTTTATAAGTTGGAAGCAGGTCATAACTGTCATCCCACGACCCATATATCATATCAAGAGCCTTCTCTTTGCCTCTAAAGACTCTATCATATAGAACAGTAAATTTATACTTCTTTAATAGCTCCTGTTGCAACTCTTTAGGCCCCAGTGTGGGTTTCTCTTTCAGACAATCCACCACCCTTTCCGCTACTCAAGTATGTGAGGCCATTGTGTCACCAGCCTTATTAACTGAACCACAATTTGTATGCTTCGGTCTGTTCCTCTTCACCTGCAACATACAACGATATGTCAGTCTTATATAGACCAGAATAAGAAAAAAACATGCATGCTAATCTACCTTGCAACCGATGTACTTTTTGCTAGTATATGCAAAGAAAACTCACTTGCAACCCTTATATGCTCTTTTGCATTTTGCTCTAAATCTTTCCTGGGATTTCTTAACTGTCTGAAAAGCATAATCATTTAAGATAGCATGATGGGTTACTGCAGCCTTGCACTGATCCACATTTGGGAAGATCACACCCACATCAATGCATGGATTATCAGCATCATAGGCAAACAGTGAAATATCATCATCATCCAACTCATCAACTATTTCAACATCAGGATCATAATCAGAATTAGAACAATAAGAATCATAATAACATGAATCAGAAGACGCAACCAAATCATAGTCATAGCTGCTATCACTAAATGCCTCCAGAGACTCAGTGTCATAGCATTTCCTCTCCTCAACAGCACCTACAACCTTATCATTATCATGAGGATTTACAATTAACGATGACTCTATCACTTTACCCCTCACTTTAGGATGTAACTGTCTTTTTGTAGGTGAAAATTGCAAAGCCCCAATAAAATCATGGATTTGAG
The DNA here is from genome assembly GCA_030760725.1 of Neostapfia colusana. NCBI lineage: Eukaryota > Viridiplantae > Streptophyta > Magnoliopsida > Poales > Poaceae > Neostapfia > Neostapfia colusana. The sequence goes on from JASWHV010000015.1 coordinate 63,871,356, forward strand.
CATCGATGTGCACTACACCATGCCCTAGGTTTACTTTAAACCATTCCAGCAGTTGCTCATTAATCTCAATTTGGACACATGCATCATTAAGTGAACGCCACAATGTTATATATTGCTTTGAACCCCATATGAGTTTTTCACCTATGTGATTAACCAATTCCAATAAAGAAAAGTGATGACTGTCAAGAACAAATGAAGGCAATGTGCGTCTATGGCAATATTGTTTTGCTTCACCATCCGCTAAGGCAAAATAAGACACAACTTTAATAACAACTCTCAGATCGGTGTTAATTATCCCATAAATCAAACCAAAATTGAAGAAATTAGCTTATTTCACCAAAAAATCCGAGAAATCATAGTGAAAAATAATACATGTTGCATTTGAAATATACCCCGTTGAAGGAATCATCTCCATTCCACCGCCCCTGACCGAGCTCCTTGCCGCGCCCGCTGCCCTGGCCGCTTGCGCCCGCCCCTGGCCTTGCTCGCGCCGCACTAGCCTCGCTCGCGTTGCCCTGCCTTGCCGCGCGCACCCGCCCCTACCTGGCCGCGCTCGCCCGCCGCCCTACGCCTGCTGCACTCGCCCGCCGCCCTGCGCCTGCTGCGCTTGCCCGCCGCCTGTGCTAGCTAGGGTTGCAAGTGGATGTGGACCATTGTGGCCGGATAGGAACCAAATATTTGCTTAGGGGTATTATTGTCTTTTCCTATTATCCTTCATATTTTTTATTTCTTTTACTATTTCTAATTAGCTAGAGTTAACAGAAGTTACAACCAGGGCCAAAAGGTGATTTCAATTTGAAAAAACAGGGTCAAACATGTAAACCCTAAAAAAAGAGGGTCAGATGTACATCTAAACTCCATACTAGGGTCAAGGACACAATTGTCCCATATCTTAAACCAACCTCCGCCTCGAATCTGGTCTTGCGGGCCTCGAAGAGGCATAAGTGGCTAATTCATACACGTAAACTGAGCTTATATTTCCCCATGCCAGGAAGATTATCCTTTTAGGATCGATTAAATCCTTTTTTCCAACAAAAATCGATTAAGATCAAACTTGTTTAAGCTTGACCAAACTTACATTGAAAGATATTGACGTTTATAATATTGAATTAGTATCATTACATACATTATGCATTATACTTTCATGATAAATTTACTTGATGTCAGTAAGTATTAGTATCTTTCAGTAAAATAGGTCAAAATTAACTAAGATTGACTTTATCTGACCTTAAAAATAGAGTTATTTTAGAATGGGGTGAGTAATAAACAAATGACAATTCAAAAAAAGGTAAGTAAGGGGAATAGTAATATGCTCATGAGGTGCAAACATGCCCTGGGCTTTATGTCAAGCTAAAAGTGGGGCGAACACAACCACTCTCACTATATTATTTAGCAGGATTAGCGGGCTCCAATAGAATTATAAAAGGCTGCCTAGAGTTTAAAGGGTTTTGCAAAAATATACAAATTGATTTCTGGGTACTGCAGGTCTTGCAAAGCAGAGCGACGTCCTTTTCTCTAAGTCCAAGCAACGTAACTCCAAAACACCAAACTCTAAGGCTGCTCGCACGGGGTGCTGGACCCCATCCGCGACGCTCTATGCTCCCGCACGTTACAGCGATGCGCTCACGCGAGCGCACAGAGAGGGGAGCGGGAAGCTGTCGTCGGTTGCTTCGCGAGTTTAGACGGAAGTTTCCTCGACGCCGATGAGGAAGGAGAAGGCGAGGTGGGAGAAGATGAAGAGGAGCTGCCGTTGCATGCGCGTGGCCGAGAGGAAGGGAGAGGAGGCGGGAGCGGCGACCAAAGGCGTAGGGGACGAGGGGGATGGCGACATCGGGCTGCGCACCGCCGGCGAGCCGCAGTCCGGCGCGCACTTGCCTGCCACCAGCCCAACCAGAAGCCTCGGCATGGCGAAGAGCCACGGCCTCCTCGAGTCCGCGCCTGGTCCGGCGTCGTCGTCCGCCGCCGCAACATCCTTCACGATGACGAGGTGGCGTGCGGATGAGGCGGCGTGCGAGCAGGGGCGGCGAGGTGGGCGGAGGGGGCGGCGGCCGGGAGCGGCGATCGGGGACAGGGGCGGCGAGGGGGGTGGAGGGGGCGGCAGCCGGGAGCAGCGATCGGGGGCGTAGGGGACCATGCGGGCGGACGGGCCGATGAGGCGAAGTGGAGCAGGAACAAGAAGCTTCGGGAGAAGGTTCAGCAATAAACGGAAGCTGTTGAGAGAAGAAAAGAAAAAATAAAGGGAAGAAAAGAAAACCGAAGGGGTAAAGGAAATAAAGGGAGAGGAAAAAATGAAAGAAAATATAAAGGAAGGAGAAATGAATGAAAATAGAAGGAAAAATAGGGAGAGAACAAGAAAAGAAGAGAGGGAGAGGGAAAGAAAATAAAAGGGAAAGAAGAGAGGAAAAAAGAAAGAAAATAAAAGGGAAAGAAGAGAGAGAAAAGAAAGTGAATAAAAAGGAAAAATATGGAACGCAATATTAAATAATGGTGATAGTTGATTTAGAGTATATTTAGGGAGTACAATAAGTGCAAGAACACATGCTGTAAAGTAAATAATCTTTTAGAGCACGCTGAAAAGAGGTGAGAATATTCTTTTAGAGTTGATTTTTAGAATACATGAGTGTGGTCAGTCTAAGGTCTTGCAGAGCGGAGCGACGTCTTTTTCTCTAAGTCCAAGCAACGTAACTCCAAAACACCAAACTCTAATCCAGATTCGCATGTTATCACTTCAATAGAACTAACGATTTTCTTAAAGGTTACCACGAGCGATTTTGGTTCTAGTATGGAACGAGCATTTGTGAGCGACTGCCGAGCGATTTTGGTTCTAGTATGGAACGAGCATTTGTGAGCGACTGCTAGTAAAAAAATGTATTATCAGTAATGAAAACAAACGTATCGCCAGTAATAGAAACACACATATCTCCGGAAATCAAAGGCGCATGTATCTCGACAATCAAAAATACACTTCTATATCAAATCTGTAATGAAAAAAATGTAGCTCTTGAGTTCAACAAAAAAATTGGTAGACGAAAAGTATTGGAGGTTGCCAATAAAACTAATATTCCCAAAATTTCAGGAATTTTAGATTCAAATTCAAGCAAATTCAAATTAATTCAAACAAATTTGGACGATAAGAACAAAATATTATTTTATCAGGCCTCACCGATAAAAACAAAATTCCTGAAATTTCGCCAAAACCTGTTTCCTTGCTTGATGAGTTACAATCACAATATTATCAAATTCAAATGACAGCAAGTTACTGTTCATCCGTGCAGCTCTCGCAGTTTCATTGCATGGACGTCATACATGTTAGCAAATGTTTGTGGCCTATCAGCTATCGGACCTGCAGATGAGATAATGGAATATGATAAAGGTTTACCACTAATCACAATATTCAATTTCTAAACTAATACTAAGCACACTTCTACATACTGAAGTGCTCAAGAAAAATCAAGGGCATACAAGTTAGCTTCAACCTGAACATAATTTCGAACCCAACTCCAAAACCATTAAAAAGGCAACTTGACAAGATGAACCATTCCTAGTCACAAATCAGCATTCCAGTACCAAAAATGAGCACAAACGACCTCTTTATGAATTCCTTGATCATAGCCTCAGAAAATAATTTATAGAGTCAAGCATTGGGCGTATAAAATTACTAAAGCCACATGACATCATTTAGAATTAACATATGTTACCTTTACAGGAATCAGAGATCAATATCTTTATCATTATCAACTTTGCAATCATAAGATGGGAGGATACAATGTAATAGCTTTTGCTACTAGTTGCTATTGGCATTCCCTATTGGGAATAACAGACAACATACATGCTATTGTACTTTTCTGATTTGACTAATTTTAATACAAGCAATCACAGAGCACAAACGTAATATAGGTCAAATAATTATTATCCAAGACATCAGTTGTTTTTCTAAATCTAGCCCACCTCCACTGTATATTGTTTATTTCTCTATCAATCAGCTAGCTCAGTATATACAACAACACTAACTACGATTGAGAACAGGTCTAAAGGGGACATGGCTCGCTAGGACATACCAAATCAAAGACTTTGACGTCGATGGTTTCCAGCAGATCCACAAGCTAGCTTGCGTGCAAACAAATCCACTCACCGATCAAAATGAATCTCTCTTGAAAAACTCAGCCAAGAAACCCAACCTTCGGATTTGAATAAAAAACAATCTTGCAGGTCAATATGACCTAATTAAACAACAAGATGGACATATATATCACCTGATGGATATGGCTTGCCAGTGTCGCACACGAGGGAGGAGGCGACATGCTACTATTACGCGTGGAGATGAGGGGTCGTGTGCTGCCGTTATGAGCAGAGATGAGATGCGGTGTGCCAATGTTCTTCGATGATAGGCGATGGCGAGATGCGTTAGATCCTTCATGTGGGGAGGAGGCAACCTACCGGCATCTGGGCGTGGTCGAGCGAGGGAGTAGTCGTACCTGACTGCGGCAGTGCTAGAGTTTCACCTCCACGAAGCGCGTGAACTGGCGTTGTGGGCGCCTGTGGGTGTTGTGGTCTTGAGGGGCAAGCTCGCAACATCTAGCGAGGCAAGCGATGAAGCCCACTTTGCACCACCGATAAATACGTGGGTTGTCGCTATGTCCGCTAGCATATTTTTAGTGGGGTGGGTTTAGTGGGTTTATGGACGAACCCACACCACTTAATTGAGCTTTATGAACTGTGTTACGTAACCTAGTTTTATTAGCTCCAATTGTTCAAGTTTAAGATCATAGTCTCAATTTTGCATATAAATCCTAACATTATTTTTTGTAAGTTGTCGAGTTGTTTTGAGAATCTGAATGGTGGTTACATAGTGTGCATCACTATCGCAATCAGTGCCAACATTTAACTTATCCCATTTCAAAGGTCACACTGAACATGACTCTTGCCTCCTGGATAGGACCATCACAATTCACAACTGTTAACAGCGTTGGTTTTATAGCGACCGGAGCCAGCTTTAGGACCGAAGTCGGCTTCTACGACCAGAGTGAGCTTTTTGCGACTAGAGTCGGCTTTGGAGAGGAACCAAAGAGGGCAGCTACTGCCACCAACCGTCGCTCCCCTTGGAGTCACGGTCGTTTTGGATCCTCAGAATAGGTGAGGGGGTGCCCGCTCCTTGGATTCCATCATCGATATCCCAAGGAAGCATGGAAATTGAGGGGGCGTCTACAAGTTATGATGCCGATGTAGAGTGGAGGACGTGGCAACCCCATCCTGGCTTTAGACGCTTGGGACACCATTCCCTGAGCGACCTTTATAATCCAAACGTTGTGGGGGAGGGGGGAGGATGCATTCCTAAGCTTATACCCCTACACACCCTCTCCTTGTCATTTTCCATCTCCTCTTTTGTTCCACCTTGTTCAGCCCTTGCCTTCTTAGCCGATGGAAGGCAAGGAGAAGAGGACAAAGTGGGTGTCAGAGCGCGTGAGCTACGACACTCCTCCCGGTCTGCTACGGAAGCAGCCCGTGAGGTTCTTTGATTGGAGGGGGCTTGGCGCCCTCACGCGATCGGGCTCAAGGGAGCGGATGAACACCGATATTCACGTGGTTTGGGCCGCCGGAGCGTAATCCCCTATGTCCATGGGAGTGCTTGTTGTATTGTGTGCTTGTATGAGTGTGAGAGGGTGCTGGGTTGCGAACCCTTTGTCGGATGGTCACTCCGGTCCTTTTATGGTCCAAGGCCGGGGTGCTTACAATGTGGCTTGGGGCCCGATAGGTGGTCCCAAAGCTATGCGAACCCCATACATGATCTAGGGTTTTGTACTCTAGGTAGAGCTGTCGGTGGGGGAGTTAAGTCCTGCCGCCTGGCACCCTGAGCGCCCCTGTCCATGTGTCAGGTGACGATAAAGAAGTCATCTTGTCGCCGCGTCTTGTTGTTCCGCTTGGGCGGCCCAGCGCCGTTGGGCGATACTGTACTGCTGTCTCGCCTTGTCGTCCTGTCTTGTCACTGTAATGGCGAACAGGCAGAGGACGGAGGCGTGCGTAGTGTGCCATGCTTCTAGGGAAGGCGTGAGCCTTGAATGCGCAGCCTGATAGCGCACTTCCATCTTGACTCCCTTGACCCGCGACCCACGCTGGATCATTGGGCACGTGGCGGCTTCAGAGCTCTTATCAACGGGTTTGGAGCCAGGAGACATGTAGCAGCTCCGGACCTCACCTCAGCGGAGAGGCTCGGACTGCAGCCCAAGGCACGTGTCAGCTCCGGAGCTTTCCTCAACAGAGAGGAGGCTCTAAGCCAGGAGACACATGGCAGCTCCGGACCTCACCTCACCGGGGAGGCTCGGATCGGAGCCCAGGGCACGTTTCATCTCCAGAGCTTTCCTCAGCGGGGAGGATGCTCTCAGCCAAGAGACAAGTGGCAGCTCCGGACCTTATCTCAGCGGGGAGGCTCGGACCGGAGCCCAGGTCATATGTCAGCTCCAGGGCTCTCCTCAGTAGAAAGGAGGCTCTGAGCCAAGAGACACGTGGCAGCTTTGGATCTCACCTCATCAAGGAGGCTCGGACCAGAGCCCATGGCATATGTCATCTCCGGAGCTCTCCTCGGCAGGGAGGAGTATCGGAGCCCGGATACACGTGGCAGCTCCGGACCTCACCTCAACGGGGAGGATAGGACCGGAGCCTAGGGCACGTGTCGGCTCCAGAGCTCTCCTCATCAGGGAGAAGTGTCGGAGCCCGGATACACATGGCAGCTCCGGACCTCACCTCAGCGGGGAGGCTCGGACCGGAGCCCAGGGCACGTGTTAGCTCTGGTTAATCTCCTTAGCAGGAAGAGGGTCCTGAGCCTAGAGACACGTGGCAGCTCCGGACCTCACCTCTGCGGGGAGACTCGGACCAAAGCCCAGGGCTACTGTCGGCTCTGGAACTAAAGCGCACATTGCAGCCCCTGACCTCGGGGCCAAAGACACGTGTCTACGCCGGGCCTGCCTCAGTCGGGAGGCAGGGCCCAGGCTGTCTTTTATCCTCTATGCGGGGGTACCTGGTCTGTAGTGTACCGACAGTGGCCCCCGTGCCCATCTCGGGGGAGGCAACGAACCCGCAGGTGGGGCCTACATCTCTCCCGCGATGTGATTTTGAACCTGCACTTTGGAAACTGAAGTTGTGGTGAGATTTTTGCGTAGTAGACGAGTGGTTGTACCTGTGAGGCGAAAAGGTTGCACGTCCTTGGCGTAGTGGGCACATTCACCAGTCGAAGCGGCAACACGTTGTCGGCGTAGTGGACATGTGTTTGCTCCTGGCTGGTGGGTCGTGGTGATGTGCTCAAGGGATTGCCCCGGGGTATTTACTGCGGCAGCCCTTGGGTCGACCACATCAGTTCCTCCGCGCCGCTTTTCTAGCGAACCGCCGGATGTTCCTGAGAAGTTACCCGCCTGGCCCCCTAGTGTCTGACAGGTGGACCTGGGTCCTACCCATCATTGGGGTAGGCAGGTAGCCCGCAGCGTGGTACGGTGGAAACCCAAACATCACTCTATTGCCCTACCAGAGGTTGCGGACGTAGAAAGGGAAACCTTCTAGAGAAGGACGATTCCCTTCCGCCTTTAGCAATCTTCGTCTTCCTCCTGTGCGCTCGAAGCCTCTGCTCCCAGCGCTCACAACCTTTCCTCGCCACCATGTCGTTCGACCTCCGTTCATCCAGGCTTCGCAGCGATGGAAGCATTGCTATTGTGAGGCGCCTGCTCGGCTTGTAGTCAGCCACGTTCGATGGAAAGATCCATCGCGAGAGGGTCCTGCTGATCGACATGCAACCCGGCGAGGTGGTTCTCTTCACCTCATACGTGTTGTCCGGGTTCGCACTCCTGGCATTGTCCTTCCTCTTCACCCTGCTAGAGGTGTATGGGCTCCAGCTCCAGCTCTAGCACCTTACGCCACACACCCTCGCTCTGGTGGTCATCTTCGATCACTTCTGCGAGATTTTCATGTGCGTGCGGCCTTCGGTGCGACTCTTCACGGTGTTTTTCTCCTTGAAGGCCTCAGTTTGAAGCACAAGCCACGTGTGGCTTAATACTTCCAGCACCGAGGGAGGAACTCCATGCCCTATATTTCGCCCTTCACTCCAGGAAGTGGGAGCACTGGAGGGAGGACTGGGTGATCACCCAGACGGACGTCCATGACTGCCTGGAGTTGTCGAGTGGCCCGCCGATGGCCGAGGTGGCCGTTGGAGATGAGATCCCCGACCTGCAGGCAGCCTACACGCCGGTGCTGGAGAGGATCAAGTATCTGGCGGAGGAAGGCCTGACCTCACTGATGGTCTTGGCTGAGTTCATGTCCTGCCGAATCACTCCTCTCCAGCAGCACGTCTAACCTGCCTGACAGTACACCGGGGAGGGCGACATGACCCGGTTGGCGCGCTGAGCGGGGTCGTCACCGGATCAGGAGATGGTGAGGTTGATGCTGCTGAAGCTCTCGTGCGACCCGATCTCCGACGAATCCATCACCCTGCTGTCGAGCTGCCAGCCGGTCTACCTCAACCCGCAGGCAAGGTCGAGGCTGCTAAGGGAGCTGTCGAAGCTGGATGACATCGATGCTGCAGTGCGGCAGATCGACGATCCCTCGCGGGGCATAGAGATCCTTGAAGCGACCAAAGCCATTGGCCAGTCGGGATCTGCACCGAACTCACTCCCAAATAGAGGTAGGGAGTCAGCAGGTAGATCCGTCCCTTTGGAGCTCCCTCGCTCACCGCCCAAGTATGCCCCGGAGTCGAGTAGGGCACCAAAATGGAAGCTGGTCCGTCCTGATGGAAGCTTTGTATCTGGCCCCAGGCAGGGGTTACCAGGCTTCCCGCGGTCCCGCTATGGGCTCGGCGACTGGCATCGGCGGCAGCTCTGGAGCTGCTGCTGCCGGAGCAGCCTCGACGGCCATAGGAAGGGTGATTAGCGATGCTGGAGCTTCAAGGAGGGCCCCCGACGCACCCACGATGCAGAGGCAGTCCTCGGGTGCATCCCCAGCTCGGAAACCGTCGAGGGTAGCCCCGACACAGGGCGCATCTTTGGCATCGAGGCCCTCAGCAGGGGGGCACCTCCTGTACCGTCTTCGGCGATGAAGACCCTTGAGGTTCCGCTGGCTCCAAAGATGGTGGAGGCGATCTCGACACCGGCAGCGGCGAGTGGCTCGAGCCCTCTGCGTAAGAAGTTCCGCGCAGGGTGGAACTTCGGGACCTCCAGGTATGGCTCAACCTTGTAGTACAGGCCGTGTACTAAGCCGCTGGATGGCGTAGTTGACACTTGTTTGTCTTGTTGCAGTGCTCCTTAATAGAGTACCTCTCCTCTTCCTCCGCAGCAACAGTCTGGGAGCCACAGCTCCTTCTCTACCGAAGCTCCAACGCCGGCGGCAGTGCCTGAGCATGCGCCTAGGGTGGCTCCGGATGTCGGCATCCATGACCCCAAGGCCAGCCAACCGGCGGGCGCGGACGCCACTGGTAGCGGTGCGACTGCTGCTGAGCGGGCTGCTAGCCCTCCTCCTCTTTCTTCGCAGGTTGCCATGGTGGCAACCCCTGGAGGATGAAGAGCGAGAGGGTGTCGAAGCGATACCCCGCCTGGCAATGCCGAAGGATATCTCGATCCCCAGGGCCATGAGAGTTGTCCGCTCTAGCCTGGACCAGATGCAGGACATGCGTGGGGGGGGGGGGGGGAGTGGGCCGAGCTGAGGTCTGAGCGGGAGCGCCTCCGGGACTGCGACGACCTATTGAATGCACGAGTCCAGTCTGCCAAGGCGAAGGTTCGTGCTTGGGAGGAGCAGCTCGAGGCTCAGGAGGAGGTGCCGGAGGAGAAAGAGGCCGCCATCGCTGACATCTACAATAATGCGGTGAACCTCCTGGCTAAGGCCAAGAACCTCCATGCCTCTGCCGATGCAAGTCTTGCCGGCCTGACCGGGCTCCAGGAGATGCTCCTTCGTCGGGAGAAGGAGGTGGAGGCGAGGGAGAGGGGGCTCTCCGACCGTCTGGCTGCCCGTGAGGATGAGCAGGGGTGTCTGAAGCAGCGGCTTCAGGATGTCCACGACCGGGAGCTTGCCGCTGCGTCCAGGGAGTCTGACCTGGACGAGTGGACCTTGTGGCTGGCCACCAAGGGGCAGGTCCTAGTTGCTCTGGAGTAGGATCTGGGGAACAGGAGTTGGCGAGGAGGAGTTCGTCTTGGGAGCTGTCTTCTTACGCCGAGGTGGTCGAAGATCTCCAGGCTTCTTGTGCCACTGAGGCAAAGAAGGTATGGGACTTCCTCGGCCGCGCCGAGGCGACTCTGGAACTCTTCGGCTTTGGCCCCTTGTGCCTCGGAGGGCCAGTCCAGGAGGTGAGACAGGTGCTACCTGCCTTGTACTTAGTCGGGGAGAAGCTCCTGGCGCTGGAGAACATCGTGGGGGAGTAGCTAGAGGCCAAAGGCAAGGCTCTGGCCCAGATGGTGGCAGGGCATGTGCTCTCCTGCCTTCGGAGGTGCGACCCTAGCATCTCCCTGGAACCTGTGGTGCAGGGCCACAACGCAGAGTTGTTGGGGGTGACAAAGTCTTCCGTGGAGGAGGTCGCCCGACTTGTCGCTACTAGGTTCTAGCGTGGATATCCCATGGTCTCTCGCTCACCTTGTATCCTCCTATGTTGTCGGAGCTCTGTTGTTAATAAATACTTCGTTTCAAGTCTTATGTTGTCTTGAGTTGTTGATGTAGACTTCGGACCCTTGGCAGCGCAGAGGTGCAGAATGACTTAGCCGACGTGGATAGCTCTTTGCCGATGTCCTGAGCTTGTTCCTCCGGGTCCTTAGCAGCGTAAGGACCCAGGGCGCTCCGATAGCGTGGCAACCAATTCTTCCGGGTCCTTGGCAGTGCAAGGACCCGAGGGAAGTTTGGCCCGTGTCTTCAGCTTGTCGTATCTGGTGCTCCGAGTCTTCTGCTTGCTGCTGCAGTGGTATGACGTCCTGCCCGCGTGGTTCATCGTGATGGCCCCCTGGTAGGTGTGGTCCTTGAGTTGGGGCACACCTACCACTGGATGAGGTAGGTAGTCAGCATCGGGCCCCCTGAGTGGTCCGGGACGCCCAGGACATGTTTGGACCTGCAGACATGGCAGAAAGGAGGAGTAGTCGTGCTCTCTGGTCACTCTTCCTTTTTGGTAGCATTACTGTGGCTTACGGTCCTCAGCTGAGCTACGGGGTCTGGGTAATTCGATGTGGGTCGTCCGGGCTATGGTTAAAGCCTTGCCCTGGGGTATGAGCCATCCGGTTCCCTAGTACTGAGCTATAGCGCTAGAAAGACAAGGTGTGCACGCTAGGGGTACGGAACCAGGCATAGCAGGCTACACACCTTGGACCTCCTGCTGGCGTAAGTTGTCAGGGGATGGACCATTCAGCGCCATAGGGCCCCTAGGCAATGAGACAACCAAAGGTCCCCAAGTTACGATTAAAACTTTGCTCAGGTGTATGAGTAGTCCAGCTCCTCGGTATTGAGCTGTAGCGCTAGAGAGGCAGGGTGTGCACGCTAGGGGTACGGAACTAGGCATAACATGCTACACACCCTGGACCTTCCGCTGGCGTAAGCCTTTTAGGGGATGGACCATTTCGCGCCATAGGACCCCGAGCAATGAGACAACCACATGACCCCGGGTACGCCACAGGTACCTCAATCAGACATGCCTGCAGAAGGATAGCACAACTCTTGCTATTGTTGAACACAAGAAAACATGACTAGCCACACGGTCGAAGCAGTATGGAAAGAAAGCACGAAAAGAGTGGGGGCAATGTCTGGGGTTCAGTTACTTTTCTTGTCCGTAGGCGTGTTCTTTCTGGCCCCAAGTACTCAGTTGTAGCGCAGGGGAGGCAGTGCGACAGGCCTAAGGTACGAAACCAGGCTAAGCAGGTTGCGTTTCCTGGACCTTCCGCGAGCGTTAACCTTTCAGAAAGGAGACCTTCCAGTGCCACTGGACCTAGGACAATTATGTAGGACAGGCTCTGGACATGCGATTTTATAGTTGATTTGCATGAATGAGCACAAGTTGTAAAGAAGGTATGCTGGGTAGGATAAATTTTCTTATTTCTGGCTTCCTTCGGGTGATAGGAGGAAACAGGCCGTGCAAGAAGGCAGCGACCCGCCCCGGATGACAAGAGTAGTGGGATTCCTCCGGAGCTTAGATGTTCTAAGCGTTGTTCCTTGACACTATGACACCTTTACAAAGAAAGAGAAAAAGAAAAAAAATACCCTACCACTGCGCTAAGGATAGAACTTATAGAGGTGTTCTAAGTTTTGTGGATTGGATAGAGGTACCCATCCTCCGTGGCTAGGTGGGGTACCTGGGGCGGCATACCCTGTGCTGCTCGGAAGGAACCCTCCCAGCTGGGGGAGGGTTTGTCACCCCTTCTCAAGAAAGTATTAGTCGAGGCACCAGGTGGCCCTACCTTGGGCTGTCTACTATGCGAGTACCGTTGCTGATACTGCTGGAGTTTTTTGCTGTGTAACACATTTCGAGCAGCCTCTAGCCATGTTTCCTCGTCGACGAGGTTGATATCTTCATGCGGAAGCTGGCCTCGCGTGGCTTCGTCGTATATCTGGACGCGGGATGAGCCCTTGGTGTGTTCTGGGGGGCGTCCTCAAACCCTACACCAGTGTAAGAGGGTGTTTTCCTTGTCGCTTGATGTAGGGAACGTCTAGAGAGACGTGGAGCATCTTGCGTCACTCGCTGTCGGCGCTGGAGTCAGAGTCGGAGTGGCCGCAGACGGCCTTCAATGCCAGCTCGATGTTTTGATACTCCATTTCCTGCTCAGTGCTGGCCTCAGGTTTGGCACTTTGTTTGCCCTTCTGCTGGGGGAGGGTGCGCCATCTTGGCGTGACCACTGTTGTTGCAGCTCACGAAAGCGCTCCGCAAGCTTCTTGATCTCACGACAGTCGCTAGCACCGTGGCAACTGGAGTTGTGCATCCTGCACCACTGGCCATCGTCGCTGGCATACGATGGCCATGGGTGCTTGTCAGTGCGTGCGGCTCGGCCCCCACCACCCGCTGTCAGGGCGGCAGTGGGTGCCCAAACCAAAGGCTTGTTCCTGCCCCCGGTCTTTTTCTTCTTGCTATTGCACGGAGAAGCAACCTCTCCGGCACTCCCTGTCGTGGAGGCAGCACGTGAGTGCCAGTATCGGCCTTCCGCTGCCCTAGCACACTTGTCGACAAGGCTGAAGAGCTCGGAGACATCCTGCACGTCGTGCGTGGCCAGCTTCTCGAGCATCTTTTTGTCGCAGACGCCTTGCTGGAAGGCGACGACGACGGAGGCGTTGGAGATGCAGGGGATGGTGTTCCTAATCTGGGAGAACCACATGATGAAGGATTGCAGCAGCTCCCCATCACGCTGATGCACGGTGTGGAGGTTGAGCTCGGTGCCGCGGCGCATGTAGGAACTCCCAAAGTTGGCTATAAATCTCTAGCACAACTGAATGTAGCCTAGAGGGGGTGAATAGGCTTTTCGATGCTTTGTTGATCCCTGAAACACTTAGTAGGTTTATCAAATACAGGGAAATCGGACTAGTCCGGTAGAGTACGAACTAGTCTATTTTCTACACAGAGAAAAATCGGACTAGTCCAATACTGTGCGGACTAGTCATGTATGCGTGGACTAGAGATATCAAAATTGATCAATATTCTCACTTCTAGTACTTTATGCTGCAGATATTAATTTGATACTTAGATGTATTGCAAAGTGAAACAATGAATGACAGAGATCAACTTTTGTTTCAATGCTTCAATGTAAATTGCACAAGATTAATTAAACACTAGAATATGATGAACAATGAATGAACAAGAGTAGGAGACAAGTGTTTATCCCGAGGTTTGATTCCACGAAGGAAATCTACATTCCGGTTGAGGAGTCCACTAAGGACCGGGTCTTCACCAACCCTACCCTCGTCGAATCGCCACGGAGGCCGATTCTCTTCCACTAATCACAAAGGGCAAATAAATCGTTCAAGGGGCCTTCTCACAAGTTGAGGGCTCCCCAAGAATTACAATGAATGAACACAACCAAACACACTCAAAATATGAACAATTAACGAACAAGAGTGTGCGAGAGATCAAGCCCAAGGGCTCAAGATGTGTATAACAAGTCTCTCCTTTGATCAATTGCTAATCCCCAAAGATTTGATCCTTTTTGGGTTAGAATGTGTGGAGAGATGTGAATTTTGGTCTCTTGGAATGTGTGACGGCGCAGGATGTCGAAGAGTTATGTTGGTATGGCCATACACCTCTTTTTATAGTAGGGTTTTCAATGGTTACCTTAGGATTTGAGATGTCCGGACTAGTCCGTGGTTGACTCCGGACTAGTCCGGTGTGCGGTGTGTAGAAAATCCTAAGTGTTGTGAGATACCGGACTAGTCCGTAGGAGTGCGGACTAGTCCGATGTCTACTCAGAGATATATCGGACTAGTCCGGTCCATATCGGACTAGTCCATTTTGTGGTCAGAAAGAAAATCAGACTAGTCCGGTTGATATCGGACTAATCCGCACATGCTGAATTTTTGCAGTTAGTGTGATTTCTTCCACTTGAGCTCTTGGAGTGTGCTTCTCCAACACACTCTATACTAAGTGATCTAATCTTTTCAGCTTTTTAGCTCTTATCAATTTTGATCCTCCTCTTTTCTTTTTGCGCTTTCTTCCTAATTTCTTTGAGAACCTGCGCTCATCTCAACAATTTTGTTAGGGTCTCATTTGTTTGTCATAAATCAACCAAAACCCACAAAAGATGCCTAGATGCACTTTCAATCTCCCCCTTTTTGGTGATTGATGACAACCAATTGAGATCACACAAATATAATAAGAAAAGTTCAGATTTTCATTAAGTGTGAGCAATAATTTTGATGTGAATATCATAATGAGCATAATCATAACAGTTTTTTAAACATACATCATTAATCATAAGCATAACATAGTCATCTCACAAAAAGCATAATGATAACCTAAGTCTTACAAAAGCATAATGGTAGCTTAAGTCTTACAACAGCATAATGATAGTATAGGTCTTACAAAAGCTCATTTCGCAAATTAGGACATGAAAGGAAAGACCTACGACCTGAGACTTCCCCTCAATCTCTCCCCCTTTGGCATCAAGGCACCAAAAAGAAGGAGAGGAGGGATCTACTTGTCGTCGCCAACTCACTCCTCGTTGTCGGTCCTCTCTTCGTCTTCATCATCAGGCTGATGAGGAGGAGAGAGGAACCACTCGTCGTGCCAAAGTAGGCACGCTCTGATGGAGAGAGAGGAGGAAGCTCTGTAAAATTAGATGCAGAGTCCTCTAAGATGACCGGGGATCCAATGGGCTCAATCTCCAGTTTTTGGCATATTTCTTTGACATTGGCCTTCATGTATCTCATTTCTTCTTTTCTTGCCTTGTTCATCTTATGAAGCTTCACCTCAGTTTTGTTGCAAGAATTAAAAATAGCAGCCAAAAAGTTCATAACCCCACTAGAAGAACCTTTGTGTGGAGAGGCCGTAGTCTTGGATGAAGGCCTTGCATCTTCTTGAGCTCTCTCTGGATGTTCTTCAGGTGATCCAGGTGAGGGAGCAACAGGAATAGAGGCTTGAGGAGGCTTATGAGGCCTTATAGTAGTGTGCTCCACATCCTTCACAAACTCAATTCCTGTGACTCTTTCAATCATGAACATCAAGTAAGGTGCAAAGCCACAGGAACAGTTTGGTGTGCAGGATATGTTCACCATGTCATTTCAAATATAATCGAAGATATTAAATCTTCTCCTCCTGCTGATTACTTTCATCAAGGTTCTCAAATAACCTTGGATGCTCCCGGCATCTCCATCCTTTGGAGCAATGGTCTTCCGGAGCACTCTGTTGAGAACAATGAAGAAGGGCTTCATGTTCTTGGTTGAGGGGGGATTGTATGGGAGTCGAGTATCATAGAGAAACTCCATCTTGTCCTTCTCCACCACTCCCAGATTGTGAATCACAATCTCATCATTGCCGGTGTCCTCAAGGTGTAGCAGTCTGGCAAACTCAGTGTAGGAAATCGTGTACTTGGATCCATGTGTCATCCAAGTCACTTTGTCTTCTCCATCATGGGCAAAGTGGCAAGTTGCTTAGAATTGGGCAATGATCTCATCATTCCAGTTGTATCTCAAGGAGAGCAGGTCCTTGAGTTCGTGTCTCTCTGCAGCCTTTATGACCTCTTCAAAGGCTTCACAACTCTTCCTTTCAAAGTATGTCCAGTCGATCCATTGACTTCGGACCACTGGAGTCTTCATTTGGAGGTACACCGAACTGTAGTAGTCCGAGTGAAAGTTGCTCCAAAATCTCTTGTCGGCTGCCCTTTTGGCAGTGCTATAGGCATCAACCTTCCTCAGGTTCCATGCCACATCACTTCCCTTGACATTGAACTTCTGCTCCGAGGGATCCCTGTTTCCCTGCCTTGGAACTGTCATCTTGAGGGGACCAATCGGGCCGGAAGCAAGCCCCTTTCCCTTGCCCTTGGTTTGGCGTTGAGCCGCCGAGCTAAACCAGCCACATTTGCTTTTGAAGCTGGTATCTTGATTGTAACCTTTCAACGCACCCTAGGTGGGGTGAGTGAAGGCTCGGCAGCACGCTCTTGTCGCTTGTTGGAGCGAGACTCCGGAGGATGAGATATCACATCTTGATCTCGATCCATCTCGGCCTCAAAGTCGGATAGACTCTCATTCGATGCCAACATGATTTCTGACAAGGAAGGTATAAGGGATATGAATAATCAAGGATGACAAGGGATTGCATTGAATTGTGTCGAAGCGTTTGCGGCCGACACTTCCCCCGGGCCTGCTCTGGGCAGCCCGTGGAGGTTCTTTTTCGGAGGGGCTAGTCCTCTTGCGTGGGTCTCGCCGGAATGGACGAATGAAGGAGATGAACACAAGGGTTTTTTTATGTGTTTTGGGTCGCCGGAGCATAAAACCCTATGCCCACGATGAGCAGAGGTGCTCGTTGTATTGCTTCAAGCTTAGAACCGGAGTTCTAAGCCTAGGTATGAGGATGAATGTCTGAGTGTAGGGTGGCTCGGGCGGCTTACAAAGGGGGCCCGGGACCCGACAGGTGGTCCCGGGGTGATTTCCTGCCATCTAGCGTATCTCGCAGTAACGCCGGTAGCTATCGCTGGCAGTAGATTCTGAGCCTCCGTCCTGCTGCCCTGCCCACGCTGCAAGCTAGGCGTAGTGGTTGATGATGGCAGGGGCAGCATGGGTTGTCTTGTCGCTGTGTTTATTGGTCCACAACCTCTGGCTTTCTGCGCCCGTCTTCACTGTGATGTGACTGGGCGCAACGCCTCCTGGAAGAGGCGTGCTCCGCGTCTTGGGAAGGCGCGGGTCTTCAAAGCCGCGCCTTGGAAGGGTACGGGTCTTTACTTCTGCTTCCTATCGCGCTGGGGCAGGTAGCGCGGCTGTGCTGGCCACATGGCGGGCCTGGAGCGCTCCTCTAAGGAGAGGAGGAGCTCCGGCTCCGCTGGACACGTGGAGCCTTCAAAGCTCACCCCCGCAGAGGGGGGGGGGATGTCCGGCTCTGCTTGCCACGTGGCGAGCTCGGAGCTCTCCTCTGAGGAGAGGGGGAGCTCTGGCCCCACTGGACACGTGGAGCCTTCGGAGCTCACCCCCGCAGGGGGGGGAGGTCCGGCTCTGCTAGCCACGTGGTGGGCCCGGAGCTCTCCTCTGAGGAGAGGGGGAGCTCCGGCCCCGCTGGACACATGGAGCCTTCGGAGCTCTCCCTCGCGGAGGGGGGAGGTCCGGCTTCGCCTAGCCACGTGGCTGGCCAGAGCTTTCCTGTGAGGAGAGGGGGAGCTCCAGCCCGGCTGGACACGTGGCGCCCTCGGAGCTCACCCCTGCGGAAGGGGCGAGGTCCTTAGGCGGTTTTGTCCTGTGCACGGGGGTACCTGGTATTGAGGGTACCGACAGTGGCCCCTAGGCCCATCTCGGGGGAGGTAACGAGCTCGAGGTGGGGCCTTCACCTTTTATATGCCGCACACCTTCTTCAAACTTCTTTGAACCGTCGCTTGGGCAACGGAAGGTCGTGGGGGTCATGACTCTTGCTTTGAAAGTTGCTTTTACTGCGGCGGTTTCCGTGGCTGCCACTACTGCATGTCGCAGCGCACTACCGCACGTCGTAGCGCCTTGCCAGGGACCTCCGGGTTGTTCGCTTGAGTGGCTGACTTCTTGGTCCACCGCTTCAGCAGAACATCTTGGGCCTGCTTGTCATCGTTGCTGGGGCTTGGACCTGAGGCGTTCACCCCGAGCGGCGCATACGAAGCGTTTCAAATCGCTTCTGGGAAGTTTTAAAAGGGGATCTCATCTACATCACAGGCTTCCCTTTGCACACTTCCTTGCGCCTGAGCTTTCCGGATTCCTCCGTGCGCCCAAGCCTCTTCCACCTTCGATGGCTTCCTTCCTGCCTCTACCGCGCATCGCTCGGACGAGAGACCTGGGGTCGATGCACAAGCTGCTGGGATGGCACTCTGAGGAGCATCGGTGTTGCCTTCGGCGGGGATCTCTCCCCCTGTGTCCGAAGAGGGTGGAGATTGTCTTCTTCGCCGCTTACGCCTTGGGGGGGTTCGTCCTGCCGATCTCCTCTTTCTTTGTGATGCCACTGGAGATGTACGGCCTCCAGCTTCATCACCTCTCCCCTAACTCCTTCTCCATGGCCGCCGTCTTCGTCCACTTCTGCGAAATGTTCGTGGGAGTGCGAGCTTCCGTGACGCTCTTCCGTCACTTCCTTGTGCTGCGGACGACTGGGCACGGCTCGAAGAATCAGCTGGGCCCCTACTACTTCCAGCACCGCTGCAAGGATCCGAAGGTCTCTGGGTACCTTCTGCCCTTCAGCGCCGCGAGGTGGGAAGGCTGGAGGGACAACTGGGTGATCGTGAAGACCGATGAACACGATCGCCTCTAGTTGCCGACTGATGCTCCAACCACCGAGCGTCGCTTCTTGGAGGAGAGCCCGGAGTTGGGTCCAGAATACGCGCCAGTCCTGGAGCGGATCCGATTCCTGGCGGATCAGGAGTTGACATCCCTGATGGTGCTGGAGAGCTTCCTATTGCGGCGCCTTGCGCCGCTGCAGCAGCGCAACCGCCCGGCGTGTTACTACACCAGCATACACGACTGCACCAGGCTAGAGACGGGCTTGGACTCCGACCCGTCTGACGAACTGCTGAGGGGGATGTTGATGAGCGTAAGCAGCGACTTCCTCGATGACAGCTGCCTCACGATTCCAGCTTTCTGCCTCCCTCTCTCTCTGGAGCCGTTGCGGAGGTCAAGCTGTTGCGGGAGCTGCCAACCTTGGACGACATCGGTATTGTCGTGCGCCAGGTCGGTGATGTCTTCCTGTGGGATCTCGATCCCCTGGGTTGACCTCTCTGTAATGGAGCCTAAGGCATCGGCCGATGCCCAACCCACGCCGGGAGTCGACAGAGCTTCGAGTGCTGACAAGGGGAAGGGGAAGAAGCCGACCTCTGGTTCACCGAAGAGGAAGCGCTCCTGGTCTCCACCGAGGGCGTCTTTCGCGCCGAGTCAGGGGATTGGAGTCCCCCCCTTCATCGGGAGGTGTCGGTTAATCGGGCGGTGACCCCAAGAGGCCTCGGGTCTTCTGCGCCGACGGGACTCCTCTTGGACAGCGGCGGTCGGAGGAGCCCCGCGCGCCCCATCCTCCTTCCACAGGTGGTGGAGCTCCGAGGAGGGACGTCGGTGCTGCGGCGTCCGGGGCTGAGCCGGGGGCTCAGGTGCCCCGGCCGTCGAGTGTCCCTGCTGCAGGCTTGGCAGGCGGCGGCGCCAGAGGGAGTGCAGCCGGGAATCATCCGGGGACGCAGGTGCCCCGGGCTTCAGGGGCCGGTTCGGCGAGTGGCGCCGGAGGTACTGCCGGCGGGAGCTCTGCTGCTTCGTCTTCTAGGGGGGCTCCGGGAGCACCCCGTGCTCCACCGATCTGGGTGCATTCGACGTAGGCCCCGGCAGCGACGGCAGGCTGCGGCGGCCCTGCCCCGGCTCGGAAGCCAGGGCTCCATGCCCGCTGGAGTGTTCACGTTCCGCGGTAAGTTTGCACTCACCAGATCTTAGTACTTTGCGTACTTCTTCTCTTGTGTTAAGAGCTCCCTGTGCTTGCAGGAATTCTTCGGCTGCCGGGGACGCACCTGTTCCCCGGCCTTCTCCGGTTGGCAGGGGCCCAGCGCCACAGCGTCAGGACGCTGCGACAACTTCGCCGGCCCCCGAGCAGGTCCAGGTGCCTCCTGCTTGTGGCCCAGCGGAACCGGCTTCTGTGGCGGAGGCGGCGCTCGCTCCTCCTCCTTCGCTAGCTCGGGAGCTGGCAGTTGATGAAGACTTGGCGGAGCCAGCTGGCAGTGACGAGCAGGGGCGTGTCAGGACTGGTCCTGCTTCGGCGCTGTCTTCTCCTGACCGGTGCATCATCGCGGTCTCCGTGGAAGCTGCGGTGCTGGAGTCTCCTCCACCGGACGACGACGTCATGGAGGAGGTCTGCGGCACGGCTTCGGCCTCTGCCGCCCCGCTGCCCCTGTCGAACGCCATGGAGCAGGCCCAGTCTAGCGTCCAGAAGGTCCAGGCTGCGCTCGAGCGTGAGCGGGAGGTCTTGGCGGATGAGAGAGACCGCCTCCTCAGCTGGGGGCGACTCTTGAAGCTGCGGACCCGCGAGGTCGAGGAAGAGCTCGACGCCAAGCGGGCTAGGATTGACGCTGAGGAGGAGCTCCTCGAGGTGCAGTGGAGAGCCATCGAGCGCCTGGACGCCGAAACCCGGCGGCTCTTGCTGGACTCTCGCGAGGCCCACGCCAGTGTCCGGGCCCGCTCTGACACCAATGAGGAGCTGCGGCTGCAGCTGGCGCGCCGCGAGTGCGCCGTCGCAGATCGGGAGCGCGTCGTGGCGACCAAGGAGAAGAAGGTCGCCGAGCAGCTGGAGGCCGGAGGGGGCGACCTGAAGGTCCGGGCTGAAGAGCTGGAGCTTTGGGAGGCAGCTCTGGTCGAGAGGAAGGTGCAGGTCGCCCGGGACCACCAGGCGGCGCTGGACCGGGAGTTGGCCGCTGACTTCCGGGCGTCGGAGCTGGAGTGACTCACCCATGACCTCCAGCTCCGGGAGAAGGACCTGGCAGCGAAGGAGAGGAGGTTCGCCGAGGAGGGTCCTGGCGTCAGCTTGCCAGGAGGTGGAGGGGCTCCGCGCTTCATGGACCGTCGAGGCCCGAGTGGTCTGGAGCTTCGTTGGCTAGGCGGGATCCGCCCTGGTGCCTCTTGGCTTCAGCTCTGTGAGGACAGGGGTTCCAGCGCAAGAGGTGGCCGAGGCACTTCCGGCACTTGAGTCCATCGGCGCCAAGCTGGATAGGCTCCAGGCTGTGATCGCCGACGAGCTCGAGACGGAGGGACAGAGCTTGGCGAAGGAGGTCGCCACGCACGTGCTGACGTGCTTCCGGAGCTGGGACTCTTCCGTCTCTCTAGAGCTGGTGGTTCAGGGCCCCGTCACCGAGCAGGAGGAGGTCGCCAGGGCCGGAGGCAGAGACGTCCAAGCCCTCGTCGGGTCTAGGTTCCCGCGGGAGTCCGGGGACTCTTAGGGGATTTGCCCTTGTAGCTGGAGAGCCTTCTTTTGTTTTTTGTTGTGTCTGTAGTCCAGCCCATGGAGCTTTTGATGAATGGACTTGCTTTTTTCTGTGTCTGCTCTTTGCTTCTTTTCTTGGCTTGTCCTGCCCGAGTCCTTGGCTCTGCAAGGGCTCCGGGAGGTCTCCTCCGATCTCGAAGCTTTGCACAGACACCTTCCTCGGGTCCTTGTTGTCATAAGGGCCCAAGGGGTCTTCGGTACTCCTCCCCGCGGAGGGGGGAGGTCCGGCTCTGCTGGCCACATGGCAAGCCCGGAGCTCTCCTCTGAGGAGAGGGAGGTCCGGCCCCGCTGGACACATGGAGCCTTCAGAGCTCGCCCCTGCGGAGGGGGCGAGGTCCGGCTTTGCTAGCCATGTGGCGGGCCCGGAGCTCTCCTTTGAGGAGAGGGGAGCTCCGGCCCCGCTGGACATGTGGAGCCTTCGGAGCTCGCCCCTGCGGAGGGGGCGAGGTCTGTCCCTTCTGGTCTTTGGCTGGAGTCAGGAGCTCGGGTCTTCGGAAGCCCTGGGACTCCAGTACCACCGGGTGCTCCGGTCCTCCCTTGTGCAGCCCCCGTAGTGGCCCCCTGGTAGGTGTGGCCAATTGTTTGGGCGCATCTACCACATTCCTGCGGGGGAGCTAAGGCCAGGGCCCCCCTGTCGGCCCGGAGCACAGCGGTGTTCCGGAGGTCCGGGAGGCCTCTAAGGAGGTCCTGCACACAAGTAGGGGAACCGTAATTCTCCTCGGAGGCTCTCCCTTCCCTGTCTCCTAGTCTTATTTGGCTTACGGTCCTAGACCGGTATACGGGGCTTGGGCAACTCAGTGCACCCGGCACCGGAGGTCCGGCTCCCTCCGAGGTCAGGGTACGACCGTCTGGCCCATAGTACAGGACCGTAACGCCGGGGAGGCAGAGTGCACACGCTTTGGGTACGGAACCAGGCAAAGCAGGCTGTACACCCTGGACCTCCGAAGGGCAGAGTGCGCACGCTTTGTATGGAACCAGGCAAAGCAGGCTACGCACCCTGGACCCCCCATGCACAGCGCAGGTTTTTCCTGGTGGTGACCAACTGGCGTCTCAGCACCTGACTGGGGGAGGTCCGAGAGGCCCCCTGGCCATCGGCAGGTACCTCAAGCACGACCGCCTTCAGTCAGGATAGCAAATGCCAACTATGGATGAGAGTGGGAAAGGAGAGCTTAATGTATGATGAGCATACACTTTTTTTGAGCAAGGGGAGGTGTGGATCATAAAAATTAATGTGTAATTTAAATGAACACATAAGTAAGAGCGTGGTAGGACAAGATTCTTTCTATATAATCATCCATAGGAGGAAGGCAGGCTATACATAGAGGCAACGACCCACCCCATTATGAGGGGGGGGGGAAGAGTGTAAAATCACCAAAAAGTGGTAGCAAGAATTTTCAGCTCATGTACACGTAGGAAAATTAGGGGAATTAAAACTTTGGATTATAAGGTGTAAGTTCAAAGTGAGGAATTAGACTTCCCAAAAACTTCCAAACATGGAGATCTAAATTCATAACTTGGATCTTCATAGTCTAAATATTCACCCTTCCAAATTTCAGCTCATTTGGAGGAGTTTCAATATTTATTTGGGATTAAAAGGAGAAACCCTCTAATCTGAATTTCAAATTCAGTTTCAAATTCCAACCCCCTCAATTTGCCAATTTGGTTCCACAAATGTGTTCTTCACATTTGAATGAGCAGCCATGCCAAAAATTGGAAACTTTGGAGCTGGTTTGCTATGTTTTTGGGATAACACAAAATGGAGAATTCAAACTCCATTTCAAATTCAAATGATCAAACACAATTCAAATTCTACACCAGAATTTTAACCATTTGAATTCAGCAAATTGAAACCTTAACTTTGGGGTGAAATAAGGCCTTTAATTCTGAGCTGCTGGATGAAAAATATCAGGGAAAAGTTGACTAAGAGAGGGGAAGGTGGGACCCCTTTGTCAGCCACCCACATGTGCTACCGCCTCAGCCGACTGCGGTCGAACAGCGGGAGTGCGCCAGCTCCAGGTTGAATCCGCGCCCGAGGGAGGGCGCCGCGGCACCTCCTGCTGCCTGGGTTGCTCGGCTGGATCATGGCAAGGGGTGCGCCGGAGCTGTTTCGCTTCCCCTCAGCTCTAACTCGCGCCTCAGCCGCCCTCTTTCGCCCCGAACGCTGCCGCCGTTTCCTCCTGATCGGGCCACAGCCACTGAGCTCGGTTGCTCGAGCACCCAACAGCGAAGAGCTGCGTCCAAGCAAAATCGAACAAGTGCTGAAATGGAAGTCCCTCACATCAGTCCATGAAGTCAGAAGTTTCCTCGGATTGGCAGGATATTATCGGAGGTTCATACCGAACTTTTCCAAGCTTGCTAAGCCGATGACTGAACTATTGAAGAAGGGGATCAAATATGTTTGGAGCTCAGCTTGTGAAGAAGCTTTCTAAGCATTAGTGAAGCATCTTACAACAGCCCCGGTGTTAGCTCAACCGGATACAACCAAGCCCTTAGACGTATATTGTGATGCGTCTGGCATCGGGCTTGGCTGTGTATTGATGCAAGGAGGAAGAGTGGTCGCCTATGACTCACTCAACTTCGTAACCATGAGAAGCACTATCTGACTCATGATCTTGAGCTCGCTGCTGTGGTGTTGGCATTAAAAATGTGTAGGCACTATTTGCTTGGGAACTTAGTGCACCTCTACACCGACCACAAAAGTCTGAAATATATATTCACTCAAAAGGAGTTGAATATGCGGCAACGGAGATGGTTAGAGTTGATCAAAGACTATGAGATAGAGATTCACTACCATCCCGGGAAGGCAAACGTGGTTGCCGACGCCTTGAGCCGCAAATCTCATGTCAACAATCTGTCCATCAACCCACTTGAAGAGGAGGAGCCGAGTCTGTACTTGGTTCCATATGGGGCATTGTATAATCTTGCTCTCGTCCCTACAATACGAGAGGAGATTATGGAAGCATAGAAGAAAGACGTGGGAATGTCACACATTCGGAGAAGGATGAAGAATGGCGAAATGAAATGCTTCCGAAGAGATGTTAACGGCACACTATGGTTTAAAGACCGTATAGTGGTACCCCGTGACATGAAGCTTCAGAAGAAAATCTTGGACGAGGCTCATTTGTCCAAGTATTCCATTCATCCGGGCAGCAACAAGATGTACCAGGATCTGAACACCAGATTTTGGTGGACACGGATGAAAAGAGAAATCGCAAAGTACGTATCCGAATGTGATACGTGTCGGCGGGTGAAAGCTGACCATATGCGAAATGCCGGACAGATACAACCCTTGAACATTCTGGCGTGGAAGTGGGAGGATATCAGCATGGACTTCATTGTGGGTTTACCTCTCACCTCCCACAACCATGATTCGATTTGGGTGATAGTCGATCGACTAACCAAGTCGGCACATTTTATTCCCGTACATACGGGCTACGTGGCCAAGAAATATGCGGAGCTGTACATTGCAAGGATTTTGTGCTTGCACGGTGTTCCCCGCTCCATTATTTCAGATCGTGGTGCGCTGTTCGTCGCTCGGTTTTGGGAACAGCTGCACGTGTCATTGGGGACCAAACTGATCCGAAGCTCCGCGTATCACCCGCAGACGGATGGTCAAACTGAACGGGTGAACCAAGTGCTGGAAGACATGCTACGCGCTTGTGCCATCCACCACGGAAAGAATTGGGACGATCAATATCCATTGGCGGAGTTTTCTTACAACAATGGCTATCAAGCTAGCATTAAGATGGCGTCGTATGAAGCTCTCTACGGCCGGAAATGCCGCACACCCCTTAACTGGTGCGAGTCCGGCGAGCGAGTTATCTACGGCATCGAGCTTGTGAATGAGGCTGAAGAACGAGTGCGAGTAATACAAGCCCATCTCAAGGCTGTTCAATCTCGTCAGAAGAGTTATGCGGATAAAAGACGCCGTCCTCTCCACTTTGACATCGAGGACCATGTTTATGTCCGTGTGTCTCCGATGAAGGGAGTTCATCGTTTCGGAGTGAAGGGTAAACTTGCGCCGCAGTTCATTGGTCCATTCGCCGTCATTGAAAAATGCGGACCCATGGCCTATCGCTTGGATTTACCCGCGTCACTCGCAGGCATTCACAATGTCTTCCACATCTCTCAGCTGAGGAAGTGGCTCAAACCCTCCGCTGAAATCCACACCGAAGACATAGAAGTTCTTCAACCGGACCTCACGTACACGGAGTATACGATCCGGATTATTGATGAAAAGACTCGCGCCACAAGAAACCGTACCTTATGGTTTTACAAGGTCTTGTGGAGCAACCATACCGCTGATGAGGCGACATGGGAAAGCGAGGACTATCTACGAACGTATTATCCGGACTTGCTATCATCATATGCCCTGTAAAGTTTTCTCCACTTTGCTTTTCCTTTGGAATCTCGGGACGAGATTCTTTTAAGGGGGGAGGGATGTAAAATCCACAAAAAGTGGTAGCAAGAATTTTCAGCTCATGTACACTTAGGAAAATTAGGGGAATTAAAACTTTGGATTATAAGGTGTAGTTCAAAGTGAGGAATTGGTCTTCCCAAAAACTTCCAAACATGGAGATCTAAATTCATAACTTGGATCTTCATAGTCTAAATATTCACCCTTCCAAATTTCAGCTCATTTGGAGGAGTTTCAATATTTGTTTGGGATTAAAAGGAGAAACCTTTTAATCTGAATTTCAAATTCAGTTTCAAATTCCAATCCCCTCAATTTGCCAATTTGGTTCCACAAATGTGTTCTCCACATATGAATGAGCAGCCATGCCAAAAATTGGAAACTTTGGAGCTGGTTTGCTATGTTTTTGGGATAAAACAAAATGGAGAATTCAAACTCCATTTCAAATTCAAATGATCAAACACAATTGAAATTCTACACCAGAATTTAAACCATTTGAATTCAGCAAATTCAAACCTTAACTTTGGGGTGAAGTAAGGCCTTTAATTCTGAGCAGCTGGATGAAAAATATCAGGGAAAAGTTGACTAAGAGAGGGGAAGGTGGGACCCCTTTGTCAGCCACCCACATGTGCTACCGCCTCAGCCGACTGCGGTCGAACAGCGGGAGCGCGCCAGCTCTCGGTTGAACCCGCGCCCGAGGGAGGGCGCTGCGCCACCTCCTGCTGTCTGGGTTGCTCGGCTGGATCACGGCAAGGGGTGCACCGGAGCTGTTTCGCTTCCCCTCAGCTATAACTCGCGCCTCAGCCGCTCTCTTTCGCCCCGAACGCTGCCGCCGTTTCCTCCCGATCGCGCCACAGCCACTGAGCTCGGTTGCTCGAGCACCCAACAGCGAAGAGCTGCATCCCCCAGTGCTCTAGCCATGCATCCCCTCTCCCTTACCGTCCCGAGCTTGATTTCTCCGGGAATTGGCAAAGTAGCCACGGTTCTCGGGTGAACGTAGGAGAACCGAGAGAGGTCACCGTGGACAGCGCGCTACGGCCGGTGTCACCGCCCCTTCCCTACACAAGAAAGGTGTATTTGCATGTCCTGATCATGTAGCCGGAAGCCGTTTAGCGATTGCTAGAACCGGTAGCGAGAATTTCACCGTTTCCCCAAACTGCACACCGATGGGTAGTGCTCGGTCTAACCAGAAATTCGTGGCGCACGATCCATTAGAGTTTGAGCAAGCTTGCACACAGCCTCCCTACTTCCTAGCGCCTCTCCTCGACGAAGAACCGAGCAAAAACATCAAGAAATGAGGGATCCCTAGCTGTTTTATTGGTCGCCGGTGCAAAAAGCACCTCGGGTCGCCGTGGAGCCCTCGGTTGCTGGCTGTTTCACCGGCGGCCGGGACCCTTACGGGCTCCTACATCGTTCAATGATGCTCTAGAGCCCGAAAACCGATCGTGTGATGGAGGAATGAGGGTTCCCGACCTCGCCGGAGTTCACAACCTTGGTGTCACCGGTGCGCGGTGGTTTTCGGTGAGCTATGGCCGCCGGCAACCCTCCCAGCAGGTTTAGCACGGTCAAATATGGCAGAGCGGCGAGATTTGGCCCTGGAGATGGCTGGGAAAGCCCTTCCCGCCACCCTCGCCGGAGTAATTTCCAGAATTTCCTAATACAGTTCAAACTTTGGAGACCTATAACTTTGTGTAGAGAACTCCAAAAAGGGTGAAACCAATTTTGTTTGAATCCTCATGAGAAGTAATTCACAGAGAAACCAATTTTAGGCTATGAAAATGCCCAGGAATTTCTGTAGAATTGTTTTCAGTAAACCATTTAGGGATTTATTACAGGAGCAATTCTTTATGAAATATTCCCAAATTTGGGCAGCAAATCCTTTTCATAGTAACTGATCTCCAGTAAAAATTTGAGCTTCATTGGAGTTCATTTGGTAGGCTAAATTGCCTTCCAAAGTTCAGCCTTTATTTGGAAATTCAAATTTAAACAGAAACTTTTCAGAACTCCTGCCCAACTTCAAAAATTCATATCTCTCTGTTGGTAGCTCCAAAAATGGTGAAACAAATTTTGTTAGGACCATGAAGACTTAACCTAATAAGATATTCCACTGTTAGCTATGTCAAAGCTCCTGAATTGGGCTCAAAATTCAGAGAAGCATTGTACTTGTAGGAATTTTAAAGACTATATTGTGCAATGAAATTTCTCCAAATTTTGCTCAGATCATCCTTAGAGGGTCTAGTATCCACTGTAAAAATCCCAAAGCCAATTAAGGAATCTAAATATCAATAGCTATGAATAGAAGTCCAATTCTAATAAATCCTTAATACTGACACATGTATTTTATTACATTTCATAATAGTGACCAAAGTTGAAGACGCACCGGAGCCCTTGGACGTCCTTCCACCTGAAGCTAACTTCCCGTTTGACTCCCAACCAGGCAATCCCCGGTTTGCACTTAAGTACCTTTTATAAAGCTTTTTATTTGTATCACTTACGTCTAGGGTGAACGTTTGCATTAGAGTTAGGGTGATTGAAACCCCACTTGCATAACCTTTTAAATCCTATGGAGGGTTGGGTAGCTTACAGACTCGACGAGTAGAGAATTCCATGCTAATATGCTTAGGATCTCGGTAGAAGTCGAGTAGTTGGAATCTACTCGCGAGGTAAGGTTTATCACACGGTTTGGTCAGAATAGAAAATGGCTTAAAAGTGGAGAAAATGATACCCAGCACGGTGGATAGGAAGCAGTGAGCGGAGGTCTCACGTGCGTAGCCCTGTTGGTTTCGATTGAGGACCGAGTCGTGTGCGGGCCTGATGAACAAGTATCGAACATTACCGGATGGCATACTGACATAAGCAGGAAACCGATATAATTGGTTAACCTGGGTGCCGAGGCTTACCCAACCGTAAATAGGAGTAGGTTGAGGGTAGCAAGGTGTAAATCTGCCGTTTGGCACAGTCACGCTCCACGCGGGGACCTCCTGCCCGTTACGGATGGACCGGTTCGGTGTTTGGGTTGCCTTTGAAAGGTTGTTGCATACAACAGAGTAGGAAGGGGTGTGGGATCACACTTCTGAAAGTGGGTGTATGCAACGTGTTGTCCGGGTGTCTCCTGATTGCAATCACCGTCCCTCACGGTTATTTGAGTACCGCTTGTTCACTGTTTCATGACGTAGTAAGAAGTGAAGTAAGCCAGTTGAATGATAATATGCTGTGAGGATATATTAATGTTTTGGAAACCATAACTGCTGTAGATGTAGAGCTAATTAAGTTTACTTTCCGCTTTGGGCATCACCACATCGGAGGGAAGCGTTTCTTGTTTGATTGTGGACTTCCAATGTGAGGGCTGCCTAAGGTACATGAATTTGCTGCTATAAAACTGAAAGTAAGGATCAACTTATAGGCGTGTCTTTGTAGCAAAGACCATTCTCCTATTTTACACATCCCTGCATGTAGAGTTCCATGCCTAGGTCAGACGGTTAAGCTTTGCTGAGCCATCGTGCTCACAGTTGCAATATTTGAGCTCTATGCAGGTGAGAGCTATGAGAAGGGTTCCGAGGATGAGGCGATGCCCCCGTCAGGGTACATGGCCGAGATGGAGCCCTGCACGCCGCCGTGATTTCTCCGGTTCCATGCTGCTAGCGTGTAGCGTCCCCGGACTGGACGGCTGCACTTTTGCATAGTTAGGATGAGAGGCTACTAATGTACATTACTTCCGCTGTATAGTTATATTTTGTAAAAGACTTCCACTGTTTTATATCAAATAAAAGTTTGTATGTTGTTCTTTATTCTTTTCGTGTGTGCTGTTGGGTGCCGCATCGTACGGCACCACCCTATGCGATCCTGGAGTGGGTGAACCACGGGGTGGTCCCCACAGGCATGGTATCAGAGCCACATTGGGAATAGCACACTCGAAAAGAGCCTATTTTGAAAACTTAGAAGTAGTCGAGTGAGGATTAGTCATTAAGCCGACATAAGGTCTATGATAGTAGTAGATATTATGGTGGAAAAGCTAACATATTTGTTATACATTCTGTAATGACGCTCCGACGTCAGGTAAGAGGTAAGGTACGCCACCGTAGGCGGATCAATTGCGGTAAGCTCGCCATACGAGCAATAGTATGGAATGATATACCATGGCTTGGCACGGTAGTTATAATGAGTCTCTGGACCTCTCTATGGTCCTGAGAGCATATGAAAACGCTGATCTCCAGCGTGCTTTAGGCAAAAGTGAGAATACCCATTGTGTGGTAAGCAACACGATAGTATGCAACTCTTGAATGTTCAATGTTCAAAGGGCCATACGTAGCGCTCGCCATCGGCGTGCCTCAACGGTCATGAGGCAGTAGGTGGTATTCGTCGGGTTGATAAAATTCCCAACCGTGACGACCCGTTCACGCTCTACTCGGGTTCCCCGTCGTGTGGTGTCAAAACACGACCATGTACCTTGAGACGTGGCTTGACTCAAGGACGGTCCGTATGGCAATGATACGGACCGTATGTTTTTACTATGATATGGAACTGCCTGAAATGCCAAAAACCATTGTGTGCACCATTATTGTGTGTTCTTCTACAGGTACATTAACCACGTTAGTGCATGACGTGTAGAAACCGTTTGTGAGTGACGACTTTAGTTCCACCATTTGACAGTATATGCCGGAATACCGGTTTAGGATTTTTCTTTGGTGAGGAAACGTAGTACCGACTGCATAAAAAGTTTATTTTCAAAGAAAAGAGTCAAAAGGAAGTTTAGGATTCCATTTAGGGGTTATTGAACTTCCATATTGAACTAAGAGTCAATTGGGAGTATAGATTCAATCTCTAAGACTTAGGAACAATCTCCCCTGTTTTGGCAGAAACTTAGGATTGGTTGAACCAATGGAGGTGTGGGATACCATTCTGAAAAGGTTTTGAAGTCCTCTACAACTCTTCGGTAGACCTACAGAACATAATCTCCCTCCAAATGGATGAAAATCTCAGAAGAATAGGTACTGCCCAGAAACAGGGCAGACCAAATGCTCTCTGGAATTTCAACCAAAACATTTAGTTTCACCGTTCGACGTTTAGTGGCTGTTGTAAAACAGCAAGTTAGAGTCGAAGGGTTTATGCATTTGACATATCACTTCGAGTTAGTACATGTTTGGGTCCAATACAATAGCGAGGAATCACGCATGCTAACACACTTAACATCCCGTGGTGACCCCGATGGTCGAAATGAACTTTTAACCCATAAAGTTCAATACTTTGGAACTCGATCGTGTGACACGGTCCAGGGATGTATATGTTGCATAAATTTTATACTTTATCCATATGTGTGACTGTTATGCATACTATTTATTCCATTCTCGCATCACTATTGTATAGACTGGATGAAATAAACCAACATGTGCTGATCGTTTGAATGGTCTGAATGCAGAATGGTGCGGACACGTTCAACACAAGAGGAGGGAGGTCCGAGTCAAGTTCGTGGTGATGAGTCTCCACCTCCGGAGCAAACCACGACGCAGCAGCAACCACCTCCTCCACCGCCAGAACTTCCAAGGAATCTTGCGGAGGTTCTCGCTGCAGTGCTCGGCTCGCGCGACGAGCAAACCGAGTTGCTGCGGATGCTAGTCCAGCAAAATGCGTCCCATCAGGGAGGACGCCAAGACAATGGGCAACACCAGCCCCAACAAAGTTCGTATTCAGAATTCATGGCGACCCATCCACCGGTCTTCATGGAGGCCGAAGAACCTTTGGAGGCGGACAGCTTTATCCGCACTCTAGAGGCAAAGTTCGGTCTGCTGCGATGCACCGAACATCAGAAGGCGCTGTACGCAGTGCAACAGCTTCAAGGAGAAGCCAGTACTTGGTGGGCGAACTACACCGCCTCCTTACCGGCTGGCCATGCCGTCACATGGACGGAGTTCCGGGAGGCGTATTGCGCCTATCACATACCTCCCGGTGTGATGGAAATGAAGCACCAGGAGTTCCTGGCGTTACGGCAAGGCGAGAGGAGTGCTCATGAGTACTCCAGGTTATTCAACCGGCTGACGCAGTATGCGCCAGGATTTGTGGGTACGGAAGACAATAAGCGCAACGCTTTCTTCCGGGGCCTGAATTCAAAAATGAAGGTCCATCTCGCCCAGAGCAATCACGGCACATTCAACGATCTAGTTAATGCCGCGATTCTACAAGAGAATGCTCAGAGCGAGCGCGGTTCTGATAAGAGGAAACGCAGCGCGCTGACGAGCAGTAGTGGTGGGACGCCACAGAAATACCGTGTGGTGTATCGTTCACCATCCTGTCAGAGATGGCAGCCACCGGCGCGACCGCCTCAGTTCCGCGGTCGACAATATAATGCGCCGGGCTTCCGACCGACGTATCCACCATAGCAACAGCAGCAGCAAAGGATGGTCCTGCGTGCGCCCCAGTTTCAACAGCGTGCACCAGGATTCCGTCCTCAAGTCGGCGGGACCCCGACACCTTACACGTGCTACACGTGTGGCCGTGTCGGGCACATTTCGAGGGACTGCCCCGAGCCGCGACAAGGCAGGGGTGCAGCACCGTATCAGGGTGCTAATCAGCCCCGCAATCAGACCAAGAAACCAGCACCAAAACCCAGCAACGTCCACCACTTACCTATCGAATACGTGCCGGAAGGCGAACCCGTCCTCGCGGGTACGTTCTATTACCTAGATCATCCCGTAGTCATACTTTTTGACTCCGGTGCCACCCATAATTTCATAAGTCAGTCTTATGTTATTAAATATCAACTGCCTATCATTCCCACAAATAATTCATATTTGATATGTTCTCCGGGTGGGAAAATAACAGCTGATAGAATGGTCTATAGAGCACCATTACAGTTGGGTGGGAATCTATATTCGACTTCTCTAATCATGTTAGAGAGTCAAAAACTTGATGTCATTTTAGGAATGTCATGGCTACATCGCCATGGTGCTGTTCTTGACATCATTCCACGTGTGGTTCGTTTAAACTCTCCACTTCATGAACCACATGTTCTTGTTCTTGACAATTCGGTTCAAGAAACCCCAGCCACATATAACACAGAAGCCATGAAACTTGAGGATATTCGTGTGGTCCGTGAATACCCGGATGTCTTTCCGGATGATCTTCCAGGCATGCCACCCGAAAGGGATGTCGAGTTCAAGATCGAACTTGTACCCGGGACGACACTGATATCACGGAGACCATACAAGATGGCTCCGAACGAGCTGGCTGAACTGAAGGATCAGCTCAACGATCTAATGAAGAAGGGTTTCATTCGACCGAGTTCCTCACCATGGGGATGCTCGGCGCTGTTTGTGAAGAAAAAGGATGAAACCTTGAGGTTGTGTGTGGACTACCGACCTCTCAACGCCGTCACCATCAAGAATAAATATCCACTGCCCCGCATCGATATTCTTTTCAATCAACTTGTGGGAGCGAGTGTATCTTCGAAGATGGATCTTCGCTCCAGATATCATCAAATTAAAATCCGAGCGGAAGATATTCCGAAAACGGCCTTCTCGACGAGATATGGGTTGTATGAATACCTCGTCATGTCCTTTGGTCTCACCAACGCCCTGGCACACTTCATGTATCTCATGAACTCAGTGTTCATGCCGGAGTTGGACAAGTTTGTGGTGGTGTTCATAGACGACATCTTGGTTTACTCCATGTCTGAAGAAGAACATGCCAAACACTTGCATATCGTACTTCAACGATTAAAAGACCATAAGCTTTATGCCAAGTTCAGCAAGTGCGAGTTTTGGATCAGCCAAGTGCCATTCCTTGGTCACATTATTTCTGCAGAAGGCATTGTAGTTGATCCAAGCAAGATCAAACAAGTGCTGAAATGGAAGTCCCCACATCAGTCCATGAAGTCAGGAGTTTCCTCGGGTTAGCAGGATATTATCGGAGATTCATACCAAATTTCTCCAAGCTTGCTAAGCCGATGACTGAACTGTTGAAGAAGGGGATCAAATATGTTTGGAGCTCAGCTTGCGAAGAAGCTTTCCAAGCATTAGTGAAGCATCTTACAACAGCCCCGGTGTTAGCTCAACCGGATACAACCAAGCCCTTCGACGTATATTGTGATGCGCCCGGTATTGGGCTTGGCTGTGTATTGATGCAAGCAGGAAGAGTGGTCGCCTATGGCTCACGCCAACTTTGTAACCACGAGCAGCACTATCCGGCTCATGATCTTGAGCTCGCTGCTGTGGTATTGGCCTTGAAGATGTGGAGGCACTATTTGCTTGGGAACTTAGTGCACCTCTACACCGACCACAAAAGTCTGAAATATATATTCACTCAAAAGGAGTTGAATATGCGGCAACGGAGATGGTTAGAACTGATCAAAGACTATGAGGTCGAGATTCACTACCATCCCGGTAAGGCAAACATGGTTGCCGATGCATTAAGCCGCAAATCCCATGTCAACAGTCTGTCCATCACCCCACTTGAAGAGGAGGAGCCGAGTCTCTACTTGGTTCCATATGGGGCATTGTATAACCTTGCTCTCGTCCCTACAATACGAGAGGAGATTATGGAGCCGCAGAAGAAAGACGTGGGAATGTCGCACATTCGAAGAAGGATGAAGAATGGCGAAATGAAATGCTTCCGAAGAGATGATAACGGTACACTATGGTTTAAAGACCGTATAGTGGTACCTCGTGACATGAAGCTTCGGAGGAAAATCTTTGACGAAGCTCATTTGTCCAAGTACTCTATTCATCCGGGCAGCAAAAAGATGTACCAAGATCTGAAAACAAGGTTTTGGTGGACACGGATGAAAAGAGAAATCGCAAAGTACGTATCCGAATGTGATACGTGTCGGCGGGTGAAAGCCGACCATATGCGTAAAGTCGGACAGCTGCAACCGTTGAACATTCCGGCATGGAAGTGGGAGGATATCAGCATGGACTTTATAGTCGGATTACCTCTCACGTCTCACAAACATGACTCAATTTGGGTGATAGTAGATCGACTAACCAAGTCGGCTCATTTCATTCCCGTACATACCAGTTACGTAGCCAAGCAATATGCGGAGCTTTATGTTGCAAGAATCTTATGCTTGCACGGTGTTCCCCGCTCCATTATTTCAGATCGTGGTGCGCTGTTCGTCTCTCGGTTTTGGGAACAGCTGCACGCATCATTGGGGACCAAACTGATCCGAAGCTCCGCGTATCACCCGCAGACGGATGGTCAAACTGAACGGGTGAACCAAGTGTTGGAAGACATGCTACGCGCTTGTGCCATCCACCACGGCAAGAATTGAGACGATCATTTTCCGTTGGCAGAGTTTTCTTACAACAATGGCTATCAAGCTAGCATAAAGATGGCGCCGTATGAAGCTCTCTACGGCAGGAAATGTCGCACACCTCTCAACTGGTGCGAGTCCGGCAAGCGGGTTATCTACGACATTGAACTTGTGAATGAGGCTGAAGAACGAGTGCGAGTAATACAAGCCAATCTCAAGGCTGCTCAATCTCGTCAGAAGAGCTATGCGGATAAAAGACGCCGCCCTCTCCACTTCGACATCGGGGACCATGTTTATGTCCGTGTGTCTCCGATGAAGGGAGTTCACCGTTTCGGAGTGAAGGGTAAACTTGCGCCGCGGTTCATTGGTCCGTTTGCCGTCATTGAAAAATGCGGACCTGTGGCCTATCGCTTGGAGTTACCGGCGTCGCTCGCAGGGATTCACAACGTCTTCCATATCTCTCAGCTGAGGAAGTGCCTCAAACCCTCAGCTGAAATCCCCACTGAAGACATAGAAGTTCTCCAACCGGACCTCACGTACACGGAGTATCCAATCCGGATTATCGATGAAAAGACTCGAGCCACAAGAAACCGGACCTTATGGTTCTACAAAGTCTTGTGGAGTAACCATACCGCTGATGAGGCGACATGGGAAAGCGAGGACTATCTACGAACATATTATCCGGACTTGCTATCATCGTATACCCGGTAAAGTTTTCCCCACTCTGCATTTCTTTTGGAATCTCGGGACGAGATTCTTTTAAGGGGGGAGGGATGTAAAATCCCCAAAAAGTGGTAGCAAGAATTTTCAGCTCATGTACACTTATGAAAAATGAGGGGAATTAAAACTTTGAATTATAATGGTGTAAGTCCAAAGTGAGGGTTTAGACTTCCCAAAAACTTCCCAACATAAAGATATGAATGCACAGCTTGGATCTTCATAGTCCAAATACTTAACCTTCCAAATTTCAGCTCATTTGTTTGTTTGAGATTAAAAGGAAAAGCCCTCTAATCTGAATTTCGAATTCAGTTTCAAATTCTAATTCCCTTAATTTGAAAATTGGATTCCACAAATATGTTCTCCACCTTTGAATGAGCAGCCATGCCAAAAATTGGAAACTTTGGAGCTGGTTTGCTATATTTTTGGGGCAATACAAAATGGAGAATTCAAACTCCTTTCAAATTCAAATGATCAAACCCAATTCAAATTCTACACCAGAATTCAAACCATTTGAATTCAGCAAATTCAAACCTTAACTTTGGGGTGAAGTAAGGCTTTTAATGTTGAGTTGCTGGGGTAAAAATTATCTGTGGAAAGTAATTGAGAA
This sequence comes from Neostapfia colusana, assembly GCA_030760725.1. Lineage (NCBI taxonomy): Eukaryota > Viridiplantae > Streptophyta > Magnoliopsida > Poales > Poaceae > Neostapfia > Neostapfia colusana. The sequence continues at coordinate 63,907,927 of JASWHV010000015.1, forward strand.
ATTAGAGGTGGTGGGACCCCTTTGTCAGCCACACATGCAACACAACCGACTGTTTTTGCTTCTCTCGGGTGATCACGGCGCGCCACCGAGCTGCACTTCTTGCCACCGAGCTGCTTGCCTTGCTTGCTCCTGAAGTCAGCTCGTGGGTGATCAAGGCAGCAGCACAAGTGCATTTCTTCTCTTCTCCACGTTCCAACCGAAGCGTTCGTCAGCTCCTCGCTCGAGCGCTCATGGGAGAAACCAGCAACCCTCGATGCTCGCTGTTCAGCATCCTTCCACCACCCCTAGCACCGGTTGAGCCACCCAGGAGCTGCACCGGCGCCTCCTCGACGAGCTACACCGCTCCTCAGCTCACCCCCAAGCTCCCCTCGCAGTGCCCAAGCTGTTCTTCACCGGGAGAACACAGAGCACGCTGTACCTCACTGCTCCTCGCGTTCCAGCCGCTCCAACGCCTCTCCCGCACGTCCAGCACCTCCCTAAGGTGCGTTAAGGTGTGTAGATCAAGCTACCGCAGTCCCCTTGCCCTTCCCCATCACTGTCTCGCCGGAATTTGGATTTTGGCGCCGGTACACTTGAAGAACCGACCCACACAAAAACTGGAAATTCGTCCAACGTGGTTGATCATCGGTTCTACAATTCATGCCACAGAAACTAGTGACCCTAGCGCCCTCTCACGCCAAAGAACAGGTTAAACCAGCCATCCCACGCTCCGGGCAACGAGAAATCGCCGGCGGCGTCAAAAACGAGACGGTCCTCCGGTGAACCCCATGTTCCGGCCATTTGCTGCAAGGTTTAGCCTGTGTTCCATGTTCCCCGATCATTGGTGATGTAGGGCAAGGTAGCTCGCCGGGAGAAGCTTTGGACGTGCCAGAACGCGTTGATGCCGAGCTCCCGAGCCGCCCCACCAGTGCCGGCCTGTTTTCGGCCGTTTTCATGCGTGGAAACCTTGCCCGGCAGCTGCGCCATGTTCCCAGGAGCATGTAGGGCGAAACCGGAGCTAATTTGGTGGAGAAATGAGGGAGAACAAGCCATGCCACGATTTGAGCTGGTGTGCACGCGCGTCTCTGGCGGGAGGTTGAAGAAGGACCTGACGAGTGGGCCCCCCTGTTAAGTCTCTATGTAGATTTTAAACAGAGAGCTACCACAGTTTGAAAAATTCATAACTTTGTGTAGACAACTCCAAAAAGGGTGAGACAAATTTTGTTTGAATCCTTAGGATGATTACTTCACAGAGAAACAAATTGCATGCTATGAAAATGCCCAGGAATTTCTGTAGAATTGTTTTTAATAAATACTTTAGGGATTTATTACAGGAGAAATTCTTTACAAAATATTCCCAAATTTGGGAAGCTAGTCCTTTTCATAATGCCTGACCTCCAGTAAAAATTTTAGGATTTTTGGACCTTATTTGGAGGGCTTAATCAGTAGGTTATCTCAGGATTAAATAAATTATCTAAAAATCATAGAATTGATTTCCAGAAAATGGTTCAACCTTCATACCACCATAACTTTCTGTAGGGATGTCCAAAATTTGTGAAACAAATTTTGTTGGGTGTATCTCAGTCAGTACTTTGTAGAAATGCAAAGAAATTCATCTGAAGATCTCTGGATATTTTTCAAGATTCATCAAAGTTAAATCTTTGGAAATTTTAGTCCAGAATAATCTCTTTTATGGAAGTTCTTCAAATTTGACCAGGAAGTTCCTCATGGAATTACTGATCTCCAGTAAAAATTTGAGCTTCATTGGAGTTCATTTGCTAGGTCAAATTACCTTCCAAAGTTCAGCCTTTATTTGGAAATTCAAATTTAAACAGAAACTTTTCAGAACTCCTGTCCAACTTCAAAAATTTATATCTCTCTGATGGTAGCTCCAAAAATGGTGAAACAAATTTTGTTAGGACCATAGAGACTTACCCTAATAATATCTTCCACTATTAGCTATGTCAAAGCTCCTGAATTGGGCTCAAAATTCAGAGAAGCATTGTACTTGTAGGAATTTTAAAGACTACATTGTGCAATGACATGTCTCCAAATTTGGCTCAAGTCATCCTTAGAGAGTCTAGTATCTACTGTAAAAATCCCAAAGCCAATTAAGGATCCTAAATAGCAATAGCTATGAATAGTAGTTCAATTCTTATAAATCCTTAATACTTGTACATCTATTTTGCTACATTTTATTTAGTGACCGAAGTTGAGGACGCACCGGAGCCTTTGGACGTCCTGCCACCTGAAGTTTACTTCCCATCTAACTCGCAACCAGGCAAGCCCCAGTTTGCACTTAAGTACCTTTTATAAAATTCTTTATTTGTATCACTTATGTCTAGGGTGAATGTTTGCATTAGAGTTAGGGTGATTGAAACCCCACTTGCATAACCTTTTAAATCCTATGGAGGGTTGGGTAGTTTACAGACTCGACGAGTAGAGAATGCCATGCTAATATGCTTAGGATCTCGGTAGAAGTCGAGTAGTTGGAATCTACTCGCGAGGTAAGGTTTATCACATGGTTTGGTCAGAATAGAAAATGGCTTAAAAGTGGAGAAAATGAGACCCAGCAGGGGGGATAGGAAGCAGTGAGCGGAGGTCTCACGTGCGTAGCCCTGTTGGTGTCGATTGAGGACCGAGTCGTGTGCGGGCCTGCTGAACAAGTATCGAACAGTACCGGATGGCATACTGACATAAGCAGGAAACCGATGTAAATGGTTAACCTGGGTGCCGAGGCTTACCCAACCGTAAATAGGAGTGGGTTGAGAGTAGCAAGGTGTAAATCTGCCGGTGGGCACAGTCACGCTCCACGCGGACCTCCTGCCCGTTACGGATGGACCAGCTCGGTGTTTGGGTTGCCTTTGAAAGGTTGTTGCATACAACAGAGTAGGAAGGGGTGTGGAATCACGCTTCTGAATGTGGGTGTATGCAACGTGTTGTCCGGGTGTCTCCTGATTGCAATCACCGTCCCTCGCGGTTATTTGAGTACCGCTTGTTCACTGTTTCGTGACGTAGTAAGAAGTGAAGTAAGCCAGTTGAATGATAATATGCTGTGATGATATATTAATGTTTTGGAAACCATACCTGCTGTAGATGTAGAGCTAATTAAGTTTACTTTCCGCTTTGGGCATCACCACATCGGAGGGAAGCGTTTCTTGTTTGATTGTGGACTTCCGATGTGAGGGCTTCCTAAGGTACATGAATTTTCTGCTATAAAACTGAAAGTAAGGATCAACTTATAGGCGTGTCTTTGTAGCAAATACCATTCTCCTATTTTACACATCCCTGCATGTAGAGTTCCATGCCTAGGTCAGACGGTTAAGCCTTGCTGAGCCATCATGCTCACGGTTGCAATATTTGAGCTGTATGCAGGTGAGAGCTATGAGAAGGGTTCCGAGGATGAGGCGATGCCCCCGTCAGGGTACACGGCCGAGATGGAGCCCTGCACGCCGCCATGATTTCTCCGGTTCCATGCTGCTAGCGTGTAGCGTCCCCGGGCTGGACGGCTGCACTTTTGCATAGTTAGGATGAGAGGCTACTAATGTACATTACTTCCGCTGTATAGATATATTTTGTAAAAGACTTCCGCTGTTTTATATCAAATAAAAGTTTGTATGTTGTTCTTTATTCTTTTTGTGTGTGCTGTTGGGTGCCGCATCGTACGGCACCACCCTATGCGATCCTGGAGTGGGTGAACCACGGGGTGGTCCCCACACCGTGGCGACCCACGATGGTCGAAATGGACTTTTAATCCTTAAAGTTCATTACTTTGGAACTCGATCGTGTGACACGGTCCAGGGATGTATATCTTGTATAAAGTTTACACTTTATCCATATGTGTGACCGTTATGTGTATTGTTTATTCCATTCTCGCATTACTATTGCATAGACTGGATGAAATAGACCAACATGTGCTGATCGTTTGAATGATATGAATGCAGAATGGTGCGAACGCGTTCAACGCAAGAGGAGGGAGGCCCGAGTCAGGTTCGTGGTGATGAGTCTCCACCTCTAGAGCAAACCACGGCGCAGCAGCAACCACCTCCTCCACCGCCAGAACTTCCAAGGAATCTTGCGGAGGTTCTCGCTGCAGTGCTCGGCTCGCGCGACGAGCAAACCGAGTTGCTGCGGATGCTAGTCCAGCAAAATGCGTCCCATCCGGGAGGACGGCAAGACAATGGGCAACGCCATCCCCAACAAAGTTCTTATTCAGAATTCCTGGCGACCCTTCCACCGGTCTTCACGGAGGCCGAAGAACCTTTGGAGGCGGACAACTTTATCCGCACCCTAGAGGCAAAGTTCGGGCTACTACGATGCACTGAACACTAGAAGGCGCTGTACGCAGCGCAACAGCTTCAGGGAGAAGCCGGTACCTGGTAGGCGAACTACACCGCCTCCTTACCGGCTGGCCATGCCGTCATGTGGGCGGAGTTCCGGGAGGCGTTCCGTGCCTATCACATATCTCCCGGGGTTATGGAAATGAAGCTCCAAGAGTTCCTGGCGCTACGATAGGGCGAGAGGAGTGCTCACGAGTACTCCAGGTTATTCAACCGGCTGGCACAGTATGCGCCAGGGTTTGTGGGGACGGAAGACAACAAGCGCAACGCGTTCTTCCGGGGCCTGAATTCAAAGATGAAGGTCCATCTCGCCCAAAGCAATCGCGGCACATTCAACGACCTCATTAATGCCGCGATTCTACAAGAGAATGTTTAGCGCGAGCGCGGTTCTGATAAGAGGAAATGCAGCGCGCTGATGAGCAGCAGTGGTGGGACGCCACAGAAATACCGCGTGGTGTATCGCTCACCATCCGGTCAGAGATGGCAGCCACCGGCGCGACCGCCTCAGTTTCGCGGTCGACAATATAATGCGCCGGGTTTCCGACCGACGTATCCATCACAGCAACAGCAACAGCAAAGGATGGTCCCGTGTGCGCCTCAGTTTCAACAGCGTGCACTGGGATTCCGTCCTCAAGTCGGCGGGACCCCGGCACCTTACATGTGCTTCACGTGTGGCCGTGTCGGGCACATTTCGAGGGACTGCCCCGAGCCGCGACAGGGAAGGGGTGCAGCATTGTATCAGGGTGCTAATCAGCCCCGCAACCAGCCCAAGAAACCAGTACCAAAACCCGGCAACGTCCACCACTTAGCCATTGAAGACGTGCCGGAAGGAGAACCCGCCCTCGCGGGTACGTTTTCTTGCTTAGATCATCCCGTAGTCATACTTTTTGACTCCGGTGCCATCCATAATTTCATAAGTCAGTCTTATGTTATTAAATATCAACTGCCTATCATTCCCACAAATAGTTCATACTTGATATGCTCTCCGGGTGGGAAAATAACAGCTGATAGAATGGTCTATAGAGCACCATTACAGTTGGGTGGGAATCTATATCCGACTTCTCTAATCATGTTAGAGAGTCAGAAACTTGATGTCATTTTAAGAATGTCATGGCTACATCGCCATGGTGCTGTTCTTGACATCATTCCACGTGTGGTTCGTCTAAACTCTCCACTTCATGAACCACATGTTCTTACTCTTGACCGTACGGTTCAAGAAGCTCCATACACATATAACACGGAAGCCACAAAACTTGAGGATATTCGTGTGGTCCGTGAATACCCGGATGTCTTTCCGGATGATCTTCCGAGCATGCCACCCGAAAGAGATGTCGAGTTCAAGATTGAACTTGTACCTGGGACGACACCGATATCACGGAGACCGTACAAGATGGCTCCGAATGAGCTGGCTGAACTGAAGGAGCAGCTCAATGATTTAATGAAGAAGGGTTTCATTCGACCGAGTTCCTCGCCATGGGGATGCTCGGCGCTGTTTGTGAAGAAGAAGGATGAAACCTTGAGATTGTGTGTGGACTACCGACCTCTCAACACCGTCACTATCAAGAATAAATATCCACTGCCCCGCATCAATATCTTATTCAATCAACTTGTGGGTGCGAGTGTATTTTTGAAGATGGATCTTCGCTCCGGATATCACCAAATCAAGATCCGAGCGGAGGATATTCCGAAGACGGCCTTCTCGATGAGATATGGGTTGTATGAATACCTCGTCATGTCCTTTGGTCTCACCAACGCCCCGACACACTTCATGTATCTCATGAACTCAGTGTTCATGCCAGAGTTGGACAAGTTTGTGGTGGTGTTCATAGACGACATCTTGGTTTACTCCAAGTCTGAAGAAGAACACGCCAAACACTTGCATATCGTACTTCAACGATTAAGAGACCATAAGCTTTATGCCAAGTTCAGCAAGTGTGAGTTTTGGATCAGCCAAGTGCCATTTCTTGGTCATATCATTTCTGCAGAAGGCATTGCAGTTGATCCAAGCAAAATCGAACAAGTGCTGAAATGGAAGTCCCCCACATCAGTCCATGAAGTCAGAAGTTTCCTCGGATTGGCAGGATATTATCGGAGGTTCATACCGAACTTCTCCAAGCTTGCTAAGCCGATGACTGAACTATTGAATAAGGAGATCAAATATGTTTGGAGCTCAGCTTGTGAAGAAGCTTTCCAAGCATTAGTGAAGCATCTTACAACAGCCCCGTTGTTAGCTCAACTGGATACAACCAAGCCCTTAGACGTATATTATGATGCGTCTGGCTTCGGGCTTGGCTGTGTATTGATGCAAGGAGGAAGAGTGGTCGCCTATGGCTCACGTCAACTTCGTAACCATGAGCAGCACTATCCGACTCATGATCTTGAGCTCGCTGCTGTGGTGTTAGCATTAAAAATGTGGAGGCACTATTTTCTTGGGAACTTAGTGCACCTCTACACCGACCACAAAAGTCTGAAATATATATTCACTCAAAAGGAGTTGAATATGCGGCAACGGAGATGGTTAGAGTTGATAAAAGACTATGATATAGAGATTCACTACCATCCCGGGAAGGCAAACGTGGTTGCCGACGCCTTGAGCCGCAAATCTCATGCAACAATCTGTCCATCACCCCACTTGAAGAGGAGGATCCGAGTCTGTACTTGGTTCCATATGGGGCATTGTATAATCTTGCTCTCGTCCCTACAATACGAGAGGAGATTATGGAAGCGCAGAAGAAAGACGTGGGAATGTTGCACATTCAGAGAAGGATGAAGAATGGTGAAATGAAATGCTTCTGAAGAGATGTTAACGGTACACTATGGTTTAAAGACCGTATAGTGGTACCCCGTGACATGAAGCTTCGGAAGAAAATCTTGGACGAGGCTCATTTGTCCAAGTATTCCATTCATCCGGGCAGCAACAAGATGTACCAGGATCTGAAAACCAGATTTTGGTGGACACGGATGAAAAGAGAAATCACAATGTATGTATCCGAATGTGATATGTGTCGGCGGGTGAAAGCCGACCATATGCGAAAAGCCTGATAGCTACAACCCTTGAACATTCTGGCGTGGAAGTGGGAGGATATCAGCATGGACTTCATTGTGGGTTTACCTCTCACCTCCCACAACCATGATTCGATTTGGGTGATAGTCGATCGACTAACCAAGTCAGCACATTTTATTCCCGTACATACGGGCTACGTGGCCAAGAAATATGTGGAGCTGTAAATTGCAAGGATTTTGTGCTTGCACGGTGTTCCCCGCTCCATTATTTCAGATCGCGGTGCGCTGTTCGTCGCTCGGTTTTGGGAACAGCTGCACGCGTCATTGGGGACCAAACTGATCCGAAGCTCCGCGTATCACCCGCAGACGGATGGTCAAAATGAACGGGTGAACCAAGTGCTGGAAGACATGCTACACGCTTGTGCCATCTACCACGGCAAGAATTGTGACGATCATTTGCCATTGGCAGAGTTTTCTTACAACAATGGCTATCAAGCTAGCATTAAGATGGCGCCGTATGAAGCTCTCTACGGCCGAAAATGCTGCACACCCCTTAACTGGTGCGAGTCCGGCGAGCGAGTTATCTACGGCATCGAGCTTGTGAATGAGGCTGAAGAACAAGTGCGAGTAATACAAGCCCATTTCAAGGCTGCTCAATCTCGTCAGAAGAGCTATGCGGATAAAAGACGCCGTCCTCTCCACTTTGACATCGGGGACCATGTTTATGTCCGTGTGTCTCCGATGAAGGGAGTTCATCGTTTCGGAGTGAAGGGTAAACTTGCACCATGGTTCATTGGTCCATTTGCCGTCATTGAAAAATGCGGACCCGTGGCCTATTGCTTGGATTTACCCGCATCACTCGCAGGCATTCACAACGTCTTCAACATCTCTCAGCTGAGGAAGTGCCTCAAACCCTCCGCTGAAATCCGCACCGAATACATAGAAGTTCTTCAAGCGGACCTCACGTACACGGAGTATCTGATCCGGATTATTGATGAAAAGACTCGCGCCACAAGAAACCGGACCTTATGGTTCTACAAGGTCTTGTGGAGCAACCATACCACTGATGAGGCGACATGGGAAAGCGAGGACTATCTACGAACGTATTATCCGGACTTGCTATCATCATATGCCCGGTAAAGTTTTCCCCACTTTGCTTTTCCTTTGAAATCTTGGGACGAGATTCTTTTAAGGGGGGAGGGATGTAAAATCCCCAAAAAGTGGTATCAAGAATTTTCAGCTCATGTACACTTAGGAAAATTACGGGAATTAAAACTTTGGATTATAAGATGTAAGTTCAAAGTGAGGAATTGGACTTCCCAAAAACTTCCAAACATGGAGATATAAATTCATAACTTGGATCTTCATAGTCTAAATATTCACCCTTCCAAATTTCAGCTCATTTGGAGGAGTTTCAATATTTGTTTGGGATTAAAAGGAGAAACCCTTTAATCTGAATTTCAAATTCAGTTTCAAATTCCAATCCCCTCAATTTGCCAATTTGGTTCCACAAATGTGTTCTACATATTTGAATGAGCACCCATGCCAAAAATTGGAAACTTTGGAGCTGGTTTGCTATGTTTTTGGAGTAACACAAAATGGAGAATTCAAACACCATTTCAAATTCAAATGATCAAACACAATTCAAATTCTACACCAGAATTTAAACCATTTGAATTCAGAAAATTCAAACCTTAACTTTGGGGTGAAGTAAGGCCTTTAATTCTGAGCAGCTGGATGAAAAATATCAGGGAAAAGTTGACTAAGAGAGGGGAAGGTGGGACCCCTTTGTCAGCCACCCACATGTGCTATCGCCTCAGCCGACTGCGGTCGAACAGCGGGAGCGCGCCAGATCCCGGTTGAACCCGTGCCCGAGGGAGGGCGCCGCGCCATCTCCTGCTGCCTGGGTTACTCGGCTGGATCACGGCAAGGGGTGCGCCGGAGCTGTTTCGCTTCCCCTCAGCTATAACTCGCGCCTCAGCTGCTCTCTTTCGCTCCGAACGCTGCCGCCGTTTCCTCCCGATCGCGCCACAGCCACTGAGCTCGGTTGCTCGAGCACCCAACAGCGAAGAGCTGCGTCCCCCAGTGCTCTAGCCATGCATCCCCTCTCCCTTACCGTCCCGAGCTTGATTTCTCCGGGAATTGGCAAAGTAGCCACGGTTCTCGGGTCAACGTAGGAGCCCTTGGACGTCCTTCCACCTGAAGCTAACTTCCCCTTTGACTCGCAACCAGGCAAGCCCCGGTTTGCACTTAAGTACCTTTTATAAATCTTTTTATTTGTATCACTTACGTCTAGGGTGAACGTTTGCATTAGAGTTAGGGTGATTGAAACCCCACTTGCATAACCTTTGAAATCCCATGGAGGGTTGGGTAGCTTACAGACTCAATGAGTAGAGAATGCCATGATAATATGCTTAGGATCTCGGTATAAGTCGAGTAGTTGGAATCTACTTGCGAGGTAAGGTTTTATCACACGGTTTGGTCAGAATAGAAAATGGCTTAAAAGTGGAGAAAATGAGACCCAGCAGGGGGGATAGGAAGCAGTGAGTGGAGGTCTCACATTTGTAGCCCTGTTGGTGTCGATTGAGGACCGAGTCGTGTGCGGGCCTGATGAACAAGTATCGAACAATACCGGATGGCATACTGACATAAGCAGGAAACCGATGTAATTGGTTAACATGGGTGCCGAGGCTTACCCAATCGTAAATAGGTGTGGGTTGAGGGTAGCAAGGTGTAAATCTGCCGGTGGGCACAGTCACGCTCCACGCGGGGACCTCCTGCCCATTACGGATGGACCGGTTCGGTGTTTGAGTTGCCTTTGAAAGGTTGTTGCATACAACAGAGTAGGAAGGGGTGTGGAATCACGCTTCTGAAAGTGGGTGTATGCAACGTGTTGTCCGGGTGTCTCCTAATTGCAATCACCGTCCCTCGCGATTATTTGAGTACCGCTTGTTCACTGTTTCGTGACGTAGTAAGAAATGAACTAAGCCAGTTGAATGATAATATGCTGTGATGATAGACTAATGTGTTGAAAACCATGTCTGCTGTAGATGTAGAGCTAATTAAGTTTACTTTCCGCTTTGGGTATCACCACATCGGAGGAAAGCATTTCTTATTTGATTGTGGACTTTCGATGTGAGGGCTGCCTAAGGCACATGAATCTGCTGCTAAAAAACTGAAAGTAAGGATCAACTTATAGGCGTGTCTTTGATGCAAAGTCCTTTTTTCCTATCTTACATATCCCTGCATGTAGAGTTCCATGCCTAGGCTAGACGGTTAAGCCTTTTTGAGCCCTCGTGCTCACGGTTGCAATATTTGAGCTGTGTGCAGGTGAGAGTTATGAGGAAGGTTCCGAGGATGAGGCGATGCCCCCGTCGGGGTACACGGCCGAGCTGGAGCCCTGCACGCCGCCGTGATCTCCGGTTTCATGCTGCTATCGTGTAGCGTCCCCGGGCTGGACGGCTGCACTTTTGCATAGTTAGGATGAGAGGCCATATATGTATAATACTTCTGCTGTTACTTAAGTTTTTATAAAAGACTTCCGCTGTTTTATATCAAATAAAAGTTGTATGTTGATCTTAATTCTTTTCGTGTGTGCTGTTGGGTGCCGCATCGTACGACACCGCCCTATGCGATCCTGGAGTGGGTGAACCACGGGGTGGTCCCCACAAAGAGCCTACACGCTTAGGGTACGGAACCAGGCCAAGCTGGACGTAGTCCTGGACCGCCCCCTGGGGCTTAGCTGCTCCGAGCGCTGTTCCTAGGCTCTATGGGATCTATTACAGAAAGAAAAAAAATCTGTCCTACTACTGCTCTAGGGATAGAACTTACGGAGATGTTCTATGTTCCAAGGGTTTGGGAGCGGGTCCCCGTCCTCAGTGGAAAGGCGCACGCACCCGGGGTGACAAACTTTGTGACTCGGAAGGGACCTTCCCAGCTGGGGGAGAGTTTGTTGGTCCCTTCACGAGAAAGTATGCGCCGCAGCACCAGGTTGCCTTCTTGGAGCTCCCGGACACGCACGGACCTCTGGTGGTAGCGCCGGAGTGCCTTCCGGTACCGTGCGTTGTGGAGCATTGCTTGTAGTTGAACCTCATCGACGAGGTCGATGTCCTCACGCCGGAGCTGGTCCTGCGCGGCTTCGTCGTAGGCTCGGACACAGGGGGACCCCATGTTGACTTCTGGGGGAAGCACAACTTCGGCCCCGTAGACCATGAAGAAGGGTGTCTCCCTGCTGGACCGTCTCTAGGATGTCCGACTAGCCCACAGTGCTCTCGGAAGCTCGTCCACCCACTTGGCACCATGTTTCTTCAAGCTGGCATAGGTGCGAGTCTTGAGGCCCCGAAGGATCTCGGCACTGGACCTCTCGACTTGTCCATTGCTCTTTGGATGAGCGACAGAGGCATAGCACACCTGAATGCCATGGTCTTCACAGTACTCTTGGAATGCTGCGCTGGTGAACTGGGTCCCGTTGTCGGTGATGATCCTGTTCGGGACCCTGAACCTGCAGACGATCAACTTGATGAACTTGACTGCGGATTGCTTGTTGATGGTGATGACGGGTGTAGCGTCCGGCCACTTGGTGAACTTGTCGATGGCGATGTAGAGGTACCGGAATCCCCCGACAGCTTTGGGGAATGGCCCCAGGATGTCCAGCCCCCATACCGTGAACGGCCATTAGGGCGGGATCATCTGCAGCGTCTGAGCCGGTGTGTGGATCTGCTTGGCATGAAACTAGCACGCCTTGCATCTCTTGACCTGCTTGACGGCATCCTGGAGTGCTGTCGGCCAGTAGAAGCCATGCCAGAAGGCTTTACCGACGAGCATGCGTGAGGAAGCGTGGTTCCTGCACTCGCCTCCATGGGTCTCAGCGAGCAAATCGCAGCCTTCCTCCTAGGTTATGCACCGCAATAGGACGTCGTTGGCGCCACGCCGGTAAATATCCCCTTCTACCAGCGCGTATCTCTTAGCCATGTGCATGATACGTTCAGCGGATGCATGTTCATCAGGAAGGATATTGTCTTTCAAGTAGTCCTAGATCTCTGTGATCCATGCCTCGGGTCTGACTTGAGCTTCTGGATCTTGAGCGCTGGGTAGCACGGAGTCCCTAGTGACGCTTACGATCCTTGGCGGGTGCCATGGTTGCAGGGCCGTCGGGACCGCCAGCTTCAAGGTGCTGGTCTTTCCCCCTTGCCCGGCTCGGCAGGCCGGGCTGTGGGCGACGGCAACATCCTCTCGAAGGCTCCTTCGAGCACAGGGGCTTCGGTGGAGGCCTTCGTTGAGAGGTCGTCGGCCACGGTGTTGTCGACGTGCGGTACATGGTGCAGGTTCAAGGCAACGAAGTCCTTCTCCAGACTCTGGACTTGGAGGAGGTAAGCAGCCAGTTGCGGGTCGTTGCAGGAGCACTCTCCCTTGACTTGCTTGATGATGAGCTGGGAGTCGCCCTTGACCAGAAACTGGCAGACGCCGAGGGACAGCGCCGTCTTCAGGCCGAAGATGAGAGCTTCATATTCGGCCATGTTGTTGGTTGCCTTGAAACTGAGACGCACCACGTACCGGAGCTGCTCCTCCGATGGCATGAGAAGCAGTACGCCGGCACCGGGCCCCTGCTTTTGCGAGGAGCCATCGAAGAAGAGCGTCCAATAGGGCTCGGTGAAGACCGGAGCTTGGGGCTCCGATTCACCGTCTTCGGGGCCACTTGGGTTGGTTGTCGATGGCGTCCATTCGGCCACGAAGTTAGCCAGTGCTTGGCTCTGGACTGCGTGACGAGGGAGGAAGTCCAGCTCGAACTCCGCTAGCTCCGCTGCCCACTTGGCGACGTTGCCAGTCGCGTTGGGGCTGTGAAGGATGGTCTTCAGCGAGTAGGAGGTGACCACCGAGATCCGGTGGGCTTGGAAGTAGTGTCGGAGCTTCCTGGACGCCATGAGCACTACATACAACAGATTATGGACCTCCAGGTACCTTGTCTTGGCGTCGTGGAGGACTTCGCTGATTTAGTAGACGGACCTCTGGATGGTCTGGGTCCTCCCTGGGGGACCCGGGGTGTCTTCCTCCATTGGCTCAGGCCAACAGGAGGAAGACAAGCCCTGGGCATCCTCCGAGGGCTGGGACCCGGAGGCTTCTTGGCTGGCTTGAACCTTCGGGAGGTCGTCTTGAACTTCCGGGAGGTCCCCTTGGACCTCCGGGAAGCTGCCTTGGACCTCCGGGAGGTCCGCTTGGACCTCCGGGAGGTTGTCTTGGAGCGTCAGGAGGTCGTCTTGAGCCTCCGGGAGGTCTCCTTGGACCTCCGGGAGGTCGTCTTGGACCTCGGGGACCTCCTAGCTGTCGGGGCCCCCCATGGGGCCCGGGAAGCCTTGGTGCTTGACTTCAGCTGCTGGAGCTGGTTGCGGTGATGAGGGATCCGGCCGCTCTGCGACGAGGACCATGCTCACCACCTCTGTTGTCGCCGCGATGTAAAGCAGCAGGTGCTCTCCGGGCTCTGGGGCTACCATGATGGGTAGCATCGTCAGGAGCTGCTTCAACTCCTAGAATGCTTCTTCTGCTTCGTCGGTCCAAGCGAATGGACCGGATTTGCGTAGGAGCTTGAAGAAGGGAAGAGCCCACTCCGCTAGCCTTGGTATGAACCCACTCAGCGCAGCTAGGCATCCCGTGAGCTTCTATACATCCTTGATGCAGGTCGGGGGCCGCATCAGCTCGATGGCCTTGATCTTCTCTGGGTTGGCTTTGATCCCTTGGTGTGAGACCAGGAATCCTAGGAGCTTCCCAGAGGATACGTCAAACACACACTTGTCTGGGTTCAGCTTGGTGCGCATGGAGCGCAGCTTGTCAAAGACTAGAGCTAGGTTATCTAACAAGGATGTGCTCTGTCTGACTTTGACAACGATGTCATCGACATACACCTCAAGTAAGTCTCTTATTAACTCTCCAAAGGTTTTGTGCAAGGCACGTACAAAGGTGGGGAGAGTATTCTTTAGACCATAAGGCATGGAGACATAATAGTACAGGCCGGCTACTATAATAAAAGCGGTATGTTCTTCATCTTCTCTAGACATGGGAATTTGGTGGAAGCCTGAGTAGGCGTCTAGGAAGCATAACATATCACAGCCCGATGTAGAGTCTACTATTTGATCTATTCTAGGGAGAGAGAATGGATCTTTGGGACATGCCTTATTGATACTGGTGTAGTCGATGCACATACGGAGCTTCTCGTCGGCCTTCGCGACGACAACAGGGTTCGCCAACCACCTGTGGTGGTGGACCTCCCGTATGAAGCCAGCATCCAGCAGCTTCTTGATTTCTTCACGGATGTGAAGTTCTACCGCTCGATGGAATGCTTCCGGGGCTTCTGCTGGATCGGCCGAGCGTCGGGGAAGATCTTCAGATGTTGCTCGATCACCTCCCTAGGGATCCCCGGCATATGCGACGGTTGCCATGCAAAAACGTCGACGTTGTGCCGGAGGAAGGTGATGAGCGCGCCTTCCTATTTGCTGTCCAGGCCCCCGGCTATCCGGGTGGTCTGGGCAGCGTCAGCGCAGACTTGGACGACCTTCAGGGGGACATCGCCCTCGTCGAGAGGTTGCACGCGGGGTGCTGAGGTCGAGGCACGGTGGCGTGCACTCGGGTGGAGCTGGCCCGGTTCTGCACCGCCAGGGGCTGGTGCTCGGGCTGTCGCAAGTGCTTGGAGCTTCTCCAAGGCTGACACAACGGCAGTGTGGTCTCCACGAATCTTGAGGACGTCTCTTGGTGTTGGCATCTTCAAGACGAGGTAGCCATAGTGGGCTACCGCCATGAATCGGTACAGGGCAGGCCTGCCGATTATGGCGTTGAAGGGGAGGTCGACCTCTGCCACATCGAACAGAATGTATTCTGTTCGGTAGTTGTCCGGTGCTCCGAAGGTCACCGGAAGGCTGATGTTGCCGTACGGGACTACTTGTCCCGGCCCTACCCCTGAGAACGGGCTTGAGGGGGAGAGCTTGGCCATCGGAATCTGCAGCTTCAGGAAAGCTGCACGGCTGATGAGGTTGAGGCCGGCCCCGCCATCCACCAGGACGTGGTACATCTTCACGTTGGCGATGGTGGGAGCTACCAAGAGTGGTAGCTGTCCGGCTCCAGCCATGTTCTTGGGGCAGTCGATGGCGTCGAAGCATATGGGAGTTGTAGGATCGAAGAGCACGTGAAAAGCTACCATAGGGGGGTGAATGGTAGATTAAAACTTTTCGCAGCGGAAACAACAAAAACCCCTCAGCAAAAATCAATCGGTTAAAGAAACCGTGTGTGCAAGTGTTTTCAAACGTGTTCAACTGTGACAAATCAAGTAGAGAGGTATAGGATCAAGTCACGGATCTAATGCAACAATAATCACTTGAAAACACGAAGTAAAACTTGAGATACGATCAAAACATTAAACGAAGATCAATCTGTTCTACCTGATATAAAACAGATCTGCAACGCTGCAAAGAAACTCGTGTATCTCAAAAACTACAGATCCGAAGCTCTTGAAAATTTCACAGATGATATATAATTGAGTTGTGAAGACAACCCAAAAATAATCACGTCAATCGGATCTGTAAAACTCGAGTTATGAACGAAACACCGAAGCAACGTCGGTCTGTCCAGAAACTCGGCGAGAAAGACTTGACGAAAAACAAGTCGGACGAACAAGGCACAAAAGCTCCTCGAAACTATGAACTTTATTCAATAGAAACACAAGAGGAACACACCAAAGTTCTCTACCCATGAGAGCTCTGGCCTCCCTTGCTTTTATAGTCAGCCCTCAGGCTAAACAATCCAATCTAGGACTCCTACTCCTAATTGGACTCGTATCCTAACTTACCATAACTGCTCAGGACTCTCCTATTCGCAGATAGAAGTAATCGTGAGACTTCCAAACACCTTAGGAACGTCCTAAACATTCCTAAAATAACTCAACTTCGTGCCTAGCACGAAATCCTATCATAACCAACTCAAATCTTCCATATTTGAGCCATATCCGACTCAGCCTCAGCCTGAGTACGCAATCCAGCCGGTTGGACCTTTCCGACCAATTCTTTACGTCCACTTCTCTTCATCACGCCTTGGAACAATGTTGCCACATCCATGCACTCCATGCACACATGCAAACACCTTCCAACGACGTATACGCAACCTTCATATGCACTGCCCTTGATCCAAACATGCTGCGCGACCTCCCGATCAACTCAACCACAGCTCCTCCCGAACTTGGTTGTTGTAACCTCATCTCCTCCCTGAGACTAGTCCAAGGATCCCGTCACCAGCCATGTCTTGAACTCAAGCAACACCTGCACATGAATAAACAACCAATTCTTCCGAGCACAAGTCCTCTACTTGACTCACGTTAGTTCGAAAACCACAACACCTTACATGAGCACGTCACATAAGCATGTTGCAAACCATATCAAATGATAACAACCATAACCACCAAAACACACAAAAAACTTAGCAAATTAATACTAAGCAAACCTTCCCATAAAGCAAGTTTGAAACATTGCGAGTTAAAAGCAAAAACAAGACGCTGCAGTTCTACGAGTTGAACTTCACGGGAGCTCCCTAAAAACAAGCTCCGGACCTCAGACCTTGCAGGAGCTCTCCGGACCTTGCGTCGGACCTTGCCAACACTTGGCGGACCTAACAAAGAACTTGTCGGACCTTGCCACAGAAGAATGTTTTGGCAATATTCAAAACTTTGAATGTTAATGCTAACTTTTATCCTAATTGCCAATGTATTCAGCACACATAGGTCTCACAATCTCCCCCTTGATGAATGCATTGGCAACACCAATTAAAATCCGAACATTGGCTTATGAAAAGTTTTGAAAAGCTTTGAAAACTCATTTCTCCCCCTTTATTAATTTATCCCCATTTTTTAAAATCAAAGAAGGAAGAAAGTGTATAACATATGCAAAGTGTAAAAAAATCTCTCCTTATACATATTTCTCCCCCTTTGACAATGTATTCAACAAGGTTCAAAAGAGAAATTTTTAAATGTTATGAGCATATTATATACATACAAAACAAAGCTCATCCAAGTCATACTATCAGGTTACTTACACTATCACATCAATGAGATACATAAAGTAGTGTAAGCCATGCTAGAGATCAAATGTATTTTTCAGTTTAAGCAAGTCATGATCTCCCTTACACAACTATTTCAAAATCTGAAAACATGACACTTGTTGCTGCATTTTTATTATTCATAATCATTTAAGGCACAAAGTTGATCATATGATATTTGCAAGAGATTATATGCCGCATCAGCCTTATTCTAACCAACCAAGCCTTCCAAGTTCATATCTTAGTGCATTTGACAATCAGAAGCTTAAGGACATGGTTTTAGTCATACACAATTCCTTCCAAGTTCATATCTTAGTGCAATGATAAGCAATCTCAAAAGAAGAAGTGCGATGCATGCATATTCTCTTGATCTTTTCTCAATTTTTTATTTGAAAACTAAACATGTGAGCTGATCACTTGATTAATTTTTTATGATTAAAAGCACTTGTGAGCACGCAACAAGTTCAAAACAGCAAGAAAGTTCGATCATGACCAGATTTAGTGTAAGTAATTATTCCAATTACTAGTCATGGCAAAAACTACAAAATGTATAACATGAGTAATGTAGTAAGAACTTTCAGCCTGTAAAAGGAATCACAAAGTCATATATGTATGAAATACTATGCTCATATTATTTTAGTTTCAGATTCACACATAGACTTTCAAAGTTTCAAAAACTCCCCCTCAATTTAAGCCATGAGGATGCATAACCCCTATTTCACTACGAATGAAACAAAAACGAGTGAAATCCAAAGGTTTTGTAAAAATATCAGCCAATTGTTGTTCAATATCGACATGGTGAAGCACAATGTTTCCTTTTTCAACATTATCACGAAGAAAGTGATACCTAATGTCAATGTGCTTAGTTCTAGAGTGTTTCACGGGGTTTTTAGCAATACAAATTGCACTAGTGTTATCACAAAACAGTGGAACACTATCTAAATCAACCCCATAGTCCTTAAGTGTTTAAAATATCCAAAGAATTTGTGAGCAAGCGCTAGCCGCAGCTACATATTCAGATTCGGCCGTGGATTGTGCAACTGAACTTTATTTTCTAGAGGACCAATCAACAAGTGAATTACCAAGAAAATGACAAGCACCTGAAGTACTTTTCCTATCAATCCTACAACCCCCAAAATCAGCATCCGAAAAAGCTTTCAAAGAAACGGTTGAGGAAGAAGGAAGAAAAATGTCAAATTCTTGAGTTCCATGTAGGTACCTGAGAATCCTTTTGATGGCTTGGCGATGTGAAGCACGTGGAGAAGCTTGAAAACGTGCACAAAGACATACGCTGAATTGTATGTCCGGTCTTGACGCCGTGATATACAAAAGTGATCCAATCATACTTTTGTATTCTTTTTTATCGACTGGGTCACCATCTTCGTCAAGTTCAAGTGTTGTTGCTGTTCCCATTGGTGTCCGAAGAGGCTTGCATTTGTCCATGTTGAAGCGCTTAAGAAGGTCCTTTGTATACTTAGTTTGATGCACACAAGTTCCTTCTTTTGTTTGCTTGATTTGCAGCCCCAAAAAGTATGTGAGTTCTCCCATCATACTCATCTCAAATTCTGAACTCATCATAGCTGAAAACTTCGACACGAGATCATGAGAAGCACAACCAAAGATAATATCATGCACATACACTTGAACGAATAATGAGTCATTGCCATGCTTAAGTACAAAAAGAGTTTTATCAACCTTGCCCATGGCAAACCCCTTTTCAAGTAAGAATGTTTTTAACCTTACCATGCTCTAGGGGCTTGTTTTAGACCGTACAAGGCTTTGGACAGTTTGTAAACATGATTAGGAAAATTTGGATTTTCAAAACCCGGTGGCTGCTTAACATAAACCTCCTCCTCTATGTAGCCATTAAGAAAAGCACTTTTAACATCCATTTGATATAACTTGAAACCTTTAGATGCAGCAAATGCTAATAAAATTCTTATAGCTTCTAATCTAGCAACAGGAGCAAATGTTTCATCAAAATCTAGACCTTCAATTTGAGTGAAACCTTGAGCAACCAACCTAGCTTTATTCCTAACCACAACCCCATCCTCCCTTTGCTTATTTTTAAATACCCGTTTAGTTTCAATTAATGTGTGACCTTGAGGTGGAGGTACAAGTTTCCAAACATTATTTCTTTCAAAATTTTCTAACTCTTCTTGCATGGCATTAATCCAAGATTCATTAGTGAGTGCGTGTGATATATCCTTGGATTCAAAAGAAGCAACAAAAGCAGAATGAGCATAAGAGTTTGGATCGCAAAACCTGGACCGAGTGACTCGTTCATGCAAGCTTCCAATGATTTGTTGTGGAGGATGACTTTTGAGTACTCGGAGGGGAGTAGACACTTCACAAGCACCTTCTTCTTCATGTTCGGACCTTTGATTAGGAGAGCTTGTTGATTGAGGAAGGTCCGAACCAGCAGTAGTGACTGTTGGTGCTGGTTGTGGTGCAAAATCAGCAGCTTGATCGTTATTTACTTCCGAGTTTTCGGGCAGCAGCACCACTTCTTCATCTTCTTCAATAAAAATACTCTCCCCCTGCGGATATGGATCCGGACCATTTACCTCCGAAGGATTGAACACGTGCCGGACCTACTGTGTCAAGATGTAAAAGTTGTCCCGGTTCAGCTGTCATGGTCATTGTGAGAGGAGCATGTGAACCTGCAACAAACTTAGCATGTCTACAAGAAGAGCACACAATATCATTGTCCTTTTTAAGCTTCGGCAGTCCATGTATGCGATCGAGAGCACTAACACGAGTGAGATGATCAAAGCCTATGTGACCAAGTCTACGATGCCAAAAATATAGATCCTTTGTATCATTAGCAACTAGACACCGATGCTTAGAAGTTGACAAATCAAAATCAGCTTTAAAAACTCTTCCAAACCTAGACATGTTAAACAAAAGCTCACCTTTTGAATCTACAACCTTGCAGCAATTTTTAGCAAAGCTAACCTCTAGATTTTCATCTAGCAATTGTGAAACCGAAAGCAAGTTGTATTTCAAATTTTTAACAAGTGCCACATCTTTCAAAGTGTAGAGATTGTTTACTCTAACCGAACCTTTAGCAATTATGGGAGTAGAAGAGTTATCGGCGAAAGTAACATTTTCTACACGTGACACAAAAGAGAGAGAGGAGAACCATTCTTTGTTACCGGTCATGTGGCGTGAGCAACCTGAATCCACAATCCAAATGTTCTCCTTCCTCAAACGTGAAACCTACACAGCAGCACAATACGTCGATGACTCAATACTGGGGTTAGTTAAAAGACTTTTAGGAATCCAGTACTGAGTCACACGACGTCCAGCAGGAATAACACGCGAAAGCTGAGAAGGTACAGCAGGTTTATGAGCCAAACATCAAAATTTTTTGTTCCCAACTACTGACTTAGAAGATGTGTTATATGTAGCACAAAAAACAGTAGGTCCGGGAGCAAGTTTTTGACTCATTACAGCAGGTTGCAAGCTCCGAACATTCGGTCTAGCAGATTTTGCTTGGTTGTTATGTGATCTAGCAAGTATTCTTTGTTTCTTATCGTGTTTAGCTAGTCTATAACAAAAATCCATGACATGACCATCTCTACCACAGTAGGTACAATGAAAAATAACCTTATTATCATGTCTAGATGAGCAAGCAACACGTTTATTAGAACCCGAATGGGACAGTACTCCTGCAGATTTGAAAATCACCTCTTTTTGTCTAGGAGCTGTTTGAATCAAACTGCTTCCTAATGACTTTACAACTTTAGGTGGGTGTGCCTTAGCATGAGCATGAGAATTAAAACTAAACCAGTTTTATCATTACAAGACTTGGAAGAATTCAGCAGCAAGTTTAGGTTCTTATTTGCATTAGAAAACCGATCTAGTGTCCTATGCATGTCATCAAGTTTATTGGACAGATCAAAGCAGTTTTCACATGAAGTTTTTCCTTTTAGTTTGCAATTTGAACAATATTTAACTTCATGCACACGTAAAGCATTGTTCAAAATAGAAATCTCATTCATAGCATCATTTAGTTTCTTATTCAGATCATCACATGAAGAACAATGCAAATCAATTGTAGAACAACAAGCATCTTTCAAATTTTTATCATTAAGTGCAGCAAGCTCTTTGTTCTTTTCAATTTCAAGTTCAAGTTTATCAAGTGTAGATGCGTGTGCACTTCTTAAAGAGGATAATTGTTCATAAATCAACTCACATGAGGAACAAGAATCATCACTACGAATCAAAGTTTTTAAATGATTAATTTCAGATTCTAGTGATTCAATTTTAACAGCATTGTTCCTAAGTTTTTATCCTTTTTCTTTAATATAACAGTGGCATGAGAAATAGCATCACACATTTCTTCGCAAGTGGGACATACCTCTTCATCGTCGCTGTTGTGTTCTGCCTCCTCGGAGCTTGAACTTGACTTGCTCGCCATGCAGCACATATTTGCCATAGCTTCTTCATCTTCATCACTACCGGTGTCCACATCACTTGAGCCGAAATCTTGAAGTGCAGAGATCATACTATGCACTATGTTGTGCATTGATAAATCTTTCTTCTTCTTATTCTTTGCAAACGATTTGTTCGGCCTTGTTTGCTTTTCTTCACGTGAAGTCGGACCTGAAAGGTTAGGGCACTCCGTACGAAAATGTCCTGTCTTACCACATTCAAAACATCGTTGAGGTCCGGAGCTTCCTCTCCTTCTAGTTCTCACATTTTGCAATGCTTTTGAGAACCGAGTAGAGATGAGTGCAAGCTCCTCCTCTGGAAACTCTTCAATCTGTTCAAGGGTTAGAGAGGACAGCAAAGAGAGTGCACCACTAGATGATGATTGACTAGAACTAGACATGTCACGTTGCGAAACAAATGCAATAGACTTGTTGGGGTTTTTACGTGAGATGATGTCAATTTCATGAGTTTTAAATTTAGAATAAAGCACGTCTAAAGTAAGAGAACTTATGACAGTAGATTCACGAATAGATGTAACTTTCATCTCCCAAATTGACATATCTAATGCTCCTAACAATTGTCTAGCATTTTCAGCATCTGAAAAGTTAACATTGACACTACGCAAGTTGCTGAGAATTTTATTAAAGCGAGCAAAAAGGTCGTCAATTGACTCACCGGGTTGCATCTCAAAACGCATGTATTCTTTCTTGAACATATCTTGCCTTACCTCCTTGATCGTATTGGATCCTTCATGGTAGTCACAAAGAGCTTTCCAAACATCATATGCAGATCGGAGGTGTGCAACACGGTCGAAGTCGCTTTGAGTCAATACTTGGATGATCAAGTTGCGAGCTTTGTTGTTGTTGTCAACATCTCTCATGTTCGCAGCCGTAACTTGATCGTTGGGTGGTACATCGAAGTTCCGGTAGACCTTTTCCCATATGGCGAAGCCTTGCGCCTGTATGTAGGCCTCCATCCGCGCCTTCCAAACCTGAAAATCGATGCCATTGAACACACAAGGTTTTACGGAGTACTTCTCCATGATGGTTAGTCAAAACATGTGCAAATCATAAAGATTAGAGCACCTTGGCTCTGATACCAATTGTAGGATTGAATAGCACGTGAAAAGCTACCAGAGGGGGGGTGAATGGTAGATTAAAACTTTTCGCAGCGGAAACAAAAAAACCACTCAGTAAAAATCAATCGGTTAAAGAAACCGTGTGTGAAAGTGTTTTGAAACGTGTTCAACTGTGACAAATCAAGTAGAGAGGTAGAGGATCAAGTCACGGATCTAATGCAACAAGAATCACTTGAAAACACGAAGTAAAACTTGAGATACGATCAAAACATTAAACGAAGATCAATCTGTTCTATCTGATATAAAACAGATCTGCAATGCTGCAAAGAAACTCGTGTATCTCAAAATATACAGATCCGAAGCTCGTGAAAATTTCACAGATGATAGATAATTGAGTTTTGAAGACAACCCAAAAAGAATCACGTCAATCGGATCTGTAAAACTCGAGTTATGAACGAAACACCGAAGCAACGTCGGTCTGTCCAGAAACTCGGCGAGAAAGACTTGACGAAAAACAAGTCGGACGAACAAGGCACAAAAGCTCCTCGAAACTATGAACTTTATTCAATAGAAACACAAGAGGAACAGCCCAAAGTTCTCTACCCATGAGAGCTCTGGCCTCCCTTGCTTTTATAGTCAGCCCTCAGGCTAAACAATCCAATCTAGGATTCCTACTCCTAATTGGACTCGTATCCTAACTTACCATAACTGTTCAGGACTCTCCTATTCGCAGATAGAAGCAATCGTGAGACTTCCAAACACCTTAGGAACGTCCTAAACATTCCTAAAACAACTCAACTTCGTGCCTAGCACGAAATCCTATCATAACCAACTCAAATCTTCCATATTTGAGCCATATCCGACTCAGCCTCAGCCTGAGTACGCAATCCAGCCGGTTGGGCCTTTCCGACCAATTCTCTACGTCCACTTCTCTTCATCACGCCTTGGAACAATGTTGCCACGTCCATGTACTTCTTGCACACGTGCAAACACCTTCCAACGACGTATACGCAACCTTCATATGCACTGCCCTTGATCCAAACATGCTGCGCGACCTCCCGATCAACTCAACCACAGCTCCTCCCGAACTTGGTTGTTGGAACCTCATCTCCTCCCTGAGACTAGTCCAAGGATCCCGTCACCAGCCATGTCTTGAACTCAAGCAACACCTGCACATGAATAAACAACCAATTCTTCCGAGCACAAGTCCTCGACTTGACTCACGTTAGTTCGAAAACCACAACACCTTACATGAGCATGTCACATAAGCATGTTGCAAACCATATCAAATGATAATAGCCATAACCACCAAAACACACCAAAAACTTAGCAAATTAATACTAAGCAAACCTTCCCATAAAGCAAGTTTGAAACATTGCGAGTTAAAAGCAAAAACAAGACGCTGCAGTTCTACGAGTTGAACTTCACGGGAGCTCCCTAAAAACAAGCTCCGGACCTCACAGAAGCTCTCAGGACCTTGCAGGAGCTCTCCGGACCTTGCGTCGGACCTTGCCAACACTTAGCGGACCTAACAAAGAACTTGTCGGACCTTGCCACAGAAGAATGTTTTGGCAATATTCAAAACTTTGAATGTTAATGCTAACTTTTATCCTAATTGCCAATGTATTCAGCACACATAGGTCTCACAGGAGTCCCTACCCACTTGAGGTGCGGGTGCTGCACTTGGTGTAGGGGCCATCGACGCCACTGCCCGGCGCAGAGTCTTGACTGCGTTCCGGGACGAGGGGTCCGAGGACCCGCCGTAGATGACGTGGAGCGCCTTCCGGCGCTCGTCGTTGCTGGAGCTGGAGCCCTCGGGGTGATGGACCGCCTTCAGAGTGCGTTGGGGCTCCTGGAACTCCATCTCCTGGTCGACGTTGTCCCGGGGGTTGACCTTCGCTTGCCCTCCCTCTGGCGGAAGGGAGGAGCATCTGCGCACGGCCGCCTCCCCTCACAGAGGCGCCCCGCGAGCTTCTGGATCTCCCGACACTCACCAGCAGTGTGGCTTCTGGTGTTGTGCACGGGGCACAGCTCACTTCGGTCACCGCGGCCGGGTGACTGTCGTGGCCTCTTGTCGGGGCGTGGCCCCCGAGCTCCGCTGGATGCTGCAGTTGCAGCAACGGGAGCTCCGTCCAGCGGCTTGATCTTGCCACCGCCCTTCTTCTTGATCTTCTTGCTGCTCCCATAGGAAGCAGCGCTAGCACCGGGCTGCCCTCCTGCTTCGGAGGCTGGCTGTGAATGCCAACTGCGCCCTTCTGCTGCTCTGGCGCACTTGTCCGCCAGGCTGAAGAGCTCCGAGACATCACGCACCTCTCTGGTGGCCAACTACTCGAGCATCTTCTTGTCTCTCACACCCTGTCGGAACACCACCACCACTGAAGCATTCTGAATGTGGGGGATGGTGTTCCATACCTGGGAGAACCGCTGGATGAAGGAGCGCAGGGACTCTCCAGGTTGTTATCGATGGCGTGGAGGTCAAGATCCGTGCCGGGACGGGTGTAGGAGCTGCCGAAGTTTGTAGTGAACTGTCGGTAGAGCTCTTCCCAGGAGGTTATGGAACACTGGGGGAGGTTCATGAGTCAAGACCGGGCCGGGCTGGTCAAGGCGACGGGGAAGTAGTTGGCCATGACGACCTCATCCCCTCCTGCAGCAAGAATGGCGGTGGAGTAGATTTGCAGAAACTCCGCCGGGTTGACGCTGCCGTCATACTTCTCTGGCAGGTGTGGCCGGAACTTGCGTAGCCACCTTGCGAAGCGAAGGTGGGGCGCCAGGGCCGCAAACCCCGCTCCTGTCGCTGTAGGTGCTGGTGCCGCGGACACTTGGTCCGCTGTTGGCACGGTGAACCCCGGCATGGGCAGAGGTGCACCATAGACCGGGGGCGCCATTTGCAGGGCATATGGCTGCTGCATATGCTGCGTGGCGTACGCCTGGGGCAGAGATCGCGTGGCGAACAGCTGCGGCCCAGGGTGAGTCGAGGCGGTCGACATACTGTAGTCGGCCTCGTGGTTGCGACGCCTTTCCCATCATCGCTCGATGGTCACACGGGCATCCTTGCCCAGGTGACGTCGCTCCAGCTCTGACCTCAGGTCTGCCGTTGGGAGCCTGGTAGAGCGGGAGTCTGTCGTCTGCCCGTCAACCGTTGGCGTGCGCGACAGCGACACATCCGGTTGACTGGGACGTCGTCCCCGCCGGAGCGGAGGGTTGACGGCAGCGACGACAAGACGATCAACGTCGCAAATCCACTGCTGGGTAGCCCCCTGGGGAGCGTCCCCAGCAGGTAGATTGTGTAGAAGCGCCTGTGCTGCAGCTAGTGTACCCCCATGGGTGACACTCGGCGCTGCAGCAGATCTTGGGCTTGCTGGAGTCCACGTTGTTGGAGTTCGCTGCAGACTCCCAGCTTGTCCCGACACACTCCTCCCTGAGTGCGTTGAGACATAAGCCTCGCTGGTCATCGTTCGCCGGGAACAAGGGCGGGGGGAGCTTGCCGCGGACGAAAGCTTGGTCATCTTCGTGAGCGAAGACTCGACGCAGGAGGGAAAAGCCCCCTACCCGGCGCGTCAAATGTCGAAGTGTCTGCGGTCAACACTTCCCCCGGGCCTGCTCTGGGCAGCCCGCGGAGGTTCTTTTTCGGAGGGGCTAGTCCTCTTGCATGGGTCTCGCTGGAATGGATGAAGGAAGGAGATGAACACAAGGGTTTTTTACGTGGTTAGGGCCGCCGGAGCGTAAAACCCTACGTCCACGATGAGCAGAGGTGCTCGTTGTATTGCTTCAAGCTTAGAACCGGAGTTCTAAGCCTAGGTATGAGGATGAATGTCTGAGTGTAGGGTGGCGAACTACCGAACCCCTTGCAACGTTGCCTACCCGAGCCTTTTATAGTCCAAGGCTCGGGCAGCTTACAAAGGAGGGCCCGAGACCCGACAGATGGTCCCGGGGTAATTTCCTGCCATCTACCGTATCTCGCAGTAACGTCGGTAGCTGTCACTGGCAGTAGCTTCTGAGCCTCCGTCCTGCTGCCCTGCCCACGCTGCAAGCTAGGCATAGTGGTTGATGATGGCAGGGGCAGCAGGCCTCTGGCTTTCTGCGCCCGTCTTCACTGTGATGTGACTGGGCGCAACGCCTCCTGGCAGAGGCGTGCTCCACGTCTTGGGGAGGCGCGGATCTTCAATGCCGTGCCTTGGGAAGGCGCGGGTCTTTACTTCTGCTTCCTACCGCGCCGGGGCAGGTAGCGCGGCTCTGCTGGCCACGTGGCGGGCCTGGAGCTCTCCTCTAAGGAGAGGAGGAGCTCCAGCCCCGCTGGACACGTGGAGCCTTTGGAGCTCACCCCCGCGGAGGGGGGTGGGGGGAGGTCCGGCTCTGCTTGCCACGTGGCAGGCTCGGAGCTCTCCCCCGAGGAGAGGGGGAGCTCCGGCCCCACTGGACACGTGGAGCCTTCGGAGCTCACCCCCGCGGGGGGGGGGGGGGGGGTCCGGCTCTGCTAGCCACGTGGAGGGCCCGGAGCTCTCCTCTGAGGAGAGGGGGAGCTCTGGCCCCGCTGGACACGTGGAGCCTTCGGAGCTCTCCCCCGCGGGGGGGGGGGGGGGGGGGGGGGGAGGTTCGGCTTCGCCTGGCCACGTGGCTGGCCCGTTGCTTTCCTCTGAGGAGAGGGGGAGCTCCGGCCCGGCTGGACACATGGCACCCTCAGAGCTCGTCCCTATGGAAGGGGTGAGGTCCTTATGCGGTTTTGTCCTGTGCGCCGAGGTACCCGGTATTGAGGGTACCGACAAATTGACATAAGCTAGGATTCCCTGATAAAATTCCTGAACCAGGGCATACCGGACTAGTCCGGTGTGTGGCGGACCGGAATCCGCTCATCCAGGATCGCAGAGGGTGATGCCGCACGATGCGACACCCGACAGCACACATCATAAGGATACATTGTATTACATAGGAAAAACCAACTGAAACTGTACAAACTGGTACAATACTCAGCTACAAACTAGTGTCTTTATTACACAACGGAAGTCTAATTTGTACAACTCATGCCCGCCTATCTAGCAAAAGTCAGTTGCTCATCCCTAGGGCAACCCACACTAGCTGCACTCCTCAGCTCAGCGCGGCGTGTACGGCTCCTACTCAGTCGTGGTCCCCGACGGAGGGTAACCCTCGCCGGTGGACTCGTACCCTGAGTCCGTGGGTGGCTCCTCACCTGAAAAACACTTAAGCAGCAACCGTGAGCACGATGGCTCAACAAGACTTAACCGACTCACCTAGGCATGAAACTCTATATGTAGTGTACAACAACCATGGGATGGTACATTTTCAGCAAAGGGACTTGCCTACAAGTTCATCCTTAATTCATCTTTTAGCCACTGTTAACAGTTCATGAATCTGAAATTTAATAAGCAATTTTTGGTGGCACACATGTAACAATACAATTATCATACAGCAGACTTGAATCATAACGTTCCATAAATTATCTATGTTACGACGCAGTGAACAAGCGGTACTCGTCACCGCGAGGGACGGCGAATCGACTTGATATACACCTGCAGGGAAACCCAAAGAGCACGTCACGTACGCCCACCCATGGAGCTGCACAGCACGCTCACTCGATGTCGTACGGGACAACCTTTCACCCAACAGCCCAAACGTCGAACCGGTCGCACCGAAATGAGCAGGAGGTTCCCTACACGGAGTATCTCTCTATGCCCGTTAGCAGATTTCCACCTTGCTGCCCTCAGCCTACACCTATAAATCGGTGCGTTATGCCTCGACGCCCGGAGGTTTAGGTTACATCGGTTTATAGGGGCTCATATATCCGATATGCCTTCGGTACGTTCGATACTTGCTCAGCAGGGCCGCACAAGGATCGGTCCTCAATCGACACGGACAGGGCTGCACACACAAAACTTCTTCTTGCTGCGCCCTAGCCCCTGCCTAGTCTCATTTTCATTTCTAAAGTGATCTCACCTCACTCAAACCAATCCCGTGTGTCCCAAGCCTAACTCGCGAGTAGATTCCAACTACTCGACTTGTACCGAAGTCCTATGAATCATTAAGCATAGCCTGTCTACTCGAGGACTTAGACACTACCCTCACTCTTATAGGAAAAATTCCGGTTATGCAAGTGGGGTTCCATCCATCCTACACCTAATGCACATTCATACCTCACACTAGACACGTAAACAAAGCAAACTTTGTAAAAAGGTTAATGCAAACCGGGGCTTGCCTTGTTGCTGCTGGTCAGTGGTTAGGTCTTCGTCCGTAAGAAGGAAATCGAGCACTTCCGGAGTCTCCTCGCCTTCAGCGACTACATGTTAACCATATGCTATATGTCAATTTAATGCAAAGTGTAAACTTGAATAAGTAATTACTAGAACTCTAGATAGCCCTCCCCCTTTGGCTCTGAAATTTTTATGGTGGCTTGGTATGGTCCTACCCAGAGTCTTGACCAAGTTTCATTTGAAACAAAGTTCATTTGAGCTTTGTACAAATAAAAGCCTATTTGGTCAATATTAGAGCCTCTATGTAATTCCAGGGGTTTTCATGGCTCCAACCATTACTTTCTGGAAACTAGAATTTGAGATGGTTCTAATGGAATTGTTTTCATGTAATTTTAAGAATCTTATAGGAAGTTATGCCCTAAACAAGATTTGAGAAAATCTGAAAAATGTTTCTGTACCTTTTTCTATTTTCTACGGGAAGTTCAATTAATCACCCATTAGGGGGACTAAATGAACTTGGATGAGTCTGAAAATTTTACTGTGACTCCAGGATTTTCCAATGAACCTCTCAGCCAAATTTTAGCATTTTTCATAAAGTAATTCTCCAGATAAAATTCCTAACAGTTTAAACTTTAGGGATTTAATTATGGTAAACTATAATGTTTCATGAGCTTAAATTGGTATTGCTGGAAAGTACTCAAAATTCTGAGTTCAGCGAAATTTGGTTCACTGAATTTGGAGCTTCCTTGCAAAAGTTCTATGCATTTGAAGTTTGAACCAAATCTGAAAATTCCAATAAAGTTTAAACTGTCGGGTGGGGTCCCCTGGCTACGTGTCAGCACCTCAGCCCTCCCGCACGGGGGTCCGCAAAGTTTTTCACGCAGTCAAACGGGATCTCGCTACCACAGCAGATCCGGGCGTTTTCAGCAGAGACCGACACGTGGGGCCCGCGGGGCTTTTTCAACCTCGCGTTCTCGCGGCTCCCCGCCGCCCACCTCGCCGGAGTACTCACCGGGAGGCTGTTCCCGTGATCAGAGCTCGACCAAATTGGCCGCCCCCGCCTGAAATTCCTCGGGGAACCCGTTGCTGCCCTTGTCGCCGGCCGGTGATCACCGGAATCAGTTGCGCGACGGCGACAGTCTAGGGAGGGGTTCGGCGACATCGGTATAGTGCCGTCATGCCTCACGGTCCTCTCCGTTGGCTCCTACAGCACCGCCATAACCTACGGAGCAACGACCCAGCTTCTGATCTTGCTCAAAGTTGTGGCAAACTGGACTTCACCATGCGACCTAGGTCTAAACCCGGCGATGAACAGAAAACCCGTGGAACTCGGTGGTTTCTTGCTGGTTTCTCGTGGTTCTTGACCGTAGGGTTGCGCACAGACGTTTCTAGCTTGTCGTCGCAGCTGGGGAACGATTGCTCGACTGGTCATCTCGAATTTTCTGATTTAACCGAACCGGGCTATATCGCATGCTCTCGGCAAGAACTGGAATTCCGGCCAGCACACCCCTTGCATGCGGCCGGGGTTGTCGGACAGGAAGTACACTCCCAGGCGAACCTCCTGGCCCGCTCAACTCGACGTGGGATCAAACCTAGCAGACGGGTTAGGAGTTTTTGGGTCGCGGCGGCTCTACCCGGTGCGGAATGGAAACAGAGAGCTCGGGGGCGGTTTACCGTGGATGGGGCGCCGAGGTATCGTGTCGATCACGTCGAGGAAGCCTCGGCGACGCTCTGGGTGAGATCAGACTCGCGTGCTATCTGTGGAGACGAGCGGACGCCGGAGAACCGAGAGTTCTTGTGTGCGCGGCGGTGTTTCTGCGTCGAGGGACTCGGAAACGGTGAAGGCAGCGGGGTGAGTCGGTTATGGAGGGGGTAATGTCCCTGGGCAACTGCCTCGTCGATGCACGCCATGGCCTGTCCGCTCGGGAGGTGGCGTCCAGGAACCAGCTCGCTGTCGGGCTGCGGCGATCGCTTCAGCGCGAGACAGAGCATTGCTCAGTTGTTGCACAGCCCTCCCACTGACCTGTGGGCCCAACTCTCCCCCTAATCCCTTTTTTCCAAATTCTCCTGTAAATATCCCAGCTACCCTCCATTGAATTATAGACTTAGCCCCCAAGTCTTGGTTTGAATTTGAGTTCTCAAATTTAAACTTTGTTTGGCTAAATTTGCTTCATGTTTGAACTGAAATTCAAATTCAGTTTTGAATTGTTGCAAATTTAGCTCCCGACAAGATGAAGTCCAATGGGGATGAAAATTGGTGGACTTACTCAGAAAAATGTGCTGAGTTTGAATATGAAGCTAACTTTTGAATTTAAGTGATGAAAGTTGCTGCAATTTGAATTTACATTCAAATTGGCCTCTTTTTCAAATGCCTCCAAAAGTGCCTCAAAAAGTGTTGGATTTGCATGAAACTTGGGTTGAATCTTCCCAAGATTATTTAAGTCCTAGGGGTGAGCTCAACCTCTCATGTTCATTTGTAGAAACCCTACTTTGTGAAGGTTAGGGCTTTCCCCTCTAATCACCCTTTTGATGGAGGTTACTTGCTCTTCACCAATCTTCACAAGATATCAACAACAAGAGCTGTGGTGTTGTGAGGTGATGAAAAGTTTTTGCAAGTCCCTTTTCCTGGGCTTTTACATCCCTCCCCCCTTAAAAGAATCTCGTCCCGAGATTACAAAAGAAGAGGCAGCGATGTCATGGGAACTCGCTTGTGTTGAGACGCCATGAACTCCGGGTAATTGGAGCGAAGGAATTCCTCGCTCTCCCACGTCACTTCTTCGGCGGTGTGATTTTTCCAGAGTATTTTGTAGAACCAAAACGTTCGGCTATGCGTGGTCCGGGTCTTCTCATCAATAATTGCCACCGGATATTCATCATACGTCAAATCCAGTTGCAGCTCGCCGATGTCTTCGGTAGGAACAGCGGCTGTATGCTTCAGACATTTTCGCAGTTGTGAAACATGGAAAACGTCGTGAACACCAGCAAGAGATGCCGGTAGCTCTAGTCTATACGCTGCTGGTCCACACTTCTCGGTGATAGCATAGGGTCCAATGAAACGGGGAGCGAGTTTCCCCTTCACGCCGAACCGGTGCACGCCTTTCATCGGAGACACACGGAGGTACACGTGTTCCCCGACGTCAAAGTGCAGCGGTCTACGCCTCTTATCAGCGTAGCTTTTCTGACGGGATTGAGTGGCCTTCAAGTTGGCTTGAATCATCCGAACACGCTCTTCGGCGTCGTTCACCACATCAACCCCGAATGTGACCCTTTCACTGGACTCGCACCAGTTTAATAGGGTGTGGCACTTGCGACCGTAGAGAGCTTCGTAGGGTGCCATCTTGATACTCGCCTGATAGCCGTTGTTGTATGAGAATTCCGCTAACGGAAGGTGATCATCCCAGTTCCTACCGTGGTGGATGGCACATGCTCTCAACATGTCTTCTAGTACTTGGTTCACCCTCTCTGTTTGCCCACCTGTCTGAGGGTGATAGGCGGAGCTCCTAGTCAACTTAGTACCCAAAGCAGCGTGCAACTGCTCCCAAAAGAGAGATACAAATAATGCACCTCGGTCTGAGACTATGGTCTTGGGTACTCCATATAAACATAGAATCTTCGCTATGTACAGCTTCGCATATTTGCCGGCATTGTAACGTGTATGCACTGGGATGAAGTGAGCCGTCTTGGTTAACCGACCAACGATTACCCAAATGGAATCATGCTTGTTGGAAGGCAAGGGTAATCCCACAATGAAATCCATGCTCACATCTTCCCATTTCTATGCCGGGATTTTCAGGGGTTGCAGCAGCCCTGATTTCTTCATATGATCAGCTTTCACTCGTCTACACGTATCACATTCGGATATGTACTTCGTCACTTCCCGCTTCATACGTGTCCACCAAAATTTCTTTTTCAAATCTTGGTACATTTTGTTGCTGCCCGGATGAATGGAGTATTTAGACAAGTGAATTTCATCAAGGATCTTTTTCTTCAGCTCCATATCCCGGGGTACGACTATGCGGTCATTGAACCACAACGTCCCCTCATCATCCTTTCGGAAACATTTGATCTCCCCATTGTCTATCCATCTCTGGAGATGTGCCATGCCCTTATCAATCTTCTGAGCTGCAATGATGTCCTCCCTAATAGTAGGGATGAGTGCAAGGTTGTAGAGCGATCCATAAGGAACCAAGTATAAACTCGGCTCTTCCTCCTCCACCGGGGTAATGGTGAGGTTATGGACATGTGATTTCCGACTCAGCGCGTCGGCAACCACATTCGCCTTGCCGGGGTGGTAGTGAATCTCAATCTCATAGTCTTTGATTAGTTCTAACCACCTCCTTTGCCTCATGTTCAGCTCCTTTTGGGTGAAAATGTACTTCAAGCTCTTGTGGTCGGTGTAGAGATGCACCAAATTCCCCAGGAGATAGTGCCTCCACATTTCAACTCCAAAACCACAGCAGTCAAGCTCAAGATCATGCGTTGGATAATGCTGATCATGGTTCCGAAGTTGGCGTGAGCCATATGCGACCACACGTCCTTCCTGCATCAACACACAGCCGAGCCCAATACCGGACGCGTCACAATACACGTCGAAGGGCTTGGTTGTATCCGGTTGAGCTAAGACCGGGGCTATTGTGAGATGCTTCACTAATGCTTGGAACGCTCCTTCACACGCCGTGTTCCAATTATATTTTGTTCCCTTTTTCAGCAACTCTGTCATCGGCTTAGCAAGCTTGGAGAAGCTTGGAATGAATCTCCGATAGTATCCTGCTAAGCCGAGGAAGCTTCTGACTTCATGGACTGAAGTGGGAGCTTTCCATTTTAGCACTTGCTCTATTTTGCTTGGGTCAACCGCAATACCTTCCGCTGAGATAATATGTCCTAGAAATGGCACTTGGCTGATCCAAAACTCACATTTGCTGAACTTGGCGTAGAGTTTGTGGTCTCTTAGGCGTTGAAGAACAATCCTCAAGTGCTCGGCGTGTTCTGCTTCTGTCTTGGAATAAACCAAGATATCATCAATGAACACCACCACGAACTTGTCCAGCTCCGGCATGAACACCGAGTTCATGAGATACATGAAATGTGCTCGAGCATTTGTGAGACCAAAAGACATGACAAGATATTCGTATAAGCCATATCTCATCGAGAAAGCCGTCTTCGGGATATCCTCCGCCCGGATCTTTATCTGATGATATCCAGAGCGAAGGTCCATCCTTGAGAACACACTTGCACCCACAAGTTGATCAAACAATATGTTGATGCGGGGCAGTGGGTACTTATTCTTGATGGTGACGGCGTTGAGCGGCCGGTAGTCCACACACAGACTTAAGGTTTCATCCTTCTTCTTCACGAACAGCGCCGAGCATCCCCAAGGCGAGGAACTCGGCCTAATGAAACCTTTGCTCAACAGATCATTGAGCTGTTCCTTCAGTTCAGCCATCTCGTTCAGAGCCATTTTGTATGGTCTCCATGATATGGGCGTAGTCCCGGGTGCAAGCTCGATCTTGAACTCGACATCCCGCTCAGGTGGCATGCCCGGAAGATCATCCGGAAACACGTCGGGGTATTCCCGGACTATGGGAATGTCCTCTAACTTGAGAGCTTCAGTATTATGGATTTCTGAAACTTCCCGGACTGGATTATCTAATATGAGGGACTGCGGACGGTGTAGTGGGGAGTTGAGTGAACCATCCGTGATAAAGTTTCCAGGACAGCACCATGGTAGCTTAGCCATGACATTCCTAAGATTGCATCAATCTTCTGCCCCTCAAGAATAATCATAGTGGTGGGATATATCTTTCCACCTAAGCACAGTGGTGCTTTCGGAACCATCATAGTTGCTGAAATCTTTCCTCCCGGTGAGCAGATCATATAAGAACACTCGGTTGGAAAGGCTTCCAGTTGATGCTTAACCACATATGATGCACTTATAAAGTTGTGGGTTGCACCAGAATCAAATAATATGATGATGGCTTGATCGTTGAGAGTGAACGTACCCGCCAGCACGTTGTCTCCCTCTGGGGCGTCCTCATTGTCGAGGTTGCGAACGCCCCCAGTCCGCTGACCAACCTTCTTGACCGGAGGTCGGCCTCGAGCACCGCCCTGGAACTTGGCTTGCCCGCTGCTCTGCTGCCCCTAGGGACAGTCCTTCGCGAAATGGCCCGCCTGGCCACACGTGAAACAAGTGTAGCGGGGCGGTCCTCCGCTGATCGGCGGACGGAAACCCGGGGCGCGTTATGGCGGTGGAAATGCCCGGGGTGTAGTCTGCTGCTGCTGCTGCGGTCACGGTGGTGGCATCGGCGGTCGGAACGGGGGTGCCTGGAAAGAACGTCTCCCGAACTGCTGACGTCGCGCCGGTGGATGCCACTGCTGTCCGGATGGTGTCCGATACACCATGCGGTACTTCTGGGGAGCGCCACCCCCACTGCTGGATGGAGTGCTGCGCTTCCACTGCTCAGCTGCCAACTCCCGCTGAGCATCCTCTTGCATAATTGCGGCATTGACGAGGTCGTTGAAGGTGCCGCGATTCCATTGAACGAGATGCGTCTTCATCTCAGGGTGTAACCCCCGATAGAAGTGCTCCCGCTTCTTCTCCTCTGTGGAGACGTAGTCCGACACATATTACGCCAGATGGTTGAAGGCATGGGAGTAGTCATGGGCACTCCTCCCGCCCTGCTTCAGTTCCAAGAATTCTTGGAACTTCCACTTAATTATCCCGGGAGGGATATGGTAGGCGCGGAACGCCTCCCGGAACTCTTCCCAATCCACGGCATGGCCAGCCGGACGTGAGGCGACGTAGTTCGCCCAACACGCAGCAGCGGCACCGTGAAGCTGCTGCGCCACGAACAGAGTCTTTTGCCACTCCGTACATTGGAGGAGCCCGAATTTGGACTCGATTGTCCGCAGCCAGTTGTCGGCCTCTATTGGTTCTGCGGCTTCTGTGAACACCGGAGGGTGCGTACTCATGAAGTCCGAGT
Source organism: Neostapfia colusana (assembly GCA_030760725.1). NCBI lineage: Eukaryota > Viridiplantae > Streptophyta > Magnoliopsida > Poales > Poaceae > Neostapfia > Neostapfia colusana. The sequence goes on from JASWHV010000015.1 coordinate 63,944,018, forward strand.
ATGTCACCTCACGGGGCTCACGAAGCCCCCTCTCTTGACGCCCCCCACCTGGGATGTATTCTGCACGATCGTGCGGAGCAGGTCGGTCTGCTCCTCACGACCACCCACCAGTGCCGCTATGACATCCGGTAGGGTAAGCGGAGGCGGCGGTGGTGGTTGCTGCTGCGGGGTGCTGTCGTAGGCAGGTGGCTGGAAGTCATCGCCTCCCTGCTGGCTAGAGCCACCAATATCGTGCGTGGTCCGAGTGCGAACCATCTGCAACCATACGACATTAAACATCAGTCCCGCAACATATTGCATGCAGTCCAATAAAATAGGCGTAAAACATAATGACATTAAAACATGCGATACATCTCGTATACGGATAATGTAATAATTTGCACAAGCTACACCATTACCAGACCAAATACAAGCTAGTTAAATCCAACTTGATGAACCTCTTCTTTGGAAGCTCACCACAACTAGGTTTGGTCACTACAAGACATTACTATCGCTTGGTCATCACGTATACCACCCTTTTATCTTCAATACGACACAAACATGGTCTCTAGCAAAAGAAACTTGAGTAAAGCATATACTCAATATTTCACTAGTTGAAGATAACCACTCATGAGTATGTTCTACCCCATTGGAAGTACTTAAACACCCTAGGGTACAACAATCTCTCAAATGAGTTCACTGTCATTCCTCTGCCAGAATGACCAGCTTCTACATATCCAAGATTTTGAGCTGGTTCTGGGCATTTTCATGACTCAAGTTGAATACCAAAGTTAAAGTTAACTTCAGTATATTTCCAACGAGTATTTATTTGCCCTCATATCAGCTATGGTTTAAAAGTTATGGTAATTCAAAGTTAACAGAATTTCTGGAAGAATTTCAACAGCACCTCCTTTGGGAAGTTGCTGTTTTCAACTCATATTTCCACTGATTTCCGTGCTGCAAATACAGAAACTTTGAATTACAAAGATGTCACACATCTCCTACCCTTTCTAAAGATGTATGATATGACAATTTTTTATTTTTCTATAGTATGTTATGCTTTGAAAAACAGACCGGTCCAGAGAGTGTTTTGAATCTGTCCTGGTTCTGGACAGTTTACATCCCTCTGGAATTTAAGCCCTCTTAAGGTGTAATTCAGCTCTGGATGTCTACAACAAATTTGTAGAGTGCTTAGATACCTTTCCAGAACTATATCCCACACCTCCATTGGCTAAATAATCTGTGAGTTACGCCCTGTCAAAGTTCAGCAAACTTGCTGCCCAAAACAGAGCACTCTGTTTTTCAATCCCTTTTTACTCCACTGATCCACTATTGAACTTTTCTACCCAACCAGAGTCCTAAATGTTCAAACTTAGTGATTTTAATTCCTCATTATCATTATATTTCATGCACATGCCTATTATATGTCGGTACTACGTTCCTCAAAAGAAAAATCCTACCCGGATTATACCGGCATATACGTCTCAGTTGTGGCACTAAACGGTCTCTCGCACACGTTTACTACACGGAATACATACGTGGTTAGTACATGCAGAAGACCACACAATAATGATGCACTCAATGGTTGTTTCCATTTCAGGCAGGACCATATTTAAAAGTAAATACAAACGCCCGTATCATTGTCATACGGCCGTCCTTGAGTTAAGTCACGTCTCAAGGTACGTGATCGTGTTTCAACACCACACGGCGGGGAACCCGAGTATATCATAAACGGGTCGTCATGGTTGGGAATGTTATCAACCCAACAGATACCACCTACTGCCCTGCAGGGCACGCCGATGGCAAGCGCTGCGTATGTCCTCCTGGGCTATTTCCAGACGAACACACTCTCGCGTTACTGACCACGCGATAGGGTCTCGACTTGCCTGCCTAATGCACGCTAGGGATCAGCGTTTCATATGAACTCAGGAACATGAAGAGTCCAAGAGTTTCATATTGACGTCTCACACCAAGCTGTGAGATCAATCCCTGAACCACATTCCTCGTCAGGGGAGCTAACCGAAATTGAACCGCTTTCGGTGGCGTTCCTTACCATTCTTACCAGAGCGTAGGTGCGTCGTTACATAATTAAAATTCAGAATTATAACACATATGTTAGTCTTGCCACTTTAAGTAACTATGCTAATATAGTCCTTACTTGGGCAAACTACCGAATCCTCACTATAAACCTACGTTTTCCCGTAATACAGTACTTAATTTATGTGCTATCTCCAAAGCAGCTCTGATACCAGCCTGTGGCGGACCGAAATCCGCTCATCCAGGATCACAGAGGGTGGTGCCGCACGATGCGACACCCGACAGCACACATCATAAGGATACATTGTATTACATAGGAAAAACTAACTGAAACTGTACAAACTGGTACAATACTCAGCTACAAACTAGTGTCTTTATTACATAGTGGAAGTCTAATTTATACAACTCACACCCACCTATCTAGCAAAAGTCGGTTGCCCAGCCCTAGGGCAACCCACACTAGCTGCACTCCTCAGCTCAGCGTGACGTGTACGGCTCCCATTCAGCCGTGGTCCCCGACAGAGGGTAACCCTTGCCGGTGGACTCGTACGCTGAGTCCGTGGGTGGCTCCTCACCTGAAAAACACTTAAGCAGCAACCGTGAGCACGATGGCTCAACAAGACTTAACCGACTCACCTAGGCATGAAACTCTATATGTAGCGTACAACAACCATGGGGTGGTACATTTTCAGCAAAGGGACAAGCCTACAAGTTCATCCTTAATTCATCTTTTAGCCATGGTTAACAGTTCATGAATCTGAAATTTAATAAGCAATTTTTGGTGGCACACATGTAACAATACAATTATATCATACAGCAGACTTGAATCATAACGTTCCATAAATATTCTACGTTACGACGCAGTGAACAAGCGGTACTTGTCACCGCGAGGGATGGCGAATCGACTCGATATACACCTGCAGGGAAACCCAAAGAGCACGTCACGTACGCCCACCCGTGGAGCTGCACAGCACGCTCACTCGATGTCGTACGGGACAACCTTTCACCCAACAGCCCAAACGTCGAACCGGTCGCACCGAAACGAGCAGGAGGTTCCCTACACGGAGCATCTCTCTATGCCCGTTAGCAGATTTCCACCTTGCTGCCCTCAGCCTACACCTATAAATCGGTGCGTTATGCCTCGACGCCCGGAGGTTTAGGTTACATCGGTTTATCGGGGCCCATATATCCGATATGCCTTCGGTACGTTTGATACGTCCTCAGCAGGGCCGCACACGGATCGGTCCTCAATCAACACGTACAGGGCTGTGCACACAAGACTTCCTCTTGCTGCACCCTAGCCCCTGCCTAGTCTCATTTTCATTTCTAAAGTGATCTCACCTCACTCGAACCAATCCCGTGTGTCCCAAGCCTAACTCGCGAGTAGATTCCAACTACTCGACTTGTACCGAAGTCCTATGAATCATTAAGCATAGCCTGTCTACTCGAGGACTTTTACACTACCCTCACTCTTATAGGAAAAATTCCGGTTATGCAAGTGGGGTTCCATCCATCCTACACCTAATGCACATTCATACCTCACACTAGACATGTAAACAAAGCAAACTTTGTAAAAAGGTTAAGGCAAACCGGGGCTTGCCTTGTTGCTGCTGGTCAGCGGTTAGGTCTTCATCCGGAAGAAGGAAATCGAGCACTTCCGGAGTCTCCTCGCCGTTAGCGACTACATGTTAACCATATGCTATATGTCAATTTAAATGCAAAGTGTAAACTTGAATAAGTAATTACTAGAACTCTAACTAGCCTCTCCTTTTGGCTCTGAAATTTTTATGGTGGCTTGTTATGGTCCTAACCAGAGCCTTGACCAAGTTTCATTTGAAACAAAGTTCATTTGAGCTTTGTACAAATAAAAGCCTATTTGGTCAATATTAGAGCCTCTATGTAATTCCAGGGGTTTTCATGGATCCAACCATTACTTTCTGGAAACTAGAATTTGAGATGGTTCTAATGGAATTGGTTTCATGTCATTTGAAGAATTCTAGAGGAAGTTATGCCCTAAACAAGATTTGAGAAAATCTGAAAAATGTTTCTGTACCTTTTTCTATTTTCTCCGGGCAGTTCAATTAATCATACCATTAGGGGGACTAAATGAACTTGGATGAGTCTGAAAATTTTACTGTAACTCAAGGATTTTCCAATGAACCTCTCAGCCAAATTTCAGCATTTTTCATAAAGTAATTCTCCAGATAAAATTCCTAACAGTTTAAATTTTAGGGATTTAATTATGGAAAACTACTAAGTTTCATGAGCTGAAATTGGTATTGCTGGAAATTACTCAAAATGCGGAGTTTAGCAAAATTTGGTTCACTGAATTTGGAGCTTCCTAGCAAAAGTTCTATGCATTTGAAGTTTGAACCAAATCTGAAAATTCCAATAAAGTTTAAACTGTCGGGTGGGGTCCCCGGGCTACGTGTCAGCACCTCAGCCCTCCCGCACGGGGGACCGCAGAGTTTTTCGCGTAGTCACACGGGATCTCGCTGCCACAGCAGATCCGGGCGTTTTCAGCAGAGACCGACACGTGGGGCCCGCGGGGCTTCTTCAACCTCGCGTTCCCGCGGCTCCCCGCCGCCCACCTCGCCGGAGTACTCGCCGGGAGGCTGTTCCCGTGACCGGAGCTCGACCAAATTGGCCGCCCCCGCCTGAAATTCCTCGGGGAACCCGTTGCTGCCCTTGTCGCTGGGCGGTGATCAACGGAATCAGTTGCGTGACGGCGACAGTCTACGGGAGGGGTTCGGCGACGTTGGTATGGTGCCGTCATGCCTCACGGTCCCCTCCGTTGGCTCCTACAGCACCGCCATAACCTACGGAGCAACGACCCAGCTTCTGATTTTGCTCAAAGTTGTGGCAAACTGGACTTCACCGTGCGACCTAGGTCTAAACCCGGCGATGAACGGAAAACCCGTGGAACTCGGTGGTTTCTTGCTGGTTTCTCGTGGTTCTTGACCGTAGGGTTGCGCACGGACGTTTCTAGATTGTCGTCGCAGCTGGGGAACGATTGCTCGACTGGTCATCTCGAATTTTCCGATTTAACCGAACCGGGCTATATCGCATGCTCTCGGCAAGAACTGGAATTCCGGCCAGCACACCCCATGGCATGCGGCCGGGGTTGTCGGACAGGAAGTACACTCCCAGGCAAACCTCCTGGCCTGCTCAACTCGACGTGAGATCAAACCTAGTGACCGGGCTAGGAGTTTTTGGGTCGCGGCGGCTCTACCCGGTGCGGAATGGAAATAGAGAGCTCGGGGGCGGTTTACCGTGGATGGGGCGCCGAGGTATCGTGTCGATCACGTCAAGGAAGCCTCGGCGATGCTCTGGGTGAGCTCAGACTCGCGTGCTAGCTGCGGAGACGAGCGGATGCCGGAGAACCGAGAGTTCTTGTGTGCGCGGCGGTATTTCAGCGTCGAGGGACTCGGAAATGGTCAAGGCAGCGGGGTGAGTCGGTTACGGAGGGGGAAATATCCCTTGGCGACCGCCTCGTCGATGTAAGCCGTGGCCTGGCCGCTCGGGAGGTGGCGTCCGGGAACCTTCTCGCTGTCGGGCTGTGGCGATCGCTTCAGCGCGTGACAGAGCATTGCTCGGTTGTTGCACAGCCCTCCCACTGACCTGTGGGCCCAACTCTCCCACTAATCCCTTTTTTCCAAATTCTCCTGTAAATATCCCAGCTACTCTCCATTGAATGAGAGACTTAGCCCCCAAGTCTTGGTTTGAATTTGAGTTCTCAAATTTAAACTTTGTTTGGCTAAATTTGCTTCATGTTTGAACTGAAATTCAAATTCAGTTTTGAATTATTGCAAATTTAGCTCCCGACAAGATGAAGTCCAATGGGGATGAAAATTGGTGGACTTACTCAGAAAAATGTGCTGAGTTTGAATATGAAGCTAACTTTTGAATTTAAGTGATGAAAGTTGCTGCAATTTGAATTTACATTCAAATTGGCCTCTTTTTCAAATGCCTCCAAAAGTGCCTCAAGAAGTGTTGGATTTGCATGAAACTTGGCTTGAACCTTCCCAAGACTATTTAAGTCCTAGGGGTGAGCTCAACCTCTCATGTTCATGTGCAGAAACCCTACTTTGTGAAGGTTAGGGCTTTCCCCTCTAATCACCCTTTTGATGGAGGTTACTTGCTCTTCACCAATCTTCACAAGATATCCACAACAAGAGCTGTGGTGTTGTGAGGTGATGAAAAGTTTTTGCAAGTCCCTTTTCCTGGGCTTTTACACGGTGTTCAGGGTCGGACTAGTCCGGAGTACCGGACTTGTCCGCCCTAAGAACGGACTAGTCCGTTATGAGGCTGCTCAAGCCCTAACTTGTCGAAATTTGAGATTATTCAATGCAAATATGATCTAGGGTACATGGAATACATCAATAGAGCATATATTGACTAGAGGATCTAAGCTAATTGAGCAAGAGCAAGGAAAATCGAAGGTTCTAGGGTTTGGAGAGTAGTATACCAAATCCTTCGATTCGAGGTTTTGAAGGTGCTCTTGATGCGGACTAGTCCGTGGTCTTTGATCCCTTTGCAATGGAGATAGGTTCCCACGGAAATTTGGGTTGTTTTGATGGAGAACTTGCAAATCTGCCTTGGGAGCACTTGAGTGAGGAGGGAGAGAGAGTTGGAAGGGTTGTGAGGACGAAGAAGATTAGGTTTGGGCCGTTCTTAGGGTTATGGAGTTGAAATATCGGACTAGTCCGAACCATATCGGACTAGTCCGTTTTCTGGTCAGAGAGAAAATCGGACTAGTTCGTGGTTGTCCGATTTTGATCCTCCTCAGCCTGATGATGAAGACGAAGAGAGGACCGACAGCGAGGAGTGAGTTGGCGACGACAAGTAGATCCCTCCTCTCCTTATTTTTGGTGCCTTGATTCATGGAATAATGAATTAAGGAAGAAAAAAGAATATGAGTCTACCGTTTACAAGAAAAGATCTAATGATAGTCAATATGGGCCCTCACCACCCATCAATGCATGGTGTTCTTCGACTGATCGTTACTCTCGATGGTGAAGATGTTGTTGATTGTGAACCCATATTAGGCTATTTACACAGAGGAATGGAAAAAATCGCAGAAAACAGAACTATTATACAATACTTGCCTTATGTAACACGGTGGGACTATTTAGCTACTATGTTTACAGAAGCTATAACGGTAAATGCACCAGAATTCTTAGAGAATATTCAAATACCTCAAAGAGCCAGCTATATTCGGGTAATTATGTTAGAATTGAGCCGTATAGCTTCTCACTTGTTATGGCTTGGGCCTTTTATGGCGGATCTCGGCGCACAGACTCCTTTTTTCTACATTTGTCAAAGGGGGAGAGATTGAGGGGGAGTCTTAGGTCGTAGGTCTTTCCTTTGATTGAGTGATCTCTCAAAAAATGATGCCGGATATCTATGTGTTTGGTTCTAGAGTGCTCAACAGGGTTATGGGCAATTTTAATTGCAATCTCATTGTCACAAAGGAGTGGAATACGTCTCATATTGTAACCGTAATCTCTTAGAGTTTGTCGCATCCATAGGAGTTGTGCACAACAACTCCCGGCTGCAACATACTCCGCTTCGACCGTGGATAAGGCAATTGAATTTTGTTTCTTGGAGGACCAAGAAACTAAGGATCTACCTAGGAATTGGCAAGTACCGGAAGTACTTTTTCTATCTACCTTGCATCCGGCATAATCTGCATCGGAGTATCCAATGAGATTGAATTTTGAGCCTTTGGGATATCAAAGGCCTAGGTTGGGTGTATGAACTAAATATCTCAAGATTCTTTTAACGGCTGTCAAATGACATTCCTTAGGATTGACTTGAAACCTTGCACACAAACATGCACTCAACATGATATCAGGCCTAGATGCACATAAATAAAGTAAGGAGCCAATCATGGAACGATATACCTTTTGATCCACATTTGGTCTGTCTTCATTTAGATCCAAGTGTCCATTTGTCACCATGGGAGTCTTTATGGGCTTTGCTTTGTCCATTCCAAACTTTTTGAGAATGTCTTGAGTGTACTTTGTTTGGCTTATGAATGTCCCGTCCTTTTGTTGCTTCACTTGGAATCCCCAAAAGTACCTCAACTCTCCCATCATGGACATCTCGAATCTATCTATCATAATCTTGCTAAATTCTTGACAAAAGGATTTGTTAGTTGAACCAAATATAATATCGTCAACATAGATTTGGCAAAGGAAGAGATCATCATCAAAGTGTTTAGTGAACAAGGTGTAATCAGCTTTTCCAATTTTGAAGTCATTTTCAATCAAAAAATCTCTAAGGCACTCATACCAAGCTCTAGGAGCTTGTTTGAGGCCATAGAGAGCCTTACGTAGTTTGAACACATAGTCGGGGTGCTCTTGATCTTCAAAACCGGGTGGTTGCTCCACGTACACCTTCTCCTTGATCGGTCCGTTGAGAAAGGCGCTTTTCACGGTCATTTGATAAAGCTTGAAATCATGGTGAGTAGCATATGCGAGTAGTATACGAATCGATTCAAGCCTAGCTACGGGAGCAAAAGTCTCGTCGAAATCCAAACCTTCGACTTGTGAGTACCCTTTTGCCACAAGTCGTGCCTTGTTCCTTGCCACCACTCCATGTTCGTCTTGCTTGTTGCGGAAGACCCATTTAGTGCCGACAACGTTGGACTTGGGTCTTTCAACAAGCTCCCACACTTCGTTCCTTTTGAAGTTGTTCAATTCTTCTTGCATCGCCATCGCCCAATCTAGATCTTTTAATGCATCCTCAACCCGGTATGGTTCCAAAGAAGATACAAAGGAATAGTGTTCACAAAAATTAGCTATGCGAGATCGAGTTATTACTCCCTTTTGGATGTCACCGATTATGTTGTCAACGGGGTGATCTCTTTGGATGCTTTGGTGTACTCTTGGATGTGGCACTTGTGGTTTTGAATCTTCATTATCATCTTCTTCCCCCCCTGGACAGTTGCCCTAATTGATGTTTTGGTCTTCTTGATTTTCTTGAGGTTGATCTTGTATGGAAGCTCCCCCTTGATCATTTTCCTCCACCTGTATTTCATTTTCTTTATTCACATTTGAAGTTGGCACTTGTGGTCGAACATCGCCCAATGCCATTCTTCTCAATGCTTGACATGGAGCTTCTTCTTGATCTAGCACACACTGATCAACTTGCTCTTCTTGAGAGCCGTTAGTTTCATCGAACACTACATCACGTGCTACTTCAACAAGTCCGGAGTTTTTGTTGAAGACACAATAAGCGTAGGAGTTCGAATCATAGCCAAGTAAGAAACCTTCATCAGACTTCGAAGCAAACTTCGAAGCCCTTGGCTTCTTATTTAAAATATAACATTTTGAACCAAAAACTCAAAAATATGAAATGTTCAGCTTGTTACCCATGAGTAGTTCATATGAAGTTTTCTTGACTAATCGATGAAGATATAGTCGGTTTATGGCGTGACAAGCGGTGTTAACCGCTTCAGCCCAAAACCTGTCCGAAGTCTTGTATTCATCGAGCATTGTCCTCGTCATCTCAATGAGAGTCCTGTTCTTCCTTTCGGCTACTCTGTTTTGTTGAGGAGTATATGGTGCTGAAAATTCGTGCTTTATTCCTTCTTTATCTAGATACTCCTCAACTTGGGTGTTCTTGAATTCTGTCCCATTGTCACTTCGTACATTCTTGATCTTCAATGAGAATTCATTTTGGGCACGCTTGATGAACTTCTTGAGTGTTCCTTGAGTTTCTGTCTTATCACGCAAAAAGAAAACCCACGTGAAGCGTGAAAATCATCAACAATGACTAGACCGTATTTGTTACCGCCGATGCTTATGTAAGCAATTGGACCAAATAGATCCATGTGGAGGAGCTCAAGTGGTCTTGTTGTAGTCATGACATTCTTTGCGAGATGGGGTGTTCCTACTTGCTTCCCTGCTTGGCACGCTCTACACGACCTATCTTTCTCAAAAACAACATCCTTTAAACCTCGGATATGATCGCCTTTGAGGAGTTTTTGAAGATTCCTCATACCAACATGTGCTAGCCGTCTATGCCACAGCCAGCCCATGTTGGTCTTTGCAATCAAGCATGTGTCGAGTTCGGCTTTATCTTTGTTAAAGTCAACTAGATAAAGTTTTCCCTTCAACACACCCTTGAATGCAATTGAGTTATCACTCCTTCTAAAGACAATCACACCCTCATTAGTGAATAAGCAATTATAACCCTTGTCACATAATTGAGATATGGACAAAAGGTTATAATCCAAGGAGTCAACGTGTAAAACATGAGAGAGAGTATGTTGTGATGAAATTGCAATTTTACCGGTACCAAGCACTCTTCCTTAACTATTATAACCAAAGTAAATGCCTTCGCTTGAATCTTCATTTTCATCATATTCCACGAACATTCTTCTTTCTCCAGTCATGTGATTGGTGCATCCACTATCTAGCACCCATTTTGCTCCACCTGATGAATAAGTCTGCAAAAACAATTTATGCCTTGGTCTTAGGTACCCAAGCTTGCTTGGGTCCTTTGAGGTTAGTCACAAGTGATTTGGGCATCCACACATGAGACTTGGTCTTCCCATGGCGTGGCCCAACATATTTAGCATAAACTCTTCCAAGATTACTTTTCATAAGTACATAGGAAGTATCAAAAGCTCTAAATAGAAGTTTTTGTTCATATGTGTTCATAGTGTTAGATTTATCAACATTATTAAGTTTTCCAACTTGAGAAGGGTTTCCCTTGACAAAGGCAATGCATCCCTTGTTATTCTTGTGGCTTCTAGCGTTTTGCTTTTCACCATTAGAATATCCAATGCCATATTTGACATTAGGAGGTCTTGTGACCGAGTATGCACTGCGTGCATACTTGATGTTCTCCTTGTCAAATATGCCAGTTTGAGAAGATTTCTTGTCCTTTGTCAAGTTTGGCTTTTTCTTCAAGTTAGTGTCACTTTTGGCACAAGCACAAGTAACACTAATTTCAGATTTTATATGTTGAGAAGGTGAGCTTGAAGTGGATGAAGAGCTATTTTGCTTGAGTGACTCAACTTGTACCTCAAGGATCTCGTTAACTTTGGTTAAGTTAGCAAGTTCATCCTTGATGATGGTGTTTGAGTCTTTTAAGTTCAAGCAAGCTTCCTTGCTTGAAGCTAACTCAAGCTTTAGTGATTTATTTTGTTCCTTTCCAAGTTCAAGAAGCTTTTCAATCTCAAGATATTCCTCCTTTTGGGAGATGATCATATCTTCGTGACGATTGACTAACTTCTCCATATCAACAAGCTTATCAAGTAGAAATTTTATTTTAGCAGCTGTCTTTTTGTCTAAACCCCTAAGCATATAATCATTTTCATCACTGCTATCATCCTCACTAGAATTATCACTATCACTAGTAAAAGAATGTGAGAAGGAAGATTTAGTTGTTACCTTTCGTTTACCTTCCTTTGCCATTAGACAAGTGTTGTCGGTGTCCTTCCATGCGCCCATGGATGGGAAGAGAGTGGATTTCTTGGTAGTCTTCTTTATGGCTATGGTGGCCATCTCCTCTTCTTCTTCGGATGAGGATTCATCATTGGAGTCCCACTCATTCCCTAGATGCGCTTGACCATATTGCTTCTTCTTCTTGAACATTTTCTTTGGTTGAGGCTTGTTGTCTTTTGTCTTCTTCTTGTTTTCATCATATGGACAATCTACTATGAAGTGATCGTATTCTCCGCAGTTATAGCACGTCCGTCTTATCTTGGGTCTTTGTTTGTCCCTTTGTCTTCTTTCATTTGAGCTGCTACCCTTTCTTCTTCTCATCATTTTCTTGAACTTCTTCATCGATATCACTACTTTCACCATCGCTATCGTCTTCTCCATAAGCTTCTCGAGCTTCCTTTGATACGGGTTTACAAGTTGACTTCAAAGCAACTCCTTTCTTCTTTGCCGAGGTGAGATCGACAATTTTCTTAACATGCTTGGCTTGCTTCTCCATCATCTCAAAGTTGATGATCTTGCCAAGAAGTTCATCTGGGGTCAATTTCCAGTACCCAGGGCTTTCTCTAATCATAGAGCAAAGAGTTACGTTGCGAGGCATGTATGCTCTGAAATCAACTTCACGACCTCATGATCATTCCACTTCTTGCTGCCATAAGCTCAGACTTTGTTGATAAGATTCTTCAGTCGATTGTACATATCTTGTGGTGATTCATCTTCTTCTATTGCAAATCTTCCCAATTCACCTTCAATCATTTCTATCTTGGCTTCGCGTACATGACGGTCACCTTCATGTGCGGTTTGTAGTGTGTCCCATATTTTCTTGGCAATTTCGAGTTCATCCACCTTGGTGAACTCGTCTTGGCTTAGTGATGACGTGATCACAGCTGCAGCTTGAGCATTCCAATGAATGGCTTGTTCTTGGCTTGGGGTCAGCTCTTCATCATCATCCGAGATATCTATCCCTGTACGCACTATGTGCCACAAACCTGGGTTAAGAGATATAAGGTGCATTTTAATGTTTTTGTCTCCACATTGAATAATCATTGCCATCAAAGTAAGGTGCTTTACCAAGAAGAATTGATAAGTAATGACTGTTGTTAGAATTCAAACGCTCATAATCAAAAGGATATCAGGAGTAGTCTGTGTGACTACCCCCTTTCTTCTTCTTTTCATCATAGGTGTTCTTCTTCCCTTTTGGGGAGATTGCCTTATTCCGTGGAAGGGCCTTGAGTTGGAGCACCTCCTCCTCATCGTCCTCACTATCTTGAATGGCGTCGAGTAGCTTCTTTAGCTTTTGAGTCCTTTCATCATTACTCTTTTCTTCGTTGATCTTCTTGTGTACATCCTTGACGTCCATATCATCTCTTCGAGCGACGAGTCTCTTTTGAAGAGTTTAGCTCTGATACCAATTGAATGTAGCCTAGAGGGGGGTGAATAGGCTTTTCGACGCTTTGTTGATCCCTGAAACACTTAGTAGGTTTATCAAATATAGGGAAATCAGACTAGTCCGGTAGAGTGCGGACTAGTCCGTTTTCTACACAGAGAAAAATCAGACTAGTCCGATACTGTGCGGACTAGTCCGGTATGCGTGGACTAGATATATCAAAATTGATCAATATTCTCAATTCTAGTACTTTATGCAGCGGAAATTAATTTGGTACTTAGATGTATTGAAAAGTGAAACAATGAATGACAAAGATCAACTTTTGTTTCAATGCTTCAATGTAAATTGCATAAGGTTAATTAAACACTAGAATATGATGAACAATAAATGAACAAGAGTAGGAGACAAGTGTTTATCCCGAGGTTCGATTCCACGAAGGAAATCTACGTCCGCGTTGAGGAGTCCACTAAGGACCGGGTCTTCACCAACCCTACCCTCGTTGAATCGCCACGGAGGCTGATTCTCTTCCACTAATCACAAAGGGGGAATAAATCGTTCAAGGGGCCTTCTCACAAGTTGAGGCCTCCCCAAGAATTACAATGAATGAACACAACCAAACACACTCAAAAGATGAACAATTAACGAACAAGAGTGTGGGAGAGATCAAACCCAAGATCTCAAGATGTGTAGAACAAGTCTCTCCTTTGATCAATTGCTAATCCCCAAAGATTTGATCCTTTTTGGGTTAGAATGTGTGGAGAGACGTGAATTTTGGACTCTTGGGAGGTGTGACGGTGCAGCAGGTCGAAGAGTTATGTTGGTATGGCTGTACACCTCTTTTTATAGTAGGGCGTCCAATGGTTACGTTAGGGTTTGCGATGTCCGGACTAGTCCGTGGTTGACTCCAGACTAGTCCGGTGTGCGGTGTGTAGAAAACCATAAGTGTTGTGAGATACCGGACTAGTCCGTAGGAGTGCGGACTAGTCCGATGTCTACTCAGAGATATATCGGACTAGTCCGGTCCATATCGGACTAGTCCGTTTTGTGGTCAGAAAGAAAATCGGACTAGTCCGCGCATTCTGAATTTTTGCAGTTAGTGTGATTTCTTCCACTTGAGCTCTTGGGGTGTGTTTCTCCAACACACTCTATACTAAGTGATCTAATCTTTTCAGCTTTTGGGCTTCTATCAATTTTGATCCTCCTTCTCTTTTCTTTTTGCGCTTTCTTCCTAATTTCTTTGAGAACCTGCGCTCATCTCAACAATTTTGTTAGGGTCTCATTTGTTTGTCATAAATCAACCAAAACCCACAAGGGATGCCTAGATGCACTTTCAACAACTCTTCCCAGGACATGATGGAGCCTCAGTGAAGGTTCATGAGCCATGATCGGGTTGTGCTGGTCAGAGCCACATTGAAGTAGTTGACCATGACGGCCTCATCCCCTCCTGCAGCTAGGATGGAGGTGGAGTAGATCTACAGGAACTCGGCGGGGTTGACTGTCTCGTCGTATTCTTCCAACAAGTGGGGCCAAAACTTAGGTGGCCAGATCACCATTCGAAGGTGAGGGGCGAGCGCCATGCAGCCCCTTACTGCTTCTGGAGAGGCAGCTGTAGGCAGGGCGCGACCCGCTGGTACAGCGCTCGGAGAGCCGTACTCTCCTTCGAGGTTGCGACGCCTCTCTCGGTGTCATTCTATGGTGATGTGACCATCTTTGCTTGCAAGGCAACGGTTCAGCTCGACCCTGAGGTCAGCTGTGGCTGTCGCGCGTGTGGCTGACGTCCCTCGGGCCACTACAGCGTATGCGACTGGGCCAGCGAGGGTTCAGCCCGCTATCTCCTATAGGCAGGAGAGTTCATGGCAGCAGCGACGAGATGGTCGGCGTCGTGTCGCCACTGCTCTACCGTCTCGGGGGTGGCGCCCTCGCCCGGAGGTTTGTGGAGCAGAGCGCGTGCTGTGGCCAGCATGATCTCTGGGCTCGGTAGTGGTGGTGCTGTCGCCACCATTGGAGTAGAGGGCCACCGAGAGGAAGTGGCCACTGGCGGTGTGAGCGCTGACAGCACACCGACCGTACGATGGCCTACGCGTCCTGACCTGGGCGCTGTGGGCGCCACATGGATACCAACGATCTGATCACCGGTTTGGCCGGATTTGGGCGCTGTGGGTGCCGCTGGTACACCGGTCATCTGATCGCCGCCCTGGCCAGACCTGTCTGCTCTGGTGCAGGAGGCAGCCTCGTCGTCTCCAGCTTGGAGACGACGGTTAGTTGGGCGAGATGGCTCGCCATAGGAGGTGATGTTCACCATGGTCACGTCGAGAGTGTGAAAATCCCCCTACATTGCGCACCAAATGTCGGAGTGTGTGAGCTGCGACACTTCTCCCGGCCTGCTACAGAAGCAGCCAACGATGTTCTTTGATTGGAGGGGGTTTGGCGCTCTCACGCGATCAGGCTTGAGGGAGCGGATGAACACCGAGATTTACGTGTTTCGTACCGTCGGAGCGTAATACTCTACGTCCACGGGAGTGCTTGTTGTATTGCGTGCTTGTATGAGTGTGAGAGGGTGCTGGGTTGCGAACCCTTTGTCAGGTGGTCACCCGGGTCCTTTTATAGTCCATGGCCGGGGTGGTTACAATGTGGCTTGGGGCCCGACAGGTGGCCCCAAAGCTATGCGAACCCCATACATGATCTAGGGTTTTGTACTCTGAGTAGAGCAGTTGGTGGGGGAGTTAAGTCCTGCCGCCTGGCGCGCTGTGTCAGGTGATGATGAATACGCTGTCTTGTCACCGCGTCTTGTTGTTCCGCTTGGGAGGCCTAGCGCTGTTGGGCGGCACAGTACCGCTGTCATGCCTTGTCGTCCTGTATTGTCACCGTAATGGCGAACGGGCAGAGGACGGAGGCATGAGTAGTGCGCCATGCTTCTAGGAAAGGCGCAATCCTTGATTGCGCAGCCTGACGGTGCACTTCCTCCTTGACTTCGTCGACCCACTGTAAAAGTCCCAAAACATGTACATGAATAAAACTGAAGTTTGAGTTCATATGTGTGGCAAAGACATGAAAAATGGGACTTGCTAAAATTTTTCTTCATGCAAAGTAATACATGGATGACCATCCAAAATGAGGCTCACATTTTTATTTGAAAGTGTTGAACCAATAAGGAGTTAAATACCTCTTTGCATGCAAGTTTAAAAATCAGATTTGAAATTCAAAGTTCACCCAATGGTGGCCAAAACTTTGGAATAACCATGCAGCCCTAGAGTGGGAAATGTGGGAAAAAGTGGATGCCAAACTTTTCATTTTTAGGGTGGGCTACAAAAAGGAATTATGGAAGTAATTTCCAAACTTCAACCAAATTCAAATTTGTCGTGCAAATTCAAACTGAATTTGGAGGATTCAAATTCCAGCCCACTTTTCAAACTCACAAGTGTGAAATTGGGAGGATTAACTTGAGAAGTTATTTTAGGAGGAACATGTGGGGTGGGACCCACATGGCAGTGAGCTGAAGGTGGAGACTTGCACCCTAAGCATATCTCTGTTCAAGCCAGCCGAGCAGCTCTCCCACCGTGGTGCCACCAAGGGCTGGCCAGACAACCTCTTGCTGTGTTCTCCCAAGCATCGGTGCCCAGAGGCGTTTCCTGCGGCGTGATCACCCCCCTGACCGAAGCAAAGTCCATTTGCTTTCTTCCCCTCGTGAACAGACACCGGACCGAGTGCCTCTCACCCCCGCTGCTCGGCCCCATCGGAAGAACGGCAAAACACTCGTGACTTTCCCTCCCAGAGCTTCTAAACCACACCCTGAGCTCCGCACACACCTCCCCGAACCGGAAACGAGCAAGTTCCGGCCTCCCTTGCCCAAGAACAACCACCACAGCGGCGACCTAGCTTCAGCCGACGGTCGGGCACTCGTGGACAGCCCTCCACAGGGGTTTTCACGGCCGAGCAATCACGGCTACGGGAGCGTGCTACGGTGGTGCTACTCTCCTCCAATTCTTGGAGCAAACCGTGCAGCATCGGCGACGAATTTGAAGATTTGGCTCCGGCGAGTTCAATCCGAGCAGCCGGTACGGTTTCTTCAAATTCCCCCTCTCTGATTTCCATAGGTTATCAAACTTGGCACATAGGTGCTGGACTAGCCGGCGATCAGAATCCTTTTAGCGTCCATTGCATGAAACCGGCTAGGAGCGACGGATCTTGAGCTCGATTAAAGTCGTTCATGGCGGACACGATCGGTCACACGGTGCCGACCCACTTGCAGCCATTTTTGAACACCTTTGAGGCCTTGTCGAGCTTCCTAGAGGTTTAGTGATGTTGTAGAGCTATTTGGTCGAGGTTTTGACGGGTTAGAACCCCCGGCCGACGGTGCCGAACCTCAACCGAGGCCACCGCACGTCGCCGAGGTAGCTCCGGTCGCCGTCAGCCTAAACTGATCCCACAGCTGTGTTCCTCGACGTCGATAACCCTCTGGCGGTGAACTTCAGCTCGTGCGGTGGCCGGCAGCGGCGATCCGGCGAGCACCAGTTCAGCTCCGGCGAGGGGAGGCGGCGCGCGCGCTGGGAACCGGCGGGAGGTTGAAGAAGAGATGGGTCCCGACTGTCAGCGGCTCAAAAATTTAAATCCCCGATCGGCTGTGGCTAGGATCCAGTGTGCTGGCGCACTGAAAAGCTTTGGCCCGGGGGTGGCCCATTTCTGATTGGCTGGCATTTAAATAAGCGGGCCCAGTGGAGTTTTCAGTAGGAAAACAATTCCAGTTGTAGCTCAAACTTTGGAAATTCATATCTCTCTGTAGAAACCTCCAAATTGAGTGATTCCAATTGGGTTGGATTCTTTGTTCAAAGATATATTCAAATATGAACTCAGATTTGTATGAAAGTCAATATTTTATTCTGGAAAATTCTTTGAAGGTTTTCTGAAAAAGAATTATTGAGGGAGTTTGGGTTATCCAAAAATCCTCAAATTTTGCCAGAATATTCTTTAGCACATTGTTGACCCTCTCGCAAAGTTTCAGATAATTTGAAGATAATTTGTATAGGAATTTGCTAAATACAAACTGCTGTGTTCATGTAACACCCCAAATTTTGATTCAAAACCCTGAACCATGTTCAGAGGGGAATTTAAAAATTTTTGGACGTGTTGCATGTTTTGTAAAAATTCAAATTCAAACTGGAATTCAAATTAGACTCAAAACAGAAAAGAAATGGAAAAAGAAAAAGAGAAAACGGGAAAAAAACCGGCCAGTGGGCCGAAACCCGCCAGCCGGCCCAATTTCCCCCGCGCCAGCCCGCAGCCGTGCGCCCGCGCTATCCCTCACAGACAGGTGGGACCCACCTGTCATCCCCAACCCCGCGACCCCGGACTCTCCCGCGCGCGCGTGATCTTAACCGATCGGAATACCGCGTCCCTCAGCCCGAATTCCGGTCCCAGAAGACTCAAACTCGATCACAACTGACCCACCGCCCTCCCCCGGCTATAAAAACCCCAGCCCCGATCGGTTTTTCCCACGCGATCGCCGATTTTTACTCCGGTGAGCACCGAGACTTCGCCGGTGAATTCTGGCTGATCTAAGCTTGGAAACTCTGATCTAACTCGCTGGTCTTGATCCACCGCCTCCGAGGAGCTTTGCAGGTGCAGAAAACTCGGAGACCTCCCCTCTACCGATCTAGGCCATAAGATCACAGTTCTAGGCAGAATTCTCGAGGATCCGAAACTTTCCGGCGAGATCGCCGCTTCCCGCCGCCGTGCGCCGCCGGCAGCGCCGCCCGCGCTCGAT
Organism: Neostapfia colusana; assembly: GCA_030760725.1. Lineage (NCBI taxonomy): Eukaryota > Viridiplantae > Streptophyta > Magnoliopsida > Poales > Poaceae > Neostapfia > Neostapfia colusana. The sequence continues at coordinate 63,962,640 of JASWHV010000015.1, forward strand.
CAGAGCGACGTGGCCGCTTGTGCGCCGTTTATTTTAAATCGCACGGTAGACTTTAAAACCCCGCGTACCGGTTCGATGTTATAATCTCAGCCGTCGGTTTAAAATCGGACGGTCCACGTCAGCCCCGCGTTATAAAGACTGGAATTCTTACATGCTACCCCCTGGGGTTCTCGGGAAATAAGAGCTAGCCCCGGAAACTTCTGATCTAGCCCCTGGAACTCCAGAAAATCATGTAAATTCATTTAAAAATCAGTTTTAGCCCCTGGACTTAATAAAAATTAGGAAAACACCTCTGATAAGTGTAGCTAGACCCCTGGAAATTATGGAAATAATATTATAGACCCTGTAATGGGGTGAGTTCATTATTTTAGCCCTGTTTAGTATTTAATTTAGAAAATTGAATATGTAACTAGTGTTTAAAAATTAAAAAGTGGGACAAACATAATTGTCAAAATTAATTAAAAACTTTCTCAGTACTTAGGAAACTTTGGAGTGAGATAAAAATATATTTTGGGCTGAAATGAATCTGTTTCATTTATTATTCACATTATAAAGTATAGGGACACATTTTTAAGTAAAGAATAGCTATAGAAAAATAGGGAAAATAATTATGAAATAGTTTACATCAGAGGCCAAGGTCAAAATATGTTATTAAATTATTTAGGACCAAAACCTATACTGTTTAGATGATGTGTATTACTAGTTTCATAATAAAATACACAATTATGCATAGGAATATAAATCTGAAAAATATAGCAACTAGTAAATGATAAATGGAGTTTTTAAAATCCAAAGAGTTCAGTTTAGGGTTGATAGAAATTATGAAGGCACATATGGAGAAGAAAAATACTTTTCATACATACTTGGTAGTTTAATGTAAGGAATTTATTTAAAACTGAAACACACACACACACACACATATATATATATAGTATGTAAGTATAAATATGAACACCAAAGTAGGAATCATACACATATAAATAAAAGTGTATGCAAGCCACAGATCAACACACAAAGTAACCACAACACATATAATGGTGAATGAATTTCATAAATATGAATGTGTGGTTTGTATGAAGTAGAAGTGTGAACTATGTCTTATGATTGTTGTTTTTCTTTTGCTATGTGTGATGGTATAAAGTAGAACCTGTTCAAGAGCAAGTTAACCCTTTCCAAGATCAGGACTACCCATTTCAAGAGCAGCAAGAAGGAGGCAAGTGTCCTTGACCACTTTGAACCTATGCTAGGATGTGTAGATAGAATTATTTGCATTGTCAAATGAAAGATGAAACCCATGCTAGGATGTTTCCCCTAGAATTGCATTACCTTGTTTCCTTGTAGCTTGGGTTGGGATTTATTTTGTCATGTCATTTATTTACATGCATATGCTTAGTCATGCTTAGAATGGGACATTTGGGATATGAGATCATCAGTTTATTTTACCATACTTTTGAATGAGATATTGTGAGTTATGTAGAGGTAGGGATCAAGGCAAGTTGGATGTTTTGGTTGTGTGCTGGGTGCACGAGACTTGGGTTTGTGTTTAGTACTTGCCTGGATCCTAAGGACCGGTTCATGGAGCATGTAACCCGGCTTTACAGTGCCAACCACATGCTGAGATGGGGCAGCTTGGCCAATTAATTAGGTGTATCCCCGGCGTAGTATGGGTGTGTTGGATGGTGCGGGGAGTGGGTGTCAGTTGGACTACCATATGAACCGCAAAGGCTCAAGAGGGGGCCACTGCAGCGGGGTTGGAGCCTCTTGTATGCTGTTAGGGGTGAAACCTCAGTGGGCCCACGCTCGTCGGGAATCCCTTTGTAAAGGCTTCGTAGTGATCTCCTAGCTGCACACCTGGGAAGTGTGAATGTGGATCGTAGCCACTGGCATAATGGAGGTTCTTTTAGTCCACCCGGCAACGGGGGATGAAATCACTACATGTGGGTACAGTGGTACAAACTCTGCAGAGTCAAAACTGTCTTGACAGCCGTGCTCACGGTTAAGAGCGGCCTGGACTTATTCATGATTAGAGGATTGATGGTTTTGGAAGTTAAGCGGGGAGCTTAACATTGGTAATGATGTTATGGTTATTGGATTATAATGATGGGATGGGAGATTGGGACCATTTCACCTGTGTAGTAATGTAGGTGCTTAATAAGCTAAGGTGATAGGTATTAATTGCGTAGTGCTTTAACCATGAGTTCAACCTCTCCTTGTTCTAGCCATGCATGATATAATTTTCCCACACTTGCTGAGTACCATTGGTACTCAACCTTGCATATTTGTTGGTTTATATTGCTGCTCAGGTCAAGATAATGAGGTGGTGTATAATGACCAAGATTTTGGACCCGAGGAAGGTTTTTAGGTTCATGAAGACCCTCGGGCAATGCCTTTGATGGAGCCCTAAAGAATAATATTCCGCTGCTAGTTTATTTACTTGTGATGAACCTATTATTGTCCATCGAGACATTTACTATGTAAGACTTACTTATATTCGACACCTGGCTTGTAATAAATGATGCTTCACTATTTGTCATCACATGTATGAGAAAATGATCCTGGCATACATGTGATATTCACTTGGTTGTTCTTCGGAAAAACCGGGTGTGACAGAGGTGGTATCAGAGCCAAGGTTACCCGTAGGAACGTGGACCTAGGTAGAAATGGACATATGTAAGGGCCCTATTTTCTTCAAAACTATTTTCCAAGGTGTGGGTGGAAGAGTGTTATTTAAGGAGTCATTTTCCTCATCTTATCCCAAAATTTTCATTCAAAATGGGATTTATGTTTAAAAAGTTTATCTAACCTAATTTTAAATTCTTTTTGTTTTAGATGGTTCGAATGATTCGCACCGCTCGCAAGTCCACAGGGGGGAGAGTTCCCGTAGTTGCCCTTGCCGAAAGAGAGGAGAGTCGTCCAGTGACGTACCTTTCCTACGGATTGGCAGTAGGAGACTTGTTGCGCCGTCTTCGACGTATGCTCGAAGCCGCCGGCAATACGGGCAAGCTAATCATCCACTATAACTCCACCAGGACCATCCGTGAGAAGAGGGAAGAATGGAGTTCGGAGATGAGGATTATACACGAGAATCAGCTGCTTAAGATTCACCACTCTCCAGCTTGTCGAGCAACACAAGTTGATGCAGAGAAAGATGTCACCTGGGAGGCCATCACCTGCCTGAGACATCTATCGTCGCTACTTGGACAAAACTGAGTACATGTATGTCCTCCAACGTGAGAGTGGTACCACGGAGTACAAGTACCCACCGGTGCAGCAAGGGACTTCCCATGAGCACATGGACTTGTGCTTGGAGGATGCTGCTATGCTCAGCACTCGACTGCAGGAGTGTCAACAAGAGCTTCAGGATGTCCGAGACACCCTGAAGGAAACGGAGGCGTTGCTGCGAGCTTGCCTAAAGGCGAGAGAAAGAGGAGATGGGAATGAACTGTGTGTCACCGTGAATGATACATGGACTCCTGACTCCCCGGATCGCCGAGCAATTAGGCGTCGTCGCACTTCTCCACCAGCAGCCTCCCCACCCAAAGCAGAGTCAGAAGGAAGCCGAAATGAGGAGGGAGATCCCGAGGAGCCAGCTCAAGAGGACGAGTAGTGTAGAGTCTTTCCCTTAGCTAGCAAGAGGTCGAGTAGTTGAGTCGTTACGTAGTTAATGGTGTGATAGTGATTGGTGTGTGACGTGAGTTGTGGAAGCCATGAGCAATTGTCCACAGCCTCGTCTTCAGATTGTTTTGCTTTGGTGTGTGAACCCACAAGAAATAATAGTGCATTTATTTGGTGTGAGATATGAACCCTCGTAAAAGTATAACAAAGCCTCAACACTTCAAAGTACAAACAAATGAAAGTAGTAAGATGATACTAAATGATTCCAAATTGACATTGGTTGATTCTGCCAGATGGCCGGAAGAGGAAAAGGACGTGCTGCCAACCCCGCCAACAACAACGATGAGGCATGCAACCCTCATCTTTCTGGAGGCCAGGACCGGGGAGGTCGCCGTGAAGAAGTTGATCCTCTCCACCAAATGCTGGAGAATCAAAATCAGCTCATCCAGAACTTGACTCAAGTGGTGGCCAACTTGCATCAAGTTCCACCTCCACAAGCTGCACCACGCCAACCAAGGTTGAGTGAGTTTCTAGGAACTCAACCTCCAAAGTTTGCAAGTGCTGCTGAACCTCTGGAGGCAGATGATTGGCTGAAGACCATTGAAAGTAAGATGAGGATCATACAGTGCCAAGGGTATGAGAGGGTGCTGTTTGCCTCTCATCAATTGCATGGACCTGCTGCTGATTGGTGGACCGCCTACGTGGCCACCCATCATGACCCTGAGAGCATCACTTGGGAAGAGTTCAAGCGTAGCTTCCGCAACCATTACATCCCAAGAGGTGAACTCAAAAACAAGAGGAAGGAGTTTTTGGGACTGCAGCAGGGAAACATGACGGTGAGGGAATACCTCACTAAATTCACTCAACTATCCCGTTATGCCCCACGGGACATAGAGACTGATGAGCAGAAACAAGATTGTTTCGTGGAAGGGCTTACCGCAGAAATGCAGTGTGCAATGTCCTCAAATGAGTATGAGAGCTTTCAAAAGATGGTGGACAGAGCATTTGTGGTGGAAAGGAAGCTAAAGGCCCTGGAAAATGAGAATAAGAGGAAGGTTGGGTGGTCACATCAAGCCTCAGGGAGCAACACCCGCCCACGTATGATGCAGCAACCTACGGGGCAGACGAGCCGTGCTGCGGTACCCTATTCAGCACCAAGAGGGTACAACCCAAACTACAGGCCTCCCGCAGCACCAGCACAGCCGCAACGTCAGTTTGTGCAGCAGCCTCGCCCCGCATATCCACCTCGACCAGCAGTGCAAGGACCCCCAAACCAACCCCAAGACAACAAGGGCCATGCATCTAAGATTGGGGTGCAATGTTTCAGCTGTGGTGAAGTGGGGCACTACGCCCATAAATGCCCAAAGAAGAAGCCTGCGCCGCCACAACAGCAGAATGTAATGAGAGGACGGGTGAACCACGTCACTATGGAGGAAGCACAAGAGGCACCCGACGTGGTAGTTGGTAAGTTTCCTGCCAATTTACACCTTGCAACTCTGCTGTTTGATTCTGGTGCTACCCACTCGTTCATTGCTCAAGGGTTTGTTAAGAAGCATGACCTAGCAACCACACAAATGAACCATATGCTAGCGGTAAACTCTCCAGGTGGAGAAATAAGGACAAGACAAGTGTGTCCCAAAGTGAACCTAGACATTAATGGGGTAGTATTTACGGCTAACCTCATAGTGATAGATTCACAAGGGATAGATATTATTTTGGGTATGGATTGGTTGACCAAACATAAAGGAATTATTCATTGTTCGACCAGAACGGTGGAACTAACTCACCCCAGTGGCACCAGAGTAAAGTTCATAACAATACACGAGCCTAGGAGGGACATTAAATTAAATCAAGTGGAGGTGAAAGTTGAGGAAATCAGGACTATCAGGGAATATCCATATGTTTTTCCGGAGGAGTTGCCAGGTATGCCTCCCGACCGTGACGTGGAATTCGCAATTGAGCTAGTACCAGGAACAGCCCCGATATACAAGAGACCTTATCGAATGGACTCCAAGCAGCTAGAAGAGCTCAAGGATCATTTGAGAGAATTGACGGAGAAGGGGTATGTTCGCCCTAGTTCCTCACCATGGGGAGCTCCGGTGATATTTGTGCCCAAGAAAGACGGAACCCAAAGGTTATGCGTGGATTACCGTGCCTTGAATGAGGTAACCATCAAGAACAAGTACCCATTACCCCGCATTGAAGACTTGTTTGATCAATTGAGGGGAGCTTGTGTGTTCTCGAAAATTGATCTCAGGTCGGGATACCACCAACTCAAGATAAGGAAATCTGATATTCCCAAGACAGCTTTCGTATCTCGGTACGGACTGTATGAATACACTGTCATGCCTTTCGGGCTAACCAATGCCTCGGCATATTTCATGTACCTCATGAACAAAGTATTCATGGAATATCTGGACAAATTTGTGGTGGTTTTCATAGATGATATTCTCGTCTTCTCCAAAGATGAAGAAGAACATGAGAAACATCTAAGGTTGGTGTTACAGAGGCTGAGAGAACACCAACTATATGCCAAGTTGAGCAAGTGTGAGTTTTGGCTGAAGAGAGTTCCCTTTTTAGGACATATCATCTCGGAGGGAGGAATCTCCGTAGATCCCGCCAAAATCGAAGATATCCAGAAGTGGAAAACCCCTGAAAATGTCGGGGAAGTTCGAAGCTTTTTGGGATTGGCTGGATACTATCGACGGTTTATTGAGGGATTCTCCAAGATCTCGAGACCTCTCACCAAACTGTTTGAAAAGGGAATCACATTCACCTGGACACCACAGTGCGATACGAGCTTTCAGGAGCTAAAGAAGAGATTGACAACAGCCCCAGTGTTGGTTATGCCAGATATGCAGAAGAATTTCACAGTGTACTGCGATGCCTCTGGGAATGGGTTGGGATATGTTCTCATGCAAGAAGGACATGTCGTGGCATATGCATCCCGGCAGCTTCGGAAGCACGAGAAGAACTATCCTACACATGACCTAGAACTAGCTGCAGTGGTACACGCGTTGAAAATTTGGCGGCACTATTTGATGGGGAAGAGGACAGAGATATATACGGATCATAAGAGTTTGAAGTATATATTCACACAGCCAGATCTCAACCTCAGACAAAGGAGATGGTTAGAGCTAATCAATGACTTTGATGTGGGCATCAACTATCATCCCGGGAAAGCAAACATCGTGGCCGATGCTTTGAGTTGGAAAGTGCAGGTCAATAAGTTGAGCTTGAAGGACATGCCCGCAGAATTGAAGGACGAGGTTATAAGGCTCAATCTATGTCTAGTAAATAGTGGTGAAGCCATCGCCATGGAAGTGGACTCCACACTCGAGCAAGACATACGCGAGGGCCAAAAGAATGATGAGAAGATACAAGAGATCAGACAGCTCATCAAGGAAAATAAAGCTCCTGGTTTTAGAGAGGATGAACAGGGAACGGTGTGGCACGGGAAAAGGATTTGTGTGCCAGAAGTAAAGGAGATCCGTGAATTAATTTTGAAGGAGGCTCACGATTCCGACTATTCCATTCATCCTGGGAGTACGAAGATGTACCAGGACCTCAAGAGCAGGTATTGGTGGTATGGCATGAAGCGAGATGTCGCGGAACATGTTGCCCTATGTGACACATGTCAGTTGGTGAAAGCAGAACACCAACGACCCGCGGGATTGCTGCAACCACTCAAAGTGCCTGAATGGAAGTGGAAAGAAATCAGCATGGATTTTGTCGTGGGATTGCCTAGGATCCAATCCGGGTATGATTCAATATGGGTCATTATTGATAGGCTAACCAAGGTAGCTCATTTCATCCCTGTGAAAGAAAGCTACAGCGGATCCAAATTGGCAGAATTGTACATGTCAAGGATTGTGTGTTACCATGGAGTGCCAAAGAAGATAGTGTCAGACCGAGGGACACAGTTCACCTCGAGGTTTTGGCAAAAGTTGCATGAAACCATGGGAACCCATCTGAACTTCAGCTCTGCCTATCATCCCCAAACTGACGGGCAGACGGAGAGAACCAATAAGATCCTTGAAGATATGTTAAGGGCATGTGCACTCAAAAACAATAGGAGTTGGGACAAGAACTTACCGTATGCGGAGTTTTCCTATAACAACATCTATCAAGCTAGTATGAAGATGTCACCGTTTGAAGCTTTGTATGGAAGGAAGTGCAGAACTCCCCTATTTTGGAACCAAACGGGAGAAAGTAAAGTGTTTGGTCCAGAAGTGCTACAAGAAGCCGAGGCGAAGGTGAGTGAGATTCGCAACAACTTGAGGATAGCACAAACACGCCAGAAGAGTTATGCTGATGTACGAAGAAGAGAGCTCGTTTTCAACGTGGGAGACTATGTTTATCTCAAGGTGTCCCCTATCAGAGGACTTCGTCGGTTCAAGGTGAAAGGGAAGTTGTCACCTCGATACATCGGACCCTTTCAAGTTTTGGAAAGGAAAGGCGAAGTGGCGTACCAACTAGAGTTACCGGTTCATCTATCGGACGTTCACGATGTATTCCATGTGTCACAACTCAAGAAATGCCTGAGGACGCCTGAAGAGGTGTTACCCATGAATGAAGTGGATGTAGCTGAAGATTTGTCTTATGCCGAGCAACCCTACAAGATTTTGGAGACAATGGAACGCCTCACCAGAAATAAAAGAATCCGAATGTGCAAGGTGCAGTGGAAGCATCACTCAGAAGAGGAAGCCACCTGGGAACGGGAAGATGAGCTCAAGGCACAATTTCCGGAATTGTTTTCTTAGAAACACCAATCTCGAGGACGAGATTTCTTTTAAGGGGGGTAGAGCTGTAACACACCAAATTTTGATTCAAAACCCTGAACCATGTTCAGAGGGGAATTTAAAAATTTTTGGACGTGTTGCATGTTTTGCAAAAATTCAAATTCAAACTGGAATTCAAATTAGACTCAAAACAGAAAAGAAATGGAAAAAAAAAAGAGAAAACGGGAAAAAAACCGGCCAGTGGGCCGAAACCCGCCAGCCGGCCCAATTTCCCCCGCGCCAGCCCGCAGCCGCGCGCCCGCGCTATCCCTCACAGACAGGTGGGACCCACCTATCATCCCCAACCCCGCGACCCCAGACTCTCCCGCGCGCGCGCGATCTTAACCGATCGGAATACCGCGTCCCTCAGCCCGAATTCCGGTCCCAGAAGACTCAAACTCGATCACAACTGACCCACCGCCCTCCCCTTGCTATAAAAACCCCAGCCCCGATCGGTTTTTCCCACACGATCGCCGATTTTTACTCCGGTGAGCACCGAGACTTCGCCGGTGAATTCTGGCCGATCTAAGCTTGGAAACTCTGATCTAACTCGCTGGTCTTGATCCACCGCCTCCGAGGAGCTTTGCAGGTGCAGAAAACTCGGAGACTTACGGTGTAAACGCAGCGCCGACGAGCTTTGTCGTGGTTTTGCCTCGGACCTCGCCGCCGATCACTTTCCAGGACCCCCGAGCTCAAGAAAACCCCCGAGGTGAGATCCCTGACCTCCCCTCTACCGATCTAGGCCATAAGATCACAGTTCTAGGCAGAATTCTCGAGGATCCGAAACTTTCCGGCGAGATCGCCGCTTCCCGCCGCCGTGCGCCTCCGGCAGCGCCGCCCGCGCTCGATCAGAGCGACGTGGCCGCTTGTGCGCCGTTTATTTTAAATCGCACGGTAGACTTTAAAAACCCGCGTACCGGTTCGATGTTATAATCTCAGCCGTCGGTTTAAAATCGGACGGTCCACGTCAGCCCCGCGTTATAAAGACTGGAATTCTTACGTGCTACCCCCTGGGGTTCTCGGGAAATAAGAGCTAGCCCCGGAAACTTCTGATCTAGCCCCTGGAACTCCAGAAAATCATGTAAATTCATTTAAAAATCAGTTTTAGCCTCTGGACTTAATAAAAATTAGGAAAAACACCTCTGATAAGTGTAGCTACACCCCTGGAAATTATGAAAATAATATTATAGACCCTGTAATGGGGTGAGTTCATTATTTTAGCCCTGTTTAGTATTTAATTTAGAAAATTGAATATGTAACTAGTGTTTAAAAATTAAAAAGTGGGACAAACATAATTGTCAAAATTAATTAAAAACTTTCTCAGTACTTAGGAAACTTTGGAGTGAGATAAAAATATATTTTGGGCTGAAATGAATCTGTTTCATTTATTATTCACATTATTTAGTATAGGGACACATTTTTAAGTAAAGAACAGCTATAGAAAAATAGGGAAAATAATTATGAAATAGTTTACATCAGAGGCCAAGGTCAAAATATGTTATTAAATTATTTAGGACCAAAACCTATACTGTTTAGATGATGTGTATTACTAGTTTCATAATAAAATACACAATTATGCATAGGAATATAAATCTGAAAAATATAGCAACTAGTAAATGATAAATGGAGTTTTTAAAATCCAAAGAGTTCAGTTTAGGGTTGATAGAAATTATGAAGGCACATATGGAGAAGAAAAATACTTTTCATACATACTTGGTAGTTTAATGTAAGGAATTTATTTAAAACTAAAACACACACACACATATATATATATATATGTATATATATATATATATAGTATGTAAGTATAAATATGAACACCAAAGTAGGAATCATACACATATAAATAAAAGTGTACGCAAGCCACAGATCAACACACAAAGTAACCACAACACATATAATGGTGAATGAATTTCATAAATATGAATGTGTGGTTTGTATGAAGTAGAAGTGTGAACTATGTCTTATGATTGTTGTTTTTCTTTTGCTATGTGTGATGGTATGAAGTAGAACCTGTTCAAGAGCAAGTTAACCCTTTCCAAGATCAGGACTACCCATTTCAAGAGCAGCAAGAAGGAGGCAAGTGTCCTTGACCACTTTGAACCTATGCTAGGATGTGTAGATAGAATTATTTGCATTGTCAAATGAAAGATGAAACCCATGCTAGGATGTTTCCCCTAGAATTGCATTACCTTGTTTCCTTGTAGCTTGGGTTGGGATTTATTTTGTCATGTCATTTATTTACATGCATATGCTTAGTCATGCTTAGAATGGGACATTTGGGATATGAGATCATCAGTTTATTTTACCATACTTTTGAATGAGATATTGTGAGTTATGTAGAGGTAGGGATCAAGGCAAGTTGGATGTTTTGGTTGTGTGCTGGGTGCACGAGACTTGGGTTTGTGTTTAGTACTTGCCTGGATCCTAAGGACCGGTTAATGGAGCATGTAACCCGGCTTTACAGTGCCAACCACATGCTGAGATGGGGCAGCTTGGCCAATTAATTAGGTGTATCCCCGGCGTAGTATGTGTGTGTTGGATGGTGCGGGGAGTGGGTGTCAGCTGGACTACCATATGAACCGCAAGGCTCAAGAGGGCGCCACTGCAGCGGGGTTGGAGCCTCTTGTATGCTGTTAGGGGTGAAACCTCAGTGGGCCCACGCTCGTCGGGAATCCCTTTTTAAAGGCTTCGTAGTGATCTCCTGGCTGCACACCTGGGAAGTGTGAATGTGGATCGTAGCCACTGGCATAATGGAGGTTCTTTTAGTCCACTCGGCAACGGGGGATGAAATCACTACATGTGGGTACAGTGGTACAAACTCTGCAGAGTCAAAACTATCTTGACAGCCGTGCTCACGATTAAGAGCGGCCTGGACTTATTCATGATTAGAGGATTGATGGTTTTGCAAGTTAAGCGGGGAGCTTAACATTGGTAATGATGTTATGGTTATTGGATTATAATGATGGGATGGGAGATTGGGACCATTTCACCTGTGTAGTAATGTAGGTGCTTAATAAGCTAAGGTGATAGGTATTAATTGCGTAGTGCTTTAACCATGAGTTCAACCTCTCCTTGTTCTAGCCATGCATGATATAATTTTCCCACACTTGCTGAGTACCATTGGTACTCAACCTTGCATATTTGTTGGTTTATATTGCTGCTCAGGTCAAGATAATGAGGTGGTGTATAATGACCAAGATTTTGGACCCGAGGAAGGTTTTTAGGTTCATGAAGACCCCCGGGCAACGCCTGTGATGGAGCACTAAAGAATAATATTCCGCTGCTAGTTTATTTACTTGTGATGAACCTATTATTGTCCATCGAGACATTTACTATGTAAGACTTACTTATATTCGACACTTGGCTTGTAATAAATGATGCTTCACTATTTGTCATCACATGTATGAGAAAATGATCCTGGCATACATGTGATATTCACTTGGTTGTTCTTCGGAAAAACCGGGTGTGACAGTTCATAAGAGTCCAGAAACATTTTCAGAAAATGTTTCCCACTTCAAAAATCTATTCTGGGCAATCCATAGCTCCAAAAATCATAGGAAAATTTAGTCAAGCTCTCTGAGACATACTTGAAAATGTAGTTCCCTTATTTGAGCATGAAAGTGCACATTACTTCAGAATTAATTCTTGTGAGTAGAAATGCTTAAAGAATTATTCTGGGAGAACTACTCAAGTAAAAAGGCTGACTTTTGGACCATATTACTTTAATGTGACCAGTAACTCACATGTAAATTATCAGCTCAAGTTGAGCCCTGGAACTCCCTGTTCTTATTCTCCATACTTATGTATAGGTAGAAATACATGAGAGACATTGTGAGAATTATAAAGAACACAATTTGACTCCACATTAGCTGCAATTTGGCAAGCTAAATCCCTAGCTACTATAGAACCTGCTGTAAAAAGTTTTGAGGCCATTGGAGTTCTTGTTCTTCAGTGCATCCAGTTCTTTTCAGCTCATCTATTATGTTAAATAAGGAAAGTAGTTAGTGTATAGCTAAGACATTAAGATCAAGTAGATCATTTCTGTTTCTTTGCACAACGGAGGCAAACCAAGCCATTCTTGGCTTTTCCACACAACCTCTGTTTCTAAGAATTCCATTCTATAACTTCTTTCCGTTCCGTTCTATAAAACATGTGCATATGCATTTCAATAGGAATCACAACGAAGGGGATTCAAAGGAGCGATTCATTAAAGTGGATCGAGCTCCAGAGAATCAAGGGTAGATAAGCAAGGATACTAACTGCTTATATACGACTACCCTGCAAAACAGGCAAGCTCCGGTTTGCATTTAACAACTGTTAAGTTTTTATTTTGTATTCACTTTCGGTTAGGATATGAATTGTGCATTAGGTCTAGTGTTTGATACTCCTCTTACATAACCAAATGAACCCATGGAGTATTGGGTAGGTGTCTTTCACCGCGTAGAACTGCCATGCTTAAGTAAGATTCGGTAGAAGTCGAGTGGTGAGATGCTACTCGCATGTCCAGGAACAACAGGGGCATACGGGATTGGTTCGCAAATGAATTAGCAAGTTAAAGTTGAGACTGGAAGGTTGTAGAGGCAGCAGGACATAGGGGCCTGGGTGCTATAGACCTGTCCGTGTCAGTCAAGGACCGATCCGTATGCGGCCCTATTGAACAAGTTTGAGTTGTGTACCGGACTCATGCTGGTATTATGGGACCCAGTAAACTGATGTACCTCGGGAAGCTGTCGTTGGGACTTTTTGGGTCGCCTCAGGCGGACGGCCGGTGTGCAGTATGTGGGGAACATTCTCATGACATATGATGTCGGTAGGTGCACCATGAGAGTGGCTACTGTACGGGGCGACTTCATCGACTCAACGGGGGTGAAACGGGAGAAAGGCTGTCCCGTACGACGTCAGCTCGCGGAATGGATTGAGCATACTTGTTCTCACAGTCATGGCGTAGTAAGAACTTGCATGAGAAAGGAACTAATCACATTGGTTTGAAGTTTCGTACTACCTTTGTATCGGATCTTGATGAATAGGCTAATGCAAACTCGATTCTTTTATGCCATGAGCAACTTACATCGGGGGAAAGCGTTTCTTGTTTGATTGTGGACTCCCGATGTGGCGTGCCCAAGGTTACTTAAAATGCTACAATTAATACCTCAAAGTAAGGATTCACTTTTAGGCGAGTTTTATTATGCTTATACCATCCTACTTTAGTTTTATAACCTCACCTAGAGTTTCATGTTTAGGGTGACGGTTAAGTGTTGCTGAGCGTTATGCTCACGGATGCTATCCGAGTTGTTTTGCAGGTATTTGACCCCATGCTTATGAGAAGGGATGCCAATGAGACTCGGGAACCTCTGAGTGCTTACTCAAGGAGCATCCTTGCCATTGCAAATTGTCTTCGTGTCGCTAGTAAGAAACGTCCGCGGGTTGGACTATTTCTTTGTTGCTAGTTTAGAAATGAGTCGTGAGAGTGATAGTCTTCCGTTGTAGCTTACTTTGAAATATTTATTTGTAAAATACTTTTGTACGCTTCCGTAAATCATTTATGTAATGTTATGTGTTTCGTCAACCCGTGTGCTGTTGGGTGCCGCATATCATGGCACCACCCGATGAGGTCATGTCCCTCACAGCGTGGTATCAGGGCTATGACAAGTGGTATCAGAGCACCCTGTTTCAGTTTGTATCATAGCTGCATTGGGAATAGCACATGGATTGAGTATCATATTACGTTAAAAACTTAGGATATGGTGAGATAACGGTACTAGGCCCACATAAGGACTACTATTAGCATATTATGAAGGTGGCAGTCTAACTTATTTGTTATGTCAGAAAATCGTGTATCTCGAGACGTTTTATGTCTTGGGGGTGCACGTAAGCGCTGTCCACCAGTGCGCACAAGCTGAAGGGTGGAGCCCCACGGGTGGTAGATAACCCGACTCGCTTTAGTATCCTCTACGATTCTTCTTGTCGTTTGGGGTATTCGAGCAACGCCATTCCCTGGCGTGCTTTGGGCAATTAGAGGAGACCCTATCACGTGGTCAGTAGCGTGAGCACGTAGCTCAAGGCGTGTTTGGCTTGAGAACATCCGGGCGAGTGATGACGGCCAGGTGTATGAACTGTATGGATAGCGGGTTCGGTGGGTGCAGCCGAACCTGATGATTGAGTGTGTTTTATGTAGGTACTAACCACGAAAACCTTAGTACATGTAGAACACGTTTGCGAGTGACCGTTTTAGTGCCACCTAAGGATACGTATATGCCTGTGTAGTCCGGTTAGGTTTTTCTTTGGTGAGGCAACGTAGTACCGTCATATGTCTTACGGTGCATCGCCACCATACTACACTGGATAGTATTCTTTCCTATGAAGAAATCACTCATGAATAACTTTCAAAATTAAAAATTGATGTTGGAAAGCACATATTAGTTACTGAGCTCTTCATTTGAACTAAGTTTCAAAGAAGAGAATTGCTAGGCTTCTTTTGATCTAAGAAACAGAGTGATCTGTTCTGGCAGAAATTTTTGCTGGACTTTGACAGAGCATAACTCTGAGTAGCTTGAACCAATGGAGGTGTATGATACAGTTCTGGAAAGGTTTTTAAGTGCTCTACAACGTTTTGGTAGACCTCCAGAGCAAAATCAGACACCAAATTGGTTGAATGTCCAGTTGAATGCAAACTGTTCAGAAAACAGAACAGCTGCAACCTTCTCTGGATGTTTCTGTAAATTAGACATAACAGTCTGTAGAAAAATCTCTAAAGGTCATATGAGACACTGTTGGAAAGGTTATGAAATTTTCAACGATTTTGTAGTTCATAGTTTGTTCAGAATTGTACTCCATTTGTATGTAAAACTGTGATGAAAACAGCCACATACAAAGGAGGTGCTGACAAATTTTATCCAGAGATTCTGTCAACTTTGAACAATCATAAATTTTTATCCAAAAATGATCTAGGGGCATGTGAGTACTCGTTGGAAATATGCTGAAGTTAACTTTAACTTTGGTATTCAACTTGAGTTATAGAAATGCTGTTAACCGGATAAAAATCTGGGTTGAGTACAGAAAGATCTGTTCTGTACAGAATAGGGGACTAATTCTGTTGGCTTTAGGGAGATGTATACACAATAATTTTTGTTATGCTCTCATAAAGTTTTAGCATGTTCATGTCTTACATACTTCCACATACTGCTAAGATCAAGTTTTGACTCCCTTCAAAATTATTGTTTTGCAGTATGGTGCATACTCATTCTTCGAGTAGGGCTGAAGGTTCTCACCAAGACGGTGATGACTCGACTCCACCACGGGCACCGCCATCAACGGTATGGGCAGATGTCATGGCTCAGATGGTCGAGTCAAGTCAGGAGAACACAAGGCTACTCCAAGCCTCGGTACAACAGGGCTTATTCCAACGTGCACAACAGGACATTCCACCTCGAAACGCCTATTTAGATTTCTTGGCGACACAACCGCCAATTTTCACGGAAGCCAACAAACCAGTGGAAGCTGATCAGTGGCTTTGAGTTATGGAGTCCAAGTTTGGAGTGTTTGAGTGTGATGAGTATCAGAAGACATTATTTGCAGCTCAACAGCTCCATGGAGCCGCCGGAAATTGGTAGTTCACTTATCTCGCCACCGTTCCGGAAGGCCATCAAGTGGAATGGACGGAATTTCGTGAAGCATTCCGTGCTCGTCACATTCCTATGGGATTATCAAGGCCCAGCAGCAAGAATTTAGGAACTTGAAGCAGGGGGACATGAGTGTTCTCGATTATGTCAAACGGTTCAACCTTTTTGCACAATATGCTCCTGCTTATGCGACGAGTGAAGCTGCAAGGTGTGACTACTTCTTCTATGGCCTGAGTGCCATATTAAAAGATAAGTTGGCTTTGTTCAATCAAGGCAGTTACACCGAGTTGATCAGTGCTGCCCTGCTGCAAGAACAAGCGACACTTGAGTGTCAAGCAGAGAAGAGGGACCGGAAGGATGTGTAAGAAGACACACCAGTTGTTCCTCGTAAGTTCCGTGGTGTATCACACACCATCTGATGAGATATGGCAAGCACCAGTAAGATCAACTCCGTACAGATTTCCTGCTCAAGAATCTTGTCTTGAAGCAACACCTTTGCCGCAGCAACGAATGACACCTGTTGCATTATTGCTGCAACCAAGTACATCAACTTGTCAACCACAAGTCAACGAAGAACCAGGAAAACCTCTGTGTTCTTATTGCCACCGTTCATGGCATTTTAGGCAGGAATGTGGGGAGAAGTTGTTGAACACCAGACAACCATCATTATCAAGTGGTATGTGCCACCTGCTCAAGTGAATATAATAGCATTGCAATCCGGGAGTGTGCAACATCTTGCTATTGAGGATGTCCCGGAGGGAGCACCGGTGTTAGGGGACATGTTTACTCTCAAAGACGTGTCCGTGCTTGTACTTTTTGATTCCGGTGCAACTCACAAATTTATCAGAAAAACCTGCGTGGATCAGCACCAATTATCCACCAATACTCCCACAACGAGTTATCTCATACGTTCACCGGGAGGAAATATCTCTGCTAATCAGATTGTGTCCCGAGCAGCTTTGTGTTTGGGCGGAAAAATATACCCAACATCGCTGATTATGTTTGTCGGTACCCTCGATACAAGGTACCCTCGTGCACAGGGGAAAATGCCTAAGGACCTCGCCCTTCTCCACAGGGAGAGCTCCGAAGGCGCCACGTGTCCAGCGGGGCCGGACCTCCCTCTCCCAAGAGGAGAGCTCCGGGCCTGCCACGTGGCCAGCAGAAGCCGGACCTCCCCCATTCATGGGGGGAGCTCCGAAGGCTCCACGTGTCCCGCGGGGCCGGACCTCCCTCTTCCCAGAGGAGACCTCCGGGCCCGCCACGTGGCCAGCAGAAGCCGGACCTCCCCCCTCCGCGGGGAGAGCTCCGAGGACTCCACGTGTCCCGTGGGGCCGGACCTCCCCCTCCTCAGGGGAGAGCTCCGGACCCACCACGTGGCCAGCAGGACAACGCTGCCTGCCCCCTCGCGGTAGGCAGCGGGCGTAAAGACGCGCCATGCCTTGCTCGTACGAGGTATTCAAGGCCCGCGCCTTCCCAAGACGCGGAGACGCGGAGCACGCCTCGGTCAGGACTGGCGCGCCGTGTCAGAGCCTGCCCGCCAATAAACACAGCAACAAGACATCCACTGCTGCCCCTGCCATCATCAACCACTACGACTAGCTTGCGGCATGGGCAGGGCGGCAGAACGAAGACTCGGAAGCCTTCGCCAGAGACAACTACCGGCATAACTGCAGATACGGTAGATGGCAGGAAATCTCCCCGGGACCACCTGTCGGGTCCCGAGTCCACCTTGTAAGCCGCTCGAGCCTTGGACTATAAAAGGCTTGGGTGGGCAACATTAGCAAGGGTTTGAACTCTGAGAACTCGCACCCTAGACATCACTCACCCTCAAGCTCAGAACTCCGGTTCTGAGCAGCAAGCAATACAGCGAGCACCTCTGCTCACCGTGGACGTAGGGTTTTACGCTCCGGCGGCCCGAACCACGTAAAACTCGCCGTGTCAAGCTTCTCCCTCACTCGTCCCTAACGCTGAAGCTCTCCGCAAGCGTCTAGCCCCTCCGAAAAGGAACCTCCGCGGGCTGCCCAGAGCAGGTCCGGGGGAAGTGTTGACGAAGATGACGAAGCTTCCTTCAGCGGCAAACTCTCCTCCCCCGCGTTCACGACGGACCGTGACAAGCGGGGACTACGTCTAGACGCACTCTGGACGGAGTGTGTCGGCACAAGCTGGAAGCCAGCAGCCGACTCCGGCAACGCATGCTCCAGCTAGCGTGAGATCTTCTGCAACACTGAGCGTCCCCCACGGGGGTGCGCTGGCTGCAGCAAGAACGCTACTGCGCAATCCACCTGCTGGGGACGCGCCTCGGTCAGCGACCCAGCAGTGGATTCGCGAGGTAGACTGTCTCGTCGTCGCTGCCGCAAACCCTCGACTTCGGCGGGGAGACGCCCCGGCCAACCGGCTGTGTCGCTGACGCGCACACCAACGGTTGATGGGCAGATGGCAGATTCCAGCTCCACCGGGTTCCCATCGACGGACCTGAGGACACCTGCCCGAGAAGTACGACGGCAGCGTCAACCCGGCGGACTTCCTCCAGATCTACTCCACCGCCGTCCTTGCCGCAGGAGGGGATGAGGCCTTCATGGCCAACTACATCCCCATCGCCTTGACCGGCCTAGCCCGGTCTTGGCTCATGAACCTCCCTCAGGGTTCCAAAACCTCCTGGGGAGAGCTCTGCCGACAGTTTACTGCTAACTTCGGCAGCTCCTACACCCGACCTGGCACGGAGCTCGACCTCCACGCCATCCAGCAACAACCTGGAGAGACGCTGCGCTCCTTCATCCAGCGGTTCTCCCAGGTGCGGAACACCATCCCGCATATCCAAAACGCTTCTGTGGTGGTGGCGTTCCGGAAGGGTGTACGGGACAAGAAGATGCTTGAGAAGCTCGCGACCAGAGAGGTTCGCGACGTCTCAGAGCTCTTCAGCCTGGCGGACAAGTGCGCCAGGGCAGCAGAAGGGCGGAACTGGCACTCCCTGCCAGCCTCCGAGTCAGGAGGACAGCCCGGATCTGGTGCTGCTTCCTATGGAGGCAGCAAGAAGATCAAGAACCGGGGCGGTGGCAAGATGAAGCCACCGGCCGCGGCCCCCGTTGCCGCAGCAGCGGCACCCAGTGGAGCTCGGGGGCCGCGCCCCGACAAAAGGAAGCGACAGTCACCAGCTCTAGATGGTGACCAAGGCGAGCTATGCCTCGTGCATGACACCAGTTACCATACTGCTGCTGAGTGCCGGGAGATCCAGAAGCTCGCGGAGCGCTTCCGGAAAGGGAAGCAGCTTCGAACTGATGCCCCACCCTTCCATCAAAGGGAGGGCAAGCAGAAGGTCGACGCCCCAGACAACGTCGACCACCAAGTGGAGTTTCAGGAGCCTCAGCGCGTCATAAAGACGGTGCACAACGGTGAGGACTCCAGCTCCGGTGATGACGAGACGGGGCAGTAGTCGACTGCGGCTGCCCCGAAAAGTTAGTGGAGACTGCACTGTTGTGATATCAACCTTGGAGAAGCTCCAAGTAGTTGCAGCAGCCCAAGCACCAGCCTGACGGTGCAGAGCCGGGCCAGCTCCACCCGAGTGCACGTCTCTGTGCCTCAGCCTTTCCTCCTGAGGACCGCCCAGGGTCTGTCAACCTCTTGACGGCCTTAGCCAGAAGGGGAAAGACGACTTGGGTCTCCCAAGAAGGGTTCGGGTACTCCTACCTCTTGACGGTCTTAGCCAGAAGGGGAGGGTACCCTGGGGCTCCCGGGAGAAGCCGCGCAGGACCCGCTCCAGCGTGAAGAAAGCGACCTCTCCTGAGCGCACGTCACTGTGCCTTGACCTTACCTCCTGGGGGGCGCCCAAGGTCTGTCAACCTCTTGACGGCCTTAGCCAGAAGGGGAAAGATGCCTTTGGTCTCCCAAGAAGAGTCTGGGTCCTCCTACCCCTTGAAGGCCTTAGCCAGAAGGGGAGGGTACCTGGGGCTCCCGGGATAAGACACGCAGGACCCGCTCCAGCGTGAAGATAACGACCTCGTCGACGAGGCCCAGCTGCAGGTGACACCCCACAACGCACGGCCTCGGCTGGTGCTCTAGCACTACCGCCAAAGGACCAAGCGCGTCAGGGACCTGCAAGAAGGCAACCTAGTGCCGCGGCACACACTTTCCCGCGAAGGACCTATAAACTCTCCCCCAGCCGGGAAGGTCCCTTCCGAGTCATGAAAGTTGCCGTCCCAGGTACACATGCCTTTCAGCCAAGGATGGGATCCGTTCCCGAACTCTTAGCATGGAACAACACAGTAAGTTCTACCTCCTGAGCATTAGTAGAACAGGGCCATACCCTTCTGTAATAAATCCCATAGAATCTAGGAACAGCGCTCAGAGCAGCTAAGTCTCAGGGGACGGTCCAGGCCTACGTCTAGCTTGGCCTGGTTCCGACCCTAAGTGAGTAGAGTCTTGCTTCCCTTCTTAATGGGGCGGGTCGTTGCCTCCATGTACAGCCTGCCTTCCTCCTATGGGCATTTACACAGAAACCTATTCTACCTCGCTCTCTCTCATGTGCTCATTTAAATTACGCATTAACTTTTATGACCGCACTTTCTATGTATGCTCACCGTACGTTTAGCTCCCCTTTCCCGCGCTCATCCATAGTCAGCATTTGCTATCCTACCGAAGGCGGTTGCGCTTGAGGCACCTGCCGATGGCCAGGGGGCCTCTCGGGCCTCCACCAGTCAGGAGTTGCGGTGCCAGTTGGTCACCTCTAGGAAAGGCCTGCGCCGTGCATGGGGGGTCCAGGGTGCGTATCCCGCTCAGCCGGATCTGTATCCAAAGCGTGCGCACCCTGCCCTCCGGAGGTCTAGGGGAGTACATCCGCTTTGCCTGGTTCCGTACCCAAAGCTTGTGCACTCTGCTTCCGCGGCGTACGGTCCGGTACTAGGGGTCGGACGGTCGTACCCAGACCTTGGAGGGAACCGGAGCCCCGGTGCCTCGCGCACAGAATTGCCCAAGCCTCGTATACCGGACTAGAACCGTAAGCTGAATAAGACTAAGAGACGGGGAGGGGAGGACCCCCCGAGAAGAATTACGTTTCCTCTACCTGTGTGCAGGACCTCCAGGTTATAGCTACGGGGGCTGCATGAGGTAGGGGTCAAGGAGCTATCGACTACTCCAGCGTAGGGCCGGAAGGTCCGGGTTTCGCCCCTTCAACAGGGACGAGGCCTGAAGGCCCCACGTGTCCAGCGGGGCCGGAGCTCCCGCCTCCTCGGGAGGGGCTCCGGGCCCGCCACATGGCCGGCAGAAGCCGGACCTCCCCCTCCGAGGGGAGAGCTCCGAAGGCGCCATGTGTCCCGCGGTGCCGGACCTTTCTCTCCTCAGTGGGGAGCTCTGGGCCCGCCACGTGGCCGGCAGATCCGGACCTCCCCATCCTCATGGGGCGAGCTCCGGAGACCTCCGGGGCCCTTAATACAATAAGGACCCGGGGAGGGTGTCTGTGCAGAGCTTCGAGATTGGTGAGGGCCTCTGAGTATCTTGTGGAGCTAAGGACTCGGCCAGGCGAAACCAAGAAGAAGACAAAAGCATCACAGGCACAAAAGGTCATAAGAGTCTATTTATTCATGGCTCCATTAGCTAGACTACAGACTCAATAAAAAGAAAAATAGGGAGATACAAGCTCTAGGGTCCCCCTGGCTCGCGCCGGAACCTAGAGGCTACAAGGGCAGCCACATCCCCGACTTCAGCCCTGGCGGTCTCCTCCCGCTCCGCGGCAGGGCCCAGCCTCGCTGGCTCTAGGGAGAAAGAAGGGTCCCGGCTCCTGAAGCATGCCAACACATGCGTGGCAACGTCCACGGCCAGGCCCCGTCCCTCTGCCTCGAGCTCACCGGCGACCACCACATCTAGCCTTCTCAGCTTGGCGCCGATTGACTCCAGCGCGGGGATCACTTCAGCCACCTTCAGCGCAGGATCCGCCACCTTCACCGGGCTGAAGCCAAGGGGGACCAAGGCGGACCCCGCCTGCTCAACGAAGCTCGAGACCGCACGGGCCTCGGAAGACCGCGAGGCCAAGAGCTCCTCTACCTCGCGGTGGGCTGCCCGCAGGGCGTCGCGGCTTCCCTCGGAGAATTCCTTCTACTTGGCCGCTAGGGAGCTTTCCCGAAGGCGGAGAGTCTGGGCAAGCCGCTCCAACTCTGAAGCCCGGAAATCGACAGCCAACTCCTGATCCAGGATCGCCTGGCGTTCCCGGGAGACCTGCTCTTCCCTCATGGTAAGGTCTGCCTTCTGAGCCTCCAGCTCCCTGGCCCGAGCTCGCAGGTCGCCTTCGCCCGCCGCGTGGCGACCCTCTCCGCCTCGGCCGCCACGGAGCACTCCTGATCCTCAACGGCGCGCTTGTGGCGCGCAAGCCTCTGCCGTACCTCCTCGAGGGTAGAGTAGTTCTCCTCAGCCCGAGCATGTGCCTCAAGGGCCTCTCTGTGGAGCCGCCGCGTCTCGGAGTCCAGACGGTCGACAACCCGCTTCTGTCGGTCAAGGAGCGCCTCCATTATGTCGAGCGACTCCCGTCTGGTGTCGAGCTCGCCCTTGACCTTTGCGGTCCGCTCCCGCAAAAGGTTCCCCAGGTGAGGAGGCGATCCCTCTCAACCACCTGCTCCTCTCTCTCACGATCGAGCGTGGCCAAGACCTGTCGAACGCTCGTCTGGGCGAGCGCGAGAGCATCTGCCAGGGGCAGTGGGGCAGCAGAGGCTGAAGCGGCGCCCCCGACTTCCTCCATCACATCGTCTCCAAGAGAAGACGACGCGCCGGCGACCGGGATGAGACGCCAGTCAGGAGAAGCCGGCACCGGGACTTCGACAGCCAGACCCGCCGAACACTCACTGTTAGCTGGCTCCTGAGCCGGTGGAGAGGGACGAGTGAAGGGGGTCGATGCTGAAATAGAAGCCGGGCCGCCAGGTACAGGGCGAACCTGCGCAGGCATGGGGGCTGCGGCAAATGTCTCGGCAAGGGGAGCTGACGCAGCCATAGAATCCGGGCAGACCGGTACAGGAGAAACTTGCGCTGGCTTGGGGACCGCGGCAGCTGTCCCGGTTTCCGAGCGCTGCGGCGCAGACTCCCCATCAGTCGGGGATGGCCGAGAAACGCGAGCACTCCAACGGGCTCTGAACCCCGGCTTCCGAGCCGGGGTAGGACCACTAGAGCCCGCCGTCGCCGTCGCCGCTGACGGCCGCTCCACAGTCGCCCGGACTGACAGAGCAGGGGATGCTTTTGAAGCTCCCCTCGACACATCAGCAGTCTCCTTGGGGGCTCCACCGCCTGAGGAGGGAGGACACGACGCTCGGGAACCTTCAGCCTATTGTCGCTCAAGAGGAGTCCCGTCGGGAGGATAAGCCCGAGACCTCTTGGGGACGCCACCGGACGGAGCGCCATCTCCAGAAGCAGGCCATGCAGGCGCGCTGGTTCCCTGACTTGGAACAGACGCCACTGCCGGAGGAGATCGAGCGCGCTTCTTCTCTGGAGGCGGGTTGGAAGCCATGGCGGGGGAGAGCTCAAGGACAGGAAGACAAAGGCGCAAGAGTTCAAGGAAGGTGCAATCGCTGGGAAGTGCGAACGGAAGCCGCGATGCGGGTAAGATCCCCTTTTAAAACTTTCCAGGTACGATTCAAAGCGATTCGAAACTCTTTGAATACGCCGCATGGGCAACTGCTTCGGCTCCAAGACCGAGTGCCAATGACAAGTGGACCCAAGTCGTCCAGCTGAAGCGGTGGGCCAAGAAATAAGTCTCCCTAGGAGACGAGCCGGCAAGGCGCTTCAGCGGTTCCCGAAAAAGCGCCGCAACGTGCAGAAGTGGCACAGCCTTGGGAACCACCGCAGTAAAAGCAACCATCAAGTGGGCGCACGCTCCCACGATCCCGCGACTGTTCATGCTCCGGCAACGGTCAACGCGGGACTTAGAGAAAGTGCGCGGAACAGAAAAGACGGAGGCCCCACCTCGGGCTCGCTATCTCCCCCGAGATGGGCCTGGGGCCACTGTCGGTACCCTCGATATGGGGTACCCTCGCGCACAGGGGAAAATGCCTAAGGACCTCGCCCTTCTCCGCAGGGAGAGCTCCGAAGGCGCCACGTGTCCAGAGGGACAACGCTGCCTGCCCCCGCGCGGTAGGCAGCGGGCGTAAAGACGCGCCATGCCTTGCCCGTACAAGGTATTCAAGGCACGCGCCTTTCCAAGACGCAGAGACGCGGAGCACGCCTCGGTCAGGTACCATTGCGCCCAGTCACATCGTAGACTGGCGCGCCGTGTCAGAGCCTGCCCGCCAATAAACACAGCAGCAAGACATCCACTGCTACCCCTGCCATCATCAACCACTACGACTAGCTTGCGGCATGGGCAGGGCGGCAGAACGAAGACTCGGAAGCCTTCGCCAGAGACAACTACCGGCATAACTGCAGATACGGTAGATGGCAGGAAATCTCCCCGGGACCACCTGTCGGGTCCCGGGCCCACCTTATAAGCCGCTCGAGCCTTGGACTATAAAAGGCTCGGGTGGGCAACGTTAGCAAGGGTTCAAACTCTGAGAACTCGCACCCTAGACATCACTCACCCTCAAGCTCAGGACTCCGGTTCTGAGCAGCAAGCAATACATCGAGCACCTCTGCTCACCGTGGACGTAGGGTTTTATGCTCCGGCGGCCCGAACCATGTAAAACTCGCCGTGTCAAGCTTCTCCCTCACTCGTCCCTAACGCTGAAGCTCTCCGCAAGTGTCTAGCCCCTCCGAAAAAGAACCTCCGCGGGCTGCCCAGAGCAGGTCCGAGGGAAGTGTCGACCACACACTTTGACAATGTTGGATAGGCAGAATATAGACATAATATTGGGGATGTCTTGGTTAAATCATCACAGTGCCGTTCTCAATATCGGTAATTGGACTGTCCAGATTGACTCGCCGATGCACGGACAGCACACGCTGTTTTTACACAGCGAAGATCCAGATATGGTAGAGGCCTACCACACGGAAGCACTTAAGCTTGAAGATATTCCGGTGGTATGTGATTATCCTGACGTATTTCCTGATGATTTACCGGGTATGCCACCCAAACGGGACGTCGAGTTCAAGATTGAACTGGCGTCGGGAACAACACCTATCTCGCGAAGGCCTTACAAGATGGCACCTAACGAGCTAGCGGAGTTGAAGGAGCAACTAAATGAACTCATGAGTAAGGGTTTCATACGACCAAGTTCTTCACCTTGGGGTTGCTCAGCGTTGTTCGTTAAGAAGAAGGACGAAACACTACGGCTATGTGTTGATTACCGTCCTCTTAATGTTGTCACGATAAAGAACAAGTATCCTTTGCCCTGCATCCACATATTATTCGATCAACTTGTGGGTGCAAAGATACTTTCGAAGATGGATCTTCGGTCGGGCTATCATCAAATCAAGATCCGGCCGGAGGACATACCGAAGACAGCTTTCTCGACGAGATACGGACTCTATGAGTACCTCGTAATGTCATTTGGGTTAACCAATGCTCCGGCACACTTCATGTACTTGATGAATCTGTGTTCATGCCGGAGTTAGACAAGTTTGTCGTGGTATTCATCGACGACATATTGGTTTACTCCAAATCTAAAGAAGAGCACGTTGAACATCTGCGTATTGTGCTACAACGGTTGAGGGAGCACCAATTATATGCCAAGTTCAGCAACTGCGAATTTTGGATTGATCAAGTGCCTTTCCTAGGCCACATTATTTCAGCAGAGGGCATTGCCATGGACCCCAGCAAAATTGAACAAGTGCTGAAGTGGGAATCTCCCAAATCAGTCCACGAGGTTCCTAGGTTTAGCGGGGTATTATCGGAGGTTCATTCCGAGCTTCTCAAAAATTGCTAAACCCATGACGGAACTGCTGAAGAAGAGAACTAAATACATGTGGAATGCAGCATGTGAAGCCGCATTCAAAACTCTAGTGAAACATCTCACAACAGCTCCAGTTCTTGCTCAGCCGGACACAACGAAGCCGTTTGATGTATACTGTGATGCATCTGGCATCGGTCTCGGCTGTGTTCTTATGCAAGAAGGGCGTGTAGTCGTCTATGGGTCTCGTCAACTGTGAAACCACGAGCAGCATTATCCAACTCACGATCTCGAGCTTGCTGCTGTGGTGTTGGCGTTAAATATGTGGAGGCATTATTTGCTAGGTAATCTTGTTCACCTCTACACCGACCATAAAAGCTTGAAGTATATCTTCACGCAGAAGGAGCTGAATATGAGACAACGGAGATGGTTGGAGCTCATCAAAGATTATGAAATTGAGATCCACTATCATCCGGGAAAAGCAAATGTGGTTGCCGACGCGCCTAGTCGGAAGGCCCACGTTCACAACTTGGCGATTGCTGAGTTGGAAGATGAAGAACCAAGTCTCCGTGTCATTCCGTATGGCGCGCTTTATAATCTCGTGCTCATTCCAACAATCCGTGAAAAGATTGTTGAGGCTCAAAGAAGAGACAAAGGTATGTCTCACATATGGAGAAGACTAGACAACGGAGAAGTGAAATGTTTCCGGAAGGATGAGAACGGTACGATATGGTTTAACGACCATATAGTGGTACCGCGCAATATGAAACTCCGGAAGAAGATCTTGGATGAAGCCCACCTGTCAAAGTTTTCCATTCATCCCAGAAGTAACAAGATGTACCAAGATTTGAAACAGAAATTTTGGTGGACGAGGATGAAGAGGGAGATCGCTAAATACGTATCCGAGTGTGATACGTGTAGACGGGTCAAGGCTGATCATATGCGGAAAGCCGGGCCGCTACAACCTTTGAATATACCAGCATGGAAATGGGAGGATGTGAGTATGGACTTCATCGTCGGATTACCGCTCACATCCAGGAAGCATGACTCGATATGGGTGATCGTAGACCGGTTGACAAAGTCAGCTCATTTCATACCGGTGAACGCTCATTATCGAGCAAGGCAATATGCGGAGTTATACATCTCCATAATTATATGCTCACATGGTGTCCCGAAGACCATCATTTCAGATCGAGGTGCGCTGTTTGTTGCTCGTTTTTGGGAACAGCTGCATGCCTCGTTGGGCACCAAGCTGATTAGAAGCTCCGCATATCACCCTCGAACCGATGGACAAACTGAGATGGTGAACCAAGTGCTTGAGGATATGTTGAGAGCGTGTGCCATCCACCACGGTAGGAATTGGGACGATCACCTACCGTTGGCGGAGTTTTTATACAACAACGGTTATCAAGCGAGTATTAAAATGGCACCGTATGAAGCTCTCTACGGCCCGAAGTGTCGCACACCGCTGAATTGGTGTGAGTCCGGCGAAAGAGTTCTGTTTGGGGTTGATCTTGTCAACGAAGCCGAAGACCGAGTTCGGTTGATACAAGAGAACATAAAGGCGGCACAATCCCGACAGAAGAGCTACACCGATCAAAGCGTAGGTCGTTGCACTTTGACGTCGGAGAGCACGTTTATCTTCGTGTATCTCCGATTAATGGAATTCACCGGTTCGGTGTAAAGGGGAAACTCGCTCCCTGTTTTATTGGTCCTTTTGTTATCACGGAGAAGTGCGGACCCGTAGCCTATCGGCTGGAATTACCGGCAAGTCTAGCGGGTGTCCATGATGTATTTCATGTGTCACAGCTGCGGAAGTGCCTCAAATTCACCGCTGCTGTCTGCACCGAGGAAATCGACGAATTGAAACCGGACCTTACTTATACCGAGCGACCGGTTCAGATTTTGGATGAAAAGACCCGGGTAACCCGCAACCGAACGATCAGATTTCTCAAAGTGCTGTGGAGTAATCATACCGTGGAAGAGGCGACGTGGGAAATCGAAGATTACCTCCACACCAACTATCCGGAACTTTTAGCTTTGTACAGTTTATAATTACCTCTCCCGTCTCGTTCTCCTTTCGTAATCTCGGGACGAGATTCTTTTAAGGGGGAAGGAATATAAAAGTCCCAAAACATGTACATGAATAAAACTGAAGTTTGAGTTCATATGTATGGCAAATACATGAAAAATGGGACTTGCTAAAATTTTTCTTCATGCAAAGTAATACATGGATGACCATCCAAAATGAGGCTCACATTTTTATTTGAAAGTGTTGAACCAATAAGGAGTTAAATACCTCTTTGCATGCAAGTTTAAAAATCAGATTTTAAATTCAAAGTTCACCCAATGGTGGCCAAAACTTTGGAATAACCATGCAGCCCTAGAGTGGGAAATGTGGGAAAAAGTGGATGCTAAACTTTTCATTTTTAGGGTGGGCTACAAAAAGAATTATGGAAGTATTTTCCAAACTTCAACCAAATTCAAATTTGTCGTGCAAATTCAAACTGAATTTGGAGGATTCAAATTCCAGCCCACTTTTCAAACTCACAAGTGTGAAATTGGGAGGATTAACTTGAGAAGATATTTTAGGAGGAACATGTGGGGTGGGACCCACATGGCAGTGAGCTGAAGGTGTAGACTTGCACCCTAAGCATATCTCTGTTCAAGCCAGCCGAGCAGCTCTCCCACCGTGGTGCCACCGAGGGCTGGCCAGGCCACCTCTTGCTGTGTTCTCCCAAGCACCGGCGCCCAGAGGCGGTTCCTGCGGCGTGATCACCCCCCCCCCCCCCTGACCGAAGCAAAGTCCATTTGCTTTCTTCCCCTCGCTAACAGACACCGGACCGAGTGCCTCTCACCTCCGCTGCTCGGCCAATCGGAAGAACGGCAAAACACTCGTGCCTTTCCCTCCCAGAGCTGCTAAACCACACCCTGAGCTCCACACACACCTCCCCAAACCGGAAATGAGAGAGTTCCGGCCTCCCTTGTCCAAGAACAACCGCCACAGCGGCGACCTAGCTTCAGCCGACGGTCGGGCACTCGTGGACAGCCCTCCACAGGGGTTTTCATGGCTGAGCGATCACGGCTACGAAAGCGTGCTACGGTGGTGCTACTCTCCTCCAATTCTTGGAGCAAACCGTGCAGCATCGGCGACGAATTTCAAGATTTGGCTCCGGCGAGTTCAACCCGAGCAGCCGGTATGGTTTCTTCAAATCCCCCCCTCTGATTTTCCATAGGTTATCAAACATGGCACATAGGTGCTGGACTAGCCGGCGATCAGAATCCGTTTAGCGTCCGTTGCATGAAACCGGCTAGGAGCGACGGATTTGAGCTCGATCAAAGTCGTTCATGGCGGACACGATCGGTCACATGGTGCCGACCAACTTGCAGCCATTTTTGAACACCTTTGAGACCTTGTAGAGCTTCCTAGAGGTGTAATGATGCTGTAGAGCTATTTGGTCGAGGTTTTGACGGGTTAGAACCCCCGGCCGACGGCGCCGAACCTCAACCGAGGCCGCTGCACGTCGTCGAGGTAGCTCCGGTCGCCGGCAGCCTAAACTCACCCCACAGCCGTGTTCCTCGACGTCGATAACCCTCTAGCGGTGAACTTCAGCTCGTGCGGTGGCCGGCAGCGGCGATCCGGCGAGCACCAGTTCGGCTCCGGCGAGGGGAGGCGGCGCGCGCTGGGAACCGGCGGGAGGTTGAAGAAGAGATGGGTCCCGGCTGTCAGCGGCTCAAAAATTTAAATCCCCGATCGGCTGTGGCTAGGATCCAGTGTGCTGGCACACTGAAAAGCTTTGGCCCGGGGGTGGCCCATTTCTGATTGGCTGGCATTTAAATAAGCGGCCCCAGTGGAGTTTTCAGTAGGAAAACAATTCCAGTTGTTGCTCAAACTTTGGAAATTCGTATCTCTCTGTAGAAACCTCCAAATTGAGTGATTCCAATTGGGTTGGATTATTTGTTCAAAGATCTATCCAAATATGAACTCATATTTTATAAAAGTCAATATTTTATTCTGGAAAATTCTTTGAAGTGTTTCTGAAAAAGAATTATTGAGGGAGTTTGGGTTATCAAAAAATCCTCAAATTTTGCCAGAATATTCTTTAGCACATTGTTGACCTTCTCGCAAAGTTTCAGCTCATTTGAAGATCATTTGAATAGGAATTTGCTAAATACAAACTGCTGTGTTCATAAGAGTCCAGAAACATTTTCAGAAAATGTTTCCCACTTCAAAAATCTATTCTGGGCAATCCATAGCTCCAAAAATCATAGGAAAATTTAGGCAAGCTCTCTAAACATACTTGAAAATGTATTTCCCTTATTTGAGCATGAAAGTGCACATTACTTCAGAATTAATTCTTGTGAGTAGAAATGCTTAAAGAATTATTCTGGGAGAACTACTCAAGTAAAAGGGCTGAATTTTGGACCAGATTACTTTCATGTGACCTGTAACTCACATGTAAATTATCAGCTCAAGTTGAGCCCTGGAACTCCATGTTCTTATAATCCATACTTATGTATAGGTAGAAATACATGAGAGACATTGTGAGAATTATAGAGAACACAATTTGACTCCACATTAGCTGCAATTTGGCAAGCTAAATCCCTAGGTAGTATAGAACCTGCTGTAAAAAGTTTTGAGGCCATTGGAGTTCTTGTTCTTCAGTGCATCCAATTCTTTTCAGCTCATCTATTATATTAAATAAGGAAAGTAGTTAGTGTATAGCTAAGACATTAAGATCAAGTAGATCATTTCTATTTCTTTGCACAACAGAGGCAAACCAAGCCATTCTTGACTTTTCCACACAACCTCTGTTCCTAAGAATCCATTCTATAACTTCTTTCCATTACGTTCTATAAAACATGTGCATATGCATTTCAATAGGAA
Organism: Neostapfia colusana; assembly: GCA_030760725.1. Classification (NCBI taxonomy): domain Eukaryota; kingdom Viridiplantae; phylum Streptophyta; class Magnoliopsida; order Poales; family Poaceae; genus Neostapfia; species Neostapfia colusana. The sequence continues at coordinate 63,993,340 of JASWHV010000015.1, forward strand.
TCACAACGAAGGGGATTCAAAGGAGCGATTCATTGAAGTGGTCAAGCTCCAGAGAATCAAGGGTGGATCAGCAAGGATACTAACTGCTTATATACGACTACCCTGTAAAATAGGCAAGCTCCGGTTTGCATTTAACAACTGTTAGTGTTTTTATTTTGTATTCACTTTCAGTTAGGATATGAATTGTGCATTAGGTCTAGTGTTTGATACTCCTCTTGCATAACCAAATGAACCCATGGAGTATTGGGTAGGTGTCTTTCACCGCGTAGAACTGCCATGCTTAAGTAAGATTCGGTAGAAGTCGAGTGGTGAGATGCTACTCGCATGTTCAGGAACAACAGGGACATACGGGATTGGTTCGCAAATGAATTAGCAAGTTAAAGTTGAGATCGGAAGGTTGTAGAGGCAAGACATAGGGGCCTGGGTGCTATAGACCTGTCCGTGTTAGTCATGGACCGATCCGTATGTGGCCCTGTTGAACAAGTTTGAGTTGTGTACCCGACTCATGCTGGTATTATGGGACCTAGTAAATCGATGTACCTCGGGAAGCTGTCGTTGGGACTTTTCGGGTCGCCTCAGGCGAACGGCCGGTGTGCAGTATGTGGGGAACATTCTCATGACATCTCATGTCGGTAGGTGCACCATGAGAGTGGCTACTATACGGGGCGACTTGATCGATTCAACGGGGGTGAAACGGGAGAAAGGCTGCCGCGTACGACGTCAGTGATGGTTGCTGTAGGCAACATCGAGTACGAGCGTACGTGTCGTGTAGTCCGGGTGTTATTGATTCTAATCACCGTCGCTCATGGAATGGACTGAGCATACTTGTTATCACAGTTGTGACATAGTAAGAACTTGTATGAGAAAGGAACTAATCACATTGGTTTGAAGTTTCATACTAGCTTTGTATTGGATCTTGATGACTAGGCTAATGCAAACTCGATTCTTTTATGCCACGAGCAACTTACATCGGGGGAAAGCGTTTCTTGTTTGATTGTGGGCTCCCGATGTGGCGTGCCCAAGGTTACTTGAAATACTGCAATTAATACCTGAAAGTAAGGATTCACTTTTAGGCGAGTTTTATTATGCTTATACCATCCGACTTTAGGTTCATAATCTCACCTAGAGTTTCATGTTTAGTGTGACGGTTAAGTCTTGCTGAGCGTTATGCTCACGGATGCTGTCTGAGTTGTTTTGCAGGTATTTGACCCCATGCTAATGAGAAGGGATGCCAATGAGACTCGGGAACCTCCGAGTGCTTACTCAAGGAGCATCCTCGCCGCTGCAGATTGCCTTCGTGTCGCTAGTAAGAAACATCTGCGGGCTGGACTGTTTCTTTGTTGCTAGTTTAGAAATGAGTCGTGAGAGTGATAGTCTTCCGCTGTAGCTTACTTTGATATATTTATTTGTAAAATACTTTTTGTACACTTCCGCAAATCATTTATGTAATGTGATGTGTTTCGTCAACCCGTGTGCTATTGGGTGCCGCATAACACGGCACCACCCGACGAGGTCCTATCCCTCACAGCGTGGTATCAGGGCTGTGACAAGTGGTATCAGAGCGCACTGTTTCACGCATGGCCCATGATGGATTGTTGGGCACGTGGCGGATTCAGAGCTCTCATCGACGGGTTTGGAACTAGGAGACACGTGGCAGCTCCAGACCTCACCTCGGCGGGGAGGCTCGGACCGGAGTCCAAGGCACGTGTCAGCTCCGGAGCTTTCCTCAGCAGGGAGGAGGTTGTGAGCTAGGAGACATGTGGCAGCTCCGGACCTCACCTCAGTGTGGAGGCTCGGACTGGAGTCCAGGGCACGTGTGAGCTTCGGAGATTTCCTCATCAGGGAGGAGGCTCTGAGCCATGAGACACGTGGCAGCTCCGGACCTTATTTCAGCGGGGAAGCTCGGACCGGAGCCTAGGGCACGTGTCAGCTCCGGAGCTCTTCTCAGCAGGGAGGAGGCTCTGAGCCAAGATACATGTGGTAGCTCCGGACCTCACCTCAGCAGGCAGGCTCGGACCAGAGCCCAGGGCACATGTTAGCTCCGGAGCTCTCCTCAGCAGGGAGGAGTGTCAGAGCCCGGATACACGTGGCAGCTCTAGACCTCACCTCATCGGAGAGGCTCGGACCGGAGCCCAGTGCATGTGTTGGCTCTGGAGCTCTCCTCAACAGGGAGGAGTGTCGGAGCCCGAATACACGTGGAGATCCGGACCTCACCTCAGTGGGGAGGCTCATACCGGTGCCTAGGGCACCTGTCGGCTTTGGAACTCAAGCGCACGTGGCAGCCCTAGGGCTGACCCCGGGGCCAAGGACACGTAGCTACGCTAGGGCCCACCTCAGAAGGGTGGCGGGGCCCAGGCTATCATTTACCCTCTACGCAGGGGTACCCGGTCTGCAGGGTACCGACAGTGGGCGATATAGTCACCTCTACCGTCCCTCGACTCTCCCATGGAGTCGTCAAGGGTGGATGGAGTGGAGGTGGCACCCTCCTCGACCTGTTGATAGTTATGGATGGAAACACCATCTCAGCCTTGACAACGTCACCAAGATTTATCAAGGTTGTTGTTGTGCTTTCAACCGTTTTCTCCAACCAAAGAGGCGATGGAATATAGGCGCATCATCGTATTTTTCTCGATAATGTCACCAAGATTTGTCAAAACGAACATCCATTTGTTTGGGATTTTCCTTCGCCTTCCCACTAGAGGTGATTAGAAGAGACTAAGGAGAAGGAGCACAACGTCCATATCATACTTGACGCCATGGTTGAGACTTCTAAGGACTGAGAAACCATGTCTGGCAGTCACAGGTTTTGCCGAAGTCGCTCGTCTTCGGAGCTTCCTCCAACATCTGGTAGACTTCCGTCATCTAGGGTCATGATGAGTGGTGGAGTCCTACTCCTGTGTATGCACGTGTGGGACTTGTCCTCTATAAATCCTTTCAAGGCCTATTGTAATTATAGTTTAACACTTCAGAATGAATTAGAAATACCCTTTATGAAAATATGTAGCGACAAAGTTTTTGTTTCACAAGATAATACCCTAAGTCACCAATCAATTTGGACACCGCCATGGACGACTCACTAGGTTGATTCCTAATTTCCAAACCAACAGAGCACGACTTAGCCCTCGCCTACATGATACTTGCAATTTCACGACAAAGGCTATCACCTCCTCTGTTTAGTTTTCTAGAAGCCCACCCGTTGGACTTGGTAGGACCGTGAAGATAGGGTATTTGTCGTCTTATGCCTAGGAACACGATGGGCGGGTAAGTTCTAGAAAAATATTCTCGGAGTAAGGTCAAAACTACAACCACGGAGCCTTAGGCACATAGAGGAGGAAAGGAAGTGTGACACCCTCATTTTTTGGTTTCTGCATGTTTCATGTAGAGAAAACATTTTAAGAGAAGTGGGAACAAAGAAAGAATAAAAAAGATAGCCAAAAAGAGCAAAATCCAGTTCACCAAGAGCGTCGAAGACAACTCCCCCGGCCGCTGGCCACGTGGTGCTTTCGGAGCTCATCCCCGCAAAGGGGGAGAGGTCCGACCCTGTGAGACACGTGTTGCCCCCGGAGCTAGCCTATGCGGAGAAGCAAGGCCAGCCGCAGGACACATGTCGCCTTCGGAGCTAGTCACCACGGAAATCAGAAGACCAGTCGCACGGGATATGTGTCGATCTCGGAGGTCACCTCTGAGAGGTACGGTTCTATTGGACACATGTCGCCACCAAATCTTATCTCCGGGAGGTCGGACATTGTTGGACACGTGTCAACCTCGGAGCTCGTCTCTGAGGAAAAAGGGAGTCTGGCGCTGTTGGGACACGTGGCGTGCGCGGGCCACCTCCGAATAGAGAGGAGGTCCCGACCGCCAGGATACGTGGCGCACGCGGAGCTCACCTCCGAAGGAGAGGGAGGTCTCGCTCGCTTGACACGCGGCACAACCGGAGCTCGTCTCTGCGGAAAAGGGGAGACCAAGCCCCGGTGGACACGTGGAGCTTCCGAAGCTCATCACCGCGGAGGTAACGAGTTCTAGAGCGGTTTTTGGATTCTGTACGCATGGAAATATCGGTACGGAGAAGAAACCGACCTGAATTCCACAATTTTACCGCACCAAATCGACTAAAGATAAGTTGTTAAGATTCAACGACAATCTGAATAGGACTCTTATTCGAAATACAATCAGATTAGGACTCTTCTTCTCCCGATTATAAATAGAACCAGAACCCTTGGCCGAAACCACGAACTTCTCCTGAGCCGACGACTTAGAGCCCTAGCCCCAACTCGCCGAGTAAGCCCATCGCCGGAATTCAGTCGAGGAAAATCGCCGGAAGAGAGCCCCAACGATCTGTCTGATCAGAGAAGGATCCCGAGACCAAGAAGAATGTAAGGTAGGTCTCAAGTATCACCTTACGACATCATCGTGTTTTCTTTGCATCTGTTCTTCGATTCCTTTCGAACAGAAGCTTTCTCGTGGACAGATCACTTGTTGATTGGGTTGATCTAAAGACAAGGTCATCGCCATGTCCACATTTGATCCGAACACCTCTGTTCATCATAAAACCATGCAAGCCATGCAAGAACACGTACAAACTAAACTGCATCATAGGATTTACATGCATAAGTATCATCACATCTGGTTAAAATTTGTGCATGGTATTGATTATTATGAATCTTGTATGTGCGTGATCCTGTAGAGAAGGACAAGCTCAGGGAGCTGTCTACGACGAGCTGCAACAACAAGGTTTCGAGATCCAAGAGCAACCGGAACCGCAAGAAAAAGGCAAGTGCCCCTTGACCATACTGATCCTATGTTTTGGGAAACTATTTTGTTTTGCGAAAAGGTGTGTGTGCTGAGTCAAACATGATGAGAAACCCTTTAATAGGAGTTTACTAGTTTTGGTTAAACCACCCTTGTCGCCAGGGAAGTTTATGAGTCGGGTATGGTTTTACTTTTATGCTTCGCTGAGTCCATGGGATTGGGAAGCAAGATAGATGTGTCTAGCTAACTGCACTCGTAATGATAATTAGAAACTGATGTTGTTAATGAACATGGAGCGGAGGGAGATCTAGGCAAGACTGGGTTTGTGAATGAGGTAGCATGGGACGGTGGTTTACTTGCCATAGATCTAAGGACCGGTTCATGCAAGCACATGCCAGGATGACAGTGCCACCACAAGGGCAAGTATGGGTGCGACATAGCTGAATAATTAGGTAAGTTGCTAGATTGTTATGGACCGTGGAAGGCGCGGGGAATGAGAGTCGAGTGAGGACTGCCCTGAGAACTGCATGGCACAAGAGGGGGCCGTGGGTGGGAGAATTGGAGATTCTAGCCTGCCGGTGAAACCTTAGTGAGTCCATACATCTAGTAGCCCCTTTGTAAAGGCTATTTTGTGATCTCTTGACCATACACCGACGGTTGTGTACTGGTATAATGGAGGTTCTACAGTCGCCGACGGGTGACAAAATCACAAACTTGAGGGTAAAGTGGTACAAACTCTGCAGAGTCTAAAACTATCATGATAGCCGAGCTTACGGTCACGAGCGCCTGGACAACTTCCATGATTAGTTGGATGGTTATTTTGGGATGGCTTTGGATGGTTTTTGGTTATGGTTTGGTTTTGGTTTTGTTTTCGAGACTGTTGAGTCCGGGTGATGAGATGGGTTGCATGACTGTTGAGTCATGGCAACGAGGTTGGTCTCGGTGTAAGACGAAATTGTTTATGAGATGAAATAGTAGCGAATACGAGACGGTATTTGTGAGATGGTAGCGGATACGAGAAGGTATTCGTGAGCAGGAATGAGGTTGATTAATGTCTAGTTGGGACATGGAAGGTAATGAACATAATGGAGGTATGATTGGTATTTTAGTACATGTTGGGATTACATTTGCTTAAAGATAAGTTGTTGTTTTTTATCATAGTTTTGATAAATAACTTTGCTTTCTGCAATGAGCCTTTTTATACCTACCTTGTTGTGAGCTACATATCATATTTTCCCGCACTTGCTGAGTACACCATTGTACTCAAACTTGCATTATTATTTCATCATCAGCAACAGGAGAAGATTACTATGAAGACCAGGTGGAGCATTAGGCGTGTAATCTGTCCTCAACCTTGCCTGTGGGGGAATGAAGTAGAGATGGAGTCACTGCTGTTTAGAATTGCTTCCGCGTTAGTTAGAAGACTCCCGCTGCAAGAATAAGACTTCCGCTGTTAGATTAAGACTTTCGCTGTGAGCATGAGTCCAAGACTCATGAGATATTGTAATAAACTCTGTTATTCGTGGTCATATATATTCTGAAATTCAGTTTGTGGATGTTGTGTATATGTGTGATGAACATCCTGGGCACACATATGCATCAGTTCTCGGTTCCGTAGTTTTCCACAGAATTGAGGGCGTCACAGGAAGCAAGACTCTAAACTTGAAGGGGCTAAGCGAGGCAGAGCTATGACTTGAACCACAAAGTGGATCTAGGTGCTAACGACCCTAAATACTAGAGGTGTAGGACCCCCGACCCGCTGATGAATAAAGATCAGAGAGTTGGCTCATTGTTCGGCCAAGAAAACTTAATGATGTCCTAGAACGTGGATGGAAATCCAAAGCATTCCGCCATAGAAGAAGGCTTAGCCAGACCCCCTCTATCGAAGTGGACTTCCCATGCAGGAAGATGTGATAGGGATCAACTCTCATATGGAGTGGGTAACGCGGACTCACTCCAAAAGTTTCAACCCGACCAACATCATATTGCTTATCCTAAATCTGTTTGGGGGATAGGTCAGAGCTCTCATAGCTCTAGGGGGTAGAACCATCGAGCTTAATGAAGGCGTGGTGACGGAGCCCCTGGGCGGCAGACATGGCGTTAGAGCCCCCATAGTGTGTCGCTACCCTAAGGGTGGTAGGAAAGCAATTCTACCCTCCGCCTCTGGTTCCCTCAACCACTTGCGTCACGACGTGCACGCTTGGAAGAAGGCCGCTAGCGGAGCTGTGCTGAGGTAGCTTTAGTGGATTCGGGTAGAACCCGCATGGAAAGGTCACCAACTAAAGGCGCACGTATAGTGTAGAGCCACCGCCAGTGGAGGCGGTGCGGCGTACTAGCCTTTGTTGCGTAGCTATTTTTGTTGAAGATAGTAAGATAACACCGCAAAAGACTTGATGCGCACCCTATCTGACTTGCCTGATGTCGATCTGTGTGAGTTGATATTTGTGGATCAGCTGGATCACCCCTTTAGTGTTCGGTTAGAGGTGCATCGGCTAAGAGACTATCGGTGTTCTTGATGGGTTATGAAAGATGACACAAGATTACCCAGGTTCGGGCTGACTAGAGGCTAACAATCCTACGTCCTGCTTGATGTATTGATCTAAGTGATTACAGAGAACGCGGGAGCATGTGTTTTCCTCCTTTTTTCCTCCCTCTAGCCTAATGGCCTTCCTTTTATAGCCCAAGGAACGTCTGCACACTGATGGACCGGAGGGGGCTTTTAATGTGGTAGCTGCCCTACTATGTACATGTAAGAGGAACGAAACGTATTGTCGCTGATGGTTAGTGTGTTGCACCAACTTTTGCTTAAGCGGAGATCTAGAGGGGTTGCACATATTCCTGTAGGTTGTCTCATCAAGCCTTTTGACTGAGACTGCCATAGGGAAGTCCTTGACTCCGTCTAACACATTGGGCTTTTCTAAGGGAGTAGCAACACCGCGTGACTCCGTTGTCTCCTCGTGAGTACCCTTTCTTAAGTAGGCCCGTGGGCTGCTTAGGAGGGGAATAACCTCATTCCATCCTGCCCCCTCCCTTCCTACGATGTCTGTTGAGAACCCTCATTTCTGATACGCTTACAACTGTATATAGTGTCTCGTTCCTTCTTGGGGAAGCGATTTGGCTTTGTTCTCATGAAAGTTAATTGCCTTGTTCATTCTTCCATAAGCAACGCAACAATACTTCTTACAAAACATAATTACCACCTCATGTATAAAAATGGTAACATTTATATCCTGTCAAGTAAGAAGTATGAAAATATCTTTGTTACATTTTTAAGTATTGTATATAATTATTATGAATTAATTATAATTACAATACACTTTTTATTAATAGAAAAAAGATTGAAATGAAATTATATAAAATAGGTGGCAATTGATATAAATATTAAATTTAGAGGTACAGAGAACTGAAATATAAAATAACAATGTTTTAGAGTTGAGAACATTCAATTTAGAGGTGGAGAATGTCGAGTCTAACCCGCTTCTGTTTCTCGTTTGGCTTATGTGTACACGCCATCTCGCCACCGCCGCCGCTAACCTTTACAGGGTTTCATCCTCCCCACCGCGCCGCAGCGGCATCGTCCCGTGGCGGCGCCAGAGATGCCCTGCCGCAAGGTATCTCGCCCCCTCCCCCCGCTCTCTCTCTCTCTCTCTCTCTCTCTCTCTCACTAATGTGACTCTTCCTCCATGTGGGATTCGATCCGTCTCTCCGCGTCATGGCGTGGAGAGGCGTCGCAATGGGTTTTGTGGCGTTCCCATTCTCATGGAGGCGGCGCGATTTGTTGCCCGACGCGGGTTAGGGCTTTGCCTGGGCTTTCCCTGGCGCCGCCGTTGGTGCCAGGAGGACAAGTTCCTTGAACGTTTCCTTTTTCCTGCCAACGTTAGTGTACTGAACGTGCGCTATTGGAGAAAAAACTGTAATTTTTTTGCCCATGTACATGTGCCATCAGATGAAATGTACCAAGCTATGCTACTTTTGTGCTCGAGTGTTGTAAGAGGTTTAGGATTGGAAGCTTTCCCCTTCTAGAGTCGGCCATTTCCTGTTGTCCTCTCTGGCTTTGCTAAAATCATGATGGCGATGGCTGTGGTTTTATTGATTGGTTGTGCAATATGATTTCTGTGCTGGGCAGCTGTTAACATCATTCGAAGGGCTTCTTCCCCTGGACATCAGGCTTATTGTACTAAACAATCATATGTGTCTTTCCTTATTTGACCTGTAGCAAATTTGTGCATGGGCTATTGACTTGCCTGATTTGATCTGTAGCAGATACCAGGTACAATCTACTGTTTATATCGATCTTGGTCACTGGTAATCGTGATTTGTATTTAGGTGTGCCATTTTAAGGGTTATACATTTAAGTGCGTCATTTTAAGTCTTGAAGGTTCATTCAACCTTAATGTTGCAAACATTTGTGCTAGGGGTTTCTTTGCAAATCCGTTGCCCTATGGATTGTATGACAGTGACGGTTCTGGGATCTTGCTCATCACTCTGGAGAAAGTGGATGATGTAGGATTTAGCTGCTTTTCCGGGGGGGGGGGGTCATTATATTACTAACAACAACAATATCTTCTATTGTAATTTTTAGAATACAACAATAACAACAACAACCAAGTCTTTATCCCAAGCATGTTTGGGTCGACTAGACATGAAACCCAATAATTATATATATATATATAATTATATATATATATATCAATGAAGTAAAAGAGAGGAAGAGATATAAGACAAGGAAAAAAACAAGACTAAGATTCTGGCACATGAATTGCTACTTTCTATGCGGTTCTATCATGAGCTAAGTCTCCGGATACATTCCAATCTCTCAAATCTCGTTTTACCGCCTCCTCCCAGGTCAACCTTGGTCGTCCTCTACCCCTCCTAATATTTTCTCTAACTCTTAAAATCCCATTGTTAACTGGTGCTTCTGGAGGTCTCCGCTAGATATGTCCAAACTACCTTAGTCGATGTCGGACTAACTTCTCTTCAATAGACGCCACCCCTACCTTATCACGAATTGCCTCATTCCTTATTTGGTCTCTTCTCGTGTGCCCGCACATCCACCGTAGCATGCACATCTCTGCGACACTCATTTGTTGGACATGTTTCTGTTTAGTTGGCCAACATCTTCTATTGTAATTTTTAGAATACATGGAGATATTGATATTTCATTTTTGTATATGTTTTCATTAGGGACATAACTTAAGTTTGCAATTTTTTGTTCCTTTTTGCCCTTTGCCCATTTTTACGAGCTTCCATTTGTGCTTATGTTTGTAAGGCATTAGATATATGGCAATGCAGTCAATTGCTCAACTACAATGCTTTCAGTTTGGTTATATATCTAATATTGTTGATACTGAGTTACATGTAGGCACATATTGAATAATGTATCATCTTTCTTGCCATGTTTACTACCTATATTTTTTATTCCACAAGGACGCTGCAAATGATATTGACATTTCTTGAAACTTTTATACAAATCTTCCTCTGCCAAGGAGTTTATTGTAATGTTTCTATTATAGTTTTATTGGTCTACTTGTGTTCGAGATATAACACTAATCTGTTCTTCCCTTAAGCAATGGCAGGGCAAGTAGGAACCCCAATAAATGATCCATTAAGTCCCCAACTGGTAAGATGTGTTCTTATGTGAGCTGACCAGTTTAGTACTTGAAATATTTACTAGTCTTGCTGAATGTGATTTTACTCTTTACAGGTAAGCAGTGTATTTGTTCAGCAATATTACCACACCCTGCACGAGCAACCAGAGTAAGTGTACAAGTTTTTATCAAGATTCAAACATTCTTGGTCATTGGAGTCCAATGGAACCATGGTGTCTGTAACAACACTGGCTGTAAGATATAGCACAAGTACATTTTTTTGTTACTGTTGGATTATGTGTATGTGGGGTGTATTGGGCTTGGCCCATCTAACTAGACCTTTGGGCCATATGTACCCTTCACTCTATTGGAAACCCTAATGCAATTTTTCCCTTCCAATTTGGTATCAGCCACCTTCCTCTCTCTCTCTCTCTCTCTCTCTCTCTCTCTCTCTCTCTCTCTCTCTCCCGATGTTGGACTCGTGCGAGCCGCCGCCACCAGCCGCGGGCGCACCACCGCTGCCGCCCGCTCCTCCTTTCTTCTCCACCTCCGCCTTCCGCTGCCGTCGTCGCCCCGCCTTCAGGGTCGGCCGCCGCCGGCTCAGCCTCGCCAGCGCCGCCCGAGGCCGCCCTGCCCTCGGGGTTGGCCGCCGCCGGCTTGGCCACGCCGCCCTGGGCCACCGCCGCCTCAACAGCACTGCCGTGGGCCGCTGGCGCCTCGGTCGCGCCACCCCGGGCCGCCACTGCCTCAACAGCGCCACCCTGGGCCGCCAACGCCTCGCCTGCGCCGCCTTGGGCCGCCCCTCCCTCGGGGTCAGCCGTCGCCGGCTTGGCTGCGCCGCCCCGTGTCGCCGCCAACTCACCTGTGCCGCCTTGGACCGCCGTCGCCTCGAATGTGCCGCCACCCGATCATCTCCGGCCACCGCCGCCTGGCTTCTTCCCGCCGCCATCGTCGGGCGCTCAGCCACCACCGGTCCCTGGTCAGCCGCCGCTGCCGGCCCCTCATGTGTGGCCACCGCCGACTGGCGTCCAGCAGCCGCTGCTGCCCGGCCTGTGACCGCCGGCGGATCTGCCGACCGCGCCGTCACCGGGATGCCATGCTTCTTCGGCGTTGCGTGCCTCGTTGCTACCGCCGCAGGCTGCCGTCTTCGCTAACCTCATCGATTCAGTGGATCCCGCCAGTGGTACTGGCCAGCCATCTACGACTGCCTCCGGCGTCGTCGATGCCCTGGCGGCTGCTTGTGAGCGTGAGGGGACTCTCGCTCTAGCGTTGGAGCAGGAGCGAGTGTCCATGGCGGCTCTCACTCACCAGCTCGAGGAGGCCACGCACCCGCAGTGGAGTGCCACCCGTGAGCCCTCCCCAGGCGACGGTGCTGCCTACATCACCTACGCGGCTTCCCTTGCCGCCGCTCTCCATGTTCAGGCGGTTGGTGTCGAGAACATCCGGGCGCTCGTCCCGGTTGTCCTCAACACCGACTCCACCACGTATGCCAGGTGGAGTCACCTGTTTCTCCTTATGTTGAGGCATTTTCGCCTTGACGATCACATCCTTCGGGACGATTCCCCGTTGGACGATTCCTGGATCAGCATGGATAGCCTGGTCCTTGCCTGGATCCTCGGTTCTCTCTCTGAGGAGCTGCAGGATATTGTCGGGCAGCGTGGTGGTGGCACTGCTCGTCAGGCATGGCTCATCCTCGAGCAGCGCTTCCAGGGGAACCGCGTGACCCGAGCTGTTCACATCCAGGCGCGGTTTGGGGCTCCTGTCCAGGGGGATCTATTGGTCTCCGCCTACTGTCACCAGATGAAGGGTATGTCGGATGCCCTTCAAGATCTTCGTGACCACGTTCCGGAGATTTCTCTCGTTCTTCAGGTCCTGCAAGGCCTGAACACACGTTACTCCCACCTCCGGACTGTGATTCTTCGTGAGGAGCCGCTCCTGACCTTCGAGAAGGTTTGATCTAATCTTGAGCTTGAGGAGATCATCTCTGGAGGCCCTGTCGTCTCCTCGACTCCCACCGTCTTCTACGGATCTGGGCATCTCTACCGACCTCCACCACCTTCTACTCCGTCAAGGGGACAGCCGCCGCGGCCGCCTACCACTCCAGGGGCCCTTGCCAGCCCTGGCAATGGTAATCGTCGTCGTGGTGGCCGTAAGCGTGGTGGTCGTGGCGTTTCTACAGGAGGAGGTGGTACTACTGGTGGTGGTACTGGTCAGGGTGGTGGCGCAGGTGCTCTGCCACCCTAGACCACTCCCTACAACCCGTGGACTGGCCAGATCTCCATGTGGCCTGGGTCGTCTCCGGGTCCCCCGCTACCTCGACCTTCACGACCTCAGGCGGCCTATGTGGCCACTCCTACCTATGCCGGGTCTGCCTACCCATCTAGAGGACAGTGGACTCCGACCTCTGGTGGCCCGTCCACTCACTGAGGCTCGGGTGCTGAGTCCTCGGCAACACACCTCTCCTGACGAGTGGGACCGTCAACCGCTGGCTTCCTCTTTTAGCCCGATGACTCTCACTCCACCCGGTGTTGTCTGGGTTGCTGATTCAGGCGCATCATACCACACTATTCATGATGCTGGTATATTCTCTTCTACCCACCCTTCCCACCCTTCTTAACCTTCATCTATCGTTGTTGGGAATGGGTCTGTTCTTTCTGTCACCTCAGCAGGTGACTTAGGTTCTTCGGGTTCTTTCCAGCTCAAAGATGTTCTTGCTGTTACTGACATTATTCAGAATCTTCTTTATGTTCGTCGTTTTACCACTGACAACCATGTTTCCATTGAGTTTGATCCTTTTGGTTTATCTTTGAAGGATATTACTACCCGACGTCTTCTTCACCGTTGTGAGAGTTCGGGGCCTCTGTAAACGTTTTGTTTTTCTGCTTCCGCTTCGGCTTCGCCTTTTGCCCTGCTACGACAGCTTCTTCCACGACTTGGCATCGCCGGCTCGGCTACCCTGCTGTTGATGTACTTTCTAAGTTGTCTAGTAGTTCAGTGATTTCGTGTACTAGGTACACTCATGAGTCTGTGTGTCATAGTTGTCAGCTTGGTCGCTATGTTCGGCTTCCATTTCCGCATTTTGTTACTCATGTTGAGCGGACTTTTGATCTGATTCACTGTGATCTTTGGACTTCTCCTATTGTTAGTGTTTCGGGTTATAAATACTACTTGGTGATACTTGATGATTTTTCCCACTATTCGTGGACTTTTCCCTTGCGACAGAAGTCTGATACGTTCGTCACTCTTTCTCACTTCTTCGCTTGGGTGTCCACCCAGTTTGGGAATATTATTCGAGCCGTCTAGTGTGATAACAGACACGAGTTCGATAACTCTGCGTTCCGTGACTTCCTTTCCTCTCGTGGTGTTCAGTTGCGCATGCCTTGCCCGTACACTTCCCCTCAGAACAGCAAGGCCGAACACATGATTCGTACCACTAACGAGGTCATGCGTTCCCTGATGTTTTAGGCCTCCATTTCTGCTCGGTACTGGACGGAGGCTCTTCACACCGCCACTTTCCTCATTAATCGCCTTCCTACTAAGGCGATTAGTGCCCCCACCCCTCACTTTGCTCTTTTCGGCACCACTCCTCTCTACGACCACCTTCGAGTCTTCGGGTGCGCATGCTACCCTAACTTGTCCGCCGCAGCTCCTCATAAGCTTGCGCCTCGTTCGACTCGGTGTGTCTTCCTCGGGTACTCCCTTGATCATAAGGGGTACCGGTGCCTTGACCTTGCTACCCGTTGTATCTTGGTCTCCCAACACGTCGTCTTCGATGAGTCTTCTTTTCCCTTTCCACCTTCACCCTCTGACCCTGTCACTGAGTTGGATTCCCTCTTCTCTACTGACCTCGAGGCCGCTCCTATCCAGCGACCTTGGTCTTTACCTTCTGCAGGTTACCCACCCATTGCGCCCCGCGCGGCCCTGCCAACACCGATGTCGCCCACCACGCCACGCGAGGCCCCAACGTCGCCCGCTGTGCCACATGCGGCCCCAGCGCCCCCGGCATCCCACACGGGGCCCCGGCGCCTCCGACCTCTTCCACTGTGCCACGTCCGGCCCTGGCGCCCCCTTTGTCGCCCGCTGCACCACGTGCGGCCCCGGTGTCCTCGACGTCGCCCGCTGCGCCATGCGTGGCCCCAGCATCCCCAACGCCGCCCGTTGTGCCACGCATGGCCCCAGCATCCCGGACGTCGTCTTCTGCGCCACGTGTGGCCTCGGCGTCGTGATACGCTGACCCCGCTCTTGTCTATCAGCGACGAGCGCAGGTTGGTGCACCGACCACTTCCTGCCCCGAGCCTGTGGTGTACCACCCCTCACTACTCCATTGGGACCCCAGTCACATCCACCTTATGGTGACCCGACGGGCGGCTGGGGTTCTCCATCCGGTGGAGCGGTTTTCTGGGGTCGTTCTCTCCTCGACGACCTCCCTACCACCTGCTTCTTCACCAATCTCGCCTATCCCCTCTTATGTTCGTAGCACCCTTGCCGATCCTCACAGGCGTCGGGCTATGGAAGAAGGGTATGCGGCCCTGCTTGCCAACCAGACCTAGGACTTGGTTCCCCGTCCTGGTCATGGCAATGTTGTCACGGGCAAGTGGGTATTCACGCATAAGCGGAAGGCGGATGGGTCCTTGGAGAGGTACGAGACTCGGTGGGTACTTCGGGGCTTCACTCAGCGCCCTGGTGTCGACTATGACGAGACCTTCAGCCCGATGGTGAAGCTAGTGACGGTTCGGACTGTTCTGTCATTGGCTCTCTCGCGTTCTTGGCCTGTCCACCAGTTAAACGTCAAGAACGCCTTCCTCCATGGCATGCTGACGGAGACGGTGTGCTGCAGTCAGCCGACAGGTTTCGTTGATTCAGCTCGTCCAGACATGGTCTGTCGGCTGAACAAGTCCCTGTACGGCCTGAAGCAGGCGCCTCTAGCTTGGTACAGCTGGTTCGCCTCCTTCCTGGCCTCGCTCGGCTTCGTCGAGGCCAAGTTGGACACTTCGCTCTTTGTCTATGGCCGTGAGGGGGACACTATATACCTCCTCCTATACGTTGTCGACATCGTCCTCACGGGGTCCAGTTCGGTTCTCCTTCAGCGCATGATCTCTGCCTTGCAGCGGGAGTTCGCGATGAAGAACTTAGGCCAGCTTCACCACTTCCTGGGCATGACGGTCGAGCACCGATCGGGCGGCCTGTTCCTTCACAAACGATAGTATTGCTTGGACATCCTCCAGCGAGTGGGCATGGTTGATTGCAAGGCGTGCTCTACTCCGGTGGACACCCAGGCGAAGGTCTCCTCCATTGATGGCGCTCCTGTTGCTGACCCCACTATTTGCAGGAGTCTTGCAGGTGCCCTCCAGTACCTCACCTTCACCAGGCCGGATATCTCCTATGCAGTTCAGCAGGTGTGCCTCCACATGCATGATCTGCGGGAGCCGCATTTCACCGCTATAAAGTGGATACTTCGGTACCTACGCGGCACCCTCGACTATGGCCTCCTCCTTTTGGGTGACTCGGCTTCTGAGCTGGTCGTCTACACCGACGCTGACTGGACGGGCTGCCCGGACACCCGTCGGTCCACCTCTGGCTACGCCGTCTTCTTGGGCGGCAACCTCATCTCCTAGTTCTCGAAGCGGCAGCCCGTGGTGTCACGCTTGAGTGCTTAGGCAGAGTATCGCGCCGTAGCCAACGGCGTAGCTGAGACCTCCTAGCTCCAGCAGCTGCTTCAGGAGCTCCACTCCCCCGTCGTCCGGAGCACGATTGGTCTACTGCGATAACATCAGTGCCGTCTACCTCTCCACCAACCCAGTCCAGCATTAGCACACGAAGCATGTGGAGATTGATCTTCACTTTGTTCGTGAGCGGGTTGCCCGTGGCGAGGTATGGGTCCTCCACGTCCCGACGACGTCGCAGTTCACCGCCATCTT
Source organism: Neostapfia colusana (assembly GCA_030760725.1). Classification (NCBI taxonomy): domain Eukaryota; kingdom Viridiplantae; phylum Streptophyta; class Magnoliopsida; order Poales; family Poaceae; genus Neostapfia; species Neostapfia colusana. Next base: position 64,009,595 of record JASWHV010000015.1, read on the forward strand.
CATGAAGGGTCTCCCTTTATCGTTGTTCTCCGAGTTTCGGTCCAGTCTCAACATCTGGCATGGCTAGATGTTAGGACTGCAGGGGGTGTTGGATTATGTGTATGTGGGGTGTATTGGGCTTGACCCATGTACCTAGCCCTTTGGGCCATATGTATCCTTGACTCTATTGGAAACCCTAATGCAATTTTTCCCTTCCAATTGTAACAGTAGGCATGACCTCTGAAACTGAAATTTACTCTCTGAGCAGGCTATCAACGAAACAATCATGTCTGTGGACTACAGGAACTGCTTTATAGAGATAGAGACTGCTGATGCACAATTATCTCACAAAGGTGGGCTGCTCATCGTTGTTACTGGATACTTGACTCCGTCTGAAGGCATTTGTCGTAAATTTACCCAGTCATTCTTCCTAGCTCTGCAAGAAAGTGGTGGATATTTTGTTCTCAATGATGTGCTCAGGTTTATATCAGAGAGGCAGCCGGCTGAGATCAATCAAGTTGTTACTCAAGAAAATGGAAGCAGCCAGATTGCTAATCTGCATCAGAAACATGTTCAGCATTACCAGAACCTACTGCAGCTGAAAAGAGTCTGACCTCAGACCATGCGACAGTTGAGAATAATGTGACGGAGAGGCAAATTATCAACCCCTCTGTTAATGGTACTGCCGTTGTTGAATATAATGTTACCACCGAGCTACCTATGCAAGTGGCAGAAGAGGATCCCCAAAGAGCCCCAGTCGCTGCTCCTCTCCTTCCGGCTCCCATTCATAGGGATGTCAATAAGAAACCTTATGCATCCATTGTGAGTTATTTGTCATTCTGTCTGATTTTTCTGGTACTATGCTTACTGTTCTTAGTAGTAACACAAGTACCATATTATTGATGCCTTATTCGTAATTAATTGTGTAAATGATTTGGGCCGTTTCAGTTATGTATATGTAGTTTACATCCCACTGACTACATACCAATGTTTTTAAGTCGCCTAGTCGATCCTAGTCGCCTTAGGGACGACTAGTTATCGACTACAGTTACACACAAGCACACGCGCGCGCGCGCGCGTGTATATATATATATATATATATATATATATATATATATATATATATATATATATATATATATATATATATATATATATATATATATATATATATATCAGCAAACAAACCTTTAGAAGTTCATATCAGCAACAGTTTAAGTGCAGCTGTAAAATATGCTTAGAAATTAGAAATTACATACCAGATTTGAAGTCTAGATTTATAAATAATGTTGTCTAGTGTACCAAATTGAGGATTAAAATTTCAGACCTAATAAACAAAATGTACACACATTTCAGTTCACATTAGATCAGATCAACAAAAGAAGTTCAGTGCTGAAGTACTTACAATTCAGTTCAGCTCAGCTCAGCAAGAGACATTCGTAAATTCAGATCCCCAACATTAGAAGAGACAATAAAAACAGCAGTAGTTAAATGAAATAAACAAGCAACAATATTTAAGATTCAATACTTCAGTTCAACATTAAACTAAAAAAAGTCTTTCAGTCCAGCAACATTTTAATTAAAACAACATGTTATCATCAAGTTGGAAGCCTCCATCTCCTACAGCTGGATCTGTTGTAGATGGTGGGTGTTGTCCATATCCATCTCCTTGAATATCCATTTCTTCATCTGAATCAGATCCTTCATCAGCTTGTGGCTGCTCTGAAATTGTATTAGGCAGGGTCCTTGCACGCTTCCTTGAGTATGTTTGGATAGAAGAACCACTGGCAGCAGCAGACCTTGGCAGATTTCTCCACCTTTGATGCTCAGTTGCACCAATAGCCTCATCAACGACACTCAAAAGTTCAGTTCCCTCTCCCGCCTCACAACTTTCATCAATCCACTTATTCTCCCATTGAAACTCTTCAAGCAGCAAGGGGTTACTTTTCTTTCCCTTTGAACCGAGCTCTTTAATTGTTTGAAACCTATTTGCCGTCTTCCGATTGTAGGTAACATACACCGACTTATTCGACCTTTTATGCTCTAAGAGGTTCTCTTTTTTTGGTATGAACCTACACACATGAGCAAATTGATAACAACACCAATTAAATGATAACAACCTAACAACAAACTAGTAACAATAAAAGATGTACATGCATGAGCAAAGGTGCTCCAATTGCGCTCATAACCCGATGCCGAACAACAAAGGCTCACAATTGTTTTTGCTAGACATTGGAGCTCGAATGCAAGACCACCATATGCTCCCCACCAAAGAACTGCATTTTAAAGAACAATTCATTAGAAGAACAATTATTCCTCAAAGAATACTAATTTTAAAGAATTGAGGAGAAAACTCACTAGGATTTTTTATCTCTATCCCTTATTGCTAATGCCTTAGAGAAGCATTCTCCTTTAGACCTCTCATAATCATCGGCTTTCTTATTATCTTGCTTTACTCATCTTCATCAATCACCATCTTCCGTACAACATCATTAGACATGGACCTTACTCTTGATGCATTCCTCCTACCCTTTTCCCTTAAATAAAAGAACTTAGATGGATTCTGCCCATTATAATTTTTGCTCCATTTAGCCATCCCATCTCTTGTCATAGCAATCCATGACCTCCTTAAGCAGTTGTGGCTTTGCATTCAAAGTGTCTTTGATGGTGGTCTTTGCAACATCCATGGCTGCCATGATCTCAGGCAGGGCTGGTATTTCATCCCCATCTGCTATCCTAAGGGCAATAAGAAATTGTTGTGAAGCTCTTAGACAATTTTCCACCGTTGCCCAAAAAGGAATAGAGAGGACAATGCTTTCAACTTGCTGCCCTTCCCTGGTAGCAGATAAGTTGTTTTGGTGCCACACATCACTGACAAAGAGGCTTCTTAGGCCTTGCTTGTGCCTTTGCATGCTTGCCAATGTGAGAAATGAAGTAGCAAAGCGAGTCACAGCGGGCCTCACAAGACCTCCACCTATTTTGTCCCTCATGGTGTCAAGCAATCTCCTATGCTTGTAGATAAATCTAGTCACCTTCTTTGCGTGATTGATGCAACTACTAAACTCCTTTATCTTCCCAATATCCTCCAACATCAAATCCAAGCAATGAGTTGCACAAGGTGTCCAAAAGAGAGTTAGGATCCTATCTATTAGAATTCTTCCTGCTGCCTTGACCTGCACCACATATTCCTGCCAACCTTATCAATTGCTTCTCCAACAAGTCAGCTGGCATACTTGCATTTGCTACCTGTTTGAGGCATCCACCGACCCAAGGAAAAAGGTCCCTACTGGACTGTTGGCAAGAAAATTAATAATATGATGCTGGTTTGTCAAGGTCCAGCTATCGGACATGATAGTGCAGCCATACACCTTCCAAGCTTCTTCAAGCTTCTTCCTCAACTCCATTGTCCTATCAATGGCCCTATCAAGCAATAGTACCCTCAACTCATGGTATGAAGGGGACGGGTATCCAGGACCATATTGTCCAATGGACTCAAGCATGATGTGCCAACTTCTCGAGTTAATGACATTGAATGGTATTCCATTCTCGATAAAGAAATCATCAACATGGTCATCAACAACCATTTTGGACTTCTTATATTTCTTTGTGAGGTGCTCAAGCGTAGGTTGAGTCGTCTTGGACTTGAACCTTTCTGCAACTACTTCCTCCGGTGTCTTGCAAAGCAAAGAGCTAATGGACTTTGAATGTTTCTGAGTTTGTGGTTTCGCAGGAGCAGAGGCCGTGAAGGAATTGATAGAAGTTTGAGCAATTTTCTTCTTAATTTGCTTTCCTTTTGTTCCAGAACTTGGTGTCGGGTTTGCCTCTTCAGCAACTTCACGTGCATCTTCTTGCTGCCCCTGTCCTTCATCTTCCTCTTCACATTCAAATTGTACAATCTTATTTCTTGCATTCTTCTTCAAATAGTTTGACATTTCCTTCCTAACCACCTCAGGTGCTTTAGGGCACTCCCCGATGTCACCAAACCCTCCAACCAAGTGTTGTTTGAACCTTTTGATTCCCGAAGGGACAACCTTAAGACAATAAATGCATTGAACCATCTCTTTCTTTGAACAATCCGGCCAAAATCCATACTTCGATCCTGAATCCGAAGATCGAGCCTTCCTCTTAGGATCCTTAGCCATCTCTGCCATTTCTTTCGATAGTGCATCTATTGTCTTCTCTACAATGGATGAACAATCTGCAGTAGAAGAAGCAGACAACTAATTCACCTGTGGCATTAGCAGCGCCAACAGATTTGGTCCCTTCGTATTGAGGAACAATCACATCCACCAAATCACGCCGCTGCCGACTCACATCTACATAGTAGTACATACTACAAAATTTTAGAGCTATGTACCGCACCAAACATAGGCTAAGTCTAGGAGGAAGAAGGACAATGTCACAACTATACCTTCATTTGAGGAGGAAGTCATCTTGCCGGCGTCAGCTCACAGTCAGAGGCGACGGCATCTCACAGTCAAAGAGAGAGAGAGCGGCGACAGCTCACAGTCAGATATCAGAGAGCTCGCGGCGGCACCTCGCAATCAGAGGCGGCGGCAGCTCCCAGTCATAGGCGGTGGCAGCTCAATGACTCGACGCCAGGGAGGGGCTCAGGCGGCGGCGCGGCGCAGGGAAGGTTCTCAGGCGGCGGCGCGACACAGGCACCGGTAAGAGAGGAGCTCGGTCGGCGGCCGGCATAGGGGAAGGGCGTGGGCGGCGCTAGAGAAGGTAGCGGGCGGCGTTCAGCGGCTGTTGAGGAAGGAGCGAATGAGAGGCGCTAGGGGTAAGAGGAAGAACCGAGTTGAGGAGGAAAGGAACCCTAATGGGCTGGCCAGTTGGCCCAATTTTTTTTTTTTTTGCAAATCGCCCTGATCACTCAAACCCTCTAGTCGCCCGATTAGTCGGGCTGATCGGACGACTAATCGTCCGACTAATTTTCTAGTCAAGGTAATCGAGTCGGAAGACCTGATCGGACTCTATCTAGTGATAATGAAAGTGCATCTAGGTAATCCCCGTGGGTTTTGGATGATTGATGACGACAATTAAGATACTAATGAGTTTTACTGAGTATGAGCACAGGTACTTATCAAAAGGAATGAATGTGGAGTCTCTCAAGAAGCAAAAAGGAAAAGAAGAAGACTTGCAAGTGTAGAAAATAGAATTTTTTAGTGAGTTTCACATTTTCTAGTTGTGTACAGGGTCTCCTCTTTTAGAGTGCTTGAGAATCATTAGAGATCTCAAATTTTGGTTAGAACTGTGAGAGGAAATAGTCATAGGTATGGCTGAGAAAGTAGACCGGACTTGTCCGGACTCTAGGCCAGACTAGTCCGTTTCTAACCGGACTACTCCTTTTCTGACCAGACTAGAAGTCTCTGAGTGAGTTCAGACTTGTCCGTTTTAGGCCGGACTAGTCCGTTTTTGAGTGAGTCTGAGCCTTTATGAGGCTAAGTCCCAGAAGGCCGGACTAGTCCGCTCATAGGGCCGGACTTGTCCGCTGAGCGGACTAAGCCATTTAGGTCCGGAGAAGGAGTCTCTGAGTGACCTCGGACTAGCCCGCTCCACAGGCCGGACTAGTCTGGTTCCTTCATACTAATCCGGTTTAGGACGGAACAAAGGTTCCTGTGTGAGCTCGGACTAGTCCGGATATGGCCAGACTAGTCCGCAATCTGAGATTAGAGAGTTATCGAGACTAAGTCTAGTAAGACCGGACTAGTCCGCCTTTGAGGCCGGAGTAGTCCGCTCTCTGCCAGACTAGTCCGTTCTCATCCGGAACAAAGGTTCCTGTGTGACATCGGAATAGTCCGTTCCTCAGCGGACTAGTCTGGGATTTTATGACCGTTTGAATTCAATGGCCATGGGACTTTAGTTGGTAGCCTTTCTGACGTAAACGGTCCCTCAAGAAAGGACTAGTCCGGTGTTATGACCGGACTAGTCTGGACTTTAGTAGGTATAACGGCTAGATGTCGGGATCTCTATAAATAGGGACCCCTCGGCTTCTAATGAAACTCTCCGAAACCCTAGCAGCGAAAACTTATTCCTTGAGCTCTTCTAAGCCTCTTTCCTCACCTTCTTGACCCATAAGATTGGATCTTAAGTGGTTTGTAGATTTGTGAGAGGAGAGACGCGGTGATTGATGTTTGAGCTCTCGGTTTGAATCTCTTGCACTCTAATTGTTTATCTGAGTTCTTGGCTATTGTATTTTGATTCCTAGAACTGCTAGGTTGTTGTAGTGAGCCTCAAGTTGTTTGTAGCCCCTAAAAATATTGTATTCACACTTGATTGATAGGCCCGGGCTTGATCTTGGCGGTCGCTCGGTGAGGCAAGGGTTGGAAAAGACCCGGTCCTTTGTGGACTCCTCAACGGGGACGTAGATTCCTGTGTGGAATCGAACCTCGGGACAAATTATGTCTCTTGTTTCCTTTACCTTCTTGCTCATTCACTAAAGTTACTTGTTAGGTTTCGTCTCTCTTAAAAATTGTGAATTACTTTATTGTTGTGAGTCTTGCAATCTAATCATTCTTTCATTCACAAACTAATTGGTTAGATTGTTAGACTACTTATGCACCTTCCGCTTAAACAAACTTGAAAATAAATCCAAAAAACGCAATTTCTATACCTAGACCGGACTAGTCCATCCCAGACCAGACTAGTCCGGCCCCTTCAGGTTTAATCCGCTGTTTTCAGTACTTTCATGTTTTATTAGCCTATTCACCCCCCTCTAGGTAACTTTCAATTGGTATCAGAGCCTAACTCTCCACAAAAGCTTAACCCTTTGGATAGGAGATGGGGGACAAGACCGGTAGCCAAATTGATCTTATCAAGGGAAAAAGAGCAAGTCTGAGCAACTTTGAAGAGCAAGGTTCTAACCCCTTCCAGCTGGTTACTCCTCCACAAGACGTCTCAAGCTTGGAAGAAGATGAAGTTTTTCGTCTCATGGCTCTCCTCAAGAAGAAGAAGGAGGAAGCTAAGAAAAAAAGAAGGAGAAATTGGAGAAGAAGCTCAAGAGTAGTCAACAAGACTACTCGCGATATCCTTTTTGTCGAAGTGTAGCAGTCGACACTTCCCCCGGGCCTGCACTGGGCAGCCCACGGAGGTTCTTTTTCAGAGGGGCTAGTCCCCCGCGGAGAGCTTACGCGTAGTTGGACGAAGGAAGAGGATGAACATAGGGGTTTTTTACGTGGTTTAGGACGCCGGAGCGTAAAACCCTACGTCCAAAGTGAGCAGAGGTGCTCGTTGTATTGCTTGGCACTCAGAACCGGAGTTCTGAGCTTGAGGATGAGCTGAGTCCTAGAGAATGAGTGTGCAAAGAGCCGAATCCTTTGTAATGTTGCCTACCCGATCCTTTTATAGTCTAAGGCTCGGATGGCTAACAAGGTGGGCCCGGGACCCGACAGGTGGTCCCGGGGAGATTGCATGCCATCTACCGTATGCAGTTGCGCCGGTAGCTTTCTCTGGCGAGGGCTTCTGAGTCTTCGTCTTGCCGCCCTGCCCGCGCCGGCTAGGCGTAGTGGTTGACGATGGCAGGGGCGGCATGGGATGTTTTGTTGCTGTGTTTATTGGTGTACAACCTCTGATGCGGCGTGCCAGTCTTCACCACGATGTGACTGGGCACAACGGCACCTGACAGCGGCGTGCTCCGCGTCTCCACGTCTTGGGAAGGCGCGGGTCTTGAATACCTTGTACGGACAAGGTATGGCGCGTCTTTACTCTTGCTGCCTACCGTGCGGGGGCAGGTAGTGCTGTTCTGCTGGCCACGTTGCGGGCCCAGAGCTCTCCTCTGAGGAGAGGGAGGTCCGGCCCCGCTGGACACGTGGAGCCTTCGGAGCTCTCCCCACGGAGGGGGGAGGTCCGGCTCTGCTGGCCATGTGGCGGGCCCGGAGCTCTCCTTTGAGGAGAGGATGGTCCGGCCCTGCTGGACACGTGGAGCCTTCGGAGCTCTCCCCGCGGAGAGGGGAGGTCCGGCTCTGCTGGCCATGTGGCGGGCCCGGAGCTCTCCTCTGAGGGGAGGGAGGTCCGGCCCCGCTGGACACGTGGAGCCTTTGGAGTTCTCCCTACGGAGAAGGGAGGTCCGGCTCTGCCGGCCACGTGGCGGGCCCGGAGCCCTCCTCTGAGGAGAGGGATGGCCAGCCCCGCAGGACACGTAGGGCTTTCGGAGCTTGCCCCTGCGGAGGGGGCAAAGTCCTTAGACGATTTCCTATGTGCGTGGGGGTACCCCATATTGAGGAGAGCTCCAAGCCCACCACGTGGCCAGCAGAAGAGCACTACCTGCCCCCGCGCGGTAGGCAGCAAGAGTAAAGACGCGCCATACCTTGTCCGTACAAGGTATTCAAGACCCGCGCCTTTCCAAGACGTGGAGACACGGAGCACGCTGCTGTCAGGTGCCGTTGTGCCTAGTCACATCGCAGTGAAGACTAGCACGCCGCATCAGAGGCTGTACACCAATAAACACAGCGACAAGACATCCCCTGCCGCCCCTGCCGTCATCAACCACTACGCCTAGCTTGTGGCGTGGGCAGGGCGGCAAGACGAAGACTCAGAAGCCCTCGCAAGAGACAGCTACCGGCGTAACTACAGGATACGGTAGATGGTAGGCAATCTCCTCGGGACCACCTGTCGGGTCCCGGGCCCACCTTGTAAGCCACCCAAGCCTTAGACTATGAAAGGCTCGGGTAGGCAACGTTACAAAGGGTTCGGCTCTTTGCACACTCACTCTCTAGGACTCAGCTCATCCTCAATCTCAGAACTCCGGTTCTGAGCGCCAAGCAATACAACGAGCACCTCTGCTCATCGTGGACGTAGGGTTTTACACTCCGGCGGCCTGAACCACGTAAAAAACCCCTGTGTTCATCCTCTTCCTTCATCCAACTACGCTTAAGCTCTCCGCGGGGGACTAGCCCCTCCGAAAAAGAACCTCCACGGGCTGCCCAATGCAGGCCCGGGGGAAGTGTCGACTGCTACACTTCGACATTTGGCACGCCAGGTAGGGGACCTTTTCCCTCGCGCGACGAGCTTACGCCGACGAAGATGACGAAACTTCCTTTAGCAGCAAGCTCTCCTCGCCCACGTTCCCGGTGAACGGTGACCAGCGGGGACTACGTCTCGACACACTCCGGACGAAGTGTGTCAGGACAAGCTGGGAGCCAACAGCCGACTCCGGCAGCGTAGACTCCAGCAAGCCCAAGATCTGCTGTAGCGTTGAGTGTCTCCCATGGGAGCGCACTAGCTGCGGCACGAGCGCTTCTATGCAATCCACCTGCTGGGGACGCGCCTCAGGCAGCGACCCAGCAGTGGATTCGCGATGTGGACCGTCTCATTGTCGCCGCCGCCAACCCTCAGCTTCGGAGGGGACGACGCCCCAGTCAACCGGATGTGTCGCTGTCGCGCACGCTAGCGGTTGAGGGGCAGACGGCAGACTCCCGCTCCACCATGCTCCCATCGGCATACCTGAGGTTGGAGCTGGAACGATGTCACCTGGGCGAAGATGCCCACGTGGCCATCGAGCGACGACGAGAAAGGCGTCGCAACCAAAAGGTCGGCGACAGCATGTCGACCACCTCGACCCAGCCTGGGCCGCAGACGTTCGCTATGCGATCTCTGCCCCAGGCATACGCCGCGCAGTGTATGCCTCAGCCATATGCCCTGCAAATGGCGCCCCCAGTTTATGGCGCACCTTTGCCCATGTCGGGGTACACGGTGCCAACAACGGACCAAGCGCTCACGGCACCGACACCTGCAGCAACAGGAGCAGGGTGTGCAGCTTTGGCACCACACCTTCGCTTCGCGAAGTGGCCGCGCAAGTTCCGGCAGGCCACACCTTCCAGAGAAGTATGACGGCAGCGTCAACCCGGCGGAGTTCCTCCAGATCTACTCCACCGCCATCCTTGCTGCAGGAGGGGATGAGGTCGTCATGGCCAACTAATTCCCCGTCGCCTTGACCAGCCCAGCATGGTCTTGGCTCATGAATCTCCCCTAGGGTTCCATAACCTCCTGGGGAGAGCTCTGCCGGCAGTTTACTGCGAACTTTGGCAGATCCTACACCCGGCCTAGCACGGAGCTCGACCTCCACGCCATCCAACAACAACCTGGAGAGTCGTTGCGCTCCTTCATCCAGCGGTTCTCCCAGGTGCAAAACACCATCCCCTATATCCAAAATGCTTCTGTGGTGGTGGCGTTCCGACAGGGTGTAAGGGACAAGAAGATGCTCGAGAAGCTCGCGACCAGAGAAGTGCGCGACGTCTCGGAGCTCTTCAGCCTGGCAGAAGTGCGCTAGGGCAGCAGAAGGACGCAACTGGCATTCACAGCCAGCCTCCGAAGCCGGAGGACAGCCCAGACCAAGCGCTGCTCCCCATGGGAGCGGCAAGAAGGTCAAGAAAGCCGGCGGCAAGATCATGCTGCCAACCGAAGCTCCCGTTGCTGCAGCTGCAGCACCCACCGGAGCTCGGGGGCCACGCCCCGACAAGAGGCCGCGACAGTCACCAGCCCCAGACGGTGACCACGGCGAGCCGTGACCCGAGCACAACACCAGCAGCCACACTGCTGCTGAGTGCCGGGAAGTCCAGAAGCTCACGGAGCGCTTCCGCAAGGGGAAGCAACCGCGTGCGGACGCCCCTCCCTTTAGTCAGAGGGAGGGCAAGCAGAAGGTTGACGCCCGCGACAACATCGACCACCAGATGGAGTTCTAGGAGCCCCAGCACGCCGTAAAGGTGGTGCACGACCACGAGGGCTCCAGCTCCAGCGACGATGAGCGCCGGAAGGCGCTCTATGTCATCTACGGCGGGTCCTCTGACCCCTCGTCTCAGAGTGCAGTCAAGACTCTGCGCCGATCGGTGGCGTCGGTGGCTCCTGTCCCAAGCGCAGCGCCGCACCTCAAGTGGATGGGGACCCCCATCAGCTTTGACGCAACCGACTGCCCCAAGAACATGGCTAGGGCCGGGCAGCTACCGCTCTTGGTAGCTCCCACCATCGCCAACGTGAAGATGTACCATGTTCTGGTAGATGGCGGGGCCGGCCTGAACCTCATCAGCCGCGCAGCTTTCTAGAAGCTGCAAATCCCGATGGCCAAGCTTGCCCCCTCGAGCCCGTTCTCAGCTGTAGGGCTGGGACAAGTCGTCCCCTATGGCAACATTAGCCTTCCGGTCACCTTCGGGGCACCGGACAGCTACCGGACAGAATACATTCTGTTCGATGTGGCGGAGATCGACCTCCCCTTCAACGCCATCATCGGCAGGCCAGCCCTATACCGATTCATGGAGGTAGCCCACTACGGCTACCTCGTATTGAAGATGCCTACACCAACAGACGTCCTGAAGATCCGTGGAGATCGCACTGCTGCAGTGTCATCCTTGGAGAAGCTTCAAGCACTTGCAGCAGCCCGAGCACCAGCCCCTGGCGGTGCAGAACCGGGCCAGCTCCACCTGAGTGCACACCACCGTGCCTCGACCTCAGCACCCCGTGTGCAACCCCTTGACGAGAGCGACGTCCCCCTAAAGGTCATCCAAGTCGGCGCCGATGCTGCCCAGACCACCCGGATAGCCGAGGGCCTGGACAGCAAATAGGAAGGCACGCTCATCACCTTCCTCCGGCACAATGTCGACGTGTTTGCATGGCAACCGCCACAAATGCCGGGGATCCCTAGGGAGGTGATCGAGCACCATCTGAAGATCTTCCCCGACGCCCGGCCAGTCCAACCGAAGCCCCACATGCAGTCCATCGAGCGGCAGAACTTCATCCATGAAGAAATCAAGAAGCTGCTGGACGCTGGCTTCATACGGGAAGTCCACCACCCCCGGTGGTTGGCGAACCCTGTCGTCGTCCCAAAGGCCGGCGGGAAGCTATGGATGTGCATCGACTACACCAGTCTCAATAAGGCATGTCCCAAAGATCCATTCCCTCTCCCTAGAATAGATCAAATAGTAGACTCTACATTAGGCTGTGATTTGTTGTGCTTCCTAGACGCCTACTCAGGCTTTCACCAAATCGCTATGTCTAGAGAAGATGAAGAACACACTTCTTTTATCACAGTAGACGGCTTGTATTGTTATGTCTCTATGCCTTATGGCCTAAAGAATGCTCTTCCCACCTTTGTGCGCGCTATGCAAAAAACCTATGGAGAGCTAATAAGAGACTTAGTTGAGGTGTATGTTGATGACATCGTTGTCAAAGTCAGGCAGAGCTCATCCTTGTTAGATAACCTAGCTCTAGTCTTTGACAAACTGCGCTCCACGCGCACTAAGCTGAACCCAGATAAATGTGTGTTCGGCGTATCCTCTAGGAAGCTCTTAGGGTTCCTGGTCTCACACCGAGGGATCGAAGCCAACCCAAAGAAGATCAAGGCCATCGACCTGATGCGGCCCCCCGCTCGTGTCAAGGATGTCCAGAAACTCATGGGATGCTTAGTTGCGCTGAGTCAGTTTATACCAAGGCTAGCAGAGCAGGGACTTCCCTTCTTTAAGCTCCTGCGCAAATCCGGTCCTTTTGCTTGGACCGACGAAGCAGAAGAAGTATTCCAGAAGTTGAAGCAGCTCCTGGCGACCCTACCCATCATGGTATCCCCCGAGCTCGGAGAGCACTTGCTGCTCTACATCACGGCGACAACAAAGGTGGTGAGCATGGTCCTCGTCGCAGAGCGGCCGGACCCCTCACCGCCGCAACCTGCTCCGATAGCAGAAGCCAAGCACCAGGAGACCTTGGAGGCTCAAGACAACCTCCCGGAACTCCAAGGTGACCTCTCGGAGGCTCAAGACGACCTCCCGGAGCTCCAAGGTGACCTCCCGGAGGCCCAGCGCGACCTCCCGGAGCTCCAAGGTGACCTCTCGGAGGCCCAGCGGGACCTCCCGAAGCTCCAAGATAACCTCCCGGAGGTCCAAAGGGACCTCCCAGGAGAGCAATACGACCTCCCAAAGGTCCAGGACGACCACTTGGAAGTCCAACGGGACCTCCCGGAGGTCCAAGATGGCCTAGAAGCCCCCGAGTCCCAGCTCCCAGAGGCTCCCCCGGACCCATCTACCTCCTGCCGGCCTGAGCCAATGGAGGAAGACATCTCAGGCCCAGGGGGAGGGTCCGGACCATCCAGAGGCCTGTCTACTACATCAGCAAAGTCCTCCATGATGCCAAGACAAGGTACCTGGAGGTCCACAAGTTGCTGTATGCAGTACTCATGGCATCCAGGAAACTCCGCCACTACTTCCAGGCCCACCGGATCTCGGTGGTCACCTCCTACCCGCTAAAGGCCATTCTACACAGCCCCAACACGACCGGCAACGTCGCTAAGTGGGCAACGGAGTTGGCACAGTTCCAGCTGGACTTCCTACCTCGACACGCGGTCAAGAGCCAAGCACTGGCTGACTTTGTGGCCGAGTAGACGCCATCGCCAACCAACCCAGAGGGCCACGAAGACGGTGAACCAAAGCCCCGAGCTCCGGTCTTCACCGGGCCTCACTAGACGCTCTTCTTCGATGGCTCCTCGCAAAAGCAGGGGGTCGGTGCCGGCGTACTGCTTCTCATGCCATCGGGGGAGCAGTTTGGGTACATGGTGCGTCTCAATTTCAAGGCAACCAACAACATGGCAGAGTATGAAACCCTCATCTTTGGCCTAAAGACAACACTGTCTCTTGGCGCTTGCCAGTTGTTGGCACAGGGCGACTCCCAGCTAGTCATCAAGCAAGTCAAGGGTGAATGCTCCTGCAATGACCCGCAGCTAGCTGCCTATCTGCTCCATGTGCAGATGCTGGAGAAAGACTTCCTCGCCTTGGACCTGTGCCGTGTACCGTGCGCTGACAATGCCACGGCCGATGACCTCTCAACGAAGGCCTCAACCGGAGCCCTGGTGCCCGAAGGAGTCTTTGAGAGGACGTTGCTGCGGCCCACAGCCCGGCCTGCCGAGCCGGGCGAAGGGGGCGGGACCAGCACCTCGAAGCTAGCGGTCCCGGCGGCCCTGCAACCATGGACGCCGCCAAGGATCGTAAGTGTCACTGGGGACTCCGTGCTACCCATCGCTCAAGATCCAGAAGCTCAAGTCAGACCCGATGCATGGATCACGGAGATCCGGGACTACTTGAAAGACAATATCCTCCCTGATGAACGTGTATCCGTTGAACGGATCGTGCGCATGGCTAAAAGATACGCGCTGGTAGAATGGAATCTCTACCGGCGTGGCGCCAACCACGTCCTATTGCGGTTCATAACCCAGGGGGAAGGCTGCGACTTGCTCGCTGAGATCCATGGAGGCGAATGTGGGAGTCACTCTTCCTCACGCACGTTCGTCGGTAAGGCCTTCCGGCATGGCTTCTACTGGCCGACGGCACTTTGGGATGCCGTCAAGCTGGTCAATAGCTGCAAGGTGTGCCAGTTTCATGCCAAGCAGATCCACACACCGGCTCAGGCGGTACAGATGATCCCGCCCTCGTGGTCGTTCGCGGTATGGGGGTTGGACATCTTGGGGCCATTCCCCAAAGCCGTTGGGGGATTTCGGTACCTCTACGTCGCCATCGACAAGTTCACCAAGTGGCCAGAAGCTACACCCGTCATCACCATCAACAAGCAATCCACAGTCAAGTTCATCAAGTCGATCGTATGCAAGTTCAGGGTTCCAAACAGAATCATCACCGACAACAGGACCAGTTCACCAGTGCAGCGTTCCAAGACTACTGCGAAGACCTAGGCATCCAGGTGTGCTATGCCTCCATTGTTCACCCAAAGAGCAATGGGCAATTCAAGAGGGCCAATGCCGAGATTCTTCGGGGCCTCAAGACTCGCACCTATGCCGGCTTGAATAAACATGGTGCCAAGTGGGTGGATGAGCTTCCGAGCACACTGTGGGCTTACCGGACATCCCAAAGTTGGGCCACCGGGGAGACTCCCTTCTTCATGGTGTACGCGGCCGAAGCTGTGCTTCCTCCAGAGATCACCATGGGGTCTCTCCGTGTCAGAGCTTACGACGAAGCCACGCAGGACAACCTCCGGCGTGAAGACATCGACCTCGTCAACGAGGCTCGATTACACGCAGTGCTCCGCAACGCACGGTACCGACAGGCGCTCCGCCGCTACCACCAAAGGACCGTGCGCGTTCGGGAGCTCCAAGAAGGGGACCTGGTGCTGCGGCGCATACTTTCTCGCGAAGGGACCAACAAACTCTCCCCCAGCTGGGAAGGTCCCTTCCGAGTCATGAAAGTTTGCTGCCCCGGGTGCGTCCGCCTTTCCACCGAGGATGGGGATCCGCTCCCGAACCCTTGGAACATAGAACACCTCCGTAAGTTCTATCCCTAGAGCAGTAGTAGGACAGTTCTTTTTCTTTCTGTAATAAATCCCATAGAGTCCAGGAACAGTGCTCGGAGCAGCTAAGTCCCAGGGGATGGTCCAGTTCTACGTTTCAGCTTGGCCTGGTTCCAACCCTAAGCGCGAAGAGTCTTGCTTCCCTTCTTAATGGGGCGGGTCGTGGTCTCCATGTTTAGCCTGCCTTCCTCCTATGGGCATTTATACCGAAAGAATCATGTTCTACCACGCTCTTACTTACGTGCTCATTTAAATTACGCATTAATTTTATGACCGCACTTTACGTGTATGCTGACCGTACACTTAGCTCTCCTTTCCCACTCTCATCCCTAGTCGGCATTTGCTATCCTACCGAAGATGGTCACGCTTGAGGTACCTGCCGATGGCCAGGGGGCCTCTCGGGCCTCCCCCGGTCAGGTGCTGCGATGCCAGTTGGTCATCTCCAGGAAAAGCCTGCGCTATGCATGGGGGGTCCGGGGTGCGTAGCCTGCTTCGCCTGGTTCCGACCCAAAGCGTGTGCGCCCTGCCCTTCGGAGGTCCAGGGGAGTACAGCCTGCTTTGCCTGGTTCCGAGTGAACGACGCTCCCACAAACCGCCTCCCACAGCTGCCGTCGATTACCTCACGTTTTTCCTCGCCGAGCTGCTCCCACACGGAAGAACACGGTCGGATCCTCGATGCCCGGTCAGCTCAACGAGTCGCACGCCGCGCTAAGTCCCTCCACCGCGTCGCCAGACCTCACCGAACGTGACTGACGCAAGGAATCGGTGCTAAACCCACGGGAACCCCGGCGGCGAGCTCAATCCTTCCCCACGGCACCGGGCGAAGTCGCCGCTGCAAGAATCCGTCGCCCAGCCACAACAGAGCCTCTCCTCTCCAGTTGCAAAAGCAAAAAGGTTCGCCTATGCCTCTGCTCACTTAACCGCAACTCCGGCGACCTGTCTTGGACGGTGCTCGCCGGAATTTCAATTCTTCCGATGACATACGATAATAACCCAGGGTAGAAATTTGGTAAATTCGTCGCACACGTCGAACTACTCATCACACCATGTAGCATACATCTTCCAGACCTCCGCGCGCGTTCATAGGATCAAGAACCACCGAGAACCATCGAGCAGAGCCGTTGTTCATCGAGTTTTTTGATTTTCGCCGGATTTTGACCTAGCCCGACGGTGAGGTCATAATTCCGGCGAGTTCCAGCGAGATCGGCGGTTGGGTCCGTGTTCTCCTCGGTGCGGTGATGCTGTACGCGCAAATGGCTACGTGTTTGGTGTAGTATAACGCCCTAGCGACATCGCCGGAGTGGCCACCGCCGCTGTCGCCGTAGCACCTAGGGTTTCGGTCATCGTCGAGCTGAGATAAGCGCGGCAACGTGTTCCTCGTACGAGAATACGTGGGGGCGGCGAGATCCAGCAAGTTCCGAGCACCGGAACCCACTCCCGGCGAGAGCTCCGGCGAGCTCGGCGGCGCGGGAGCGCGGGCAGCCGGAGGAAGACGAAGACGGGGGCTGGCCCATGCGTCAGTCTCTGGTGCGAGGGAATAGATCTTCTGTGGCCGCGGATCTGCCTGTGACAATTCGGAAAATACTCTGTGGCCCGTGTGGCTCGTGTTTCAGCGGTCGACACGTGGCCCTGTGGCCCGCAGTCAGAGTTTAAACAATTCTGCGATTAATTTGAAATCCAAATTCAGTTCAAACTTTGGAACTGCATAACTTTTGCTAGGGAGCTCCAAAATTAATGATTCAAAGTGGGTTGGATTCAGGATGAAAAACTCTATCCAAATATGCAACCCAATTTGTATGACAACCAATAGAAAATTCTGGAGAATTCTTTAAAACTTTTCAGCAAAAGAATTTTTAAGGGAGTTTGGTTCATCCAAAATTTCCCAAATTTTGCCAGGATATTCTTTAGGATATTAGGAGACAACTTTAAAAGTTTCAGCTCATTTGGAGTTGATTTAGTTAGAGTAATTCTGATTCCAAGTTTCTGTATTTAAATGAATACAGAAACATTTTCAGGAAATTTCCAAAACTTGGAAATTCAGTTCTAGGCATTCCTTAGCTCCAAAAATCCTAGGAAAATTCAGGCATACTCTCTGAACTATGCTTAAAATTTTAGTTCACTTGAATTTGCATGAAAGTGCAAATTTATTCAGAATTAATTCCTCTTTGCCTAAATGATTAGGGAATTGTTCTGGGTGATCCACTTAGTGAAAAATTCTGAATTTTGGTCCAAAGGACTTTCTTGTGACAAGGAACGCACAAGAAAATTCCCAGCTCCATTGGAGCCTTGGATCATTATGCCCTGTTCAACCTCATTAGTTGATCCCCACCTAAGTGATGAAATCCCACTCATCACTTGATGATAGTGCTTAAACACAAACCCAAACCACTAGCACCAGTTTCATTTTAAATTCTTAAACAAAGTCCCAGTTTCAAACTTGTCTTTAGCATTTGTTAGCAAAAGGATTTATAATTAAACATGTATGCATATCCATAACGTGTAGTGGTTAAACGTGGATGAGTGAAGATTTGGTCAAGGAGCAAGACGGCAGGAATTAAGCTTCAAGTCATCATCAGCAACTAACTTCATCTTATCTGACTTTAGTCACCTGCAAAACCAAGGCAAGCCCCCGGTTTGCACTTAAGTTGTTTTTAAATTTTTCCCTTTGTTCGCTACATTTGGTCAAGGTTTTTATGTGCATTAGGTCAAGGAAGTTGATACTCCACTTGCATAACCAAACATGAACCCTGAGGTCAAGGGTAGAATTGGGTCATCGTCGTAGAATAAGGCCGTGCTAAATAGGCTAGGACATCCGGTAGAAGACGAGTAGTTGGAATCTACTTGCGAGCTTTGTTTTAGGATCACATAAGTGGGGTGTGGAAAGAGAGGCAAACTAAAGTTCACATTTCTAGAGATGAGACCGGGCAGGAGAGTTAGGTAGCGACAAGACGAGGTCTTGGTCGAGTAGCTCTGCTTGTGTCGGTTAAGGACCGATGCGTATGCAGCACCCAGGAGCAGGTATTGAGTTGTGTACCGGATGCTTACTGACATATGGGAATCAGGAAACCGATGTACCAGGTTCACTGGATTGTATAGGCATACCACATCGTCTCGTTAGACCTATGAGCCCGAGACGGCGCGACCGGTTCTACAGTTTAGTGTCCTGAGAAAGGTTGCCACATACGACGTAATGAAGGGCACCAGAGTTGTGTCTTCATAGGCGGGCGTATGTGTCGAGTTATCCGGGTAGTGTTTGATTCGAATCACCATCCATCGCGGTTATTGATTACCGCTTGCTCCCTGTGTTGTGACGTAGTTAGTCAACTTGTGTGGAAACAGTTTGCAAAAAGTATAATTGCTGTTATGATTATGTTAAGTTGCATGAAAACCAGGTTTGAAGTAGAGATAGAGCAAAATAATTTTATTTTTCACCTTGGATCATGTAACATTGGAATGAAGCGTTTCTTGTTTGATTGTGAAGTTCCAATGTTGCTGGGCGCAGGGTCACTACTATTATGGCTAAAAATGTGAAAGTTAAGGATGAACTCGTAGGCGAGTCTTTTCGCAAATTACAGGATTAGGTCTTAAGTTACCCTCATGTAGAGTTGCATGTCTTAGGAGACACGGTTAAGTCTTGCTGAGCCCTTGTGCTCACTCTTGCTATATAAGTGGTTTTGTAGGTAAGCATCGACGCTATAAAGAAGGTTGTCCGGTGAGACTCGGAAACGTCCGAGTCATGTCACACTTGGAGAACCTAACCGCCGCCGTGTCTTCGTGTTGCTAGCGAGAGGAGTCCGCGGGCTGGACCCCTTCTCGAGTGCTTCTTAGATAATCAACGTGAGCTTTTTATAGACTTCCGATGTAGCTATTTTATGTAAATTATTTACAAAGAACGATTGTAAGCTTCCTCTTTGATTTATGTAATACATTGTTCCTTATATGTGTGCTGTTGGGTGCCGCATAACACGGCACCACCCAATGCGATCCCCGGGCGAGGCAGCACGACCCCGTGATCAGAGGTCGGGCCCCCTCACAAGCTCCGGTTTGCATTAACTTATTTACAAATTTTTATTGTTTTGAGCACTTTCTTTGAGTATCACTTATTTCCTTGCATTAGAGTCTTGTTTGGAAACCCAATTGCATAGCCAAGAAAACCATGGTTTGGGTTAGGATTGCAAACCCGTTAGCTACTGCAAAGGTAAGTTAGGGTAGGATTCGGTACAAGTTGAGTAGTTGGAACTACTCGCGAGCATAGGCTAGAGGCACTCGACTCGGGTAGAGATAGCACATGATACACATGGCAAGCAAGATGAGACCGAGCGGAGAGTAAGGGCAGCAGGACTTTGGGGCCTATGTGCTATAGCTCTGTTTGTGTCGATTGAGGACCGAGCCGTGTGCGGGCCTGTTGAACAAGCTAGAACAGTACCGAAGACCTACCGGCTATATGGAAACCAGGAAACCGATGTAACGCGGGTAGCTGGGTGTTGAGGCATAGCTGGTCGTTCAGAGGGTAGGTTGAGAGCTCGAGGTGTAAATCGGCTGGCGGCACTGAGATGCGCGTGCAGAGACCTCTTGCTCGGGACGATTGGACTGGTTCAACATTTGGCTAACGGGTGAAAGGTGGTTGCGTACGGCGTCCGTGATGGTTGTTGTAGGCAACATCGAGTACGGGCGTACGTGACGGGTTATTCAGGTAACCCTGCAGGTGTAAATCGATTATAATCGCCGTCCCTCGCGGTCAGTGAATACCACTTGTTCACTGTACCGTGACATAGAAAGAACATGCTAGTTACATGTTAAAATGTTGCTGATTGAAAGACGGACTTGATTGTTAATGATTTGCTGTAGTCTAGAGCTAATTAAAGTTCCTTTCAACTTTGGGCAAAGTACATGAGAGAAATGCGTTTCTTGTTTGATTGCGGCTCTCTCATGTGCCTTAGCGTAAGGTTCTCCACAACCTGCTGCTAAAATTTGAAAGTAAGGTCCCAATAATTAGGCGAGTCCTTTGCAAATGGTTTTACCTCATGTACCCATCACCCCTCATGTAGAAGTTCCATGTTTAGGTGAGACGGGTTAGACTTGCTGAGCCTTCATGCTCACTGCTTGTGTTTCAAGCTTTTGCAGGGTTCTATGAGGAAGGGACTCCCGAAGAGGAGACGGAACCCCAGGAGGGGAACCCCGTCGAGTGGGAGTCGGGCACGCCGCCGTGTTAGTGTGCGTGTGTGCTAGCAAGGACACGTTCACGGGCTGAACGTGAACTTGATGCGTAGTCTACGCCCGTGAGTGTAGACTGGACTTATTTTGATGTACAAATGTTCATAAACTACTTTATGTAATAAAAGTTTTGCTTCCGCTTTGTACCTTGGATGTGTGTTATCCGGTGCTGTGCAACGCAGCACCCCTCAGCGTGATCCTGGCTCGACAAGACCGTGGTGTCGTGTCAGCGCTGGTATCAGAGCTCGCTTGAGGTCTAACGCACTAAAAAGGGCATCTTTTTCAAAAATCCAGTGAGGAACGAGTTAGTAGCCCGTATAAGGATGTTATTAGTGTATAGAAAGTGGCATACTAGACTATTTGACTATGGCGGAAAATCGTGCATCTCGGGACGTTTATGTCTTGGGGGGTGCACGTAAGCGCTGTCCACCAGTGCGCACAAGCTGAAGGGTGGAGCCCCACGGGTGGCAGGTAACCCGACCCGCTTTGGTATCCTCTACGACTCTTTATGTCGTTTGGGGTATTCGAGCAACGTCTGTCCCTGGCGTGCGTGGTGCAATTTGGGAGACCCCGTCACGTGGTCTGAAACGTGAACACGTAACTCAAGGCGTGTTTGGCTTGAGAACATCCGGGCGAGTGATGACGGCCGGGTGTACGAACTGTATGGATACCAGGCTCGGTGTGCAGCCGAGTCTGATGATTGTTTGAGTTTCTGCAGGTAGTCTAACGATGCAACGGTAGACGTGTAACATCCGTGTGTGAGTGACGTTTAGTGCCACTGAATTAACGAAGCCGGCTAAGTCCGGTATAGGTTTTTCTTTGTGAGGACGTAGTACCGACATGATATGGTGACGTATCGACGTCACACCCCACTAAATGAACAACTTCATTGTAAAACTTGAAGTTTTTGATCCAAAGCACAAAAACTTAATGTAACTCTTTCCCTTAATCAGGATATTCAAGGTTAACAAGTTTTCAACTTATAGGTTGCTAAGGACAGAGCACTCTGTTTTCAGCTGAATTAAGGCTGAAGTTAATCAGAGGTTAGAGGTTGAGTTCTTTCGAGGTTGGGGTCATATGATACATTTCTGGAAAGAATTGGAAGATCTTCACAACTTTTCTGTTGAGGTACAGAGGTGTTTCAACCCTTAACCAATCGAAAAATGCAGTAGAGTTGAAACTGTCCAGAAAAAAGGGCAGGGCTAAGACTCTCTGCAAACTCTCTGTAAATTGAGTATAACTTCCTGCATAAAATTCTAAAAATAGAAAATAAGGTAGTTCTGGAAAGTTTGTGAGATGGGTTAAAACTTTGTAACTGAAAGTTTTGTCAGATTGGGAGCAGAAATAACTGGAATTCTTGGATCAAATCAGTACCTAAAGCAGGGAGGTGCTGTCCAATTTTCTCCAGAAATTCTGTTAACTTTGACCTCTCATAACTTTTGAACCAGGACATATCTTAGGCCAAGCAAATACTTCATGGAAAGATATTGAAGTTAGCTTTAACTTTGATGTTGAGCTCCATAATTGGTTTTGCCTTTAGCATGGCCTAAATCAGGTTGAAATGGAAACTGGTCAGGGCTGTCATGCAGACAGCAGATCAGCAGTCAAATTTGTTTAAATTTGAACTATATTTCCAAGTTTCATGAGTTCAATGACATGTTTGGTGTTATAACTCAATAGTTTACTGTTCAAATAAATATTTTACATTTCTCAAATATATTTTTACAAATGACAGCAGATAAGCAGTTCGAGAACGGCTGGGTGGAATCTCACTGTTCTCACCACAGCGGCTATCCGGAGGCATTGAGGCAGATGCTTCAATATTTCGGATACAACCAGATGCCGCAGTACTTCGCCAAGGAAGAAGGCGAAGAGGGGAACAAGACGTGGATAATCCATGTCGAAGTCCCTGCAGGACCTACGCCACCCGGGTGGGCGCCGTTCACCGTCACGGTGAGAGGTGGACAACCCGAGGGAATGTGGCAAGTGGCAGCCCGTGACACCATGTCACGTTTCTGCCAGCTACACGTGAGAGCGATGGAGGGCACTCCATACGCGCTCGTTCCAGTGGAGAGACGGGCTCATCATGTGTGGGAAGGGAGGTACCGGGAGGCAGCCGATCCGGGTTGCCCAAAGTACAGCCCCGCGGAGGTAAGCCTTAGCCTCCAGTTGAGGGCGGGGAATGCCGTGATGGACAGCCAAGCTGTTCAGACGGAGCATCTCGCCTCGAAGCTCAAAGAAAGTACCAGCCGGGGAGACCATTTCGAGAGTGCCCACAGTGCACTCCGCAATGTGCTCCTTCCGACGATCAAGCAACTGAATGAACAGCAGAATCAGTTGCATCGTCTGAAGAAGGCGAAGAAGAAAAGCCATGTCGACATCGCGGTGTTACAAGAGCTGGTGCAGACTTTAACCCAGCAGAATGAGGACCTTACTCAGGAGCGGGACGATGCTATTGAGGAAGGGCAAGGCTGGGAAGAGGACTACAACCAGGCCATGGACGAGGTGCATGCACTGCAGGACCTCGTACCTCCGGTATTGGGCATACCGGTGGTCTTGGGTCTTCCGGCTATGGGAGAGCCCGAGATGGGAGAAGAGGTGGTAGATCTAGAGCCACCAGCAGAGGTACCGGAGGAGGACTACCCGCAGGAGGTCGAGTTCTACTCCGAGTAGGGGGTTACAGTTGCCAAGTAGGGCAGCTAGAGTAGTGTAACCCAACTTTTGTAATCGGTGACATGTCGTGTAGGCAGTAGCATATGTATAGGTAGTGACGACATGAGCATGACTTCTCGGAGACCCGGGAATAATTTATCTTGTATAAATTTTATGCTTTATCAATATATGTGAATGTTGTGCAAATTATTCATGTGTCACTTCAATACCTACTGTTGCATATGGAATTTTAAGTATGACATGTGCTAATCACTGCTGTTTTGAATTTCAGAATGACTCGTACTCGTGCCAACCCGAATGTTGGGGGTACTAGCCAAGGGGGAGAGACCTCCCAACCGCCTCCCGAGGACTCCTCGGGACAGCAGCAGCAACAGCAAACACCGCCACCGCCACTGCCAACGGTTACATTGGCCGACATCGTCGCAGCAATGGCGGGTTCGCATCAGCAGCACACAGAGTTGCTGCAAACTCTTATCGCCAATACGTCTCGCCCAGAGAGACGTCAAGACCGTGAGGAGCGTCAACAGAGCTCCTACTCCGACTTCCTAGTGACTCATCCCCCGGTATTCTCAAGGTCGGATGAACCTCTCGACGCGGACAACTGGCTCCGCGCAATAGAGATGAAGTTCGGGCTGCTCCAGATAAGCGAGTAGCGCAAGACTCAGTTCACGGTCCAGCAGCTCCAAGGATCCGCGAGCGCGTAGTGGGCAAACTTCTGTGCTTCACAGCCCACCGACCGAGTTATGACCTGGGCGGAGTTCCGGACGGCCTTCAGGGCCTATCACATACCGCCGGGTCTGATGAAGAGGAAGACGCAGGAGTTTCTGCACCTGCAGCAAAGGAGCCGGAACGTGCTGGAATACTCCAGGGCGTTCAACGATCTCGCGCTCTACGGGTCGTATCACGCAGATACCGACGAGAAGCGGCGGGACCACTTTTACCAGGGTCTTAACCCACTCCTGAAGGACAAATTGGCGATGTTTAATCGCGGCAGCCTCAACGACATCATTGATGCTGCGATTGTTCAGGAGGACTCCGGCAAGGAGTTAGCGGCGGCGGAGAGAAAGCGAAGAGTGCCGCAAAGCAGCGGAGAAGGAGGCGGTCCTTCTCAGAAGTTTCGGATGGTGAATCGCCCACCATCAGGTCCACGCTGGCAGCCACCACAGAGGTCGATGCCGTTCCGCAGTCGGCCGTACTCTTCACCAGAATTCAGGCCGGCACTGCCAGTACCACCTCCGCAACAACAACAGCAGCAGCGGACGATGCCGCGTGCGTATGCACCTGAGCAGCGCATGCCGGGCTTTCGTCCCCCGAGCACCTTACAAGCAGCGGCCACATGTTACAAGTGTGGTCGTCCAGGACACTTCGCTAGAATTTGTCCGGAGAGGCAAGGCGGCGGAGTTGCACCGCAGTTTCCGGGGAGGAATCAACCCCGGAACCCTACTAATGCGCGGAGGGCCAACCCTAGGCCCGGCACTGTCCACCAGCTTGCCATAGAGGACGTGCCGTAGGGTGAGCCAATCCTTGCGGGTATGTTCCAACTCCACCAGCATCCCACCATAGTATTGTTTGATTCAGGTGCCACGCATAGCTTCATTAGCCAATCTTTCATTGATAAATATAGCTTGCAAATACTACCCACTGATAGTCCTTATGTGATCTGTTCACCGGGTGGGAAAATTTCAGCAAGCATGATGGTTCCAAAAGTGCCATTGTGCTTGGAGGGTAGAGTATACCCTACGTCTCTCATAATTTTGGAGGGACAAAAGGTCGATGTCATCTTAGGGATGTCGTGGTTAACCCGCCATGGTGCTGTTTTAGACACCGTCCTCCGAGTTGTGCACTTGAACTCAGAAGTGCACGAGTCTTCCTTATTTCTGGACAGTCTAGAAATAAAACTTCCATGTGTTTATCAATCCACAACCATCAGATTGGAAGATATTCCAGTGGTCCAAGAGTTCCCTGACGTGTTCCCGGAGGATTTACCGGGGATGCCACCCAATAGAGAGGTGGAGTTCAAGATTGAACTTGCACCGGGAACCATGCCAATATCCCGAAGGCCGTACAAGATGGCGTCCAAGAAATTGGCTGAGCTGAAGACTCAGCTAACGGACCTGCTAGAGAAGGGTTTTATTAGGCCGAGCTCCTTGCCATGGGGCTGTTCGGCATTATTCATGAAGAAGAAGGATGAGACGTTGCGGCTTTGCGTGGACTATCGTCCATTAAATGCCGTAACCATCAAGAACAAGTACCTGTTGTGACGGATCGACATGTTGTTTGATCAGTTGGTCGAAGCAAAGATCTTTTCCAAGATGGACTTAAGATCCGGGTACCATCAGATTAACATAAGGGCAGAGGACATTCCGAAGACGGCTTTCTTGACGAGGTACGAACTTTATGAGTACCTGGTCATGTCCTTCGGCCTCACCAATGCTCCAGCTCACTTCATGTACTTGATGAACTCGGTATTCATGCCGGAGCTGGACAAGTTTGTCGTGGTCTTCAACGACGACATCCTGGTATATTCCAAGTCGGAGGAAGATCACAAGAAGCATCTGCTTATAGTCTTGCAACGGCTGCGGGATCACAAGCTATACGTGAAATTCAGCAAGTTCGAATTCTGGATATCGCAAGTGCCTTTTCTCGGGCATATCGTCTCAGCGGAGGGTATCGCTGTAGACCCGAGTAAGATCACTCAAGTGCTGAATTGGAAGTCCCCGAGAACTGTTCACGAGGTACGTAGTTTCCTCGGACTCGTGGGATATTATCAGAGGTTCATTCTGAACTTCTCGAAGATTGCCAAGCCAATGACGGAGCTGCTGAAGAAGGCTACCAAATATGTTTGGAGTCCGGCATGTGAAGCAGCATTCAAGGCTTTAGTCAAGCACCTAACATCAGCACCGGTTTTGGCGCAGTCAGACACAACAAAACCGTTCGATGTGTATTGCGATGCATCCGACATTGGGCTCGGATGTGTGCTAATGCAAGACCGAAGAGTGGTCGCGTATGGGTCACGGCAGCTTAGAAACCATGAGTAAAATTATCCAACCCACGACTTGGAGCTCGCTGCCGTGGTACTCACACTCAAGATGTGGAGGCACTACCTACTCGGTAACCTCGTACATTTATATACCGACCACAAGAGCCTCAAGTACATATTCACTCAGAAGGAGCTGAACATGAGGCAGCGAAGATGGTTAGAATTGATAAAGGATTACGAAATAGAGATCCATTATCATCCGGGCAAGGTAAACGTAGTGGCAGATGCGCTGAGCCGCAAGTCACACGTTAACAATCTGACCATCACACCGTTGGAAGAGAGCGAACCACCACTGCATGTGATTCCACATGGAGCTCTCTACAACCTAGCTTTGATCCCCACCATCCGTGAAGAGATAGTGGCAGCTCAGAAAAATGACAAGGGTATGTCGCATTTGCGGAGACGTGTAGATAGTGGGGAGTTGAAATGTTTCCGGAAGGATGGAGATGGCGTCCTATGGTTCAAGGACCGGATCATCGTACCCCGTAACCCGGAGCTACGGAAGAAAATTTTTGATGAGGCTCACTTATCAAAATTTTCTATTCACCCCGGCAGCAACAAAATGTATCAAGAACTCAGAAGCAAGTTTTGGTGGACACGGATGAAGCGGGAGATTGCGAAGTACGTGTCCGAGTGTGATACATGTCTTAGGGTGAAGGGAGACCATATGCGGAAACCGGGACTGCTACAACCACTGGGCGTTCCTGCCTGGAAGTGGGAGGATGTGAGCATGGACTTCATCATCGGTTTACCCACCACCTTTCGGAAACATGATTCTGTGTGGGTGATCGTCCACCGGCTAACCAAAGTTGCCCACTTCATCCCGGTCAACACCAACTACAACGCCAAGAAGTACGCTGAACTGTACATCTCACGGATCCTATGCTTGTACGGCGTACCCCGTACCATCATATCGGATCGGGGCACTTTATTTGTGTCCCGTTTTTTGGAGCAGCTGCACGCTGCATTAGGGACGAAACTGATCCGTAGTTCAGCCTACCACCCGCAGATGGATGGGCAAACCGAGCAGGTAAATCAGATCTTAGAAGACATGCTACGAGCTTGCGCTATCAACCACGGCAAGAATGGGGATGATCACTTGTCGTTAGCCGAGTTCTCGTACAACAATGGGTATCAAGCCAGCAATCAGATGGCGCCGTATGAGGCGCTATACGGAAGGAAATGCCAACACCATTGAACTGGTGTGAGTCTGGCAAAAGGGTTACCTTCAGGATTGACCTTGTCAACAACGCGGAAGAAAAGGTTCGACTGATTCAAGCGAACCTAAAAGCCGCCCAATCCCGTCAGAAACAGTATGCCAACCGGAGGAGACGCCCATTACAATTCGAAGTCGGGGATCACGTATATCTACGTGTGTCTCCAATGAAGGGCGTAAACAGATTTGGGGTGAGAGGAAAGTTGGCACCCCGATTCATCGGTCCATTCCAGATTACCGAAAGATGTGGATCAGTGGCATACCGGCTGAAATTACCAGAAGCACTTTTCGGTGTGCACGACGTCTTTCACATTTCCCAGCTGAGGAAGTGTCTCAAGCTATCTACTACCGTTCAGCTGGAGGACATTGAAGAACTGGAACTGGATCTCACCTATCGGGAGGAACCGGTTCAGATCATTGACGAAAAGGCCCGAACCACACGCAACCGAATGTTGTGGTTCTACAAGGTTCTATGGAGTAATCACTCCGTGGACGAAGCTACATGGGAGAGCGAAGGATTTCTTCGCGCTAACTACCCCGACTTTTTCACATCGCACATCCGGTAATTTTTCTACCGTCCTCTCTCTCATTTTCACCTTATCATCTCGGGACGAGATTATTTTAAGGGGGGAGGAATGTAAGGGCCTCAGTTTTTGACACATGTTTGAAGTGTTCATCACCACACACACACCTCATTTGAAGAAAGTTGATGAACACATTTGAAGAGCAAGTAACCACCATCAACATGCTCATGAGAGAATAAACTCACATATTGCAAAAGTGGTATTTCCCACAAGTAATATATAGGGACTGGGCATATGAAAAACTCCTACACATTGCTAGGAATGTCCATGCCAAGTTTCACCCAAATTCAAAACCTTTTGAGGTCATTTTGGGCATAGCTAGAAAGAGGGCAGTTTGAAACTACATTCAAATTCAAATTGTTTTTATCCAATGAATTCAAAAGTGGGAGAAATATTCTTACTCAGCACATTTTTGTGAGCTCACACACCAATTTTCACTCCATTTGGAGTTGATCTTGACATGAGTTAAGTGGGGCAAATCAAACTTTATTTGAATTTCAAACTGAACATGTGCTGAAATTTATCCAAACCAAACCCAATTTGAATTCTAGTCAATTCAAATGGCTCAAAGGTTGATAATTAAAATCACCAGGGGTTTTGTGGGGATTACTGTTTACAACAGTAATAAGGAGTTAATTTCAGAGGTTAAAATTGAGGGTGGGACCCACATGTCATAGAGATAAGAGGGAAGACTTGCACACAAAGTCACAGCCTCGGTGGGAAATTCCACCGAGCAGCTGCCGGCTGTGCCACCGAGAAGGAACCGGCGCCACCAGCTGCTTCCCCCTTCGCGCGCTGGCGCCCAGGGCGGCCTGCTCACGCCCCCACGCGACCGTCACCGCCTCAGCCCGAGCGAAGACCGGTTGCCTTTTTCTCCTCGTGGGCGACATCGAGCAGCGCCATTTTTCTTCCTCCAAGCGCTCGGTCGATCGGGAAAACGAGGAAAACAATCGCACCCTCGTTCCCCTGAGTTGCTATGCAGCACGCTGAGCTCAAGCACCACCCTCCCAACGCCTGAACCACCGGGTTTCGGCTCCCGTTCCTGTGAACAACGACGACCGCCGTGACTGAGCTGAAGAACGGCAATCGGTCTCACGTGGACAGCGTTCCACAGAGGCTTTCACGGTCCAGCAATAGTGGCAACAGGAGCGTGCGACCACCGTGTTGCTCTCCTCCATGTCTTGAAGCAAACCGTGAACAATCTGCTACGAATTTCAAGATTTTGCTCCGGCGGTCTTAAACCGAGCTTCCGGTACGGATTCTTTGCCCGCTCTATGATCCTTCTTAAGTTATCAAATCTTGCACATAGGCGCTGGACTAGCCGGCAATCAATTTTCTTTCTGCATCCGTGGTGTGAAACCGACTAGGAGTGACGAATTTTGAGCTTGATTGAGGACGTTCATGGCGGGCACGATCGGTCACACGGTGCCGACCAACTTGCCGCCATCTTTGAACACTTTTGAAACCTTGTCGAGCTTCCTAGAGGTGTACTGATGCTGTAGAACCGATTGTTCGAGGTCTTGGCAGGTTAGAACCCACGGCCGACGGCGCCGAACCTCAACCGAGGCCGCCGCACGTCGCCGGGTTATTTCCGGTCACCGCCAGCCGAGACTGACCCCACAGACGTGCTCCTTGACGTCGATAACCTCTTGGCGGCGAGTTTTAGACCGTGCGATAGCCGGCAGCGGCAAGCCGGCGAGCTGCGGGTCTGCTCCGGCGAGGGGAGGCGGTGCGGGCGCGAGGGAGCGTCGGGAGGAAGAAGAAGACGCGGGGCCCGGCCGTCAGCGACTTAAAAATTCATATCGGGATCGGGTGCAGCTGGGATTCGTTGTGCTGGCACGCAGGAACCCCGTAGACCCCGGTGTGCCGACGCCTCAGTGTGTAACACGTGTCCCCGTGGCCCACCCACAAGTTTAAACTTTTCCCCGATTTTCTGATTTCGTTCAAACTTCAAATCCTCATAACTTTGGCTAGAAAGCTCCAAATCAAGTGAACCAAATTTTGTTGGATTCAGCTCTCTGAGTAATTTCTAGAAAATCAAGCTTCACTTCATGCAAAACCCTTAATTCTCCAGAATTAATTCCTCAAATTTTAAACTGCTTGGAATTTTAACTGGAGAATCCCTTGGAGGAAAATTCTGAAATTTTGCTGGGATGTTCACCAAAATATCCCTGAACTACCATAAAAATTTTAGGACCATTTGAGCTTATTTGATCCACCTAATGGTGTGATTAGTGAAACTGTTCCAGAGAAAATAGAAAATGTTCAGAAACATTTTCAGAATTTTCCCTGAAATTGTTTAGCTCATATCTTTAGCTAGAAACCTTCAAATTAAGTGAGACCAACTCCATTAGAACCTTCTGAAAATCTAGTTTTCAGAAAGTCATAGTTTGTTTCATGAAAATCCTTAGAACACTCTAAAATCCTTCAATTAAGGTCAAGTACATAATTAATTATGGAGGGCTCAAATGACCTTTGCTGCAACTAAAACTTGACCAAGTCTCTGTTTAGGTTGTAACCAAGCCACAGTAAAAGTTTCACAGTCATTGGGTCTGTCTAGTAAGAGTTATAGACTTCACAAGTTTAAATTCAATCAAATGCATTTAATTTAATACATATACTTGTATATCATGTAGTCGCTAAGGTCAAGGAGGAACCTGAAGTCCTAGACTTCGTTACTCCGGAGGAGCAGCTAGCCTACGACCAAGAGCAGCAAGGCAAGCTCCGGTTTGCATTAACTTATTTACAAATTTTTATTGTTTTGAGCACTTTCTTTGAGTATCACTTATTTCCTTGCATTAGAGTCTTGTTTGGAAACCCAATTGCATAGCCAAGAAAACCATGGTTTGGGTTAGGATTGCAAACCCATTAGCTACTGCAAAGCTAAGTTAGGGTAGGATCCGGTACAAGTCGAGTAGTTGGAACTACTCGCGAGCATAGGCTAGAGGCACTCGACTCGGGTAGAGATAGCACATGATACACATGGCAAGCAAGATGAGACCGAGCGGAGAGTAAGGGCAGCAGGACTTTGGGGCCTGTGTGCTATAGCTCCGTTTGTGTCGATTGAGGACCGAGCCGTGTGCGGGCCTGTTGAACAAGCTAGAACAGTACCGAAGACCTACCGGCTATATGGGAACCGGGAAACCAATGTAACTTGGGTAGCTGGGTGTTGAGGCATAGCTGGTCGTTCAGAGGGTAGGTTGAGAGCTCGAGGTGTAAATTGGCTGGCGGCACTGAGATGCACATGCAGAGACCTCTTGCTCGGGACGATTGGACCGGTTCAACATTTGGCTAACGGGTGAAAGGTGGTTGCGTACGGCGTCCGTGATGGTTGTTGTAGGCAACATCGAGTACAGGCGTACGTGACGGGTTATTCGGGTAACACTGCAGGTGTAAATCGATTATAATCGCCGTCCCTCGCGGTCAGTGAGTACCACTTGTTCACTGTACCGTGACGTGGAAAGAACAGGCTAGTTACATGTTAAAATGTTGCTGATTGAAAGACGGACTTGATTGTTAATGATTTGCTGTAGTCTAGAGCTAATTAAAGTTCCTTTCAACTTTGGGCAAAGTACATGAGAGAAATGTGTTTCTTGTTTGATTGCGGCTCTCTCATGTGCCTTAGCGTAAGGTTCTCCACAACCTGCTGCTAAAATTTGAAAGTAAGGTCCCAATAATTAGGCAAGTCCTTTGCAAATGGTTTTACCTCATGTACCCATAACCCCTCATGGAGAAGTTCTATGTTTAGGTGAGACGGGTTTGACTTGTTGAGCCTTCGTGCTCACTGCTTGTGTTTGAAACTTTTGCAGGGTTCTATGAGGAAGGGACTCCCGAAGAGAAGACGGAACCACAGGAGGGGAACCCCGTCGAGTGGGAGTCGGGCACGCCGCCGTGTTAGTGTGCGTGTGTGCTAGCAAGGACACGTTCACAGGCTGAACGTGAACTTGATGCGTAGTCTACGCCCGTGAGTGTAGACTGGACTTATTTTGATGTACAAATGTTCATAAACTACTTTATGTAATAAAAGTTTTGCTTCCGCTTTGTACCTTGGATGTGTGTTATCCGGTGCTGTGCAACGCAGCACCCCTCAGCGTGATCCTGGCTCGACAAGACCGTGGGGTTGTGTCACATAAGGTCTATGATAGTAGTAGATATTATGGTAGAAATGCTAACATACTTGTTATTAATTTGTAACGACGTTCCGACGTCAGGTAAGAGGTAAGGTACACCGCCGCAGGCGGATCAATTGCGGTAAGCTCGCCATACGAGCCATAGTATGGAATGGTATACCGTGGCTTGGCACGGTAGTTAATATGAGTCTCTGAACCTCTCCATGGTTCTGAGAGCATATGAAAACGCTAATCTCCAGCTTGCTTTAGGCAAAAGTGAGAATACCCCATCGCGTGGTAAGCAACACGATATTATGTAACTCTTGAATGTTCAATGTTCAAAGGGCCATATGCAACGCTCGCCATCGGCGTGCCTCAACGGTCATGAGGCAGTAGGTGGTATCCGTCGTTGGGTTGATAAAATTCCCAACTGTGACGACCCGTTCGCGCTCTACTCGGGTTCCCCGTCGTGTGGTGTGAAAACACAACTATGTACCTTGAGACGTGGCTTGACTCAAGGATGATCCGTATGGCAATGATACCGGCCGTATATTTTTATTATGATATGGAACTACCTGAAATGCCAAAAACCATTGTGTGTTCTTCTGCAGGTACATTAACCAAGTTAGTGCATGACGTTTAGCAACCGTTTGTGAGTGACGTTCTTAGTTCTACCATTTGACACGTATATGCCGAAATACCGGCTTATGATTTTTCTTTGGTAAGGAAACGTAGTACCAAGACTGCAAAAAGGATATTTTTTATAAGAGTTAAAATAAGGTTTAGGATTCCATTTAGGGGTTAGTAAACTCTTATTTTACTAAGAGTCAATTGGGAGTGTATAATCATTTCTAAAGACTTAGGAACCACCTCCTCTGTTTTCGGCAGAAACTTTGCTGAACTTAAACAGGGTATAACTTAAGATTGGCTGAACCAATGAAAGTGTGGGATACTATTATGGAAAGGTTTTGAAGTTCTCTACAACTTTTCTGTAGAGCTCCAGAACAAGATCTCCCTCCAAATGGATGTAAATTTCAGATGAGTTGGCACTGTCCAGAAACAGGGCAGACCAAAATGCTCTCTGGAATTTTCTGTATTTCGACCACAACTGTCTGTAGGCATATTTCTAAGAGTCAAGCAAGACATCTTTGGAAAGTATAGGAAATGTGCTATAACTTTTTAGTTCAGTGTTTTCCAAGACTGAGGACAGAATTAGCTAGAATTTTATGAACAAACATCCAATTCCAAAGGAGG
Organism: Neostapfia colusana; assembly: GCA_030760725.1. Lineage (NCBI taxonomy): Eukaryota > Viridiplantae > Streptophyta > Magnoliopsida > Poales > Poaceae > Neostapfia > Neostapfia colusana. The sequence goes on from JASWHV010000015.1 coordinate 64,042,934, forward strand.
TGTTGTCAAAATTCCTGAGAAAATTCTGTCAACTGGTAGAAGTCATAACTCACAAACTAGGAAGGCAATAAAGACAAATAAATACATTATGGATTCCTTGTGGAGTCTGCTACAACTTTGTTTTTGAACTCTAGTCCAGATTTTGCCTCCAATGTGGCCAAAACAGTTAAATTCTTCCAACTGGTCTGCTGGACCAGAGGCGGACAGTGAACGCCATGTTGAGGTGTTTCAATTAAAACACTTAGTTTCACCTTTCGATATCCAACGGCTGTTGTAAAACAGCGAGTGGAGTCGAAAAGTTATTCGTTCGACATATCACTTCGAGCGGGTACATGCTGGGTCTAGTACAATAGCGAGGAGTACGCACCTTAACACACTTAACACCCCGTGGCGACCCACGATGGTCGAAATGAACTTTTAATCCCTAAAGTTCATTACTTTGGAACCTGATCTTGTGACATGGTCCAGGGAAGTATATGTTGTATAAAGTTTATACTTTATCCATATGTGTGACTGTTATGCGTATTATTTATTCCATTCTCGCACTACTATTGTATAGACTGGATGAAATAAACCAACATGTGTTGATCGTTTGAATGGTATAAATGCAGAATGGTGCGTACGCGGTCCACGCAAGAGGAGGGAGGTCCGAGTCAGGTTCGTGGTGATGAGTCGCCACCTCCGGAGCAAACCACGACGCAGCAGCAACCACCTCCTCCACCGCCAGAGCTTCCAAGAAACCTTGCGGAGGTTCTCGCTGCAATGCTCGGCTCGCACGACGAGCAAACCAAGTTGCTGTGGATGCTGGTGCAGCAGAATGCGTCCCATCCAGGAGGACGCCAAGACAATGGGCAACGCCAGCCCCAACAAAGTTCTTATTCAGAATTCCTGGTGACCCATCCACCGGTCTTCACGGAGGTCGAAGAGCCTTTGGAGGCGGACAACTTTATCCGCACTCCGGAGGCGAAGTTCGGGCTGCTACGGTGCACCGAATACCAGAAGGCGCTGTACGCAGCGCAACAGCTTCAAGGAGAAGCCGGTACATGGTGGGCGAACTATATCGCCTCATTACTGGCTGGCCATGCTGTCACATGGACGGAGTTCCGGGAGGCGTTCCGTGCCTATCATATACCTCCCGGTGTCATGGAAAGGAAGCTCCAGGAGTTCCTGGCGCTGAAACAAGGCGAGAGGAGTGCTCATGAGTACTTCAAGTCATTCAATCGGCTGGCGCAGTATGCGCCAGGATTTGAGAGAACGGAGGAAGACAAGCGCAACGCGTTCTTCCGGGGCCTGAATTCCAAGATGAAGGTCCATTTTGCCCAAAGGAATCGTGTCACATTCAACGATCTAGTTAATGCCACAATTTTACAAGAGAATGCTCAGCGTGAGCGCTGTTCTGATAAGAGGAAACGCAGCGCGCTGACGAGCAGCAGTGGTGGAGCGCCACAAAAATACCGTGTGGTGTACTGCTCACCATCCGGTCAGAGATGGCAGACGCCGGCGCGACCGCCTCAGTTTCGCGGTCAACAATATAATGCGCCAGGCTTCCGACTAACGTATCCACCCCAGCAACAGCAGCAGCAAAGGATGGTCCCACGTGCGCCTCAGTTTCAACCGCGTGCACCGGGATTCCGTCCTCAAGTCAGAGGGACCCCGACACCTTACACGTGTTTCACGTGTGACCGTGTCGGGCATATTTCGAGGGACTGCCCCGAGCCGCGACAGGGCAGGGGTGCAGCGCCGTATCAGGGTGCTAATCAGCGCCGTAATCAGTGTAAGAAACCAGCACCAAAACCTGACAACGTCCACCACTTAGCCATCGAAGACGTGCCGAAAGAGGAACCCGTCTTTGGGGGTACGTTTTCTTATTCAGATCATCCCGTAGTCATACTTTTTTACTCCGGTGCCACCCATAATTTCATAAGTCAGTCTTATGTAATTAAATATCAATTGCCTATCATTCCCACAAATAGTTCACACTTGATATGCTCTCCGGGTGGGAAAATAACAACTGATAGGATGGTCTATAGAGCACCATTACAATTGGGTGGGAATCTATATCCGACTTCTCTAATCATGTTAGAGAGTCAAAAACTTGATGTCATTTTAAGAATGTCATGGCTACATCGCCATGGTGCTGTTCTTGACATCATTCCATGTGTGGTTCATCTAAACTCTCCACTTCATGAACCACATGTTCTTATTCTTGACCGTTCGGTTCAAGAAGCTCCAACCACATATAACACGGAAGCCACAAAACTTGAGGATATTCGTGTGGTTCGTGAATACCCGGATGTCTTTTCGGATGATCTTCCGAGCATGCGGCCCGAAAGAGATGATGAGTTCAAGATTGAACTTGTACCTGAGACGACACCGATATCATGGAGACCGTACAAGATGGCTCCGAATGAGCTAGCTGAATTAAAAGAGCAGCTCAATGATTTAATGAAGAAGGGTTTCATTCGACCGAGTTCCTCGCCATGGGGATGCTCGGTGCTGTTTGTGAAGAAGAAGGATGGAACTTTGAGGTTGTGTGTGGACTACCGACCTCTCAACGCCGTCACCATCAAGAACAAATATCTATTGCCCCACATCGATATATTATTCGATCAACTTGTGGGGGCGAGTGTATTTTCAAAGATGGATCTCCGCTCTGGATATCATCAAATCAAGATCCGAGCGGAGGATATTCCGAAGACAGCCTTCTCAACGAGATATAGGCTGTATGAATACCTCGTCATGTCCTTTGGTCTCACCAAGGCCCCGGCACACTTCATGTATCTCATGAACTCAGTGTTTATGCCGGAGTTGGACAAGTTTGTTGTGGTGTTCATAGACGACATCTTGGTTTATTCCAAGTCTGAAGAGGAACATGCCAAACATATGCATATCATGCTTCAACGATTGCGAGACCATAAGCTTTATGCCAAGTTCAGCAAGTACGAGTTTTGGATCAGCCAAGTGTCATTTCTTGGTCGTATTATTTCTGCAGAAGGCATTGCAGTTGATCTAAGCAAAATCGAACAAGTGCTGAAATGGAAGTCCCCCACATCAGTCCACGAAGTCAGGACTTTTCTCAGGTTAGCAGGATATTACCGGAGAATCATACCAAATTTCTCCAAGCTTGCTAAGCCGATGACTGAACTGTTGAAGAAGGGGATCAAATATGTTTGGAGCTCAGCTTGTGAAGAAGCTTTCCAAGCATTAGTGAAGCATCTTACAACAGTCCCGGTGTTAGCTCAACCGGATACAACCAAGCCCTTCGACGTATATTGTGATGCGTCCGGTATCGGGCTTGGTTGTGTATTAATGCAAGGAGGAAGAGTGGTTGCCTATGGCTCACGTAAACTTCGTAACCACGAGAAGCACTATCTGACTCATGATCTTGAGCCCGCTGCTGTGGTGTTGGCACTGAAAATGTGGAGACACTATTTACTTGGAAACTTAGTGCATCTCTGCACCGACCACAAGAGTTTGAAATATATATTCACTCAAAAAGAGTTGAATATGTGGCAACGGAGATGGCTAGAACTGATCAAAGACTATGAGATCAAGATTCACTGCCATCCCGGAAAGGCAAATGTGGTTGCTGATGCCTTAAGTCGCAAATCTCATGTCAACAATCTGTCCATCACCCAACTTGAAGAAGAGGAGCCGAGTCTATACTTGGTTCCATAAGGGGCATTATATAATCTTGCTCTCGTCCCTACCATACGAGAGGAGATTATGGAAGCTCAGAAGAAAGATGTGGGAATGTCGCATATTCGGAGAAGGATGGAGAATGGCGAAATGAAATGCTTCCGAAGAGATGAACACGACACTCTATGGTTTAAAGACCGTATAGTGGTACCCCGTGATATGAAGCTTCGGAAGAAAATCTTGGACGAAGCTCATTAGTCCAAGTATTCTATTCATCCGGGCAGCAACAAGTTGTACCAGGATCTGAAAACCAGGTTTTGGTGGACACGGATGAAAAGAGAAATCGCAAAGTACGCATCCGAATGTGATACGTGTCGGCGTGTGAAAGCCGACCATATGCGTAAAGCCGGACAGCTGCAACCATTAAACTTTCCGGCGTGGAAGTGGGAGGATATCAGCATGGACTTAATAGTTGGTTTACCTCTCACGTCTCACAAGCATGACTCGATTTAGGTAATAGTCGATCGACTAACCATGTCGGCTCATTTTATCCCCGTACATACAAAGTACGTGGCCAAGCAATATGCGGAGTTGTATATTGCAAGGATCTTGTGCTTGCATGGTGTTCCCCGCTCCATTATTTCGGATCGCGGTGCGCTGTTCGTCACTCGGCTTTGGGAACAGCTGCACGCATCATTGGGGACCAAACTGATCCGAAGCTCCGCGTATCACCCGCAGACAGATGGTCAAACTGAATGGATGAATCAAGTGCTTGAAGATATGCTACGCGCTTGTGTCATCCAACACGGCAAGAATTGGGACGATCATTTGCTGTTGGCGGAGTTTTCTTACAACAATGGCTATGCAACACCCCAAAACCTGCTAAAGAGGGGAATTTAAAAATTTTTGGACGTAATGCATGTGATAAAGCAATTCAAATTTAAACTGGAATTCAAATTCAAATCAAAACAGAAAAAGAAAAGGAAAAAAGAAAAAGAAAAAAATGGCCAGTGGGCCAAAACCCGCTCAGCCGGCCCAAGACCGCGTGCCAACCAGCCCAAACCCACGCGCCCTCTCCCTCTCTCCCTCTTTCTGACGCGCGGGGCCCGCCCGTCATCTTCTTCCCCCGCGCGCCCCAACCGACCCCGGCCCTCTCTCGCGCCAGATAAAAACCAACCCCCGGAACCCGCGCTCCCAGCCCCGATTCTCGGTCCCGGGCACCCCAGAGTGATCTCAACAGACCCGCCGCCCTCCCTCGCCCATTTATAAGCCGACGATCGCCTTTGTTTCCTCCCCGATCGACTCGCTTCAGTACCGGTGAGACCGAGACCCTCTCTGCCGTTTTCTCCCAACCTTCGCCCGGTTTCTCTGATCTAACGGGCTTGTTACGTTCCACCGCCGCCAGGGAGCCTTGCAAGTGAAGGAAACGACGTGTCTTGCGCCCCAACAGTCGCTCCGACGAGCACCGAGTGCCATTGCCGGACTTCGACGCCGCCGACCGACTTCCGGGGCCTCCGAGTGCAGGAAAACCCCTAGGTGAGCATCCCCTACCCCTCTGCAGCCGATCCGTGCAAAAAGATGCGAGTTCTAGCGTGTAGCGGCAAAAACCGAGGCTGCGCCGGCGAGATCGCCGCCCTGCCGCCGCGCGCGCGGGCTGGCTCCGGCCAGGGCGACGTGGCCCCTTGAGGGCCGTCTATTTTAAATCGCACGGTAGAAATTAAATCGATGTGTACCACTTCGGCAATCTAATCTGAGCCGTCTGTTTTAAATCCAACGGCCCACGTCAGCCCCGCATTATGAAGGTCAGGATTCTTACGCGCTACCCCCTGGGGATCTCGGAAAACACGAGCTAGCCCCGGAAACTTCTGATCTAGCCCCTGGACCTTCAGAAATTTATGTAAATTCATTTAAAACTCAGTTTTAGCCCCTGGACTTAATAAAAATTAGGAAAACCCCTCTGTTATGTGTAATTAGGCCCCTGAAAATTTAGGAAATAGTAAATTAAACCCTGCAGTAGGGTGGATTTGCCTTTTAGACCCTATAGGAATATTAAATTCAGAAATTTGAACATGTGACTAGGATTTAAATTTAAATGGTGATGCAAACACATGTGCCAATATAAATTTAAACTCCCCTAGCACTTGGAAAACTTTAGAATGAGTTAAAAATAGATTTTAGGCTGAAATAAAATCTGCCTAAGTGTTGCTCATTTTTATTATCTCTAGAGACACATTTTAAGCTAGGAAATAATTCTGAAAAATAGTAAAATAAATTTAAATTGATTCACATCAGAAAGGAAGTTCAAAATATTCTATTGAACATTTTAGATCAGAACCTATTCTGTTTAGATGATATGCCTTACTATTTTAATATTAAAATTCACTTTTAGGCATAGAAAATAAATCTGAAAATGTAGGAAAATAAGTATGCATAATTAGGAAATGATAAATGAGGTCTCCAAATCCAAAAACTTCAGTTTAGGATTTTGTAGAAGATCTGAAAACCTATTTGGAGTAGGAAATTATCTTTCATGCAAACTTTGTGGCTAAGAAGTATATTAATTAAATATAAAGAATTTGTTCAAATTGGAAATTAATATATAGTGTGCAACTAGAAATCTGAATACAAAAGTTAGAAATAATATATATATGTTTAAAAGTGCATGTAGGCCAAAAATCAACACATCTAGGGTAACCACAACACCTAAACATGTGAATGACTTTAGTATGTATGTATGTATGTATGTGTGGTTTGCATGAGTGAAAGTGTGAACTATAGCTTATGGATTGTTGTTTTCTTTTGCTATGTGTATTGGCATGAGTAGAACCTGCCCCAGAGCAAGTTCTCCCCTTCCAAGACCAAGACTTTCCATTCCCAGAGCAGCAGGAAGAAGGCAAGTGTCCTTGACCACTTTGATCCTATACTAGGATGTGTAGTTAGAATTTAATTGCATGGTCAATGTGGAATACGATACCCATGCTAGGAAGTTTCCTTAGAATTGTATTATCTTGTTTCCTTGTAGCTTGGGTTGGGATTTATTTTACTATGTCATTCATTCATATTACTTATGCTTAGCCATGCTTAGAATGAGATAAGTGGGATATGATATCATCAACTTATTTACCTTACTCTTGAATGAGATATTATGAGTTATGTAGAGGTAGGGATCGAGGCAAGTTGGATGATTTGGTTGGTGCTGTGTGCACGAGACTCGGGTTTGTGTTTAGTACTTGCCTGGATCCTAAGGACCGGTTAATGGAGCATGTAACCTGGCTTTACCGTGCCAACCACATGCTGAGATGGGGCGGCTTGGCAAATTAATTAGGTGTATCCCCGGCGTAGTATGGGTGTTTTGGATGGTGCGGGGAATAGGTATTAGGTGGACTACCATATGAACCGCAAGGCTCAAGAGGGGGCCACTACAGAGGGGTTGGAGCCTCTTGTATGCTGTTAGGGGTGAAACCTCAGTGGGCCCATGCTCGTCGGGAATCCCTTTGTAAAGGCCTCGTAGTGATCTCCTGGCTACACACCTGGGAAGTGTGAACGTGGTAATTCGCGGCCCACTGGCATAATGGAGGTTCTTTTACTCCACCCGACAACGGGGGATGAAATCATTACATGTGGGTACAGTGGTGCAAACTCTGCAGAGTCAAAACTGTCATGACAGCCGTGCTCACGGTCAAGAGCGGCTTGGACTTATTCATGATTAGAGGATGATTTGGGAAGTTGAGGATGTTAAGCAGGAAGCTTAACATTGGAGATGAAATTATGGTTACTAAATATTGATGATGGGTTGAGAGATTGGGACCATTTCACCTGTGTAGTAATGTAGGTGCTTAATAAGCTAAGGTGATAGGTATTAATTGCATAGTGCTTTAACCATGAGTTCAACCTCTTCTTGCTCTAGCCATGCATGACATAACTTTCCCACACTTGCTGAGTACCAACGGTACTCAAACTTGCATTTCTGTTGGTTTAAATTGCTGCTCAGGTCAAAGGGATGATGTGGTGTTCAATGACCAAGACTTTGGACCCGATGAAGGTTTCTAGGTTCACGGAGTCCCCCGAGCAACGCCTGTGACGAAGCCCACAAGATTTATGTTCCGCTGCTATTGTATTTACATGTTATGAACTTATTATCGTCCATCGAGACGTATGCTATGTAAGACTTATTTATATTCGAACACCTGGCTTGTAATATGATGATGCTTCACTATTTGTCGTCACATGTATGAGAAAATGATCCTGGCATACATGTGATATTCACTCGGTTGTTCTTTGGAGAAACCGGGTGTGACAGAAGTGGTATTAGAGCCAAGGTTGCCCGTAGGAACGCGGACCTAGGTAGAAATGGACATATTTAAGGACCCTACATTCTTAAAAACTATTTTACAAAGATGTGGGTTGAAAGTTTTATTTCATGGGGTCACTTTATTCATCTTGCCCCAACTTTTATTCAAAATAAAATTTTTATTTAACTCTTATCTAACTTAATTTTAAATGCTTTATGTTTTAGATGGTTCGCATGATCCGCACCGCTCGCAAGTCCACCGGAGGAAGAATTCCTGTAGTTGCCCTTGCCTTGAGAGAGGAGAACCGTCCGGTGACATACCACTTCTACGGGTTGGCAGTAGGAGGCTTGTTGCGCCGTCTTCGGCGTATGCTCCACGCCGCCGGCAATGTGGGTAAGCTGATCATACAATACAGCTCCACCAGGACCATCCGTGAGAAGCGGGAAGAATGGAGCTCAGAGATGAGGATTATCCATGAAAATCAGCTGCTCAAGATTCACCGCTCTCCAGCTTGTTGGGCGACTCAGGCCGATGCTGAGAAGGATGTCACCTGGGAGGCCATCACCTACCAGAGTTACATCTACCGTCGCCACCTGGACAGGACTGAGTACATGTATGTCCTCCAGCGTGAGAGTGGTACCGCGGAGTACAAGTACCCGCCAGTGCAGTAGGGGACTTCCCATGAGCACATAGACCTGTGCTTGGAGGATGCTGCTATGCTCAGCACTCGACTGCAGAAGTGCCAGCGGGAGCTTCAGGATGTTCGTGACACCCTGAAGGAGACTGAGGTGTTGCTTTGCGCCAGCTTGAGGGCGAGAGAAAAAGGAGATGGGAATGAACTGTGTGTCACCGTAAATGACACATGGACTCCTGACTCCCCAGACCGCCGGACGAGCAAGCGTCGCTGCACTTCTCCACCAGCAACTTCCCCACCTAAAGCGGAATCAGAGGGCAGCCATAATAATGAGGAAGACCCCGAAGAGCCATCTCAGTGATACGAGTTGTTTAGAGTCATTTCAATTATTTCAGCAGGTTATCGAGTAGTCGAGTCAATACCCTATTTATTTGTGTGTTAATGTTTGGTGTGTGACGTGAGTTGTGGAAGCCATGGGCATTTGTCCACAACCTCGTCTTTAGTTTGCTTTGCTTTGATGTGTGAACCCCTATGAATCAAGAGTGTATTTATTTTCGCGTGAGACATGACTCCCAAAAATCTACGTGAAACCTTTAGAAAATGTTTAAATATTAAGGCCTCAAAAGTTTAAGTTTAAACAAGTAAATTGGGAAGTTAATACATAATGCTTTAAGTTAACATTTGGTTAATCATATAGATGGCTGGAAGAGGAAAGGGTCGTGGTGCCAACCCCAACAACAACAACGATGAGGCCGGCAACCCTCATCTTCCTGGAGGACAAGACAGGGGTGGTCGCCGTCAAGGATCTGATCCTATCTCTCAAATGATCGAAAATCAGAATCAGCTCATCCAGTGTCTAACTCAAGTGGTGGCCAACTTGCACCAAGCTCCACCCCCACAAGCTGCACCACGCCAACCAAGGTTGAGTGAGTTTCTGGGGACTCAACCCCCAAAGTTTGCAAGTGCTGCTGAACCTCTGAAGGCAGATGATTGGCTAAAACCATTGAGAGCAAGATGAGGATCATACAATGCCAAGGGTATGAGAGGGTGTTGTTTGCCTCTCACCAATTGCATGGATCTGCTGCTGATTGGTGGACCGCTTACGTAGCAGCCCATCATGACCCCGAGAACATCAGTTGGGAAGAGTTCAAGCGCAGTTTCCGCAACCACTACATACCAAGGGGTGAACTCAAAAACAAGAGAAAGGAGTTCTTGGGACTGCAGCAAGGCAACATGACCGTGAGGGAATACCTCACCAAGTTCACCCAACTATCCCGTTATACACCACAGGACATCGAAACTGATGAGCAAAAACATGACTGTTTTTTGGAAGGACTTACTATAGAAATGCAATGTGCAATGTCCTCCAACGAGTATGAAAGCTTTCAAAAGATGGTAGACAGAGCATTTGTCGTGGAGAGGAAGATGAAGGCCTTGGAGAATGAAAATAAGAGGAAGGCAGGATGGTCACACCAAGCCTCAGGTAGCAACACACGTCCACGTCTGATGCAGCAACCCGCAGGGCAGACGAGCCATGTTGTGGTACCCTACTCAGCACCAAGAGGGTACAACCCGAATTTCAGGCCTCCGTCAGCACCAGCACAGCCGCAGCGTCAGTTTGTACAGCAGCCTCGCCCCACTTATGAACCTCGACCAGCAGGACAAGGACCACCGAATCAACCCTAAGATAACAAAGGTCAGGCACCTAAGGTTGGGGTGCAATGCTTCAACTGTGGTGAAGTGGAGCACTACGCCCATAAGTGCCCAAAGAAGAAGCCCATGCAGCCACAACAGCAGAATGTGATGCGAGGACGGGTGAACCACGTGACCATGGAGGAAGCGCAAGAGGCACCTGACGTGATAATTGGTAAGTTTCCTGCCAATTTACATATTGCAACCCTATTGTTCGATTCTGGTGCTACCCACTCATTTATTGCTCAAGGGTTTGTTAAGAAGCACGGTCTAGCAACAACACAAATGAACCATATGTTAGCAGTGAACTCTCCAGGGGGAGAAATAAGGACAAGACAAGTGTGTCCCAAGGTGAATCTAGACATTAATGGCGTAGTATTTACTGCAAACCTCATAGTGATAGACTCACAAGGGATAGATATTATTTTGGGTATGGATTAGTTGACCAAACGTAAAGGAATCATCCATTGTTCGACAAGAACGGTGGAACTAACTCACCCTAGTGGCACAAAAGTGAAGTTCATAACCGTACAAGAACCTAGGAGGGACCTTAAACTCAATCAAGTTGAGGTGGAAGTTGAAGAGATCAGGATTATCAGGGAATATCCGGACGTTTTTCTGGAGGAGTTGCCAGGTATGCCCCCTGATCGTGAAGTAGAATTCGCGATTGAACTAGTGCCTGGAACAGCCCCGATATACAAGAGGCCTTATCGGATGGACTCCAAACAGCTGGAAGAGCTCAAGGAGCATATAAGAGAATTGACAGAGAAGGGGTATATTCGTCCTAGTTCCTCACCATGGGGAGCTCCAGTGATATTTGTGCCCAAGAAGGATGGAACCCAAAGGTTATGCGTAGACTACCGTGCGTTGAACGAAGTAACCATCAAGAACAAGTACCCATTACCCCGCATTGAAGACTTATTTGATCAGTTGAGGGGAGCTTGTGTGTTCTCAAAAATTTATCTCAGGTCGGGATACCACCAAATAAAGATAAGGCAAACCGACATTCCAAAGACAGCTTTCATATCTCGGTACGGGCTGTATGAATACACCGTCATGCCGTTCGGGCTAACTAATGCCCCGGCATATTTCATGTATCTCATGAACAAGGTATTCATGGAATATCTGGACAAATTTGTGGTGGTTTTCATTGATGACATTCTCGTCTTCTACAAAGATGAAGAAGAACATGAGGGACATTTAAGATTGGTGTTGCAAAAACTGAGAGAACACCAACTATATGCCAAGCTGAGCAAGTGTGAATTTTGGCTGAAGAGAGTTCCCTTCTTAGGACACATAATCTCGGAGGGAGGAATCTCGGTAGATCCCGCCAAGATCGAGGATGTGCAGAAGTGGAAGACACTGAAAATGTCGGGGAAGTTCGAAGCTTCTTAGGATTGGCTGGGTATTATCGACGGTTTATTGAGGGTTTCTCCAAGATTTCGAGACCCCTCGCCAAATTGTTAGAGAAGGGAACCACATTCACATGGACACCACAGTGTGAGACGAGTTTTCAAGAACTGAAGAAAAGATTGACAACAACCCCAGTGCTAGTTATGCCAGATATGCAGAAGAACTTTTCGGTGTACTGCGATGCCTCTAGAAACGGGTTGGGATGTGTTCTCATGCAAGAGGGGCATGTCATGGCTTACGCGTCCTGGCAGCTCCGAAAACACGAGAAGAATTATCCTACGCATGACCTAGAGCTAGCCGCAGTGGTACACGCTTTGAAGATTTGGCGCCATTACTTGATGGGGAAAAGGACAGAGATAGAGATATATACGGATCATAAGAGCTTAAAGTACATTTTCACACAGCTAGATCTCAACCTCAGACAAAGGAGATGGTTAGAGCTAATCAACGACTTTGATGTGGGCATCAACTATCATCCTGGGAAAGCGAACGTCGTGGCGGATGCTTTAAGCCGGAAAGTGCAGGTCAACATGTTGAGTTCGAGGGACATGCCTACAGAATTGAAGGAAGAGATTGCAAAACTCAATCTATGTCTGGTGAATAGTGGTGAGGCCATCACCATGGAAGTGGACTCCACATTAGAGCAAGACATACGCAACGGTCAGGAGAATGACGAGAAGATACAAGAGATTAGAGAACTCATCAAAGAAAATAAAGCCCCTGGGTTCAGAGAAGATGAACAAGGTACGGTGTGGCATGGGAAACGAATCTGTGTGCCTGAAGTGAAGGAGATCCGTGAATTGATTTTGAAGGAAGCTCATGATTCCGACTATTCCATTCATCCTGGGAGTACGAAGATGTATCATGACTTCAAAAGCAGATATTGGTGGTATGGCATGAAGCGAGATATCACGGAACATGTTGCCCTATGTGACACATGTCAGTTGGTGAAAGCAGAACATCAACGACCCGCGGGACTATTGCAACCACTCAAAGTGCCTGAATGGAAATGGGAAGAAATAGGTATGAACTTCATAGTGGGACTACCCAAGACCCAATCGGGATATGATTCGATATAGGTCATCATCGATAGGCTAACCAAGGTAGCTCATTTCATCCCCGTGAAAGAAAACTACAGCGGATCCAAATTGGCGGAATTGTACATGTCAAGGATCGTGTGTTTTCATGGAGTGCCAAAGAAGATAGTGTCAGATCGAGGGACACAGTTCACCTCGAGGTTCTGGCAGAAGTTACATGAAACCATGGGAACTCATCTAAATTTTAGTTCTACCTATCACCCCCAGACTGACGGGCAGACGGAAAGAACCAACCAGATCCTTGAGGATATGCTGAGAGCGTGTGCGCTCAAGAACAATAGGAGTTGAGATAAGAACTTACCGTATGCGGAGTTCTCCTACAACAACAGCTATCAGGCTAGTATGAAGATGTCACCATTTGAGGCGTTGTATGGGAGGAAGTGCAGAACTCCACTATTTTGGAACCAAACAGGGGAAAGTAAGGTGTTTGGGCCCGAGGTACTACAAGAAGCCGAGGCGAAAGTGAGGGAAATTCACGACAACTTGAGGATAGCACAGACCCGACAAAAGAGTTATGCCGATGTACGGAGAAGAGAGCTTATTTTCAACGTGGGGGACTATGTCTATCTCAAGGTGTCCCTATCCGAGGACTTCGTCGGTTCAAGGTGAAAGGGGAATTATCACCTCGATACATCGGACCCTTTCAGATTCTGGAGAGGAAAGGCGAAGTGGCATATCAACTAGAACTACCGGCTCGCTTATCAGATGTGCACAATGTATTCCATGTGTCACAGCTCAAGAAATGTTTAAGAAGCCCAAAGAAATGTTACCCATGAATGAGGTGGACGTACGAGAGGATCTTTCTTATGCCGAGCAACCGGACAAGATTTTGGAGACAATGGAACGCCTCACAAGAAATAAAAGAATTTGAATGTGCAAGGTGCAGTGGAAGCATCACTCGAAAGCTGAAGCCACATGGGAGCGAGAAGATGAGCTTAAGGCCCAGTTTCTGGATTTGTTTTCATAGAATCACCAATCTCGAGGACGAGATTTCTTTTAAGGGGGTAGAGCTGTAACACCCCAAAACCTGCTAAAGAGGGGAATTTAAAAAAATTTGGACGTAATGCATGTGATAAAGCAATTCAAATTCAAACTGGAATTCAAATTAAAATCAAAACAGAAAAAGAAAAGGAAAAAGGAAAAAGAAAAAAATGGCCAGTGGGCCGAAACCCGCTCAGCCGGCCCAAGACCGCGTGCCAGCCAGCCCAAACTCACGCGCCCTCTCCCTCTCTCCCTCTCTCTGACGCGCGGGGCCCGCCTGTCATCTTCTTCCCCCGCGCGCCCCAACCGACCCCGACCCTCTCTCGCGCCCGATCAAAACCAACCCCCCGGAACCCGCGCTCCCAGCCCCGATTCTCGGTCCTGGGCACCCCAGCGTGATCTCAACAGACCCGCCGCCCTCCCTCGCCCATTTATAAGCCGGTGATCGCCTTTGTTTCCTCCCCGATCGACTCGCTTCAGTACCGGTGAGACCGAGACCCTCTCTGCTGTTTTCTCCCAACTTTCACCCGATTTCTCTGATCTAACGGGCTTGTTACATTCCACCACCGCCGGGGAGCCCTGCAGGTGAAGGAAACGACTTGTCTTGCGCCCCAACAGTCGCTCCGACGAGCACCGAGTGCCATTGCCGGACTTCGACGCCGCCGACCGACTTCCGGGGCCTCCGAGTGCAGGAAAACCCCTAGGTAAGCATCCCCTACTCCTCCGCAGTCGATCCATGCAAAAAGATGCGAGTTCTAGCGTGTAGCGTCAAAAATCGAGGCTGCGCCGGCGAGATCGCCGCCCCGTCTGCCGCGCGCGCAGGCTGGCTCCGACCAGGGCGACGTGGCCCCTTGAGGGCCGTCTATTTTAAATCGCACGGTAGAAATTAAATCGACGCGTATCGCTTCGGCAATCTAATCAGAGCCGTCTGTTTTAAATCCAACGGCCCACGTCAGCCCCGCATTATGAAGGTCAGGATTCTTACGCGCTACCCGCTGGGGATCTCGGAAAACACGAGCTAGCCCCGGAAACTTCTGATCTAGCCCCTGGACCTTCAGAAATTTATGTAAATTCATTTAAAACTCAGTTTTAGCCCCTGGACTTAATAAAAATTAGGAAAACCCCTCTGTTATGTGTAATTAGGCCCCTGAAAATTTAGGAAATAGTAAATTAAACCCTGCAGTAGGGTGGATTTGCCTTTTAGACCCTATAGGAATATTAAATTCAGAAATTTGAACATGTGACTAGGATTTAAATTTAAATGGTGATGCAAACACATGTGCCAATATGAATTTAAACTCTCCTAGCACTTGGAAAACTTTAGAATGAGTTAAAAATAGATTTTAGGCTGAAATAAAATCTGCCTAAGTGTTGCTCATTTTTATTATCTCTAGAGACACATTTTAGGCTAGGAAATAATTCTAAAAACTAGTAAAATAAATTTAAATTGATTCACATCAGAAAGGAAGTTCAAAATATTCTATTGAACATTTTAGATCAGAACCTATTCTGTTTAGATGATATGCCTTACTATTTTAATATTAAAATTCACTTTTAGGCATAGAAAATAAATCTGAAAATATAGGAAAATAAGTATGCATAATTAGGAAATGATAAATGAGGTCTCCAAATCCAAAAACTTCAGTTTAGGATTTTGTAGAAGATCTGAAAACCTATTTGGAGTAGGAAATTATCTTTCATGCAAACTTTGTGGCTAAGAAGTGTATTAATTAAATATAAAGAATTTGTTCAAATTGGAAATTAATATATAGTGTGCAACTAAAAATCTGAATACAAAAGTTAGAAATAATATATATATGTTTAAAAGTGCATGTAGGCCAAAAATCAACACATCTAGGGTAACCACAACACCTAAACATGTGAATGACTTTAGTATGTATGTATGTATATGTGGTTTGCATGAGTGAAAGTGTGAACTATAGCTTATGGATTGTTGTTTTCTTTTGCTATGTGTATTGGCATGAGTAGAACCTGCCCCAGAGCAAGTTCTCCCCTTCCAAGACCAAGACTTTCCATTTCCAGAGCAGCAGGAAGAAGGCAAGTGTCCTTGACCACTTTGATCCTATACTAGGATGTGTAGTTAGAATTTAATTGCATGGTCAATGTGGAATATGATACCCATGCTAGGAAGTTTCCTTAGAATTGTATTATCTTGTTTCCTTGTAGCTTGGGTTGGGATTTATTTTACTATGTCATTCATTCATATTACTTATGCTTAGCCATGCTTAGAATGAGATAAGTGGGATATGATATCATCAACTTATTTACCTTACTCTTGAATGAGATATTATGAGTTATGTAGAGGTAGGGATCGAGGCAAGTTGGATGATTTGGTTGGTGATGTGTGCACGAGACTCGGGTTTGTGTTTAGTACTTGCCTGGATCCTAAGGACCGGTTCATGGAGCATGTAACCTGGCTTTACCGTGCCAACCATATGCTGAGATGGGGCGGCTTGGCAAATTAATTAGGTGTATCCCCGGCGTAGTATGGGTGTTTTGGATGGTGCAGGGAATAGGTATCAGCTGGACTACCATATGAACCGCAAGGCTCAAGAGGGGGCCACTGCAGCGGGGTTGGAGCCTCTTGTATGCTGTTAGGGGTGAAACCTCAGTGGGCCCACGCTCGTCGGGAATCCCTTTGTAAAGGCCTCGTAGTGATCTCCTGGCTACACACCTGGGAAGTGTGAACGTGGTAATTCGCGGCCACTGGCATAATGGAGGTTCTTTTACTCCACCCGGCAACGGGGGATGAAATCACTACATGTGGGTACAGTGGTGCAAACTCTGCAGAGTCAAAACTGTCATGACAGCCGTGCTCACGGTCAAGAGCGGCTTGGACTTATTCATGATTAGAGGATGATTTGGGAAGTTGAGGATGTTAAGCAGGAAGCTTAACATTGGAGATGAAATTATGGTTACTAAATATTGATGATGGGTTGAGAGATTGGGACCATTTCACCTGTGTAGTAATGTAGGTGCTTAATAAGCTAAGGTGATAGGTATTAATTGCGTAGTGCTTTAACCATGAGTTCAACCTCTCCTTGCTCTAGCCATGCATGACATAACTTTCCCACACTTGCTGAGTACCAACGGTACTCAAACTTGCATTTCTGTTGGTTTAAATTGCTGCTTAGGTCAAAGGGAT
This sequence comes from Neostapfia colusana, assembly GCA_030760725.1. NCBI lineage: Eukaryota > Viridiplantae > Streptophyta > Magnoliopsida > Poales > Poaceae > Neostapfia > Neostapfia colusana. The sequence goes on from JASWHV010000015.1 coordinate 64,059,848, forward strand.
GATGTGGTGTTCAATGACCAAGACTTTGGACCCGATGAAGGTTTCTAGGTTCACGGAGTCCCCCGGGCAATGCTTGTGACGAAGCCCACAAGATTTATGTTCCGCTGCTATTGTATTTACATGTTATGAACTTATTATCGTCCATCGAGACGTATGCTATGTAAGACTTATTTATATTCGAACACCTGGCTTGTAATATGATGATGCTTCACTATTTGTCGTCACATGTATGACAAAATGATCCTGGCATACATGTGATATTCACTCAGTTGTTCTTCGGAGAAACCGGGTGTGACAGGCTATCAAGCTAACATCAAGATGGCGCCGTATGAAGCTCTCTACGGTCGGAAATGTCGCACACCCCTCAACTGGTGCGAGTCCGGCGAGCGAGTTATCTACGGCATTGAACTTGTGAATGAGGCTGAAGAACGAGTGCGAGTAATACAAGCCAATCTCAAGGCTGCTCAACCTCGTCAGAAGAGCTATGCGGATAAAAGGCGTCGTCCTCTGCACTTTGACATGGGGACCATGTTTATGTCCGTGTGTCTCCGATGAAGAGAGTTCATTGTTTCGGAGTGAAGGGCAAATTTGCGCCACGATTCATTGGTCTGTTCGCCGTCATTGAAAAAAGCGGACCCGTGGCCTACCGCTTGGGATTACCGACGTCGCTCGCAGGAATTCACAACGTCTTCCATATCTCTCATCTGAGAAATGCCTCAAACCCTCGGCTGAAATCCGCACTGAAGACATAGAAGTTCTTCAACCGGACCTCACGTACACGAAGTATTCAATCCGGATTATCAATGAAAAGACTCGTGCCACAAGAAACCGGACCTTATGGTTCTACAAGGTCTTGTGGAGTAACCATACCACTGACGAGGCGACATGGAAAAGCGAAGACTATCTACAAACATATTATCCGGACTTGCTATCATCGTATACCCGATAAAGTTTTCCCCAACTTTGCATTTCTTTTGGAATGTCGGGGCAAGATTCTTTTTAAGGGGGGGAGGGATGTAAAAAATACCCAAAAAGTGGTAGCAAGAATTTCAACACATGAACACTTAGGAAAAATGAGGAGAATTAAAACTTCGAATTATAACGGTGTAAGTTCAAAGTGAGGATTTAGACTTTCCAAAAACTTCCAAACATGGAGATCTAAATGCATAACTTGGATCTTCATATTCCCAATATTCAACCTTCCAAATTTCAGCTCATTTGGAGGAGTTTTAATATTTTTTTGGGATTAAAAGAGGAAGCACTCTAATCTGAATTTGAATTTCAGTTTCAAATTCTAATTTCCTCAATTTGCAAATTTGGTTCCACAAATGTGTTCTCCACATTTGAATTAGCAGCCATGCCAAAAATCAGAAACTTTGGAGTTGGTTTGCTATGTTTTTGGAACAATACAAAAGGGAGAATTCAAATTCCATTTCAAATTCAAATGACCAAACACAATTCAAACTCCACACTAGAATTCAAATCATTTTGGATTCAAATTTTCAAACCATGACTTTGGGAGGAAGCAAAGGAGTTAATTTGGAGACAAATGGGAAAATATCAAAGGAGCATTAGGTGGGAGGGGGCCCACTGGTCAGTCACCACAGAGGCAAAGTCCCTGTTTTCCCTCGGCTGTTCACGCGCGGGTTCTAGCTCCCGGGTAAGTCCTCCGGCCGACGTTTCCACCGAGCTGCTTCCTCGCTGCTCCCGACGTCGGTTCGTGCATGTGGGTGCTCAAAGCAGCCGCCGAGTGCATCCTATGCTCTTATCCACGTTACACCGCAGCTCCTCAGCGCTCTGCTTGAACGCTTGCGGAAACAAACCCCCCCGACGGAAGAACCTTTCGGCTCATCGACTCCCGGCGAACTCGGCGTGCCTCTCGCGTGACTGAGCCACGGGAACGTTGCGCCAGGTTTCCCTCCTGCTCTCCGAAGCCGTAAGCAGACGCTAGCACCGGTGGTTGGCTCACACAAGCTGGAATTTCCTTCGGACCCCCCGGTGTTGATCACCTCTGCGCCGCACCGTCGCCCGACGGTTTGACAGCCTCTTCCGATCAAACAAAAGGTTCCTGAGGTGCATTAGGAACCCTTCTTCCTTCCCTCCAACCAGTTCCTGCCTTCTTAGCTCCAGCACCGAGTAATTTGAAGTTTAGTGTCGGCGGTTCTTTAGAAACCCGAGGACTCTTAGAGGAAATTCTTCGTGCTCTGGGTAGCTCCATGCTAGATGAGCTTAGAGTAGCTCCTGGACACGCTTGCGCACCTCTCCGAAGTCCTAGCAGCTCAAATGATCAAGTAGAGGTACCGGGCACCGAGTTTTTGTCACCGTCGTCGTTTTTCGGGCTCAGGTCGCCGGTGAGGTCCCCTCTCCAGTGGTTTTCATGGAGAGTGGGCTATGGGTCGACGTTGTCCAGGTGACACTGGTGCTTTTAGAGCAAACCCTAGCCCGAAAGACCCACTGTCGAGTAAGAACGAGGTCGCCGAAGTGAGGTTCAACATGGTCGCCGGTTCAAGCACCGTTTCGGCCGTTGTCATCCGCTCCCGACCCCACCATCGTGTTCAGCACGGTGTAGAACTCACATGCGGGGAGTTTGGGGAAGTGCGGACCACGGGAACCCCGTCCCGGCGAGCCTCGCCGGCGTGCACCGCCGCGGGAGGCGCGGGCAGCGCGAGGAAGAAGAAGGAGGACCGGGTCCCACCAGTCAGCCTCTGTACCGTGCGGGGATCGTCCTGTGGCCCCGGATCAGGTGTGGCTGCATGGGAAATAACCCCGTGGCCTTGGTGTTGCCGTCATCTGAGTGGATAGTGCCACGGGTGGGGCCCACAACCAGAATTTAAACATTTCTTTAATTTCTAGATTTAGTGCAAACTTCAAAGAACCATAACTCTCAGTAAGAATGTCCAAAATTTGTGACATAAATTTTGTTGGATTCCTCTCAGTCCGTGCTTTGCAGAAATGTAAAGAAATTGATCTGAGGATCTCTGGAAATTTCTCCAAAATTCATTAAATTTAAATTTTTGGGGATTAATTCCAGAAGATCCCTATTATGGGGTTTCTGCAAATTTGACCAGGAGGTTCCTTATGATATTACTGATCTCCAGTAAAAATCTGAGCTCCATTAGGGTTCATTTGCTAGGCTAAATTGCCTTCCAAAGTTCAGCCTTTATTTGAAAATTCAAATTTAAACAGAAACTTTTCATAACTATTGTCCAACTTCAAAAATTCATATCTCTCTGTTGGTAGCTCCAAAAATGGTGAAACAAATTTTGTTAGAACCATGAAGACTTACCATAATCAGATCTTTAACTGTTAGACATGTTAAAGCTTCTGATTTGGGCTCAAAATTCAGAGAAGCCTTGTACTTGTGGGAATTTTGGAGACCACAAGATGCAATGAAATTTCTACAAATTTTGCTCAGATCATCCTTAGAGAGTCTAGTATCCAACTGGAAAAATCCCAAATCCAATTAAGGATCCTAAATAGCAATAGCTATGAATAGAAGTTACTTCTTATAAGTCATTAATACTTATAAATATATTTTGCTACCTTTCATTTAGTGACCGAAGTTGAGGACGCACCGGAGCCCTTGGACGTCCTCCCACCAGAAGCTGACTTTCCCTTTAACTCGCAACCAGGCAAGCCCCACTTTGCATTTAAGTACTTTTGCAAATTCTTTATTTGTATCACTTATGTTTAGTGTGAAATGCTTGTATTAGAGTTAGAATGATTGAAACCCCACTTGCATAGCCTTTTAAGTCCTATGAATGGTTGGGTAGTTTACAGACTCGACGAGTAGAGAATGCCATGCTAATGTTCTTAGGATCTCGGTAGAAATCGAGTGGTTGTAATCTACTCGCGAGATAAGAATTTATCACACGGGATGAGAAGAGGTAGAGAATGGCTTAAGTTGTGAAACTGAGACCCAGCAGGGGGATAGGGTGCAGTGAGCGGAGGTCTCACGTGCGTAGCCCTGTTGGTGTCGATTGAGGACCGAGCCGTGTGCGGCCTTGCTGGACAAGTATCGAACGGTACCGGATGCATACTAGCATATAGGAACCTGGAAACCAATGTAATTGGTTAACCTGGTGCCGAGGCTTATCCAACCGTTTTATAGGAGTGGGTTGAGGGTACCAAGGTGTAAATCTGCCAGTGGGCACAGACACGCTCCACGCGGGGACCTCCTGCACGTTACGGATGGACCGGTTTGGCATTTGGGTTGCCTTTGAAAGGTTGTTGCATACAACGGAGTAAGAAGGTCTGAAGCACCACACTTCTGAAAGTGGGTGAATGTGACGTGTTATCCGGGTGTGTCTTGATTGCAATCACCGTCCCTTGTGGTTATTTGAGTACTCGCTTGTTCACTGCGATGTGACGTAGTAAGAAGTGAAGTAAGCCAACTGAATATGTTGTATTAAACTATTAATGTCTTGAAATCTTGTATGTTGTAGTTATAGAGCTAATTAAGTTTATATTCCACTTTGGACATCACCACATCAGAGGAAAGCATTTCTTGTTTGATTGTGGATTTCTGATGTGAGGGCTGCCTAAGCCTCATTAAACTGTTGCTATAAAACTGGAAGTAAGGATCAATATGTAGTCATGTCTTTATTGCAAAGTCCTTTTTCCTATCTTTTTACACATCCTTGGATATAGAGTTCCATGCCTAGGGTTGTCGGTTAAGACTTGCTTAGCCATCGTGCTCACGGTTGCAATATTTTGAGTTGTGTGCGTGTTAGAGTTATGAGGAGGGTTCTGAGGATGAGGTGATGGCCCCATCATGGTACACGGCCGAGCTGGTGCCCTGCACGCCGCCGTGATTCTCCGGTTCCATATTGCTAGTGTGTAGTGTCCCTGGGCTGGACGGATGCACTTTTGCTTAGTTAGGATTTGAGAGTAGCTATGTACATTACTAAAGCTGTATAATTAAGTTTTGTAAAAAGACTTTCGCTGTTTTATATTAAATAAAAGTTTGTATATTGTTCTCAATTCTTTTTATATGTGCTGTTGGGTGCGGCATCGTACGGAACCACACTCTGCGATGCCGAAGTGGGTGAACCACGGGGTGGTTCCGACATGATGGTGGCGAGAACTACAACCGCAGGAATGACGGTGGCGAGAACTACAACCGCAGGGGCGATGGTGGTGAGAACAACAACCGCAGAGGCAACGTTAGCGAGAACTACAACTGCAAGAATGATGACAGTGAGCACTACGACCGCAGGGCCGATGGGGGTGAGAACAACCATAGGGGCAGCATGGGGGAGACCTACAACCGCAGATATGACAGCGGCGAGAGCTACAACAGCAGGTATGACAGCGGCGAGAGCTACAACAGCAGGTATGACAGCGGCGAGAGCTACAATCGCAGGACTGATGGGGAGAACTTCAACCGGAGGAACTTCAGAAATCAGAGCAAGTTCTCAGGAGGTCACGGATAGGTGACTCCATCAGGGAATGGGTATCACCAGAACAGCAATGGATTCCAGCCACCTCGTCCCGTCCAGAATGGCAACGGGAGGCCTGCTGGTGTTAATGGCCCCAAGCAACCACCAGGTGCTGCTTAGAGGTATCATCAGGTGACTTCCATGAAAGTAGTAAACTAAAGACTAAGTTCAAGCATTTGTAGGGATCACAATAGGAGCATTGTTGATCAGACAGTTGAGAGGCATCAAATATATCCTGGCACTCTGGTTGCTACCAGCTGAGTATTGGCAGTGGTCCATTGGTGGTAGGTGAATTTTGTTTTATTAGTTGGCGTTGACTTAGCGGTAATTGGTTGGTGGTTGTCCATAATTGTTGAATCTGTTGGTCAGAATTGAGACGTTGGATACTAAACCTAAGAAGTGCATGCTGATATTTAAATTACTCTGCTGTTATTATCATTGTTTCTTTCTTTAACCAGTATATTGTGATCTGCTTCATTGAATATATATATATATATATAATTATTGGGTTTCATGTCTAGCCGATCTCAACATGCTTAGGATAAAGGTTTGATTGTTGTTGTTATATTGTGATCTGCAAGAAGCATCAGCAAATGCTTTGTACTGCTTCGTCTGTTTTACGCCAAAACATGGGCAGATAATATCTTGTCAATGACCGTGTTTGTTGACTGTGAGCAAGAACTTGATGTGTGCCTTTTGCAGATTGGGTTTTATGTTCGGTCTCTGTAGAACGTCCATATGTTGCAACAAGAGCCACTGTAACCAGACCGAGGATGACAACATGTAGGTGCCACAGTATGATTGATAGGTCTGCTATCTAATTTTACGTGTGCTGAAAGGCGTATTTTGACATGAAGGCTTTCCCTATTAGAAAGTATATATGGCGATCGCTAAGACTCCGCGTTCAAGAGCGACCGCTGTTAGGCTATCCGCACTCATATACTCTAAAAATCTACTCCAAATGAATATTCCCACCTCTTTTCAGCGTACTTTAAAAGATTCTCTGTTTTTCAGTACGTGCTACCGCATTCATCATACTTTCTAACATACTCTATATCAACTACCTTTCATTCTTTACTATTTCTTTACATTATTTTATATCCATGAATTAACACTACCATAATTTATAAGTATTATAAACTATATATCCGCTTGTTATAAATATATGAAAGTAGTATTGTCATATTTTTTAACGGCATGGTCATTAGAAAAATATCTCGTTCACCGTATTTTTTTGTTGGATGGTATTTCTTGCAATGAGAACAAATATCTTGCGAAACAAAGAACTTTGTTTTCCGTCGGTTGGATGTTTGCTTACTGAAGAAGGAAAGTACAAAGAAAATATGCCATGCCATCCTTTGTCCTGGACAAGCTACTTGCAACAGCAAAGGTATCAAATTCTTCCTTGTAGTGGAAGCAAAGGTAAGGGGCAAACCTACTATAAATACCCACAAGGTGCACCTCCATTTCAGAGCCGGCCCTGAGATTTCGGTTGCTCGGGGCAAAACTAAAACAGTGGCCCCTTAGTCACAAAAATAAAAAAAATATTACATATGTATTATATATATATATCATATTTTCTACAAGAAGATATAGAAGAATAAGATTTTCTCTTAAACCTATATAATAATCTAGATATTGCAAAAACTTATCACCAGTAGGAGTGATATAGTGATATGTATAACACAAACTATAACGAAAAGCACCTCATAAAGATGATTTAAGCAAATTTGATAAGTATAACACATACACTACTAAAAAACAGTTTATAAAGGCATTTTATACAAATCTTGCAAATTGGAAAAAACATGTTGATTGAATCTTATGTAGTGCCAAAGCAAAATTAGTTCAATTTGTTTATAACTTGCCAATTGCATTTTGTTCAGTTCGTGATCTGTTACCCAATTTCTAGACATTGGAGAGGAGTAGAGAATGAGAAAAAAAATCCTAGCATCTTCCCTAACACGATCTATTGATGGTCGTAAGGACGTGATTATGTTTTTTAGAAAGGAACGGAAGGACGAGCCAAATAATAAATGATCAGTATATGTAACCTGAATTGTCAAAGTAGTGGATCAAAGGGTGGGTATTTTATATGTAATTCGTCTACCGCAAGCCATAGGTGGGCGTTAGACAGTTCAGCAGCACTATTTTTAATTGAGCTTCATTATATTTAGCAAATAATTATGAGATAAAATATAAAAATAAAATTACATGCAATACATATATATATATAGAGAGAGAGAGAGAGATTCGAATGGGGCCCTTTTTCTTGGGGGCCCGGGGCCGTCGCCCCTCACGCTCTGCTCAGGGTCGACCCAGCTCCATTTGAAACCACTAAGCAATCGTAAACACCAAGTAATCACTCTATCTGGTGTTAGGACAATGAGTTGGAACTTCTTGTTCGCCTCCTCCTCTGCTTGGTGGAAGAGTTCACGGGAAGAGCAAGTGGGTAACAGAGAGCACATGGATGATGACGATGAGGAGGCGACTCAATGGTAAGCGAGCAACAACAAAGAAGAGGGCTCACATCGTCAGCGTGATCCTAATTCCCCTCCAAAAGTAATTTGCAAGAGGGATCATGCTTCAGGAGATGCCAAAATTCGTGTCGACTACTTCGGTCCAAACCCGATCTACACAGATAGGATGTTTCATCGAAGGTAAGCTATAAATTTGTTGCTTTTCGGTCTCCTATATAATAAGTTAGTCTTACTAATATGAAAGTCTGCAATGTAGGTTTTGCATGCAACGTCATGTTTTTCAACGTATTGTCCATGATGTCAAAGTTGTCGATCCTTACTTCCAACAAAGATTTGATGCTACCAGTAAACCTGGATTAACGGCTCTTCAAAAGGTCGTTGCATGCATTAAAATTCTAGCTTCTGGAGTCCCGGGGGACTTTATTGATGACTATGTCGCTATCGCGGAGTCTCGTTGACACAAATACCAGCAAACTTGCCCACCTCTTGCTTGATGAACTCCCACCTGCTTTGGAGAGACCGCACGGTTCGCTCCGGATAGTGCCCCCTCTTCTGGTTGTATTGCTTTAGGATACGGCCCCAAAAACTCTATTTCCTTTGACCCGTGTTTGTCACTGGGTCGCAGCTAATCTCAAGGTATGCCTTAACAAGGAACAAATCTTTGTCAGGGCAAAAATTAGTGTTCTTCGGCCGGCTGGACCCTACTTTGCTCTTCCCTTTTCCCTTGTCCTGGACACCGGGGTTCGAAGGCCCTCCACCCTTCTGACTCTCACCTGTGAATGGGTACACCTACGGGTAGGTTTCCAATGGTGGATAAAAGAATGCACCCATGTACTCGTTCACGTCTGTGTTGTTGTTGTATGTGTCTCTCGGATCCATCCTGAAAAAAATAAGAACAATGGGAGCAGTAACATGAAAAACATCCAACTTGGGGCTGAAACATGAAAAAACATTGATAGTGACTCAACAAGTACTTACTATTAGTGCACATAAACTAGGGTCAAACCACAGAAATGAAAGTATCCCTCAGATTAATAACCATCAATGACAACAAAGGAAATTATGTTTCTGGCACCATTACTACCCATCAATGATGAAATGGCAGCTCATAGCAGTTCGCACAACATCATACCATAATTTCATACAAATACAGAGTTACATAATAGGTTCTAACCATAGTTGGTCCAACACAAAATATAAGACCGTTCACACATATGGTTTACACATACCGTTCACACATACCCTTGATCACAAGCACTACGGGACACCGAATTATGCTGAGGACACATCCATGTCATCAAAATTATTGTAGTCTGACTCATAACCATGTACAGATACGAGGAACACCAATTGAAGGGGATCAAGTCCTCCAGCGAGACCTTTGTGTTGTCCGGGAACGATGGAGTAGGTCCTTCATTGGCCACCTCTTCGCATAGGATGCAAGATGGTCCAGGTCTTCGAGCACTTCATCTATGTTAGTCAGCAGTACACTCACATCTTCTAAAATACCAACCGGGCGATGCTCAAGTATATCACGAATGGGACCTCTAACTTTGGACACTGTCGTGTCAACGACATTGGTCAAACTGGCCAAAGCTTTGCGAAGCTTCTCAGCTTCGGACGACATGTTCACTAATCAATGGCAAACACAAAAAACATCATCACTAGGTTTCTGTGAACTAGGGTTGTCAACTTCAATTCACTGAATAAAAGACCATGTATACGTTGCATTCAAGATCAGCACACCTTGTTGTAAGTATTGACCTAACATCACCATTAGGATATTGCATTTGTAATACAATTCAAACACGTTTTACACATATTTTATACTTGCACAGAACATGTGAATGCTTTCCTTGCACAAAACATGGCATAAGTCATCAGCTCATCACAGTTGGCATACAAAAATGTGGAGCATCCCTAGCACCTCAATTTATTTTAGTCACATACGGATCCGGATGCACAGTACCATACCCTAATCGAATAAAAAGAATTAGAGACAAAATCAGGTAAAATTGCATGCCAATCAAGTGACTATCAACAGATCTAACCCTAGAAGTATCAAATCGAAGCCAACAAGTACCAAATCGAACCCTAGCCTTCAATCCCCATACATAATGCATCCAAAATGATTAGGGTTGTGAAATCCATACCTGTGGCGACACTTGTTTGTTGAGGTCGCGCGGGAATCGCACGATGAAGCTGCCGTCGAGCTGGGTCACCGGCGCCGCTTCCTTCCTCTGCCGCTGAGCTGCTTCTTCTTGCCTTCAGATCCGTCGCCTCTGCTGCCGAGCTCATCCTTCCTTCAGGCTCCCTCGGTCCTCGCTGTCGCTCCGCCCTACCCCTCTTCCCACGGCCCGCCGTCGTGGCTCCTCGGGCGCCGATCACGGGAGCGCGGCGTCACCGTCTCCATCCCTTCGAGTGCGCAAGAGAGTGGCAGTTGGCGTCGGAGGGCATGGAGTATACTCCCACCCGAGCGTCGCACTTTTGAAAACGGGCAAATGGAGTAATCTTCCCAGTACGCAGGTGCGGCCGAAAAAAACGGGTTGGACACCACATTCCCAATTCGGTACCCGGCCCAGTACATGGGTGCGGACGGTCTTATAGCTCAGTCAGTCTAGTATATGGCCTACAATGTGTATTAAATATTGGAGTTTAAAACTTTGAAAATACTTTCATATATGATATCCATTTTTAATTTTGTCTGCACTGCTGTGTTTTACTCGATGATACAAAAAAAATTAGATCTCACTTGCATACATTTTAATGAAGTTTCATTAAATTAATATATCATAAAAGTTATTATCATATATAATAGAAAATCCTACAGGATATTTTAAAAATTTATAAAAACGTAGGTAGTGTAGACAATAGCAACCTGTATCATATACCTTATAGAAAATTATTAGCATTTTATTTGTATTATCTAAATTTAAATTTTAATATTGTTCAAGCATGCTTGTAGCTTTAGTTAATATTCTACTAGCAACTTATGTTGTATAATTAATAACAATTTATATAGTTAAGCTGCTATTAAGAACTTATAGTAACTTATGCTATATGACTAGTAACAAATAATGTAGTAATAGTAGTAGCAGATATTTTTTTATATAATATAAGAATTTACTATACCTCAAGTTATCAATAACACAAAGTACAATTACTATTAAAAGATAGTTAAAGATGCTATCCAACAACTTATATATAGAGATGTTGTAGGATTTTAAGTTTTATAATAAATTTTATGATGAGGACATCACTCCTATAGATACACATAACACTTCATTGAACATACAAGATGAAATAATAGAGTTCACACACAACAATTGAATTTAGAGGTGAGCGCGTCTTTCCTTATATGTTTTTAAGAATGGATTGATACCAAAGGACTTAATTGTGATTAGGATACATGGAGAGATTTAAGTAGTACTTGGAGGAAGGCTTAGGGGCGTGGAGGATCAGAGAATACGTCCAAAGAAGATAGACGTCAAGCCCAACTCGAAATCGAGTCCAACTCGGAGCCCAGGATCACTTCGCACTATAACGAACGCCCAGAACGCATACAGACTCCGTTTTGGTCGTTCTACATATGCATGAAAAGAGGAGAGGATAAAATTTCCAATGCCGCTGGTCCCATGTCAAAATTCTGTCAACGTCGACGAGAATCATTAAAACAAAATCAAGTTTAGAATATGTCAGGGTGCTGCGCCACCGTATTGGGCCATTGGGCCTTGTATCAAGTAGAAATCTATTATTTTCGTGTCTTAGAGTTAGGTCACAACCCCAACACCCCTTAGATGTCCTCCCACCTGTTTATACTCTATAGTAGCCACCACAAACAATTAGGTTTTGCGTAGATTAATCTGTTATACGCAGTTTCACCGTTTATTGATTTGTGAGACCCCAACTTAACAATTCATATTGCTCGTGTTCTCGGTTTGACTTGCAGGGATTAGCCTTCTTAGCGAGATCTAGCGTGTGAAACATGGTTAATAACCAACGGAGCAGTGGTGTAGTGATTGCAGGGGTATTCAGGCTGTTCGAGTGCCTCGGATCATCAATGTCAATATCTCCACTCTAATCGATCTACCTTTCGGAAGATCATGCCACAACTACTCATCATTTTTATAGTAATTTATGCTATGTATAGTAGCAATCTTGTCTATAGATATTGCTACCGTATATACAATATAAATTGTGTCACATCTCTGTAACAATTTATGCATAAATAGTAGGGTTTATTGTGTTTATACCCCCTGATTGCAAGTTCAATTATGATTTTACCCTCCAAAATTGGGGTTTGTGATTTTATCCCTGTTTTTTTAAACAAAACTAAAGTATGCCCCTACTCTGTTAACGGTGTTAAATATGATGAAAGAAGACAGAAATGCTCTTGTTAATTTACTTCTAGTTTTAATTTTTGTTTGTGATTTTACCGCTATTTTGCATAAAGACAAATTAATATGTGACCATATTAAAATATGGGTAAAACCATAAACATAGATTTAAAGTAGAGGTAAAATTAATAGGTTATTTCTGTCTTTTGTCATCATATTTAACACCATTAACAACACATAACGAAGTAGGGGTATAATTTGACCTTGTTTTGAAAAAGTAGGGGTAAAATCACAGACCCTAATTTTAGAGGGTAAGATCACAATCGGGCTTACAACCAAGAGTATAAACACAGTAATCCCTAATAGTAGCAAATTGTGTTAGATTATAGCACTAACTTTAATTAGAAAAATATTTAAAACATATGCAAGTGAGATCTAGTCTTGTTTGTCTCATAACCATTAAATACAATAGTGAGAACAAAATCTTAATTGAATATCGTATGAGTGAGATATGATATTTTAAAGTTTTCAGGATGTCATCTTTAAAAAGGGCATTTCTTATCTTTATCTGCATATTTTATTCACCCCTCTCTTCACGGCATGCTAATTACTTAATCAGGTAAAAAAGGAAAAAATCTCGATTACTAAAAAACTAAAGGAGGGGTCGCACGATGTGAGGCGACCGGTAGACATATTGGGTCCCTTTCCCTATCATCATGTCATGTTGTGCCGCTCCAAGCAATAAGAAATGAGAAGATTCTTGGGGCTAGACCGTTGGAGCCCTGAAAATGGCTACAAGGCTACTAGCCTAATAACTTATTAGACGGGCAGTTTGCTTTTGGGGGAGGCGAACAATAACACAACAGAAGCCCGCAAGTACGTTCCTGCACCGACGCTAAGCATCTCAACCAACAGAACACTGATTCAATACAATAGCAAGCTAAGGTTTGCACCTGCAGAAGTTTAAAAAACAACAGTAACCAGGACCACGATCTAGTGCTTCAACCATATCTTTCATTCTATCCATGTTATCACCATCTATGTCATCAACATCAACATTGCTCTGGTATAACTCGCCATGCTCATACCACGTTTCATAACCCGGCATAAAACCAAATCGATAGAGATCTCGTTCCATGTCAAACTTCTCCTTGCATAAAAAGTTACAACACTTGTTGCATGGGCATTTCACAAAACGGTTGTTTGATAAAGAGAAAGCCCGAGTGATAAATGCCTTAGTATTGATGGCCCATTCATCCGAAGGCGCGGCATTCTCCCGCCAACCATCATACATCCATCGTCTATCATCACTCATGTTCTAAACTATATAATATAAGAAAATAGAACTCATAAATATATATGTTGCAACTAAGACTATAGCAAGAATAAATTATTATTTAATTACGTTCACTTTATATCTATTGGAAGGGATAGGTACTAAACCCACCCAAGAGTGACCGAGAGGAGCGTGCTTATAACGTGACGTGGGGTCCGGATCTAGACAAAATTTCGGCAGCATACCCCGCTGTTCTCCAACTGCACGCCCGATAATGGTGCAGCGGAGAACATTAGGGTTACGCCGTCGAAATTTCGTCCAAATCCAGACCCCGCGTCTCGTCATAAGCACACCCACTCGGTCACCCCTAGGCTGTCCAAAAAGGGACAATTCCGAACCTACACATCTCACATGCGTAACGCATGTGAGAGGGGCCGTTCCGAAACGGGTGACGCATATTGTAAAGGTTACGTGAATCTTATTTTTTGGAGTGAATTTCGAGAGAGGTAAGAACGAGAGACAGGAGAAAGAATGAGAGAGACAGTGAAGTGGACCAGTCGTCCTAAGTTATGCTCTATTGAGTCCCGCCAGAGATGACGTACGAGCCAAAGTTCGCTGCTATGGGCTTCAGGATCAAAACCGCGGCCACAATGGTTCCTAGGTTTCTCGACGATGCTATACTTTGTTAAAGCACGATAATAGAGAAATTTAACTTTTACACGGCCCAACTGTCGGACCATAAATGGGCTGCGCCGAACTAAGCCGGCCCGAAGCCTGTTTATTTACATATCGATACAATAAATTTTCTCAAAAACACACATTAACCATGCAACACTTTACATTCTTATTATAGGCATTACATGGATATGGTACATGGATATGGTACCTTAACATCGGTTCGCTTAGAGTGGACCGATCAAAACAAAATGTAGTGATGCATGATCTCGACCATATTCTATCTCAGCTTATAGAATGTTTCATGCAAGCATCATACGGCCACGCAGCCATATAATATCACAAATGTGAAAATGTGTGTTTACCTAAAAACATGAAACTAAAAATACAATGTTTTAAAGAAGATAATGTTGTTTCTAAAACATGTACTTAAGTTGTTAACATCGATACTCATATTTTTGTCTCCTACATGTGTTATAGATATGGTAGCTTATCGGTCACAACTAAACATTTCATCGTTGATTTCTACAAACTATAATCTTGCTTCATAAAACACATTACCTACACTTAGGCAAAACGGTTGTCGGGCAGAGGCGAACCCGCGGCGGTCGGGGCGATGGCGAAGATGGTCTGCCGCACCAGTGGCGAACCCGCGGCGGTCGAGGCGACGGCTAAGGCCAAGATGTCACCTTGGCCGGGGTGAGCACAGCCTTGAGGACCGGTGGCTGGGGCGCGAGCGGGCCGGGGCGAGCAGGAGACCAGCGTCTGGGGCGCGAGCGGGCCAGGGCGAGCTGGAACTCCAGCGGCTGGGGCGCGATCGGGCCGGGGCGCTGCGAGCTGGAAGTGACTGGGGCCGAGGCGCGGCGAGCTGGAAGTGACCGGGGCGGTGAGGAGTGTCGACGATGGTGGCCCCCAGGACTGGCGCGAGCGGGGCTGCGGTGCTGCTGCCGGCGGCGCGGCATGGTCGGCGGGCGCAGCTGTGTCAGCGGCGGCGGTAGCGAGAAAAAACTGAGATCGATCGGTTGTTGGATCAAAATATCGGGAGTATTGTTGTGAGCCAGGAGATAGACCCACGAAAATAGCTTAATTTCGTGAGCTTGGAGGAAGACCCACGCCAATAGAAAATTTCCGTAACGTAATTTCGTGAGCTAACATTTCGGCCCACGAAAATATACCTCGATTTCATGCGCTGCTCTGACAGGTTGCAGTAATTTCGTGAGCCGTGGCAGAAATCTACGAAGATTCGATTTAATTTCGTGAGCCTCTCCGAAACCCACAAAAATATACCTCGATTTCATGCGCTGGGCACTGACAGTTTGCAGTAATTTAGTGGGCCGTGGCAGAAACCCACGAAGATTCGATTTAATTTCGTGAGCCTCTCTGAAACCCATGAAAATATACCTCGATTTCATGCGTTGGGCACTGACAGGTTGCAGTAATTTCGTGGGCCGTAGCAGAAACCCACGAAGATATATGTTGTTTTCGTGAGCTTATGTTCAGGCCGTCGAAAATATGTTATTTTCGTGAGACTTTGTGCAGGCCAACGAAAATACGTAATATTTTCGTGAGCCGGTGTGCAGGCCGAGGAAAATATGACTTATTGTCGTGAGCTACGTTGAGGGTCACGAAAATAACTTTGTTTTCATGGGGGCCGACGAAAATATATATGGCCCACAAAAATATATCGTTTTCTTGTAGTGTCACTACTGAAATCGTGCAAAATATCTCTTTTATCCCTAACAATCTCAACATAAGAATCATCGCAGCCGGTACCTCATAACGTCGTCGTCCAGAGCCTCTAGCTTCCGTGCATGCTTGTTATACAATTTGGTATTTCAAGTACTAGTATTTTTTTAACTTGGTTGTGCATAGAGGTGGGAGTCGGGCCGGGCCGGTACGGCCCGGAAATTTCATGCTTCGGGCTGATTTTATCCGCGGCTTGAAAGCACGATGGGCCATTTTGGGCCGGGCCGGCAGGCACGAATTTGGAAACCTGGGGCCCGAGCATGGCACGTGGCCCGACGGGCCAATTTCAGGCTGGGCCAGGCCCGAGCACGGTCCAAATATCCGAAAAAATCCAAAAAAATCTAAATAAATAAAAAATATCTAAAAATCTGTAAAATAAAAAAATCCAAAAAATCAAAAAAATATTAGGGTTTCAGTAGGCTAAATACATGTGTCTATTGAATTTCACATTCAAAAACATATACTTTTGCATACAATGATATAAAATATTTGCAGTTTTTCAAGCATATAAACCACAAGTCCACAACATATACCATCTCACGACATATTTTTCAAGCACATAAAAACACACATAGTATGGGGGAAAATATTTTATTAAAGTTTAAAGTTCAAAGTTTTGTTAGAAACTGCCTCGTTAAAAACCTTACACTCATAGTGAGCTCCCACTGTAAGAAAAAGAGTACAGTTTATTTTACTATCTTTGACATCATTCGGATTCATCAAGCTCAAGATCTTCTAATATTTTCAATATTTTTGGATCCTCAAGGCAGTGTCGATCTCTAGATTCTGCCATCTCCTAATCTTTGAGACATGTAAGACAATCAACCATCTTCGATGTAAGAGAGGAACTGCAAGGTAATAAGATAAATATATATTGGTTCATAACAAGATAACAAGATAAGTCAATATATTAAAACAATCACCTCCTCTCTTCAATGATTCTTCGTGCTGAGCTAAATATGGCTTCAGATGATACACTAGAAAATGGAACGAGTAGAACGTCACGTGCAAATTGTGAGAGCACTAAAAATTGACGTTCATTGTCTTTGCACCACCCTAAGAGGTCCAACTCAGCACTATCATCCTGAAAATAAAAGAAAACATAAACATTATAGATCAAACATTACGGTTTATATGAAAAAGCTAAATATAGATATGTACCTGAAGCATTGGATCATGCACCACATGATCTATGTCAAGGTAGTGGGACAACTCGGAATTTGGATTCTAATTTGACCTAGAGGACGTCGTTGTTGAAGATTCTTTAGACTTCAATTTCTTCCACATGTTAGCTGCCATACTTTTCCTCTTTTCAGTTGGTGTTACTTCACCTCTAGAGCAAGTTTGACCGCATTTCTACTGATACATACCAAAAACTCAAAATATCTAGGATTTAACATGTGAGTAAGCTCCAGAGTAATCAAGATCTAGATTATCACCAATAAATTATAAAACACCTACTAATTGCTCTAGGTCTTATGTGGATCAAAGATGAGAGCAAAACAATACAAATATGGGATAACATCAAAATATTATAGGTATTTTGCTTTCATTTCTTCAATAATTGGACATAGCATAGGATCATACTCATATATCTTAAAAGTTTCAGCAAAAGTCATAAGCCATTCAATTACGAGAGGAGATGCGGGATAATAAATAACAGGCAACAATTTTTTGCATTGTAAAATGGTTTCAAGAGGCGATGAAGGCTCCACGTGGTATCCCAATCCTGTTTATGAAGTAGTATATCTGCACCTTAAGCATTCATAAAAGTAGTAAAAATTTCCTCATACCCTTTTAGTTGCTTCAACATCGTGTATGTCGAGTTCCATCTCAATTTTATATCAAGTGAAATTTTTTTTGGTTTCAATCCCTTTACACGACAATACTCCCTGAAACTCCCAACATGTCGTTGTACTTTTGTGACCCCGCGTGGAGGAGGATGCTTGTATAGTTTCATTGCTAGGGGGCGCATTGACAGAGAAGCTCCCCGTTCCTAAACCTGCATTATTTGAATAACAGAGTAATACACGGAGTTATCATATGAAGATAAGTCCATACATAGAGTTATCATCCAAACAGACCAAACCTGCATCTACATGTGCACCACCTTTAGCTTCAACCTCCTCCTCGTACTCATAGGGTTCATTTTCTATATTTACATCATCCATTCCAAAATATCCCATGCTTGGAGATAGCCGACATGGATCTAAATCCTCTAGCATGGATGGCAAGCTAGGATCATAATTACCACGGCTTTCGGAGCCGAAGCCGCGGGCACGACGAGATACCAACACTTTTCTTAGATTAGGAAGCATCTTCAAAAGTCAAATACAAATGGCGTGGTGTGGCGATGGGCGGGCGGCGCGAGTGTGGGGCGCGGCGCGGGCGTGAGGCGCACGAGGGACGGGGCAGCGCGGGCGAGCCGCGGGCAGCGCGCGCGGGGCGGCTCGAGGCCAGGTCGGGGCGTCGTGGCGCGCGCGGGCGGGCGGGCGGCTCGGAGCGGCGCGGCGCAGGCGGGGCAGGAGGGCGCGGGTGGGGCAGGCGGGCGGGCCGCGGGCAGGCGTGCGTGGGCGGCAGTGGCGCAGGCGGACAGTAACGGTCTTCGGGAATGCAGTCTGTGGGAGTGCGGGCGGGTTGGTTCTCGTCTAAACCCTAATTTCAGGCAATTTTGGGCCATTTTAGGCCAATGGGCCTTTCCGGGCCGATGGGCTTATTTCGGGCCATGCCGACCTAAGCACGACCCGAAAATTATTTTCGTGCCGGGCCGCCCGAAGACGCCAAACCCGGGCACGGCACGGTCTGAAATACCGTGTCGGGCCGGCCAGACCCGAATATATTTCAGACCTATTTCGTGTCTGGGCCATGCCGGTCCGTCGAGCTTCGACCCGCCCGGAATTGGCCCGGCCCAACTCCCAGCTCTAGTTGTGCATATGCACGAGGGAGGTCCAGTCACGAGCAGACAGGGATTATAAGATCGATACACGGTCATAGAGTGATGTTATCACCGTGGCAGACAAAGCTTCTTGTGCCTGGCGTGGCGCCGACTGCTGATGGTGACGCTGCATCCGCGTGTGATAACTAGTCGCCGTGGCCTATGAAAGGGAAGCATTCCGCCTATGAACGCAGCTTCCCTCCTATATCTTCCTTCCATACCCCGCTGACGCGGTAAATATTCATTGGTCTTATTTATTTTTGTGTAGAAAACAAATTAAATAAGATCTAATGAATATTTTGTCACGTTGGCGAGCATGTGAGGAGGGTATGGGAGAAGGGAAGTCGTGCCAGCCGATGGGGGCCAAAGCATCTTTTTGCTGGACTCGCTCTAGAAGCTATTTGAGTTCGGTTTGTTAAAAGTTTGATTCGAGCTTGCCTCTAAAGATAAATGAACCAAACTCGAGCTTAATTTAATGCTCGTGAGCCCAACGAGCTTGATCTCGATAAGCTTCTTTTAGATAAGTTTTGTATTTTGAAAATTATTTGTTATTATTTTATTTAAATATTATTTATTGTTATTGTTTAAACAAGTCTCTCAAAATCAAACTTGGCCTTTTACGACTTTTAGTCAAATCTAACTATTTAAAATGAATCTTATTGAGTAGAACTTAAGTTTAATTACAGTATAAAATAATTTTTTTTGAAAGACGAGTATCAAAAAAATTTTAGAATCGATTAAAGCTCAACTCAATTTTTTACCAAACTCCATCGCAAGCTCACTCCGCTCTGCTAGTTAACAGCGATACTCCGGCTAAAATGGAGTACACATACATGCTCTGTTCTCCGTCCGATGGTAATCTATCGATGGCCAATGCTAGACCGTTCCACACGTTCTCGTTTTTCACCTTCGCACACTGGACCCACATGTCATTGGAAGATCTCGGGGTACCATTTTTTTTCAAAACACGTGAGTCGTGCCACTTTGTTTCGACGCACACCATACTCTCTCTAGGTTTTCTCTCTTTAGTCCCTCCCCATGCGAAGGTGATTCTTGTTAGGGAGTCGGTGTTCCGAGAAGGGGAATCGGAGGAAGAAGCAGACGGCAGGGCAGAGTAGTTACAAGTTGTTTCTCTCATGTCCCCTCCCTCAATTATTTGCACTAGGCAAGGACCTATTCCTTCTCGTCGAAGTGCTTGCTGGGCTGCTTGGGTCAGGCTCCCCGCCCAAGTCCATAAGAAGGAATCGATTAGCGAAGCTGGAAGCTCACGAGTAGGAGCTGTTGTTGTCGGACCGACAACGGTAGTTCTTCTAACAATTCTTCCCCAAATATGACTAGGTTTTATGGTTCTGCAATTTTCAGTGCGAGAGCGGCAATCGCAAGACCGGAGCGGCACAAAGGAAGGTGACTTCATTGATTCCCCATTGTAAAATTGTCCCTTCTTTTCTTCTTCTTCTTATTCTTTTGTAGACTTTCCAGTTCAAAGTTTATCATTGCAATGTCTTAGTAACAATAGCATTTGCATCATCTGAATTTGAACCTTGGAGTTCAATTTTGCCAAGGGCTGCTGAAACATTGCTCCATCTCAATATCTTTTTGTTCTACAAAGTCATACCAGCAGCCCCTTGTCAATTTGAACAGCAAAAGTAGGATTTGTTTCATCAGAAATAGCTTGTGGGGTCCATCTCTTGAGGATGTCTCTTTCAGACAGTTTTTTTTCATACCAAGCCTGACCATTATCTTTATGATCTGGTAACAAATTATTCCATCTCTATCAAATTTTCTACACTCATAATAGAAGGTATCCTCTTCTATTGTTGTCACAACATATGCCCTATTTCCATAACCATGAACAAAACGATCATTGGGGACTGGATTGAACTAATATTCTTCTTCAGTACTCTTCGGTCTTCTCATGAGTCAATTGCTATTATAGCACCCGTATTGAGTGGTTTCGACAAATAGCACTTATATCGTGGGTTTGTTAAAATGACACATTCATCGTTGACGCACCATGTGAAGGACCCGGGATCCCAACATTCTAGAATCTCCCTGAGGGGTGTTGTCATATGCAGCACCGGATAACACACGTATGAATACATAAAAAAACAAACGACGGAAGCTACTTTATTACATAAACAGTTTATAAACGTACTTTACAATCAAAATATCATTTATAGCATACACTCACGGGCGTAGACTAAGCAAAAGGGTTCACGTGCAGCCTATGAACGTGTTCCCACTAACATACACACCTAACACCTAACATGGCGGCGCGCACGGCTCCCACTCGACGGTGGTATCCTCTGGGGAACCCGTCTCTTCTTGAGGAGCCTCCTCCTCTTCATACACACCTGCACACGCTTCAAAAACAAGCAGTGAGCATGAAGGCTCAACAAGACTAACTTGACGCCACTTGAACATGAAATTTTACATGTTGCAATTTAGGTGTACAATAGGAAGAAAGTTTGCATAACGACTCGCCTAATTACTTGAATCCTACTTTCAGGTTTTAGCCTCATGTAAGAGGTAACCTTGGGCTAAACAACATAAGAAGTCCACAATCAAACAAGAAACGCATTCCTCCTATGTTTCCTGCCTAAGGTTGAAAAGAACTTTAATTCGCTCTATTCTGAATCACATGATTAGCAACACAAGTCTTACTCAAACAACATATTAATTTTCATGACAACTATCCTCTTTAAACTACGTCGCGCTACAGTGAACAAGTGGTACTCACTGATCATGAGGGACGCTGATTATAATCGATTTACACCTGTAGGTTTCATCCGAATAACACGTCACGTGCGCACGTATTCGATGTTGCCTACAGCAACCATCCCTAACGTCGTACGAGACAACCTTTCACTCGTTAGCCAAGTGTTGAACGGGTCCTATCGTCCCAAGCAGGAGGTCCCTACGCGGAGCAACCTACGTGCATGCTAGCGGATTTACACCTTGCTGCTCTCAACCAACCCCTTTGGACGACAAGCAATGCCTCACATCTAGCTACCCGAGTTACATCGGTTTCCCGGTTCCCATATAGTCGGGTTTCTCTTCGGTACAATTCTAGCTTGTTCAACAGGGCCGCACACGGACGGTCCTCAACCGACACAAGAAGAGCTACGACATCACAGGCCCTCAAAGTCCTGCTGCTCCTACCCTTTGCTCGGTCTCATTTTCAAGTCATGTGTCTCATGATTGTTCTCACTAACCGAGTTGTGTACCCCTAAGCCTATTCTCACGAGTAGTTTTGACTACTCATCTTGTACCAAATCCTATAACATTTGGAGAATTGCATTGCCTACTCGAGGTTCACAACTTAAACTCAAACCCCCTAGTTTTCATGGCTATGCAATTGGGTTTTCAATCAAAGACCTAATGCACATTCATTTAGCTCATAAAGTAAGTGTGAAAGATAAACTTCATAAAAATAGTGTTAATGGAAACCGGAGTTTGCCTTGTTGTGAGTCGTCGACTAAATTCCCCTCCGGAGGGATAAAATCAAAGATCTCCGGGGCTTGTTCGATCTCACCGACTATACGAAATAAAAGAACAATGCATGTCAAGTTTAAATGCATTTGTATTCATTGAGAATGTAAAGACTCTAACTCTATCTACACATCATTACCTAGTATGATATTTTTATTGTGGCTTTATGAAGACCTAAATAGGGGAATGGCTAAATTTCATTTGAAGCAAAGCTCAGTTGAGCCCTGCACAAATAAATGTATAAATGGTCATTATTAGAGCATCTAAAGATTCCTAGCGATTTTCATGAAACAACCCTATACTTTCTGGAAACTAGGGATTATGATGATTCTAATGAAATTTTTTCATATAATTTGAAAATCCTAGAGAAAGTTATGAGTTAAATAAGTTTAGAGAAATTTTAGAAAATGTTTCTGAACATTTTCCATTTTTTGAGGGTTAGTTCACTTAATCACACGATTAAGTGAACTTAATGAACTCCGATGGATCTAAAATTTGGAATGTGTATCAATGATATTAAAATGAACATCCTCACCAAATTTGAGAATTTTTCACAAAGTGGATCTCCAGTTAAAATTTCTAATAGTTTAAAATTTAGGGAATTAATTTTTGAAAAAGAATTACTTTCAAGGAATGAATTTTGTTTTGTTGGATAGTATTCAGAGAGATGAATCCAAAAAAATTTGGTTGACTAAATTTGGACAATTCTATAGAAAGTTATGGATTTCTAAAGTTTGGGCTCAATTCGAATTTACTTTCCTACAGAAAATGTCTCTCGCGCCTAATCAGCCGCTGACAGTGGGCCCACGGTTTTAGTTAAACTAACCCGTCCGCGTGCAAGCGCTCTAATCAGTGGCCGACATGTGGGACCCCTACCCTTCGTCTACCTCCCGATGCCGCCGCCCCGCGCCACCGGAGCTCCGACGAGGTCAGCGTTCCCGGCGACCTAGCTCGTCGGCGACGGTGAAACTCGCCGCCCCCACCTAATTTTGGATGCTGAACACGATGGGCATGTTGCTGCTGACGGGAAACCGCCGTAGCTCGCCGGCTACGAGAGCTATGCCGCTGGACCTCATCGGCTACGTGTTCCTGACGCCCCGGCCAGCCATTTCGTGCGCTAACCGCGTCACCACGACCAATGCAACATCGGGAAGCTTGGCATAACCTCGGGAAACTGGACCTCACCGGTGGCCCCCTTCTCCGCCACACTGCTCGTGGTCGGTTCTAGGGTTCCGGTGGGTTTTTCTTGCCAGGTTTCGATCGAGGAGGGGCGCAAGACCTTGGAGATGCTAATTCTAAACCTTGTTTGGCCTAACACGCGATGATCATCCCGAATTCTTCCTAGACCTAATCGGGTCCCGAAATGAGCTCCCGGTGCTAAACTTTGAAATTCATCGCGTAGAAGGGACGAACCAAGGAATGGGTTGCACGGTGAGCTCGTGATGGAGTGGGCACACAAGTTTGCTGTTGGTGTCGAGGCTAGATTCCGTCGAGATCGGGTGTTTCACGGCGATGGTGATCGAGCGGGTTGTGCGAGGGTTTCGGGAACGAGAGAAAAAGACGCCCGCCGTCGGTGGCTACCCGTTTTATAGCCGAAGGAGGAGTGTGGAGGGCGCAATAGCTGCGGAACCATGTTCTTAGCTGAAGCAGGAGTTTGTCGGCGCCTCCTCGGTGGAGATCGACGCAAAGCTCCGGCGCGCGCTCCCACTGAACGCGTGAAAACGTCTGAGAGGCTGACTTGTGGGTCCCTCGACCCCTAATATTCATCCAAACACTCTATTTAATTATTTTGGACCCTAATGCCCCTGTAATTTGCTGGAATTAAACAATGAACATTTGGGAATTTGAATTCCTCATATTAGAGGCTGGTTTTGCTAAATTTGATTCACACTTGAATTTGAAATTTAAATTCAGTTTTGAATCAGTGTAAATTTAGCTACCATCAAGATCAACTCCAATTGAGATAAAAATTGGTGGAGTAACTCAGAAAAATATGCTGAATTTGAATATGAATCCACCTTTTGAATCCATGGGATGAAAGGAGTTTGAATCTGAAGTCAAACCATCCCTTTTCATAATTGTATCCAAAAGTACCCCAAACATGTTTGGATTTGTATGAAACTTGGCATGAACATTTTTAATAATTTTTAGGACTTAACGGTGAGCTCATCCTATAAAAATTACATGCTGGAATTTCCACTTTTGGATTATGTGACTTCATGCTCTAATTAACCTATTTATTATGGTTACATGCTCTTCAAATTTGTTCATATGATTACCACAATATGAGCTGTGGTGTGTGAGGTGATGAATATTTTAGCAAGTCAAAAACTTGGGCCTTTACGCTCCGTTATAATAGAATTATAGTCTAATCTACCTTCTTTTAATATTTTTCTTTTCTTTTCTAATTCTTATATATTCAGAAATGACCAACCCTTCAGTGATTTTTAGCTGTACCCTACTATCTCCCAACACCCTAGCCGCAAAGATAGCAATTGGCGCCATTTATTTTCTATCAATGTGGCTGGAGAAGCTCCAGCACTAGAGAAGATCAACGCCGGGAGTCGCACGTGGCGGGGCACCACTAGGAGGCTGCGTGCTGCAGGCGGCGGGGGCGCACGCTGGTTGCTGCTGGCGGCGGAGGTGGGCGCCAGGAACTTGCACGCGGAGGGGACGGATACACGAATCTGCAGGCGGTGGGGAAGGGTACAGGGATAACTGGTGGCGGTGTGTTTAGAGATGGGACACTAGGTTACAGTAAAAAAAATTAAAAAGGGTACTTTAGTCATTTCCAAATATATAAAAATTAGAAAAGAAAAGAAAAATATTAAAAAAAATCGAATTGACTATTATTTTATTATAATAGTGTGTCAACGACAAAATTGTCATTTTAACGAAACCCAGGACATAAGTGATATTTTGTCGAAGCCCCTCGATAATAGCAATTGACTCAATACCCTTTTAGAGAATTTGTATAATAGGTTTTCCGTGTAAACAGTTGAAGCATGCTTTTCTATAGGGTTCTTGGACCAAGTGACCCTGTTTTTATCATCTGCCCTGAAGTCTTGTCCATCCTCATCAACTAGGCATTTCTCTTGAATTTTCTCATCCTGACTTGATGTGCACGGTGCACCATATGTGAAGAATGTATAGCATGGTATTTCGGGATGATGCAACAGCAACGGTATAGCTAGGTATTTGTGACGAAGCGACTCCGTTTGTGATTACTATGCAGTACGAAATGAAGTGCTGTTTTCTACACTAGCATATTTGAAAACGAAAGCAAATCTGATTCATATCTGTAATGCTTTTACCATTTTTTTTACTTTGAAGAAATTGTTTGGTCGGCTACGCAGGAAAGCTCCCTCGTCGCGGCGCGCTTTCCTCATTCGGGCCTTTCCGACAGCAGAATTAACCGGTGGCCGAGAACACCGCCTCCTTCCTTTCATACCCTCCTTCCATGCATACTACTGCCGACGAATATTCATTAAATTTTATTTAATCTGTTTTCCATATCAGAAAAATAAGATCTAATAAATATTTATCACGTCAGGAAAAGTACGCATGGGAAGAAGATAAGAGGAGGAAAGCTGCATCCCATCGGCTGGGTCTCGTTTGCCAGCCCAACATGTGGCGGCGTATTCCGTTCCGACACGCGGCCTCGCCCCACGCGCTCGGCTGCTTCCAATTATCTAACCCTCACTTGCGGCCAACCATCAGCAATCAACAGATAATCCCCCACTAATCAGCAGGCAAAAAGAAACCTTTTTTCCTCATCAATCAATCAGTGGAGGTGGGATTGGAGAAGGAGGAGGAACAGAAGCCAGAGAGATTTATAATACAAGGCGGCCACGTCCTCCTGTCCCCTTCTCACCAATCGCACCGCCCTCCTCGCAGAGACCTGATTGCTTCTATGCCTTCTTATCTCTTTCCTCCTCTCATTTTCCGCGGTATCCACTCCCGATTCTGCTCCCTGTCTTCCACCTATCGTTCTTCGTTGTCGAGCCATCGCTTCGCTGTTCTTTGGTCGTTTCGCCGTCGATACGTTCTTGATTCTTGGAAGGTTCTGCCGGTATGCGGGCTGGGGGTCAGGTTGGTTGTAGTGGTGAATCCGGGTTAGTTCGCCTTGCTGTGCTCTCCCAATCGTTCGGGTTTGAATCCCAGCATGGCTTCTTGATGGTGCCGGAGCTTCTTGGTCTTTGGCGCGGTTCTTGGTAGTGCATACGCGGCAGTAATGGCGTCCAGGGACTTCTTGGTTGCGTTCGGCGGCCGCCGCGGCGAGGGGGCGCCACCAGATGACGAGGCTGGCGGCGGGTCGGACGACATTGAGCTCAGCCTCGGCTTGTCCCTGGGCGGCCGCTTCGGCACGGAGGCCAAGCGCCAGCGGCTGGTGCGCTCCTCGTCCATCGCCTCCGTCTGCTCGATCTCCTCCATGGATGGGGACCGCGACGACGACCCGGTCCCGGCGGCGCCGCTGCCGCTGCTGCGCACGAGCTCGCTGCCCACGGAGGTCGAGGAGGAGCGGTGGCGCCGCCGCGAGATGCAGAGCCACCGCCGCCTCGAGGCCCGGCGGAAGCGCGTCGAGCGGCGGAAGTCCATGGTTTCCTCTTCCTCCTCCGGCCAGGCGAAGTCCGGTGACGACGCGCCCGACGGAGGCAACGGGTTCCAGCCGAGGAGGTCGACTGGGTCGCAGGGGAGCAGTTCTGTCAACGCAACGGAGCAAGGTACAAAAGCATGCTTCATGTTATCTCCTACAAACACTTTGTTGGTGCCTCTTATTTTATTACGTCCTTTTCTGATTCCTCGTGTTTGTTTCATATCATAATTGTTGTCGTTTCCGATGGGAGCTTGCTATCTTAAAATTCCAACTTGCTACATTACTGATGAATTGGTCAGTGTTGGTAATATAGATCATACTGCGACGTTTAACTCTCCTCTCCAATCCAGAGCTGGGTCCAAACTTGTGTTCTACCTTTTGTTGCCTTCCACAATTAGCGTCCACCAACCTTTCCTCAACTTTCTTATGCTACCAGTGGCCACATTCCACTCTACTTCCAAAAAAACGGGTTCAGGTGGGACCATAATGATACCCTAGCTACAAACTGCATGCAAGATGTTAAGGAATATAACTGCGGATAAGTGGTAATCAGTGTCATTTTGCTACACTGAACGTTGGTCAGTAGGAAGCCATTTCCCACCTACTTCCAAAAAATGGGTTCCGGTGGGACCTGCTTGCCTATCTAACAATCATGCCCCCTTTCAAGATTCATTCCTCCTCTCGTAAAATAAAATTAATTGCCATTTCTCCTCACCTCACAAGTGATCCCATAGAATTCACTTGCTAGTCTGCTATTAGGTCTTTGATCTTATCTTTGCAAAGGATGCTTCACTTTTAGTTAATATGCAATATGCCAATGTGACCTGGTTCAACAACCTACTTCTGGATGTTCATCTTGATGTTTATCATGACACCCTTTTTATCTTATCCGAAGAGCTAACATGCACATTCTGTGGCGATCAAATAATTAGTTTCTAAAATATTTTTTTCTTCACTTGCTTATGGAGGACGCTTGATTTTTCCTTGTTGTTATATCTCTTTATCTCTTTTACTTCATTGATATTAGACTTCATGTCTAGCTGACCCTAACATGCTTGGGATAAAGGCTTGGTTGTTGTTGTTGTTGTTGCTGCTTATGGAGGACGCTTGATTCTTCTTTGCTTGCTTATGGTCCGCTTGATCTGGAAAGCATGGGATTTAAATGTTCTATTGCGTTTGTTTAGTGCTTAGTTATTTTTCAAAGGTCTCATTGAATAATTGCCCTATGTGATTGTGTATGTTGAGGTATATTCCATTTTTATTCATGCATTGGCATTGACAAAATAATTGTGTGTAGCGGAAAATTAGATGATCCTTAGTCAACGTTTGGCTGTACCTCCAGTCTCTACTTGCATTTTCCCATCAAATGAATCTCAAAATCTTCTCCGCATCTTCTCAGGTCTTGCTGGAAGTGCAATAGTTCATTCCACAGACGCGAGTACATTAGCCTCTGATAATAATACCAAGCAAAGCAATGTACTTCCTCCCCCGACATCGACCGGGAAGCTAGTAAATGTTAGAAGAATTGACCATGAAGAGATTGAATTGGTTGCGATTGCAACCAACTCGATCTCTAAGAGTCTTGATAAAGACTCTCCTCAACTGAATCGGTTGGGAGGCCTCCTGGGATACCTCCTCGTCTATAAAGAGGGACTTTTGTCTCATCGGGTGGACACAGAGAAGAAACACGAAAACATAGAGAGAGAGAGAGAGAAAAGCTGACCCGATTAGAAGTTGATCATAAGCGAGGAGGAAATCTCGGGAAGACCTTCCCGTCTTCATCGGCGAGCAAACAATCTTCGTCAACCCGATGGCTGTGAACACCTCTGCAAACGAAGGTATGAATGCATTAGCTTAATCTCAACAAGGATTAGTTTAGACTTGCTTGATGTTTGCTTAACTCATGTAATCAGAATTAGACCGAGACAATTGAGCAATCAAATTAAGATCCTAAGCTAGATCAGTTTTATCAATGATGTCAGAGCCAATTTGGTTTGCAAATTGTTTTCGGTACTAACCAAGAATGATGAATTCCACAACAATTTAGATGCGACACTTGCAATTCGAATCGAATTCAAGTCAATTTGGGGATGAGAATCCCCAAACCCCAAATTAGAATCCAAATCGGATCAAATCAAACAAAGTTCGCATACAACAGAGATCAAATCAACATAGATCTAAACCTAAGCAAAAATTGATTCAATTATAAGAAGACTCAGAGAAACACAAAGAAAAAGATTAGAAAGAAAACTTATCTGTTTTCTTCTAACTCGCCGGCCTCCGAAGATTATCAAGGAATCTCTCGACAAGAACTCCGTTTAGTCCACCAGGGAGGGTCATCGGGAACCAGGGTTAAAACCCTAACCCGAGAAACCTAAAACCTGGCAGAACCCTAGCCGGCGACCAAAAGAAGAAGGGACTTCCGGAGCGAAAGACGACGAAGGCGTTCTTCCGACGACGTGAACTCAACGGATGTAAACGCGTGCCCTCACTCCGAATGAGCTCGCGGCATACGGACTAGATCCGTAGCCGGAGCACGCTCTCTCTCTCTGCCGGCGCACGACGTCTCCACCGCTGGCCATCGGCGCACGACCCCTCAGTCACCGGCCACCGTCGCTCGGCCCCTCCGCCACCGGCGCTCGGCCCTCCGCCACCGGACCTTGGTCTCTTAGTCGCGCCGCGAGGAGAAGGGATCAGGGAGGAAGCAAATGAGTTAGGGTTTCACAATTTCGGGTTTTTATAATGTGAGCGCTTCACTCTAAGCCGTCCGATCACAAACCGACGCCTCAGATCAATCCGGTGACGTGTACTTTAAATCTATACCGTCCATCATAGATCGAACGACCCAGAGCATGCGCGCTGCGAGCGGGCCGCGCCCGGCCCAGGCGGTTGCGAAACGGGCCTGATGGGCTGCCCTTTTGATTTTCTCAGAATTTCCAGGAATTAATTAGCGGGCTTTTGGGCCAAATTGTCCAAACAGGCCAATTTTTCTTTTCTTTTTTTTGGAATTTCGCAGAAATTTAGAAAAAGGCTTATGGGCCGAATTAGTTTTGGGCTGGGCCATCACTGACGGTTTTGGGGCTAAAATCAGTGTGGGTTTTTGCTTCTAAGTATTTTTCTTTTAAGGAAAAGGGGCTATTAAAATTAGTTAAAACCCACTATAATTAAGTTCTTGGTATATAAAAAAATTCAGAAAATTATGTGTGATGTACTGGTGTACTGTTATTTTAATAATAATGTTTTATTTATTACTGAATTTTAGTATTTTTATGCCATAAACTTGATTAAATTATGGAAATTGTCTAAGAAATTTTAGAAAAATGCTTAAAATTAATTTAGCTTCCGCTGTAATTAAGTATAGCATAATAAAATTATTGTTAAGTAGCCAAGGTGAACAACAAATTTTATTATGATATGGAAAATTTAGCTTTCATAGTGAATAAATGTTTAGTAGCCAATGTGAAAGACTTTATTTGCTACGTCAAAATTGAGAATATTGTGGTAATTTTTTATATAGTAGCCAACGTGAAAAATAAGAAATTTCCATACTCTAAAAGGAAATTATGTTGCATATCATTAAGTAACCAACGTGAAAAATAAAATGTGACATTCCTTGCATATTTAAGTTAACAAACAACATGTTTTTGTTTAGTAGCCAACGTGAAAAGCAAAAACATGTTTTTTTATTTATTTACCCTCATGTTTCTTATTTTATATTATTTTGCATAAACGAAGGTTCCTCCGGGATCAACAACTCACTCAGCTACATCTCCTCCATTACACATTTGAATGGAACAACTATGGTTCATGGAGGGAGAAATTAAAAATTGCTTTAGCAATCTCACAGTTCGACCTTGCGATCGTGACACCTCGTTCTACTGAGCCTGAGGTTCCACTCTCTCGTGGAGCAATGGAATCTCAAGAAGAGTACAATGAAAGGATGAATGTCTTTTATAAAGAACTTAAGGAATTTTATGAGGCTTATGCCAAATGGAACACTTCCAACAGGAAGTGTCTTATGGTTATTAAGGGCACTATCATTGAGGCAACTAGAGGAGTCATTCTCAACTGTGAGGTGGCCACAGAGTATCTTCAGAAGATTCAAAGTTAGTTCACCGGCTCCTCTAAGGCAACAGCAAATACTCTAATTAAGAGACTTGTAACTGAGAAATACACTAGAGGCGGTGTTCGTGAACATATATTTAGGATGTCAAAAATGGCTTCAAAACTCAAACCTGTGGATTTGAGAATCAGAGATGAATTTTTGGTTCATCTCATCTTTGCCTCTCTTCCTAGAGAATTCGAAGCTTTTATCATCAACTATAACTCACAGCCAGAAGAATGAAAATTAGAAAAACTCATTGCTATGTGTGTTCAAGAAGAGGACGAATTAAAACCTTCCGCGAAAGTGACACTGTCAACTACGTGAAAGGAAAATGGAAAGAAAAAATTTAATAGACCTGCTACAAGGAATTTCTATGCCCCTCAAAATAATAAAGAAAAACGTAAAGTAACCAATGAGCTATCTTCCAAAGAGATTAAGGTGTCAAAAGATCAATGTCTGTTTTGTAAGGAGAAAGGACACCGTCAAAAAGACTGCATATGTTTCCTTAAATGGTGTAACAAGAAAGGTAATGATTTCATTAGTAATTTTAATGAATCCCTGTACTTAAAAGATTATTCATCTATGTGGTGGATTGACTCAGGTGCCACCGTGCTCGTTTGTAATTCATTATAGGGGTTAAGTACGAGGAGGACTGTCGGTACCCTCAATAAGGAGTACCCCCGCGCACAGGGGTAACTGCCTAAGGACCTCGCCCTTCTCCGCAGGGAGAGCTCCGAAGGCGCCATGTGTTCAGCGGGGCCGGACCTCCCTCTCCTCAGAGGGTAGCTCCAGGTCCGTCATGTGGCCAACTGAGCCGGACCTCCCCCCTCTGCGGGGAGGGCTCCGAAGGCTCCACGTGTCCAACGGAGCCGGACCTCCCTCTCCTCAGAGGAGAGCTCCGGGTCCGTCACGTGGACAGCAGAGCCGGACCTCCCCCCACCGCGGGGAGAGCTCCGAAGGCTCCACGTGTCCAGCGGGGCCGGATCTCCCTCTCCTCAGAGGAGAGCTCCGGGTCCGCCACGTGGACAGAAGAGCCGGACCTCCCCCCTTCGCGGGGAGAGCTCCGAAGGCTCTACGTGTCTCGCGGGGCCGAACCTCCCTCTCCTCAGAGGAGAGCACCGGACCCGCCACGTGGCCAGCAGAGCAGCGCTGCCTGCCCCCGCGCAGTAGGCAGCAGGAGTAAAGACGCGCCATACCTTGCCCGTACAAGGTATTCAAGACCTGCTCCTTTCCAAGACGCGGAGACGCGGAGCGTGCCTCTATCAGGTGACGTTGTGCCCAGTCACATCACAGACTGGCACACCGCGTCATAGCCTGCCCGCCAATAAACACAGCGACAAGACATCCCCTGCCGCCCCTGCCATCATCAACCACTACGACTAGCTTGCGGCATGGGCAAGGCGGCAGAACGAAGACTCGTAAGCCCTCGCCAGAGACAACTACCGGCGTAACTGCAGATACGGTAGATGGCAGGCAATCTCCCGGGACCACCTGTCGGGTCTCGGGCCCACCTTGTAAGCCGCCCGAGCCTTGGACTATAAAAGGCTCAGGTAGGCAACGTTAGCAGGGGTTCGCCTCTTACACACTCTCGCACCCTAGCGGTTCGCACCCTAACCATTCGACATCTCACACTCTCAAGCTTAGGACTCCGGTTCTGAGCAACAGACAATACAACGAGCAACTCTGCTCACCGTGGACGTAGGGTTTTACGCTCCGGCGGCCTGAACTACGTAAAAATTCCCGTGTCAAGCTTCTCCCTCAATCCTCCCTAATGCTGAAGCTCTCCGCGAGTGACTAGCCCCTCCGAAAAAGAACCTCCGCGTGCTGCCCAGAGCAGGCCCGAGGGAAGTGTCGGCTACACACTTCGACAAGGACACTTCAAAGAGGAGAAAGGAAAATTAGAGTCGCAGATGGTCATGAAGCACAAGTTGAAGCTATAGGAGACTTTTCACTAGCACTTAGAAAAGGTTTTACACATACACTTCATGATGTGCTTTATGTTCCATCAGTTAGAATGAATTTAATTTCAATTTCATGTTAGACGATTATGGTTTTGTATGCTATTTTGGCAATGACAAGTGCGTCATAAAATTTAATAATAAGATTGTGGGTCTTGCCATCAAACAAGTTAAACTTTATCTTTTGTCTATGCATGATGATATTAATAAAATAAGTGACGTTTAGAATTCCTCACACAATAATTCAGGTTTTAACAAACGGAAAAGAACAAATTGTGAAACTTTTTCAAAATTATGGCATTGTTGCTTAGGCCATATTTTATGGAGGTGAATTGAAAACTTAGTTTCACAATCAATTCTTCCTAACTTAAATTATTCAGACTCCGAAAAGTGCATAGATTGCATAGAAGGCAAATTAACTAAGAAAATTAAGAAAAACGTCAAACGGAGTACGGGAATATTATAATTGATTCACATGGACATTTGTGGTCCCTTTCCCACGGTATCCATAGACAGTTTTGACTCATTTATAACTTTCACGAATGACTATACTCGTTATGGTTATATTTTTCCAATAAAGGATCGTTCCGAAGTATTGAACAAATTTAAGATATTTAAGACAAAAGTAGAAAATCAACGTAACATTAAAATCAAAGTGGTAAGATCCGACCATGGAGGGGGTACTATGGTTGTCATACCCCATATGGCTAAGTTCTTGGACCATTTGCACGGTTTTATAGGAAAATGCATAGTTGCCCAATACTCAACACCGGGCGAGCCTCAGCAAAATGGAGTGGCAGAGCGATGGAACCATATATTGATGTACATGGTTAGATCTATGCTTAGTTTCTCATAATTGTCTGTCAATATATGGATGGAGGCGTTGAAAACCGCTATTCATTTACTTAACAGTGTTTCTTCTTACCGTACCTAAAACTACATATGAGATGTGGACGGGGCACAAACCTTTACTTGGTTACTTACATATTTGGGGTTGTCTCGCCGAGGCTAAAATCTTTAATCCAAATATTAGAAAGTTAGATTCTAAGACTGTGAGTTGCTATTTCATTGGCTACCCAAACAAAAGCAAATGATTTCGTTTCTATTGTCCTGACAGATATACTAAGTTTGTAGAAATGAGACATGCAATTTTCTTAGAAGACGACATGATTAGGGAGAGTAAGGCAAGACGTGAAATTAATCTTGAGTAGAAGAGTGTCTATGTATCCACTCTAATGATTCAAGAATCATATTTCACTCCGCCTACTACTGTAGGATTAGAAGCACATAATTTTGATCCAACACCCGTTGTTAGTTCTACACCAGCTACTAAAATTAGTGAGGTTCCTGTCCTACAGGAATCACCTCAACATTCAGAGCAAAACGACAATGTTGCTACAAATGGTGAAGAACAACAACTGCGTCAACCTGAAGATGGTGTGCAACTTAGAAGATCTCATAGAGTAAG
Organism: Neostapfia colusana; assembly: GCA_030760725.1. Classification (NCBI taxonomy): domain Eukaryota; kingdom Viridiplantae; phylum Streptophyta; class Magnoliopsida; order Poales; family Poaceae; genus Neostapfia; species Neostapfia colusana. The sequence continues at coordinate 64,094,358 of JASWHV010000015.1, forward strand.
AAGACCCGTCATACTAGACGACTATGAGGTCTATATGAGTGAAGAAGTTCAAATGGAGGGAGATCCCACCTCTTCTGAAGAAGCTATGAGAAGTCCTCTATCATCCGAGTGGCATAAAGCAATAGAAGATGAGATGAAGTCTATGGATGCTAACAAAGTCTGAAATTAGTAAAAATCCCCAAAGGAGGCAAAACAGTAGGCTGTAAATGGGTCTACAAGATTAAGCGTGACTACAATGGGAAAATAGATAAATTTAAAGTCAGACTTGTAGCAAAGGATTCACTCAAAGGGAAAGAATAGATTATAATGAGACGTTCTCATCTGTCTCAACTAAGGATTCATTCAGAATTATCATGGCACTAGTAGCGTATTATGACCTAGATTTATATCAAATGGATGTAAAAATGTCATAACTCAATAGAGATCTGTATGAGGACGTTTACATGACACAACCAAAAGGTTTTGTCGCTAAGGGTAAAGAACATATGGGATCCCATTTAAGAAAGTCTATTTATGGACTTAAGCAAGGCTCGGGACAATGGTATCTCAAGTTTGATGAGACAGTTAGAAAGTTTGGATTCAAAGAAAATGAGGAGGATAATTGCATATATGCTAAGTTTTAGAATGGGAAATTTGTTTTTCTCGTCTTATATGTGGATGACATACTATTAGCATGTAGTGATGCTCATCTACTAATAGAGACTAAGAAATTTTTGTTCTCTAATTTTGATATGAAAGATCTCGGTAAAGCTTCCTATATTTTGGACATAGAAATTCATCGAGATAGATCTAAGGGGGTATTAGGACTTTCTCAGAGAGCATATTTAAAAAATGTACTAAAGAAGTATTACATGCATAAGTGTAAGCCTTCGCCTGCTCCTATAGTCAAGAGTGATAAGTTTGGTAATTTTTAATGTACTAGAAATCAGTATGAGATTGATCAGATGAAAGTAGGCCCATATGCTTCAGCTATCGGAAACCTCATGTATGATCAAGTATGCACTCGCCCTGACTTAGCCTATGTCACCGGGATGCTTGGCAGATATCAGTCCAATTCAGGTGTGGATCACTAGAAGGCAGTAAAAAAGGTCTTGAGATACATACAAGGCACTAAGTCTCTCATGTTGACATATAGAAAATCAGATTCACTGGAAGTAGTAGGATATTTAGACTCAAATTTTGCGGGTTGTGTAGATACTAAGAAATCCATATCGGGATATATATATATATATTTACTCTCGTAAAAGGAGTTATCTAATGGAAAAGCTCCAAACAAACTGTTATTGCATCATCCACAATGTATGCAGAGTTTGTTACTTGTTATGAGGCCACTGGATAGACAATTTGGCTTAAAAAAATTTTACCCGGACTTAGAGTGGTAGACAGCATTGAAAAACCACTTAAGCTATACTGTGACAATGAACCAGCAGTATTCTACTCTCACAACAAAAAGTCAAGTGGAACTGTCAAACACATCGACATTAAGTTTTATGTTGTGAAAGATCGAATACAGGATCATACTATTAGTCTTGAGCATATTAGAACTGAGCAAATGCTCGTGGATCCGTTAACAAAAGGTCTTTCACCCACTGTGTTTAGAGAACACGTGACCAGTATGGGTTTAAGGGAGAACCTATGATTTCCTGAATACTTAGGGGCCAAACTAAGAATAAGATCATATTTCTAAGTGTAAAATGTGAAGTAGTCGTTGAGTCAAACAGTACGTAATGACTGTCTTTGATGTGACGTACTCTTCATATAAAGCATGGTGAAATATGTGTGAGACTAAGTGTCAAAGTAATAAGTTCTTAGACCGTGATCAAGGGGGAGAATGTTAGAAGAATTGACCACGAAGAGATTAAATTGGTTGCGATTGCAACCAACTCGGTCTCTAAGAGTCTTGATCAAAGACTCTCCTCAATCAAATCGGTTGGGAGGCCCCCTGGGATGCCTTCTCGTCTATAAAAAGAGAGCCTTTTGCCTCATCGGGTGGACACAGAGAAGAAACACAAAAACATAGAGAGAGAGAAAAGCTGACCCGATTAGAAGAAGATCATAAGCGAGGAAGATATCTCGGGAAGACCTTCCCTTCTTCATCGGCAAGCAAACAATCTTTGTCGATCCGATGGCTGCGAACACCTATACAAACGAAGGTATGAATGCATTAGCTTAATCTCAACAAGGATTAGTTTAGATTTGCTTGATGTTTGCTTAACTCATGTAGTCAGAATTAGACCGAGACAATTGAGTAACCAAATTAAGATCCCAAGCTAGATCAGTTTTATCAGTAAACGGCACTGCGACAGAGCAGCCTCGGCTGGGGACGGTTGGATCTCTGACAACGAGAGCTAGCAGTACTAGTGACATCAGGAAGATCATGATGAGGACATGCCAATGGTTTCATCTAAGGTGGAAGGACCTAATGGCAAGAGGATTGAAGGCTTCCTGTACAGGTACAAGAATGGCGAGGATGTGAGGATAGTTTGCGTATGCCATGGTAGCTTCCTCACACCCGCAGAGTTTGTGAAGCACGCTGGTGGCGGTGACATCTCAAATCCGCTTAGGCATATTGTCGTCAACCCCTCACCATCGGTGTACATGTGACCATGAGCTATACCTAGAGGTTGTCGGTGTTGTAACCTGTAGGCTCCCAATTTTCGCGAGCAGCGAGTTGAACAAAATTGTGTATCTTATTTTACATAAAATTCAGAGAATGAGCTAATACGTATCATATGAAAATGTTGGGGTAGGTTTGCTTACAAATATTAGAGGACTTGTTGGACTGCAAGATGTAAGTAATGTCTGGTCCCTGCCTCCCTGGGTGGACTTTTGGCTTTCTTGAGGTATTGTTTTGAGATGGAAAGAGATTCCATTAAGTAGAGGCTGACACCAGATCAGTGGCTACAAGATCGTTTACAATAGCAGGGGTAAAGTCTCTGTTTAAAAAAACGGTCGCCTAGACTGCTTAAGCGCCGCCTAAGCGCTGAGCAGCACCGGACCGCTTCACTTTTCTATAAGTGGCGGCATTAAGCGGTCGGACCATTTTTTTTCGCTTCGGTCCACTTTTTTCTGCTTTGTTCCGCTTAATTCCGCTTTCCACCGCTTTGTGTGTTCATATAAAAAGAACAACTAACTCTAATTCTTTTTTCATCCCTATCGATGGCGTTTGCTGTTAGCAAGGTGGTAGTGCCCTGTCTTAGTGTTTGGCTGTCTACACAAGATAGTGCCACACTCTATCTCATCTCATTTTATTGATTGATTGAATATTTTTAAATTTAAAAATATACATATATATAATATATTATATGGATTTAACTCCGCTTTTTGCGAAATGCATAAAAACGCCTAGGCGCTAGACGAAGCTGCTCCGCTTGCTTTTTTCTACCGTTTTTTTAAACACAGGGTACAGTTTTGCCAAAAGGTGGCACCACCTGGTTCTAACTCGGAATTAAACTTTGCTAGCCTATATGCTACTGCATTACATGACCAGGATTATGTAACACCCGTACATCAACGAACTCAGAGTACATGATATACTTGATATCTCTGAACAGGCTCTCACTTGGAACTTGGTGCTAGATCAAATTCCTCGAGGTGGGAGCTGCATTAAGATTACTTGCATCCGTCTCCAGTTCTATCCTAGATATATCAACCTGTTCAGCTTGCAAAGCGTCACACAGTGATCAATTTTGCCTGCTACCGACCCAATAGTGGACCCTTGATTATCTCTGATAATGAAACCCCATCCGCCAGAGTTCAAGGCATCAGGAAAGGACCCGTCGGTATTGATTTTCACATATTCTGGCGCCGGGAACCGCCATTTCTTCATCTGTTTGTTGCTGGTCTTTTCCTTCTGGTAGAATTGTATAAACTCTGAAATATCTTTGAACTTGCCCAGAAATCTGTGGTGTGGACTTTATTGAGAGATTGTTGATACCAACTTAAGAACAAGAAATCACCAGAGCCTTAATATCAGTTCCTTTGAATTTCCTTGAGTTCTTGTCAACTAATCAGTTTTCCTTTCAATTTTTTAAACAATTGTCACACCCGGTTTTTCCGAAGATCAACCAAGTGATTCTCATATATATGCTAGGATCATTTTCTGATACATGTGGCGACAAAAAGTGAAACATAATTAAATTACAAGTCAGGTGTTTGAATACATAAAAAGTCTTACAGAGTGTCTCAATGACTAATAAAAACTTAGAGTTCATCATAAACAAATGCAGCGGAAAGGAAAGCTTAGGGCTCCAACACATGCGTTGTCTGGGGGACTTCGTGAGCCTAGAATCCATCTTCTGGACCAAAGTCGTCGTTTTGTACTCCACTTCATTACCTTGGCCTGTGCAGCAAGTAAAACCAACAAAAAACAAGCTTGAGTGCCAACGGTACTCAGCAAGTGTTAGAAAGTAATGTTATGCAAGCTAGGACAAGGAAAGGCTGAAATTATGGTTAATGCACTATGCAATTAAATCCTACCACCATAGCTTATTAAGCACCTATTTTATTACATGAGTGAAGTAATCCAAATCCCATAACTTCATTTCCATTGTTAAGCTCCCCGCTTAACATCCTCAACTTCTCAACTCATCATCTTCTAATCATGAAGAAGTCCAAGCCGCTCTTGACTGTGAGCACGACTATCATGGCAGTTTCCAACTCTGTAGAGTGTGTACCTCTTTACCCACAAGTAGTGACTTCATCCCCTGTTGTCGGGTGACTAGAGAACCTCCATTATGCCTGTTACCGCGAACCACGCTCACACTTCTGTGTGGCCAGGAGATCACTACGAGACCTTTACAGAGGGATTTCTGACGAGTATGAGCCCCCTTAGGTTTCACCCCTAACAGCATCTAGGAGGCACCAACCTCCGCTGCAGTGGCCCCCTGTTGAGCCTTGCAATTCCTATGGTAGTCCAGCTGACACCTATTCCCCGCACATTCCAAACACCCACACTACGTCGGAGATGCACCTAATTAATTGGCCAATCTGTCCCATCTCAGCATATGGTGGCACGGTAAAGACAGGTTAAATGCTCTATGAACCGGTCCTTAGAACCCAAGCAAGCACTAAACACGAACCCGAGTCTCGTGCACGCAGCACCAACCAAAGCATCCAGCTTGCCTAGTTTCCTATCTCTACCATGATTCATCATATATCATCAATAGTAAATAATCAAGGTTTTCAATTCATATCCCATCCCAATTCTAGGCATGGCTAAACATAAATGAATATCCATGATAAACATACTAAATAACTCCCAATCCAGACTACAAGGAAATATGATATAAAAATCTAGAGAAACTTCCTAACATAGGTTTCATAATTCATATGACAATGGAAATAATTCTAGCTACACATCTCAGCTCAGGTGCAAAGTGGTCAAGGACATTTGCCTTCTTCCTGTTGCTCGGGGAACGGAAAGTCTTGCTTCTGGAAGTTGAGAACCGGCTTTGGGGCTTGTTCTACTTGTGCAACCATATACATAGTAAAAACCAACAACACTCAATAAGAATTCATTCACATATACACTCATGCAAGCCAAACATGCACAAACATAACTTCACTTTATTCTTTTAGCCTAAAATTACTAAAGTCTACATATATGTATTCATGTTAAGGTTCTTATAATGAAATTCTCATTTTTAACCTCATACCATGTTCATATCAAATTTTGGGGTGTATGTGTGCATATATATTACATTTAAACTTTACTTTTAGCCAAAAATTTGCCACCGAGTGAGTTGTTTCTATGCATACATACATTTTTCTAAACATATATACTGTTCTAAGTTGAAGTCCATTGTAAATTTTAAATTAATTTATATATTGCATACCACAATTCATAACTACAAAACTTGTATAAAAGTGTATTTTCAGTCCTAAAACAGAGTTTCACATCTTCTTATCAACAACAACAACAACAACCAAGCCTTTATCCTAGGCCTGTTGGGGTCGGCTAGACATGAAACCCAATATCAATGAAGTAAAACAGAGGAAGAGATATGAGAACAAGGGGAAAAAAGGAAAAAAAAGAAAAAAAAAGGAAAAAAGAAAAGGAAAAAGAGAAAAGAGAAAAGAAATAAGAAAAAAGGAAAAGAAAAAGAGAAAAGAAAAAAACAAGACTACGATTCTGGCACATGAATTGCTACTTTCCATGCGGTCCTATCATGAGCTAAGTCTCTGGATACATTCCAATCTCTCAAATCTCATTTTACCGCCTCCTCCCAGGTCAACCTTGGTCGTCCTCTACCCCTCCTAATATTTTCTCTACCTCTTAAAATCCCACTGTTAACCGGTGCTTCTGGAGGTCTCCGTTGGATATGTCCAAACCACCTAAGCCGATGTTGGACTAACTTCTCTTCAATCGGCGCCACCCCTACCTTATCACGAATCGCCTCATTCCTTATTCGGTCTCTTCTCGTGTGCCCACACATCCACCGTAGCATGCGCATCTCTGCGACACTCATTTGTTGGACATGTTGCCGTTTAGTTGGCCAACATTCCGCCCCATAGAGCATCGCGGGTCTGATCACCGTCCTATAGAACTTCCCTTTTAGCTTTTGTGGGACTTTCCTATCACATAGGATTCCAGAGGCTTGTCGCCATTTCATCCACCCTACCTTGATCCCGTGGCAAACATCCTCATCAATATTGCCATTGCTTTGTAACATTGATCCTAAGTATCGGAAAGAGTCCCTTCTAGGTACTATTTGTCCTTGTAGACTAACATTTCCCTCTTCACGACCAACACCACTAAAGTCGCACCTCATATACTCGGTTTTGGTCCTACTAAGTCTAAACCCCTTGGACTCTAAGGTTTGTCTCCATAACTCTAATTTCTTATCAACACCATCTCTAGTTTCATCTACCAGCACTACATCATCAGCAAAGAGCATGCACCAATGGATATCCCCTTGTATATCCTTCGACACCTCATCCATGACCAAGGAAAAGATGTATGGGCTCAAAGCTAATCCTTGATGTAATCCTACCGTGATAGGAAATGCATCAGTCTCACTATCACTTACGCGCACACTTGTCCTAACATTATTGTACATATCCTTGATAAGGGTAATGTACTTTGTTGGCACTTTATGTTTCTCTAGTGCCCACCACATGACTGACCTTGGTATCTTGTCGTACGCCTTCTCCAAGTCGATGAACACCATATGCAAGTCCTTCTTCTGCTCCCTATATCTCTCCATAAGCTGATGAAGCAAGAAAATCGCCTCCATTGTAGACCTCCCAGGCATAAAACCAAACTGGTTTTTAGTGACATTGGTCACTTTCCTCAGGCGATGTTCAATCACTCTCTCCCAAAGCTTCATAGTATGACTCATAAGCTTAATACCTCGATAATTAGTACAACTTTGAATATCTCCTTTATTTTTGAAGATAGGTACTAATATATTTTTCCTCCATTCTTCAGGCATCTTGTTTGACCGGAAAATGTGGTTGAATAGCTTTGTGAGCCATACTATTGCGACGTCCCCAAGACATCTCCACACCTCAATAGGGACATCGTCAGGGCCGAGGGCCTTTCCTCCTTTCATCCTTTTTAAGGCCTCCTTAACCTCAAACTCTTGTATCCTCCGCACGAACCGCCTGTTGGAGTCATCAAAGGAGTCATCCAACTCAACCATAGTGCTCTCATTCCCATCATTGAATAGCCCATTAAAGTAATCACGCCATCTATTCTTAATCTCTTCATCCTTCACTAGAATGCGGTCAGTCTCATCTTTGATGCATTTAACTTGATTGAGATCCCTCATCTTTCTCTCGCAGATTTTTGCTACCTTGTATATGTCTTTTTCACCTTCTTTTGTCCCTAGTCTCTCATATAACTTATCATATGTTTGCCCTCTTGCCTTACTCACAACTCGCCTTGCATTCTTCTTAGCCTCTTTGTACTTAATCATGTTGCTTGCGCTTCTATCATTATGCCAACTCTTGTAACACTCCTTCTTCTCCTTAATGGCCTTTTGTACATCCTCATTCCACCACCAAGTGTCTTTATCTATAAGTTTCTTTCCCTTTGTCACACCGAACACCTCACTAGCTACCTTCCTAATGCAAGTTGCCATCTTCATCCACATACTATCTGCATCTCCATTTTCTGCCCAGGGTCCTTCTGTGATCACCCTATTTTTAAAGGATTCTTGTGATTCTCCCTTCAACTTCCACCACTTTGTTCTTGTGATTTTGACACCTTTGTCCCGCAAAGAACATGTATGGAAGCGAAAGTCAGCTACCACAAGCTTATGTTGTGTCACAACACACTCCCCCGGGATCACCTTACAATCTAGACACTCCCGTCTATCCTTTCTCCTAGTGAGGACAAAGTCAATCTGGCTAGAGTGTTGGGCACTACTAAAGGTCACTAGGTGAGATTGCCTCTTCCTAAAGAGGGTGTTAGCTATCAACAGATCATAGGCTACGGCAAAGTCTAGGATGTCCTTACCCTCTTGATTTCTATCGCCGCATCCAAAACCTCCATGTACTCCTTCAAATCCTAGGTTAGTTGCACCCACATGACCATTGAGATCTCCCCCTATGAGGAGTTTCTCGGTTATCGGTACACTACTAACCATATCCTCCAAGTCCTCCCAAAATTGCCTCTTAGCACTCATGTTGAGCCCAACTTGTGGGGCATAAGCACTAATGTCGTTCAAGACAATGTCCCCAATTACTATCTTGATTAAGATGATCCTATCCCCTCGTCTTCGAACATCCACTACTCCATCCTTAAGACTCTTATCTATTAGAACACCTACGCCATTCCTAGTCCCAGCCGAACCAGAATACCAAAGCTTGAAACCGGTATTCTCGACTTCTCTCGCCTTTTGACCCGCCCATCTAGTCTCTTGTACACAAAGGATATTTACTCGTCTCCTAATGGCAACATCTACTAACTCACGTAGCTTTCCCGTCAAGGATCCTACATTCCAACTACCCACCCGAAATCTATGTTCCTCGGCTAGCTTCCTTACGCTTTGCACCCGTCGAGTAAGATGCAAAGACCCTTGCTCACTTATCACTACATCCGGGCGATGATGTAGCGCGCCACTAAGGTGATGGCGATCCGGCCCTTGCTCATTTAACACCATATCCGGGTTCCGATATGGCGCGCCACTAAGGCGGTGGCGACCCGGCCCTTGCCCACTTAACACCATACCCGGGTTCCGATATGGCGCGTCGCTAAGAGGGTTACGCCCCAACGAATTTCTATTGGGTTTCATTTCCATGAGAGTGGCTAAGTGTAGTTGTTGGCTCGCCAAGCCTATCACAACTCCCTCCTCCTTTACCCGGGCTTGGGACCGGCTATGTCATTACAACATAGGCGGAGTTTCACATCTTCTTATCACTTTCTAAAAATTAATTTCCCTATTCAAAAGCATATATTAACATTTCCTAAATTTTTTATTACTTTTCCCTATATTCAGATTTACCTTTATGCCTAAAATTAAATTATCAGCAATAAACAGAATTTAGATCATGTTTCCAGAATTTATTTTCCATCTAAACAAATTTTCAGATTGTGCTAAAAGGTTTTCTAGGTGCTAAGTAAATTAAATATGAATTTCATACAATGGTTTGTACTTCTATGAATTCAAACTAAATTTAAATGACCAAATGCATAATGAATTATTGTGCAGGGTCTAATCCTTAAATATTCACTACTGCATGTCCAAAATTTTATTTTCTAAAATGTTCAGGGGTCTAAACATCAAATACAGAAAGGTTTACTAATTTCCATTAAATCCATGGGCTAAAACTAGTGTTTACACGTGTTTGCATAATTTCCAGAGGTTTCAGGGGATAGAACCGAAGAATTACGGGCTAGCTTCTCTTTTTCTGAAACCCTAGGGGGTAGCGCGCTAAATTCCCAGCGGGAATCGGCGCCTTAAACGTAGGCCGTTGGATTTTAAATGGGTGATCCTGATTAGATCGCGAAGGGGTACGGGGGCTTTCTGTTTCCGGTCGTCCGATTTAAAATGGACGCACCACAGAGGGTCACGTCGCCTCTCTGCCTGTTAGCAGCGGCGCCCGGCGGTGGAGGTGGCGATCTCGCTGGTGAGGTCTCGGATCTTCGCCTACACGCGCTAACACTCAGATTTTCCGGCACAGATCGGCAAAGAGGAGGTAGGGGAGCTCACCAGTGGAGTTTTCATGACCCCGAGGTGACCGAAGGGTGGTCGGTGATGGCGATCAGTGGTGGTCGTCGACGACCTTCGTCAGTAGAGCGTCTGAGTCCTTTTTCTTCTCGGTTTTCTGGTCGTCGAGGTTCACTGTGGTCCAAAGATGAAGCACCGAGGGTCAGTTTGGATCAAAACAAGGGAATTTGAGGGCTTCACCGGCGGCCGGCGGCAGCTTCTTACCGGCGAGCGTCGGGGTGGGTGTTTACAGCGAGGATCCTTCGCTATGTCAGCGTTGAGAGTTCGAGGGAGTTCCTGTGAAGCGGAGAGGCGAGTTAGACTTGAAGGAATGGCAACAACAGGGCGAATTTTGGATTCCCGCGGCGAACCCACCGAGGAGGTTCGGTTGCGAGCGAGGAAAATCGGAGGGGCTCCCGGGGTTTATAAAGTTGGAGGAATCGGAGTTGGGGAGATTGGAGACGTGCGAAACGAGCGCGGGGACTCCGGGAACGTGGGTGTGCGCGGAGAATTCGGAATGGGGCGGCGCGGCGATCGGGCACGGGAAGGGCGCGGACGGTTGGGGGAGGAAGAACTGATGTGTGGGGTCCGGGCGGCGGTGAGGGGGAGAGGGGAAAAGGGAGCGCGGGCTGGTTGGGCTGCTCGGGTGGTTTCGGCCCAGTAGCCGGTTTTCTTTTTCTTTTCCTTTTTCATTTCTGTTTCTTCATTCAAACTTCCAACTCTTTTCAAATTTTTCAAATCTTCCCACATGCATCACGCCCATTTATTTGGAAATTTGATTTGCAAATTTTCGGACGTTAAAACAATCCAGTTTCTTGTAAACTGGTCGTATTCAGAAATAGGTTTACGTCATTTCCTGATTAGCATGCCTATGCGAATGAAACCTAAGATGTATCAATAATAACTCATATATTTTTACCTGCGCGTGCAAAGTAGTATTTTACTTGTCTATCCACTTAAAGATGAAATGCTATTACCTCATCCCAAGCTCAATAAAGAACCTAGTTAGGTTTTCTTGACTATACAGGGAAATCAGAAATAAAAATCAGGAATGCAGCAAAACTAGTAACTTAGTATATCATTCAGAAAAATGGGTTACAGCCTAAAGGAACCAGTAGCCGTGGAAGCTAACACGGGTACGAAATTGTGAATACTGCACCCATTTGACCACCGTGTACAAAACAATCCCTTAGAAAAGCATAACGTGCCTAAACCCGTGGTACAATTTTCCTACCAGTCTTCGATTTCATGTTTTTCTTTTCCTGCTTCTTGTATTCTTTGTACATGCTTATGGATGGCACTGTGTGGTTCAACTCGGCTCTCAATCTCTCATTCTCCAAGATGCCTCTAAGTACTTCAAAATGACTCCCCAACCTCTCTTTCAGGCCATCTTCATACACTGAGCATTCTGCCTTAAACACATCTGTGCTCAAAGCAACAAGGCTCCTTTCCATGCCGTTTCCTTTTGTAATTCAGTGACAATACTTTACTGGCTGGGTTTAACAATTCCTGTTCAATTGACAGGTCAATATATGCTTCGAGCGGGTTCACAAGCCATTGAGGAAACAGATATGTCGTAATGCTTCTCTAAGAGGCTCAGCTCCCAAAGAACTGAAGAAAGTCCGCCACTTAAATATGGATCTTTAGTCTCTGAGTCATATTTCTGATTAAATGGATAAACATGATCGGATAAATACAAAGTGTTGATTGTCTATTTTTGAAAAGAATCCGATTAGAGAAATACCGCTACTAAGGATGACCGGGAACCTCCACTAGAATCATTCTCTAGCATGTTACGGCACTTGCTATTCTTTTGAAGTAGATGCTTCAGTGTGACTAATGCTGAAGTATTAAAAAAATGCACATCATTAGACAAGAAAGGTGATTATGCTTTGATTCAATCAGCTAATGGGCCAAGAACCAGCCCAAACTCCAAACCAAACCATCATATCGTTATGCAAAAGCCTGATCCAAACCACCCCACCTGTGTGCCTATCCAAACAAAAAAAACCCAAACTGAACAAAAAATCAGCCGAACCCACACCAGCCCAGCGCTCTCACTATGGTTTGAAACGGGTTCCAAGCCATTTGCTGGTAACAGATCCAGCCTATCCTGCGGCTTGACTACCCCTCGACGACCCCACCCCCGCCCACACCCCCCCCCCCGCCCCTCCCCCCGCCCCACTCCCTCGCTGCTGCCTGCTGCAGGTGCCAGGTCTACTGCCACGCAACACGCCCCTTTGCTGCAAGTTCTCCTTCGTCTTCCTTGTCACTGCCGCCACCTGGCCGTACTCTGCCAATCTTCCACGCTATCCTCGACCTCCATGTCCATGGCGACATCCCAATCCCTCCAACCGTTGGTCACCTCGAGATCCTGCCTAACACTGCCGCCGCGCCACAAGATCCATGGCCGCCGGCACCACTGTTACTGTAGCTGAGCTCCATGGCCACAGGCATTTCGTCGGACTTGAAGGAGATGGGCTTGCTGCCTGGGCCGGGGACACTTAGGTGATGTTCTTGGTTTGTAGCACGTGCGGAGATCGTCGGCAGGGATGCACCTCTGGTACGGTAGGCGTACTCTTGCTTCTTGGATTTGCATTTCTCAAGTATGCATGCCAATCATCATTTGGAATTTATTGGGAACCATTTCAATGTAAACAATTTTGTTGTGAACCAAAGAAAACAATTGAATTGGAGAGCGATTTCCATTTCCTCAGGTTTCAAATTGAGCCCCAATTCAATTCATCCATGCCGATCCCACAAACCAAACAGAGCCTTGGACTTCTCGGGCTTCCTGCTCATTTTTTCTACTCAACTACCTCCTGTGGGATCAACACGCCGTGCGCTGCCGCAAACAAAGTGCCCCAGGAGATGGAGAAGGTTTGGCAGGTCACGGTACTCGTCGGCCGTATCGGCGCCGTCGTTGAGCTTGGTCATAGTTTAGAAAATGCTTGGTCTAAATGAAAAGCCCTTGCAAATATGTCAACATCAGAAACATCTTTAGCACAAAAAGTCTGGATTAAGTCCAGAAAGTACAACACAGGACATCTATTCATTTCTTGTTCCAGCATTTCCACTAAGAAAAATAACATAAATTTCTGAATGAGCTTGTGCGAACATAAACATGCAACATCACTCTTCCATTGCATCGCCACCCTCAGAGACATCAACCTTCGGTTTCAGCTGTGTCACCTTTGTGTACAATATCTCTGCAAATAATAATAGAAGCATATATAACTTTGTACCTTTGAAGCATGTTTGTCTATTACGACACATTCATTAACCAGAAGCTTACCAGTCTGCCCTTTGGTGAAGCTGTACCCCTTCGAACTAACATAAGTTCTTGGATTCGGCAACAGGTGGTTTCTCAGGTATTCTGTCTTCCCCTGGATATTTTAACAGGAGTTGGTGAGTAAAGCAGGAAAAGCATTGAGAAAAAAAAACACACCATACCGCTCTGAAAGTTAATTAGAACATATCTCAGGCTATTTAATTTGTTTGACATAATTCACTGTAAATGGTAGAGTGCAAGATTACTTGAGCAATTACATTTGTTGGAAATCAGCTTATGATGAGTTAACTGTGTAAGGCGACTACATTCATGTTATCAAAGTCAACAAATGTAATACTGCAAAGATAGTTCTGGAAGCTCGTTCTCTGATAAGTAAAGACATCATTGTCTTTATAATTACTTTCAGTGTTCTGCTTATCAGGAATTATATTACGAGAAAAAAGTGCAGAACACAAATTTACAATCTACTAGTACCAGTTAAGCAATAAGAGATCTAGTACAGAATACCTTGGTTATCACACAGACATCCACATTGCTGCCACTGCCCAAATCATTGAAGATACCAGCAGAGATTGCCTGAGCCACAAGATCTATTCCCTCCTCCCTCTAGTATAAGATAAAAAGGAACTAGTTGATGCAAATATTACCATAGCATATCAAATTTATGAAATTTAACTTGGTTACTCAAAAGACATTTACAGTAAGCCCTTCTCTGTACTTTGACTCAAACACCGACATTGCAGCAAGAGATCCAGAACCCATCGTGGCAAAAGGAAGAGTATCAGTGGAGCCGTGTGGATAAACCTGTGCATTCCATAGTTAATATAACTAACCCAAACTTGTTTTAGAACCAGTTCAACAAACAATTATACTCAGTTGCTCACGGTGTGCAGATGTGGTCCAGTACAATCCACTCCACCAAGAACAAGGGCAGCACTCACTTGGCCTTGATACCTAAAACATAATGGCATTAATAGGTGGTGATGAACTGATGACCAAAAATGACAGTAAGTTGTAATTATGTGTATTCATTAGCATGAGCATGAGGGGAGGAGCTCACATGAATAGGTGCGACTTCAGTAGTGTAAGAGCCGTTACAACTCTGGACTCACGACCAGTTGCATAACGGTGAAGCTGTAGCTGGGAGCTGACCATATCTGAAGTAAATAAAGAAGAAAATATTTGGAAGGATTTAAAGGAAAGAAATGGGAGTGGAAAAGGTCTCAAGATGCCATTATCTCTTAGTACTTTACCTGTAACGGCCTCAGTGTCGGCTGCAGTTCCTGCTCCGCAGCAATAGATATTTGGTGCCATGAAGTGAATTTTTTCACAGTTCTTATCCGCAACTATAGGTCCCTCAGTTGCCCTTGTGTCTGCCCCAAGAACAACCCCATCCTAGTGATTAAACATGGTTTAGTGCAACATCATCCTTAAGACAAGTGCAAAAAATGAATGCCCGCTCAAACATGTAAAGGTACAGTAGGTTTAGTTCACTAGCACTGAATAAGAGCCACACTTAGTAAGTCTCTTACAAAGGGATTACATATGAAATTATCTTTTTGATTTATTCCATCAGAAGCTGAGGCAAATCAATATCGAATTAGGATTTCGCCTTATAATCATTTTAAAGTATTTGTATAAAATTGTACTAGCACGCCTCTATTCTAAGAAAATAGAACTAAAAGGGCTAACAAATGGCATGCAAGCTTGTGAACTATTTTGACAAACTCTGGTCATCGTTTCAATATCAATCGACAGGTGCCCACAAAGGCATTTGCTGAGGTTTACAGGTGATAGAAGAGGCAATTTCCAGAGTTTATCTGTGCTGTTAATCTGTTTACAGTCTTACCGCCCGAATCAGCAGATCAGCCACCCCCTCCCCCCCACCCCGCCTCGCACCCGCCTACCCCCATAGGCGAGGCGGCCGGCCCGCGCGGAGCGCCGAGGCGTGCCTAGGCGGGCGCCTCACAATGTTTTCAAGTAGCCTAGTCGACCCTAGTCGCTTGAGGGGCGACTAGGACGACCAATCGTCGACTAGGGCGACTAGTCGACCCTAGCTGATCCTCTAGTCGTCCTGTCTATTTATTGTTGCAGTTTTCTAGTCGACCCTATATATATCAATATATATAATTCCCCAGACCCCACATGTGTGGGAGCCTTCGGCACTGGGTACGCCCCCTTTTTTTTAGCAGCTTACAACAGCTTATATGTACAGAGATATATAAACAAGAGGAGCATTCTCCATTAGTATTACACGAGAGATATATAAACTAGAATAAAAAAAGTCAATGGTTAATTAGAAGAACATATACTATTATACTCACAACACAAAGGAGGAATCAGAACTTCAGTTTCTGAACAGTTCAACAAACAGCAAGAGTTAAAGCACAGAGACAATAAAAACAGCAAGAGTTCACATTTATGCATTATGCTAATAGCAAGAGTTCAGAAAGACTAAAAAACATACAAACAATTCACATTTAGTTGAGAACAACAAGAGTTCAGTTCAGCAACAATTTATTTTAAAAAAGCATGTCATTATCAAGTTGGGAGCCTCCATTTCCTGCTGGGATCAAACAGGACAGAGGAGGAGTCAAACGGAACAAAAGAGAGAAGGTATTGAACCCTAATGGGCTGGCAGCAGGAGGCCCATATTTTTTCCCAACAAGTCGCCTGATCGCCAGACTCCCTAGTCGAACGACTAGTCGCCCGACTAGGACGACTAGTCGGACGACTAGGTTTCTAGTCGCCCTGATCGGGTCGACAGGCCTGATCGTGATCAACTGGGCGATAAGGACGACTAATCGTGATTAGTCGGACGACTTGAAAACACTGACGCCTCAGAACGCCTTTCGGAACGCTTTGTAACTTAGGTAGTTTTAATACATAGTATTTCTAAAACTGTACTTTTTCCCAGTTTTGAAAACTGCAACTAGGAGCTCTTATTCCCTAGGCTGAGCAGTGCTCGGTTGCAGACCCACGTACACCTTTTCCAAGGTTGACTATCGAGAGATTTGGACATGGAGCTACAAGTCCTTCGAAAGGAGATGGTAAGAAGCAGATTTATAAAAAGAAATACTACTATCAGTACTACAAGTAGCCCTACAACCAAGTCTAGTTTATGCAAGAACAGGTCAAGGTTTATGCAAAAACTAAGAAAAGCACAGGTTTCAAATCTACGATATTATCAAGCTCCAATTTCATATACCAGTTTCTTAAGATTATGGTTTCGTAAAACTATAATATCTACAGGGGCCCAAAACACACTACAATTTAAACCAATCACGTTCAAGTGATACGACAGAGAGGATTCTAGAGTTGAATTGCCATGTTTGCGGCCCCTATAACAATGTCAGACACTGGTAAGTGGTAATGCCACTAAACCGCTCTGGTTAAAATCAATCATGGTTCGACCCATCAACTCGCCATATGAGACCTTTCAGTACCAAACCCACTAAACCCTAAAAAGTATCAAAGGGGACATTAACCGCACCTTGAAGACAAGGCCAACAATGGTAGTCCCGGTCTTCAAGAAGCCGGGCGTCTTGAGGCCCTTCTTCTCCACAAGCGACTCGTTCCTGCGGCACAGGCCAAAGTCGAACCCGCCCTTCGTCCGGAGATCCATGTAGCTAGCCATCCTGCTAACTGCACAATCACAGATCAATATCACGGCAAAAAATCACCAAAAGGCGGCACCGATTCACCCTAAACCAGCAGGCTCCTAGGCCCTATCCCCTCCTACACGACCCATCTCGATCTTGACCACGCTCAGGCGCTGGACCTCTCCTAAATCCAGCAAACACGGAGCTAATGGCCGGAGCAGCGGAGGTGCATAACTCGCCGCTGTGTTTCTCGGGGGGGAAAGGAAGTTAAAATAAATCGCATCTGGGGGAAACCCTACGAATCCCCATGCCGGCTTGCAACGAGAAGAAATCGTGAAGGGAAATTCACGGCAGGGTTTACCTGAGGGCGCACCTGATCTGAATGCGGAGACGGCGCGGGGGTGGCGAGCAGCTGAGCTCTGTTTTCTTTCTCCGCTCTCCGCTTCGTCGCGCCTCCCTCTCTCTCCTCGGATGCGGTTTGGGAGCAGCGGAGTTGGTTTGGGGAGAAGAAAGAAGGGCGCAGCGGTGGAGAAAACTGAAAACTTCTCGCACTCAGCAGCCGATGGATGTAAGTTGGACGGTACAGATACCAGTTCGCTTCAACATTTTACAAAAGAAACCCTACCATCTTATGGTGAACCACACTGAGCAGCGGTGGGTGCGTCTGAGCAAAGCCGATGGCATCTGCTAGATGAGTTTATTCGTAAGAAAAGAGGTGGAAAAGTGATTAGTTATTAGACTCTAATAGAGACCTGCCCCATCATTAAAATGAAAAAAAATGATTGTGTCATGTGATGATAAATTATAAAAAATATCTTATAAGAATGACAAGTTATAAGAGTCATTAATAAAGGTAAATGACTACTCCTTCCGTTCCAAATTATTTAACGTCGGTTAGTTCAGTTAAACTAACCAGCGTCAAATAATTCAAAACAGAGGGAGTATAAGACATCCATAAGAGTAATAAGTGGTGAATAATTCCACAAACAAGTTGGGATTGCAAAGGAATCCGAAAACACGTATAAGACGGAGAGATGCAAAGCAATGTCATGAGTAGAGAAAAATAGTGACGCTAAGCTGTTAACAAATTCAGTGTCGTTGTCGGCTTGGAGAGATTTTAGCGGTAGACCAAACTGAGTTTTAGTAAAGCTACAAAAGAAAGAAATATGGTGCTGCACGTCAGATTTTTTCTTAAGGTGGAATGTCCAACAAAAATGAGTAAAATCATCTAAAAAGACAATATAATAGAGGTAACCTGATGCACTAGAATTGGTGAAGACCGAACATCACAATGAACCAAATCAATGGGCGCCGAGGTGCCCGATGTTGAAGTAGCGAAAGGCAAGCGCACATGTATGCCGAGTGAGTGACAAAGAGTGGTTGCTTGTTCATTACGTGTGACTAACGAAGACTTATTTAAAGTGGAGATGACGCCGGTCCTGTAAGTCCGAGGCGTGCATGCAAAAAGTGGGGCAGTCATGGCGAGGTGAGTGTGAGCTGTGACGGACTGGACAACAGCGGGTGAGAAGGTGTAGAGGTCGTCGCCGGAGCTATTACATTGAAGAATTGCGCGCCGGGTGCCAAGGTGCTTGATAGAAAAACCGAAGAGGTCAAAATGTATTGAACAAAGATTTACACGAGGAAATTGTTGTACTTAAGTAGAATGCAAACAAGAGATAGGACAACGAAAGCATTGTTCAATGCTAAGTATGAGGTAGGAGTGGAAGGGTGTGACCACGGGCAGTAACAAGAAGATAAGCGCCATTACCAGTCCCGACTGTGACAAGAGAAGATGTGGGGGTAAGTGGAAAAGGAGTGAACTTTCATGGGAGCCACGTGAGAGGGAGCCCGGCCGTCGACCCAGGTGGCGGGACTAGAGAGGGGGCCTGGCGTGGAGTCATGTGTGTGAAGCATTATTAATGGAAGTAGGGTGGTCAATCTTTCGAACAATTTGATTGGATGGATGGGGACGATGTTCACGGTTCGACTCTAACCGTACTTTCAAAGACGTTACATCTTAAAAACCGACACATCTAAGGACTCACAAGAATAGGTAGAATAAACACTAAATTATGAGATCAATATGAAGGATGCAAACTGAAATCACGATAGATAGGGTTTCAAAAACAAGTATGTGAGCAGTTTATCCAACATGCACGCTTACAAGTAAGTAGAAAAATCTAAACAAAATCAAGTGTTTCTAGCGGCAGTCAAGAGGTATAAATATATGGAAGGACGACTACAGAGGTGTTGGGGCCGCTCAAACTCTAGGACACGTTGTTAATAGACTCAACTTGCTACATGGTACATCAGACCAAAATAGGATGCCCTAACACCGTGGATAAAAACAAGTATCTTTAATAAATTGACAATTGCAGACGACTTCGAACAAATATGGAGGTGTGGTTAGATCTGTTTGAAAGTAGGTTTGATAAGGCTCCCATAATATACTTGAACAATCTTAATCAGAATTTGTATGAGGTCATGGTGCCGGTCACAAGTACGCGTTGTCCTGGTGTCTGAATCGAGACTGTGTGAATCGACTCTCTTTTTATCCTCTCAATCATTACTCAGTAAAACAAGAGTGCACACTTTTTTATGGTCTAAATAAGGTGAACATGAACTGAAGAACGATCTTATATAATATTTAAGGTTGATGTGCATGAGTACCAATAATCACACTAGAAATGAAACTTGTGTTGATGTCGACAATGGCACTGATATCTTTATCACGTATGAGCCGAGAAGTTCTGTCCGGGTTGGGCGCTGCAGATGATGCCTTGAGGGACACCCAAGGGCCAGCAGGCTGAGGGGCACCCGAAATTGGCGGACGAGGCACGAGGGCGCCACCGGACTGCTTGCCGCAGCTATATCCATTGTTGCGACAATTGGCAGAGAAGGCACGGCTATTATTGGAAGGAGACGCAGGCTGGGTGCTGGTGGAAGTGGGCGCGGTAGCACAAAGAGTTGACGATCAAGGCCGTCTAAGTATGTGTTTGGTTGCTCTATTGTATTGGATTGGTCTGGAATGGATGATTTAGTCCCATGCTTATTTCGCGGTTAGCTGGACAGAGTGATCTAGCTTCAGAGAATATTTTCTCACATGCTAGATGGAGTGGACCAGAAATATTTGTTGTATGAGCTCACCAACTTGTCTAAGTATACTTGTTAGTAGCGTAATGAGTGATAATTAGTCTATTTTGTTATTGACCAGTAATTATTATTATGATATTAATATTAATATATAGTAATAATATAATAATTAGTATCATGTGAAAACATCAATTTGGATGGTCCAATTCATTAATCTTTCATCCAACCTACCAAACAAAAAACTGGATCATGCAATCCATCCAACCGAACATATATAAAAAATTCCAGTACAGAAAAATATGGATGATTCTATCCAATCCATGTTTGACTTCAAACCAAACACGTCCTAAATGACCACTTTGACTTCCTTGGCGAGGCACAACTCCTTAGGCACTATAGGAAAACGTATTATTTTCATCGGCTACAAGTATTTGCGTGGGCCCTCATAAAAATAAAGTTAATTTCATGAGCCGGAACCCAGCACACAAAATTATCTTCTAATTTCATGGGTTAGAACCAAAGCACACAAAAATAGGTTAGAATTTCATGGGCCAACAACAGAGCTCACAAAAATAGGTTGGGGTCGGTGTCAGACAGAAAACTAGGGTTATTTTCGTGGGCTATGTAGGTGCTCACGAAAATACATGGCTATTAATTTCGTAGGTTAGAGCATGGCACACGAAAATAAAGTCTAATTTCGTGGACTAGAGCGTGGCACACGAAAATGTGTTGTAATTTTATGGGTTATAGACAAATCGCACGAAAATAGCTAGGGTTTGTCGGTCGAACGGGGCTATTTTCGTGAGCCAGCTAGGGGCTCACGAAAATAGATGGCACCTAATTTCGTGGGTTTGAGGTCGGCAGACGGAAATATGCGCAGGTTTCGTCAGTTTCCGACAGGCACACGAAACTAGGAGTATTTTGGTCAGGTAACGCGCGGCTCACGAAAATATGCGTGCGTGGGTTTTGTCAGCTTCAGAGAGGACATGAAACTAGGGATATTTTCGTCGACCATGCGCGGCTCACGAAAATACTCCCTTATATCCAGGCACGAGCATTAGTTTTCATTGTCTCTCTTGCTGCTCACGAAAATACTCCCTTATATCCAGGTACGAGCATTGGTTTTCATTGTCTCTCTTGCCGCCCACGCCGACTTGCCGCCGCCGTCGTTCGCTGCGCCGCCCCAGTTTTCATAGCCTTATTTTCGTGGGCCACCGACGAAAATAAATTTATTTTCGACTAGTGATTTTCGTGGCCCCTAAGCATAAAACCCACGAAAATAATTATTTTCATGGATTTTTACCATATTTTTTGGGTATATGACCCACGAAAGTACGTCGTTTTTCTGTAGTGACGGCAAGCATGGAGTGAGCCCGGAAGATGTTTGGGAAGGGGATGGTGTTGGCGATGTCGTAGAGGAATGAGGTCACCGACAAGGTTGAGGACGACCTGCAGATTTAGAGATGGTGTGGCCGAATTCACAGAGGGAATCGGCCACAACGACCTTCACACGTTAGTAGTACTAGTTGATGCTGAGATCACCCTTGCACTATAGCATGGAACTCATTATTGATGTATACGACACGTGATTCCTTGTTGGCACTGAATGAGGATTCAATCTTGACGTAGAGGGCACGAGCGTCCTGTACGGGCTCCATTGAGAGATCGAGCACGTCATTAGAGACGGTGGTGAGGAGCTAGCTCTTGACGGCTCAATACGCCTGCACCCATTCAGGGTCAGTGTGCTGGGACGGCATCGCCATCTATGTGCCCCGTGAGCCCGAACTTGCCGCGCATGGAGAGAAAGAAAGAAGACCACTTATCGGTGTTCAGTCGGAGAAGCTCAAAGTTTGAGGGCTTATTTGGGTAATAAGAAATGAGTGGATTGAAGTGGAATGGAGTGAAAAATAAACTAATTTTTACTCCACTCCACTTCAATCCACTTCAAATGGAGAGTATTTAGTTGTATCCAAACAAGCTCTGATGGGGACATATATACACCTGAGCAGCGAGGGATTGATGGCACCGACCGGGGTGGAGATGGCGCCTAACCTTGTGGAGGTCATTAGTGCCGAAAAAGAGACGGAACCGGGGCCAGGAAGTGACATGGCCACGTTGGCAGGGAGGAGCGCGATGTGCTAGGAAATGACGGTGGCGTTTAGGGTTTTGGGGGATGGGGTGGGCAGCAGATGGGATGGCGGGAGATCGAGTATGGCTCTATGCCATGTACAATTTCAGAAACACCTCACGGCTGGCAACAGGCCTGGGTGTGATGTATTTATATATGGCAATGTCATGTGTTGCATGTAAAAGATGAGATCGAATACGACGGGATCTCTTAGCCTATCTAAGGGCCCTTTTGGTAGAGCTCCGCAATCTGACTCTTTTAGATTCACTTTTAATTCTCTGGTAGAGTGATTTTTTTATTATCCTAGTGAACTAGAATCTGTTTATAAAAAAACGTTTGGCAAGATAATTAAATTCGTGATTAGGTGAAACTATTTGGTGTTCGATGGTATTTGCTGGTAAATCGATGACAAGTATAAGGGGAGGTTTGTATTTGGTTGGTTGAGAAGCTGTTTTGAGGATGGAGAAGCAAGTTTTTTTTGGTTCACAGTTCCTTTACAAAAACGAAGAATTGATTCACCTGATTCCACCGTGAATCAGGTACGCAAATCACCCGTTTGGCCGAGCTACTGCTGAGAGCCCAAAGGGGGCCTAAACCTGCTATACAAAACTGATTACAGTATCTCCCAATAGTTCCAACCTGCCGTCGTCAAAAATCAAAATGGCAGGAGGGCCTGTCAAGAAGATCAACTATGTGGTGTTGTCTGAGCTGCTAGAAATCTGATTTTTTGGAATCTTAACTGAATGCGGTTCTACTAGTGCTGTCTTGACTCTTGACCTGCTCAAAAACTGATCTTTGGTTGTTGAATTAGACCCTTCTAGGAATCTGGTCGTTCCATTTGGATTTGTAGGCACTATTATGGGCAGTGTCTATTTTTTTATAATGAGCATTTTATTAAACTTAACAGTATCAGATACAATAGAGTTTACACCCTGCTTTTATATACTCTCTCCGTTCTAAAATAAATGATGTTTAGGACAGCTAATTTAGTTCAAAATAAACTAATTTTCTTGTCCTAAACATCATTTATTTCAGAACAGAGGGAGTAACAAAGATGCAGGCAACCACAATACAAAAAATATGGTATCCCATACAAACTTTACCACGAGACACTGTCTAATGCGAGGAATTACCTACTTGTAGGCTACAATTGCCACACATATGGAATAAAGATATGCCTCACCACTCACTCCAACCATGTACAAACCTCTATATACAAGTCTTTGTATTTTAAAAGTGAAAGTTGCCTAGAGGGGGTGAATAGGCTAATAAAACCTGAAACTATTGCAAACAGCGGATTAAACTTGAAGAAGGCCGAACTAGTCTGGTCTGAGGGCGGACTAGTCCGGTCTAGGTAGAAAATTGTGTTTTAGGTTTTCCTTCTAAGTTCGTTTAAGCGTAATATGTATAGTAGTCAAACAATCTCACTAATAAGTTGGGAATGATTAGATGGCAGGTCAGCGGAATAATTCACAAGTGTTAACAAGATGAAAGCTTAACAAGTAATTGTAGTGAGCGAGCGAGAAGGTAAAGGAACCAATAGACACGATTTATCCCGAGGTTCGATTCCACACAGGAATCTACGTTCTCGTTGAGGAGTCCACAAAGGACCGGGTCTTTTCTAACCCTTCCCTCACCGAGCGATCACCAAGATCAAGCCCGGGCTCTTTCACTATTAGTCAAATGTGAATACAATGCTCTTAGAGGCTACTCACAACTTGAGGCTCCCTTCAACAATCTAGCAGTTCTAGGAATCAAAATACAACAATCAAGAACTCAAATTATCCATCAGAGTGCAAGAGAGTCAAACCGAGAGCTCAAACGTCGATCACCACGTCTTTCCTCTCACAAAACCACAAACTCCTTAAGATCCAATCTTAGGGGTCTAGAAGGTGAGGAAATAGGCTTAGAAGAGCTCTAGGAATGAGTTTTCAGCGCTTGGGTTGTTGTTCTTTTCATTCTCAGCCGGGAGGTCTCCTTTTATAGAAATCCCGGCATCTAGCCGTTACCAACTAATGTCCGGACTAGTCCGGTCCAAACCCCGAACTAGTCCGTTCTTAAGGGACCACCCACATCACAAGGCTACCAACTAAAGTCTAGTGACCGTTGGATTCAAACGGTCATAAAACCCCGGACTAGTCCGACCAAGAGCCGACTAGTCCGATTTCAGCAGGAACCTTTGTCCCGTATGAGAATGGACTAGTCAGGTAAGGGCGGACTAGTCCGGCCCCAAGGGTGGACTAGTACGGTCTTACCAGACTTAGTCTAAAAAACTCTCTAATCTAGGGTTGCGAACTAGTCCAGCCAACTTCGGGCTAGTCCGAGCTCGCACAGGAACCTTTGTTCCGTCCTAAACCTGACTAGTCTGAAGGGACCAGACTAGTCCGACTTATGGAGCGGACTAGTCCGAAGTCACTCAGATACTCCTCCGGACCCAAACGGCTTAGTCCGCTTAGCGGACTAGTCCGGCCAACTAGGCAGACTAGTCCGGCCTTCCGAGACTTAGTCTCATAAAGTCTCAGACTCACTTGACAACGAACTAGTCCGGCCTAAAACGTACAAATCCGAACTCACTCAAAGACTTCTTGTCCCGGTCTAAAATGGACTAGTCCGTGCTGGAACGGACTAGTCCGACCCTTAGTCCGGACAAGTCCAATCTTCCCTTTTTCAGCCGTGCCTATGACTACTTTCTCTCACGATTCTAACTTTCTGACTTTAGTTTGAGCTCTCTAATGATTTTCAAGCACTCTAAAAGAGAAGATCCTTTACACAACTCAAAGATGTAAATCTTAATAGAAAATTCTATTTTCTACTCTTTCAAGTCTTCTTCTTTTCCTTTTTGCTTTTTGAGAGACTCCACATGCATTCCTTTGATAAGCACCTGTGCTCATACTCAGTAAAATTCATTAGTATCTTAATTGTCGTCATCAATCATCCAAAATCCACGGGTATTACTTAGATGCACTTTCAATCTCCTCCTTTTTAGTGATTGATGCCAACACATTAGGATTCTCAATAAATAGATATGATAGATTGTTTTCATAACACATGTGTATGGTTCACTCCCCTAAATGTGTGCACAAAAGATTGTCAAGGAAAAACTATGCACAAGAGTGAGTTCTTTGGGGATTTCATACATACATGTGTTATTGTGGGGTGTCTAAGTGTGATGTTTGAAGTGAGCATTAACCGCATTAAGAAAGATATAACATTTACGAACAACCACATTTCAATATGGCATAATATGAAGACATAAAATAGCATAGTCATAATGTGGCATAGTCATTATAAACCAACATAAAATGAGTGTTTAAAGAGCAACACTAAAGACTAAAGACTACGACTAGACTACTCCCCCTTATTCTCTCCCCCTTTGGCATCAAGGCACCAAAAAGGGAAACAAAAGAGAGAAAGACCTAATTGCTATCATCTCCATCTTGATCTTCATCTTGGTCACTTTGAGTCTCCTCGTCCTCATCTTCATCTTCGTCTTCATTGTCATCCTCTTGATGAGTGTGGGAGGTAGGAGGAGCAGCTGAGGAGGATCCAAAGTAGGCAAGCTCGTCCTCGGTGAGAGTGGGAAACTTTGTCACTGTGTCATCGTCTGATGACGGTGGAGACATAGGTATCTCCATTTTGTCACACATTACCTTGAGATACTTCTCTTGGCGTTTCTTTATGTTCTGCGTGCGAATTTCCACTTTCCGGCACGAGGAGAATATAGCCTTGAATATTTTGAGCAGCCCACTAGAGAAGCCACTCGATGATGGAGGGACGGATGGCTCAGCTGAGGAGGACGGAGCTGCAGAGGAGCTCCTGCCCAAAGACGCAGGAGGGCAAGGAAGGGGAATCAACATCTGAGGACGTAACTTCCTGTGTTTCACATCCTTTGCAAATTCTAGGCCTGTGACTTTTTCGATCATGCACATGATGTACGGTGCATATCCATAGGACCTGTTTGGGGGTGTGGGAGATGTTGAAGATATCATTGTATATGTAGTCGAAGACGTTGAATCGTTCTTCTTCATTGAGTAGCTTTAACAAGTTCCTAAGATACCCTTGTATCATCCCCACATCCCCATCTTTTGGAGCTAGAGTCTTCCTCAGAATTCTGTTTAGCACTCCAAAAAAGAGTTTGATGTTGTGGGTTGAGGATGACTCATAAGTGAAATATGAGGGATACATGAAATCCAAATTATCCTTTCCTAAGGTCTTCTCATTGTGAACTATGATATCATAGTTCAAATGCTCCTCAAGTCCAAGGATCCTAGCAAATTCATCATACAACACCGAGTAGACCACATCATTTGTCATCCAAGTGATTTTTCTGTCACCATAGGTGTGGAAGTAGTAGGTGGTGTAGAATTGGACTATCACCTCGATGTTCCAATTACTGAAAATCCATTAGATCCTTGATCCCATGGCGTTCTGCTGCTTCAATTACTGCATCAAAAGCTTGATGCCTCTTGTTTGCCATGTATGGCCAGTCCACCCACTGAGCATCAACTACTGGTGTATTCATTGGGAGATAGATGAGCCGGTAGTAGTCACAATGGAAGTCGCATCAGAAACGAGGGTCTGGTGTGGACTTCTCGTACTTGTAAACCTCCTCTTCTCTGAACCTTCGGGCTTTGTCAGCTCCTTTCCCTTTGAAGGTTGCACTTGCCAAATTGGCTTGGCGGTTTGGATTGTGCATAGGAGGTGCCCTCTCAAGGGGCCCAATAGGTCCTTGTGGGGGATTCTCCCTTCCCCGTCTAGGGTTGTCATAAATGACGAGTCCCCTGTTGGCCAAGGCCTTTTTTCTGGGAGGATTAGCTGCTTTGCCTTTTCCTTTGTCTTGGGTTGAACTTTGGGACTCCGCATGTTGTTTTTCTTTCAGGGTCACTACCCTCTTCCTCCTTAGAGGATCAACGGACTGAAAGGCTCGTGCTTCCCTGTCAGCCCGTTTCTTTGTCCGAGCCTCCCTTGCTGCACCCTCTCGTGCCTCTGCCTCGTCTGCCGCATGATAAGCGGCTTGGCGAGCCGCTTCAGCCTCGGGGTTTGAAAGAGGACTGTCTCCGGGTCATGACATGATCTGGTGAGAAAAGAAGGACTTAGATGCTAGAGCATTGCGTTTGAACTAGTTTACAACCCCAAAGTTAGGGGCTAAGACTCTATCAGCCGGACTTGTCCGGGCCAAGGGCGGACTAGTCCGCTCCGGCCGGACTTGTCCGGTTGGAGTCCGGACTAGTCCGGACTCTACAGTTTTAAACCCTAACTTAGGTGATTTGATCACTAATTCAGTAAAGTAGTCGCAATACTATGAGGGATTGCAACAATATGGCGTAGGAACATCAAAGAAGGCCTAAGGCACTAAAGGTATGACCTAGAAATAAGATTTTCGTGAAAAGTCAAGGCTAGATCAAAAAGTATCTTGGAGTGAAGAAATTTGATGAAATCCGCGGATCAAAGGAGCGGAGATGGTCGGAGAAGGATTCCCCGCACTCCACAAGCCCTGAATCGAGGATTCCTTCGAGGGATTTGAGGGAGGACTCCACAATCGCCAATGGGGGCGAGTTTTGGAGGAGAGGAGTGGAGTGGAGGTGAATGAGAGAGAGGGAAGGTGTCACATCCAGTTATTCCGCAGAACACTCGAGTGACTCCCACATGTATGCCATGATCATTTTCTCATACATGTGATGACAATAGTGAAGTATCATTATATTACAAGCCAAGTGTTTGAATATAAATAAGTCTTCATAACGTCTCGAAGGATGATAATATGTTCACAATAATGTAAATAAACAAACAGCGGAAGATAAGTCTTTTGGGCTCCATCACAGGCGTTGCCTAGGGGACTCCGTGAACCTAAAATCCTTCTTCTGGTTCGAAGTCTTGGTCGTTGTACACCACGTTATTCCCTTGGCTTGAGCAGCAATTTAAAACCAACAGAAAAGCAAGCTTGAGTACCGTTGGTACTCAGCAAGTATGGGAAAGTTATGTCATGCATAGCTAGAGCAGGGAGAGGTTGAACTCATGGTTAAAGCACTACGCAATTAGTCCCTATCACCTTAGCTTATTATGCACCTACACTACTATATGAATGAAATGGTCCCAATCCCCTAACCCATCATCAATATCAAGTAACCCTAACTTCATTTCCATTGTTAAGCTCCCCGCTTAACAACCTCAGCTTTCCAATTCATCATCCTCTAATCATGAATAAGTCCAAGCCACTCTTGACCGTGAGCACGGTTGTTATGACAGTTTTGACTCTGCAGAGTTTGCACCATTGTACCCACATATAGTGATTTCATCCCCGTTGTCGGGTGGACTAGAAAACCTCCATTATGCCAGTGGCCGTGAACCACGTTCACACTTTCGAGGTGTGTAGCCAGGAGATCACTATGAAGCCTTTACAAAGGGATTCCCGACGAGTGTGGGCCCACTGAGGTTTCACCCCTAACAGCATCCAGAAGGCTCCAACCCCTGCTGCAGTGGCCCCCTCTTGTGCCTTGCAGTTCATATGGTAGTCCAGCTGACACCTATTTCCCGCACCATCCAAACAACTAATTAATTGGCCAAGCTGCCCCATCTCAGCATGTGGTTGGCACGGTAAAGCTAGGTTACATGCTCCATGAACCGGTCCTTAGGATCCAGGCAAGCACTAAACACAAACCCGTGTCTCGTGCACACAACACCAATCAAAACATCCAACTTGCCTAGATCCCTATCTCTATATAATTCATAATAATCCATTCAAAGACAAGTAATCAAGGTGATGATCTCACATCCCATTTATCCCATTCTAAGCATGGCTAAGCATGAGTAGTATAAATGAATGACATAATAAAATAACTCCCAACCCAGGCTACAAGGAAGCAAGATAATGAAAATCTAGGGAAACTTCCTAGCATGGGTATCATATTCCAAATTGACAACGCAATTAACCTCTAACTATACATCCTAGTACAGGATCAAAGTGGTCAAGGACACTTGCCTTCTTCCTGCTGCTCCGGGAATTGAAGGTCTTGATCTTGGAAGGTGAGAATCGGCTCTGGGGCTGGTTCTACTCATGCCAACACACACATAGCAAGAGAAAACAACATTCCATAAGAAATCATCAACACATGCACTCATGCAAGTCATACACACATAAACATTAAAGTCATACACATAATTAAGTTTTGTGTTTATCCTAGATAGGTTGCTCCTATGCATGCATGCAACTCTAAACATATATATTATTTCCAACTTTGATATTCAGATTTCCAGTGTATCCTAAATCTAGATTTTCAATTTAAACTATTTCTTATATTTAAATATTACCCTTCTTAGCTACCAACTTGCATAAAAATGTATATTCCAACTCCAAAATGGTTTTCAGGTCTTCTACACATTATTAAACTTGAATTTTTGATTTTTAGAACCTCATATGACATTTACTAATTATGTTTACCTATTTTCTATATTTTGATATTTATTTTCTATGCCTAAAAGTGAATTTCAGTACTAAAACAGCAAAATATATCACCTACACAGAATAGATTTTGACCTAAAATGCCCAACAAAGTATCTTTTGGTTTCCTATCTGATGGGATCAATTTAGATATATTTTTAACTATTTTCAGAATTATTTCAAGCCTAAAAAAATGAATTTTCAGCAATAACAGAGATAAATAACCTTTAGTTAGATTTCCTTGCAGCCCCAAAATCAGTCCTCAATTTATTATACCCATTTTCCAGGTGCTCGAAATATTTGAATTCTATTTACATGTTCAAATTCCTGAATTTAATACTCCTCAGGGGCTGATGTGCAAATCCACACTGCAGTGGGGTCCAATTTCTTATTTTCTAAATTTTCAGAGGGTCTAAGTGTGCAAAACAGAGGGGTTTTCCTAATTTTTATTAAGTCCAGGGGCTAAAACTGGTTTCTAAATGCATTTACATAAATTTCAGAGAGTCCAGGGGCTAGATCAGAAGACTCCGAGGGCTAGCTATTTTTTCTCACAAATCTAGGGGGTAGCGCGTAAGTTTCCCGGGGTTTATAATGCGGGGTTGATGTGGGCCGTTGGATTTAAAACGGAGGGTCGAGATTATAACCTAAAGGGGTACGGGGGGATCTAACTGTGGCCGCCCGATTTAAAATGGACGGGCCGTAGTGGGCCACGTCGCCCTGGCCGGAGCCAGCCCGTGCGCACGACGGCGGGGAGCGGTTGCCTCGCCGGAGAAGTTTCGGTTTTCGCCTCTACGCGCTAGCATTCAATTCTTTTTGCAAGGATCGGCTGCGGAGGAGTAGGGGAACTCACCAGTGGGCCTTTCTTGACCCCGAAGTGGCCGGAGACTGCTCGGCGACGACGTCCGAGGGTGGAGCTCAGGGGTGCTCGTCGGAGCGGCGGCTAGAGCGCGACACGCAACATTTCTTTCACCTGCAAGGCTCCTCGGTGGCGGTGGAACACTCTACGCACGTTAGACCATAGAATTCAGAGGAATTTCGGAAGGAAACGACAGAGGGATTCTCGGTTCTCACCGGAGAGGGAAATGGAGCGGCGAGGGGAAACCGACGGGGATTTTTTCTGCATTTAAATGGACGAGGGGGGCGGCAAGGTCGGTTGAAGCGATGTAGCTCCGAGTGGGCCGGAGATCGTGGCTCGGGGGCGCTGAATTTGGACAGGGTGGGCGCGCGGCGCTCGGAGGCGGGAAAAGAGGGGCGATGGTTGGAGGAGGAAGACAACGCCGACAGGTGGGACCGTGCGGCAGTGAGAGGAGAGGGGGAAAACGGGTCGCGGGCTGCTGGGCCAGTTTGGTGGGTTTCGGCCCATTGGCCGTTTTCCTTTTTCTTTTCTGTTTTTGATTCAAATTTGAATTCCAGTTTGAGTTTGAATTTTTCTCCACATGCATTACGTCCACAAATTTTGAATTCACATTTTTGACACATTTTGGGGTGTTACAACTCTACCCCCCTTAAAAGAAATCTCATCCTCGAGATTGGTGACTCTAGGGAAACAGATCCGGAAACTGTGCCTTGAGCTCGTCTTCTCTCTCCCATGTGGCCTCTTCTTCCGAGTGATGTTTCCACTGCACTTTGCACATCTCGGATTCTTTTGTTTCTTGTGATACGTTCCATCGTCTCCAGAATCGTGATCGGCTGTTCGGCATACGAAAGGTCTTCCCGGACGTCTACCTCATTCATGGGTAACCTCTCTTCGGGTGTCCTCAAGCATTTCTTGAGTTGTGACACATGGAACACATCGTGCACATCTGATAGACGAGCCAGTAGTTCTAGCTGATATGCCAGTTCGCCTTTCCTCTCCAGAATCTGGAAAGGTCCGATATATCGAGGTGATAGTTTCCCTTTCACTTTGAACCGACGAAGCCCTCTGATAGGAGACACCTTGATATAGACGTAGTCCCCTACTTTGAAAGTGAGTTCTCTTCTTCGTATATCAGCATAGCTCTTTTGTCTGGTGTGGGTATTCTCAAGTTATTGCAAATTTCCCTTACTTTTGCCTCGGGTTCTTGTAGTACCTCGGGCCCAAATATCTTGCTTTCCCCAGTTTCATTCCAAAACAGTGGAGTTCTGCACTTCCTCCCATACAGTGCCTCGAAGGGTGACATCTTCATACTAGCCTGGTAGTTGTTGTTATAGGAAAATTCAGCATAGGGTAATTTCTTGTCCCAACTCCTATTGTTCTTGAGTGCGCAAGCCCTCAGCATGTCCTCGAGGATCTGATTGGTCCTTTCGGTCTGCCCGTCAGTTTGTGGGTGGTACGCAGAACTGAAATTCAAATGAGTTCCCATGGTTTCATGTAACTTCTGCCAGAACCTTGAGGTGAACTGTGTCCCTCGATCTGACACTATCTTCTTCGGCACTCCATGAAAGCACACAATTCTTGACATGTACAATTCTGCCAATTTGGATCCGCTGTAGCTTTCTTTCACAGGGATGAAATGAGCTACCTTGGTTAGCCTATCGATTATGACCCATATCGAATCATATCCTGATTGGGTCCTGGGCAGTCCCACTATGAAGTCCATGCCTATTTTTTCCCATTCCATTTAGGTGCTTTGAGTGGTTGCAACAATCCGGCGGGCCATTGATGTTTTGCTTGTACTAGCTCACATGTGTCACATAGGGCAACATGCTCCGCAACATCCCGCTTCATGCCATACCTCCAATATCTGCTTTTGAGGTCATGATACATCTTCGCACTCCCAGGATGAATGGAATAGTCAGAATCATGAGCCTCTCTCAGAATTAGCTCACAGATCTCCTTTACCTCTGGTACACATATTCTTTTTCCATGCCACACCGTACCTTGTTCATCCTCTCTAAACCCAGGAGCTTTATTCTCCTTAATGAGTCTTCTGATTTCTTGTATTTTCTCGTCATCCTTCTGACCATTGCGTATGTCTTGCTCCAATGTGGAGTCCGCTTCCATGGCGATGGCCTCACCATTATTCACGAGGCATAGATTGAGTTTTGCAAATTCCTCCCTCAATTCCATAGGCGTGTTGCTTAAGCTCATCATGTTGACATGCACCTTCCGGCTTAAAGCATCTGCCACGATGTTCGCTTTCCCAGGATGATAGTTGATACCCACATCAAAGTCGTTGATTAGCTCTAACCATCTCCTTTGTCTGAGGTTGAGATCTGGCTGTGTGAAAATGTACTTTAGACTTTTATGATCTGTATATATCTCCGTCCTTTTTCCCATCAAGTAATGCCTCCAAAGCTTCAATGCGTGGACCACTGCGGCTAGCTCTAAGTCATGTGTAGGATAGTTCTTCTCGTGTTTTCGAAGCTGCCTGGATGCGTATTCCACGACGTGCCCCTCTTGAATGAGAACACATCCCAATCCGTGTCCAGAAGCATCACAATATACCGAAAATTTTTTCTACATGTCTGGCATAACTAGCACTGGGGCTATTGTCAATCTCTTCTTCAACTCTTGAAAACTCGCCTCACACTACGGTGTCCACGTGGATGTGATTCCCTTCTCTAGAATTTTGGTGAGGGCTCTTCGGATCTTGGATAAGCCCTCAATGAATTGTCGATAATACCCAACCAATCCTAAGAAGCTTCAGATTTCCCCGACGTTTTCCGGGGCCTTCCACTTCTGCACATCTGCGATCTTGGCGAGGTCCATGGAGATTTCTCCTTCAGAGATTATATGTCCCAAAAAGGGGACTCTCTTCAGCTAGAACTCACATTTGCTTAGCTTGGCATATAGTTGGTGCTCTCTCAATTTTTGCAACACCAGCCTTAGATGCTTTTCATGTTCTTCCTCGTTTTTGGAGAAGACGAGAATGTCATCAATGAAAACCACCACAAACTTGTCCAAATACTCCATGAATACCTTGTTCATGAGGTACATGAAGTACGTCGGGGCATTGGTTAGCCCAAACGGTATGACGGTGTATTCATACAGTCCGTACCTAGATACGAAGGCTGTCTTGGGAATGTCGGTTGGCCTTATCTTCAATTGGTGATATACCGATCTGAGATCAATTTTTGAGAACACACAAGCTCCTCTCAACTGATCAAATAAGTCCTCAATGCGAGGTAACAGATACTTGTTCTTGATGGTTACCTCATTCAACGCACGATGGTCTACGCATAGCCTTTGAGTTCCATCCTTCTTGGGCACAAATATCACCGGAGCTCCCCATGGCGAGGAACTAGGGCGAATATACCCTTTCTCCGTCAATTCCCGGATATGTTCTTTGAGCTCTTCTAGTTGTTTGGAATCCATCCAGTAAGGCCTCTTGTATATCGGGGCGGTTCCAGGCATTAGTTCAATCGCGAACTCCACTTCACGATCTGGGAGCATACCAGGCAACTCTTCATGAAAAACATCCGGATATTCTTTGATGACTCTTATCTCTTCCACTTCCACTTCCATTTGATTGAGTTTAGTGTCCCTCCTAGGTTCTTGGACAGCTACGAATTTCACTTTGTTGCCACTAGTGTGAGTTAGTTGCACTGTCCTAGTCGAACAATGGATAATACCTTTATGTTTGGTCAACTAATCCATACCCAAAATAATATCTATCCCTTACGAGTTTATCACTATGAGTTTTGCAGTAAATACTACCTCCGTTATGTCTAGATTCACTTTGGGGCACACTTGTCTTGTTCTTATTTCTCCCCCTAGAGAGTTCACTGCTAATATATGATTCATTTGTGTTGTTGCTAGATCATGCTTCTTAACAAATCCTTGAGCAATGAACGAGTGGGTAGCACCAGAATCGAACAAAATGGTCACAATGTGTAAATTTGCAGGGAACTTACCAATCACCACATCAGGTGCCTCCTGTGCTTCTTCCATGGTCATGTGGTTCACCCGTCCCCGCATCATGTTCTGCTGTTTTAGCTGCATTGGCTTCTTCTTCGGGCACTTGTAAGCGTAGTGCCCCACTTCACCGCAGTTAAAGCATTGCACCCCAACCTTATGTGCCTGACCCTTATTGTCTTGGGGTGGGTTCTGTGGCCCTTTTCCTGTTGGTCGAGGTTGGTAAGTGGAGTGTGGTTGCTGCATAAACTGACGTTGCGGCTGTACTGGTGCTGATGGAGGCCTGAAGTTTGGATTGTAACCTCTCGGTGCTGAGTTGGGTACCACAACACGGCTCATCTGCCCTGCAGGTTGCTGCATAAGACGTGGACGTGTGTTGCTGCTTGACGCTTGGTGTGACCATCCCATCTTCCTCTTGTGTTCATTCTCCAAGGTTTTCATCTTCCTTTCCACAACAAACGCCCTGTCCACCATCTTTTGGAAGCTTTCATACTCATTGGATGACATTGCACATTGCATTTCCATGGTGAGCCCTCCACAAAGCAGTCCTGTTTCTGCTCATCAGTTTCAATGTCCCGTAGTGCATAATGGGACAGTTGGGTAAACCTGGTGAGGTACTCCCTCATTGTCATGTTGCCTTGTTGCAGTCCCCAAAACTCCTTCCTCTTGGCAAGTGCAACTATAGGAACTCTCCCTCCGGTGGACTTGCGAGCGGTGCGGACCATGCAAACCATCTAAAATATAAAACATTTAAAATCAAGTTTGACAATAATCAAATAAATATTGTATTTTAAATAAAAGTTAAGACAAGATGACCAAATAGAATAAAGGAAGAACATTAATTAACACTTTTACCCCACACCTTTAGTAAAATAGTTTTTAAGAACATAGGGTCCTTAAATATGTCCATTTCTACCTAGGTCCACGTTCCTATGGGCAACCTTGGCTCTGATACCACTTCTGTCACACCCGGTTATTCCGCAGAACACCCGAGTGACTCCCACATGGATGCTAGGATCATTTTCTCATACATGTGATGACAATAGTGAAGTATCATTATATTACAAGCCAAGTGTTCGAATATAAATAAGTCTTACATAACATCTCGAAGGACGATAATATGTTCACAATAATGTAAATAAACAAACAGCGGAAGATAAGTCTTTTGGGCTCCATCACAGGCGCTGCCAGGGGGACTCCGTGAATCTAAAATCCTTCTTCTGGTCCGAAGACTTGGTCGTTGTACACCACGTTATTCCTTTGGCATGAGCAGCAATTTAAAACCAACAGAAAAGCAAGCATGAGTTCCGTTGGTACTAAGCAAGTGTGGGAAAGTTATGTCATGCATAGCTAGAGCAAGGAGAGGTTGAACTCATGGTTAAAACACTACGCAATTAGTCCCTATCACCTTAGCTTATTATGCACCTACACTACTATATGAATGAAATGGTCCCAATCCCCTAACCCATCATCAATATCAAGTAACCCTAACTTCATTTCCATTGTTAAGCTCCTCGCTTAACAACCTCAACTTTCCAATTTATCATCCTCTAATCATGAATAAGTCCAAGCCGCTCTTGACCATGAGCACGGCTGTCATAAAAGTTTTGACTCTGTAGAGTTTGCACCACTGTATCCACATGTAGTGATTTCATCCCCCGTTGTCGGGTGGACTAGAAAACCTCCATTATGCCAGTGGCCGCGAACCACGTTCACACTTCCGAGGTGTGTAGCCAGAAGATCACTACGGAGCCTTTACAAAGGGATTCCCGACGAGTGTCGGCCCACTGAGGTTTCACCCCTAACAGCATCCAGGAGGCTCTAACACCCGCTGCAGTGGCCCCTCTTGAGCCATGCAGTTCATATGGTAGTCCAGCTGACACCTATTCCCCGCACCATCCAAACACCCATACTACGCCGGAGATACACCTAATTAATTGGCCAAGCTGCCCCATCTCAGCATGTGGTTGGCACGGTAAAGATAGTTTACATGCTCCATGAACCGGTCCTTAGGATCGAGGCAAGCACTAAACACGAACCCGTGTCTCGTGCACACAACACCAACCAAAACATCCAACTTGCCTAGATCCCTGTCTCTACATAATTCATAATAATCCATTCAAAGGTGTAACACCCCAAAACCTGCTAAAGAGGAGAATCTAAAATTTTTTGGACGTATTGCATGTGGTGTAGCAATTCAAATTCAAACTAGAATTTAAGTTTGAATCAAAACAGAAAAAGGAAAAGGAATAAGAAAAAGAAAAAGAAAAAAATCGGCCAGTGGGCCGAAACCCGCTCAGCCGGCCCAAGACCGCGCGCCAGCCAGCCCAAAACCTACGCCCCCTCTCTCCCTCTCTCTGACGCGCGGGGCCCGCATGTCATCCCTTTCCCCGCGTGCCCCAACCGCTCCGGCTCTCTCTCATGCCAGATCACAACCGCCCTCCTGAACCCGCGCTCGCAGCCCCGATCTTCGGTCCCAGGCGCTACTACATATCTAAACCGATCCTCCGCCGGCTCTCCTCGTGCATTCCACGCAAGGAAACTCGCCGAATTCCCAGTGACGCTCCATCTTTCTCTCCGGTGAGAACCGATCATCCCCCACCGAAAAAAACCTTCGGATCTCTTCGTTTTTGGCCGGACTAACGAGCTTGCCGTGCTCCACCGCCTCCAGGGAGCCCTGCAGGTGAAAGAAACGACAAGTTTCGCGCCCTAGCATCGGTTCCGACGAGCACCGAGGAGCAACTTCAACCATCGTCGTCGCAGAGCTGAATTCCGACCTCCCAAAGCCCGAGAAACCCCTAGGTGAGCTTCCCCTAGCCCTCCGCAGTCGATCCGTGTGAAAAACTGCAAGTTTTAGCATGTAGCGGCAAGGAACCGAAGCTGCGCCGGCGAGATCACCGCCCCCGCCGCCGCGCGCCGCCGCGCGCGTGGACTGGCTCCGGCCAGGGCGACGTGGCCCCTTGTGGGCCGTCTATTTTAAATTGCACGACAGAAATTAAATCGGCGCATCCCCTTCGGTGATCTAATCTGAGCCGTCTGTTTTAAATCCAACGGTCCACGTCAGCCCCGCGTTATAAAGGCCGGGAATCTTACGCGCTACCCCTTGGGGATCTCGGAAAACACGAGCTAGCCCCGGAAACTTCTGATCTAGCCCCTGGACCATCAGAAATTCATGTAAATTCATTTAAAAATCAGTTTTAGCCCCTGGACTTAATATAAACTAGGAAAACCTCTCTGTTTTGGATAATTAGGCCCCTGAAAATTTAGGAAATGGCAAATTAGACCCTGCAGTAGGGTGGGTTTGCACTTCAGACCCTATAGGAGATTAAATTCAGAGATTTGAACATGTGAATAGGAGTTCAATTTAAATGGTGATGCAAACACATGTGCAAATACAACCAAACTCTCCTAGCACATGGAAAACCTTTAGAATGAGTTAAAAATTGATTTTAGGCTAAAAGGAGATCTGCCTAAGTGTTGCTCATTTTTATTATTTCTAGAAACACATTTTTAGGCTAGGAAATAATTCTAAAAATTGGTAAAATAAATTTAAATTGGTTCACATCAGAGAGGAAGTTCAAAAATATATTATTGAATATTTTAGATCAGAACCTATTATGTTTAGATGATATGTCTTACTATTTTAATATTAAAATTCACTTTTAGGCATAGAAAATAAATCTGAAAATATAGGAAAATAAGTATGCAAAATTTGAAAATGTTAAATGAGGTCTTTATTTTCAAAAACTTCAAATTAAGATTTTGTAGAAGATCTAAAAACCTATTTGGAGTAGGAAACTTTCTTTCATGCAAATTTTGTGGCTAAGGAGTGTATTAATTAAATATAGAGAATTTGTTCAAATGGGAAATTAATATATAGTGTGCAACTAGAAATCTGAATACAAAAGTTAGAAATAATATATATATATATGTTTAAAAGTGTGTGTAGGCCTAAAATCAACACATCTAGGGTAACCACAACACTTAAACATGTGAATGACTTTAATATGTATGTATGTGTGGTTTGCATGAGTGAAAGTGTGGACTATGACTTATGGATTGTTGTTTTCTTTTGCTATGTGTATTGGCATGAGTAGAACCTTCCCCAGAGCAAGTTCTCCCCTTCCAAGACCAAGACTTTCCATTCCCAGAGCAGCAGGAAGAAGGCAAGTGTTCTTGACCACTTTGATCCTATACTAGGATGTGTAGTTAGAATTTAATTGCATGGTCAAATTGGAATATAATACCCATGCTAGGAAGTTTCCCTAGAATTGCATTATCTTGTTTCCTTGTAGCTTGGGTTGGGATTTATTTGATTTTATCATTTATTTACATACTTATGCTTAGCTATGCTTAGAATGGGATAAGTGGGATATGATATCATCAACTTATTTACCTTACTCTTGAATGAGATATTATGAGTTATGTAGAGGTAGGAATCGAGGCAAGTTGTATGATTTGGTTGGTGCTGTGTGCACGAGACTCTGGTTTGTGTTTAGTACTTGCATGGATCCTAAGGACCGGTTCATGGAGCATGTAACCTGGCTTTACCGTGCCAACCACATGCTGAGATGGGGCAGCTTGGCCAATTAATTAGGTGTATCTCCGGCGTAGCATGGGTGTTTTGGATGGTGCGGGAATAGGTGTCAGCTGGACTACCTTATGAACCGCAAGGCTCAAGAGGGGGCCACTGCAGCGGGGTTGGAGCCTCTTGTATGCTGTTAGGGGTGAAACCTCAGTGGACCCACGCTCGTCAGGAATCCCTTTGTAAAGGCCTCGTAGTGATCTCCTGGCTACACACCTGGGAAGTGTGAATGTGGTTCGCGACCACTGGCATAATGGATGTTCTTTTAGTCCACCCGACATCGGGGGATGAAATCACTACATGTGGATACAGTGGTGCAAACTCTGCAGAGTCAAAACTGACATGACAGTCGTGCTCACGGTCAAGAGCGGATTGGACTTATTCATGATTAGAGGATGATGAATTGGGAAGTTGAGGATGTTAAGCGGGAAGCTTAACATTGGAGATGAGATTATGGTTACTTGATATTGATGATGGGTTGAGGGATTGGGACCATTTCACCTGTGTAGTAATGTAGGTGCTTAATAAGTTAAGGTGATAGGTATTAATTGCGTAGTGCTTTAACCAATAGTTTAACCTCTCCTTGCTCTAGCCATGCGTAACATAACTTTCCCACACTTGCTGAGTACCAATGATACTCAAGCTTGCTTTTCTATTGGTTTAAATTGCTGCTCAGATCAAGGGGATGATGTGGTGTTCAATGACCAAGACTTCGGACCCGAAGAAGGATTCTAGGTTCACGGAGTTCCCCGGGCAATGCCTGTGACGGAGCCCACAAGATTTATATTTCGCTGCTGTTTTATTTACATGTTATGAACTTATTATCGTCCATCGAGAAATTATGCTATGTAAGACTTATTTATATTCGAACACTTGGCTTGTAATATGATGATGCTTCACTATTTGTCATCACATGTATGAGAAAATGATCCTGGCATACATGTGATATTCACTCGGTTGTTCTTCGGAGAAACCGGGTGTGACAGAAGTGGTATCAGAGCCAAGGTTGCCCGTAGGAACGTGGACCTAGGTAGAAATGGACGTATTTAAGGACCCTATTTTCTTAAAAACTATTTTACAAAGGTGTGGGTTGAAAGTATTATTTAATAGGGTCACTTTATTTGTTCATTTTGCCCCAACTTTTATTCAAAATACAATTTTTATTCTAACTTAATTTTAAATGTTTTATGTTTTAGATGGTTCGCATGATCCGCACCGCCCGGAAGTCCACCGGAGGGAGAGTTCCTGTAGTTGCCCTTGCCTTGAGAGTGGAGAACCGTCCGGTGACGTACCACTCCTACGGGTTGGCAGTAGGAGGCTTGTTGCGCCGTCTTCGGCGTATGCTCCACGCCGCCGGGCAATGTGGGCAAGCTGATCATACACTATAGCTCCACTAGGACCATCCGTGAGAAGCGGGAAGAATGGAGCTCAGAGATGAGGATTATCCATGAAAATCAGCTGCTGAAGATCCATTGCTCTCCAGCTTGTCGGGCGACTCAGGCCGATGCTGAGAAGGATGTCACCTGGGAGGCCATCACCTGCCAGAGTTACATCAACCGTCGCTACCTAGATAGGACTGAGTACATGTATGTCCTTCAGCGCGAGAGTGGCACCGCGGAGTACATGTACCCGCCAGTGCAGCAGGGGACTTCCCATGAGCACATGGACCTGTGCTTGGAGGATGCTGCTATGCTCAGCAATCGACTGCAGGAGTGCCAGCAGGAGCTTCAGGATGTTCGTGACACCCTGAAGGAGACTGAGGCATTGCTTCGAGCCAGTTTGAGGGCGAGAGAAAGAGGAGATGGGAATGAACTGTGTGTCACCGTGAATGACACGTGGACTCCTGACTCCCCAGACCGTCGGGCGAGCAAGCGTCGCCGCATTTCTCCACCAGCAGCTTCCCCACCTAAAGCGGAACCAGAGGGCAGCTACAATAATGAGGAAGACCCCGACGAGCCAGCTCAGTGATCTGAGTTGTTTAGAGTCATTTCCCTTTTTTTAGCAGGTTATCGAGTAGTCGAGTCAATACCTTATTTAATTGGGTGTTAATGTTTGGCGTGTGATGTGAGTTGTGGAAGCCATGGGCATTTATCCACAACCTCGTCTTTAGGTTGCTTTGCTTTGGTGTGTGAACCCTTATGAATCAATAGTGCATTTTATTTTCACGTGAAACGTGAAGCCCAAAGATCTACGTGAAATCTTCAGAAAATGTTTAAATATTAAGGCCTCAAAAGTTTAAGTTTAAACAAGCAATCTGAGAAGTTAATACGTAATGCTTCAAGTTAACATTTAGTTGATCATGATAGATGGATGGAAGAGGAAAGGGTCGTGGTGCCAACCCCAACAACAACAACGATGAGGCCAGCAACCCTCATCTTTCTGGAGGACAAGACAGAGGTGGTCATCGTGAAGGAGCTGATCCTATCTATCAAATGATCGAAAATCAGAATCAGCTCATCCAGAGTCTAACTCAAGTGGTGGCCAACTTGCACCAAGCTCCACCCCCACAAGCTGCACCACGCCAACCAAAGTGTAGTGAGTTTCTGGAAACTCAACCCCCGAAATTTGCAAGTGCTGCTGAACCCCTGGAGGCAGATGACTGGTTAAAGACCATAGAGAGCAAGATGAGCATCATACAATGCCAAGGGTATGAGAGGGTTCTGTTTGCCTCTCACCAATTGCATGGACCTGCTGCTGATTGGTGGACCGCTTACGTGGCAGCCCATCACAACCCTGAGAACATCACTTGGGAAGAGTTCAAGCGCAGTTTCCGCAACCACTACATACCAAGGGGTGAACTCAAAAACAAGAGAAAGGAGTTCTTGGGACTGCAGCAAGGCAACATGACTGTGAGGGAGTACCTCACTAAGTTCACCCAACTATTCTGTTATGCACCACGAGACATCAAAACTGATGAGCAAAAACAGGACTGTTTTGTGGAAGGACTTACTATGGAGATGCATTGTGCAATGTCCTCCAACGAGTATGAAAGCTTCCAAAAGATGGTAGACAGGGCATTTGTCGTGGAGAGGAAGCTAAAGGCCTTGGAGAATGAAAACAAGAGGAAGGCGGGATGGTCACACCAAGCTTCAAGTAGCAACACACGTCCACGTCTGATGCAGCAACCTGCAGGGCAGACGAGTCGTGCTGTGGTACCCTACCCGACACCGAGAGGGTACAACCCGAACTTCAGGACTCCATCAGTACCAGCACAGCTGCAGCGTCAGTTTGTGCAGCAGCCTCGCCCCACATATCAACCTCGACCAGCAGGACACGGGCCATAGAACCAACCCCAAGATAACAAAGGACAGACACCTAAAGTTGGGGTGCAATGCTTCAACTGTGGTGAAGTGGGGTACTACGCCCATAAGTGCCCAAAGAAGAAGCCCATGCAGCCACAGCAGCAGAATGTGATGCGAGGACGGGTGAACCACGTGACCTTGGAGGAAGCGCAAGAGGCACCTGACGTGGTAATTGGTAAGTTTCCTGCAAATTTACACATTGCAACCCTATTGTTCGATTCTGGTGCTACCCACTCGTTCATTGCTCAAGGGTTTGTTAAGAAGCATGATCTAGCAACAACACAAATGAACCATTTGTTAGCAGTGAACTCTCTAGGGGGAGAAATAAGAACAAGACAAGTGTGTCCCAAGGTGAATCTAGACATTAATGGGGTAGTATTTACTGCAAACCTCATAGTGATAGACTCCCAAGGGATAGATATTATTTTGGGAATGGATTGGTTGACCAAACATAAAGGTATCATCCACTGTTCGACCATAACGGTGGAACTAACTCACACTAGTGGCACAAAAGTGAAGTTCATAGCCGTGCAAGAGCCTAGGAGGGACATTAAACTCAATAAAGTTGAGTTGGAAGTGGGAGAGATAAGGATTATCAAGGAATATCCAGACGTTTTTCCGGAGGAGTTGCCAGGTATGCCTCCTGATCGGGAAGTGGAATTCGCGATTGAGCTAGTGCCTGGAACAGCCCCAATATACAAGAGGCCTTATCGGATGGACTCCAAACAGCTGGAAGAGCTCAAGGAGCATATAAGAGAATTGATGGAGAAGGGGTATATTCGTCCTAGTTCCTCACCATGGGGAGCTCCAGTGATATTTATGCCCAAGAAGGACGGAACCCAAAGGTTATGCGTGGACTACCGTGCGTTGAATGAAGTAACCATCAAGAACATGTACCCATTACCCCGCATTGAAGACTTATTTGATCAGCTGAGGGGAGCTTGTGTGTTCTCAAAAATTGACCTCAGGTCGAGATACCACCAACTGAAGATAAGGCAAACTCACATTCCAAAGACAGCTTTCGTATCTCGGTACGGTATATGAATACACCGTCATGCCGTTCGGGCTAACTAATGCCCCCGCATATTTCATGTATCTCATGAACAAGGTATTCATGGAATATCTGGACAAATTTGTGGTGGTTTTCATTGATGACGTTCTCGTCTTCTCCAAAGATGAGGAAGAACACGAGGGACACCTAAGATTGGTGTTGCAAAAGTTGAGAGAACACCAACTATATGCCAAGCTGAGCAAGTGTGAATTTTGGCTGAAGAGAGTCCCCTTCTTAGGACATATAATCTAGGAGGGAGGAATCTCGGTAGACCCCGCCAAAATCGAGGATGTGCAGAAGTGAAAGACCCCTGAAAATGTCGGGGAAGTCCGAAGCTTCTTAGGATTGGCTGGGTATTATCGACGGTTTATTGAGGGTTTCTCCAAGATCTCGAGACCCCTCACCAAATTGTTAGAGAAGGGAATCACATTAACATGGACATCGCAGTGTGAGACGAGTTTTCAAGAATTGAAGAAAAGATTGACAACAGCCCTAGTGCTAGTTATGCCGGATATGCAGAAGAATTTTTCAGTGTACTGCGATGCATCTGGACACGGGTTGGGATGTGTTCTCATGCAAGAGGGGCATGTCGTGGCTTATGCGTCCCGACAGCTCCGAAAACACGAGAAGAACTATCCTACGCATGACCTAGAGCTAGCCGTAGTGGTACACGCATTAAGGATTTGGCGGCATTACTTGATGGGAAAGAGGACAGAGATATATACGAATCATAAAAGCTTAAAGTACATTTTCACACAGCCAGATCTCAACCTCAGACAAAGGAGATGGTTAGAGCTAATCAACGACTTTGATGTGGGCATCAACTATCATCCTGGGAAAGCGAACGTCGTGGCGGATGCTTTAAGCCGGAAGGTGCAGGTCAACATGTTGAGCTTAAAGAACATGCCTACAGAGGTTAAGGAAGAGATTGCAAAACTCAATCTATGTCTGGTGAATAGTGGTGAGGCCATCGCCATGGAAGTGGACTCCACATTAGAGAAAGACATACGCAACGGTC
Organism: Neostapfia colusana; assembly: GCA_030760725.1. Lineage (NCBI taxonomy): Eukaryota > Viridiplantae > Streptophyta > Magnoliopsida > Poales > Poaceae > Neostapfia > Neostapfia colusana. The sequence goes on from JASWHV010000015.1 coordinate 64,138,861, forward strand.
AGAAGAATGACGAGAAGATACAAGAAATTAGAGAACTCATCAAAGAAAATAAAGCCCCTAGGTTCAGAGAGGATGAACAAGGTACGGTGTGGCATGGGAAAAGAATCTGTGTGCCTGAGGTGAAGGAGATCCGTGAATTGATTTTGAAGGAGGCTCATGATTCCGACTATTCCATTCATCCTGGGAGTACGAAGATGTATCATGACCTCAAGAGCAGATATTGGTGGTATGGCATGAAGCGAGATGTCGCGGAACATGTTGCCCTATGTGACACATGTCAGTTGGTGAAAGCAGAACATCAATGACCCGCGGGACTATTGCAACCACTCAAAGTGTCTGAACGGAAATGGGAAGAAATAGGTATGGACTTCATAGTGGGACTTCCTAGGACCCAATCGGGATATGATTCGATACGGGTCATCATCGACAGGCTAACCAAGGTGGCTCATTTCATCCCTGTGAAAGAAAGCTACAACGGATCCAATTGGTGGAATTGTACATGTCAAGGATCGTGTGTTTTCATGGAGTGCCAAAGAAGATAGTGTCAGATCGAGGGACACAGTTCACCTCAAGGTTCTGGCAGAAGTTACATGAAACTATGGGAACTCATCTAAATTTTAGTTCTGCCTATCACCCCCAGACTGACGGGCAGACGGAAAGAACCAATCAGATCCTTGAGGATATGCTGAGAGCGTGTGCACTCAAGAACAATAGGAGTTGGGATAAGAACTTACCGTATGCGGAGTTCTCCTACAACAACAGCTATCAGGCCAGTATGAAGATGTCACCATTTGAGGCTTTGTATGGGAGGAAGTGCAGAACTCCACTATTTTGGAACCAAACAGGGGAAAGTAAAGTGTTTGGGCCTGAGGTACTACAAGAAGCCGAGGCGTAAGTGAGGGAAATTCGCAACAATTTGAGGATAGCACAGACCCGACAAAAGAGTTATGCCGATGTATGGAGAAGAGAGCTTATTTTCAACATGGGGGACTCTGTCTATGTCAAGGTGTCCCCTATCCGAGGACTTCGTCGGTTCAAGGTGAAAGGGAAATTATCACCTCGATACACCGGACCCTTTCATATTCTAGAGAGGAAAGGCGAAGTGGCATATCAACTAGAACTACCGGCTCGCCTATCAGATGTGCACAATGTATTCCATGTGTCACAGCTCAAGAAATGTTTAAGAACGGCCGAAGAAATGTTACCCATGAATGAGGTGGATGTACGAGAGGATCTTTCTTATGCTGAGCAACCAGTCACGATTTTGGAGACAATGGAACGCCTCACAAGAAATAAAAGAATTCGAATGTGCAAAGTGCAGTGGAAGCATCACTCGGAAGCAGAAGCCACATGGGAGCGAGAAGACGAGCTTAAGGCACAATTTCCGGATTTGTTTTCCTAGAATCACCAATCTCGAGGACGAGATTTCTTTTAAGGGGGGTAGAGCTGTAACACCCCAAAACCTACTAAAGAGGAGAATTTTAAAATTTTTGGACGTATTGCATGTGGTGTAGCAATTCAAATCCAAACTGGAATTTAAGTTTGAATAAAAACAGAAAAAGGAAAAGGGAAAAGAAAAAGAAAAAGAGAAAACCGGCTAGTGGGCCGAAACCCGCTCAACCGGCCCATAACCGCGCGCCAGCTAGCCCAAAACCCGCGCCCCCCTCTCTCTCTCTCTTTGACGCGAGGGGCCCGCATGTCATCCCTTTCCCCGCGCGCCCCAACCGCTCCGGCTCTCTCTCGCGCCCGATCACAACCGCCCTCCCGAACCCCGCGCTCGCAGCCCCGATCTTCGGTCCCGGGCGCTACTACATATCTAAACCGATCCTATGCCGCCTGTCCTCGTGCATTCCACGCAAGGAAACTCGCCGAATTCCCAGTGCCGCTCCATCTTTCTCTCCGGTGAGAACCGATCATCCCCCACCGAAAAAACCTTCGGATCTCTTCGTTTTTCGCCGGACTAACAAGCTTGTCGTGCTCCACCGCCTCCAGGGAGCCCTACAGGTGAAGGAAACGACTAGTTCCGCGCCCTAGCATCAGTTCCGACGAGCACTGAGGAGCAGCTTCAACCATCGTCGTCGCAGAGCCGAATTCCGACCTCCCCAAGCCCTAGAAACTCCTAGGTGAGCTTCCCCTAGCCCTCCGCAGTCGATCCGTGTGAAAAACTGCAAGTTTTAGCGTGTAGCGGCAAGGAACCGAAGCTGCGCCGGCGAGATCACCGCCCCCGCCGCCGCGCGCGCGGGCTGGCTCCGGCTAGGGCAACGTGGCCCCTTGTGGGCCGTCTATTTTAAATCACACGGCAGAAATTAAATCGGCACATACCCCTTCGGCGATCTAATCTGAGCCGTCTGTTTTAAATCCAATGGTCCACGTCAGCCCCGCGTTATAAAGGCCGAGAATCTTACGCACTACCCCCTGGGGATCTCGGAAAACACGAGCTAGCTCCGGAAACTTCTGATCTAGCCCCTGGACCTTCAGAAATTCATGTAAATTCATTTAAAAATCAGTTTTAGCCCCTGGACTTAATAAAAATTAGGAAAACCTCTCTGTTTTGGGTAATTAGGCCCCTGAAAATTTAGGAAATGGCAAATTAGACCCTGCAATAGGGTGGGTTTGCACTTCAGACCCTATAGGAGATTAAATTCAGAGATTTGAACATGTGAATAGGAGTTGAATTTAAATGGTGATGCAAACACATGTGCAAATACAAATTCAAACTCTCCTAGCACTTGGAAAACCTTTAGAATGAGTTAAAAATTGATTTTAGGCTGAAAGGAGATCTGCCTAAGTGTTGCTCATTTTTATTATTTCTAGAAACACATTTTTAGGCTAGGAAATAATTCTGAAAATTGGTAAAATAAATTTAAATTGGTTTACATCAGATAGGAAGTTCAAAAATATATTATTGAATATTTTAGATCAGAACCTATTCTGTTTAGATGATATGTCTTACTATTTTAATATTAAAATTCACTTTTAGGCATAGAAAATAAATCTGAAAATATAGGAAAATAAGTATGCAAAATTTGAAAATGTTAAATGAGGTCTTTATTTTCAAAAACTTCAAATTAAGATTTTGTAGAAGGTCTAAAAACCTATTTGGAGTAGGAAACTTTCTTTCATGCAAGTTTTGTGGCTAAGGAGTGTATTAATTAAATATAGAGAATTTGTTCAAATGGGAAATTAATATACAGTGTGCAACTAGAAATCTGAATACAAAAGTTAGAAATAATATATATATATGTTTAAAAGTGTGTGTAGGCCTAAAATCAACACATCTAGGGTAACCACAACACTTAAACATGTGAATGACTTTAATATGTATGTATGTGTGGTTTGCATGAGTGAAAGTGTGGACTATAGCTTATGGATTGTTATTTTCTTTTTCTATGTGTATTGGCATGAGTAGAACCTGCCCCAGAGCAAGTTCTCCCCTTCCAAGACCAAGACTTTCCATTCCCAGAGCAGCAGGAAGAAGGCAAGTGTCCTTGACCACTTTGATCCTATACTAGGATGTGTAGTTAGAATTTAATTGCATGGTCAAATTGGAATATGATACCCATGCTAGGAAGTTTCCCTAGAATTGCATTATCTTGTTTCCTTGTAGCTTGGGTTGGGACTTATTTGATTTTATCATTTATTTACATACTTATGCTTAGCCATGCTTAGAATGGGATAAGTGGAATATGATATCAACAACTTATTTACCTTACTCTTGAATGAGATATTATGAGTTATGTAGAGGTAGGGATTGAGGCAAGTTGGATGATTTGGTTGGTGCTGTGTGCACGAGACTCGGGTTTGTGTTTAGTACTTGCCTAGATCCTAACGACCGGTTCATGGAGCATGTAACCTGGCTTTACCGTGCCAACCACATGCTGAGATGGGGCAACTTGGCCAATTAATTAGGTGTATCTCCGGCGTAGCATGGGTGTTTTGGATGGTGCGGGAATAGGTGTCAGCTGGACTACCTTATGAACCGCAAGGCTCAAGAGGGGGCCACTGCAGCGAGGTTGGAGCCTCTTGTATGCTGTTAGGGGTGAAACCTCAGTGGGCCTACGCTCGTCGGGAATCCCTTTGTAAAGGCCTCGTAGTGATCTCCTGGCTACACCTGGGAAGTGTGAATGTGGTTCGCAACCACTAGCATAATGGAGGTTCTTTTAGTACACCCGGCATCAGGGGATCAAATCACTACATGTGGGTACAGTGGTGCAAACTCTGCAGAGTCAAAACTGTCATGACAGCCGTGCTCACGGTCAACAGCGGGTTGGACTTATTCATGATTAGAGGATGATGAATTAGGAAGTTGAGGATGTTAAGCGGGAAGCTTAACATTGGAGATGAGATTATGGTTACTTGATATTGATGATGGGTTGAGGGATTAGGACCATTTCACTTGTGTAGTAATGTAGGTGCTTAATAAGCTAAGGTGATAGGTATTAATTGCGTAGTGCTTTAACCAAGAGTTCAACCTCTCCTTGCTCTAGCCATGCATAACATAACTTTCCCACACTTGCTGAGTACCAATGGTACTCAAGCTTGCTTTTCTGTTGGTTTAAATTGCTGCTCAGGTCAAGGGGATGATGTGATGTTCAATGACCAAGACTTCGGACCCGAAGAAGGATTCTAGGTTCACGGAGTCCCCCGGGCAACGCCTGTGACGGAGCCCACAAGACTTATATTCCGTTGCTGTTTTATTTACATGTTATGAACTTATTATCGTCCATCAAGACATTATGCTATGTAAGAATTATTTATATTCGAACACTTGGCTTGTAATATGATGATGCTTCACTATTTATCATCACATGTATAAGAAAATGATCCTGGCATACATGTGATATTCACTCGGTTGTTCTTCGGAGAAACTGGGTGTGACAGAATGTAACACCCCAAAATTTTGTTAAGACCCTAAATCATGTTAAGAGGGGAATTTAAAAATTTTTGGACGTTTTGCATGTTTTGCAAAAATTCAAATTCAAACTGGAATTCAAATTAAACTCAAATCAGAAAAGAAATAGAAAAAGAAAAAGAGAAAACAGAAAAAACCGGCCAGTGGGCCGCAACCCACCAGCCGGCCCAACCAGCGCCCGCACCAGCCCGCAGCCGAGCGCGCCGCTTTCCCCCACTGATAGGCGGGGCCCACCAGTTCATCGTCTACCTCGCGCTAGCGCCGAACTCTCTCACCCGAATCGAAACCGATCGGGAATTCTCGCGTATTCCAGTCGAATTCTGTTCGGGGGCGACGCAAACTCGATCTAAACCACCCAGCCGCCCTCCCCCATCTATAAAAACCCCGGCCTCGTTCTGTTTTTCCCACGCGATCCGCCGATTTTCCTCCGGTGAGAACCGAGACTTCGACGGCGAATTCTGGCCGATCTAAGCTCGGAAATTCCGATCTAACTCGCTGGTCTTGATCCACCGCCTCCGGGGAACCTTGCAGGTGCAGAAAACTCGGTGACTTGCGATATAAACACCGCGCCAACGAGCCTCGCCGTGAATCCACCTCGGACCTCGTCGCCGATCACCTTCCAGGACCTCCGAGCTCAAGAAAACCCCCGAGGTGAGATCCCCGACCTCCCCTCCACCGATCTGTGCCATAAAATCACAGTTCTAGAAAGAATTCTCGAAGATCCGAAAGTCTCCGGCGAGATCGCCGCTTCCCGCCGCCGTGCGCCACCGGCAGCGCCGCCCGCGCTCGATCAGAGCGACGTGGCCGCTTGTGCGCCGTCTATTTTAAATCGCACGATAGACTTTAAATCCCCGCGTACCGGTTCGACGTTATAATCTCACCCGTCGGTTTAAAATCGGACGGTCCACGTCAGCCCCACGTTATAAAGACTGGAAATCTTACGTGCTACCCCCTGGGGTTCTCGGGAAATAAGAGCTAGCCCCGGAAACTTCTGAGCTAGCCCCTGGAACTTCAGAAAATCATGTAAATTCGTTTAAAAAACAGTTTTAGCCCCTGGACTTAATAAAAATTAGGAAAACCCCTCTGATAAGTGTAGCTATACCCCTGGAAATTCTGAAAATAATATTATAGACCCTGTAGTGGGGTGAGTTTACCTTTTTAGCCCTGTTTAGTATTTAATTTAGGAAATTGAATATGTGGCTAGTGTTTAAAAATTAAAAAGTGGGACAAACATATTGTCAAAATTTAATTAAAGACTTTCTCAGTATCTAGGAAACTTTGGAGTGAGATAAAAACATATTTTGGGCTGAATTGAATCTGTTTAATTTATTTTTCACATTTAGGGACACATTTTTAAGTAATGAATAGTTTTAGAAAATAGGGAAAATAATTGTGAAATAGTTTACATCAGAGGCAAAGGTCAAAATATGTTATTAAATTACTTAGGACCAGAACCTATTCTGTTTAGATGATGTGTATTACTAATTTCATAATAAAGTACACATTTATGCATAGGAAAATAAATATGAAAATATAGCAACTAGAAAATGATAAATGAAGATTCCAAAATCCAAAGAATTCAGTTTAGGGTTGGTAGAAGTTCTGAAGACACATATGGAGTAGGAAAATACCTTTCATGTATACTTGGTAGCTAAAAGGTGTAGTAATTGAACATAAGGAATTTATTTAAATTGGAAACTCATATATATAGTATGCAAGTATAAATGTGAATACAAAAGTATGAATCATATACATATGATTAAAAGTGCATGCAAGCCAGAAATCAACACACATAGAGTAACCACAACACACATAATGGTGAATGACTTTCATAAATATGAATGTGTGGTTTGTATGAAGTGAAAGTGTGAACTATGTCTTATGGGTTGTTATTTTTCTTTTGCTATGTGTGATGGTATGATGTAGAACCTGCTCAAGAGCAAGTTATTCCTTTCCAAGATCAAGACTACCCATTTCAAGAGCAGCAGGAAGGAGGCAAGTGTCCTTGACCACTTTGATCCTATACTAGGATGTTTAGATAGAATTATTGCATTGTCAAGTTAAATATGAAACCCATGCTAGGAAGTTTCCCTAGAATTGCATTAACTTGTTTCCTTGTAGCTTGGGTTGGGATTTATTTTATCATGTCATTTATTATTATGCATATGCTTAGCCATGCTTAGAATGGGATATTTGGGATATGAGATCATCAGTTTATTTTACCATACTCTTGAATGAGATATTGTGAGTTATGTAGAGGTAGGGATCAAGGCAAGTTGGATGTTTTGGTTGTGTGCTGGGTGCACGAGACTCGGGTTTGTGTTTAGTACTTGCCTGGATCCTAAGGACCGGTTCATGGAGCATGTAACCTGGCTTTACTGTGCCAACCACATGCTGAGATGGGGCAGCTTGGCCAATTAATTAGGTGTATCCCCGGCGTAGTATGGGTGTGTTGGATGGTGCGGGGAATAGGTGTCAGCTGGACTACCATATGAACCGCAAGGCTCAAGAGGGGGCCACTGCAGCGGGGTTGGAGCCTCTTGTATGCTGTTAGGGGTGAAACCTTAGTGGGCCCATGCTCGTCGGGAATCCCTTTGTAAAGGCTTCGTAGTGATCTCCTGGCTACACACCTGGGAAGTGTGAATGTGGTTCGTAGCCACTGGCATAATGGAGGTTCTTTTAGTCCACCCGACAACAGGGGATGAAATCACTACATGTGGGTACAGTGGTACAAACTCCGCAGAGTCAAAACTGTCATGACAGTCGTGCTCACGGTCAAGAGCGGCTTGGACTTATTCATGATTAGAGGATTGATGGTTTTGGAAGTTGTGGATGTTAAGCGGGGAGCTTAGCATTGGAAATGAAGTTATGGTTATTTGATTATGATGATGGGATGGGAGATTGGGACCATTTCACCTATGTAGTAATGTAGGTGCTTAATAAGCTAAGGTGATAGGTATTAATTGCGTAGTGCTTTAACCATGAGTTCAACCTCTCCTTGTTCTAGCCATGCATGATATAATTTTCCCACACTTGCTGAGTACCATTGGTACTCAACCTTGCATATTTGTTGGTCTATATTGATGCTCAGGTCAAGATAATGAGGTGGTGTATAATGACCAAGACTTTGGACCCGAAGAAGGTTTCTAGGTTCATGGAGACCCCCGGGCAACGCCTGTGATGGAGCCCTCAAGAATAATATTCCGCTGCTAGTTTATTTACTTGTGATGAACTTATTATTGTCCATCGAGACATTTGCTATGTAAGACTTATTTATATTCGACACCTGGCTTGTAATAAATGATGCTTCACTATTTGTCATCACATGTATGAGAAAATGATCCTAGCATACATGTGATATTCACTTGGTTGTTCTACGGAAAAACCGGGTGTGACAGAAGTGGTATCAGAGCCAAGGTTGCCCGTAGGAACGTGGACCTAGGTAGAAATGGACGTATTTAAGGGCCCTACTTTATTAAAAACTATTTTTTCAAGGTGTGTGTTGAAAAGTGTTATTTAATGAGTCACTTTCTTCATCTTACCCCAACTTTCATTCAAAATAGGATCTTTGTTTGAGAGTTTATCTAACCTAATTTTAAATTCTTTTTGTTTTAGATGGTTCGCATGATTCGCACCGCTCGCAAGTCCACAGGAGGGAGAGTTCCCGTAGTTGCCCTTGCCGAGAGAGAGGAGAGCCGTCCAGACCTTTCCTACGGATTGGCAGTAGGAGGCTTATTGCGCCGTCTTCGGCGTATGCTCGAAGCCGCCCGCAATACGGGCAAGCTAATCATCCACTATAACTCCATCAGGACCATCCGTGAGAAGAGAGAAGAATGGAGTTCAGAGATGAGGATTATACACGAAAATCAGCTGCTTAAGATTCACCACTCTCCAGCTTGTAGAGCGACACAGGTCGATGCGGAAAAAGATGTCACCTGGGAGGCCATCACCTGCCAGAGTCACATCTATCGTCGCCACTTGGACAAAACTGAGTACATGTATGTCCTCCAGCGTGAGAGTGGTACCACGGAATACAAGTACCCGCCGGTGCAGCAAGGGACTTCTCATGAGCACATGGACTTGTGCTTGGAGGATGCTTCTATGCTCAGCACTCGACTGCAGGAGTGTCAACAAGAGCTTCAGGATGTGCGGGACACCCTGAAGGAAACGGAGGCGTTGCTGCGAGCCTGCTTAAGGGCGAGAGAAAGAGGAGATGGGAATGAACTGTGTGTCACCGTGAATGATACATGGACTCCTGACTCCCCGGATCGCCGAGCGATCAGGCGTCGTCGCACTTCTCCACCAGCAGCCTCCCCACCCAAAGCAGAGTCAGAAGGCAGCCGAAATGATGAGGAAGATCCCGAGGAGCCAGCTCAAGAAAACGAGTAGTGTAGAATCCTTCCCTTAGTTAGCAAGATATCGAATAGTCGAGTCGTTACGTTAAGTTAATGGTGTGTTAATGCTTGGTGTGTGACGTGAGTTATGGAAGCCATGAGCAATTGTCCACAGCCTCGTCTTTAGATTGTTTTGCTTTTGTGTGTATACCCACATGAAATAATATGGCATTTATTTTTGTGTGAGAAATGACCCCTCAGAAAAATATAACCAAGCCTCAACACTTCAAAGTACAAACAAGTGAAAGTATTAAGATAATACTAAATGCTTTCAAATTAACATTGGTTGATTCTGCCAGATGGCCGGAAGAGGAAAAGGACGTGCTGCCAACCCCGCCAACAACAACAACGATGAGGCATGCAACCCTCATCTTTCTGGAGGCCAGGACCGGGGTGGTCGCCGTGAAGGAGTTGATTCCCTCCACCAAATGCTGGAGAATCAGAATCAGCTCATCTAGAACTTGACTCAAGTGGTGGCCAACTTGCATCAAGTTCCACCTCCACAAGCTGCACCACGCCAACCAAGGTTGAGTGAGTTTCTAGGAACTCAACCTCCAAAGTTTGCAATTGCTGTTGAACCTCTGGAGGCAGATGATTGGCTAAAGACCATTGAAAGCAAGATGAGGATCATCCAGTGCCAAGGGTATGAGAGGGTGCTGTTTGCCTCTCATCAATTGCATGGACCTGCTGCTGATTGGTGGACCGCCTACGTGGCTGCCCATCATGACCCTGAGAACATCACTTGAGAAGAGTTCAAGCGTAGCTTCCTCAACCATTACATCCCAAGAGGTGAACTCAAAAACAAGAGGAAGGAGTTTTTGGGACTGCAGCAGGGAAACATGACGGTGAGGGAATACCTCACTAAATTTACTCAACTATCCCGTTATGCCCCACGGGACATAGAGACAGATGAGCAGAAACAAGATTGTTTCGTGGAGGGACTTACCGCAGAGATGCAGTGTGCAATGTACTCAAATGAGTATGAAAGCTTCCAAAAGATGGTGGACAGAGCATTTGTGGTAGAAAGGAAGCTAAAGGCCTTGGAAAATGAGAATAAGAGGAAGGCCGGTTGGTCACATCAAACCTCGGGTAGCAACACCCGCCCCTGTCTGATGCAGCAACCAGCAGGGCAGACGAACCGTGCTGCGGTACCCTACTCAGCAACAAGAGGGTACAACCCGAACTACAGGCCGCCGGCAGCACCAGCACAGCCACAACGTCAGTTTGTACAGCAGCCTCGCCCTGCATATCCACCTCGACCAGCAGTGCAAGGACCCCAAACCAACCCCAAGACAACAAAGGCCAGGCACCTAAGGTTGGGGTGCAATGTTTTAGCTACGGTGAAGTGGGGCACTACGCCCACAAATGCCCAAAGAAGAAGCCCGCACAGCCACAACAGCAGAATGTGATGCGAGGACGGGTGAACCACGTCACTATGGAGGAAGCGCAAGAGGCACCCGACGTGGTAGTTGGTAAGTTTCCTGCCAATTTACACCTTGCAACCCTGCTGTTTGATTCTGGTGCTACCCACTCGTTCATTGCTCAAGGGTTTGTTAAGAAGTATGACCTAGCAACAACACAAATGAACCATATGCTAGCCGTAAACTCTCCAGGTGGAGAAATAAGGACAAGACAAGTGTGTCCCAAAGTGAACCTAGACATTAATGGGGTAGTATTTACTGCTAACCTCATAGTGATAGATTCACAAGGGATAGATATTATTTTGGGTATGGATTGGTTGACCAAACATAAAGGAATCATTCATTGTTCGACCAGAACAGTGGAACTAACTCACCCTAGTGGCACAAGAGTAAAGTTCATAACAATACACGAGCCTAGGAGGGACATTAAATAAAATCAAGTTGAGGTGAAAGTTGAGGAAATCAGGACCATCAGGGAATATCCAGATGTTTTTCCGGAGGAGTTGCCAGGTATGCCTCCCGATCGTGAAGTGGAATTCGCAATTGAGCTAGTACCTGGAACAACCCCGATTTACAAAAGACCTTATCGGATGGACTCCAAGCAGCTGGAAGAACTCAAGGATCATTTGAGAGAACTGACGGAGAAGGGGTATATTCGCCCTAGTTCCTCACCTTGGGGAGCTCCGGTGATATTTGTGCCCAAGAAGGACGGAACCCAAAGGTTATGCGTGGATTACCGTGCTTTGAATGAGGTAACCATCAAGAACAAGTACCCATTACCCCGCATTGAAGACTTGTTTGATCAGTTGAGAGGCGCTTGTGTGTTCTCGAAAATTGATCTCAGGTCGGGATACCACCAACTCAAGATAAGGCAATCTGATATTCCCAAGACAGCTTTCATATCTCGGTACGGACTGTATGAATACACCGTCATGCCTTTCGGGCTAACTAATGCCCCGACATACTTCATGAATCTCATGAACAAGGTATTCATGGAATATCTGGACAAATTTATGGTGGTTTTCATAGATGACATTCTCGTCTTCTCCAAAGATGAAGAAGAACATGAGAAACATCTAAGGTTGGTGTTGCAGAGGCTAAGAGAACAACTATATGCCAAATTGAGCAAGTGTGAGTTTTGGCTGAAGAGAGTTCCCTTCTTAGGACATATAATCTCGGAGGGAGGAATCTCCGTAGATCCCGCCAAAATCGAGGATATCCAGAAGTGGAAGACCCCTGAAAATGTCGGGGAAGTTCGAAGCTTCTTGGGATTGGCTGGATACTATCGACGGTTTATTGAAGGATTCTCCAAGATCTCGAGACCTCTCACCAAACTGTTGGAGAAGGGAATCACATTCACCTGGACGCCACAGTGCGAGACGAGTTTTCAGGAGCTAAAGAAGAGATTGACAACATCCCCAGTGTTGGTTATGCCAGATATGCAGAAGAATTTCACAGTGTACTATGATACCTCTGGAAACGGGTTGGGATGTGTTCTCATGGAAGAAGGGCATGTCGTGGCATATGCATCCCGGCAGCTTCGGAAGCACGAGAAAAACTATCCTACACATGACTTAGAACTAGCCGCAGTGGTACACGCGTTGAAAATTTGGCGGCACTATTTGATGGGGAAGAGGACCGAATATACGGATCATAAGAGTTTGAAGTACATTTTCACACAGCCAGATCTCAACCTCAGACAAAGGAGATGGTTAGAGCTAATCAATGACTTTGATGTGGGCATCAACTATCATCCCGGGAAAACAAATGTCGTGGCCGATGCTTTGAGTCGGAAAGTCCAGGTCAATAAGTTGAGCTTGAAGGACATGCCTGCAGAATTGAAGGACGAGGTTATGAGGCTCAATCTATGCCTAGTAAATAGTGGTGAAGCCATCACCATGGAAGTGGACTCCACACTAGAGCGAGACATACGCGAGGGTCAAAAGAATGATGAGAAGATACAAGAGATCAAACAACTCATCAAGGAAAATAAAGCTCCGGGTTTTAGAGAGGATGAACAAGGAATGGTGTGGCACGGGAAAAGAATCTGTGTGCCTGAAGTAAAGAAGATCCGTGAATTGATTTTGAGGGAAGCTCACGATTCTGACTATTCCATTCATCCTGGGAGGACGAAGATGTACCAGGACCTCAAAAGCAGGTATTGGTGGTATGGCATGAAGCGAGATGTCGCGGAACATGTTGCTCTATGTGACACATGTCAGTTGGTGAAAGCAGAACATCAACGACCCGCGGGATTATTGCAACCACTCAAAGTGCCTGAATGGAAATGGGAAGAAATCAGCATGGATTTCATCGTGGGATTGCCTAGAACCCAATCAGGATATGATTCGATATGGGTCATCATTGATAGGCTAACCAAGGTAGCTCATTTCATCCCCGTGAAAGAAAGCTACAGCGGATCCAAATTGGCAGAGCTGTACATGTCAAGGATCGTGTGTTACCATGGAGTGCCAAAGAAGATTGTGTCGGATCGAGGAACACAGTTCACCTCAAGGTTCTGGCAGAAGTTGCATGAAACCATGGGAACCCATCTGAATTTCAGCTCTGCCTATCATCCCCAAACCGACGAGCAGACAGAGAGAACCAATCAGATCCTTGAAGATATGCTGAGGGCATGTGCACTCAAAAACAATCGGAGTTGGGACAAGAACTTACCGTATGCGGAGTTTTCCTATAACAACAACTATCAAGCTAGTATGAAGATGTCATCGTTTGAAGCTTTGTACGGGAGGAAGTGCAGAACTCCCCTATTTTGGAACCAAACAGGGGAAAGTAAAGTGTTTGGTCCAGAAGTACTACAAGAAGCCGAGGCGAAGGTGAGGGAAATTCACAATAACTTGAGGATAGCACAGACACGCCAAAAGAGCTATGCCGATGTACAAAGAAGAGAGCTCGTTTTCAACGGTGAATGACAACACACATAATGGTGAATGACTTTCATAAATATGAATGTGTGGTTTGTATGAAGTGGAAGTGTGAACTATGTCTTATGGGTTGTTATTTTTCTTTTGCTATGTGTGATGGTATGATGTAGAACCTGCTCAAGAGCAAGTTATTCCTTTCCAAGATCAAGACTACCCATTTCAAGAGCAGCAGGAAGGAGGCAAGTGTCCTTGACCACTTTGATCCTATACTAGGATGTTTAGATAGAATTATTGCATTGTCAAGTTAAATATGAGACCCATGCTAGGAAGTTTCCCTAGAATTGCATTAACTTGTTTCCTTGTAGCTTGGGTTGGGATTTATTTTATCATGTCATTTATTATTATGCATATGCTTAGCCATGCTTAGAATGGGATATTTGGGATATGAGATCATCAGTTTATTTTACCATACTCTTGAATGAGATATTGTGAGTTATGTAGAGGTAGGGATCAAGGCAAGTTGGATGTTTTGGTTGTGTGCTGGGTGCACGAGACTCGGGTTTGTGTTTAGTACTTGCCTGGATCCTAAGGACCGGTTCATGGAGCATGTAACCTGGCTTTACCGTGCCAACCACATGCTGAGATGGGGCAGCTTGGCCAATTAATTAGGTATATCCCCGGCGTAGTATGGGTGTGTTGGATGGTGCGGGGAATAGGTGTCAGCTGGACTACCATATGAACCGCAAGGCTCAAGAGGGGGCCACTGCAGCGGGGTTGGAGCCTCTTGTATGCTGTTAGGGGTGAAACCTTAGTGGGCCCACGCTCGTCGGGAATCCCTTTGTAAAGGCTTCGTAGTGATCTCCTGGCTACACACCTGGGAAGTGTGAATGTGGTTCGTAGCCACTGGCATAATGGAGGTTCTTTTAGTCCACCCGACAACGGGGGATGAAATCACTACATGTGGGTACACTGGTACAAACTCTGCAGAGTCAAAACTGTCATGACAGCCGTGCTCATGGTCAAGAGCGGCTTGGACTTATTCATGATTAGAGGATTGATGGTTTTGGAAGTTGTGGATGTTAAGCGGGGAGCTTAGCATTGGAAATGAAGTTATGGTTATTTGATTATGATGATGGGATGGGAGATTGGGACCATTTCACTTATGTAGCAATGTATGTGCTTAATAAGCTAAGGTGATAGGTATTAATTGCGTAGTGCTTTAACCATGAGTTCAACCTCTCCTTGTTCTAGCCATGCATGATACAATTTTCCCACACTTGCTGAGTACCATTGGTACTCAACCTTGCATATTTGTTGGTCTATATTGATGCTCTGGTCAAGATAATGAGGTGGTGTATAATGACCAAGACTTTGGACCCGAAGAAGGTTTCTAGGTTCATGGAGACCCCCGGGCAACGCCTGTGATGGAGCCCTCAAGAATAATATTCCGCTGCTAGTTTATTTACTTGTGATGAACTTATTATTGTCCATCGAAACATTTGCTATGTAAGACTTATTTATATTTGACACCTGGCTTGTAATAAATGATGCTTCACTATTTGTCATCACATGTATGAGAAAATGATCCTAGCATACATGTGATATTCACTTGGTTGTTCTTCGGAAAAACCGGGTGTGACATAGAAGTGGTATCAGAGCCAAGATTGCCCGTAGGAACGTGGACCTAGGTAGAAATGGACGTATTTAAGGACCCTATTTTCTTAAAAACTATTTTACAAAGGTGTGGGTTAAAAGTATTATTTAATAGTGTCACTTTATTTGTTCATCTTACCCCAACTTTTACTCAAAATACAATTTTTATTCTAACTTAATTTTAAATGTTTTATGTTTTAGATGATTCGCATGATCCGCACCGCCCGCAAGTCCACCGGAGGGAGAGTTCCTGTAGTTGCCCTTGCCTTGAGAGAGGAGAACCGTCCGGTGACGTACCACTCCTACGGTTTGGCAGTAGAAGGCTTGTTGCGCCGTCTTCGGCGTATGCTCCACGCCGCCGGCAATGTGGGCAAGCTGATCATACACTACAGCTCCACCAGGACCATCCGTGAGAAGCGGGAAGAATGGAGCTCAGAGATGAGGATTATCCATGAAAATCAACTGCTGAAGATCCATCGCTCTCCAGCTTGTCGGGCGACTCAGGCCGATGCTGAGAAGGATGTCACTTGGGAGGCCATGACCTGCCAGAGTTACATCAACTGTCGCCACCTGGACAGGACTGAGCACATGTATGTCCTCCAGCGTGAGAGTGGCACCGCGGAGTACAAGTACCCGCGTAGGTGTTTGAGTCATAACCAAGTAGGAAACCTTCATCGGATTTTGAAGCAAACTTCGAAGTCCTAGGCTTCTTGTTGAGAATGTAGCATTTACTTCCAAAAACTCGAAAGTAAGAGATGTTGGGTTTGTTACCGGTTAGGAGCTCGTATGGGGTTTTCTTCAAAAGTCGATGGAGGTAGCGGCGGTTTGTAGCATGACAAGCGGTGTTGACCGCCTCCGCCCAAAATCGATCCGAGGTCTTGTATTCATCGAGCATGGTTATTGCCACCTCTATGAGTGTTCAGTTCTTCCTTTCAGCCACCCCATTTTGTTCGGGAGAATAGGGGGCCAAAAACTCATGCTTGATGCCCTCTTCATCCAAATATTCTTCTACTTGAGTGTTCTTGAATTCGGAGCCGTTGTCGCTCCTTATCTTCTTGATTTTTGAGGAAAACTCGTTTTGAGCTCTCCTCAAGAACTTCTTGAGGACACTTTGAGTTTCTCCTTTATCATACAAGAAAAACACCCAAGTGAAACGAGAATAGTCATCAACAATTACTAGACCATATTTGTTACCGCCAATGCTTATGTAGGTGACAGGGTCGAAGAGGTCCATGTGGAGCATCTTCAATGGTCTTGTTGTCGTCATCACATTCTTGGCGGGATGAGCTGCTCCAATTTATTTTCCTGCTTGGGACGCGCTACATGGCCTATCTTTTTCAAAAACAACATCTTTTAGTCCGCGGATGTGATCCCCCTTTAGAAGTTTTTGTAAGTTCCTCATTCCAACATGGGCTAGTCTTCTATGCCACAACCATCCCATGTTGGTTTTTGCGATTAAGCATGTGTCAAGTTGAGCTTTATCTGTGGAAAAGTCCACTAAGTAAAGCTTTCCCTTTAACACACCCTTAAAGGCAATTGAGTTGTCACTTCTTCTAGAGATGGTCACACCCTCGTTAGTAAACAAGCAATTATAACCTTTCTCACATAGTTGAGATATGGACAATAGGTTATAATCTAGTGATTCAACATGTAGAACATGTGAAAGAAAGTGTTGTGAAGAGATTGCAATTTTACAAATAACGAGTACCCTTCCTTGGCTGTTGTCACCGAAGTAGATGCATTCACTTAAATCATCATTTTCTTCATACTCGACAAACATTTTTCTCTCCTCGGTCGTATGTTTAGTGCACCCACTATCTAGCATCCATTTAGTTCCACCGGAGGAGTAGGGCTGCAAAACAATTTAAACTTTGGTCTTAGGTACCCAAACTTGGTTGGGTCCTTTGAGGTTAGTTACAAGGCATTTGAGCACCCACACACAAGTTTTTGTACTCTTGTGGAGTGGTCCAACATATTTTGCATAAACTTTACCATACTTGCTTTTCATAAGAACATAAGATGCATCAAAATTATGAAATACTATAGATTTTACATTTTTTTGTAATTTCATGTGAGGTAGATGCAAGGTTGTCACTCTTGTCTTGACTTGAGTTTTCTTTCACAAAGGCTACGCATTTTCTATTGTTTTTAAGGATTCTAGCGTTTTGCTTTCCTCTCCTAGTACAACCAAGTCCATCTTTGATGAAGGGAGATCTTGTGATTGAGTATGCACTACGTGCATATTTGATCTTTTCCTTATCAAAGATCCCACTCTTGTGTGTATTCTTGCTTTGTGCCTCTTTGAGCTCATTTTTTAAGTTTAAGACAATGCTAGCACATTTACAAGTTTTAGTGTTGGATTCTATATTTGTTGAGAGAGAGTTTTTGGAGGATTAATTAGTTGAGACACTTGACTTAAGCGAGTTAAGTTGTTTTTGAAGATTCTTATGAGTTTTGGTTAAATTCAAAAGTTCATCTTGAAGTACAAAATTCTTACTCTTAAGCTCAACACAAGTCTCCTTGCTCATGGCAAGTTCGCTTTCGAGTGTTCTACTCTTCTCTCTCTCAAGTTCAAGGAGCTTCTCAATTTCAAGGTTTCTTTCCTTTTGAAGGATAAGAAATTCTTCTTGTTGATTGAGAAGCTCTTCTTGTTCAAATATTTTGTCCGATAACATTTTCATTTTAGCTATAGCCTTTTTGTTTAATCCTTTAAACATGAATTCGTTTTCACTACTACTATCAAAGTCACTATCATCTACAATATGAAACTTGGAAGGTTTAGACATTACCTTGCACTTTCCTTCCTTTGCCATGAGGCATGTGTGGCTTGGGCTCTTCTAATCACTCTTGTTTGGAAAGAGTGATTTCTTCATGGTTGGCCTCTTGATGGCGACGGTTGCCACCTTTTCTTCATCTTCGAAGGAGGATTCTTCATTTGACTCTCATTCTTCTCCAATATGAGCTTCTCCATAAGCCTTCTTCTTTGTGAAGATTTTCTTGTCTTGAGGCTTCCCATCCTTCTTCTTTCTCTTGTCATCTTCCTTGCTATGGGGGCAGTTCACAATAAAATGCCCATGTTCGCCATAGTTGTAGCAAGTCTTCTTTGTTCTTGACTTGCCCTTGTCTTTGCTCTTGTTTTCATAGTGATGGATTCTCCTTCTCCTCATCAACCTTTTGATGAAGAATGCCATTTCTTCATCGTCCATGTCCGTGCTCTCATCATCACTTTCTTCATCTTCACTTGTGAGTTGTGTTTCTTTTGCCTTGGACTTGGATGTGGCCTTGAGAGCAATGCCCTTCTTCTTGGATGAAGTGATCTTTGCCAGGTCGTTGACGTGTTGGGCTTCCTTCTCCATCATCTTGTGGTTAATGATCTTCCCTAGCACTTCATCCGGAGTCATCAAGTGAAAGTTTGGACTTTCCCTGATTACGGTGCATAGGGTCACATTGCGAGGCATAAATGCTCTTATCATTCTCTTGACCACCTCATGGTCATTCTATTTCTTGCATCCGTACGCTCGACTCTTGTTGATAAGAGTTTTGAGTCGGTTGTACATTTCTTGAGGTGTTTCACCTTCTTCCATGGCGAACCTTCCAAGCTCTCCTTCTATCATTTCAATCTTGGCTTCCCTCACTGATCGGTTTCCTTCATGTGCGATCTTGAGGGTGTCCTTTGGCGAGCTCCAACCCATCTACCTTGTTGAATTCTTCAATCCTTAGAGATGAGTTGAGCACAGCCGCCGCTTGTGCATCGCGATGGATTTGTTGTTCTTGTTCTTGGGTGAGTTCATCCTCGTCTTCGGGGATATCTATACCTGTACACACCACATGCCAGAGACTTGGGTTCAAGGAAATTAGATGCAACTTCATGTTGTGTTTCCACATTGTGTAGTTAGTTCCATCAAAGTGAGGTGGTTTGCCTAGAGGAATTGATAAATAACTAGAGTGAGAATTTTGACGTTCATAATTAAAAGGATATCGCGAGTAGTCATGTTGACTACTCTTGAGCTTCTTCTCCAACTTCTCCTTCTTTTTCTTCTTAGCTTCCTCTTTCTTCTTTTTAAGGAGTGCCATAAGACGAAGAACTTCTTCATCTTCTTCTGAGCTTGAAACGTCTTGTGGAGGAGTAATCACTGGAGGCGGGTTAGAACCTTGTTCTTCAAAGTTGCTCGTACTTGCTCCTTTTCCCTTGATGAGATCAATTTGGCTACCAGCCTTGTCACCCATCTCCTCTCCAAGCGGTTAAGCTTTTGTGGAGAGTTAGGCTCTCATACCAATTGAAAGTTGCCTAGAGGGGGGTGAATAGGCTAATAAAACCTCAAACTATTGCAAACAGCGGATTAAACTTGAAGAAGGCCGGACTAGTCCGGTCTGAGGGCGGACTAGTCTGGTCTAGGTAGAAAATTGTGTTTTAGGTTTTCCTTCTAAGTTCGTTTAAGCGTAAGATATATATTAGTCAAACAATCTCACTAATAAGTTGGGAATGATTAGATGGCAGGTCGGCGGAACAATTCACAAGTGTTAACAAGACGAAAGCTTAACAAGTAATTCTAGTGAGCGAGCGAGAAGATAAAGGAACCAAGAGACACGATTTATCCCGAGGTTCGATTCCACATAGAAATCTACGTCCTCGCTGAGGAGTCCACAAAGGACCGGGTCTTTTCCAACCCTTCCCTCACCGAGCGATCACCAAGATCAAGCCCGGGCTCTTTCACTATTAGTCAAATGTGAATACAATACTCTTAGGGGCTACTCACAACTTGAGGCTCCCTTCAACAACCTAGCAGTTCTAGAAATCAAAATACAACAATCAAGAACTCAAATTATCAATCAGAGTGCAAGAGAGTCAAATCGAGAGCTCAAACGTCGATCACCGCGTCTTTCCTCTAACAAAACCACAAACTCCTTAAGATCCAATCTTAGGGGTCTAGAAGGTGAGGAAAGAGGCTTAGAAGAGCTCTAGGAATGAGTTTTCAGCGCTTGGGTTGTTGTTCTTTTCATTGTCAGCCAGGGGGTCTCCTTTTATAGAAATCGCGGCATCTAGCCGTTACCAACTAAAGTCCAGACTAGTCCGGTCCAAACCCTGGACTAGTCCATTCTTAAGAGACCACCCACGTCACAAGGCTACCAACTAAAGTCTAGTGACCGTTGGATTCAAACGGTCATAAAACCCCGGACTAGTCCGGCTAAGAGCGGACTAGTCTGATCTCAGTTAGGAATCTTTGTTCCGTATGAGAACGGATAGTCAGGTAAGGGCGGACTAATCTGGTCTTACCAGACTTAGTCTAAAAAACTCTCTAATCTAGGGTTGCGGACTAGTCCAGCCAACTTCGGACTAGTCCGAGCTCACACAGGAACCTTTGTTCCGTCCTAAACCGGACTAGTCTTAAGGGACCGGACTAGTCCGGCCTATGGAGCGGACTAGTCTGGCCTGTGCTCATACTCAGTAAAATTCATTAGTATCTTAATTGTCGTCATCAATCATCCAAAACCCACGGGGATTACCTAGATGCACATTCAAAAAGCTGTAAGGGTGACCATGAATGGAGCAAAGTAATGCACCTGTATATAATTTGTAAAGAAGATGAGTCTCTAGCATTAAATACTTTATCATTTTTACATAGCCAAAGCGACTAAATAATGACAATCACTCCCATCCTCATAATTATCTTATACCTATTGTCAATCCTACACAATCAATTGCTATAAACATTAGCAACACTGTTTGGAGGGTACAAGTTAGAAGCTACTTGAAAGATTGACCTTATATAACGGACAAATTGATATTTAAAAAACAAGTTTGATTGTCTCTTCAAGTGACAATAAAACACTTTATATTCCCATGCCAATTACAATTTACAAGGTTATACTTTGTATAAATTACTCCTCTACGAAGATACCAATTGAAATTTTTTATTTTAATCTTCTAGATTGCTTTGTCATTATCTACTGGCACATCGGAATACATTAATGCTTTGTACATAGAATTCACCGAGAATTTTCCACTGCAATTAGATTCCAATGAAATTCATCTTTCTCTTGTGTCAACAGTTGAACTAATGTCAACTGCTCTACAAGAGTGCTCTATGATGCCAGCTGCACTCCAGTTGGGCTACGTGTGAATGACTTTTTTGGTGAGGAAGTTGCCATCACTGTCTTAATGGTGTCATCTTTACAACGTGCAATGTTATACAACGCTGGATATCATTTTTGGAGCGTGACATTCCACAACCACAGGTCCTCCCACAACCTAATTTCTGAACCAGGAGTCTATTAGCTGGGATTTCAAGTAGAAAGGCGGGAGTTTCATTACAAACACTACAGGAAAAGGACAAATTCACGACAGCCAAAATTATTAACGACGGTACCGTCGTTAAGAAAAATGTTCACGACGGCGGATAAGGGCCGTTGTGAATAATGTTCACGACAACGCCAATCATCGTCGTGAATAAGCATATTATTCAAGACGGTAAGTCATGACCGTCATGAATATGTTTTTTTATTCACGACAGGGCCAATCATCGTCGTGAATAAGCACATTATTCACGACGGTTGCCCGCACCATCGTGAACATATAATTACTTAAGCGTCGTGCGGCCGACAGCCCGCCCCACTCGCGCCCCGACACTCGCTCACCCGCCGCCGCCGCTCACCCCGCCGGCGTCCCGTCGCTGCCCCGCCACGGCCCGGCCGCTGCCGCCGGTGCCCTGCCCCAGCGCCCTCCCGCGCCGCCGCGGTCGACTCCTGCCCCGACCACCCCAACAGCGCCGGCCCCGACCGGGCCCCTACCGCCGCCCCGGCTCGCCCCGCCCCGACCGCCCCAACGGTGCCGCTCGGGCGCCCCAACGGCGCCGCCCAGCCGCCCCCCTGCCGCCCCGGCCGGCCCTCCATCGCCGCCCCGGACCGTCCGGCCCCGCCCTGACCCGGCGCCGCCCAGCCCTGACCCGTTAAGGTTTTTTAATTAGTTTTAGTTATTTAATTAGTTTAATTATTTAGTTTAATTAGTTATTTAGTTTAGTTTGTAATTAGTTTAATTTAAATAGTTTAGTTTTGTTTGTAATTAGGTTAGTTTAATTAGTTTAGTTTAGTTTGTGGTTAGTTTAAATTAAATAGTTTAGTTTAGTTTGTAATTATGTTTTAATTAGTTTAGCTTAATTTAGGTGATTAATTTATTATTTAATCACTTAGTTAGTTTGTAATTAGTTTTTAACTAGTTTGTTTTTAGTTTGTAATTAGTTTGTTTAACTAGTTTATAATTGTTTAATTAGTTGTTTTTAGTTATTCAATTAGTCTCATAAATTAATAAATTTTAATTATTTAATTGTTTCATTTAGTTTTGAATTAGTTAATTAATTGATTATGAGTGTTTAATAATTATACGTATATTAATGGGTTTCGGGTCGGCCGGATCCGGCACGGCCTGACCCGGCATGACACGGCACGACACGTAACTTTCAACAGTGACGCGTCGGTAAGGAGACAGTGACGAGACTGATAGGCCCTTTGAACTTTCAACTCTGACCAACTTACACACTCTTTCTCGTTCTCTCCACTATCGTAAATGACTGAAAAATAAGAATGAGCAACGTAACCTATAGAAATTAATTATCCGTTTCGAATATGCACGTCTCAAGTGCGATAGGCATGTGAGGCGTGCACGTTCGGAATTGTCCCTTTTTGGACAGCCTGAGAGTAGCCGAGGACGTGCTTTTGAAGTGTTAGATACGGAGTCTGGATCTGGACGTGATTTCGACAGCATAACCCTAATGTTCTCTGTTGCACCATTTTTTGGTGTTGAGTTGGAGAACAATGAGGTTATGCTGCTGAAATTTCGTCCGAATTCGGACTCCGTGTCTCGTCATAAGCACATTATCTCGGTCACTCTTGGGTGGGTTTAGGACCTATCTACCTAGTTGTAGGAGCCGTGACAAGACACAAAAATGACTAATAATGATTTGTCCGCTTTGAAGGTATAACCTCAGAATGGGCACCACTCAGAGCAGTGGTTCACCAAGACATATGCTTTTATACAACGAGCTTTTTCGTTGTCAAACAGCAGCAGGGTGCAGTGCCCATGTACCAAATGCCAGAATGCGAAATTTTTCGACAAGGTGACGTTTACGTTTCACTTGTGTCGAAACGGTTTCATGCAAAAGTATGAGGTATGGTACTTTCACGGCGAGACACGTTCGAAAGCTGTAGAAGATGAAGTGGTGGATGATAGCACGAGAGTCGATAGGATGGACGAGATGTTCGAAGCCATAGATCCTGAGTTGACGGAGGATGCTCCTGCAACGGAGGTTAAAATATTCTTTAAGCTTCTCAAAGCTTTAGAAGAGCTACTGCATAAACACACAAAAGTGACTCTTCTTAATTTTATGACTGGATTTATGACAATCAAGTCTAAGTGTTTCTTCTACAACAATTGTTACAATGATTTCATCAAATTGATCAGCGATATCCTTCCTCAACCGCATAAAGCGCCGAAAGAAATGTACCAGTCCAAAAAATTTATTTCTGGTCTTGGTATGAAATATGAGAAGATTCATATCTGCCCAGACAACTGCATATTTTTTTGGAAAGAGCACGCCAACGAGAAGAAGTGCTTACAATGTGACAAATCGAGGTTTGTCGAGGTTGATAATGACGAAGGAGAGCGTGTACAGACTGAAGTCGCACATAAGCAATTTCGTTACTTTCCTGTCACACCTTGGTTGAAGCGTTGGTTTCTCTCGAAAAGAACTGCCAGACATATGAGATGGCATAAAGAAGGTGTACGTGAGGACCTCGGAGTCATGGTGCACCCGTCCGACGGTGAGGCAAGGAAGGTCTCGGACCGCTTCAATCAAGATTTCGCCAACGACGCAAGAAATATTCGCATCGGGTTAGCGACAGATAGCTTCTTACTGTTCAGTACAAACGCCACACCATACTCACGTTGACCCGTGTTCGCTATTTCGTATAACTTACCACCATCTCTCTGTATAAAGTATAAATTCATGTTTTTTTGCCTTATTGTTCCTAGACCAATTCATCCTGGTTCACGACTCAACGTGATGTTGAAGCCGTTGATTGAAGAGTTGAAATTGTTATGGATAAGAATCAAAGCGTACAATTGTTACAAAAAATAGAAATTCATCGTTCGAGCTGGGGGCATTCAGAAACGTGGCTCCCATGTAGTTGACGGCGGAGCAGTACGCAAAGGTAAATTGTAAAATATTTATTTTAAAATGTGGAATAAGCATAATAGGTAAAATATCTATAACCTAATAATAAATGTATGCAGGTTGGTGTAGCCTGGTTAGACGGGTGTTCGGAGGACTACCATGCCCTGTGTGCTTTGTGGGCGAGGTAGAGGTTTCAGGAAGTTTCTAGGACCCGCCGACAGAGCAGAGAAACGGATGAGAAGCACACGTTTGGTGCAAACGGCTATTTACGTCTAGCTAAACGCATGGTAAGTGTGATTACTATTGCTTTCAAATATATTTAAATTATTCATTGTACTAACACACACACACATATATATATATATACATATATATATATATATATATACATATACATATATATATATACATATATATACATATACATATATATATACATATATATACATATACATATATATATATATACATATATACATATACATATATATATATACATATATATATATATATATATATATATATATATATATATATATATACAAGTAATTATCGGTGACGGCCAAAAACCATCGTGAATAAGCCTTCCCCATCGTGAATAACTTATTCACAACGTTTTACCCTTTATTAGCGACGATTTCTAGCCGTCGTTAATTGTTGATATTGCAGTAGTGAAATGCAGTTCTTATGGACTCTATGTGCTAAAACTCTACCATTATAGACTCTATGTGCTATAGTTGGTTGCTGGTGTCAAATCCAGCGAGGTATTGAGTGGCCTCCATATGTGAATTTACCGCAATGGAGTGTGGAAGTGCAAAATCATGTTTTGCTATTACTAAAAACTCGAACTTATGAGCCATCTTGGCTGATGTTTCTGCATGGGAAGGGTTTATGCAGGTGGGGTAGGAGTGATCCATGATTATGGAAGATTATGCAATTTATTGAATAATTCTAAAAAAATAAATCATGGAAAAAGCAATATATATCATATTAATCTCGAACATACTGTAACATAAAGAATAGCAACACATGCAACAACAAACCTACTAAAAGAGTAGATCGGATCACATCACACTACCGATCGTTAGTAGATGTGTTCGCCATAGTTGTTGCAGTGGTGATGTTGATGATAATGCTAATGAAAATCAATCGAAGATAACAATAGAGACGGAGAAAAGTAACACCGTTTGATTTAGACGAAATACAACCCATGGTGACGAACATGAGAAGTCACACAGGATCACAAAGGCAACTGGTTCTCAAAGACTCACTCTCCCGTTTACCGATGCACACCAACACTAGAGTACAATAGTAGCGGCGAAGTAAGACGAGGCAAAATTAGAAGTCATTTATGTTGTGTTTTCATGCACATGCCTTTATATAGAGTAGCTTAGAAAACCCTAACGGTATGACGTAAGCTCCGAGTCCATGACACATGTCTGAGTTAGTTACAACAACCAACAATCTAGAAGCTACATGTAACTAGATTGCGTCACGTATATCAAAAACTCAGTTTTCCAAATAGCAAAAATAAACTGCACAAATTGACTCGTACACGATTCATGAAACTGATACACCGAGTGATAGATGGGTGCACATGGAACACTCCTATTCTCAGTCACTTACCAATTGGTGAAAACCGCTCCCAGAGAGATCAAACTATCCTTCTACTTTTCATGTGAAACTAAACTTAGCACTGTCATACATGAACATTTGAGATTTTTAATAGTTCATTTTTGGTTGCCCATATATGAGCCCAGACAGACACGTGACAGTTTAGTAATGCCTCTCCCACTACCTTCTTTGGACAAGTAAATTAGCTGACTACTGATTTGACACAGAAGAACGGAATACACGAGCCGGTGAAGTGAATGAAAACAGCAGGATCCTGTACATGCATCACCTCAGTTCCACCAAGGCTGACATCTCAACACGTTGTGTGTTGACTAAGCGGACCAAAAGGTTAGAACATAATTCCATTTTATATAAAAAAGATAGCCATCTCAAGCATACATGCATGCAAGGGGGTATGATTGAATAAAGCATCTCCATTGAAGTTCTATGATACATACGACCCAAATTAAGCCATGTTTATAGGCTGCTACATCTTGTATTCACAGAACAACAGAATTTTTTTAACCAGAAACAACAGCAACGGCATCTTATGATCAACTACGCTTTACATACCACGATATAAGGGTACTCTTGAAATTCTCCATTCTGCACACTTCAATCTCACAGCACAATATGAGCAAATGGAAAACAATGGACACATCTCGGAGTTAGTTGGAGATTTCAACAAATTTATTGGGCTTAAGGCTTATGGGATATACAGGAATTAGTTTCACCTCCTTAATTGAACCCTCATTATTTGAGAACAGCATGGTAGAATACTCTAAAATACATGCAGATGTACGGCCTTCACGTAATGGAGAACCTGAATTTGGCTGCCTGCATAAGGAGAATTCATCAAAGAGCACAAGAGAGACGCTTCAGAATTTTCCTGTCATAAATTGATTGAAGTTGGCAATGATAAAAGTAAATTTCACCCAGCCTTTTGAACTGAAATACAGATTCCACAATGCAATTGTCAAATAGCAAACTATTTGGTCAGTCGATAACCTTGTTTTTGATTTGATCTATTCCTTTGCAATTCATCTTTTAAACACTAGGTAAATTAGATGAGACATCTACGCCAGGCATTAGTTCCTAGGAAGTCCATAAATTCTCAGTATACCTACCCTACTGCTAAGTCCTGCTAATGGAACTACCAATAAGGTTCTCCTTTACTGTATACCTTCGAAAATTAATAATAGAAAATATCAGGACACAAGAAGATATCCATACTGAATCAGTCATGGCATTCAAATGACAATATCAACGGTTGAAAAGAATGCACAGATCAAAGCTTTCTTTCTCTCGTACTACAATAACAGCAATCATGGACTATCATCTGCTCAGCAAAACCCAAGTGCAAAACCGTCTAGATTCTATCTTGTTAGTCCTTTTATATGAAATCAGATAATAAAAAGAAAAGAATTAAACTCATTTTCCATTTTTCTATGCATCAAACAGTACATTGAAGCAGCAAACTAATTTAAAAGGTTGACTATAAGAGTATTATTATTAAGTTTAAACCTCAAATATACCCTATACCAATCATAGTAGTCAAACAGAAAAACAAATGAGTGGACTATCAATAAGGCAACCTTTTTAAAGTAACAGTGTATAAATCAGAAGAAAAAAAACTAGAATCCGTTTCGCCAAAAAAGTGTCGATGAAACTGTTAGAGATATAGGGGTGTATTTATATTTTCCCTTTTGCATAAGGAGTTTTCTGTAAAGTGTTATGTAACACCCCCAAAACCTGTTAAGAGGGGAATTTAAAAAATTTTGGACGTATTGCATGTGGTGCAGAAATTCAAATTCAAATTGGAATTCAAATTCAACTCAAAACAGAAAAGAAAACGAAAAAGAAAAAGAAAAAAATAAAATCCCGGCCAGTGGGCCGAAACCCACCAGCTGGCCCACCCGCCCCCGCGCCAGCCCGCAGCCGCGCGCTCCCCTCTCTCTCTCACTGACACGCGAGGCCCACGTGTCATCCCTCACCTCCCGCTCGCGCCAACTACCCGGACTCCTCCGCGCGCGGCCAATCGCAACTAACCCGGAAAACCGCGCTTTCCTAGCCGAATCTGGTCGCGGACGACTCCAACTCGATAACAACCGACACGCCGCCCTCCCCCATCTATATAAACGCCGACATCGTCCCGTTTTTCCCCCACGATCGGCTGTTTTTCATCCCGGCGAGAACCGAAGCTCCGATCACCGTTTTCTCTCGATCCCTGCTCGGATTTTCCGATCTAACGCGCCGATCGTGTTCCACCGCCTCCGGGGAATCACGCAGGTGCAGAAAACTCGGTGGTTTGCACTCTAGGCCCAGCTCCGACGAGCACCGCAGCGGTTCCACCTCGGACCTCGACGCCGACCGTCTTCTAGGACCTCCGAGCTCAAGAAAACTCCCGAGGTGAGATCCTCGACCTCCCCTCTACCGATCTATGCCATGAGATCCCAGTTTTAGGAGGTATAGACGAAGATCCGAAGTTCTCCGACAAGATCGCCGCCTCCCGCCGCCGCGCGCCGCCGGGCAGCGTCGCCCGCGCTCAGTCAGAGCGACGTGGCCGCTTATGCACCGTCTATTTTAAATCGCACGGTGGAATTAAAACCTGCGCGTACCGGTTCGGCGATCTAATCTGAGCCGTCTGTTTTAAATCAGACGGTCTATATCAGTCCCGCATTATAAAGGTCGGGATTCTTACGCGCTACCCCCTAGTGATCTCGAAAAATACGAGCTAGCCCTGAAAACTTCTGATCTAGCCCCTGGAACTTTAGAAATTCATGTAAATTCAATTAAAAATCAATTTTAGCCCCTGGACTTAATAAAAAATTAGGAAACCTCTCTGTATGTGTAGTTAGACCTCTAGAAATTTATGAAATAATATAATAGACCCTGTAGTGGGGTGAGTTTACCTTTTTAACCCTATATAACATTAAATTTAGAAATTGGGATATGTAATTAAGATTTAAATTTAAAAGGGTGAGGCAAACACATTATAATTTTAAATTTAATTTCTCCTAGTATTTGGAAAACTTTAGAAGTAGATTTAAAAGTAGATTTTAAGCTAAAATGAATATGTCTAATTGATTGTTCATATTTATTAGTTATAGGGACACATTTTTAGGTTAGTAAATAATTCTGAAAATTGGTAAAATAAATTTAAATTAGTTCACATCAGAGGAGAAGTTCAAAAATATATTATTTAATATTTTAGATCAGAACCTATTCTGTTTAGATGATGTGTCTTACTGTTTCATAATAAAGTTCACATTTAGGCATAGAAAATAAATCTGAAAATATAGGAAAATAGGTATGCATAACTAGAAAATGATAAATGAAGTTTCCAAATCCAAAGATTTCAGTTTAGGATTTGGTAGAAGATCTGAAAGTCCACTTGGAGTAGGAAATTACCTTCAATACAAACTTGGTAGCTAAAGAGTGTATTAATTGAATATAAAAAATTTGTTTAAATTGGAAATTCATATATAGTGTGCAAACAGAAATCTAAATACAAAAGTTAGAAATTATATACATATTTTTAAAAGTGCATGAAGGCTAAAAATCAACACATCTAAAGTAACCACAACACTCAGAAATGTATGTATGTATGTATGTATGTATGTACGTGCGTGCGTGCGTGCGTACGTATGTATGTGTGTGTGGGTTATATAAAGTGAAAGTGTGAACTATGTCTTATGTATTGTTGTTTTCTTTTGCTATGTGTATTGGCATGAGTAGAACCTGCCCCAGAGCAAGTTCTTCCCTTCCAAGATCAGGACTATCCATTCTCAGAGCAGAGCAGCAGAAAGAAGGCAAGTGTCCTTGACCACTTTGATCCCATGCTAGGTTGTGTAGATAGAATTATTTGCATTGTCAATTGAAATATGAAACCCATGCTAGGAAGTTTCCCTAGAATTGCATTACCTTGTTTCCTTGTAGCTTGGGTTGGGATTTATTTTATCATGTCATTTATTTATATGCTTATGCTTAGCCATGCTTAGAATGGTATAATTGGGATATGAGATCATCAATTTATTTACCTTACTCCTGAATGAGATGTTATGAGTGATGTAGAGGTAGGGATCGAGTCAAGTTGGATGATTTGATTGGGGCTGTGTGCACGAGACTCGGGTTTGTGTTTAGTACTTGCCTGGATCCTAAGGACCGGTTCATGGAGCATGTAACCTGGTTTTACCGTGCCAACCACATGCTGAGATGGGGCAGTTTGGCCAATTAATTAGGTGCATCCCCGGCTTAGTATGGGTGTGTTGATGGTGCGGGGAATAGGTGTCAGCTGGACTACCGTATAAACCGCAAGGCTCAAGAGGGAGCCACTGCAGCGGGGTTGGAGCCTCTTGTATGCTGTTAGGGGTGAAACCTCAGTGGACCCACGCTCGTCGGGAATCCCTTTGTAAAGGCTTCGTAGTGATCTCCTGGCTACACACCTGGGAAGTGTGAATGTGGTTCGTGTCCACTGGCATAATGGAGGTTCTTTTAGTCCACCCGGCAACGGGGGATGAAATCACTACATGTGGGTACAGTGGTGCAAACTCTGCAGAGTCAAAACTGACATGACAGTCGTGCTCACGGTTAAGAGCGGCTTGGACTTATTCATGATTAGAAGAGGATGACTTTGGAAGATGTGGATGTTAGGCGGGGAGCTTAACATTGGAAATGATGTTATGGTTATTTAATTATGATGATGGGATGGGAGATTGGGACCATTTCACCTGTGTAGTAATGTAGGTGCTTAATAAACTAAGGTGGTAGGTAATAATTGCGTAGTGCTTTAACCATGAGTTCAACCTCTCCTTGTTCTAGCCATGCATGACATAACTTTCCCACAATTGCTGAGTACCAACGGTACTCAATCTTGCATATTTGTTGGTTTAAATTGCTGCTCAGGTCAAGGGGATGAGGTGATGTTTAATGATTGGACTTCGGAGCCGAAGAAGGATTCTAGGTTCATGGAGTCCCCCGAGCAACGCCTGTGACAGAGCCCACAGGAATAATATTCCGTTGCAATTTTATTTACATGTTATGAACTTATTATCGTCCATCGAGACATATGCTATGTAAGACTTATTTATATTCGACACCTGACTTGTAATAAATGATGCTTCACTATTTGTCATCACATGTATGAGAAAATGATCCTGCCATACATGTGATATTCACTCGGTTGTTCTTCGGAGAAACCGGGTGTGACATGTTATCTGCTGTACCTCTATTTACAGGCCTCTGGCCTCCATAATTCTTCTTCTGGCGGCGGCTCCTCTTCGGATCTGGTGCCAACGTCTTTTGGGCGCCTTCTCTTCTGGTCGTCCCGTGATTTCGCGCGCCTGTGCAGATCGATTCAGCCGCCGGCCATCCGCGTGTCCATGCGCCCTGCTCATCAACGCTTGGCGCCTGCAGCGTGTTTTTCCTTGGGGGTGGTGCGGCTGCAGCAAGCCGATCGGGGCTGGTCGTCAGCTTGGCGTGTGCGGCGTCTTTAGCTCGGGGGCAGTGCAGCTGGAGCAGGCAGATTCGCGTGTGGAGCAAGCAGATTCACGTGCAGCCTGGAATCAGCCCCTGCAGGATCGTGCTGCCTGCAACCAGCATCCACGTGCAAGTCGTTGGCGGCTGCAGCCCCTGCAGGATCGTGCTGGCTGCAACCAGCACCCACGTGCAAGTTGCTAGCGGCTGCAGGTACTGGATCGCTGCCTGTTGCGCGCGCCTTGTGAAACTGCCGGTTGCGTGTTCTGTCCCGCTCCAATCTACGTGATCGACATAACTCAATGCCGCTTAGGACCGAGGCACCTCAAGCACGCTTCTCTTGCCGCAACCCACGAGCGCCTGGTTGCGGCGCCTCTGGTAATTTTTTTTCGACGGGTAGACCCTAAAAGAAAAGAAAAAAAGAAAAAAAGAAAACAACTGCAGCTTGCGCCGCTTTCTCTTTTTGCGCTCTCGCCGTCGCCTGTTGTCCTGTTAGTATGACTTGTGGGCTGATCTGCCCCTGGCCCAGGCCGGCCCCTCCCTGGCCCAGGGCGGCCAGAACTGGGCCAAGTGGGCTGGTCAGCCCTGGCCCAGGCCGGGGCCCCTTTCTAGAAGGTTTTTGAATTTAATCTTCTTAGAGATAGATTAAAAGATCCTTTGTAACAGATTAGGACTCTTGTAAGGGGGGGCTATATATACAAGCCAAAAACACCCCAAATTGTGAGAGAGATCAATACAGAAAATTTTCCTCCACTTTTCTAACCCTAGCCGCCTCTCTCCCTCCTGCCCTAGCCGCCGGCCTAGCCTCTGCCCTAGCCGCCGCCCAGCTCCTGCCCTAGCCGCCGCCTCCCTCTGCAGCCCTAGCCGCCACCAGGGGCTAGAACCAGCCGCCGCCCCTATTTCCACCTCTATTCTGCGTCTCTTCAACACCAGAACAGATCCGGCGGCTCCTGATCTCCCCTGTTTTGTTCTGCTGGAACAGAACCTGGCGTGACTCTCTGTTCTGCTCTGTCCAGCGCAGGAGCAGAAGCTGAATCAAGCCTGCGGCTGTTCTGTTTCCCTAAACAGTTGCTGTTATTCCTCTGTTGTTGGCTGAAGATTTTTCTGGTCTGTCTTCAGGGAAGACAGATTGATCTGCTAGGGCAGATCAGCTTGTTCAGCAAGAACAGAGGTAGTTTCAGCGCCGGAATTGCAACATTCGTGGTATCAGAGCCGGTTTCAACCCTAGGCTGAATTCTGCAAGATGTCGTCTACACCTACAAGCAGCGGCAGCGCCATCAGCCATGGCACACCCTCACCGGCAGCTCGTGAGGTGAACACCGGGACGGGGTTCCCCGTGCTCACCAAGACCAACTACGCGGAGTGGGCTGTCATGATGAAGATCAAGCTGAAGGCGCGGCTGCTTTGGAAGGCCGTGGAGGAGGGGAACGTGAGCGAGCAGGAAGACATGATGGCGCTTGACATCTTGGTCAGCGCTGTCCCGCCGGAGATGATCACGATGATCGGAGAAAAGAGGACGGCGAAGGAGGCATGGGCACACGATCGCCATCATGCGGGTCGGGGCCGACCGCGTGAAGAAGATGACGGCGCAGCAACTCCGGAAGGAGTTTGAAGACGATGTCTTCAAGGATGGCGAAAGCGTGGAGGACTTCTCCCTCCGCCTGAGCGGCATGCTATCACGGCTTGCGTCGCTAGGGGAGGAGATAGGAGAAGAGAGGGCCGTGGAGAAGCTCCTGCGAAGCGTTCCAGAACGCTTCCAACAGATCGTGGTGGCGATCACGACACTGCTGGACGTGTCGACCCTCACCTTGTCGGAGGTGACGGGGCGTCTCAGGGCGGCTGAGAACGCTTTCGACTCGACGCAGCGGAAGGGAGGAGTACACAATGGCCAGCTGTACCTCACTCGGGAGGAGTGGGAGGCACAGCGGAAGGAGGAGCGGTCTACCCAGTCCGCGGGTTCTTCTAAGAGGGCGGCCGAAAGGGCCCGCCCAAGAAGAACGGAGGCAAGAAGGGAGGTTCCGGGAAGGATATTCCGCGGGACCAGTGCAGGAAGTGCGGGAAGAAGGGCCACTGGGCCAGGGAGTGTCGGTCGAAGCCTAAGGAGGAGCCGCAGCAGCAGGCTTTCGTGGCAAAGGCGGAGGAGGAGGGCGCCTTGTTTATGACAAGGGTGGCCTCAGTACAGGAGGAGCCTGTACAGGAACGTCCTATGCGCCCACTGGAGATAGTGGAGGGACGTGTCTTCGCTCACCGCAGCAACGACGATGACTTTGATGACACTCGTTGGTACCTCGACACGGGCGCGACCAACCACATGACGGGTTCGCGCGCCGTCTTCTCCGAGCTTGACGAAAATGTCGTCGGAACCATCAAGTTCGGCGATAATTCCGTCGTGCGTATCCAGGGGAAGGGTACGGTCTTATTCGCCGCCAAGACGGGTGAGCACAGGAGGCTCACCGGCGTCTACCTCATCCCACGCCTCACCACCAACCTCATCAGCGTCGGCCAGCTGGATGAGGATGGCTACAGCATCACGGTGCAAGGAGGAGTGATGCACATACGGGATGAGCAGCAGCGTCTCCTCACACGAGTTCAGCGCGACGACAGCAAGCTGTACTCCATCAGGCTCAACATCACACGTCCGGTTTGCCTAACCGCGAGGCGTGATGATGTTGCGTGGCGTTGCCACGAATGCTACGGACACGTCGGCTTCCAGGCGCTTCGGAAGTTGGCGCGAGAGGAGATGGTGCTCGGGCTTCCGCAAATTGATCATGTCGATCAATTGTGCGAAGCTTGCTTGGTCGGGAAGCAGAGGCGCTCCAGCTTCCCCAAGCAAGCTCGGCGGCGCGCGGAGGGCGCGCTCGACCTTGTCCACGGCGACATCTGCGGGCCTATCACGCCGACGACTCCAAGTGGCAAGAAGATGTTCTTGTTGCTTGTGGATGACATGAGCCGCTATATGTGGCTTTATCTTCTAGCAACCAAGGACAAGGCGCCAGACTTAATTCAGCAATTCAAGGCAACAACTGAATTAGAGTCCGGGAGGAGGCTGAAGTTACTCCGTACTGATCGCGGAGGGGAGTTCACCTCACAGGAGTTCGGCGAGTACTGCGCTCACGGAGTACAACGTCAGCTCACAGCCCCGTATACGCCGCAGCAAAACGGGGTTGTGGAGCGGCGCAACCAGACAGTGGTCGGCATGGCGAGGAGCATGTTGAAGGCGAAGGGTATGCCCGGGATATTTTGGGGTGAGGCAGTTATCACGGCTGTCTATATCCTGAATCGATCCCCTACCCGCGGCCTTGACGGGAAGACGTCATATGAAGCTTGGCATGGAGAGCGACCAGCCGTCAATTATTTCCGAACTTTTGGGTGCGTGGGGCATGTCAAGAACACGCACCCCCACCTGAAAAAGTTGGAAGACCGGAGTACTCCGATGATTTTTCTTGGCTATGCTGCAGGGACGAAGGGATATCGGATGTATAATCCGGCTGATGGGCGTACACACATATCACGTGACGTGATATTCGACGAGGCGGCCAAGTGGGACTGGGGAGAAGGAGCAGGAGAAGAGGACTACACCACCTTCCACGTCGACTCCTTAGGTCCAGCAGGTGCTGGACCTGCTGTTTCAGCACCCGGAGAGGTGCTGCAGGGTCCGGAGGGGCCGAACAGCACCCCTGCAGTGCCCAGGAGGGGCACAGAAGGGTCTGTACAGACCCTAGGAGTTCCTACGCCAGCCTCCAGACCTGCTGGAGAGGGTCCAGCACCTGCAGCGTCGCCCAAAGGGCCCCTGCAGGGACTGTCCAACGCAAATCAGGGCAGGGACAGTCCTGCACGGGGGTCAGCAGCAGCGGAGGATTCCGGACTTGAAGATTCCAGCACCTTCGTCACGCCCCGGAATCCTCCACGGCCCATCCGCTTCGCCACGCCGCCGACGGACGTCGGCAGCAACGTCGACGCCTACCACGACGACAACGCTGCACTTCGGTTCCGCACGATGCGCAACGTGCTGGGAACCCTCACCCCTCCTGGTCGGGCTGAGCGCCCACCAAGCTTGGAGGAGGGGGAGCTTATGTTCACCACCGCGGAGGAGCCCACGTCCTTCGCCGATGCTGAGGAACACCCGTGCTGGAAACGGGCCATGCTCGAGGAGATGGAGTCCATAGAAGAAAACAAGACTTGGCAACTTGTTGATCTTCCTGCAGGACACAAGCCCATTGTCCTCAAATGGGTGTTTAAGGTGAAGAAGGACGAGCATGGGGAGGTGGTGAAGCACAAGGCTCGACTGGTGGCAAAAGGCTATGTCCAACGGCAAGGAATAGACTTTGACGAGGTATTTGCTCCTGTAGCTCGTCTCGAATCTATTCGCTTGCTCCTTGCAGTTGCTGCACACAAGGGGTGGGAGGTACACCACATGGACGTGAAGAGCGCCTTCCTGAACGGCGACTTGATGGAGGAGGTGTACGTCTCCCAACCCGCTGGCTTCATCATCGACGGAGCCGAACACAAGGTGTATCGGCTCAAGAAAGCTTTATATGGACTTCGTCAGGCGCCCAGGGCCTGGAATGCCAAGCTCAACGATAGCTTGCTATCACTTGGTTTCCAGAAGAGTACGAGCGAGCACGGGATCTACTTCCGTGGAGCTGCAGAGGAGAAGCTCATCGTCGGTGTGTACGTCGACGACCTCGTGATTACAGGAGGCGGCACGATCAAGAAGTTCAAGGAGGAGATGATGAAGCGGTTCAAGATGAGCGACTTGGGTCTCTTGTCGTATTATCTTGGCCTGGAGGTGCGGCAGACCGAAGAAGGGATAAGCGTTGGGCAGGCGGCCTACGCTTCCAAACTTGTCTCTAAAGCTGGCCTGGAAGGATGCAATCCCTGTGCATTTCCCATGGAGCAAGGCCTCAAGCTTTGCAAGACAAGTGATAGCCCGTTGGTGCATGCAACGGACTATAGGAGCTTGGTTGGAGGGCTACGATACTTGGTGAACACACGTCCCGATCTTGCCTACTCGGTCGGGTACGTGAGTCGGTTTCTGGAGGAGCCCAAGGAAGATCACTTTGCTGCAGTCAAACGCATTGTACGCTACATAGCCGGTACAATCAACTATGGAGTCTTCTATGCAAGAGGAGGAGACATGGAGCTTATTGGGTACTCGGATAGTGACTATGCGGGAGACGTGGAGGACCGCAAGAGCACAAGCGGGGTGCTGTTTTGTCTTAGAAACAGCCCCGTTTCATGGCAGTCCTGCAAGCAGAAGGTGGTGGACTTGTCCTCATGTGAAGCAGAGTATATCGCAGCAGCTCAAGGGGCATGTCAAGGTGTATGGATGGCACGGCTGATGGAGGACTTAGCTGGAAAATCGAAGGCGCCGGTGCTGCGGGTTGATAACAAGTCAGCTATAGACTTGAGCAAGAATCCGGTACACCATGACAGGAGCAAGCACATCGACGTCAAGTACCACTACATACGAGAGTGTGTGGACAGCGGTACTATTGTGCTTGAGCAAATCTCTACTCAAGACCAGATGGCGGACATGTTGACCAAGGCTCTTGGAAGACAAAAGTTCGTGGAGATGAGAAGAAGGATCAGAATTCTAGACATGGGCCAGTGTCAGGATCAGGAGGAGAATGTGGGCTGATCTGCCCCTGGCCCAGGCCGGCCCCTCCCTGGCCCAGGGCGGCCAGAACTGGGCCAAGTGGGCTGGTCAGCCCTGGCCCAGGCCGGGGCCCCTTTCTAGAAGGTTTTTGAATTTAATCTTCTTAGAGATAGATTAAAAGATCCTTTGTAACAGATTAGGACTCTTGTAAGGGGGGGCTATATATACAAGCCGATCGGGGCTGGTCGTCAGCTTGGCGTGTGCGGCGTCTTTAGCTCGGGGGCAGTGCAGCTGGAGCAGGCAGATTCGCGTGTGGAGCAAGCAGATTCACGTGCAGCCTGGAATCAGCCCCTGCAGGATCGTGCTGCCTGCAACCAGCATCCACGTGCAAGTCGTTGGCGGCTGCAGCCCCTGCAGGATCGTGCTGGCTGCAACCAGCACCCACGTGCAAGTTGCTAGCGGCTGCAGGTACTGGATCGCTGCCTGTTGCGCGCGCCTTGTGAAACTGCCGGTTGCGTGTTCTGTCCCGCTCCAATCTACGTGATCGACATAACTCAATGCCGCTTAGGACCGAGGCACCTCAAGCACGCTTCTCTTGCCGCAACCCACGAGCGCCTGGTTGCGGCGCCTCTGGTAATTTTTTTTCGACGGGTAGACCCTAAAAGAAAAGAAAAAAAGAAAAAAAGAAAACAACTGCAGCTTGCGCTGCTTTCTCTTTTTGCGCTCTCGCCGTCGCCTGTTGTCCTGTTAGTATGACTTGTGGGCTGATCTGCCCCTGGCCCAGGCCGGCCCCTCCCTGGCCCAGGGCGGCCAGAACTGGGCCAAGTGGGCTGGTCAGCCCTGGCCCAGGCCGGGGCCCCTTTCTAGAAGGTTTTTGAATTTAATCTTCTTAGAGATAGATTAAAAGATCCTTTGTAACAGATTAGGACTCTTGTAAGGGGGGGCTATATATACAAGCCAAAAACACCCCAAATTGTGAGAGAGATCAATACAGAAAATTTTCCTCCACTTTTCTAACCCTAGCCGCCTCTCTCCCTCCTGCCCTAGCCGCCGGCCTAGCCTCTGCCCTAGCCGCCGCCCAGCTCCTGCCCTAGCCGCCGCCTCCCTCTGCAGCCCTAGCCGCCACCAGGGGCTAGAACCAGCCGCCGCCCCTGTTTCCACCTCTATTCTGCGTCTCTTCAACACCAGAACAGATCCGGCGGCTCCTGATCTCCCCTGTTCTGTTCTGCTGGAACAGAACCTGGCGTGACTCTCTGTTCTGCTCTGTCCAGCGCAGGAGCAGAAGCTGAATCAAGCCTGCGGCTGTTCTGTTTCCCTAAACAGTTGCTGTTATTCCTCTGTTGTTGGCTGAAGATTTTTCTGGTCTGTCTTCAGGGAAGACAGATTGATCTGCTAGGGCAGATCAGCTTGTTCAGCAAGAACAGGGGTAGTTTCAGCGCCGGAATTGCAACATGACTTACTCGGATGGTGTTCCAGTTCTGCGGCATCCACCGACGGTACCTTCTACCGTTGTCTCTTATTCTGCACCTGAAGGGTGTGGTAGTCTTCACTGTAACTATTATGGTAAAGATGGTCATGTGGAGGTACTGCTTTAGAAAGAGGAAGTCTCAGACTCGTCGTTCTTCACAGAGTGCTAGCAGTGCTGGTACTGCAGGATCTCAAAGGGGGTTTGCTACTACTACAGATGACCAGTTGTTCACGCTTCTTCGTCGCCTTGCTGCCTCTACACCTTCAGGAGTTGCTGGTTTTGTGACTCAGTCTTCTGCACCTTCGGGTACTGTTGCTTCTTCTCAGTCTTTCACTAAGGGACCACCTTCCACTTCTACTCCAGGTACCTATCCATGGATTCTTGATTCTGGTGCATCGTTCCATATGACTCCTTATCACACCAATTTATCTTCTTTGAGTCCTTCCTCTCGTTCTCTCACTGTTCATACCACCGATGGTTCTCTTTTTATTGTTGGACAGGGCACTCTTTTATCTGACGCTTATGTTCCCGATGTTTCCTATGTTCCTAGTCTCACCATGCAGCTTATATCAGCTAGCCAGCTCACTGATCATGACTGTCGAGTGATTTTTGATCCCGATTTTTGTTATGTTCAAGATCGTCGCACGAGTCGCCTGGTTGGTACTAGCCCTCGTCGTCGTGATTCCCAGCGTCTCTGGGAACTTGACTGGTTTCGTCTTCCTTCCGCTGCGCCTGCCAGTCTTGACGGCTCCGCCTTTGCTGCTTCATCCACTTCGTCATTTGCTCAGTGGCATCATCGCTTAGGACATCTTTGTAGCTCTCGTCTATCTGTCTTAGTTCGTCGAGGTCTTTTAGGTCGAGGTCTTTTAGGATTGGTCTCAGGTTCTGAGTCTTTATCTCAGTGTCAAGGTTATCGATTAGGGAAGCAGACGCAACTCCCTTATCATTCCAGTTAGTCAGTGTCCTAGCGTCCTTTTGACCTTGTCCACTCAGATGTGTGGGGTACTACTCCTTTTGTGTCAAAAGGAGGACATCGATATTATATCAGTTTTATAGATGATTTTTCTCGCCACACATGGTTTATTTTATGAAACATCGTAGTGATGCTTTATCTA
This sequence comes from Neostapfia colusana, assembly GCA_030760725.1. Classification (NCBI taxonomy): domain Eukaryota; kingdom Viridiplantae; phylum Streptophyta; class Magnoliopsida; order Poales; family Poaceae; genus Neostapfia; species Neostapfia colusana. The sequence goes on from JASWHV010000015.1 coordinate 64,178,564, forward strand.
TCTATAAAACTTTCTCGGCTATGATTCGCACCCAGTTTTACACGTCTATTCGTGTTTCTCATGCTAATTCTACTGGTGAGTATCGCTCTGATACTTTTCGTCAGGTTCTTTCTAGGCAACTCAATTTTCGCTCTGATAACATTCAGCCCTCGACTGCTCTTCAAGGGGCGATTCCTTTTCAGCTTCTCACTGGCAAGACACCAGACTATGCCAACCTTCGTCTTTTTGGTTGTGTATGCTATGTGCTGCTCGCGTCTCGTGAGCGCACTAAGCTCACTGCTCAATCAGTCGAGTGTGTTTTTCTGGGATACAGTGTTGAGCATAAGGGGTATCGTTATTGGGATCCGGTTGGACGACGGATGAGGACTTCACGAGATGTTGTCTTTGATGAGACACGTCATTTCTATCCTTGTCCTTCTTCAGACACCTCTTCTGTATCTGTTATCGATCCTATTTTATTCTTATTTTTCCCTGATACCCCTGCTGCTATTATACCTCCTTCACGCTCAGTGCCTCTCTCCACGGTTGTCTTCTTCGGAGCCTTCTTCTCTGGTTCCTAATTATACTATGAAGCCTCCCGTGACACAGGTTTATACTCGACGAGTTGTGACTTATTCGGATGTGCCACCTTCCTCTGATGAGCCATCTACTCTAGTTGAGTCATCTTCTTCTGATGACCCATCTTCTCCAGCCGAGTTCGTGTCTCCTAGTGTACCCTCTTCTGCTGAGAAGTCATCGCTTTCTGATGACTCTTCTCCTGAGCAGCCTCTTGGACGTGGTCATTGCACTTGTCGACCTCCCGAGCGGTACTCTCCTAGTGTTGCTACCATTCTTTCTGAGCCGTTTATATATCGTGATGTCGTTCCTCATCCGGAGTTGCAACATGCGATGGCCGAGAAGATTGCTGCTCTAGAGCGCACTGGCGTGTGGGAACTTGTGCCTTGTCCTCCACGTATTCGTCGGATTTATAAGGTTAAGTCCCGCTCTGGTGGTTCACTTGAGCGATGTAAGGCTCGACTAGTCGTCCGTGGCTTCCAGCAGGAACATGGTCGTGATTATGATGAGACCTTTGCTCCTGTCGCTCACATGACCACTGTTCGTACTCTTCTTGCTGTAGCCTCTGTTCGTGATTGGTCTATCTCTCAGCTTGATGTGAAGAATGTCTTTCTTAATGGTGAGCTGCGTGAGAAGGTTTATATGCAGCCACAACCTGGGTATTCTGTTGATGAGGGTATGATTTGTCGTCTTCGTCATTCTCTTTACAGCCTTAAGCAGGCTCCTCGTGCTTGGTTTTAGCATTTTGCGTCTGTGGTCACTGCTGCTGGTTTTTCTGCCAGTGCTCATGATCCCGCGCTTTTTATACACACTTCGTCTTGTGGTTGCACTCTTCTTCTTCTCTATGTTGATGACATGGTCATCATCGGAGACGATTCTGAATACATAGCCTTCGTGAAGGCCCGTTTCAGTGAGCAGTTTCTTATGTCCGATCTTGGTCCTCTACGCTATTTTCTTGGGATTGAGGTTTCCTCCTCCTCTGAGGAAATTTATTTGTCTCAGGAGAAGTACATTCAGGATCTTCTTGATCGGACTTCTCTTATCACCGGACTGTTAAGACTCCCATGGAACTCAATGTCCATATCGAGCCACTGATGGTGAGCCTCTTGATGATCCTACTCGTTACCGTCATATTGTAGGGAGTTTAGTGTATCTTAGTGTCACTCGTCCTGATATCCCGTACTCTGTTCACATTCTGAGTCAGTTTGTTTCGGCTCCCACCCAGATCCACTATAGTCACTTGTTTCATGTCTTGCGTTATCTTCGTGGGACTATCTCTAGACGCTTGTTCTTTCCACGCTCTAGCTCTCTACAGCTCAAAGCATATTCTGATGCTACTTGGGCTAGTGATTCTTCTGATCGTCGATCTCTTTCTGCTTATTGTGTTTTTCTTGGTGGTTCTCTCATTGTTTGGAAGACTATGAAGCAGGTAGCAGTTTCTCGTTCGAGTGCAGAGGCTGAGTTGCATGCTATGGCTCTTGTAAGTGCAGAGGTTACTTGGTTCCGGTGGTTGCTTGAGGATTTTGATGTTTCTGTTGGTATTGCCAACTCATCTTTTGTCTGACAGTACAGGTGCTATCAGTATTGCTTGTGATCCGGTCAAGCATGAGCTTACCAAACATATTGGTGTTGATGCTTCTTATACACGAGCACATGTACAGAATTGTGTTATTGATCTTCAGTATGTGCCTTCAGAGCTTCAACTGGCTGATTTCTTTACGAAGGCACAGACCCGAGCTCAGCATAGTTTTTATCTCTCCAAACTCAGTGTTCGTGATCCACCTCGAGTTTGAGGGGGGATGTTAGAGATATAGGTGTCTATTTATATTTTCCCTTTTGCATAAGGGATTTTCTGTATAATTGTTATCTCCTATACCTCTATTTATACAGGCCTCTGGCCTCCATAATAAGCAAGTCATATTCATAACAGAAACACCAACAAAACCATTCCAGATTAATCTTGTACCTTTTCCAGACTTGAAGACCTGTCACGCCTAAGAAAACCATAAGATTGAACTGGGATGTCAATGACTCTTCTTTCCCTTTGGCCTCACAAAAACACCCCACAAATAGCTCTTTCCATCTACCCCTATTATCACAGTAGAAATTGAGATGTCATCGAAAGTGCTTACAGATCGTTTTAGGATATGGAAATGTATTAGTTTGCAGATTTAGTTGAGCAAGAATCATCATACATGACGACAACAAAATATATGTGGTTTCTTTACTGTAACAAAATGAGAGTAAGACCACTAACACTGCGAATCAGGTGGAAGCACTTCCGAGGAATATATCAGCAACTTTATATCATTAATGTATGCTCTCATCACATAATTACAGGAGTTTTCCAAGAGATCAGGATGCTTCTTTTCATGCCTAAAACAGAAGAGAAAAATAATTAAGAACAAACAGATGATGCCGTATTGAAAGATAATACTTTGCTTTAACAGATGGCCATATGAACTCAGATTGGTAGAGGCTCACGCAGATACTAACCTAAGAGTTCACTTTAGGACGGGTTTCCTGAGTACAGAAAAGAAACACTTCGGTGTTGAAGCCAATAGAAATTCGTACCCGTCAAATTTATTAGAGAAGAAGAACAAGCCAATGTCTTCATGAGTTGGACGACTACTCTCAAAAATTATTGGCCAGTCATCCATTCGAGGTAACATCTCCAACTGTAAAGTAGTGGGCATTGCATTGACGGTATCATAAATTTTGGGTAACACTTTTGATGGGAAGTAAGCTTTAAATTCACCAAGGTTATGCCTTGTTCCAGCATCAAGGACAAGAAAGCATCCCCTATAAAGCAAAGTGCCAAAAAAATTTTAACCCAGTAATGTAACACATAAATTGTCAAGGACATGACATTCAGTACATCAGAAATGCAAAAAGGTAAATATATGCTCCTTTCTGAAAAATGGGCATTCAACAATAGCACATATTAAATATAATAATCCAATGAAAAGTACAAAATTAACTCCGCCTATGTTGTAATGACATAGCCGGTCCCAAGCCCGGGTAAAGGAGGAGGGGGTTGTGATAGGCTTGGCGAGCCAACAACTACACTTAGCCATTCTCATGGAAATTAAACCCAATGGAAATTCGTTGGGGCGTAACCCTCTTAGCGACGCGCCATATCGGAACCCGGGTATGGTGTTAAGTGAGCAAGGGCCGGGTCGCCACCGTCTTAGTGGCGCGCCATATCGAAACCCGGATATGGTGTTAAATGAGCAAGGGCCGGATCGCCACCACCTTAGTGGCGCGCTACAGCATCGTCCAGATGTAGTGATAAGTGAGCAAGTGTCTTTGCATTTTACTCGACGGGTGCAAAGCGTAAGAAAGCTAGCCGAGGAATATAGATTTCGGGTGGGTAGTTGGAATGTAGGATCCTTGACGGAGAAGCTACGTGTAGATGTTGCCATTAGGAGACGAGTAAATATCCTTTGTGTACAAGAGACTAGATGGGTGGGTCAAAAGGCGAGAGAAGTCGAGAATACCGGTTTCAAGCTTTGGTATTCTGGTTCAGCTGGGACTAGGAATGGCATAGGTGTTCTAATAGATAAGAGTCTTAAGGATGGAATAGTGGATGTTCGAAGACGAGGGGATAGGATCATCTTAATCAAGATAGTAATTGGGGACATTGTCTTGAACGTCATTAGTGCTTATGCCCCACAAGTTGGGCTCAACATGAGTGCTAAGAGGCAATTTTGGGAGGACTTGGAGGATATGGTTAGTAGTGTACCGATAACCGAGAAACTCCTCATAGGGGGAGATCTCAATGGTCATGTGGGTGCAACTAACCTAGGATTTTAGGGAGTACATGGAGGTTTTGGATGCGGCGATAGAAATCAAGAGGGTTAAGGACATCATAGACTTTGCCGTAGCCTATGATCTGTTGATAGCTAACACCCTCTTTAGGAAGAGGCAATCTCACCTAGTGACCTTTAGTAGTGCCCAACACTGTAGCCAGATTGACTTTGTCCTCACTAGGAGAAAGGATAGACGGGAGTGTCTAGATTGTAAGGTTATCCCGGGGAAGTGTGTTGTGACATAAGCTTGTGGTAGCTGACTTTCGCTTTCATACATGTTCTTTGCGGGACAAAGGTGTCAAAATCACAAGAACAAAGTGGTGGAAGTTGAAGGGAGAATCACAAGAATCCTTTAAAAATAGGGTGATCACAGAAGGACACTGGGCAAAAAATGGAGATGCAGATAGTATGTGGATGAAGATGGCAACTTGCATTAGGAAGGTAGCTAGTGAGGTGTTCGGTGTGACAACGGGAAAGAAACTTGTAGATAAAGACACTTGGTGGTGGAATGAGGATGTACAAAAGGCCATTAAGGAGAAGAAGGAGTGTTACAAGAGTTGGCATAATGATAGAAGCACAAGCAACATGCTTAAGTACAAAGAGGCTAAGAAGAATGCAAGGCGGGTTGTGAGTAAGGCAAAAGGACAAGCCTATGATAAGTTATATGAGAGACTAGAGACAAAAGAAGGTGAAAAGGACATATACAAGGTAGCAAAAATCCGCGAGAGAAAGATGAGGGATCTCAATCAAGTTAAATGCATCAAAGATGAGACATTCTAGTGAAGGATGAAGAGATTAAGAATAGATGGCGTGATTACTTTAATGGGCTATTCAATGATGGGAATTGGAGCACTATGGTTGAGTTGGATGACTCCTTTGATGACTCCAACAGGCGGTTCGTGCGGAGGATACAAGAGTTTGAGGTTAAGGAGGCCTTAAAAAGGATGAAAGGAGGAAAGACACTCGGCCCTGACGATGTCCCTATTGAGGTGTGGAGATGTCTTGGGGACGTGGCAATAGTATGGCTCACAAAGCTATTCAACCATATTTTTCGGTCAAACAAGATGCCTGAAGAATGGAGAAAAAGTATATTAGTACCTATCTTCAAAAATAAAGAAGATATTCAAAGTTGTACTAATTATCGAGGTATTAAGCTTATGAGTCATACTATGAAGCTTTGGAAGAGAGTGATTGAACACCGCCTGAGGAAAGTGACCAATGTCACTAAAAACCAGTTTGGTTTTATGCCTGGGAGGTCTACAATGGAGGCGATTTTCTTGCTTCGTCAGCTTATGGAGAGATATAGGGAGCAGAAGAAGGACTTGCATATGGTGTTCATCGACTTGGAGAAGGCGTGCAACAAGATACCAAGGTCAGTCATGTGGTGGGTACTAGAGAAACATAAAGTGCCAACAAAGTACATTACCCTTATCAAGGATATGTACAATAATGTTAGGACAAGTGTGCGCGTAAGTGATAGTGAGACTGATGCATTTCCTATCACAGTAGGACTACATCAAGGATCAGCTTTGAGCCCATACATCTTTTCCTTGGTGATGGATGAGGTGTCGAAGGATATACAAGGGGATATCCCTTGGTGCATGCTCTTTGCTGATGATGTAGTGCTGGTAGATGAAACTAGAGATGGTGTTGATAAGAAATTAGAGTTATGGAGACAAACCTTAGAGTCCAAGGGGTTTAGACTTAGTAGGACCAAAACCGAGTATATGAGGTGTGACTTTAGTGGTGTTGGTCGTGAAGAGGGAAATGTTAGTCTACAAGGACAAATAGTACCTAGAAGGGACTCTTTCCGATACTTAGGATCAATGTTACAAAGCAATGGCGATATTGATGAGGATGTTTGCCACGAGATCAAGGTAGGGTGGATGAAATGGCGACAAGCCTCTGGAATCCTATGTGATAGGAAAGTCCCACAAAAGCTAAAAGGGAAGTTCTATAGGACGGTGATCAGACCCGCGATGCTCTATGGGGTGGAATGTTGGCCAACTAAACGGCAACATGTCCAATAAATGAGTGTCGCAGAGATGCGCATGCTACGGTGGATGTGCGGGCACACGAGAAGAGACCGAATAAGGAATGAGGCGATTCGTGATAAGGTAGGGGTGGCGCCGATTGAAGAGAAGTTAGTCCAACATCGACTTAGGTGGTTTGGACATATCCAACGAAGACCTCCAGAAGCACCGGTTAACAGTGGGATTTTAAGAGGTAGAGAAAATATTAGGAGGGGTAGAGGACGACCAAGGTTGACCTGGGAGGAGGTGGTAAAACGAGATTTGAGAGATTGGAATATATCCAGAGACTTAGCTCATGATAGGACCGCATGGAAAGTAGCAATTCATATGTCAGAATCGTAGTCTTTTTTTTCTTTTTTCTTTTTTTCTTATTTCTTTTCTCTTTTTCTTTTTTTTTCCTCTTTTTTTCTTTTTTTCTTTTTTTTCTTTTTTTCTTTTTTTTTTCTTTTTTTCTTGTTCTTATATCTCTTCCTCTCTTTTACTTCATTGATGTTGTGTTTCATGTCTAGCCGACCCCAACAGGCTTGGGATAAAGGCTTGGTTGTTGTTTGTTGTTGTAATGAAAAGTACAAAATTAGAGGTAAGTCATTTGTCGTAGGTAAGATTATCCAAGTTGTGGACTAATACAAATAATATACCATAAACATTCACTGTAACATTCAATTTAGAATAGTTATGCCATGACAGATATGCTTGTGTTGATTAGGATGCCATGTGCACGGTGCATGGTCAACTAAAAGTATTGACAGGAACCACAAAAACAGCAATTCATCAAGTTCCATAGTGAGTTTACTGACATTACTATGCAGTCAAATCCCTACCATATTACACTGTATTAAGTATGAACAATGGACTATAAACAGATTCTGACATATTTCAAGTTATTTCACATTGTGCATCCGGTGACTCATGAAACCTTTGCACAGTTAACTTCTAGTCATGTGGCCGACCTCCACAATGAAGATGTACAAATACAACTCATAGCAGATGCAAATATGCTCAGGTAGGCTGCGTGTACAGAGGGCCCAAGCCTTATGAGCAGGAATCCATGAAAACAGAAGATGTGGGGCTCTGCAGTTCGTTGACAAATGCTTTGCTCTGCATTTTGGTTCATGCCTGAGCACAATTGTTTGAGCACCAAAGTCATCATGTTAGGTAGCAGGTTGTAAGCAGTACTAGAAAGTCAATCTGCTTGTAGTTGAATTCAACGTATGCAAGTCGGAGTATGGGATGTAGAGGCAAAGTCATGGTTGTAACAGTACTACTGTACTACTCCTTCCACTATATATTCATATGGAGGTCATCCTCTTCTAGCAGCTCAGCTGCACAGAAATATTCAGAGTCTCCTGTTCTAAGTTCTGTCCGCAGAAGAATAGTGTGTGTTCTGTTCTATTTTGAGTTCTGTACAGAACGTGTAAGTGTGTGTGTGCGCGCGTGCTGTGAGAGAGTTAGAAGGGAGTGAGAATAACTTGGTGTTGCCAATTGGACCAACAATTGGTATCAGAGCTTCGATTAAGTATCACCAAACGTGAAGATGGAGCCGTGTGACCGTGGGTGTGCTCACCGTGATCAGTGCCATGAGCTCTCGATGTCTCGGCAGAGCCAAATCCATGACAGCAGGAGCAGGAGCCCATGGCATCGTGTTTTGGGACCAATCGTGGTACACAAGATGGTGCGGAAGATTGGTGGTGCCATCTCATTCTCAACCCTCACACGTACAAACTAAACTTAGTGGGTGTTGATGATGATGGTCATGCTCCACGCGCGGATTATGGGTCACTATCGAGTCAAGGACAACCAACGAGGTTAAAAACAGGCTAGCGTTGTGTTGGAGGTAAAAAATGGTTGTGAGTTTTGCAGATTACAGAGCCAAAAACGAGGTGGAAAAGGCTTTTTATCTTAGGGAATTCAAGGTATACAAAGCTTCAGCAAGGAACCTACCCAAGACAGGAGAAAATACGTGCGGGAAGCCTGTTTTACCTCAAGAACTCAAGATGCAAGCGTCCGGCTAGGAATTCGACCAGAGAACACCAAATTACCTTGTGGTTGTGAGACAAATTGGCTAAACCACAAGATAAAAGGCCGAAGAGACTTAACTGTTCTCGGTAGAGTTCAAAAGTTTGTACAAGTTAGATGTTATTGTGTCAAGTGTTCTAGAAGGTCTAGCACGACATTCGTCCGTACATTAAGATAAGATTGAGTCTTAGAGATTAGACAAGTTCAGTTTAAACTTAAAAGATCAGATCTTTTTGGGTGTAATCAGAGTCTATATAAAGACAACCATTTGACGCAACATGTAGCCAAGCCAAGCTCAAATCAATACAATCCACTTTTCGTCGGCGTTACAAAAGGCGTTGCGAGGCAGGCGCCTAGGCACGCTTCAGCGCTCCCCGCTAGCTGCCCGCCTCACCTCGGGGTAGGCGCTTGCGGGGGGGGAGCTCGGCCACGGGAGAAGGGGAGAAGGAACCTGCAGAGATCGACGGCAGAAGGGCGGAGATCGACGGCAGAAGGGCGGAGATCGGCTGTGGGCGAGGGAGGTGGCGGCCGCGAATCCCAAGGGGCGCATCGAGGAAGAAGTAGCGACCGAGAGGTGCGGATTGGGGAAGAAGAAGCGGCCAAGAGGAGCGGATCGAGGAAGAAGTTGGGGATCGGGTAGCAGTGGGGATTGAGGAAGAAGCGGTTCGAGGGGGGGAGGGGATCGGGGAGGAGAGAAGGACAAATATCCTAGGAAGGCACTGGGCCGGGCTGCATCCAGTGGTCCACGAGAAAGGCTATGTGGACAATCAAACTAGGCCGTTGAAAAATAGTTCAGCAGGGTAGAAATATAGTTTTACTTATATATTTTCAAATATTTAGAGTGCATTACTGACAATACACAATGCCTAGGTGCCACCTAGAAACGCTTAGGCACGCCTAGGCTCTAGGCGAAGGGTCATCGTGCGCCTAGTGCATTTTGGAACATTGTTTTTCGTTCATCTTTTTGTTCTTCTTTCGTTTTCGTAGATGATAGCTTCCATCATAGTTTCTTTGTTGCTTTGCCGAGAAAAACATCCGGCTCTCTCCATGTAAGTGAGACGTACTACGTTCTTGATCAACACGAACCTCATCCTATCTTGATTTCGGGAGCTAATGCCGAGATTTTCCGAAGTGTAGGTGGCTTAGACCATCCGTTGGCGACTCCACGCTATTGAACCCTCTGTTCCACGAACAGAATTGGCAATTCCGCTGGGAAGGGACATCGTTCACGTCGACCAAACGCATCTACAACGTGATCGGAACGCTTTTGTACCAATCGCATCAAGAGAAGCCATGGCCGCCGCGTCAAGAAGGAAGGCCGACGACAAAGCCGTTGACGCGAGCAACGTCATCGACGTCCAACTCGATGATCTTTCGCGGGAGGAACGCGAACGCATCCAGGAAGAGGTCGAGCGAGAGATCCAGGAGGAAAAGATGGTGTGGCTTCAAGCTTGCTTGCTTCCACAAAACGCGAGGAGGCATCGTCCAGAAGGCCGACACGCGCGAAGCAACAGCTCGCAAGGTAAACTCACCGATATCACTCGAAGAACTCGTGCAACTTGTAGATATTTCTGTCGCTTCGAAGTACAACGTCGATCTAGAACAGATAGCATCATCTGTAGTTGATAGGCTCAAGAATTCTTTCGACACATTCAAAGCCGACGTAGAGAACACGATGGATCGAAACCTTCATCGGCAGATCCGATCTACCGTGCAGCAAATGCAGGATGAGGCAGTAGGCAAACATGTAGAAGCTAACTCGAGCAATGCAGCGAGGAACTAAGCTAGCGCTCCACCACCTTGCATGCCATTTGCGTACAAGCAAGCCAGGGAGCCTACCGTGAATGTGCAGCAGCCATACTACCAAACGATGGCCTATGGACCTGCCATTCCACCCATAGAGAACGGTGTACCGCTCGGGCCAGTACCCGAAGCGTACTTCCCTCCAATACTCCCACAAGTTGCACCGTGCAACTTGCTTGAGCCTCACATGCAACAGAACCAAGCACCAGACGATGAACTCAGGGAACAAGTGACTAGAACACTTAGAGAACTCGGGTAGCAACTAGAACCGCGATCAGGAACTACCGAAAGCCCTACCCTGGCCATTATGATAATGTCCCGTATCCTAGAGGCTAGCCTCTAGGGTGCCAGACTTCACAAAGTTTAGTGCGGAGGACTCTAAAATAACTCAAGAACACATATGCTAATTCTTGATCCAGTGCAATGACATGGGAATCATGGATATTCATCGGATCAGATTGTTCCCCTTATCCCTAACCGGCACGGCATTTAGCTGGTTTACATCGTTATCACCCAATTTTGTCCTAACTTGGTTGTGTCTACAATAAAAGTTCCATAAGTACTTCTTCACCGGCGAGGTAGAGCTAAGATTGTTCCATCTAACTGCGGTGAGGCAAAGACATAATGAACTTGTGGCTTAATACATCAAACGGTTTAGGAAAACACGGAACAAATGTTTTAGCCTAACCATAGGGGAGAAAGATTTGGCCAATCTAGCGTTTGCAGGGCTATTACCTTATCTCAAGGAGAAGATGGATGGCGTCGAGTTTGGGGACGTCAACCAGGTACTCAACGCGCTGTGGCACACGAGAACCGAGCCAAAGAGGCTAAGACACACGGCCGGTAAAAGGAGATCAACCACAGGGACCAGGAGAAGCAACACGTCAATCAACTCGGAGAGGACTCGGCGAGTGACGACGAGATGGAAGTATGTGTGGCCAAATATGTTGAAAACCATAAGAACAAGCCTCTGGCTTGCACTTTCTTGAAGCCCAACCTCAGGAAGGAGGAGATGAAGTTCACCTTCGATGTGACGAAGTGTGACAAGCTTTTCAACGTGCTCTTGCAAAACAAAGTGATCAAATTGAAGAACGGCCATGTTATCCCACCACCCGAGCAGCTGGTCAACAAAAAAGTATTGTAAGTAAAACGACTCCTTCTCATTCAACTAATGAGCGCAACTTCTTTCGTTGATAAGTGCAATCGGCTGTAATGATGGCCGGTTGACTCTAGGTGATGGATAGCGAATGAGGTTAGACACGGATCCCTTTCCTGTCAACACGGTGAGCCTAGAAGGGAAGAAGATCCTCGTGAGGACCGATCAAGCATCAACAACCAAAGGAAAGAACGTGATCGTGTCCAATGATCTTCGAAAAAAGATGATCAAGCCCCGAAACCTCGAGGTCGGCAAATGGAAGCTCAATGAACCAAGAAAAACAACTCGGTTCAAGCCGACCTCAGAGTATTTGATCACCAAGTACATTAGAAAGAAGCAGGCAGGAAGTGTCTTCCATAGGCTGAAGGGGTGCAAGTGTGACGGATCGAAGATCTTCACCAACACCAGCCTTGGGAGCACTCGTTATCGAGAGGCCTCGTTATCTTGGAAATCCGACGATTTTCCAAGGTAAATCGACTTCCCGAGAGGCTCGGTCTAAAGACAAGCAGTATTTTGGGAATTCAATGAGTTTCCGAGTAAAACACCCCCCTCCCGAGCAACTCGGGAACCTCGGGTGCGGCGTAACTTGGGAACCAAAGCAAAACACGTAGAAAAGCACTAGGTTCCTCACCACGTCTCTGTTACACGATGGGAAGGCTCAGACCGAAGACAACACGAGCTCAGGTCGCCAAGTACTGATGATTGGATAAGTACCTTGCATGATCCCCGATAAATTGGTCCCTGGCAGCCCAGGAGCTGAAGGTCAGTTTATGAAACAAAGTTTGGGCAAACGATCAGAGACTGGCAGCTCTAGCTCTGGTCCAAGCAAAGCCGAGAGACTCAACATCAACTCGAGGCTCTCTAGCAAACGTTCTCGGCTGATATCTCCGGAGGGGAGGATCATTGTTGGACCAAACATCACACCAGCTCCCAAACACAAGTTACCAATGCCGTTTGAACGTGTACAAGCTGAGACATCAATCGACCGATCCAAACCAGCTCCACGAAGACTCAACAGATGGGATGTGAAGCCAGAAGGGACGAAGCAAGCTCAAATCAAGACAGCGGCTCCAAGAACGAAGCCAAAACCCTAATGGTGTCCCACGGGGCTCAACAAGATGCAAAAGAGACGTGTGCAAAGGTTGAAAGCTATGGAACTTGCTGAGAAGACAAAGGAAGAGCAGAGGGATCGTTGGATCAACCAAGCAAGACCAATGATCACCAAGAACACTTGGAAGGAGAAGAGCACTGCGCAGGAAGAGGCTGGAGGTGATGAGAACGAAGAAAACCACACGGTCAAGGATAAAAACCTAGTCGAGGTAAACATGGTGTTCCATTTGCATTCTGAGTTTTGTCTTCCGAACGTTGAGGTGGTCGAGCTCGATCTAGGAGCTAAGAATGTGGTTTTTGAGAAACCAGAACAACTCAGCCAACACATGAAACCACTGTACGTCCGAGGACATGTCAATGGAACACCAGCGTGGAGGATGTTGGTCGATTGAGGAGCAGACGTTAACATTATGCCAATATCCATGTTTGAGAAGGTTGGATACCGAGAGAGCAACCTCATCAAGTCCAACACGACCTTAAGTGGTTTCAATGGAGATCCAACCGAAGCTAAAGGGATATTATCTATGGAACTCACGGTTGGAAGCAAAACACTCCACACGACATTCTTCGTCGTCAACGTAAAGAGTCAGTAAAATCTGCTCCTTGGGCAAGATTAGATCCATGCTAATGGTTGTGTGCCAACCACACTTCAGCAATGCTTAGTCCAGTGGGTTGGCGACGAAGTAGAGGTCATTGAGGTTAATAATTCGGCTTGTGTAGCAATGGCCGAGTCATCTGATCTTCAACATGAGGATATTAGGTGTCTCACAGGTCAGAACTTAACCGATTACGACTTTGTGAGCGTAGGAAGAGATGGCTTTGTACCCGTATGTATAAAGGCGACTGATTTCACTCGGCTCAATAATGTAACTTGAGAATGCAAGGTAAACAAGGTCATTTATCTTGACTACGGGAGGTAAACGAGCAATATCGTTTAGATAGAAACGATATGAGCGAGTTAGTAGAGGATTTCGACGACTTAGGAAAGCTCGGGCAGGCGTTTTCCTCAGTGGACGAACTATAGGAGATCAAGCTCGGAGATGGATCGGCATACCGGCCAACCTTCATCAAGAAAAAACTTGGAGCATTCTCAGAAGCAAGAGGTAATCCATGTACTTATCGAGTATATGGATTGCTTTGCATGGGAATAACCGAGATGCCAGGTCTAAGCCGAGAGCTCGTGGAACACAAGTTGTCGATCAAGCCAGGTTTCAGACCTCACAAGCAACCTTTCAGACGATTCAACCCGGCCATCCATGACAAAAACAAGGAGGAAGTGAATCGTCTACTCCAAGCTAAGTTCATTCAACCCTGCAGGTATGCCGAGTGGGTGTCCAATATAGTTCCGGTAGAGAAGAAGAACACGAAAAAATTAAGGATTTGCATAGACTTCCGGGACTTAAACCGAGCAACACCAAAAGATGATTATCCAATGCCTACCGTCGAGGTATTGATCAACAATGCTTCAGGGCCTAAAGTGATCAGTTTCTTGGACGGTAACGTTGGATATAATCAGATTTTCATGGCCGAGGAAGACACGTCAAATACATCGCTTTGTTGTCCTGATTTTGTTGCCTTGTTTAAGTGGGTTGTCATGACCTTTGGGTTGAAAGAATGTTGGGGCAACATATCAAAGAGCCATGAATCTGATCTTCCACGATATGTTGGGTGATATTCTTGAGGTGTATATTGATGATCTTGTGAAGTCGGCTGTCATGTGGGGCCGACATTATGAGCGTCGACCCAAGGACCAGGCGCACAATTCAAATGTAGACACACTTTAGGAAAGAAATAAGTGTCAATCGGCATGCATGACAAGCCAAGATCAAGGGAGATTGGTTTCCTTTTGCGTTTTAGGAAAGAAATAATTGAGAATAAGCATGGAAGGCAGAATAGGATCAGGGGAAGTTTGTTTCCTTTGATAATGATTAGTTTCCTTTGTTAGGTAGGCTGCGAGCCTATATATTGGAGGGAGTATGTACCTCTGAGGAATAAGCAAGAACTACTATTCCACTCTCCCTGTTCTCCTCTAAACCTCGCCCTCTTCAACAATCGGCCAGCCGAGCAAAAACTCCGACGCCCCTACCAACCGCAGCTACGAACTACGTAGCCAGGGGCCCGCCGTCTTGGGCGCAGACGCCCTTGACAACCTGGTATCACGATCCAAGCGTTCCTCTTCCACTACACCACCATCCACCCGGGCTGCTCCCGCCGCGCCGTCGCCCCCAACACCGACAGGACCTCAGCAATGGACGCACCAACATCGGCCGATCTGGCGTCCCTCATCACCAACCTGACTACGACAGTCGTGTCGCTGCAGGCCAAGCTCGAGATGCTCGAGCAACGCACCACGAACTCCTCCGCATCGGGCCCTAGAGGAGTTCATGGTGGCGAGCACCACAACGACCGGCTACCGTATTTCCAGAAACTGGATTTTCCCAAGTTTGATGGGAAATCCGATCCCCTCGCGTTCATTAATCGGTGTGAGTCCTACTTCCACCAACAACGCATCATGGAAGAAGAAAAGGTATGGATGGCATCATACAACCTGGAGGCCGGTGCACAATTGTGGTTCATGCAGATTCAACGCAACGAAGGCACGCCGCCGTGCAGGCGTTTCACCGAGCTGCTCAACACACGCTTTGGACCGCCTTTGCATTCCAATCCGCTCGGCGAACTCGTGGCGTGCAGACGCACGGGCTCGGTCGTCGAGTACCAGGACCGGTTTGAGGCCCTGCTTCCCCGCACCGGCGCACTGACGAAGGCCCAAAAAGTGCAGCTCTTCGCCGCCGGTCTACAACCACCCCTCAGCCTCGACATCGAGATCCACAACCCGCAGTCTCTCACCATCGCCATGAGCCTCGCACACAAACTGGAGCTGCGCGATCAGTTCACGGGGGCCTCCGCGCCATAGCCTCGTTTTCAGCAACAGTGGGGTCTCCTATCGACGCCCTCACTGCGACCCGCACTTTCGGCGCCCAGTCCGCAGGCTAAGCCTCTGCAGACACCGGTCACGATAGAGGGGCGCCAGGTCAAGCGCCTGTCCCAGGTGGAGATGGAGGAGTGACGCCGCCTGGGTCTCTGCTTCAATTGCAACGAGAAGTCCGGGCGCAGTCACAACCGTGTCTGCCAACGGATCTTCCTCCTCGACTTGCCGTTTGAAGACGATGCAGGGGATTCCGAGGGGGGGGGCGAGACGGTGTTCAACGAGGCGCACATCTCCGTCCACGCGATCACTGGCATCCGCACTAACGAGACGATGCAAGTGTGCATCCACATCGGCGACATACCCCTCCTCGCCCTACTGCTTCGACTCCACCCACAACTTCGTCGTCGCCGAGGAGGCGGCCGTTCGCACCTCGCTCAAGCTTCGAGCCGGTGGCAAACTACAGATTACGGTGGCAAACGACGACCACGTACCGTGTCCGGGCATGTACCGCGGCGCGACGTTCTCCGTCAACAACGAGGAGTTCTCCGCAAACTTCTACGCCCTGCCCCTCGCCGGCTACGATGTGGTCCTAGGAACGCAGTGGCTCGCGTCTCTGGGACCCATCCTTTGGGACTTCAGTGCTCTCACAATGTCCTTCTGGCGCGGCGATCACCAGGTGTGGTGGCGCGGCCAGGAAGGCCCAACCAGTCCAGCAGTGAGGGCGTGCACCGGCGACGACCTCCTGACCACCTTCCTCGACGCATTCGTCACGGTCTTCACCGAGCCCAAGGGCATGCCACCGCCACGCTCCCGTGACCACGGCATCACACTACTACCAAAGTCCGCACCAGTGGCAGTCCGGCCTTACCGGTACCCCACCATGCACAAGGACGAGTTGGAACGCCAGTATGCCACCATGCTGGAGCAGGGCATCATCCGCAAGAGCTCTTCAGTGTTCTCTTCACCGGTGCTACTTGTGCGGAAGGCTGATGGAAACTGGCGTTTCTGCGTCGACTATCGCACTCTGAACGCCATCACGGTCAAGAACGCATTTCAGATCCCCGTGGTCGAAGAACTCCTCGATGAGTTCCACGGCGTCCGCTTCTCCAAGATGGATCTCCGTTCCGGTTACCATCAAGTCCGGATGCGCGTCGAGGATATTGACAAGACGGCGTTCCACACACACGAAGGCCTCTACGAGTTTCTGGTCATGCCATTCGGGTTGTGCAACGCCCCAGCAACATTCTAGGCACTCATGAACGACATCCTGCCGCCTTTCCTACGTCGATTCGTCCTCGTTTTTTTTATGACATCCTCATCTACAACACCACGTGGACTGATCATCTTCGTCATGTACGCGCCGTCCTCGATGTTCTACACCAATACCGCCTCTTCGTCAAGCGATCAAAGTGTGAGTTCATCGCTGACTCAATCGCCTACCTCGGCCATATCATATCCGCCCCCGGCATCACCATGGATCCGGTCAAGGTACAGACAGTTGCAGATTGGACGGTTCCTCGATCTGCATGAGCGGTGCGAGGCTTCCTCGGCCTTGCAGGCTACTACCGCAAGTTTATCAAGGAGTTCAGCGCGACAGCCGCGCCCCTCACCGCCCTCCTCCGCAAGGAGGGATTCGGCTGGTCCACCGAGGCCGAGGCGGCATTCATGGCACTCAAGACTGTCGTCACCACGGCGTCCGTGCTCGCACTACCTGACTTCGGCAAACCCTTTGTCGTTGAGTGCGATGCCTCAACACATGGGTTTGGTGCCGTACTCCTTCAAGAGCAACACCCGGTGGCATTCTTCTGTCGACCGATTGCACCGCGTCACCGATTCCTTAGCGGCTTATGAGCACGAACTCATTGGCCTCGTCCTCACCATCCGACATTGGAGGCCGTACCTCTAGGGTCGTCGTTTCCTGGTACGAACTGATCATTTTAGCCTCAAGTTCTTACTCGACCAGCACCTCACCACCATTCCGCAGCATCATTGGGTGGAAAAACTCCTCGGCTTCAACTTCTCGGTGGAGTACAAGGCCGGTAGCACCAACACGGTGACCAATGCTCTCCCCCGGTGTGACACAGACGAGCCGGCGATCCTCGCCATCTTCGGCCCTGGCTTCGTCGACCGTCTCCGCCAGGCACACACCACCGACCCATCTCTGGTGGCGCTCAAGAAAAAAGTCACAGCAGGCCAACGAGCTGGCTTTTGGGCGATCATCGACGGACTCATGGCGTTCAAGGGTCACCTCTACGTGTCATCTACGTCGCCGCTCCTCTACGAGCTCATCTCCGCAGTATACGACGATGGCCACGAAGGCGTGCAACGTACACTGCACCGCCTACGTCACGATTTCTTCTCCCCCGACCTCCGGCAAGCGGCCTAGGACTATGTACGCCCTTGCATCACATGCCAGCGTTACAAGTCGGAACATCTGCACCCGATCGGCCTGCTCCTGCCTCTACCCGTGCCCACGGCGGTTTGGACAGACATTGGGCTGGATTTCATCGAGACACTGCCACGTGTCGGCAGGAAGTCCGTCATCCTCACGGTGGTGGACAGATTCAGCAAGTACTGCCACTTCATTCCCCTCGCACACCCCATACACGACAGAGTCAGTGGTAGACTTTCTTCGCTGAGATAGTACGCCTTCACGGTGTACCACAGTCCATGGTTTCGGATCAAGACCCCATCTTCACCTCCATCTTCTGGTGGGAGTTGATGTGCCTCGTCGGCACCAAGCTGCACATGACGTCGGCTTTTCACCCCCAGTCCGACGGCAAGACGGAGGTCGCCAATAAGGTGATCACCATGTACCTGTGCTGCTTCACCGGCGATCGTCCTCGACAGTGGCTACGTTGGCTGCCCTGGGTTGAGTACATCTACAACACTACCTACCAGTCCCCGCTCCACGACACTCCATTCCGGGTGGTCTGCAACCGTGACCGACCCTACATCCGCTCTTATGAGCCCGGCGAAGCAAGGGTGGCGGCAGTCGCCAAGAACATGGCGGATCAAGACGAGTTCCGAGCTGACGTTCGCCTCCGCCTTGAGCAAGCCCAAGCCATCTACAAGCGCCACTACGACAGGCATCACAGAGATGTCCGCTACGAGGTGGGCGAGTGGGTTTGGCTGTGACTGCAACAACGAGCCACCTCTTCGCTGCACGTACCCACATCAGGGAAGCTCAATCCGCGCTTCTACGGACCATACCGCATCGCCGCAGTCATCAACAACGTTGCCTACAAGCTCGAGTTGCCTCCCCGAGCCCGCCTCCACAACGTGTTCCACGTGGGCCTCCTGAAGAAGTTCGTGGGCACACCACCGACCGCACCTCCAGCGCTTCCATAGATCCACAACGGCGCCGCCGTGTCGGAACCGGAAACGTTCTCCGTTCTCGTTTGGCCAGGGGTGTTCGCCAGCTACTGGTACACTGAAGGGCAAGACGGCGGCGTCGGCTACGTGGGAAGACGACGACAGCTTCATCAACCGCTATCCCGGTTTCTAGCTCGAGGACGAGCTGCTCGTCGAGGGGGTAGATATGTCATGTGGGGCCGACATTATCAGCCGCCGGCCTAGGGACCAGGCGCATAATTCAAACGTAGACGCACTTTAGGAAAGAAATAAGTGTCAATCGGTATGCATGGCAAGCCAGGATCAAGGGGCATTGGTTTCCTTTTGCGTTTTAGGAAAGAAATAATTGAGAATAAGCGTGGAAAGCAGGATAGGATGAGGAGAGGTTTGTTTCCTTTGATAAAGATTAGTTTCCTTTGTTAGGCAGGCTACGAGCCTATATATTGGAGGGAGTATGTACCCCTGAGGAATAAGCAAGAACTACTATTCCACTCTCACTGGTCTCTAAACCTCCCCCTTTTCAACAATCGGGCGGGCGGGCAAAAACCACCAAGCCCCTACCGGCCACGGCTACGAGCTACGTAGCCAGGGGCCCGCCGTCTTGGGCGCCAACACCATTGGCATCGGCTGAGTTTTAAAATCATATGGCCGACTTAAGAATGTCTTTTGAGAGGATGAAGAAGTATGGTCTTAAGATGAACCCTCTGAAATATGCATTTGGTGTGTCGGTTGGGCGCTTTCTGGTTTTTATCGTGCATGAACACAGCATTGAGGTCGACCTAAGAAAGTTGAAGCCATCAAGAGGATAGGAGAGCCGACATGCAAAAAAGATGTGCAAAGTTTGTTGGGAAAGGTCAATTACCTTAGGAGGTTCATTATTACCTTAGGAGGTTGTCGGTACCCTCGATACGGGGTACTCTCGCGCACAAGGGGAAATGACTAAGGACCTTGCCCTTCTCCGCAGGGAGAGCTCCGAAGGCGCCACGTGTCCAGCGGGGCCGGACCTCCCTCTCCTCAGAGGAGAGCTCCGGACCCGCCACGTGGCCAGCAGCAGCCGGACCTCCCCCCTCCGCGGGGAATGCTCCGAAGGTGCCACGTGTCCCGCGGGGCCGGACCTCCCCCTCCTCAGAGGAGAGCTCCGGGCCCGCCACGTGGCCGGCAGAAGCCGGACCCCCCCCCCCTTCGCGGGGAGAGCTCCGAAGGTTCCACGCGTCCTGCGGGGCCGGACCTCCCTCTCCTCAGAGGAGAGCTCTGGGCCCACCACGTGGCCAGCAGGACGACGCTGCCTGCACCCGCACGGTAGGCAGCGGGCGTAAAGACGCACCATACCTTGCCCGTACAAGGTATTCAAGGCCCGTGCCTTCCCAAGACGCGGAGACACGGAGCACGCCTCTGTCAGGTGCCGTTGTGCCCAGTCACATCGCAAATTGGCGCGCCGTGTCAGAGCCTGCCCGCCAATAAACACAGCGACAAGACATCCCCTGCCGCCCCTGTCGTCATCAACCACTACGACTAGCTTGCGGCATGGGCAGGGCGGCAGAACGAAGACTCGGAAGCCTTCGCCAGAGACAACTACCGACATAACTGCAGATACGGTAGTCGGAAGGCAATCTCCCCGGGACCACCTATCGGGTCCCGGGCCCCGCTTGTAAGCCACTCGAGCCTTGGACTATAAAAGGCTCGGGTAGGCAACGTTAGCAAGGGTTCGCACTCCGGCCATTCGCACCCTTAGGTTCGGACTCTGTGAACTCGCACCCTAGACATCACTCACCCTCAAGCTCAGGACTCCGGTTCCGAGCAACAAGCAATACAGCGAGCACCTCTGCTCACCGTGGACGTAGGGTTTTACGCTCCGGCGGCCTAAACCACGTAAAACTCGTCGTGTCAAGCTTCTCCCTCACTCGTCCCTAACGCTTAAGCTCTCCGCAAGCGACTAGCCCCTCCGAAAAAGAACCTCCGCGGGCTGCCCAGAGCAGGTCCGGGGGAAGTGTCGACCACACACTTCGACATTTGGCGCGCCAGGTAGGGGGCTTTTCCCTTGCGCGACGAGCTTTTGCCGGCGAAGATGACCAAGCTTCCTTCAGCGGCAAGCTCTCCTCCCCCGCGTTCACGACGGACCGTGACGAGCGGGGACTACGTCTCGACGCACTCTGGACGGAGTGTGTCGGCACAAGCTGGAAGCCAGCAGCCGACTCCGGCAGCGCCGACTCCGGCAACGTAGGCTCCAGCTAGCGTGAGATCTTCTGCAGCGCTGAGCGTCCCCCACGGGGGCGCACTAGCTGCAGCAAGAGCGCTACTGCGCAATCCACCTGCTGGGGACGCGCCTCAGTCAGCGACCCAACAGTGGATTCGCGAGGTAGACCGTCTCGTCGTCGCCGCCACAAACCCTCGACTTCGACGGAGACGACGCTCCGGCCAACCGGCTGTGTCGCTGACGCGCACGCCAACGGTTGACGGGCAGACGGCGGATTCCAGCTCCACCAGGCTCCCATCGACGGACCTGAGGACAGAGCTGGAACGATGCCACTTGGGCCAAGATGTCCGAGTGTTCCTCGAGCGACGAGGAGAAAGGCGTCGCAGCCAAGAGGCCGGCGACAGCATGACGTCTACCTCGACCCTGCCTGCGTAGACTTTCACCACGCGATCTCTACCCCAGGCATACGCCACGCAGCATATGCCACAGCCATATGCCCTGCAAACGGCGCCCCCGGTCTATGGCGCAGCCTTGCCCATACCGGGGTACACTGTGCCAGCAGCGAACCAAGCGTTCGCGGCACCAACGCCTGCAGCAACAGGAGCAGGATGTGCGGCTCTGGCGCCCCACCTTCGCTTCGCGAGGTGGTCGCGCAAATTTCGGCCGCACCTGCCCGAGAAATAAGACGGCAGCGTCAACCCGACGGAGTTCCTCCAGATCCACTCCACCGCCGTCCTTGCCGCAGGAGGGGATGAGGCCGTCATGGCCAACTACTTCCCCGTCGCCTTGACCGGCCCAGCTAAGTCTTGGCTCATGAACCTCCCTCAGGGTTCCATAACCTCCTGCGGAGAGCTCTGCCGACAGTTCACTGCTAACTTTGGCAGCTCCTACACCCGGCCTGGCACGGAGCTCGACCTCCACGCCATCCAGCAACAACCTGGAGAGACGCTGCGCTCCTTCATCCAGCGGTTCTCCCAGGTGCGGAACACCATCCCGCATATCCAAAACGTTTCGGTGGTGGTGGCGTTCCGGCGGGGTGTCCGGGACGAGAAGATGCTTGAGAAGCTCGCGACCAGAGAGGTTCGCGACGTCTCAGAGCTCTTCAGCCTGGCGGACAAATGCGCCATGGCAGCAGAAGGGCGGAACTGATACTCTCTGCCAGCCTCCGAGTCAGGAGGACAGCCCAGATCTAGCACTGCTTCCTATGGAAGCAGCAAGAAGATCAAGAACCGGGGCGGTGGCAAGATGAAGCCACCGGCCGCGGCTTCCGTTGCCGCAGCAGCGGAACCCAGTGGAGCTCGGGGGCCGCGCCCCGACAAAAGGCAGCGACAGTCACCAGCTCCAGATGGTGACCAAGGCGAGCTATGCCCCGTGCACGGCAGCGGTCGCCATACTGCTGCCGAGTGCCGGGAGATTCGGAAGCTCGCGGAGCGCTTCCGCAAAGGGAAGCAGCTGCGAACCAATGCCCCACCCTTCCGTCAAAGGGAGGGCAAGCAGAAGGCCGACGCCCCAGACAACGTCGACCACCAAGTGGAGTTCCAGGAGCCTCAGCGCGCCGTGAAGGCGGTGCGCAACCATGAGGACTCTAGCTCCAGCGACGACGAGCGTCGAAAGAGGCTCTACGTCATCTACGGCAGGACCGCTGACCCCTCGTCCCGAAGCGCGGTTAAGACTTTGCGCCGAGCGGTAGCGTCGGTAGCTCCACTCCCAGGTGTCGCGCCGCACCTCAAGTGGATGGGAACCCCCATCAGCTTCGATGCCACCGACTGCCCCAGGAACATGGCTGGGGCTGGCCAACTACCGCTCTTGGTAGCGCCCACCATCACCAACGTGAGGATGTACCACGTTTTGGTAGATGGCGGAGCTGGGCTGAACCTCATCAGTCGCGCAGCTTTTCAGAAGCTGCAGATCCCGATGGCCAAGCTCACCCCGTCGAGCCCGTTCTCAGGGGTAGGGTCGGGACAAGTCGTCCCCTACGGCAACATCAGCCTTCCGGTGACCTTTGGGGCACCGGACAGCTATCGGACAGAGTACATTATGTTCGACATAGCGGAGATCGACCTCCCCTTCAACGCCATAATCGGTAGGCCAGCCCTGTACCGGTTCATGGCAGCAGCCCACTACGGCTACCTCGTCTTGAAGATGCCTACACCAACAGGCACCCTCAGGATTCGTGGAGACCGCACTGTTGTAGTGTCGGCCTTGGAAAAGCTCCAGGCACTTGCGACAGCTCAAGCACCAGCCCCTGGCAGTGCGGAACCAGACCGGCTCCACCCGAGTGCACGCCACCGTGCCTCTGCCGCAGCACCCCGTGTGCAACCCCTCGACGAGGGCGACGTCCCCATGAAGGTCGTCCAAGTCGGCGTCGACGCTGCCCAGACCACCCGGGTAGCCGAGGGCCTGGATTGCAAATAGGAAGGCGCGCTCATCACCTTCCTCCGACACAACGTCGACGTGTTTGCATGGCAGCCGTCGCAGATGCCGGGGATCCCTAGGGAGGTGATTGAGCACCACTTGAAGATCTTCCCCGACGCTCGGCCAGTCCAACAGAAGCCTCGCAAGCAGTCCATCGAGCGGCAGAACTTCATCCGGGAAGAGATCAAGAAGCTGCTGGATGCTGGCTTCATACGGGAAGTCCACCACCCCCGGTGGTTGGCGAACCCCGTCGTTGTCCCGAAGGCCGGTGGGAAGCTCCGGATGTGCATCGACTACACCAGTCTCAATAAGGCATGTCCTAAAGATCCATTCCCTCTCCCTAGAATAGATCAAATAGTAGACTCGACATCAGGTTGTGATATGTTGTGCTTCCTAGACGCCTACTCGGGTTTCCATCAGATCTCTATGTCTAGAGAAGATGAAGAGCACACCTCCTTCATCACAGTAGACGGCCTGTATTGTTATGTCTCTATTCCTTATGGCCTAAAGAATGCTCTTCCCACCTTTGTACGTGCAATGCACAAAACCTTTGGAGAGTTAATAAGAGACTTAGTTGAGATGTATGTCGATGACATCGTTGTCAAGGTCAGACAGAGTTCATCCTTGTTAGATAACCTAGCCTTAGTCTTTGACAAATTGCGCTCCACGCGCACCAAGCTGAACCCCGACAAGTGTGTGTTCGGCGTATCCTCTAGAAAACTCTTAGGATTCCTGGTCTCACAACGAGTAATTGAGGCCAACCCAGAGAAGATCAAGGCCATCGACTTGATGCGGCCTCCCGCCCGCATCAAAGAAGTCCAGAAACTCACGGGATGCCTAGCCGCGCTGAGTCGGTTTATACCGAGGCTAGCAGAGCGAGCGCTCCCCTTCTTTAAGCTCCTGCGCAAATCCGGTCCATTTGCCTGGACTGACGAAGCAGAAGAAGCTTTCCAGGAGTTGAAGCAACTCCTGACGACCCTACCTATCATGGTAGCCCCCAAGCCCGAAGAGCATTTGTTGCTCTACATCGCGGCGACAACTGAAGTGGTGAGTATGGTCCTTGTCGCAGAGCGGCCGGACCTCTCGTCATCACAGTCTGCTCCGGTAGTAGGAGACAGACACCAGGAAACCCCGGAGGTCCAAGACGGCCTCCCGGACCTCCAAGACAACCTCCCGGAGGTCCAGGCCGGACCCCCGGACCTCCAAGACAACCTCCCGGAGATCCAGCGGGACCTCCTGGAGCTCCCGGAAAACCAGCGGGACCTCCCGGAAGTCCAAGGCGGCTTAGGAGCCTTCGAGTCCCAACTCCGAGAAGCCCCCCTGGACCCACCCACCTCCGACAGGCTTGAGCAAATGGATGAAGACCTCTCTGGCCTGGGAGAGAGGGTCCGGACCATCCAGAGGTCTGTCTACTACATCAGCGAAGTCCTCCATGACGCCAAGACAAGGTACCTGGAGGCCCACAAGCTGTTGTATGCAGTGCTCGTGGCGTCCAGGAAGCTCCGCCACTACTTTCAGGCCCACCGGGTCTCGGTGGTCACTTCCTATCCGCTGAAGGTGATCCTTCACAGCCTCCACGCGACTGACAATGTCGCTTAATGGGCAGCGGAGCTGGCGGAGTTTGAGCTGGACTTCCTTCCTCGCCATGCAGTCAAGAGCCAAGCGCTGGTTGACTTTGTTGCTGAGTGGACGCCAACGAAGGCTGACCCAAGGGGCCACGAAGACGGTGAACCAAAGCACCGAGCTCCGGTCTTCACCGGGCCTCACTAGACGCTCTTCTTCGACGGCTCCTCGCGAAAGCAGGGGGTCGGTGCCGACGTACTGCTTCTCATGCCATCGGGAGAGCAGTTTGGGTACATGGTGCGTCTCAATTTCAAGGCAACCAACAACATGGCAGAGTATGAAGCACTCATCTCTGGCCTACAGACAGCCCTATCTCTAGGCGCTCCTAGCTGGTTATCAAGCAAGTTAAGGGTGAATGCTCCTGCAATGACCCACAGCTAGCTGCTTATCTGCTCCACGTGCAGATGTTGGAGAAAGACTTCCTCGCTTTGGACCTGCGCCATATACTGCGCGCTAGCAATGCCGCAGCTGACGACCTCTCAATGAAGGCCTCCACCGGAGCCCCTGTGCCCGAAGGAGTCTTCGAGAGGACGTTGTTGCGGCCCACAGCCCGGCCCGCCGAGCCGGGCGAAGGGGGCTGGACCAGCACCTCGAAGCTGGAGGTCCCGGCGGCCCTGCAGCCATGGACACCGCCAAGGATCGTAAGCGTCACTGGGGACTCCGTGCAACCCAGCGCTCGAGATCCAGAAGCTCAAGTCAAACCCGATGCATGGATCACGGAGATCCGGGACTACTTGAAAGATAACATCCTCCCTGATGAACGTGTATCCGCTGAACGGATCGTGCGCATGGCTAAGAGATACGCGCTGGAGAAGGGGATCTCTACCGGCGTGGCGCCAACCACGTCCTATTGCGGTGCATAACCCAGGGGGAAGGCTGCGACTTGCTCGCTGAGATCCATGGAGGCGAATGTGGGAGTAACTCTTCCTCATGCACGCTTGTCGGTAAAGCCTTCCGGCATGGCTTCTACTGGCCGACAGCACTCCATGATGTCGTCAAGCTGGTCGAGAGCTGCAAGGCGTGCCAGTTCCACGCCAAGCAGATCCATACACCGGCTCAGGCGGTACAGATGATCCCGCCCTCATGGCCGTTCGCCGTATGGGGGTTGGACATCCTGGGACCATTCCCCAGAGCCGTCGGGGGATTCCGGTACCTCTACGTAGCCGTCGACAAGTTCACCAAGTGGCCGGAAGCCACACCCGTCGTCACCATCAACAGGCAGTCCGCAGTAAAATTCATCAAGTCGATCGTCTGCCGGTTTGGGGTCCCGAACAGAATCATCACCGACAATGGGACCCAGTTCACCAGCGCAGCGTTCCAAGAATACTGCGAAGACCTCGGTATCTAGGTGTGCTATGCCTCCGTTGCTCACCCAAAGAGCAACGGACAGGTTGAGAGGGCCAACGCCGAGATTCTTCGCGGCCTCAAGACCCGCACCTATGATGGTTTGAAGAAACATGACGCCAAGTGGGTGGACGAGCTTCCGAGCATACTATGGGCTAACCGGACATCCTAGAGTCGGGCCACCGGAGAGACACCCTTCTTCATGGTGTACGGAGCCGAGGCTGTGCTTCCCCCAGAGATCACCATGAAGTCTCACCGTGTCCGAGCTTACGACGAAGCCGCGCAGGACAACCTCCGGCGTGAAGACCTCGACCTCGTCGACGAGGTTCGATTACATGCAGCACTCCGCAACGCACGATACAGACAAGCGCTCCGGCGTTACCACCAAAGGTCTGTGCGTGTCCGGGAGCTGCAGGAAGGCGACCTGGTGTTGCGGCGCATACTTTCTCGCGAAGGGACCCACAAACTCTCCACCAGCTGGGCGAAAGTTTGCCGCCCCGGGTGCGTACGCGTTTCCACCGAGGATGGGGATCCACTCCCGAACCCCTGGAACATCGAACACCTCCGTAAGTTCTACCCTTAGAGCAATAGTAGGACAATCTCTTCTTTTTAATAGATCCCATAGAGTCTAGAAACAGTGCTCGAAGCAGCTAAGTCTCAGGGGACGGTCCCGGACTACGTTCAGCTTGGCCTGGTTCCGACCCTAAGCGCGTAGAGTCTTGCTTCCCTTTTCAATGGGGCGGGTCGCTACCTCCATGTTTAGTCTGCCTTCCTCCTATGGAAATTTATAGGGAAAGAACCTGTCCTACTTTGCTCTTCCCTTGTGCTCATTCAAATTACGTATTAATTTTTATGACCGCACTTCCTAGGTATGTTCACCATACACTCAGTCCCCTTTTCCCATTCTCACCTCTAGTCGGCATTTGCTATCCTGCCTGAGACGGTCGCGTTTGAGGTACCTGCCGATGGCTAGCGGGCCCCAAGCCCCCGGCACGTCTCGCACTAAAGTTCCCAAGCACCGTGCACCGGATCAGGATCGTAAGCCAAATAAGAATACGAGATCGGGAAGGGGGGAGCCCCAAGGAGAATTACGTTTCCCTTATTTGTGTGCAGGACGCTTCGGCCTTGGCTCCCCGCAGGAGTATGGTAGGAGTACCCGAGCAATTGGCCACACCTACCAGGGGGCCGCTACGGGACCGTGCAAGACCGAGAGATCCGGACCCCGCCCCCTCCGCAGGGGCGGGCTCCGAAGGCCCCACGTATCTGGCGGGGTCGGAGCCCCCCCCCCTCTACTCAGCGGGTAGCTCCGGACCCGCCACGTGGCCGGCAGAGCTAGGTCTCGCCCCCTCGCCAGGGGTGAGCTCCGGAGGCTCCACGTGTCCCACGGGGCCGGGCCTCCCTCCCCTCAGAGGGGAGCTCCGAGCCCGCCACGTGGCCGGCAGATCCGAACCTCCCCATCCTCATGGGGCGACCTCCGGAGACCTCCGGGGTCCTTAATACAATAAGGACCCGGGGAAGGTGTCTGTGCAGAGCTCCGAGATTGGTGAAGGCCTCTGAGTACTTTGCGGAGCTAAGGGCTCGGCCAGGCGAAACCAAGAAGAAGACAAGCATAACAGGCACAAAAGGTCACAAGAGTCTATTTATTCATGACTCCATGAGCTGGACTACAGACTCAAAAAAAATACAAGTGCTAGGGTTCCCCTAGCACATCCGGAACCTAGAAGCTACAAGAGCGGCCACGTCCCCGACTTCAGCCCTGGCGGCGTCCTCCCACTCTGCGACTCGAGCGCGGGGATCACCTCGGCCACCGCCAGCACAAGGGCCGCTGTCATCAAGGGCCGCTAGAGCCCGCCGTCGCCGCCGACGGCTGCCCTGCAGTCGCTCGAACTGACGGAGCAAGGGATGCATCTGAAGCCCTCGATGCCACACGGGGTGCAGCGGGTGACGCCTGAGACTGAAAGTGCATCTAGGTAATCCCCGTGGGTTTTAGTTGATTGATGACGACAATTAAGATGCTAATAAGTTTCTACTGAGTATGAGCACAGGTGTTTATCAAAGAAATGGATATGGAGTCTCTCAAGAAGCAAAAGAAAATGAAGGAGACTTGGAAGAGTAGAAAATAGAATTTTCTATTAATTTTCACATTTTCTAGTTATGTACAAGAATTAGATTAGGGAAAGTGATCAAATCAATTAACAGCCTGTCAAGGAGATACATATATAGGGGGACACAGCTTAAGGTTAAGCAACCCTAATACCAAAAGACTAAAATGCCCCTGCCCCCTATACATACAGTCTAACCCCCCCCCCCCCGCAGTCCCAACATCTAGCCATGGCAGATGTTGAGACTGGACCGAAACTCGGTGAACACTATCGAAGGAAGTCCCTTGGTGAATTTGTCGGCAAACTGCGACGACGTCGGAACGTGCAGGACTGGCACCTCCCCGAGAGCCACCCGCTCACGAACAAAGTGAAGGTCGATCTCTACGTGCTTCGTGCGCTGATGCTGCACCGGGTTGGTGGAGAGGTAGACGGCGCTGACGTTGTCGCAGTAGACCAACGTACTCCGGGCGAGGGGAGAGTGGAGCTCCTGAAGCAGCTGCTGAAGCCAGGAGGACTCGGCCACGCCGTTGGCCACGGCGCGGTATTCCGCCTCGGCACTCGAGCGGGACACCACGTGTTGCCGCTTCGAGGACCAGGAGACGAGGTTGCCGCCCAGGAAGACGGCGTAGCCGGAGGTAGACCGGCGGGTGTCCGGGCAGCCCGCCCAGTCAGCGTCGGTGTAGACGACCAGCTCGGAGGCAGAGTCACGCCGCAGAAGAAGGTCGTAGTCCTGAGTGCCACGCAGGTACCGAAGGATCCGCTTCACCGCCGTGAGGTGCGGCTCCCGCGGATCATGCATGTGGAGACACACCTGCTGAACCGCGTAGGAGATGTCCGGCCTGATGAAGGTGAGATACTGCAGTGCACCTGCAAGACTCCTGTACGTGGTGGGGTCAGCAACCGGGGCGTCGTCGGCCGAAGGCACCTTCGCCTGGGTGTCCACGGGAGTGGAGCACGGCTTGCAATCAGCCATGCCTGCTCGCTCGAGGATATCCAGGCAGTATTGGCGCTGGTGGAGGAACAGAGCACCCGGGCGGTGCTCAACCGCAACGCCCAGGAAGTGGTGGAGCTGGCTGAGATCCTTCATTGCAAACTCGCGCTGCAGGGCGGAGATCGTGCGCTGAAGAAGAGCCGGGCTGGACGCCGTGAGGACAATATCGTCCACGTACAGGAGGAGGTAGACAGTGTCACCCTCACGCCTGTAGATGAAGAGTGAAGTGTCCGACTTGGCCTCGACGAAGCCGAGCGAGACCAGGAAGGAGGCGAACCAGCTGTACCAGGCCCGAGGCGCCTGCTTCAACCCATACAGGGACTTGTTCAGCCGGCAGACCATGTCTGGACGGGCTGAATCAACGAAACCTGTCGGCTGACTACAGTACACTGTCTCCGTCAACGTCCCGTGGAGAAAGGCGTTCTTGACGTCCAGCTGGTGGACAGGCCAAGAACGCGACAGAGCTAGCGACAAAACGGTGCGAACCGTCGCCGGCTTCACCACCGGGCTGAAAGTCTCGTCGTAGTCGACGCCGGGACGCTGCGTGAAACCGCGAAGCACCCACCGTGCCTTTTGTACCTCTCCAGGGACCCATCCGCCTTCCTCTTATGCGTAAACACCCACTTGCCCGTGACAACATTGCCACGACCGAGACGGGGAACCAGGTCCCAGGTCCGGTTGGCAAGCAGGGCCGCATACTCTTCTTCCATAGCCCGACGCCAATGAGGATCGGCGAGGGCGCTATGGACAGAAGAGGGGATAGGCGAGATGGGTGACGGGGCAGGTTCCGGGGGGGTCGAGGACGAGAGAACGACCCCGGAGAAGCGGTCCACAGGACGAAGGACGCCGGCGGCCCGTCGAGTCACCATCGGGTGAACGTGACGAGGGTCCCGGTGGAGCAGTGGTGGGTGATATACCAGATCCTCAGGACGCGAAGAGGACGGTCCACCAATCCGCGCTCGTCGCTGATAGACAAGAGCGGGATCGGCGTACCGCGGTCCAGGGGCCGCGGATGGTGCAGTAGTCAAAGTCGGGGACGCCGAGGCCGCGCATGGCGCGACTGCTGGCGTCGAGGACGCCGAGGCCGCGCTCGGCGCAGTAGGCGTCGGCAGGGACGCCGGAACCACGCTCGGCGCAGCAGGTGTCGTCGGGGACGTCGGGGCTGCGCGTGGCGCAGAAAGCGACGCCGGGGACACTGGGGCCGCGCGTGGCGCAGCTGGCGGCGTCAGGGACGCCGGTGCCGCGCGTGGCGCAGCAAGTGGTGTCAAGGACACCGGGCCCACGCGTGGCACAGCAAGTGGCATCAGGGACGCCGGGGCCGCGCGTGGCGCAGCAGGTGGCGTCAGGGACGCCGGGGCCGCGCATGGCGCAGCAGGTGGCGTCAAGGACGCCGGGGCCGCGCGTGGCGCAGCAGGTGGCGTCAGGGACGTCGGTGCCACGTAAGGCACAGCAGGAGGCGTGGAAGACGCCGAAGCTGCGCGTGGCGAAACGGGAGGGTAACCTGCAAGAGGTAAAAGACAAGGTAGCGGTACAGGAGCAGCCTCGGGGTCAGTGGAGAAGAGGGAACCCAACTCAGC
This sequence comes from Neostapfia colusana, assembly GCA_030760725.1. Taxonomy (NCBI): domain Eukaryota; kingdom Viridiplantae; phylum Streptophyta; class Magnoliopsida; order Poales; family Poaceae; genus Neostapfia; species Neostapfia colusana. The sequence continues at coordinate 64,209,578 of JASWHV010000015.1, forward strand.
GACGGAGTCAGAAGACGGGGTGGAAAAGGGAAAGGAAGACTCGTCGAAGACGACGTGTCGGGAGATCAAGATACGACGGGTGGTAGGGTCAAGGCACTGGTACCCCTTGTGGTCAGGGGAGTACCCAAGGAAGACACACCGAGTCGAGTGAGGCGCAAGCTTATGGGAAGCCGTGGCGGAGAGGTTAGGGTAGCAAGCGCACCCGAACACTCGAAGGTGGTCGTAGAGAGGAGGGGTGCCGAACAAAGCGAAGTGAGGGGTAGGAGCACTAATCACCTTAGTAGGAAGGCGATTAATGAGGTAGGTGGCGGTGTGAAGCGCCTCCGCCCAGTAACGAGTAGGGGTAGAAGCCTGAAACATCAGGGAGCGCATGACATCGTTGGTGGTCCGAATCATGCGCTCAGCCTTGCCGTTCTGGGGGGAAGTGTACGGGCAAGACATGCGCAACTGAACACCGCGAGAAAGCAGAAAATCACGGAACGCAGAGTTGTCAAACTCGCGCCCGTTATCGCACTGGACCGCACGGATCGTGCGCCCAAACTGGATGGACACCCAAGCGAAGAAGTGAGAAAGAGTGCCGAACGTATCAGACTTCTGTCGCAAGGGAAAAGTCTACGAATAGTGCGAAAAATCATCAACGACCACTAAGTAATACTTATATCTAGAAACACTGAGAACAGGTGAAGTCCAAAGATCACAGTGAATCAAATCAAAGATGCGCTCGACACGAGTGACAGAATGCGGAAAAGGAAGTTGAACGTGGCGACCCAACTGACAAGCATGGCAAAGAGACTCATGAGTACCCCGAGGACACGAAATCACTGAACTATCAGACAACTTCGACATAGCATCAACACCAGGGTGGCCAAGCCGACGATGCCAAATGGTCGAAGAAGCTATCATAGTCAGGGCAAGAGGCAGAGCGGAAGCAGGAAGACGCATCGTGTACAGGGGACCCGTACTATCACAACGAAAGAGAATGCGTCGAGTAGTAAGATCCTTCACAGTTACACCATAAAGGATCAAACTCAAGCGAAACATGGTTGTCAGTAGTAAAACGACGAACGGAAAGAAGGTGCTGAATGATGTCAGAGGCAACAAGAACATCATGTAACTGAAACGAATCCGGCGAACCCGAGTCACCTACTGAGGTGACTGGAAGAGCCGTTCCATTCCCAACAACGATAGATGAAGGATCAGAGGGACGGAAGGGCAGGTAGAGAAGAGGATACCGACGTCAGGGGTAGTGGGATACGAGGCTCCGGAGTCTACTACCCAGTCAGGGACAGACGGCGTGAGACCCCGCAGGTAGACCGACGGTGTAGAACGGGTCGCGACAAGCCCCGGCGGTGGCGGTGGCGGCGCCAGGAAGGAAGGCAACACGCTCGAACCCTCGACAATGGTGCCAACCGAGTAGGCAACCGCCGATCCAAGTTCATCAGCTGATGGCGGCCGAGAAGTACCTCCCAGGGCAGCAGGACCGGCGGCCCAAGGGGCGGCTGCTGCGGGCCAGGTAGCGGCGCCATCGTAGGGTGCTGCAGAGGCGACGACGGCAGGCCAGGCGGCAGCAGCGGCTCGAGGGGTGGCAGCGCTGGGGGCTGTAGGAGCACCGGCGACCAGCGGTGGAGTCGCGCCAGCGGGCAGCAGCACGGGTGCGCCAATGGGTGGCAGCAAAGGGCCGTGAGGAGGCGGGCCAGCTGTGAAGGGACCCTGAGGCGGTGGCGCGGAGGTGAAGAGACCCTGAGGCGGCGTTGAGCCCCTGAACCAACCCGTAGCAGCGGGAGGCGGGGCTCCGAACGACAGCGCCGGGCCAACGCCGGGGCGCACGAATGGTCCGCCGGCAGGGGACGGCGAAGACGCCCCTGGCAGCAGCGGCGGGGTAGCGGCGCCGGGTACGAAGGCGGTGACGGCACGGCCGGGCCTCTCGTTCCACATCGGCGGCTGCACCACGGATGGCATCACCGGCGGCGCGGCGACGGTACTGGCGCTAGAGCAGGGCCGACTTCTTCCCGGAGCCCTCGTTCCGGACCTGGCGCGCGCACGAGTTGGCGGTGGAGGTGAGGCACGCGCCGGAGACGGCGAGCGAGGAGGTGGCGACGAGGACGAGGACAGCGATGAAGTCGAGCAGGTTGAGCCCATCAGCGAGCGCGGGGACGTGGACGCGGAGCGCGTCGCCGTCGCGGCTGATGAGGACGGCGAGGTAGGACGTCCAGGAGCAGCCCAACCCCGCGGCGGCGACGACGGCCTCGAGCAAGATGTTCCCGACGGCGAGGAAGGAGGCCAGGTCGCCCAGCTCGACGCGGAGGTAGGAGAAGGAGCCCCACCCGCGGGGAGGAATCTCGGTGGCGAGCTCGACGTAGCATAAGGAGAAGAGGGGGGGTGGCTGCCAGGCAGAGGGTGGCGTGGCTGCCAAGTAGAGGGCGGCGCGGGATGAGGGCGGCGCGCGACGAGGGCAGCACGGCGGCGGGCGACGCGCAGCCGCCGGGAGAGAGAGAAAGAGGCAATCTGATACCAAATTAGATTAGGTAAAGTGATCAAATCAATTAACAGCCTGTCAAGGAGATACATATATAGGGGGACACAGCTTAAGGGTTAAGCAACCCTAATACCAAAAGATTAAAATGCCCCTGTCCCCTATACCTACAGTCTAACAACAAGGTCTTCTCTTTTAGAGTGTTTGAGAATCATTAGAGAGCTCAAACGAAGGGTAGAAAGTTAGAATCATAAGACGAAGGAGTCATAGACATGAAGAAAAGGGGAGACCGGACTTGTCCGGACAACTGGCCGGACTAGTCCGTTCAGATCCGGACTAATCCGTTTTGGACCGGATAAAAAGTCTCTGAGTTAGTTCGGACTTGTCCGTTCAAGGCCGGACTAGTCCGTTGTTGTATGAGTCTGAGCCGTTATGAGACTAAGTCTCAGAAGACCGGACTAGTCCGCCCAAGAGGCCGGACTAATCCGCTAAGCGGACTAAGCCGCTTATGTCCGGAGAAGAAGTCTCTGAGTGCCATCGAACTAGTCCGCTCCACAGGCCGGACTAGTCCGATCTTTTCAGACTAGTCCGAATTAGGACGGAACAAAGGTTCCTGTGTGAGCTCGAACTAGTCCGAGATTGGCTGGACTAGTCCGCAGCTCCAATTTAGAGAGTTTCTACACTAAGTCTGGTAAGACCGGACTAGTCCGCCCTTACCAGACTAGTCCGTTCTCATACGGAACAAAGGTTCCTGATTGAGATCGGACTAGTCCGCTCTTGGCCGGACTAGTCCGGGGTTTCATGACCGTTTGAATCCAACGGTCACTAAAACTTTATTTGGTAAGCTGTGACGTGAGTGGTCCCTCAAGATCGGACTAGTCCGGGATTGGGACCGTACTAGTCCGGACTTTAGTTGGTAACGGCTAAATGTCGGGATTTCTATAAAAGGAGACCCCCCGGCTGAGAATTGAGAATGCTCACGAATCTAAGCGTTGAAAACTCATTCCTAGAGCTCTTCTAAACCTCTTTCCTCACCTTCTAGACCCCTAAGATTGGATCTTAAGGTGTTAGTGGTTTTTGTGATAGGAAAGACGTGGTGATCGACGTTTGAGCTCTCGGTTTGATTCCTTTGCACTCTAACTGTTATTTTGAGTTTTTAACAGTTGTACTTTGAATTCTAGAACTACTTGGTTGGTGTAGGAAGCCTCAAAGTGTGAGTAGCCCCTAAGATCATTGTATTCACATTCGATTGTATTCACAGTCCTTGATGGACTCCTCAACGAGAACGTAGATTCCTATGTGGAATCGAACCTCGGGATAAATCGGGTCTCTTGGTCTCTCTACTATTTAAATTGCTCACTAGAATTACTTGTCAAGCTTTCATTGTGTTATTTCCCGCAAATTGTTCTATTATTTTGCAATCTAATCATTCTCAACTAATTAGTGATATCATTTGACTACCACATATTTTCCGCTCAAACAAACTTAAAAGGAAACCTAAAACACAAATTAGGCTTAGACCGGACTAGTCCGACCTCAGACCGGACTAGTCCGGCCTGCTCTGGTTTTATCCATTGTTTATTTGAATTTTAGGTTTTATTAGGCTATTCACTTCCCTCTAGGCAACTTTCAGAGACATCGATGCCACACGAGGTGCAGAAATCGGTGTCGAGGGCATCTGGGACGTAGCTCGTGTCGATCCTGCAGAAGAAATAGGCCAAGGCAACTGGGAGGCAGCCTCGGTGTCAGTAGGAAAAAGGGAGTCCAATTTTGTGGTAGAATCAGAAGAGGTGGTGGAAAAATGAAAAGATGACTCGTCGAAGACGACGTGCCGAGAGATCAAAAGACGGTGGGTAGTGAGATCTAAGCATCGTAACCCTTATGATCAGGGGAATACCCGAGAAAAACACCGTGTCGAGCGGGGCGCAAGCTTATGTGGGGCGGTGGCAGAAAGATTAGGGTAGCAAGCGCATTCGAAAACTCGAAGGTGATCATAAAGAGGATTAGTGCCATATAGAGCAAAGTAGGGGGTGGAGGCACGAATCGCCTTGGTGGGAAGACGATTGATCAGAAGTGTGGCAGTATGAAGAGCCTCCACCCAGTATCGGGCTGGAATAGATGCCTGGAACATCAGGGAGCGTATGACATCATTAATGGTGCGAATCATGCGCTTTGCCTTGCCGTTTTGAGGAGAGGTATACGGACAAGACATGCGTAGGTGTACCCCATGTGCGGAGAGAAAATTACGAAACGCAGAGTTATCAAACTCACGTCCGTTATCGCACTGGACAGCTCAAATGGTACGCCCAAATTGAGTAGAAATCCAAACGAAGAAGTGAGAAAGAGTGGCGAAAGTCTCAGACTTCAATCGTAATGGAAAAGTCCAGGAGAAGTGAGAAAAATCATCAATTATCACCAAATAGTAATTAAAGCCCGATATACTAGAAATGGGAGATGTCCATAAATCACAATGTATAAGATCAAATGAGTGCTCAACATGAGTCACAGATGTGGGAAAAGGGAGGCGAATATGGCGACCAAGCTGACAGGCATGACATAGGGAGTCATGTGTACCCCTAGAACACGAGATAACTAAGCTACTGGACAGCTTTGACATAGCATCTGCACCAGGGTGGTCAAGCCGGCGATGCCAGATGGTAGATGAAGCCGTCGTAGTCAAAGCAAATGGCGGTGATGCAGCGGAAATAGGAAGCCGAAGTGTGTATAGGGGCCCCGAGCTATCACATCGGAAAAGAGGTCGCCGGATGGAAAGATCCTTCACGGACAAACCAAAAGGATCAAATTCAATGGAAACATTGTTGTCAGTGGTAAAACGACGAACAGAAAGTAAGTTCTGAATGATATCCGGAGCAACAAGAATGTTTTTAAGCTGGAAAGTACCCGGAAGACCGGAATCACCTACTGAGCTGACCGGAAGAACGGACCCATTCCCAACAACGATAGATGAAGGAAAAGAGGGATTGGGAGGATGGGTGGAAGAGAGTATACCGGAATTAGGAGTGGTATGATATGATGCTCCGGAATCAACTACCCAGTCGGCACCAGGTGGAGTAAGGTGCATGGTGCTGAAGGAGGAAGCAAGCGACTGTCGATCCCACGTCGACGGTGGCTCCTGAAAAGGTGTCGATGGCTCCGAGTTCCCAACAGGGTAGTCAGTGCCTCCGTAGGTCGGGGCTGACTGTCCGTCGGAAGAGTATCCAGGCCCATTATAGGCCTGAGCTGTCGGCCCACCAGCACTGTGGGCTGGTCCACTGTAGCCGGGGGTAGCCGTGAACGCCGGCTGAGGACGTGGTGGTCGTGGAGGCTGAGAACCCGAGGACGGTTCAGGCCACATGTAGATCTGGCCAGTCCACGGGTTGTAGGGTGTGGGCCAGGGTGCACCTCCCTAGCCGGTACCACCACTACTACCAGTAGTCGAAGCCGTGGGGGTGCTGCCTGCACTGCTGCCACCACGACCGCCGTTCTTTCCTCGGCGACGACATTTTCCACCTCCTGTACTAGTAGGAGTAGAAGGTGGGCGTGACGGTGGTCCACCAGCCGCTGGTAAGGGTGGACGAGGGGACTGCCCGGAGCCATAGAAAGTTGTGGTAGATCCAGAGCCAGTAGAGCCTCCTGCAGTGATCTCTTCAAGTTCAAGATCAGACCATACCTTCTCGAAGGTAGGTAGTGGCTCCAGTCGAAGTAGCCACGTCCGTAGGTGACAATAGCGCTCGTTCAGGCCCTGAAGGACCCGAAAGACAAGAGCGCTGTCGGTGACCGGCTCACCAAGGTCACGTAGGGCATCCGCCATGCCCTTCATCTCCCGACAATAGGTGGGGATGGAACGATCACCCTGGACGGTGTTCTGGAACCGAGTGCTGATGTGGAGGGCTCGAGTCGCGCGGTTCCCTAGAAACCGTTGCTCGAGGACTAGCCAGGCCTGTCAAGCAGTACCGCCACCGCGCTGCCTGACGATGTCCTGTAGCTCCTCTGTCAGGGAGCCAAGGATCCAGGATAGTACCAGGCTGTCCATGCTGATCCAGGACACCTGTACTGAAGACTCGTCCTGGAGGACGTGGTCATCGAGGCAATAGCGCCTCAGCGTGAGGAGCACCATATCACGCCACCGGGCATATGAGGTGGACTCGGAGCTGAGAACAACCGGCACGAGCGTCCGTATGTTCTGAATCCCTGCGGCCTGTGCATGAAGAGCGGCCACAAGCGAAGTCGAGTACGTATCAGCGTCCGAGAGAGGCTCATGGACAGCACTCGATGATCGGCGAGCACTCTCCTCGAGTTGGTGGGATAGTGATGCCACGTGTTAGTAGTTGAATTCTTACTCTCATTGGAAGAGAGGATGACACTAGGAGTTGGGGCAATTTTCTTGTCTATTTCTCACACAATGTCATGCCAACCCAAGGGGTTGAGGCTACATATTTATAGCTGCCATGGCAGCCAAGCATATGCCACAAAGATGCTAGTCTAAGATGCTTAGATGATGTTCTAATATGTTGTCCTTGGCTGACACTAAGATGCTGTCCTAGTGTCCTTAATATGCTGTCCTAGTGTCCTTAGATGCTGTCCTAATTGGGGCCACAAAGACCAAAGGACTAGAGTACAACAAGGACCAAGGACCAAGGACTAAAGTGCAACAAACTAAAGGACTAGGGTACAAGGGACTAGGGAACCAAAGACCAAAGGACTACAAGACTTATTCCAGCATTCTCCCCCTAAGTCTTGTACGTCGTCTTCTAAGAGGCTTGGACCATCCCGATCTTGGTGCGAAGTTCAATGAACTTGAGCCTCCCAAGGGGCTTCGTGAGCAGGTCCGCAAGATGGTCATTGGTGTTGATGTAGTTCGCCTTGATGCTCCCTTCCTCCAAGCATTTGCGGATGAAGTGGTACCTCACCCGGATGTGCTTGCTCCGTTCATGGAAAACGGGATTCTTTGCCAGGGCCAAAGCGGACACGTTGTCCACCCTGAGTTCGACCGCTCCAGTGTCTCTGCTAAGGAGATCACCAAGCAGTCGACTAAGCCAGAGCGCCTGAGCCGAAGCGATGGAGGCTGCTATGTACTCGGCCTCGCAGCTGTACAGGGCCACCACCTGCTGCTTGACCGACTGCCAGCTAACGAGGCACTTGCCGAAGAAGAAGAGGATCCCGCTCGTACTCTTGCTGGTGTCGATGTCGCCGGCGTGGTCGCTATCGCTGTACCCGACAAGGTGTGCCTCCCCAGGACACCTCGGGTAGTGGAGGCCGTGATCGAGAGTCCCCGCAACATAGCGGATGATCCTCTTCACAGCCTGCTGGTGATCCGTCGTCGGTCGTTGCAGGAACCGACTAACGTAGCCGACGGAGAATGCCAAGTTCGGTCGTGTGTGGGTGAGGTAGCGAAGGCTCCCCACAAGACGCTGGTACTGCGTAGCGTCAACCTCCTCCGTCGTGCTGTCGCGGCTCAACTTCAGCCTCTCCTCCATCGGAGTGAGAGCTGGGTTGCAGTTTGTGAGCCCAGCTAGCTCAACAATGTGCTTGGCGTAGGCAGTCTGTCGAAGTGTGATCCCGGAGTCAGCCTGGTGCACCTCAATCCCAAGGTAGAAGGAGAGAGATCCCAGGTCACTCATCTGGAAGGTGGCTTTCATCTCTTCCTTGAACGCTGCCACCTCCGCATTCCTGGTGTCGGTGATCACCAAGTCGTCGACGTAGACACCCACCAGTAGGGTGTTTCCTCCATTGCCCCGCCGATAGATGGCCGCCGTGTGCGGGCATTGCCCGAAGCCCATCCTCTTGAGCGTGGAATCCAACTTGGCATTCCACGCCCTTGGTGCCTGACGCAAGCCATAGAGTGCCTTGCGCAGGCGCAACACCTTGCCCTCCTTGCCAGGGACCACAAACCCCGACGGTTGGTGTACGTAGACCTCCTCCTTCAAGTCGCCGTTGAGGAACGCCGACTTGACGTCCATGTGCTGGACACGCCAGCCTTCTTGGGCAGCGAGTGCAAGAAGGAGTCGCACAGATTCCATCCGTGCCACGGGGGCAAAAGCATCGTCGAAGTCGATCCCCTCCTGCGCACGAAGCCGCGTGCCACCAAGCGAGCCTTGTGCTTGACGATGGCGTCGGCTTCATCCCTCTTCAACTTGAACACCCACTTAAGGGTGATCGCACGGTGACCGCGAGGGAGATCAGCAAGCTCCCAAGTGCGGTTCGTCTCAACCGCGTCCATCTCCGACTGCATCACAGCACGCCATGCTGCGTGTTTTTCGGCCTCCGCAAAAGACCGAGGCTCGCCGTCATCGCACGCATGGTGCAACTGCGCCTCCAGATCTTGATCATCCAGATCGTGAGGGGCCAGTCCCGGCACCGGCTGGTTGCCGAAAATGTTCTCCATCTTGCGATACCGCAATTGCTCGCCGTCGTAGCACCCGTCGAGGCGATCCTCGTCGTGGGAGAGCGGAGTAACAAACTGCACTGGGTCGTGCTCGACACGAGCTGGGGACGGAGTGGGCGTGCCTGGAGGAGTGGCCGTCGGTGCTGGAGTGCATGGGGTCGCCGGCTGAGGTGGAGGTGGACGGTCGGGGGCTGGGGTAGACACGCTCGGTGGAGAAGAGTTGCTTACTCCCTTGAAGTGGACGTAGTCGACGATGAAGTCGTCGTGCGTCGAGGTCGAACCGTCGTCCACCGCCTTGTCCCATGCCCATCCTCGCCCTTCGTTGAACACAACGTCGCGCATCGTGCGCACACGCTGTGTCTCTGGGTCGAGAATGTGGTAGGCCTTCGAGCCCTCCGCATAGCCGATGAACACCCCCGGAGTGCTCCTGTCGTCGAGCTTGCTGATGTGGCCAAGCTCCTTGGCGAACGCGAGGCAGCCGAAGACCCGTAGATGAGAGACCGCCGGCTTGCGCCCATACCAAGCCTCGTACGGCGTCCTGCCGTTGAGAGCCTTGGTGGGCGAGCGGTTGAGGATGTAGACAGCCGTCACCACCGCCTCTCCCCAGAAGATGCCGGCATTCCCCTCTGCTTGAGGAGGGCCCGAGCCATCCCCACAACCGTCTGGTTGCGTCGCTCGACGACGCCGTTCTGCTGCTGGCTGTAGGGCGCGGGGTAGTGGTGCTGAACACCCTCATCCGCGCAATACGACGCGAATTCAGCCGCCGTGAATTCGCCGCCGTTGTCGGTGCGCAGCACACGCAGCTTGCAGCCGCACTCCGCCTTCGCAATGGCCTGCGCGCGCCTGATGGTGTTCGCAGCCTCTCTCTTGCTGCCAAGAACCACGACCCACATGTAGCGGGAGAGGTCGTCGATGAGCAGCGGGAAGTAGCGTCGTCCTCCTGGTGTAGCTGGTGTCACCGGGCCACACAAGTCCCCGTGAACGAGCTCGAGCCGTTCCTTAGCTCGAAAGCTCGACTGCTAGGGAAAAGGAAGCCGCCTCTGCTTCGTCAACACACTGACGTCGCAGAGCTGCTCCACGTGGTCAAGGCATGGCATGCCTCGCACCATCTCCTTGGCACTGAGCTGCTTTAGGGCCTCGAAGTGAAGATGCCCAAAGCGCTCGTGCCACTGCCATGCCTCGTCGTCCCGACGAGTGGCAAGGCAGACAGGTTGTGCTACCTGCACATGAAGGACATAGAGTCGATTGGTGCCTCTAGTTACCTTGGCAAGAAGGCGACGATGGCTATCCCAAATCCTCATGACTCCGTCCTTAATCTCCACGCGCGAACCGTTCTCATCCAGCTGTCCCAGGCTGATGATGGAGTTTCTCAACGCGGGGATGTAGTAGACTCCGACGAGCAGCCTGTGCTCACCAGACTCGTCAGTAAGGATGACGGAGCCGACACCCTTGATCTCCACGCCGGAGGTGTCACCAAACTTGACAGAGCCTCGGACATTGGAGTCAAGCTCAACGAAGAACTCCCGTTGACCGGTCATGTGATGGGTGACGCCGGTGTCGAGGCACCACCCGTCAGTCTTGTCGTTGCTGGAGCCGTCGCCGAGGAAAGCGTGTGCTCTTGGCTCATCAAGATGAAGGAGAGTCGCTGCGGTCGATGCCACTAGAGGTGGCTTGATGCTTCCGTGTGTCAGAAGCAAAGTTGGCTCCTCCTCTACGTGGGCCACGTGGGCCTCCTCCTCCACTTGTGCCACGTGGGCCTGGCCACGTCGTGGCTGTCGACACTCCCTGGCCCAATGACCAAGCTTGCCACAGTTGTGGCAGGTGTCGTCTCGTGTCGGCTTGTGGTTGCCGACGGTGCCGCCCTGGGCGCCTCCGCGGGCACCACCCTCGATACGTCCGCGTGCCCCGGCCTGGGTACCTCCGCGCCCCTTGCGCGACTTGCCGCGCTTGCGGCCGCCTGTCGAGGAAGAGGACTCCCCCTTCTTCCGGTCACCCTGGCCAGCCTCCCACTGCTCGCGAGTGAGATAAGGCTTCCCGTCAATGGTGATAGGCCCCGAGAGAGGTTGTGGTTCGTCGCTGTCGACGACCTTGAGGCGACCTATCGCCTCTTCGATCAACATCGTGGAGAGGTCTAGCAGAGACTCGATCGAGCGAGCGATCTGCTTGTACTTCTTGGGGATGCACCGAAGGAGCTTCTCGACAGCTCTCTCTTTGTTGTAGGTGTCGTCGCCGAACTGCACCAACTTCTGCAACAAAGTGTTGAGACGGAGAGCAAAGTCATCAACGTCCTCACCTGGCTTAAAGACCAGGTTCTCCCACTCCTTGCGAAGCACCTGCAGTGTGGACTTGCAGGCGCGGTCGCTGCCGATGCGTGCCGCAGCGATGGCATCCCATGCCTCCTTAGCAGTCCGCTTCTTGGAAAGCGAGAACTGCATCTCGGGCGGGACTGCAGCAATGAGGGCATCCAACGCCTGTCGATCCTCGTAGTAGTCGACGTCGCCGTACTGAACTGCTTCCCACATGTCGCACCTGGAGCCGTACCCTCATCACCGCGGCCCACTCGACGTAGTTGGTCTTGGTGAGGGTAGGCCACCCACTGCCGGGACCGACGTCCCTGACAATGGCCTGGACCCCGTGGTGTCCATGGTACCTGTCCGGGGAGGGAGAACCGCGCCGCCCATAATGGCCGCGTTCTCCGTCGACCCAGCCGCCGCTGCCGGGAGCGCCACCGACGCGTTCGCGCCCGTCTGGGCTGTGGCTGTCGCGCCCATGGGGGCGCGCGGCTGCTCGCTGCACCTCTCGTGCTCGCGCCGCCTCCCTCACCGGCCTGAGCTCATCGTCGACGCCGCCGTCGACAGAGCTACTGGAGCTACTGCCGCGCAGAGCCTCCAGCTCCGCTGCCGCCGCACGCGCTACAGCCGCCGCTGCCGCTGCTTCCACTTCCGCCCTTGCTGCTGCCAGTTCCGCCACCGCCAACTTTGCCGCCGTTGCCGAAGTCTCTGCCGCCGCTCGCTCGCGCTCCTCTGTCGCGGCGACCTCTGTCTGCCGCGCGCTCGAGGCAACCGAGCGCTGAGACTGTCCGTCGGACATGGCACACTAGTGGGAAAGGGCTGTTGTGTGTGGAAGATAAGCTGCTACTCGTCTGTGCAGGAGAGGAATGAATTGGAACAGCCGGTGTTCCTGCTGCCGGTTGCGGACAGAGAGAGGTGCGGGAAGGGGATGAGCAGGAGATGTTTAAGCTGCAGGATAGAACGGCTCTGATACCAGATGTTAGTAGTTGAATTCTTACTCTCATTGGAAGAGAGGATGACACTAGGAGTTGGGGTAATTTTCTTGTCTATTTCTCACACAATGTCATGCCAACCCAAGGGGTTGAGGCTACATATTTATAGCTGCCATGGCAGCCAAGCATATGCCACAAAGATGCTAGTCTAAGACGCTTAGATGCTGTCCTAATATGTTGTCCTTGGCTGACACTAAGATGTTGTCCTAGTGTCCTTAATATGCTGTCCTAGTGTCCTTAGATGCTGTCCTAATTGGGGCCACAAAGACCAAAGGACTAGAGTACAACAAGGACCAAGGACTAAAGTGCAACAAACTAAAGGACTAGGGTACAAGGGACTAGGGGACCAAAGACCAAAGGACTACAAGACTTATTCCAGCACCACGGAGGCACGCTCCTGCTCTAGGGCAAGGGCGAGTGCCCGCTCGCGTTCGCGAGAGGCGGCCAGTGCTACGGCGATGTCAGATGTCTCCGTAGTGTCGGTGCCGTAGGAAGAAGCTGTGTTCTCCGCAGTAGCACCGGCGGCTGGGAACAGAATCGGCGGGATCGCCGTGGTGCTCCCGTCGATGTCGAGGCCGGTGGCGTCCCGTAGCGCGGAGGTACCTATCATGAAGGTGACAGCAGTGGCGGGGTTGCTGGTGGTACCGACGAGGGGTTCACCGCGGCTGGACCGGTTCTCGAGGAGGGGGCAGCTGCAGACCCAGCAGCGAGGGGCCTGGGGGCTGCGGCACCTCCTAAGAAGGCGGCGCCCCCTCCAGAGGCTGCTGGGCCTCCAGTTTCAGCAGGCCAGAGGGCGGCGCCCCCTCCAGGGGGGCCGGCGGACTCCCCAGGGGCGGCGGCAGCCCAGGCAGGCCAGGGGCCGGCGCCCCCTCCAGGGGGGGCCGGCGGACCCCCCAGGGGCGGCGGCGGCCAAGGCAGGGGAGGTGACGCCCCCCCCCTACGCGCGCGGCCCCCATCCGGGTGGGGGTGGCCCGAATCCGGGCGGAGCCGCCCCGATCCAGGGCGCGGCGGCCCCGGATCCGGATGTGGCGGCGGCGGCGGCCCATGGTGGGTTGGCGGCTGCCCCTCCCCGCGCCCAGGGTGGGGTGGCGCCGGCCCCTGCCTCCGCGCACTGTCCTCCAGAGGAGGCGGCGCCCCCCGCCTGCGCGCGCAGCCCCGATCCAGCGGCTGGCGGCGCCCTGGCGGCGGCGGGCGGCGAGCGGCGGTGGTTCTGGCGGCGGCGAGCGGCGGCTCAGGGGCGGCGGTGGTTCTGGCAGCGGCGGCCCAGGGTGGGGTGGCGACGGCGTGCGCCCAGGGCTGCTGCGGCGGCGACTGGGCCATTAGGATTAGGTTTAGCCCTAATCCTAATTATTCCTAGCTAATGATACCATGAAAGAGGGCTAATGATGATTGTATTAAGATGATAGAAAAGATAGGGTACAGGTGTGATTATATAGAGGGATTAGGAGGGGAGAAAAGACTAAACTACCCCTAACCCTAATCTCTCTCTAATGACTAATATACCCCTGTGTCATACCCCTAATTACAGTGTCTAACAAAGTGGTCACCAAGCTGAGAGGGACCTTACAAGATTGTGGGTATTGTACCTGGAGATGCATACTTTGTAGAGAATTTGCAAGGAGAAAACTCAGAAAAAGCCATTAATAGGAGGTACTTAAAACGATTCTATCCGAGTATATGGCAAGAGGGTTGAGTCATTTAAACTTTGCAGGGTAAAACAACCAATTTATCTAATAAATCCTGACTCTGGAGATGTTTTTTGGCGTACAATGTTTGCCTAAAAACAGGGAGCATGTGTTCGAGGTAAAAAAACGATTGTGAGTTTTACAGGTTGCAGTAGCCAAAAACGAGGTGGAAAAGGTTTTTTATCTTGAGAATTCAATGTACAGAAGGCTTCGGCAAGAAACCTACCTAAGACTAAAGAAAATGTGCGGGAAGCCTGTTTTACCTCGAAAACTCAAGATACAAGCGCCCGGCTAGGAACTCGACCAGAAAAGACCAAATTACCTTGCGGCTGTGAGAAAAATCGGCTAAACCGCAAGATAAAAGGCCGAAGAGACTTAGATGTTCTCGGTAGAATTTAAAAGTTTGTACAAATTAGATATTATCGTGTCAAGTGTTCTAGAAGGTCTAGCAGGACATTCTTTTGTGCATTAGGATAAGATTGAGTCTTAGAGATTAGATGAGTTTAGTTTAAACTTAGAAGATCAGATCTTTTAGGTGTAATCAGAGTCTATATAAAGGCAGTCATCTGCCGAAACATGTAGCCAAGCCAAGCTCAAATCAATACAATCCACTTTTCCTTCATCTTTTTGTTCTTTCGTTTTCGTAGATGATAGCTTAAATCGTAGTTTCTTTGTTGCTTTGCCGAGGAAAGCATCCGACTCTCTCCACGTGAGACGTATCACGTTCTTGATTAACAAGAACCTCATCCTATCTTGATTTCGGCGAGCTAACACCTGGCTTAGACCATCTGCTGGTGACTCCACGCTACTGAACCCTCTGTTCCACGAACACACTAGAGGATATCCTGCATGCCGTCATGCTAGACCTCATCTCCGCTCTGACGACGAAGCACATAGTCAAGGAAGGATGGGACAAGCTCCAATCCTTGTGGATTGGGTCTGACGCAGACCACGCGCGGAAAGCCAAGACACTATAGCTGCAAAAGGAGTACAAGAATGTGCAGTTCCGTGACAGCGAAGCGGTGGAGGATTTTGCGTTGCGACTGAGCTCAATGGTGACTGAGTTGGTGACGCTCGGGAAGGAGATCGAAGAGACGTGAGTCATTGAAAAATACCTTTTCTTTGTACTACCAAAGTTCAGATAAATCGCATTGTCTTTGGCGACTCTACTTGACCTCAGGGATGACAATCCCACCCGTGGATTCGGGTACCCAACGGGTGCAGGTGGGATTTTCTACCTACGGGTCCAACCCGCACAAGGCCCGACTTGTCGCGAGTGCGGGTTTTGTTTTCCACACGCGGTTAACTGAAATAACTTATGTTTGTAATTCTAATGTCAAATTTGATTTTTTTCTCTATAATTTATTTGTTTCATCTTACTTATCACAACCTACAATCTTTAAGCAACTTAATGTTTTTGTTGCACTGCCATTCTAAACAGATGATTTTTGTTACGACTTGTTTATTAAATGTTGTAGCATGTTCATGAAAAAATCAAACCTAACGGGCACCCGAAACCTGTCTGAGACCCGACGGGTGCGAGTGTGGGTGTGAATTTTCACCTGCGGGTGCGGGTCTCGAATTTCACCCACAACCTCTTTTGTTTCAGGTAGATTCTTGCTCCACCCGACCCGAACTCAATCCATTGTCATCCCTACTTGACTTGTCGACACTCACCATTAAGGACATCATAGGGCGACTAAAGGTGGTCGGAGATCGTGTAGCAGCAACAATGGTGACGTCTGCGAGCTCGAGCGGCGGCATGCTACAAGGAGAGGCAAAGGGGCAAGATCTCCTGTTCTAGCAAGGGCACGCAAGGATGACGACATGCAAAGTTAGCGAAGAGGTCGGACGACGCCCAACGCAACGACAAGAATGACATGTGTGTCAAGGACAAGTGCCACAACTGTGGCAAATCTGGTCATTAGGCCATGGAGTGTCGAGCTCCAAAGCATCAAGAGCGCGCTCAACACGTGCAAGAGGAGGAGAATGAGCCAACCTTGCACCTTACTGCTGGCACATGTGAGCGCACTTAGTGATGTTGTGGAGCACCTAGGGCATGAGCACGTCAAGCTCAATGAAGTCCGGCACAAGTCCACGTCAACAATGAAGGTGACACTGTCGACAAGTGGTACCTCAACACCGGTGCGAGCAGCCACATGATGGGGAACAAGGCGGCCTTCTCCGAGCCCAACTCTGACATCACCAGCTCTATAAAATTTGGTGATGGCTCAGTGGTGGAGTTAAGGACACAAGAATGTTTTTCAAGGAATAAGCTAGTGAGCACCACGCGCTAACGGACGTTTACAATATCCCAAGACTCAAGAGTAACATCATCAGCATTGGCTAGCCTGATGAGTGTGGCTGCCAAGTATCGATCGATAGTGGTGTCCTCCACGTCCAAGATAGGAGTCGAAAGTTGCTGGTGAAGGTGAACCGCGCGACGAACAAGTTGTACACCATGGAGCTCAGGGTGACCCAACCAATGTGTCTGGCATCGCGGAGATGATGTGGCGTGGTTTTGGAATGAGCGACTTTGTTGCATCAGATTCGACACGTTGACCATGATGACACAACAAGAGATGGTGTGAGGTTCCTTGAGATCAAGCACGTCGGGGAGCTGTGTGACGGCTGTCTTGCTAGGAGACAACGGCGGCGACCATTCCCGTAGGAGTCAAACTACAAGGCAGAAGGGTTGTTGGACCTAGTCCACGACGACCTGTCCGACCCGATTTCACTGACGACACATGGAGGGCCAACGAGCACGCGGTATACACCTCAACGCTCCGGGCAACAAACTTTGATTGTCAGAGTGTATGTTGACGGTTTTATCATCACCGGCGTCTAACCAAGGGGATATCAACACCTTCAAAAAGGAGATGACAACATTGTTCCGTATGAGTGGTCTTGGACTGCTCAGCTACTACTTGGACATCGAAGTGAGCAAGGAAGCAACAACATCAAGATCTCACAAGGTGACTATGCACAAAAGATGGTGGAGAAGGGAGGCTTGATGGAGGGTAGGCCATCCCAAACTCCAATGGAGGAGAGGTTGAAGCTGTCCAAGAAAAGCACAAGCCGCTTGTGGATGCAACGAGCTATGGAGGCATTGTCAGTGACCTACACTACCTAGTTCACACACAGCCGTACATCGCGTTCGCCATGAGGTATGTGAGTCTGTTCATGGAGGATACAAGAGAGATCATTTTGTCGCCATCAAAAGGATCTTGTGCTACATCGCTAGAACGAAAAATCGCAGCGTCACCTACACCAAGGGAACGACAACGAAGAGTTGAGACTGATTAGGTTTAGCGACAATGACATGGCTGATGACAGAGATGATCAGAGGAGTACCACGGGGGTGCTTTTCGGTCTAGGCAACAACCCCATCAGTGAGCAGCCTCAGAAGCAAACAGTGGTGGCTCTCTCGACGTGTGAGACTGAATACATTGCCGCCGCCACTGCTGCATGCCAAGGGGTGTGGCTCCATTGGTTGCTCTGGGAGAAGAGCTCCAGGCGCCAAAGTTGATGGTGGACAACAAATCCGAGATCTCCCTTTGCAAGAATAGAATCATTAGCAACGGCAACAAGCACATCGACATCCGCTACTAGTTCATCCATGATTATGTCAGGGGAGGGGGTTGTCCTCGAGTTTGTTGAGACAACTCGCGGACATTCTCTCAAAGGCCTTAGGTCGTTCCAATTCAAGTAACTCTGTTCTAAGACCGGTGTGATCAAGGTAAGGGAAGAGAAAAGCACTTAATGTGGGGGGGGGGGGGCATTTGTTGGCAAATGCTCTGCTGTGCATTTTGGCTCATGCCTGAGCAGAATTGTTTGGGCACCAAAGTCATCAGGTTAGGTAGCAGGTAGTAAGCAGTACTAGAAAAGTCAAGCTGTTAGGGGCGGGGGGGGGGGGGGGGGGGGTGACATTTGTTGCCAAATGCTCTGCTGCGCATTTTGGCTCATGCCTGAGCAGAATTGTTTGGGCACCAAAGTCATCAGGTTAGGTAGCAGGTAGTAAGCAGTACTAGAAAAGTCAAGCTGTTAGTAGTAGTTGAATTAAACGTGTGCAAAATCATCGTTGTAACAGTACTACTCCTTCCACTATATATTCATGTGAAGGTCACCCTCTTCTAGCAGCTCAGCACAAAAATATTCAGTGTCTCCTCAGTTCTAGGTTCTGTCCAGCGTTTTCAAGTCGTCGCCTAGGCGACTAGGCGTCTAGGCGCTCCGGCCCGGACGCCATGGCCGGGCGACTCGCCTGGCCGGCGACTGGCCGCCGCCACCGCTGCCGCCATCGCTGCTGCCTGCCTAGCGCCGCCGCCGCCTCGCTGTTGCTGGCGCCTGACGCTGGCTGTCGCTGCCGCTGCCGCCGCCAGTGTTGCTGCTCGCCGCCGCCGGCACTCAGACCAGTGGAGAAGAGAGGGTTGAGGGAGAAATGGTTAGGGTTAGATTGAGTAGGTTTTTATATACCCAATCTAAAAATCCGACGGTCCACGTTATTTTGGGCCAAATCAGCGTGAGGCCCAGTCTTCAGCTCCTCCACCCGCGCCCACCAGCCGCCGCCCGCCCACCCCCAGCCGTCGCCCGCCCGCCTCTGCCACCGCCGGCATCGCCCACCCACCCGCCGCCACCCGCATCTGCCGCCGGCGCCTGGCCAGGCGACTAGCTGGGCGCCTGGGCGTCCAGGCGGCCGGCAGGCGCCTAGGCGTCCAGGCGCCCATTTACAAGCCTGGTTCTGTCCAGAGAAGAATAGTGCCTGTTTTGTTCTATTTTGACTTTTGAGTTCTGTGCTGTGAGTAGTTCGGCTGGGACTAGGAATGGCGTAGGTGTTCTAATAGATAAGAGTCTTAAGGATGGAGTAGTGGATGTTCGAAGACAAGGGGATAGGATCATCTTAATCAAGATAGTAATTGGGGACATTGTCTTGAACGTCATTAGTGCTTATGCCCCACAAGTTGGGCTCAACATGAGTGCTAAGAGGCAATTTTGGGAGGACTTGGAGGATATGGTTAGCAGTGTACCGATAACCGAGAAACTCCTCATAGGGGGAGATCTCAATGGTCATGTGGGTGCAACTAACCTAGGATTTGAAGGAGTACATGGAGGTTTTGGATGCGGCGATAGAAATCAAGAGGGTAAGGACATCCTAGACTTTGCCGTAGCCTATGATCTGTTGATAGCTAACACCCTCTTTAGGAAGAGGCAATCTCACCTAGTGACCTTTAGTAGTGCCCAACACTCTAGCCAGATTGACTTTGTCCTCACTAGGAGAAAGGATAGACGGGAGTGTCTAGATTGTAAGGTGATCCCGGGGGAGTGTGTTGTGACACAACATAAGCTTGTGGTAGCTGACTTTCGCTTCCATACATGTTCTTTGCGGGACAAAGGTGTCAAAATCACAAGAACAAAGTGGTGGAAGTTGAAGGGAGAATCACAAGAATCCTTTAAAAATAGGGTGATCACAGAAGGACCCTGGGCAGAAAATGGAGATGCAGATAGTATGTGGATGAAGATGGCAACTTGCATTAGGAAGGTAGCTAGTGAGGTGTTCGGTGTGACAAAGGGAAAGAAACTTATAGATAAAGACACTTGGTGGTGGAATGAGGATGTACAAAAGGCCATTAAGGAGAAGAAGGAGTGTTACAAGAGTTGGCATAATGATAGAAACGCAAGCAACATGCTTAAGTACAAAGAGGCTAAGAAGAATGCAAGGCGGGTTGTGAGTAAGGCAAGAGGACAAACCTATGATAAGTTATATGAGAGACTAGGGACAAAAGAAGGTGAAAAAGACATATATAAGGTAGCAAAAATCCGCGAGAGAAAGATGAGGGATCTCAATCAAGTTAAATGCATCAAAGATGAGACTGACCGCATTCTAGTGAAGGATGAAGAGATTAAGAATAGATGGCGTGATTACTTTAATGGGCTATTCAATGATGGGAATGAGAGCACTATGGTTGAGTTGGATGACTCCTTTGATGACTCCAACAGGCGGTTCGTGCGGAGGATACAAGAGTTTGAGGTTAAGGAGGCCTTAAAAAGGATGAAAGGAGGAAAGGCCCTCGGCCCTGACGATGTCCCTATTGAGGTGTGGAGATGTCTTAGGGACGTCGCAATAGTATGGCTCACAAAGCTATTCAACCACATTTTTCGGTCAAACAAGATGCCTGAAGAATGGAGGAAAAGTATATTAGTACCTATCTTCAAAAATAAAGGAGATATTCAAAGTTGTACTAATTATCGAGGAATTAAGCTTATGAGTCATACTATGAAGCTTTGGGAGAGAGTGATTGAACACCGCCTGAGAAAAGTGACCAATGTCACTAAAAACCAGTTTGCTTTTATGCCTGGGAGGTCTACAATGGAGGCGATTTTCTTGCTTCGTCAGCTTATGGAGAGATATAGGGAGCAGAAGGACTTGCATATGGTGTTCATCGACTTGGAGAAGGCGTACGACAAGATACCAAGGTCAGTCATGTGGTGGGCACTAGAGAAACATAAAGTGCCAACAAAGTACATTACCCTTATCAAGGATATGTACAATAATGTTAGGACAAGTGTGCGCGTAAGTGATAGTGAGACTGATGCATTTCCTATCACGGTAGGATTACATCAAGGATCAGCTTTGAGCCCATACATCTTTTCCTTGGTCATGGATGAGGTGTCGAAGGATATACAAGGGGATATCCCTTGGTGCATGCTCTTTGCTGATGATGTAGTGCTGGTAGATGAAACTAGAGATGGTGTTGATAAGAAATTAGAGTTATGGAGACAAACCTTAGAGTCCAAGGGGTTTAGACTTAGTAGGACCAAAACCGAATATATGAGGTGCGACTTTAGTGATGTTGGTCGTGAAGAGGGAAATGTTAGTCTACAAGGACAAATAGTACCTAGAAGGGACTCTTTCCGATACTTAGGATCAATGTTACAAAGCAATGGCGATATTGATGAGGATGTTTGCCACAGGATCAAGGTAGGGTGGATGAAATGGCGACAAGCCTCTGGAATCCTATGTGATAGGAAAGTCCCACAAAAGCTAAAAGGGAAGTTCTATAGGACGGTGATCAGACCCGCGATGCTCTATGGGGCGGAATGTTGGCCAACTAAACGGCAACATGCCCAACAAATGAGTGTCGCAGAGATGCGCATGCTACGGTGGATGTGTGGGCACACGAGAAGAGACCGAATAAGGAATGAGGCGATTCGTGATAAGGTAGGGGTGGCGCCGATTGAAGAGAAGTTAGTCCAACATCGGCTTAGGTGGTTTGGACATATCCAACGGAGACCTCCAGAAGCACCGGTTAACAGTGGGATTTTAAGAGGTAGAGAAAATATTAGGAGGGGTAGAGGACGACCAAGGTTGACCTGGGAGGAGGCGGTAAAACGAGATTTGAGAGATTGGAATGTATCCAGAGACTTAGCTCATGATAGGACCGCATGGAAAGTAGCAATTCATGTGCCAGAATCGTAGTCTTGTTTTTTTTCTCTTTTTCTTTTCTCTTTTTCTTTTCCTTTTTTCTTATTTCTTTTCTCTTTTCTCTTTTTCCTTTTCTTTTTTCCTTTTTTTTCTTTTTTTTTTTCCTTTTTTCCCCTTGTTCTCATATCTCTTCCTCTGTTTTACTTCATTGATATTGGGTTTCATGTCTAGCCGACCCCAACAGGCTTGGGATAAAGGCTTGGTTGTTGTTGTTGTTGTTGTTGTAGTTCTGTGCTGTGAGTTAGAAGGAAGTGAGAAGAACTCGGTGTTCTCAATTGGGCCAAACTGTTACCCATACCAAGTCATGCAAAGCAGCTGGAAGCGGGTGGCCACAATATGACTGTGGTTCTATTTGTTTTTTATTTTCTGACAAATGTATGGTAAGGGAGCCCGCTATGCCGTTATTTTCATTTTCATGTTATTAAATAACCATGTCTAGCTAATTAACTACTAAAGTTGAAAACATCCATAAATAAATGTAAGGTTTGCTGAGACGAATCATAGAAAACTGCAAAGCATTCAACTCACATCCAGCAATTTGTAGAAGAAGGGCATCTTGGATTCGCCCCGTTTGAATCCATGATCAGTAGTGTGCCTATATTGTGGCTTGGACTCTTCATTTCATATTCACATCCACTAGCATAAACTGTTGGTACATTTGATTAGTGCACATAAATCCTCAGATCACAACAGAATAAGACTTAACCATGATATAGAAATACATGTCAACTACTACAAAGGATTTCTTTTAAACAGCTTGGGAAGTTCAGTTTTAAAAATCAACAAAACAAATGTCTTTCTGTAGACACATACCTGAAGCATATAATGCCTCCTCCCTACGCTCATGTTGAATCTGGGAAGGGATTTTTCCTTTACCTGCACTCACTGACTCCTTTTCTTTAGTTTTATCTTTAATCCGAGCGTCCACTATTCCTTTAACTACTACCTCTGTTCTATATCTATTAGTCGTAGGCTTTGAACTACCATGTCTTGCGCTTCTATGCATGCTTAAGTCTTTTTTCCATGCTTCATGACTTGCAGCAACACATCGTTTCAGGGCATGCACTTGTGTGTCACTCCTACTTGGGGATATGCAATTTCTATTAGACGGTTGTCTCACATTTAGAGAGCATACATGAACATGAGGAACCTGACTTTTCCAGGTAGCGAATTCTGACCTGTTCTCAATGTTTGCCTTATCATGACTCGCAGGCACAGATCGTTTGGGGGACACACACTTCATATTGGATGACTGTTTCAAATTTGGAGGAGATGCAGGATGGGCTTGACTTTTCTGTGTATCAACATCTGGACGGTTCTCAATCTTTTCATGACCATGCCTTGCAGTAGTATACTGATTAAGAGCAAGTGATTGAGTGCCACTCCTAGTGGGGGACGTGCACTTCATATAGGAGTACTGTTTCAAACTTGGAGGAGACGTGGTACGAACCTGACTTTGCCATGTAGCAGAACTTGACTTACCATATGGTCTCCTGTCTCTGTTCAGTAATAACACTTCTTCAGAAGAAATGAATTTCACTTTAGCGCTTGAAATTTTGTTCCTGGTATAGTGACTGGTTTGATGCACCACGTTACTCTGACAAGGATCAAGGTTTGGAGTTTCCCTTTCCTTTGTCATATCACAAGCACTTTGGAGCTCACTTTGGACACCTTCACCATGATAAGAAAGGAACATAGAGTTGATATTAATAAATAATCCAAAATTAAGTTATGCGATCAAGAATGTTGATATGTTAACCTTGGTTAGGTCTTGGGTCACCATTAGCCTTTTCTTGACATTCAAAACAGAGCAATTCAGATGGAGTTGAAAATGGTACCACCGGCATGCAATACCTTAAAACAACAACAACAACCAAGCCTTTATCCCAAGCATGTTGGGGCATGCAATACCTTAAAAAGAAAATGAAAAAAGTTTCATTGAGCATAAAGCTTACCCACTTAAGGGCTGAGCACCATTAACTTTTGACAACATTTTAAAATATAATGGACACGTTTTTGCAGGAAACAGTAATAGAAATAATACATTATAGAACAAGAGATGCTTCAAGCCTAATTTATATAGATTCTTCGCATCAGTTCTCTTGCAAAAGCCATATTAGTTTCCTATTAGATGGTATCAACTTCTCTTATCAGTTACTTCGCTCCAAGCATCTTTACATATATCAACACATATATCATATGTCATGAAGATGACTAGATGAAAAACTGGAAAGGTCTTAGCAAGTAATTATATAGGGAAGAAAACAGTAAGCAAGTTACAAAATTAAAGTGGTACCGGTGCTGATTGGAACTGCATTCGACACATTTTACAATGAGAAGACGGTTGATACTACTACCACATATCTCACATACAACTTCGCCCTGCAAAGGAAACAAAAATATCAGCTGAATTTGTCTCACAAAACTTTTTATTGAAATCTAATTATTTCAGACTACTTCGAACAAATACCTTCAAAATTAAATAAGTATAAAACACAATGAAAAATGAGTGAAAATGGTGGTGTCAACGTGTGTTGTCAAGATTTGCGAGATATGTAGAATCACCCCTTGAGAGTTCAGTCAGGGGTGTAACAAGTTATTGGTGTTGTGATATAAACAGATTATGTGATGGAAACGATGATGACACATGATGGTTTACCCAGGTTTGGGCCGTCCGGAGCCTAATAGCTCTACGTCCTGCTTTGTATTTGTATTGAGTGTTTTTTATGTTACAACACGGAATGTCCCTCTCTAACAGTCGAGATCGTCAGAGAGCCTTCCTCTTCATCCAGCCTAGAGTCCCCATTTTATAGTACAAGGGGGCCTTTACAAGTAATGGCCGGTAAAGAGAAAAATGATTGCGGTTATTTTGCCTTATTGAGGTTGGGCTGTCTTCAAGGGCCTGGTGGAACTGCAACGTCCCGCATCAGGCGAGACAGCTTTCACATGGTGCCTCCGCATCGAACGCAATCAGAGAGAAGCAAGAGTTCATGGCGAGCACTGTGACTTAACCCTTTGCTTACGCCTACTGCAGTGGCAGACGTGGTTTGCCAGTTCACCATGCGCGGGGGTTGTGGGAGCGGATAGCCGGATAGTCCCACCAAATGTCTTGCCTGGGCACTACCCATGGATATGACAGAACAGGGTCTTTACTCCGCCAATCACGTTGAGCCTCTGCCCAAGGGTATGTCCGTGCCGTTTGACGCTTCTTGCTCCGCCATGAATACTTTCCTCGAAACCAAGCGTTAGCATGCAGTTAACACTTTGTATAGTGACTGGACGAGCCCAGATCTGAGCTGATCAGGTCCGGGACTACATCGTCTTAGCCAGGTCAGGGGGCTCACCTCCAACCTGACCTTGTCTGTTGGAGTCTTGATCTTGTCTCGTGGCCTTTAGTCCTTTTCTTCAATCAGATTGTGGGTCACATCTTCATCTCATGGGGCTTCATGGATCATGATTGAGGAACCCACGGATCGTCACTGCTCGATGACGCTTAGTGGGAACCATGTTCCCAATACGTCGACAAGTGGCACATGAGAGTAACGTGTAAGAACCTGCCCTTGGTAGGGGAACAGTAATAGAAAACAATTACTGCATGTAAGAACATGCCCTTGAAGGGGAACAACTGAAAGTGGTCGCTAAGACCCCGTAGGATGAGGAGCGAAAACTTGAATTGTCTGTAGATAAACGAAGGAACATATTAACATGTCCTAAGAATACTGAATGTCCGCACAAGGTATGGGTTATCTAGAGAGCACTTTTAAGTGAATGGACACTAACTCTAGTATCAAGAATAAAGGTGTTTTAGAGGGTTCATAAATCAACCTGCAGAGGACATGTCGGTGAAACTACAAGAATAGCCACCAATGGTAAGTAATCTGCTAACTAAATGTACAGTAAGCAATTGGGTACTTTTTATCATTATCTTCCTTTTCTGAACAGGAATTATCCTCCTTTTAGCTGTGCATCCCTGTCAATATGCTCTAAGTTTCTGCCATCTCTACCGTACAAATATTATCCAAAATTTTTCTCTAAAAACGGTGAGCCTGTTCCAGTAAGAAATAAGGGACTAAAACTAAATTGGATCAAGTCTAACTTGAGTCCCTCAACTATTCACTCGGTTTAGTTTTTGTCCCTCGTCTCATATATTGATTGGATTTAGTCACTCATCTTTTAATACCACTCAGAATAGGTCTCTAAGTAGTTTTCATTATAGTTTTATACAATTGACAATGTTGACTAGGACTATACCTACTATAAATTCAATGTCTCAATGGATTTATCTCTTCTCTTATGTAATCATAGAAATATTCTCGATTCAGCAAATCCCCCTACTCAATATCCCCTCAGCACCTCTAATGAGGCCGGCTAGATTGAATCTATCGCACGCTGCTCCCAGCTAGTTCGCTTTACCACTTCACCCAAACCATGAAAACAATATGTGTGGGTGTGTGTGTGTGTGCGTGTGCGCGTATATATCAATGCTACAACATATGTAGTCGCGGTAATAGTGAGCGCATCTGTGCTCAAGCCAACTAGAGTTTAAAATGAGAATAATGAGTGAATAAGGTATATTAATCTGCAGCAAGGATGAGTAAAAGAGAATGCCATATATATATATATATATATATGACCTATTTGACGTAATCAAGTCTACAAAATTACTCTGAATACTATTTAAGGACCAATTGTGGGTGGTATTAAGATACGAGGTACCAAATCTAACCGGTATAAGAGTTGAAGGACTAAAGTTGGACTTAATCCAACTATTTAGGCAATTACCAGGCATTAAAGAATTGTGCATTCGATCTCTCTCAAAAAAGGATAATGCATTCGACAATACAAATGCCAATACAACTGCGTGCGCTGAACAAGTGAAATAGGCAAGCTGACGTAAAGTTAAACCACGTGATTGAGCTCATGTTTCTCAAACAAAAGAACACAATCTACCAAGATGCTGGCAAGGATAATCTGAATGCCGCTTCCAATTGCGGGCCAAAAAAAGGGGAAGCAGACTAACTCGTCAGTCGTCAACAATAAAGCGTGACGGGCGCGGAAAGCTGTCATTTTTGTGATTCTAGGCAACAGAAAATTCTCAATTTATTCCAAGAAGGCAGCTTCAATCTCGCACCAACAAGGGGGCAATCTTTGGTACTCCAAACTAAAAGTACGCGGTGATCACGGCAGGGCCAAGAAGCGCAACGCAACCAATCGAAATGCTCGAACTAACTCCAAAAAGGCAAAATTCAGTCGATATAACTAACAATTTTACAAGGCGCAACCCTTTGGCACCGAGGACCTCCAAGAATGGAAAGTATATTCCGCCGGCAAAAGGAGCCCCAAGAACGGAGGACCAAGGCCGCAAGGGCGATGACAACGCGAGCACGAAATGCAGCCCAGCCCGGGCCGGGGGATGAGAAGAGGGAGAGATTACTCACCATTGCTCCGTCGCCCGGCTGCGGCGGCGGAGCTCGAAGGCGGGAAGACGGGGCAACGAGGTGGGAGGAGGAGAGCGACGGCGGGGAGGGGATGGGAAACGCCGAGGAGGGAAGCTGGGGTTTTGGTACTTGGGCAACCTCCGTTTCTCTCCTGCGAGCAGAGTAAAAGACGGGTGTTAAATTATTTTCCACCTAACAATTGGCAGTGAAATCCCGAAGTCACCCCTCTGCCTTGGATGGAGTTCCGCGCGTTCACGTGTACATTTCTTGTGACAAAAAGAACTTCAATGATGCTTTAAACATTGCCATTTTGTCGCGTATAAAGGAGGCTTAAAAATTTACCTCGTTGCACCTACCGCGCTGGTCATGACTGCCAGCATCCCTACCCAATTCTAACATGCCAGTTGAACGAGGTTTTACTAGCAAAATTACCTTGTCATCACCTTCCCGTTACGAAGGACCAGCAAATCAGATGTCTTATTCCCGCTTGATTCCCCTTGTTCCAGCTGGGGAGAAAAATCAGGTTGAAAGGAATACAGTCGTGCCATAAAAAGAAACGAAGATGAGAACAGTTTCAAATCAAGATTTCGGGTAGGAGGAGTTCTGCATCAAGAGGGATGAAAACTTCCAATCAAGATTGTAAGGAGGAGTAAAGGTTCTGAATCAAGAAGAATTCAAGCAAATGAAACGATAAGAAATTGAGTAGAAAAAGGTAGCAAAAATTATTACAATGAGTTTTTAATAAAAAGAAAAAGGAAAAAAACACTTGTCATAGAAGTTTCAAAAGAAAATGAAAAAATGGAACATAGGGTTCAACCTCTTGGCGGCGGCGGTGGTGGTGGTTCCCTTTGTCGCGCATGAAAGCAGCACGTGCATGCATCTTTGTCTTTGACGAGCGGATGCGCTTGTGTCAACAATGCTCTTGTGATGGGAAGATCGAGCAAGGACGCGAGATCTAGTAAAAAGTGGGACTTTGGTGTGCCGGAAGATATAGGAGATGAGATCTCGTCCCCGGTGGTAGGTGGGGAGACAAGGGAGAAGGCAAGGTGGAAATAAAGATGGAGAAAATAATGGAAGTAAATCGAGTAAGATACGCCTACATATTCGATAATAAAAAGGGCTTGCATTTTCATCAATCACGGGCTAGTTAAGGAAATAGTTTATTATGTAGACTAAGAGCTGAGGTTCAAATGTTATTGCTCATGCTTCTTTTGAACTATAGCTAACCGTTGTTATATACTCTAAAATTTTACTTCAAAAGTATATTTTCACCTCTTTTCAGCACACTATAAAATATTATTTGCTTTCTACCACGAATTGTTGCACTCTTTTTCCTTCTATTTTCTTTTTTTTTCTTTCCTTTTTCCTCTCTTTTTCCTTCTATTTTCTTTCATTCTTCCCCTTTTCTTTTCCTTCTATTTTATTCCCTCTTTTCCTTGTTTTCCTCTCTTTTTCCTTTCTATTTTCTTTCCTGTTTTCCTCTATTTTTTCTTCTATTTTCTTGCCTTTTCTATTATGTTTTTCTTTTCTCTCTCCCTCTCTCTGTCTCTGTTATCTTATCTTCCCTTTGATTCCTTTTTTACCTTCTTTATTTCCTTTTTATCTTCGACATTTCTCCATTCTTCCATCGCTGCCTCGTCCTCCACGTCGAGCCTGAACCGCATGCCGCCTAAGCACATCGTTGGGTAGAGAGGCGCCGCAGCCGCAATGGTTGAGCTGCACGATGAGCTTTGGTGGTCTTCTCCGGTCGCAATCACACTGCAGTCTTCTCCAATCGCTGCCACGCCCCTTTTCTTTAGTCGCTACCATGCCTATCGTTCTTCGTCCACCGTGACGTTCCCTCGTGCGTGTGAAATCAATTGTCGGAGGGCGAGACTCGCATGGCGTAGATAGTTTCCACGCTTGAGGTGGGTTACTGCGGCGTGCGAGCGTTTGGTGTAGGTCTTCTCACATGTCAGTGCGCCTCGCGGGCGATCCTGGTGCCAAGTACCGCGTCCTGTACAGGGTCTTGCACTCCGGTGCAACTGGTCTAAGTGTCTCTTTGGTTTAACTTTATAGAGCAGATCTATTGCTAGAAATATAAAATATTAATCAAAGAAGTTTCAGTGTGAAGTAGATTTTTGAAAACTTATAGATTTTCTGGTGCAAATTGGAATCTTCTTTCGTATCAGATTTTTGTGATTTCTCATCCAACTATTGAAAATATTATCTAATTGTAACAGGTTACACACCCAAATCATTTCTTTCTTTTTTTATTCTTCTAACCCACAGTAGTTTTTTGTACATCTCACAACTAAAATCATATTTAAAAAAACACAAATGAACCAAACATACCTAAGTGTGTGGCAGACACACCATCCATCATTTATGCACGAAGAGAGAGTATTCAGAGCCATATTTAAAAAGGGCAATACTTTAGCTATAAAAAAAGGGAATTCAGTCTTGGAGAAAACCACCACAAACGGAATCTATTGTCAAGAAACTCTCAACATCGACCAGACAAACCCTCCAGCACCAACACCATTTGACAGTATAGAGGATCAATGGAAGCACCCAACGTTTAATTTACACTGCTTCGGTTGAAAGCAAAGCTGCGTTCATTCGCAGCTATTCCACGCACGCGGAATGGTGAATGCTAGACAGGCCAGGTAGGCCGTGCAAGAACATGGAACAGTTCGCCAGAAAGGTAACTTTTACGACAAGTTTTTACCTTTTCTCTTTTCTCTCTTTTTTTACAATCAGCCCTTTTATCTCCTGGAGAGTTAGGTCTTCACCATGGATAGCAGTGATCAAACAAGGGTGCTGTTTGTTACTCCACTTTGGTCAAACAACAGTCAAATCGGCGAAAACCAGAGGAAGAGGTCCACTCACTGCTGCAACTCTGCAATGCAAGTTCCAGGCGCCCAACTGTGACGAAACGACAAGGACATCTGTCCTTGTTCTCCATCTTGTTAGTTGCCATATAGCACGCTACTATAGGCTTGGCAGACTACTGGTATCTTTTTACAGGGAATATATGGATATGAACAGTGAGCTGTTCATAACTTTAAACTTAAAAGTAGGTACACTGCACCGAAAAAAACATGCACAAATATATTGCGCTGAATGTCTTTTGCATTGAGAAACTAAGGCTTTTGCATTTAACAGACGAATCCTCGAAATAAATATACATGGCTCACAATCTGTTCCATCACCCAAGCTGTGCCCACGGAACTTGGCCTGAACTTCCAAATATAACTAGGGTCACATGAACACGGTAGAGTTGAACAAGACATACATCCAACATAATTTTGAAATTTTGTTCTGTTTGATTAAATTGCAGTCAACTAGATGAGATTTTGCATAAAGCATACAAAACAAGGAAACTACAGTATTACCCTGATTAGTTAGAATCCAATTTTCTTTATTTGGATATAATCTTTGCATCAGATGATGTCTCTCTCTCTATATGTCTCTGTATACGATAAAAAGGTATCCTTGTTCCTATTCCCCAATATTTTTTTTATTCTTTTGATTGCAGGGAGTATGAGATATTACCTCTCTCTCTCTCTCACCAAATTTCCTTACATACATAATAATAAGTCACATCTAAACACTACAACCTTTTAGAAAATTTACAGTTTCCTAGAGGATTGTATGCAATAAAATAGCACTCATGCATTAAAACAATCTAACGGGTAAATAACGTCACTGTGTGTGTATGGGCCAGAAAATTTTAAATGATGGCAGGTAACTAAAGTTGTAATTTTAAAGGTTTTATGAGGAATGTGTATAAGTTTGGATGGTTCATAACGAATTCACTCATAAATAAAATAAGAATATAGCATGATACTCCTTCCGTTTCTTTTTATTTGACGAAGGTTAGTTCAAAAAATAAACTAACCAGTGTCAAATAAAAAGGAACGGAGTAGTGAGAAAGAAATATGTGAAAACAAATGCAGGGGCCATTTAAACATGATTAACCTAGCCATCAGAACAATATAGTATCCAAAGCCTGAGATTTTGATGAACATGGGATTACCAAAGTTATGTCATTTACTTCAACAAATGACACACCCAGTTTTCTTGAGAATGAACCGAGTGAGTATACACGTGTACGCCAGGATCATCCATTCCATACATGTGCCGACAAGTAGTGAAGCATCATTGTCGAAGTGTACTCTATGACACTTCCCCCGCTACCGCTACTGCAGCAGTCCGCGGAGGTTCGTTGTTTGGAGGGGTTTAGTCTCTAGATCAATCGATCTTGAAGAACACGAGATGAACACCAGGATTTATGTGGTTCGGGTCGCCGGAGCGTAAAACCTTACGTCCACGGGAGTGTGTATTGTATTGCTTGTGAACTGAGAATGTGAGAGTGCGTGTGAGGGTCTGAGGGTGCCCGGTGAGCCTGTGGGAGTGTGTGTGTCTTTTTTCTCTGTCCGAGGCTGCCCGATCCTTTTATGTCTTAAGGATGGGCAGTTACATTAAGACCCGGAGCCCGACAGGTGGCCGCGTGGTGGTTGGTACCCTATACATAATATAGGGTCTTAATGGTTACTTGTAGTATCCACTGCTGATAAAGTTAAGACGCGTCACCTGACACGTCGGGCATCTCAGACCGGGTAGTGGTTGATGATGGCGGGAGAAGGCTCTGTCTTATCACCACAGCCTACCCAATCAACTGTACAACACTATGCCGTTGCGACCGTTGTCACGCCATACCGTCATGTCCTGTCACTGTAATGATTGCCAGGAGTGGGTGGAGGCGTGTGTTGCGCGCCATGCTTCTCGGGAACATGCGAGTCTTCAATGCGTGATTGGACTGGGCACGTCTTCCTTGACTCCTGAGGCTCACGGGCCATGGCGGGTCATGGGACACGTGGCACCTCTAGAGCCCAGCTCAGTAGGGAGGCCGGGCTCAGAGCCGGAGGACACGTGGTAGAATCGGACCTCGTCTCAGGGGAAAGGCCAGGTCCAGAGCCAGGGGACACGTGGAAGCGGCGGACCTCGCCTCATCGGGGAGGCCAGGTCCAGGTCTAGAAGACGTGTGGCAGCTCCGAAGCTCTCCTCAGTGGGGAGACCAGGTCCGGTGCCAGAGGACACATGGGAACGCCAAACCTCGCCTCAGCGGGGAGGCCACACTACGTGAGAAAGGCTCATTTGAGACGTGCCCACACAAAAAACAGAGACAAACAGACCGCACGTCTCCGTCGTCATGTATCACATTACAGAGTCATCGGAGACGAGCTTTTGGGCACGTCGCTGATTGGTACACATGGGAGACAAGCTTTAATATTGCGTGTCTCCTTTTTTATAAGAAATTCGAGACGGGCGCTAAGGCTGCGCGTCTCCTTTTTGTAAGAAATTTGAGACGAGCTTTAAGGTTGTCCGTCACCTTTATGTAAAAAATACGAGACGCACATTAAGGATACACATCTCCTTTTTGTAAGATATCCGAGACGGTCTTTATGTCAGCTCGTCGAGGATTTAACGACTAATTTGAGATGGGCTTTTAGGCTGCTCGTCTCCTTTTTGTAAGAAATATGAGACTAATATGAGACTAATCCAAGACGCGCTTTAAGTCTTTTTGTCTCCTTTATGTAAGAAATCCGAGACGTTTCTTTACGTTAGCTCATCGCGGATTTAACTACCAGCTGGGTCACTATGGCACTAATAGGAGACGAACCCCATTAAACGCTCGTCTCTTATTAGATTCCCCCCTGTTTATCCTGGTTACCAGCTGCATCCTGGAGCTAGTTAGAATTTGGCAACCGCATTGCCAGAGTCAGCAACATACACATGCAAAAACATATGTATAGCCAAATGGAGATCACACATTAATTTATATTGACCAATTAAATATTAACAAAGTGTCAATCGTGGTTACCAAGTAACTATTACACAAAGAATGCCCTCTGTTCATCCTGCTTACCAAGTAACTATGACACAAAGAATGCCCCCCTATTCATCCTGCTTACCAAGTAACTATTACACAAAGAATGCCCCCTGTTCATCCTTCTTACCAAGTAACTAATTACACAAAACATAACTGTTATCTAATCCTGTATACTGTAATAAAATTCTCCCTTTGGATTAATGATTTCAGAAAAGATGAACTTGCCTAGCCTCTCTCTAATGTGCTCGAGGCTAAAACCTATTGCGTTCCTGAAGGCGGTTTTAAAAGTGCATCTAGGCTAAATCTCCGTAGGTTTTGATGATTAATGACAACACTTAAGGGACTAATGAGCATTACAAGTGTAAGTACAGGTGATTAAGTAATCAATGGAGATGGATGCACTCAAAAAGTGAAAAGAGGAGGAAAAGGCGAAGATACTTAAAGAATAGAATTTAGGGTTTAAATTCCTTTGCGTTGAGTTTAGCCTTTTAGTATGAGTGTGTTCATAGGGTCAAAGTGTTGAGAATCATCTAAGAGCTCTTAGTCCAAGTTAGGTTAGTTGGAGAGAAGAGTTGAGGCAGCCCTAAGAACTGGTCCGGACTTGTCCGGGCTGGAAGGCCGGACTAGTCCGGCCACATCGGACTAATCCGATGTGAGGCGGACCAGGAGTTTTTGTGTGAGTTCAGACTTTTCTATATGAGGACGGACTAGTCCGTGGTGAGTGTGTCTGAGTCGTTCAGGAACTAAGTCCTAAAGGACCAGACTAGTCCGCTAGGTCAGACTAGTCCGTTTCTAACTAGAACAAGAGTTTCTATGTGACATCGGACTAGTCCATTGTGAGTCAAACTAGTGCGTTTGAAACTTGGAGGTGGCTGCAGGGACTAAGTCCTGGATGGCCGGACTTGTCCGCCCTTTAAGGTCGGACTAGTCCGATGGACCAGACTTGTTCGTTCTCAACCGGAACAAAAGGTTCTGTGTGAGATCGGACTAGTCCGTGGTCTTGTGACCATTTGAATTCAAAAGGAGGCAGGGGACTTTGTGGTTAGTGAGTATGACATCACCGGTCCCCACAGGCCAGACTAGTCCGGGGTTAAAGGCCGGACTAGTCTAGACTTTTTATGGTGGCAACGACTAGTTACCGGGACCTCTATAAAAAGAGGATCCCCGGGCCTCTAAGGCACCAACCTGAACCCTAGCACAGCCATAGCCTTCTTAGAGCTTTTCTAGCCCTTTCTCTTCAATTCTTTGAGCACTAAGAGTGAATCTTGAGGCTTTTTGAGATTTGGGAAGAGGAGAAAGAGGGGTGTGATTAGTATTGAGTTCTTGGTTGATTCTCTCATAGTGACTAGGGTAGTTGAGTTGTTGAGGGTGCTGATTTGTAAGTTCTTCGAGCTGAAATCTTATGGGAACCTCATTTTGTGAGTTGTCCCACGAATCGTTGTGAACTCTTTGTGATCTAGTGGAAGAACAAGTCAACCTTTGTGGCGGCTTGGTGAGGATAGGGTCGAGAGCAACCCGGTCCTTTGTGGACTCCTCAATGTGGACGTAGCTTCTTGGTGAAGCTGAACCATGGGATAGATCGTGTTCCTTGCGTTTTTGGTTTGCCTCTCGTTTCTTGCTAGACCACTTTAAAGTTCTTCACACTTATTATTTAAGTCTTGCGATCCACCTAGTTCCAGTGAATTACTTTCTCGGTCAACCACACTACTACAGTGTTGGATTATAGTACTTCACTACTTATTAAATAGATCACCAAAAACTTCTGTGGATCTCTTCTTTTGGGTTTAATTTTCTTGTGACCGGACTAGTCCGCCCCCAGGTCGGACTAGTCCGCACTTTGCAAACTAATTTGCTTTTATTAAGCCGAATTTCTGGTATTCCACCTATTTACCCCCTCTAGGCAACTTTCAATTGGTATCAGAGCCTAACTATCCTAAAAGCTTAACCGCTTAGAGAGAAGATGGGGGAAAACGACAAAGAGGAGTTGCCAATCGTCGACACCACCAGCACCGGTGAGAACAGCACCCACGGCGAGGAAGGACTCAAGTCCTCACCCAACAAGACCGTCAAATCAAGCAAGGACAAGCCAAAGCCTCCTCCCCTCGACTTCGAGACCGATGATGAAGATGAAGAAGTGAAACGTATTGCGGATCTTTTACAAAAAGCAAAAGACGAAGCAAGAAGGAAGAGGAGAATTGAGAAAGAGAAGAACCTCAAGAAGCCCGAAGAGGACTACATGCGATATCTTTTCAACTATGAGCGCTTAATTCTCATACAAATTACTTGTCTATTCCTTTGGGCAAACCTTCACATTTTGATGGCACTAACTATATCATGTGGAAACACAACATGAAACTACACCTTATTTCTCTCAATCCTACACTTTGGCACATTGTTTTTACAGGTGTAGATATCCCCGTGGATGATGAAGAGCTTACCCCGGAGCAAGAACAACTTATCCACCACAATGCTCAAGCGGCGGCCGTGCTCAACTCTTCTTTGAGCCAAGAAGAATTCAACAAGGTGGATGGGTTGGATCAAGCCAAAGAAATCTGATACATGCTCAAAATTGCACATGAAGGCAACCACTCCGACCGGAAAGCAAAGATTGAGATGATTGAACGGAGCTTGGGATATTTGCCATGGAAGATGGCGATACCCCTCAAGAGATGTACAACCGACTCAAGATTCTCATCAACAAGAGTCGGGCGTACGGTTGCAAGAACTGGACGAACCATGAAGTGGCCAAAAAGGATGATAAGAGCCTTCATGTCTCGCAACATGACACTTTGCACACTCATCCATGAAAGTCCAAGCTTCCACAAAATGAATCCAGATGAGGTGCTTGGTAGAATCATCAACCATGAGATGATGGAGATGGAAGCACGCCACATCAACGACCTTGCTAAGGTCACATCCTCCAAGAAGAAGGGAATTGCTCTCAAAGCCTCACCCAAGTCCAAAAGTAAAGAGGTACAAGCTTCAAGCAATGATGAAGAAAGTGAAGAAGAAAGCACCGATATGGACGATGAGGAGTTGGCTTTCTTCGTCAAGAGATTCAAGAGAATGATGAAGAAAAGAAGAGGGTCAAACTATGAGAGCAAGAGCAAAGACAAGAGCAAGTCAAGAACCAAGAGGGCTTGCTACAACTATGGCGAGTATGGGCACTACATCGTTAATTGCCCATACGAAAAGGATGAAGACAAGAAGAAGAAGCACATGGATTAAAAGCCTCAAGAGAGAAATATGTTAAAAAAGAAGAAGACACATGTGCACGCTCATGTTGTCAAGGAGTGAGACTCCAATGATGAGTCCTCCTCTGATGATGTGGCGGAAGTGGCAACCGTCACCATCAAGAAGCCAACGATGAAGAAGACTCTCTTGCCAAACAAAGGAGAATGGAAGAGCTGAAGCCACACATGTCTCATGGCAAAGGAGGGAAAGTGGAAGGTAAAAACTAAACTCTCCCTGCGTTCTATTAAAGATGAAGATTTTGATACTGATAGTGAGAATGAGTATATGTTTGAAGGGTTGAGTAAAAGTGCCTTAATTAAAATGAAAAGGCTCTCCAATGAAATTCTAGACAAGGAGGAACTTCTTGAGAGACAAGAGGATTTGCTTATCAAGAAGAATCAAAAGAATCTTGACCTTGAGAAGATCCTCGAGCTTGAGAAGGAGAAGAACATGACGCTTGAACTTGAACATGTAGAATGCAAGGAGACCTCTTCATGTCTAAAGAGTTTGAATGTTGTGCTCCAAGATGAACTTGTGAGTCTGAAAAATCTCACAAGAATCTTGAGGCACAATTTGCAACTCTCAAGTCAAGTGTTCCCTCTTCCGCCTCAACAAGCTCAAACTTGTCCAATGTAGAGTCGAACACTAAAATATGTAAATGTGCAAACCTTGTACTTAATTTAAAAAATGAGCTTAACATGGCGAAGAGCAAGAGTACACCTAAGGGTGGCATATTTGACAAGGAGAAGATCAAGTATGCACGTAGTGCATACTCCGTTGCAAGGTATCCCTTGATCAAAGATGGTCTTGGCTATTCAAGGGAAGGAAAGCAAAATGCTAGAATTCCCAAGAATAACAAGATGCATATTGCATTTGTCAAGGAAGTATCATACCAAACCATGAATGAATGTCATGTCTCTACCTCTCTTGAAATGGTAAAATTTGATGGATATGCTAAAGATGCTAAACTTGCTAAGAATGTTAACCTAACTAAGTTTCATGATTTTAATGCATCTTATGTACTTATGAGAAGCAAATTTGGGTATGTCTATCCAAAATATGTTGGGCCACTCCGCAAGAGCCCAAAGCCTTGTGTGTGGGTACCCAAAAGTCTTGTACTAACCTCAAAGGACCCAACCAAGCTTGGGTACCTAAAACCAAAGCCTGAACTTGTTTTGTAGGCTTACTCCTCCAGCGGTACAAAGTGGGTGCTAGATAGTAGATGCACCAACCACATGACCAGAGTGATAAGGATGTTTGTGGGGTATGAAGAAAACAACAATCCAAGTCAAGGTATCTACTTTGGTGACAATAGCTAAGGGAAGGTACTAGGTATGGGTGAAATCTCTAATTCTCCACAACACACCATTTCTCTTGTTATGCATGTTGAATCACTAGATTACAATCTCTTATCCATATCTCAATTGTGTGCAAAAGGTTATAACTGCTTATTCACTAACGAAGGCGTGATTTTCACTAGAATAATTGATAACTCAATTGCCTTCAAGGGTGTGCTCAAGGGAAAACTTTATCTCGTGGACTTCACCGCGGATAAAACTAAACTTGACACATGCTTGATGGCAAATACCAACATTGGATGGCTGTGACACCGTAGGCGAGAAAAAAGTCAAAGCAGCTCATCCCACCAATAATGTGATGACGACAACAAGACCGTTGTGGATGCTTTACATGGACCTCGTCGGTCCTATTGCTTACTTTAGCATTGACGATAACAAATATGGTATAGTTATTATCGATGTCTTTTCCCGCTTCACTTGCGGGTTTTTCTTGCATGATAAGGGTGAAACTCAAGGTGTACTTAAGAGTTTCTTGAGGAGAGCTAAAAAAAGTTCTTCTTGAAAATCAAGAAGATAAGAAGCGAAATGACACCGAATTCAAGAACACCCAAGTAGAAGAGTACTTGGACAAGGAGGGCATCAAGCATGAGTTTTCGGCACCCTACACACTCGAACAAAATGGGGTGAACGAAAAGAAGAACCGGACTCTAATAGAGATGTCAAGAACCATGCTTGATGAATACAAGACATCCGATCGGTTTTGGGCGAAAGCGGTCAACACCGCTTGCCATGCCACAAACCGCCTCTACCTCCATTACCTATTGAAGAAGACTCCATACGATCTTCTAACGGGTAACAAACCAAATATCTCCTACTTTAGAGTTCTTGGTAGCAAGTGTTACATTTTAACAAGAAGCCTCAAATTTTGAAGTTCACCTCAAAATCCGATGAAGGTTTTCTGCTTGGCTATGATTCAAATACCTGCACCTATCGTGTATTCAACAAAACTTCTAGTTGTGTTGAAATCGCACGTGACGTGGTGTTTGATGAAACTAATGGCTCCCAAGTGGAACAAGTTAATAAATGTGTACTAGATGAAGAAGAGGCAACATGTGCGGCATTGAGAAGGATGGCACTTGGTGATATACGACCACAAGAGCAAGAAGGCCCAAGTGACCCATCCTCATCACAAGAAGTGCCCCAAGCACAAGATCAAGCCCAAGATCCCCAAGATCAAGAACAAGATCAAGATCACTATAATCAAGCGACTAGCCCTTCCGAAAAAAAACCTCCGCGGGCTGCCCAGAGCAAGTTCGGGGGAAGTGTCGACCACACACTTCGACATTTGGCGCGCCAGGTAGGGGGCTTTTCCCTTGCGCGACGAGCTTTTGGCGGCGAAGATGACCAATCCTTCAGCGGCAAGCTCTCCTCCCCCGCGTTCACGACGGACCGTGACGAGCGGGGACTACATCTCGACGCACTCTGGACGGAGTGTGTCGACACAAGCTGGAAGCCAGCAGCCGACTCCGGCAACGCAGGCTCCAGCTAGCGTGAGATCTTCTGCAGTGCTGAGCATCCCCCCGCTAGCTGCAGCAAGAGCGCCACTGCGCAATCCACCTGCTGGGAACGCGCCTCAGTCAGCGACCCAGCAGTGGATTCACGAGGTAGACCGTCACGTCGTCGCCACCGCAAACCCTCGACTTCGGCGGGGACGACACTCCGGCCAACCAGCTGTGTCGCTGACGCGCACGCCAACGGTTGACGGGCAGACGGCGGATTCCAGCTCCACCAGGCTCCCATCGACGGACCTGAGGATAGAGCTGGAACGATGCCACTTGGGCCAAGATGTCCGAGTGTTCCTCGAGCGACGACGAGAAAGGCGTCGCAGCCAAGAGGCCGGCGACAGCATGACGTCTACCTCGACCCTGCCTGAGGCGCAGACTTTCGCCACGGGATCTCTGCCCCAGGCATACGCCACGCAGCATATGCCACAACCATATGCCCTGCAAACGGCGCCCCCGATCTATGGTGCAGCCTTGCCCATACCGGGGTACACTGTGCAAGCAGCAAACCAAGCGTTCGCGGCACCAACACCTGCAACAACAGGAGCAGGATGTGCGGCCCTGGCACACCACCTTCGCTTCGCGAGGTGGCCGCGCAAGTTTTGGCCGCACCTGCCCGAGAAATACGACGGCAGCGTCAAACCGGCGGAGTTCCTCCAGATCTACTCCACCGCCGTCCTTGCCGCAGGAGGGGATGAGGTCGTCATGGCCAACTACTTCCCCGTCGCCTTGACCGGCCCAGCTCGGTCTTGGCTCATGAACCTCCCTCAGGGTTCCATAACCTCCTGGGCAGAACTTCATTCGGGAAGAGATCAAGAAGCTGCTGGATGCTGGCTTCATACGGGAAGTCCACCACCCCCGGTGGTTGGCGAACCCCGTCGTTGTCCCGAAGGCCGGTGGGAAGCTCCGGATGTGCATCGACTACACCAGTCTCAATAAGGCATGTCCCATAGATCCATTCCCTCTCCCTAGAATAGATCAAATAGTAGACTCGATATTTGGCTGTGATATGCTGTGCTTCCTAGATGCCTACTCGGGTTTCCATCAGATCCCTATGTCTAGAGAAGATGAAGAGCACACCTTCTTCAGCACAGTAGACGGCCTGTATTGTTATGTCTCTATGCATTATGGCCTAAAGAATGATCTTCCCACCTTTGTACGTGCAATGCAAAAAACCTTTGGAGAGTTAATAAGAGACTTAGTTGAGGTGTATGTCGATGACATCGTTGTCAAGGTCAGGCAGAGTTCATCCTTGTTAGATAACCTAGCTTTAGTCTTTGACAAATTGCGATCCACGCACACCAAGCTGAACCCCGATAAGTGTGTGTTCGGCGTATCCGCTGGAAAACTCTTAGGGTTCCTGGTCTCACACCGAGGAATTGAGGCCAACCCAGAGAAGATCAAGGCCATCGACTTGATGCGGCCTCCCGCCTGCATCAAAGAAGTCCAGAAACTCACGGGATGCCTAGCCGCGCTGAGTCGGTTTATACCGAGGCTAGCAGAGCGAGCGCTCCCCTTTTTTAAGCTCCTGCGCAAATTCGGTCCATTTGCCTGGACTGACGAAGCAGAAGAAGCTTTCCAGGAGTTGAAGCAACTCCTGACGACCCTACCTATCATGGTAGCCCCCAAGCCCGAAGAGCATTTGTTGCTCTACATCGCGGCGACAACTGAAGTAGTGAGTATGGTCCTTGTCGCAGAGCGGCCGGAACTCTCGTCATCACAGCCTGCTCCAGTAGCAGGAGACAGACACCAGGAAACCACGGAGGTCCAAGACGGCCTCTCGGACCTCCAAGACAACCTCCTGGAGGTCCAGGGCGGACCCCCGGACCTCCAAGACAACCTCCCGGAGGTCCAACGGGACCTCCTGGAGATCCAGCGGGATCTCCTGGAGCTCCCGAAAAACCAACGGCACCTCCCGGAAGTCCAAGGCGGCTTAGGAGCCTTCGAGTCCCAACTCCGAGAAGCCCCCCTGGACCCAAACACCTCCGACAGGCCTGAGCCAATGGATGAAGACCTCTCTGACCTAGGAGAGAGGGTCCGGACCATCCAGAGGTCTGTCTACTACATCAGCGAAGTCCTCCATGACGCCAAGACAAGGTACCTGGAGGTCCACAAGCTGCTGTATGCAGTGCTCGTGGCGTCCAGGAAGCTCCGCCACTACTTTCTGGCCCACTGGGTCTCGGTGGTCACTTCCTATCCGCTGAAGGCGATCCTTCACAGCCCCCACACGACTGGCAATGTCGCTAAATGGAAAGCGGAGCTGGCGGAGTTTGAGCTGGACTTCTTTCCTCGCCATGCAGTCAAGAGCCAAGCGTTGGCTGACTTCGTGGCTGAGTGGACGCCAATGAAGGCTGACCCAGGGGGCCACAAAGACGGTGAACCAAAGCACCAAGCTCCGGTCTTCACCGGGCCTCACTGGACGCTCTTCTTCGACGGCTCCTCACGAAAGCAGGGGGCCGGTGCCGGCGTACTGCTTCTCATGCCATCGGGGGAGCAGTTTGGGTACATGGTGCGTCTCAATTTCAAGGCAACCAACAACATGGCAGAGTATGGAGCACTCATCTTTGGCCTACAGACAACCCTGTCTCTGGGCGCTCGCCAGTTGTTGGCACAGGGCGACTCCCAGCTGGTTATCAAGCAAGTTCAGGGTGAATGCTCCTGCAATGACTCACAACTAGCTGCTTATCTGTTCCACGTGCAGATGTTGGAGAAAGACTTCCTCGCCTTGGACCTGCGCCATATACCGCGCACTGGCATTGCCGCAGCTGACAACCTCTCAACGAAGGCCTCCACCGGAGCCCCTATGCCCGAAGGAGCCTTCGAGAGGACGTTGCTGCGGCCCATAGCCCGGCCCGCCGAGCCGAGCGAAGGGGGCTGGACCAGCACCTCGAAGCTGGCGGTGCTGGCGGCCCTGCAGCCATGGACGCTGCCAAGGATCGTAAGCGTCACTGGGGACTCCGTGCAACCCAGCGCTCGAGATCCAGAAGCTCAAGTCAGACCCGATGCATGGATCACGGAGATCCGGGACTACTTGAAAGATAACATCCTCCCTGATGAACGTGTATCCGCTGAACGGATCGTGCGCATGGCTAAGAGATACGCGCTGGTAGAAGGGGATCTCTACCGGCGTGGCGCCAACCACGTCCTATTGCGGTGCATAACCCAGGGGGAAGGCTGCGACTTGCTAGCTGAGATCCATGGAGGCGAATGTGGGAGTCACTCTTCCTCACGCATGCTTGTCGGTAAAGCCTTCCGGCATGGCTTCTACTGGCCGACAACACTCCAGGATGTCATCAAGCTGGTCGAGAGCTGCAAGGCGTGCCAGTTCCACGCCAAGCAGATCCATACACCGGCTCAGGCGGTACAGATGATCCCGCCCTCATGGCCGTTTGCCGTATGGGGGTTGGACACCCTGGGACCATTCCCCTGGGTCCCGAACAGAATCATCACCGACAATGGGACCCAGTTCACCAGCGCAGCGTTCCAAGAATACTGCGAAGACCTCGGTATCCAGGTGTGCTATGCCTCCGTTGCTCACCCAAAGAGCAACGGACACGTTGAGAGGGCCAACGCCGAGATTCTTCGCGGCCTCAAGACCCGCACCTATGATGGTTTGAAGAAACATGGCGCCAAGTGGGTGGACGAGCTTCCGAGCATACTATGGGCTAACCGGACATCCCAGAGCCGGGCCACCGGAGAGACACCCTTCTTCATGGTTTACGGAGCCGAGGTTGTGCTTCCCCCAGAGATCACCATGAAGTCTCACCGTGTCCGAGCTTACGACGAAGCCGCGCAGGACAACCTCCGACGTGAAGACCTCGACCTCGTCGAAGAGGTCCGATGACATGTAGCACTCCGCAACGCACGATACAGACAAGCGCTCCGGTATTACCACCAAAGGTCTATGCGTGTCCGGGAGCTGCAGGAAGGCGACCTGATGTTGCGGCGCATACTTTCTTGTGAAGGGACCCACAAACTCTCCCCCAGTTGGGAAGGCCCCTTCTGAGTCACGAAAGTGTGCCGCCCCGGGTGCGTACGCGTTTCAACTGAGGATGGGGATCCGCTCCCGAACCCCTGGAACATCGAACACCTCCGTAAGTTCTACCCTTAGAGCAATAGTAGGACAATCTCTTCTTTTTAATAGATCCCATAGAGTCTAGAAATAGTGCTCGGAGCAGCTAAGTCTCAAGGGACGGTCTCGGACTACGTTCAGCTTGGCCTGGTTCCGACCCTAAGCGCGTAGAGTCTTACTTCCCTTTTCAATGGGGCGGGTCGCTACCTCCATGTTTAGCCTGCCTTCCTCCTACGGAAATTTATAGGGAAAGAACCTGTCCTACTTTGCTCTTCCCTTGTGCTCATTCAAATTACGTATTAATTTTTATGACCGCACTTCCTGGGTATGTTCACCATACACTTAGTCCCCTTTTCCCATTCTCACCTCTAGTCGGCATTTGCTATCCTGCCTGAGACGGTCGTGTTTGAGGTACCTGCCTATGGCCAGGGGGCCCCAAGCCCCCGACACGTCGCGCACTAAAGTTCCCAAGCACCGTGCACCGGATCAGGATCGTAAGCCAAATAAGACTATGAGATCGGGAAGGGGGGAGCCCTAAGGAGAATTATGTTTCCCTTATTTGTGTCCAGGACCCTTCGGCCTTGGCTCCCCGCAGGAGTATGGTAGGAGTACCCGAGCAATTGGCCACACCTACCAGGGGGCCGCTACGGGACCGCGCAAGACCGATAGATCCGGACCCCGCCCCCTCCGCAGGGGCGGGATCTGGAGGCCCCAAGTATCTGACGGGGTCGGAGCCCCCCCCTCTACTCATTAGGTAGCTCCGGACCCGCCACGTGGCCGGCAGAGCTGGGTCTCGCCCCCTCGCTAGGGGTGAGCTCCGGAGGCTCCACGCGTCCCACGGGGCCAGGCCTCCCTCCCCTTAGAGGGGAGCTCCGGGCCCGCCACGTGGCCGGCAGATCCGGACCTCCCCATCCTCATGGGGCGACCTCCGGAGACCTCCGGGGTCCTTAATACAATAAGGACCCGAGGAAGGTGTCTGTGCAGAGCTCCGAGATTGGTGAAGGCCTCTGAGTACCTTGCGGAGCTAAGGGCTCGGCCAGGCGAAACCAAGAAGACAAGCATAACAGGCACAAAAGGTCACAAGAGTCTATTTATTCATGAC
Source organism: Neostapfia colusana (assembly GCA_030760725.1). Classification (NCBI taxonomy): domain Eukaryota; kingdom Viridiplantae; phylum Streptophyta; class Magnoliopsida; order Poales; family Poaceae; genus Neostapfia; species Neostapfia colusana. The sequence goes on from JASWHV010000015.1 coordinate 64,253,468, forward strand.
TCCATGAGCTGGACTACAGACTCGAAAAAAATACAAGTCCTAGGGTTCCCCTAGCACATCCGAAACCTAGAAGCTACAAGAGCGGCCACGTCCCCGACTTCAGCCCTGGCGGCGTCCTCCCACTCTGCGCCTCGAGCGCGGGGATCACCTCGGCCACCACCAGCGCAAGGGCCGCTGTCATCAAGGGCCGCTAGAGCCCGCCGTCGCCGCCGACGGCTGCCCTGCAGTCGCTCGAACTGACGGAGCAGGGGATGCTTCTGAAGCCCCCTCAGCCGCTTCAGCAGTTTCCTTGGAGACTCCACCGCCTGAAGCCCTCCTCAGCGCGTCAGTAGTTTCCTTGGAGACTCCACCGCTTGAATCCTTCCTCGACGCATCAACAGTTTCCTCGGAGACTCCACCGCATGAGGAGGGAGGACGCAACGCCTGGGAACCTTCAGCCTGTCGTCGCTCAAGAAGAGTCTCGTCGGGATGATGAACCCGAGACCTCTTGGGGTTGCCACCGGATGGGGCGCCATCTCCAGAAGCAGGGCGCGCAGGCTCCTTGGATCCCTAACTCGGCGCAGACGCCGCCGCCGGAGGAGATCGAGCGCGCTCCTCCTCCGAAGGCGGGTTGGAAGCCATGGCAGAAGACAAGGCCGCAGGGACTCAAGGAAGGTGCAAGCGCTGGGAAGTCTTATAAGGGGAGCCTACCCGCGTTGCGGCTTCCCGTCGCACTTCCTAGGTGTGATTCAAAGCGATTCGAAACTCTTTGAATACGCCGCATGGACAACCGTTTCGGCTCCAAGACCGAGCGCCGATGACAAGTGGACCCAAGTCGTCCAGCGGAAGCGGTGGGCCAAGAAGTCAGTCTCCCAAGGAGACGAGACGACAAGGCGCTTCGGCGGTTCCCCAAAAGAGCACCGCAACATGCAGAAGTGGCAGCCTTGGGAACCGCCGCAGCAAAAGCAACCATCAAGTGGACGCACGCTCCCACGATCCCGCGATTGTTCGTGCTCCGACAGCGGTCAATGCGGGACTTAGAGAAAGTGCGCGAAACAGAAGAGACGGAGGCCCCACCTCGGGCTCGCTATCTCCCCCGAGATGGGCCCGGGGGCCATTGTCGGTACCCTCGATACGGGGTACCCTCGCGCACAGGGGGAAATGCCTAAGGACCTCGCCCTTCTCCGCAGGGAGAGCTCCGAAGGCACCACGTGTCCAGCGGGGCCGGACCTCCCTCTCCTCAGAGGAGAGCTCCGGACCCACCACGTGGCCAGCAGCAGCCGGACCTCCCCCCTCCGTGGGGAAAGCTCCAAAGGTGCCACGTGTCCCGCAGGGCCGAACCTCCCCCTCCTCAGAGGAGAGCTCCGGGACTGCCACGTGGCCGGCAGAAGCCGGACCTCCCCCTTCGCGGGGAGAGCTCCGAAGGCTCCACGTGTCCTGCGGGGCCGGACCTCCCTCTCCTCAGCGGAGAGCTCCGGGCCCGCCACGTGGCCAGCAGGACGACGCTGTCTGCCCCCGCGCGGTGGGCAGCGGGCGTAAAGACGCACCATACCTTGCCCGTACAAGGTATTCAAGGCCCGCGCCTTCCCAAGACGCGGAGACGCGGAGCACGCCTCTGTCAGGTGCCGTTGCGCCCAGTCACATCGCAGACTGGTGCGCCGTGTCAGAGCCTGCCCGCAATAAACACGGCGACAAGACATCCCCTGCCGCCCCTACCGTCATCAACCACTACGACTAGCTTGCGGCATGGGTAGGGTGGCAGAACGAAGACTCGGAAGCCTTCGCCAGAGACAACTACCGACATAACTGCAGATACGGTAGTCGGAAGGCAATCTCTCCGGGACCACCTGTCGGGTCCCGGGCCCCCCTTGTAAGCCACTCGAGCCTTGGACTATAAAAGGCTCGGGTAGGCAACGTTAGCAAGGGTTCGCACTCCGGCCATTCGCACCCTTAGGTTCAGACTCTGTGAACTCGCACCCTAGACATCACTCACCCTCAAGCTCGGGACTCCGGTTCTGAGCAACAAGCAATACAGCGAGCACCTCTTCTCACCGTGGATGTAGGGTTTTACGCTCCGGCGGCCTGAACCACATAAAACTCGCCGTGTCAAGCTTCTCCCTCAATCGTCCCTAACGCTTAAGCTCTCCGCAAGCGACTAGCCCCTCCGAAAAAGAACCTCCGCAGGCTGCCCAGAGCAGGTCCGGGGGAAGTGTCGACCACACACTTCGACAGAGGTTCATTGCTAACTTGGCTAGGAAGATCGGAACCTTCATGCCACTCTTGAAACTCAAATACGAACATGAGTTTACTTGGAGGGCAGAATAGAAGGAGGCTTTCGAAAGGATCAAAGAATACTTAATGAAGCCACCGGTCTTGCATGTACCACAGATGACGAAACCAATCCAACTCTACCTAGCTGCACAAAGCTAAGTTATTGGGGCCGTTTTAACTCAAGAAAGCCAAGGTAAAGAGCATCTCGTGACTTACTTGAGCAGAAGACTCCTAGATGCCGAAACCAAGTACACGTTCGTTGAGCAACTTTGTTTGTCTTTGTATTTTGCATGTTCTAAGCTCCGGCACTATCTCCTTCCCAATACATGCTTCATGACATGTCAACACGACATCGTCAAGCACATGTTGCAACAACCGATTTTGAGTGGCTGGATAGGTAAATGGGCGTACTCGTTTGTGGAGTATGATCTCGTTTCGAGCCTCTCCGGAGCATGAAGGGTCAGGTCGACAGATTTCATCGTGGAACACGATGTACAACTCGAAGAAGAGTGCATGGTCGAGGTATGTCCTTGGCGATTACTTTTTGATGGATCGGTTTGCAACAAGGGTCAAGGAGTTGGGTACATATTGATTTCACCCACCGATAAGGTCTATGAGTTCGGTAAAATTTCGTATGCACCAACAATCAAGCCGAGTATGAGGCTCTACTGAACGGTTTGGAACATTTGGTCGACATGGGGATCAAGAACATTGAATTTTATGGTGATTCCAAGCTTGTCATCCAACAGGTTAATGGAGAAAACCAATGTTATGATGGTATCTTGAATGATTATGGTGAAAGATGTTTAGATATCACCAAAATCTTGGATACTTTCTGTGCCAAACATATACCAAGCGAAGAAAACCGGAGAGCGAATGACTTGGCACAACAAGCTTCGGGATATGAAGTGAAAAGAGAGATTTCACGTAAAAACAAGGTCGACATTGTCCAAGAGTAATGAAGACATGATAGGGCACAACAATTCGGCCAATTTTGATGTGTTAAACATAGAAGATTGGAGGCCAACGATCTTAGAATGTATAAAAGACCCAATCACTTGCAAAGACAGGAAGGTTCGACGTCAAGCATTGAGATACACCTTGATAAATGATGAGTTATATCACCGAACATTGGTACTTGTTGAAGTGTTTGGATAAAGAGCAGGCGAGGGAGGCCATGGGAGAGGTGCATGATGGTCTTTCTGGCACGCATCAGTCGGATCCTAAGATGAGATGGATGCTCAGACGAGCTGGTTTCTATTGGCCGACTATGCAGGAAGATTGTTTTAAGTATTATAGGGGATGTGAAGCTTGTAAAAGGTTTGACGATATCCAACAAGCACCGGCAGGTATGTTTCACCCCATTGTGAAGCCTTGGCCCTTTCACGGATGGGGTTTATAGTTCATTGGGGAGATCCATCCAACATCATCAAAGAAACATAAGTTTGTTTTGGTTGCCACAGACTACTTCACCAAATAGACAGAAGTTGTGACATTCAAGAGTAACACGTACAAAGAGGTAACCAGTTTCGTTCTTGAGCATATTATCCATAGATTCGGTGTTCCACAGACCTTAACCGCAGATCAAGGAGGAACCTTTATATCCTCACAATTCAATGAGTTCGCCGAGTCTTTTATGATAAAGTCGTTGAATTCTTCTCCCACAAACCGAGTCTAGCAATAAGATATTTACTAAGCTCATAAAAAAGATCAGGGAGAATCCTAGACATTGGCATGAGACTCTGAGTGAAGACTTATGAGCTCATCGAGTATTAAGACACGGTGCTACCAAAGTTACCCCCATTTCAACGTGTATATGGACAAGAGGCTATGTTACCTGTTGAGCTTCGCATAAAAGCTTGTCGAGTGGATCAACAAGATAACCTTTCAGCTGTGGATTATCAAGACTTGATGATGGATAACTTGGATAGAATCACAAAGAGTCGAATGGAATCTTTGAAAGAGATAGAGAAGGAAAAGCTCAAGAAGGAAAATCTCAAGGTGGCCAAGTATTACAACAGAAGAGTTCGAGAGAAATCGTTCCAGGTTGGAGACTTGGTTTGGAGAATGATTTTACCCTTAGAAACTAGAGACAAGAAATTCGACAAGTGTGAAAGAGGGCTAATGATGATTGTATTAAGATGATAGAAAAGCTGGGGTACAGGTGTGATTATATAGAGGGATTAGGAGGGGAGAAAAGACTAAATTACCCCTAACCCTAATCCCTCTCTAATGACTAATATACTCCTGTGTCACACCCCCCGCAGTCACAACATCTAGCCGCTGCAGATGTTGAGACTGGACCGAAACTCGGAGAACAACGACGACGGGAGGCCCTTCATGAAGATGTCGGCGAACTGAGTCGTCGTCGGGACATGGTGTACCCGAACCTCGCCCCGTGCAACCCGCTCACGAACAAAATGAAGGTCGATCTCCACATGCTTCGTGTGCTGATGCTGGACCGGGTTGGTGGAGAGGTACATGGCGCTGACGTTGTCGCGGTAGATGAGGGTGCTCTTGATGACGGGAGTGTGGAGCTCCTGAAGTAGCTGCTGAAGCCAGGAGGCCTCAGCTACGCCGTTAGCCACGGCGCGATACTCCACCTCAGCACTCGAGCGCGACACTACGGGGTGTCGCTTTGAGGACCAGAAGACAAGGTTGCCGCCCAGGAAGACGACGTACCTAGAATTAGAGCGTCGTGTGTCCGGGCAGCCTGCCCAGTCAGCGTCTGTGTACACGACTAGCTCGGAGGCCGTGTCACGCCGAAGAAGGAGGCCGTAGTCGAGGGTGCCTCGTAGGTATCGAAGAATCCGCTTGACAGCGGTGAGATGCGGTTCCCTCGGGTCATGCATGTGGAGGCACACCTGCTGGACAGCATATGAGATATCCGGCCTGGTGAAGGTGAGGTACTGGAGAGCACCTGCAAGGCTCCTATAAGAAGTGGGGTCAGAGACGGGTGTCCCGTCGGTGGCGGAGAGCTTCGCCTGAGTATCCACTGGAGTGGAGCACGGCTTGCAATCAGCCATGCTCGCCCGCTAGAGGATATCCAGACAGTACTGTCGCTGGTGAAGGAATAGGCCGCCTGGTCGGTCCTCGACCGTAATACCCAGGAAGTGGTGGAGACGGCCCAGGTCCTTCATAGCGAACTCCTGCTCTAAAGCAGAAATGGTTCGCTGAAGCAGAGTCAGACTAGATGTTGTTAGTACAATGTCATCGACGTACAGTAGGAGGTAAGTTGTGTCACTGCCCCGTCGATAGACAAACAACAAAGTGTCCGACTTAGCTTCAACAAGCCCTTGTGAAACCAAGAAAGAGGCGAACCGGCTGTACCAGGCTCGCGGTGCCTGCTTCAGTCCGTACAGGGATTTGTTCAACTTACAGACCATGTCTGGGTGAGCTGAATCTACAAATCCTGCCGGCTGACTGCAGTACACCGTCTCGGTCAGTGTACCGTGGAGGAAGGCGTTCCTGACGTCCAACTGGTGGACAGGCCAAGAACGTGAGAGAGCTAGCGACAGTACGGTACGAACTATTGCCGGCTTCACCACCGGGCTGAAAGTCTCGTCGTAGTCAACTCCAGGGCACTGAGTGAAGCCCCGGAATACCCAACGAGCCTTGTATCTCTCCAAGGTGCCATCCGCCTTCTTCTTATGCGTGAATATCCGCTTGCCTGTGACAACATTGCCACGACCAGGACGGGGAACCAACTCCCAGGTCCGGTTGGCAAGCAAGGCCTCATACTCTTCCTCCATAGCGCGGTGCCAGTTAGGGTCGGCGAGGGCCCTACGCACGGAAGTAGGTATGGGCGAGATCGAAGAAGGCTCGATCGGTGGAGATGTCATCGACGAGAAAGCGGCACTATCAAACCGCTCCACTAGCCGAAGACTCCCGGACGCACGTCGAGTCACCATCGGGTGGACGTGACCAGGATCCCTGTGAAGTAGAGGGGGGTTGTACACCGGCCGCTCGCGTACAGCCATCTTCTCTCGTCGTGGGTAGACGAGAGTGGGTCTCGATGCCGCGCGTGGCGTCACCGGAGCAGGAGCCTCTCCCCGCGCTCGTCGCTGGTAGACAAGTGCGGGGTCAGCAAAACGAGAAGTCATCATCGGTGCCGCGCGTGGCGCGGCTGGTGGCATCGTGCTCGCTGCAGGTGACATCGGGGAGGTAGCTGTTGATGCCGCTGGTGCCGTACGTGGTACAGATGGTGACACCGGGGGCACCTGAGGTACAGTAGGTGGCGTCGGGGAAGCCGAGGCCGCGCGTGGCGTAGCAGGTGACGTCGGAGGCGTCGATGCCACACAGGGTGCAGCGGGTGACGCCTGAGACTGAAAGTGCATCTAGGTAATCCCCGTGGGTTTTGGTTGATTGATGACGACAATTAAGATGCTAATAAGTTTCTGCTGAGTATGAGCACAGGTGTTTATCAAAGAAATGGATATGGAGTCTCTCAAGAAGCAAAAGGAAAAGAAGAAGACTTGGAAGAGTAGAAAATATAATTTTCTATTAATTTTCACATTTTCTAGTTATGTACAAGGTCTTCTCTTTTAGAGTGCTTGAGAATCATTAGAGAGCTCAAACGAAGGGTAGAAAGTTAGAATCATAAGACGAAGGGGTCATATACATGAAGAAAAGGAGAGACCGGACTTGTCCGGACTAGTCCGTTTAGATCCGGACTAATCCGTTTTGGACCAGATAAAAAGTCTTTGAGTTAGTTCGGACTTGTCCGTTCAAGGCCGGACTAGTCCGTTGTTGTATGAGCCTGAGCCGTTATGATACTAAGTCTCAGAAGGCCGGACTAGTCCGCCCAAGAGGGCGGATTAATCCGCTAAGCAGACTAAGCCGCTTATGTCCGGAGAAGAAGTCTTTGAGTGCCATCGGACTAGTCCGCTCCACAGGCCGGACTAGTCTGATCTTTTCAAACTAGTCCGAATTAGGACAGAACAAAGGTTCCTGTGTGAGCTCGGACTAGTCCGAGATTGGCTGGACTAGTCCGCAGCTCCAATTTAGAGAGTTTCTAGACTAAGTCTGGTAAGACCGGACTAGTCCACCCTTTGGGCCGGACTAGTCCGCCCTTACCAGACTAGTCCGTTCTCATACGGAACAAAGGTTCCTGATTGAGATCGGACTAGTCCACTCTTGGCCGGACTAGTCCGGGGTTTCATGACCGTTTGAATCCAACAGTCACCAAAACTTTATTTGGTAAGTTATGACGTGAGTGGTCCCTCAATATCGGACTAGTCCGGGGTTGGGACCGAGTTAGTCCGGACTTTAGTTGGTAACGGCTAAATGCCGGGATTTCTATAAAAGGATACCCCCCAACTGAGAATTGAGCAGACACGAACCTAAGCGCTGAAAACTCATTCCTAGAGCTCTTCTAAGCCTCTTTCCTCACCTTCTAGACCCCTAAGATTGGATCTTAAGGTGTTAGTGGTTTTTGTGAGAGGAAAGACGTGGTGATCGACGTTTGAGCTCTCGGTTTGATTCCTTTGCACTCTAACTATTATTTTTAGTTTTTAACAGTTGTACTTTGAATTCTAGAACTACTTGGTTGGTGTAGGGAGCCTCAAAGTGTGAGTAGCCCCTAAGATCATTGTATTCACATTCGATTGATAGTGAGGAAGCCCGGGCTTGATCTTGGTGATCGCTCGGTGAGGGAAGGGTTGGAAAAGACCCGGTCCTTGGTGGACTCCTCAACGAGGACGTAGATTCCTATGTGGAATCGAACCTCGGGATAAATCGTGTCTCTTGGTCTCTCTACTATTTAAATTGCTCACTAGAATTACTTGTCAAGCTTTCATTGTGTTATTTCCCGCAAATTGTTCTATTATTTTGCAATCTAATCATTCTCAACTAATTAGTGATATCATTTGACTACCACATATCATTGTGTGTGGGTGCCCAAATGTCTAGTAACTAACCTCAAAGGACCCAACTAAGTTTGGGTACCTAAGAGCAATGTTTAAATTGTTTTGCAGGCCTACTCCTCCGGTGGCACTAAATGGGTGCTAGATAGTGGGTGCACTAACCATATGACCGGAGAGAGGAAAATGTTTGTTGAGTATGAAGAAAATGATGATCCAAATGAAGGCATCTATTTTGGAGACAACAGACAAGGAATGGTACTAGGTATTGGTAAAATTGCAATCTCTTCTCAACACCTTCTTTCACATGTTCTACACGTTGAATCACTCGATTATAACCTATTGTCCATATCACAACTATGTGAGAAAGGTTATAATTGCTTGTTTACTAACGAGGATGTGACCGTCTCTAGAAGAAGTGATAACTGAATTGCCTTTAAGAGTGTGTTAAAGGGAAAGTTTTACTTAGTGGATTTTTCCACAGATAAAGCTGAGCTTGACACATGCTTAATAGCAAAAACCAACATGGGATGGCTGTGGCATAGAAGACTAGCCCATGTTGGAATGAGGAACTTACAAAAACTTCTAAAGGGGGATCACATCCGTGGACTAAAAGGTGTTTTTGAAAAGGATAGACCATGTAGTGCGTGCCAAGCAGGAAAGCAAATTGGAACAACTCATCCCGCCAAGAACGTGATGCCAACAACAAGACCATTGGAGATGCTTCACATGGACCTCTTGGGCCCTGTCACCTATATAAGCATTGGCGGTAACAAGTATGGTCTTGTAATTGTCGATGATTATTCTCGTTTCACTTGGGTATTTTTCTTGCATGATAAGGGAGAAACTCAAGGAATTCTCAAAAAGTTCTTGAGGAGAGCTCAAAACGAGTTTTCCTCAAAAACCAAGAAGATTAGGAGTGACAACGGTTCCGAAATCAAGAACACTCAAGTAGAAGAATTTTTGGATGAAGAGGGCATCAAACATGAGTTTTCAGCCCCTTATACTCCCGAACAAAATGGGGTGGCTGAAAGGAAGAACCGAACACTCATAGAGATGGCAAGAACCATGCTTAGGCAGTCAACACCGCTTGTCATGCTACAAACCGCCTCTACCTCCATCGACTCTTGAAGAAAACCTCATACGAGCTCCTAACCGGTAACAAACCCAATATCTTCTACTTTTGAGTTTTTGAAAGTAAATGCTATATTCTTAACAAGAAGCCTAGGATTTCAAAATTTGCTTCGAAATCCGATGAAGGTTTCCTACTTGGTTATGACTCAAACACCAACGCTTATCGTGTCTTCAACAAAACCTCCGGGTGCGTTGAAATTGCACGTGACGTGGTGTTTGATGAAACTAATGGCTCCCAAGTGGAGCAAGTTGATCAATGTGTATTAGATGATGAAGAAGCACCAAGTGAAGCACTAAGAAGAATGGGGCTTGGAGAAATCCGTCCCCAAGAAGATGTAGGACAAGATGCCACAAGCTCATCACAATTGGCACCTCTCACTCAAGATCAAACTCAAACACCCCAAGATCAAGACGGTCAGTTTGAGGAAGAAGAAAATCGAAACCATAGTGTTGATCAAGGGGGAGAAGAAGAAGAAGAAAACCACTCAAGAAATCAAGTGCCTCACCCAAGAGTTCATCAAAGCATCCAACGAGATCACCCCGTTGATAACATCCTTGGAGATATCACAAAAGGGGTAACAACACGTTCTCGAATAGCTAACTTTTGTGCACATTACTCTTTTGTGTCGTCCTTTGAACCATTTAGGGTGGAAGATGCACTCAAGAATCCGGATTGGGTGGTAGCTATGCAAGAAGAATTAAATAACTTTACAAGAAATCAAGTATGGGAGCTAGTGAAAAGACCAAATGCAAACGTGGTAGGCACCAAATGGGTGTTCCGCAACAAGCAAGATGAACACGGAGTGGTGACGAGAAATAAGGCCAGACTTGTAGCAAAGGGATATGCTCAAGTCGAAGGTTTGGATTTCGATGAAACTTTTGCTCCCGTAGCTAGGCTTGAATCTATTCATATTCTATTAGCCTATGCTACTCATCATGATTTTAAACTCTATCAAATGGATGTGAAAAGTGCCTTTCTGAACGGGCCAATCAAGGAGGAGGTGTACGTGGAGCAACCACCCGGCTTTGAAGACCAAGAATATCCTGACCATGTGTTTAAATTGCATAAATCTCTCTATGGCCTCAAACAAGCTCCTAGAGCTTGGTATGAATGTCTTAGAGACTTTCTCATTGATAATGGTTTTAAGATAGGCAAAACAGATTATACACTATTTATAAAGAATTTAGACAACGATCTCTTTGTGTGCCAAATATATGTCGATAACATTATATTTGGCTCTACTAACAAGTCTTTTTGTAATGAGTTTAGTAAGATAATGACAGATAGGTTTGAGATGTCCATGATGGGAGAGTTGAAGTTTTTCCTCTGATTTCAAGTCAAGCAACTCAAGGAAGGCTCGTTCATCAGTCAAACCAAGTACACACAAGACATACTCAAGAAGTTCGACATGGACAAAGCAAAACCTATCAAGACACCAATGGCAACAAATGGGCACCTTGACCTCAATGAAGATGGACCAAGCGTGGATCAATAGGTATATCGCTCCATGATTGGCTCATTACTTTATCTTTGTGCATCTAGACCCGATATCATGCTTAGTGTATGTTTATGCGCAAGATTTCAAGCATCACCTAAAGAATATCATTTAACAGCCGTTAAAAGGATCCTAAGATATCTAGTTCACACACCTAACCTAGGATTATGGTATCCAAAGGGGTCTAAGTTTAATCTCATCGGATACTCCGATGCGGATTACGCCGGATGTAAAATAGATAGAAAAAGCAACTCAGGGACTTGTCAATTTTTGGGTAGGTCCCAAGTATCATGGTCATCTAAGAAACAAAATTCCATTGCTCTCTCCACAGCTGAGGCGGAGTACGTTGCAGCCGGGAGTTGCTGTGCTCAACTTCTTTGGATGCGACAAACTCTAAGGGATTATGGTCACAATATGAACAACATTCGACTCCTTTGTGACAATGAGAGTGCCATGAAGATAGCCCACAATCCCGTTGAGCAATCTAGGACTAAACATATAGACATCCGACATCACTTTTTGAGAGATCATTCTATAAAGGGGGACATAGCTATCTCACACGTAAGAACTGAAAAACAACTAGCGGATATTTTTACCAAACTACTAGATGAAAAACGATTTTGTGAACTTCAAAATGAGCTGAACATACTAGACTCTAGGAATGTGAGTTGAAAAGTTATGCAAACAGAAGTTCTCCAAAATTCTTCCACAACCTTCAGAAATGAGCACGATTGTGAAAAACTTGTTCCTCCTCTATTTTTCCTCTCTCTTATTATTTTTGGCTATATTGTGATCATCATGAAACCATGTGTTCGATTTATATATATATGGACCATATAGCAGGTGCAAGTAAACCCACCGCAAACAAAGGCAAAATTCTAATATATATAAGAATTTTTATACTTTAAGAGCCGGACTAGTCCGACCTAGAGGCCGGACAAGTCCGGGCATCCTAAAAAGTCCGAGATGCAGCACACAAGTCCACAACGGACTAGTCCGCCCAGCACCCAGACAAGTCCGGACTAGGGACTAGCCCGGACCTAGCCCGACGGACCGGACTAGTCCGGCCCCTAGAGACTTAACCTCCAAGGGTCGGGTTGACATCCCTCCCTCTTCCTCATTCACCTCCACTCCACTTCTCTCCTCCAAACCTCGTCCCCATTGGCGATTTTGGAGCCCCCCCTCAAATCCCCCAAAGGCATTCTCGATTCATGGCTTATGGAGTGCGAGGAACTCTTCTCCGACCATCTCCGCTCCTTCAAACCGCATATTTCGTCACATTCCTTCATTCCAAGGTACTTTTTAACCTAGCTTTGACTTTTCACAAAAATCTCATCTCTAGGACATATCTTTAGTACCTTAGGGCTTCTCTGAGATTCCTATATCATATTATTTTGAAACCCCATAGTATTACGACTACTTTGCTGAATTAGTAACCAAATCACATTAGTTAGGGTTTAAAACTGTAGGGTCCGGGCTAGTCCGGACTCCAACCGGACAAGTACGCCCGGAGCGGACTAGTCCGCCTCCTGCCCGGACAAGTCCGGCTGATACAGTATTAGCCCCTAACTTTGGGTTTATAAACTAATTTAAATGCAATGCTCCATCAGCTAAATACTTCTTTTCTCACCAGATCATGTCAGGACCCAACGACAGTCCTCTTCCAAACCCCGAGGGCGAAGCGGCTCATCAAGCCGCTTATCGTGCGGCAGCCGAGGCAGAGGCAGTAGAGGCTGCTGTAAGGGAGGCTCGGACAAAGAAACGGACTGACAGGGAAGCACAAGCCTTCCAATCCGTTGATCCTCCAAGGAGGAAGAGACTAGTCACCCTGAAGGACAAACAGCCTGCCGAGCCAAAAAATCGACCCAAGACAAAAGAAAAGGCAAAGCAGCTGATGCTTCCAGGAAAAAGGCTCTAGCCAACAGGGGACTCGTCATTCGTGACAACCCTATATGGGGAAGCGAAAATCCCCCACAGGGACCTGTTGGGCCCCTTGAAAGAGCACCTCCCATGCACAACCAAAACCGCCAACCCAATTTGGCAAGTGCAACCTTCAAGTGGAAAGGAGCCGACAAAGCCAGAAGGTTCCAGGAGGAGGAAGTTTACAAGTACGAGAAGTCCACACCAGACCCTCGCTTCTGGTGTGACTTCCATTGTGACTACTATCGGCTTGTCTATCTCCCAATGAAGACACCGGTAGTTGATGCTCAGTGGGTGGACTGGCCATATATGGCCAACAAGAAACATCAAGCCTTTGATGCAGTAATTGAAGCAACAGAACACCATGGGATCAAAGAGTTGATGGCTTTTCAATATGATTGGAACATCGAGGTCATAATCCAGTTCTACACCACCTGTTACTTTCACACCTATGGAAACAGGAAAATCACGTGGATGACAAATGGTGTGGTGTACTCTGTTCTTTATGATGAGTTTGCTCGCATCCTTGGACTTGGAGAGCACTTGAACTATGCGATCATAGTTCACAATGAGAGAACCCTGGGAAAGGATGACTTGGACTTCATGTATCCTTGTTATCTCTCTTATGAGGCATCCTCAACCCACAACATCAAACTCTTCTTTGGAGTGATGAACAGAATTCTAAGGAAGACTCTAGCTCCAAAAGATGGAGATGCGGGGATGATACAGGGGTACCTCAGAAACCTGTTCAAACTGCTCAATGAAGAAGAGAGATTCAATGTATTTGACTACATCTACAATGACATCTTCAACATCTCTCACACCCCGAACAGATCTTGTGGCTATGCACCATACATCATGTGCATGATTGAAAAAGTCACAAGACTAGAGTTTGCAAAGGATGTGAAGCACAGGAAGCTACGTCCTCAGATGACGACTCCTCTTCCTCGCCTTCCTGCATCCTTGGGCAGGGGACCCACTGCAGCTCCATCCTCTTCTGACGGACCATCCATTCCTCCGTCATCGAGTAGCTCCTCTAGTGGACTGCTCAAGATCTTCAAGGCCATATTCTCCTCGTGCCGGAAGGTGGAAGTTCGCACGTAGAAGATGAAGCAACGCCAAGAGAAGTATCTCAAGACCATGTGCGACAAGATGGAGATACCTATGTCTCCACCGTCATCAGATGATGACGACGTGACAGAGTTTCCCACTCTCACGGAGGATGAGCTTGCCTATTTTGGATCCTCCTCAGCTGCTCCTCCTACCTCCCACACTCATCACTCGGATGACAATGAAGATGAAGATGAGGATGAGGATGAGGAGACTCAGAGTGACCACGATGAAGATCAAGATGATAGTGATTAGGTTTTCTCCTTTTTTCTTTCCCTTTTTTTTTTGGTGTCTTGATGCCAAAGGGGAAGACAATAAGGGGGAGTAGTCTAGTCTAAGTCATAGTCTTGGTCTTTAAACTCATTTTATGTTGGTTTGTAATAACTATGCCACGTTATGTTCTTTTTATAATGACTATGCTATTTGATGTTTTCATATTATGCCATATTGAAATATGCTTGCTCGTAAATGTTATATCTTTCTTAATATGGTTACTGCTTACACATATAAGCATGAAATTCCCCAAGAACTCACTCTTGTGCATATTTTTCTTGATAATCCATTATGCACACATTTAGGGGGAGTAAATCATTATGAAAACAATCTACTATATCTACTTTTTGAAAATCTTAATGAGTTGTCATCAATCACCAAAAAGGGGGAGATTGAAAGTGCATCTAGGTAATCCCCGTGGGTTTTGGTTGATTGATGACGACAATTAAGATGCTAATAAGTTTCTACTGAGTATGAGCACAGGTGTTTATCAAAGAAATGGATATGGAGTCTCTCAAGAAGCAAAAGTAAAAGAAGAAGACTTGGAAGAGTAGAAAATAGAATTTTCTATTAATTTTCACATTTTCTAGTTATGTACAAGGTCTTCTCTTTTAGAGTGCTTGAGAATCATTAGAGAGCTCAAACGAAGGGTAGAAAGTTAGAATCATAAGACGAAGGAGTCATAGACATGAAGAAAAGGGGAGACCGGACTTGTCCGGACTAGTCCGTTCAGATCCGGACTAATCCGTTTTGGACTGGATAAAAAGTCTCTGAGTTAGTTCGGACTTGTCCGTTCAAGGCCGGACTAGTCCGTTGTTGTATGAGTCTGAGCCGTTATGAGACTAAGTCTCAGAAGGCCGGACTAGTCCGCCCAAGAGGCCGGACTAATCCGCTAAGGAGACTAAGCCGCTTATGTCCGGAGAAGAAGTCTTTGAGTGCCATCGGACTAGTCCGCTCCAATGGTCGGACTAGTCTGATCTTTTCAGACTAGTCCGAATTAGGATGGAACAAAGGTTCCTGTGTGAGCTCGGACTATTCCGAGATTGGCTGGACTAGTCCGCAGCTCCAATTTAGAGAGTTTCTAGACTAAGTCTGGTAAGACCGGACTAGTCCGCCTTTTGGGCCGGACTAGTCCGCCCTTACCAGACTAGTCCGTTCTCATACGGAACAAAGGTTCCTGATTGAGATCGGACTAGTCCACTCTTGGCCGGACTGGTCCGCGGTTTCATGACCGTTTGAATCCAACAGTCACCAAAACTTTATTTGGTAAGTTATGACGTGAGTGGTCCCTCAAGATCGGACTAGTCCGGGGTTGGGACCGAATTAGTCCGGACTTTAGTTGGTAACGGCTAAATGCCGTGATTTCTATAAAAGGAGACCCCCGACTGAGAATTGAGCAGACACAAACCTAAGCGCTGAAAACTCATTCCTAAAGCTCTTCTAAGCCTCTTTCCTCACCTTCTAGACCCCTAAGATTGGATCTTAAGGTGTTAGTGGTTTTTGTGAGAGGAAAGACGTGGTGATCGACGTTTGAGCTCTCGGTTTGATTCCTTTGCACTCTAACTGTTATTTTGAGTTTTTAACAGTTGTACTTTGAATTCTAGAACTACTTGGTTGGTGTAGGGAGCCTTAAAGTGTGAGTAGCCCCTAAGATCACTGTATTCACATTCGATTGATAGTGAGAAAGCCCGGGCTTCATCTTGGTGATCGCTTGGTGAGGGAAGGGTTGGAAAAGACCCAGTCCTTGGTGGACTCCTCAACGAGGACGTAGATTCCTATGTGGAATCGAACCTCGGGATAAATCGTGTATCTTGGTCTCTCTACTATTTAAATTGCTCACTAGAATTACTTGTCAAGCTTTCATTGTGTTATTTCCCGCAAATTGTTCTATTATTTTGCAATCTAATCATTCTCAACTAATTAGTGATATCATTTGACTACCACATATTTTCCGCTCAAACAAATTTAAAAGGAAACCTAAAACACAAATTAGGCTTGGACCGGACTAGTCCGACCTCAGACCGGACCAGTCCGGCCTGCTCTGGTTTTATCCGCTGTTTATTTGAATTTCAGGTTTTATTAGCCTATTCACCCCCCTCTAGGCAACTTTCAGAGACATCGATGCCACACGAGGTGCAGCAATCGGTGTCGAGGGCATCTGGGACGTAGCTCGTGTCGATCCTGCAGAAGAAATAGGCCAAGGCAACTGGGAGGCAGCCTCGGGGTCAGTAGGAAAAAGGGAGTCCAATTCTATGGTAGAATCAGAAGAGGTGGTGGAAAAAGGAAAATATGACTCGTCGAAGACGACGTGCCGAGAGATCAAAAGACTGTGGGTAGTGAGATCTAAGCATCGGTAACCCTTATGATCAGGGGAATACCCGAGAAAAACACCGTGTCGAGCGGGGCGCAAGCTTATGTGGAGCGGTGGCGGAAAGATTAGGGTAGCAAGCGCATCCGAAAACTCGAAGGTGATCATAAAGAGGATTAGTGCCATATAGAGCAAAGTAGGGGGTGGAGGCACGAATCGCCTTGTGGGAAGACGATTGATCAAAGTGTGGCAGTATGAAGAGCCTCCACCCAGTATCGGGCTGGAATAGATGCCTGGAACATCAGGGAGCGTATGACATCATTAATGGTGCGAATCATGCGCTTTGCCTTACCGTTTTGAGGAGAGGTATACGGACAAGACATGCGTAGCTGTACCCCATGTGCGGAGAGAAAATTACAAAACACAGAGTTATCAAACTTACGTCCGTTATCGCACTGAACAGCTCGAATGGTACGCCCAAATTGAGTAGAAATCGAAACGAAGAAGTGAGAAAGAGTGACGAAAGTCTCAGACTTCAATCGTAATGGAAAAGTCCAGGAGAAGTGAGAAAAATCATCAATTATCACCAAATAGTAATTAAAGCCCGATATACTGAAAATGGGAGATGTGCATAAATCACAATGTATAAGATCAGATGAGTGCTCAACATGAGTCACAGATGTGGGAAAAGGGAGGCGAATATGGCGACCAAGCTGACAGGCATGACATAGGGAGTCATGTGTACCCCTAGAACACGAGATAACTGAGCTACTGGACAGCTTTGACATAGCATCTGCACCAGGGCGGCCAAGCCGGCGATGCCAGATGGTAGATGAAGCTGTCGTAGTAAAAGCAAATGGCGGTGATGCAGCGGAAATAGGAAGCCGAAGTGTGTATAGGGGCCCCGAGCTATCACATCGGAAAAGAGGTCGCCGGGTGGAAAGATCCTTCACAGATAAACCAAAAGGATCAAATTCAATGGAAACATTGTTGTCAGTGGTAAAACAGCGAACAGAAAGTAAGTTCTGAATGATATCCAGAGCAACAAGAATGTTTTTAAGCTGGAAAGTACCCGGAAGACCAGAATCACCTACTGAGGTGACCGGAAGAACGGACCCATTCCCAACAATGATAGATGAAGGAAAAGAGGGATTGGGAGGATGGGTGGAAGAGAGTATACCGGAATTAGGAGTGGTATGATATGATGCTCCGGAATCAACTACCCAGTCGGCACCAGGTGGAGTAAGGTGCATGGTGCTGAAGGAGGAAGCAAGCGACTGTCGATCTCACGTCGACGGTGGCTCCTGAAGAGGTGCCGATGGCTCCGAGTTCCCAACAGGGTAGTCAGTGCCTCCATAGGTCGGGGCTGACTGTCCGTCAGAAGAGTATCCAGGCCCACTATAGGCCTGAGCTGTCGGCCCACCAGCACTGTGGGATGGTCCACTGTAGTCGGGGGTAGCCGTGAGCGCCGGCTGAGGACGTGGTGGTCGTGGAGGCTGAGAACCCGGGGATGGTTCAGGCCACATGTAGATCTGGCCAGTCCATGGGTTGTAGCGTGTGGGCCAGGGTGCACCTCCCTGGCCGGTACCACCACTACTACTAGTAGTCGAAGCCTTGGGGGTGCTGCATGCACTGCTGCCACCACGGCCGCCGTTCTTTCCTCGGTGACGACAATTTCCACCTCCTGTACTGGTAGGAGTAGAAGGTGGACGTGACGGTGGTCCACCAGCTGCTGGTAAGGGTGGATGAGGGGACTGCCCGGAGCCATAGAAAGCTGTGGCAGATCCAGAGCCAGTAGAGCCTCCTGCAGTGATCTCTTCAAGTTCAAGATCAGACCATACCTTCTCGAAGGTAGGTAGTGGCTCCAGTCGAAGTAGCCACGTCCGTAGGTGACAATAGCGCTCATTCAGGCCCTGAAGGACCCGAAGGACAAGAGCACTGTCGGTGACCGGCTAACCAAGGTCATGTAGGGCATCCGCCATGCCCTTCATCTCCCGACAGTAGGTGGGGATGGAACGATCACCCTGGACGGTGTTCTGGAACCGAGTGCTGATGTGGAGGGCTCGAGTCGCGCGGTTCCCTAGAAACCGTTGCTCGAGGACTAGCCAGGCCTGTCAAGCAGTACCGCCACCGCGCTGCCTGACGATGTCCTGTAGCTCCTCTGTTAGGCAGCCAAGGATCCAGGATAGTACCAGGCTGTCCATGCTGATCCAGGACACCTGTACTAAAGACTCGTCCTGGAGGACGTGGTCATCGAGGCAGTAGCGCCTCAGCGTGAGGAGCACCATATCACGCCACCGGGCATATGAGGTGGACTCGAAGCTGAGAACAACCGGCACGAGCGTCCGGATGTTCTGAATCCCCGCGGCCTGTGCATGAAGAGCGGCCACAAGCGAAGTCGAGTAGTACCAGCGTCCGAGGGAGGCTCATGGACAGCACTCGATGATAGGCGAGCACTCTCCTCGAGTTGGTGGGATAGTGATGCCACGGAGGCACGCTCCTGCTCTAGGGCAAGGGTGAGTGCCCGCTCGCGTTCGCGGGAGGCGGCCAGTGCTGCGGCGATGTCAGATGTCTCCGCAGTGTCGGTGCCGTAGGAAGAAGCTGTGTTCTTCGCAGTAGCACCGGCGGCTGGGAACAGAATTGGCGGGATCGCCGTGGTGCTTCCGTCGATGTCGAGGCCAGTGGCATCCCGTAGCGCGGAGGTACTTGCCATGAAGGTGACAGCAGTGGCGGGGTTGCTGGTGGTACCGACGAGGGGTTCACCGGCGGCTGGACCGGTTCTCGAGAAGGAGGGGGCGGCTGCAGACCCAGCAGCGAGGGGCCTGGGGGCTGCACCACCTCCTAAGAAGGCAGCACCCCCTCCAGAGGCTGCTGGGCCTCCAGTTTCAGCAGGCCAGAGGGCGGCGCCCCCTCCAGGGGGGCCGGCGGACCCCCAGGGGCGGCGGCGGCCCAGGCAGGGGAGTTGACGCCCCGGATCCGGATGTGGCGGCGGTGGCGGCCCATGGTGGGGTGGCGGCTGCCCCTCCCCGCGCCAAGGGTGGGGTGGCGGCGGCCCCTACCTCCGTGCGCTGTCCTTTAGAGGAGGCGGCGCCCCCCTGCGTGCGCAGCCCCGATCTAGCCGCTGGCGGCGACGGGCGACGCACCAGGGGCGGCGGCGGGCGGCGGCTCAGGGGCGGCGGTGGTTCTGGCGGCGGCGGCCCAGGGTGGGGTGGCGGGGGCGTGCGCCCAGGGCTGCTGCGGCGGCGGCTGGGCCTTTAGGATTAGGTTTAGCCCTAATCCTAATTATTCCTAGCTAATGATACCATGAAAGAGGGCTAATGATGATTGTATTAAGATGATAGAAAAGCTTGGGTACATGTGTGATTATATAGAGGGATTAGGAGGGGAGAAAAGACTAAACTACCCCTAACCCTAATCACTCTCTAATGACTAATATACCCCTGTGTCACACCCCTAATTACAGTGTCTAACAAAGTGGTCACCAAGGTGAGAGGGACCTTACAAGATTGTGGGTATTGTACCTGGAGATGCATACTTTGTAGAGAATTTGCAAGGAGAAAACTCAGAAAAAACCATTAATAGGAGGTACTTAAAACGATTCTATCCGAGTATATGGCAAGAGGGTTGAGTCATTTAAACTTTGCAAGGTAAAACAACTAATTTATCTAATAAATCCTGACTCTGGAGATGTTTTTTGGCGTACAATGTTTGCCTAAAAACAGGGAGCATGTGTTCGAGGTAAAAAAATGATTGTGAGTTTTGCAGGTTGCAGTAGCTAAAAACGAGGTGGAAAAGGCTTTTTATCTTGAGAATTCAATGTACAGAAGGCTTCGGCAAGAAACCTACCTAAGACTAAAGAAAATGTGCGGGAAGCCTGTTTTACCTCGAAAACTCAAGATACAAGCGCCCGGCTAGGAACTCGACCAGAAAAGACCAAATTACCTTGCGGCTGTGAGAAAAATCGGCTAAACCGCAAGATAAAAGGCCGAAGAGACTTAGGTGTTCTCGGTAGAATTTAAAAGTTTGTACAAATTAGATATTATCGTGTCAAGTGTTCTAGAAGGTCTAGCAGGACATTCTTTTGTGCATTAGGATAAGATTGAGTCTTAGAGATTAGATGAGTTTAGTTTAAACTTAGAAAATCAGATCTTTTAGGTGTAATCAAAGTCTATATAAAGGCAGTCATCTGCCGAAACATGTAGCCAAGCCAAGCTCAAATCAATACAATCCACTTTTGCTTCATCTTTTTGTTCTTTCGTTTTCGTAGATGATAGCTTAAATCGTAGTTTCTTTGTTGCTTTGCCGAGGAAAGCATCCGACTCTCTCCATGTGAGACGTATCACGTTCTTGATTAACAAGAACCTCATCCTATCTTGATTTCGACGAGCTAACACCTGGCTTAGACCATCTGCTGGTGACTCCATGCTACTGAACCCTCTGTTCCACGAACACACTGGAGGATATCCTGCATGCCGTCATGCTAGACCTCATCTCCGCTCTGACGACGAAGCACATTGTCAAGGAAGGATGGAACAAGCTCCAATCCTTGTGGATTGGGTCTGACGCAGACCACGCACGGAAAGCCAAGACACTATAGCTGCAAACAGAGTACAAGAATGTGCAGTTCCGTGACAGCGAAGCGGTGGAGGATTTTGCGTTGCGACTGAGCTCAATGGTGACTGAGTTGGTGACGCTCGGGAAGGAGATCGAAGAGACGTGAGTCATTGAAAAATACCTTTTCTTTGTACTACCAAAGTTCATATAAATCACATTGTCTTTGGCGACTCTACTTGACCTCAGGGATGGCAATCCCACCTGTGGATCCGGGTACCCAACGGGTGCGGGTGGGATTTTCTACCTGCGGGTCCAACCCGCACCAGGCCCGACTTGTCGCGGGTGCGGGTTTTGTTTTCCACACGCGGTTAACTGAAATAACTTATGTTTGTAATTCTAATGTCAAATTTGATTTTTTTCTCTATAATTTATTTGTTTCATCTTGCTTATCACAACCTACACTCTTTAAGCAACTTAATGTTTTTGTTGCACTGCCATTCAAAACAGATGATTTTTGTTACGACTTGTTTATTAAATGTTGTAGCATGTTCATGAAAAAATCAAACCTAATGGGCACCCGAAACCTGTCTGAGACCCGACGGGTGCGAGTGTGGGTGTGAATTTTCACCTGCGGGTGCGGGTCTCGAATTTCACCCACAACCTCTTTTGTTTCAGGTAGATTCTTGCTCCACCCGACCCGAACTCAATCCATTGTCATCCCTACTTGACTTGTCGACACTCACCATTAAGGACATCATAGGGCGACTAAAGGTGGTCGGGGATCGTGTAGCAGCAACAATGGTGACGTATGCAAGCTCGAGCGGCGGCATGCTACAAGGAGAGGCAAAGGGGCAAGATCTCCTGTTCTAGCAAGGGCACGCAAGGACGACGACATGCAAAGTTAGCGAAGAGGTCGGACGACGCCCAACGCAACGACAAGAATGACATGTGCGTCAAGGACAAGTGCCACAACTGTGGCAAATCTGGTCATTAGGCCATGGAGTGTCGAGCTCCAAAGCATCAAGAGCGCGCTCAACACGTGCAAGAGGAGGAGAATGAGCCAACCTTGCACCTTACTGCTGGCACATGTGAGCGCACTTGGTGATGTTGTGGAGCACCTAGGGCATGAGCACGTCAAGCTCGATGAAGTCCGGCACAAGTCCACGTCAACAATGAAGGTGACAGTGTCGACAAGTGGTACCTCAACACCGGTGCGAGCAGCCACATGATGGGGAACAAGGCGGCCTTCTCCGAGCCCAACTCTGACATCACCAGCTCTATAAAATTTGGTGATGGCTCAGTGGTGGAGTTAAGGACACGAGAGTGTTTTTCAAGGATTAAGCTAGTGAGCACCACGCGCTAACGGACGTTTACAATATCCCAAGACTCAAGAGTAACATCATCAGCATTGGCTAGCCTGATGAGTGTGGCTGCCAAGTGTTGATCGATAGTGGTGTCCTCCACGTCCAAGATAGGAGTCGAAAGTTGCTGGTGAAGGTGAACCGCGCGACGAACAAGTTGTACACCATGGAGCTCATGGTGACCCAACCAATGTGTCTGGCATCGCGGAGATGATGTGGCGTGGTTTTGGAATGAGTGATTTTGCTGCATCAGATTCGACACGTTGACCATGATGACACAACAAGAGATGGTGTGAGGTTCCTTGAGATCAAGCACGTCGGGGAGCTGTGTGACGGCTGTCTTGCTAGGAGACAACGACGGCGACCATTCCCGCAGGAGTCAAACTACAAGGCGGAAGGGTTGTTGGACCTAGTCCACGACGACCTGTCCGACCCGATTTCACTGACGACACATGGAGGGCCAACGAGCACGCGGTATACACCTCAACGCTCCGGGCAACAAACTTTGATTGTCAGAGTGTATGTTGACGATTTTATCATCACCGGCGTCTAACCAAGGGGATATCAACACCTTCAAAAAGGAGATGACAACGTTGTTCCGTATGAGTGGTCTTGGACTGCTCAGCTACTACTTGGACATCGAAGTGGAGCAAGGAAGCAACAACATCAAGATCTCACAAGGTGACTATGCACAAAAGATGGTGGAGAAGGGAGGCTTGATGGAGGGTAGGCCATCCCAGACTCCAATGGAGGAGAGGTTGAAGCTGTCCAAGAAAAGCACAAGCCGATTGTGGATGCAACGAGCTCTGGAGGCATTGTCAGTGACCTACACTACCTAGTTCACACACGGCCGTGCATCGCGTTCACCACGAGGTATGTGAGTCTGTTCATGGAGGATACAAGAGAGATCATTTTGTCGCCATCAAAAGGATCTTGTGCTACATCGCTAGAACGAAAAATCACAGCGTCACCTACACCAAGGGAACGACAACGAAGAGTTGAGACTGATTAGGTTTAGCGACAAACATGGCCGATGACAGAGATGATCAGAGGAGTACCACAGGGGTGCTTTTCGGTCTAGGCAACAACCCCATCAGCGAGCAGCCTCAGAAGCAAACAGTGGTGGCCCTCTCGACGTGTGAGACTGAATACATTGCCGCCGCCACTGCTGCATGCCAAGGGGTGTGGCTCCATTGGCTGCTCTGGGAGAAGAGCTCCAGGCGCCAAAGTTGATGGTGGACAACAAATCCGAGATCTCACTTTGCAAGAATACAATCATTAGCAACGGCAACAAGCACATCGACATCCGCTACTAGTTCATCCATGATTACGTCAGGGGAGGGGGTTGTCCTCGAGTTTGTTGAGACAACTCGCGGACATTCTCTCAAAGGCCTTAGGTCGTGTCCAATTCAAGTAACTCTGTTCTAAGACCGGTGTGATCAAGGTAAGGGAAGAGAAAAGCACTTAGTGTGTGTGTGTGGGGGACATTTGTTGGCAAATGCTCTGCTGTGCATTTTGGCTCATGCCTGAGCAGAATTGTTTGGGCACCAAAGTCATCAGGTTAGGTAGCAGGTAGTAAGCAGTACTAGAAAAGTCAAGCTGTTAGTAGTAGTTGAATTAAACATGTGCAAGTTGGAGTACGGGATGTAGAGGCAAAATCATCGTTGTAACAGTACTACAGTACTACTCCTTCCACTATATATTCATGTGAAGGTCACCCTCTTCTAGCAGCTCAGCACAAAAATATTCAGTGTCTCCTCAGTTCTAGGTTCTGTCCAGCGTTTTCAAGTCGTCGCCTAGGCGACTAGGCGTCTAGGCGCTCCGGCCCGGACGCCATGGCCGGGCGACTCGTCTGGCCGGCGACTGGCCACCGCCATCGCTGCCGCCTGCCTAGTGCCGCCGCCGCCTCGCTGTTGCTGGCGCCTGACGCTGGCTGTCGCTGCCGCCGCCGGTGTTGCTGCTCGCCGCTGCCGCCACCAGTGTTGCTGCTCGCCGCCGCCGGCACTCAGACCAGTGGAGAAGAGAGGGTTGAGGGAGAAATGGTTAGGGTTAGATTGAGTAGGTTTTTATATACCCAATCTAAAAATCCGACGGTCCAAGTTATTTTGGGCCAAATCAGCGTGAGGTCCAGTCTTCAGCTCCTCCACCCGCGCCCACCAGCAGCCGCCCGCCCGCCCCCAGCCACCGCCCGCCCGCCTCTGCCACCGCCGGCATCGCCCACCCACCCGCCGCCACCCGCATCTGCCGCCGCCGCCCGCCTCTGCTGCCGCCGGCGCCTGGCCAGGCGACTAGGTGGGCGCCTGGGCGTCCAGGCGGCCGGCAGGCGCCTAGGCGTCCAGGCGCCCATTTACAAGCCTGGTTCTGTCCAGAGAAGAATAGTGCCTGTTCTGTTCTATTTTGACTTTTGAGTTCTGTGCTGTGAGTTAGAAGGAAGTGAGAAGAACTCGGTGTTCTCAATTGGGCCAAACTGTTACCCATACCAAGTCATGTACAGCAGCTGGAAGCGGGTGGGCACAATATGACTGTGGTTCTATTTGTTTTTATTTTCTGACAAATGTATGGTAAGGGAGCCCGCTATGCCGTTATTTTCATTTTCATGTTATTAAATAACCACGTCTAGCTAATTAACTACTAAAGTTGAAAACATCCATAAATAAATGTAAGGTTTGCTGAGACGAATCATAAAGGGCATACCCAGTGCTGAAAGCTCCCACACGTTGTGGGGTCTGGGGAAGGGAATTTGTAGGCAGCCTTCCCCTTGCTTATTTTGCAAGGAGGCTGATTCGAACCCAGGACCTCCAGGACACAAGTGGAGAGACTCTACCACTGCGCCACGAATCATAGAAAACTGCAAAGCATTCTACTCACATCCAGCAATTTGTAGAAGAAGGGCATCTTGGATTCGCCCCGTTTGAATCCATGATCAGTAGTGTGCCTATATTGTGGCTTGGACTCTTCATTTCATATTCACATCCACTAGCATAAACTGTTGGTACATTTGATTAGTGCACATAAATCCTCAGATCACAACAGAATAAGACTTAACCATGATATAGAAATACATGTCAACTACTACAAATGATTTCTTTTAAACAGCTTGGGAAGTTCAGTTTTAAAAATCAACAAAACAAATGTCTTTCTGTAGACACATACCTGAAGCATATAATGCCTCCTCCCTACGCTCATGTTGAATCTGGGAAGGGATTTTTCCTTTACCTGCACTCACTGACTCCTTTTCTTTAGTTTTATCTTTAATCCGAGCGTCCACTATTCCTTTAACTACTACCTCTGTTCTATATCTATTAGTCGTAGGCTTTGAACTACCATGTCTTGCGCTTCTATGCATGCTTAAGTCTTTTTTCCATGCTTCATGACTTGCAGCAACACATCGTTTCAGGGCATGCACTTGTGTGTCACTCCTACTTGGGGATATGCAATTTCTGTTAGACGGTTGTCTCACATTTAGAGAGGATACATGAACATGAGGAACCTGACTTTTCCAGGTAGCGAATTCTGACCTGGCACAGATCTTTTGGGGGACACACGCTTCATATTGGATGACTGTTTCAAATTTGGAGGAGATGCAGGACGGGCTTGACTTTTCTGTGTATCAACATCTGGACGGTTCTCAATCTTTTCATGACCATGCCTTGCAGTAGTATACTGATTAAGAGCAAGTGATTGAGTGCCACTCCTAGTGGGGGACGTGCACTTCATATAGGAGTACTGTTTCAAACTTGGAGGAGACGTGGTACGAACCTGACTTTGCCGTGTAGCAGAACTTGACTTACCATATGGTCTCCTGTCTCTGTTCAGTAATAACACTTCTTCAGAAGAAATGAATTTCACTTTAGCGCTTGAAATTTTGTTCCTGGTATATTGACTGGTTTGATGCACCACGTTACTCTGACAAGGATCAAGGTTTGGAGTTTCCCTTTCCTTTGTCATATCACAAGCACTTTGGAGCTCACTTTGGACACCTTCACCATGATAAGAAAGGAACATAGAGTTGATATTAATAAATAATCCAAAATTAAGTTATGCGATCAAGAACGTTGATAAGATATGTTAACCTTGGTTAGGTCTTGGGTCACCATTACCCTTTTCTTGACACTCAAAACAGAGCAATTCAGATGGAGTTGAAAATGGTACCACCAGCATGCAATACCTTAAGCAACAACAACAACCAAGCCTTTATCCCAAGCATGTTGGGGCATGCAATACCTTAAAAAGAAAATGAAAAAAGTTTCATTGAGCATAAAGCTTACCCACTTAAGGGCTGAGCACCATTAACTTTTGACAACATTTTAAAATATAATGGACACGTTTTTGCAGGAAACAGTAATAGAAATAATACATTATAGAACAAGAGATGCTTCAAGCCTAATTTATATAGATTCTTCGCATCAGTTCTCTTGCAAAAGCCATATTAGTTTCCTATTAGATGGTATCAACTTCTCTTATCAGTTACTTCGCTCCAAGCATCTTTACATATATCAACCCATATATCCTATGTCATGAAGATGACTAGATGAAAAACTGGAAAGGTCTTAGCAAGTAATTATATAGGGAAGAAAACAGTAAGCAAGTTACAAAATTAAAGTGGTACCGGTGCTGATTGGAACTGCATTCGACACATTTTACAATGAGAAGATGGTTGATACTACTACCACATATCTCACATACAACTTCGCCCTGCAAAGGAAACAAAAATATCAGCTGAATTTGTCTCACAAAACTTTTTATTGAAATCTAATTATTTCAGACTACTTCGAATAAATACCTTCAAAATTAAAT
The DNA here is from genome assembly GCA_030760725.1 of Neostapfia colusana. Classification (NCBI taxonomy): domain Eukaryota; kingdom Viridiplantae; phylum Streptophyta; class Magnoliopsida; order Poales; family Poaceae; genus Neostapfia; species Neostapfia colusana. Next base: position 64,280,532 of record JASWHV010000015.1, read on the forward strand.
AAGTATAAAACACAATGAAAAATGAGTGAAAATGGTGGTGTCAACGTGTGTTGTCAAGATTTGCGAGATATGTAGAATCACCCCTTGAGAGTTCAGTCAGGGGTGTATTAAGTTATTGGTGTTGTGATATAAACAGATTACGTGATGGAAACGATAATGACACATTATGGTTTACCCAGGTTTGGGCCGTCCGGAGCCTAATAGCTCTACGTCCTGCTTTGTATTTGTATTGAGTGTTTTTTATGTTACAACACGGAATGTCCCTCTCTAACAGTCGAGATCGTCAGAGAGCCTTCCTCTTCATCCAGCCTAGAGTCCCCATTTTATAGTACAAGGGGGCCTTTACAAGTAATGGCCGGTAAAGAGAAAAACGATTGCGGTTATTTTGCCTTATTGAGGTTGGGCTGTCTTCAAGGGCCTGGTGGAACTGCAACGTCCCGCATCAGGCGAGACAGCTTTCACATGGTGCCTCCGCATCGAACGCAATCAGAGAGAAGCAAGAGTTCATGGCAAGCACTGTGACTTAACCCTTTGCTTACGCCTACTGCAGTGGCAGACGTGGTTTGCCAGTTCACCATGCGCGGGGGTTGTGGGAGCGGATAGTCCCACCAAATGTCTTGCCTGGGCACTACCCATGGATATGACAGAACAGGGTCTTTACTCCGCCAATCACGTTGAGCCTCTGCCCAAGGGTATGTCCGTGCCGTTTGACGCTTCTTGCTCCGCCATGAATACTTTCCTTGAAACCAAGCGTTAGCATGCAGTTAACACTTTGTATGGTGACTGGACGAGCCCAGATCTGAGCTGATCAGGTCCGGGACTACATCGTCTTAGCCAGGTCGGGGGGCTCACCTCCAACCTGACCTTGTCTGTTGGAGTCTTGATCTTGTCTCGTGGCATTTAGTCCTTTTCTTCAATCAGATTGTGGGTCACATCTTCATCTCATGGGGCTTCATGGATCATGATTGAGGAACCCACGGGTTGTCACTGCTCGATGACGCTTAGTGGGAACCATGTTCCCAATATGTCGACAAGTGGCACATGAGAGTAACGTGTAAGAACCTGCCCTTGGTAGGGGAACAGTAATAGAAAACAATTACTGCATGTAAGAACATGCCCTTGAAGGGGAACAACTGAAAGTGGTCGCTAATACCCCGTAGGATGAGGAGCGAAAACTTGAATTGTCTGTAGATAAACGAAGGAACATATTAACATGTCCTAAGAATACTGAATGTCCGCACAAGGTATGGGTTATCTAGAGAGCACTTTTAAGTGAATGGATACTAACTCTAGTATCAAGAATAAAGGTGTTTTAGAGGGTTCATAAATCAACCTGCAGAGGACATGTCGGTGAAACTACAAGAATAGCCACCAATGGTAAGTAATCTGCTAACTAAATGTACAGTAAGCAATTGGGTACTTTTTATCATTATCTTCCTTTTCTGAACAGGAATTATCCTCCTTTTAGCTGTGCATCCCTGTCAATATGCTCTAAGTTTCTGCCATCTCTACCGTACAAATATTATCCAAAATTTTCCTCTAAAAACGGTGAGCCTGTTCCAGTAAGAAATAAGGGACTAAAACTAAATTGGATCAAGTCTAACTTGAGTCCCTCAACTATTCACTCGGTTTAGTTTTTGTCCCTCGTCTCATATATTGATTGGATTTAGTCACTCATCTTTTAATACCACTCAGAATAGGTCTCTAAGTAGTTTTCATTATAGTTTTATACAATTGACAATGTTGACTAGGACTAGACCTACTATAAATTCAATGTCTCAATGGATTTATCTCTTCTCTTATGTAGTCATAGAAATATTCTCAATTCAGCAAATCCCCCTACTCAATATCCCCTCAGCACCTCTAATGAGGCCGGCTAGATTGAATCTATCGCACGCTGCTCCCAGCTAGTTCGTTTTACCACTTCACCCAAACCATGAAAACAATATGTGTGGGTGTGTGTGTGCGTGCATGTGCGTGCACGTGCGTGTGTGTGTGCGCGCGCGCGTATATATCAATGCTACAACATATGTAGTCGCGGTAATAGTGAGCGCATCTGTGCTCAAGCCAACTAGAGTTTAAAATGAGAATAATGAGTGAATAAGGTATATTAATTTGCAGCAAGGATGAGTAAAAGGTTCTGTGTGAGATCGGACTAGTCCGTGGTCTTGTGACCATTTGAATTCCTTTCAGGGGACTTTGTGGTTAGTGAGTATGACATCACCGGTCCCCACAGGCCAGACTAGTCCGGGGTTAAAGGCCGGACTAGTCTAGACTTTTTATGGTGGCAACGGCTAGTTACAGTGACCTCTATAAAAAGAGGATCCCCGGGCCTCTAAGGCACCAACTTGAACCCTAGCGCAGCCATAGCCTTCCTAGAGCTTTTCTAGCCCTTTCTCTTCAATTCTTTGAGCACTAAGAGTGAATCTTGAGGCTTTTTGAGATTTGGGAAGAGGAGAAAGAGGGGTGTGATTAGTATTGAGCTCTTGGTTGATTCTCTCATAGTGACTAGGGTAGTTGAGTTGTTGAGGGTGCTGATTTGTAAGTTCTTCGAGCTGAAACCTTGTGGGAACCTCATTTTGTGAGTTGTCCCACGAATCGTTGTGAACTCTTTGTGATCTAGTGGAAGAACAAGTCAACTTTTGTGGCGGCTTGGTGAGGATAGGGTTGAGAGCAACCCGGTCCTTTGTGGACTCCTCAACATGGACGTAGCTTCTTGGTGAAGCTGAACCATGGGATAGATCGTGTTCCTTGCGTTTTCAGTTTGCCTCTCGTTTCTTGCTAGATCACTTTAAAGTTCTTCACACTTATTATTTAAGTCTTGCGATCCACCTAGTTCTAGTGAATTACTTTCTCGGTCAACCACACTACTATAGTGTTGGATTATAGTACTTCACTACTTATTAAATAGATCACCAAAAACTTCTGTGGATCTCTGCTTTTGGGTTTAATTTTCTTGTGACCGGACTAGTCCGCCCCCAGGTCGGACTAGTCCGCACTTTGCAAACTAATTTGCTTTTATTAAGCCGAATTTCTGGTATTCTGCCTATTTACCCCCTCTGGGCAACTTTCAATTGGTATCAGAGCCTAACTCTCCTAAAAGCTTAACCGCTTGGAGAGAAGATGGGGGAAAACGACAAAGAGGAGTTGCCAATCGTCGACACCACCGGCACCGGTGAGAACAGCGCCCACGGCGAGGAAGGACTCAAGTCCTCGCCCAACAAGACCGTCAAATCAAACAAGGACAAGCCAAAGCCTCCTCCCCTCGACTTCGAGACCGATGATGAAGATGAAGAAGTGAAACGTATTGCGGATCTTCTACAAAAAGCAAAAGACGAAGCAAGAAGGAAGAGGAGACTTGAGAAAGAGAAGAAACTCAAGAAGCCCGAAGAGGACTACATGCGATATCTTTTCAACTATGAGCGCTTAAATTCTCATACAAATTACTTGTCTATTCCTTTGGGCAAACCTTCACATTTTGGTGGCACTAACTATATCATGTGGAAACACAACATGAAACTACACCTTATTTCTATCAATCCTACACTTTGGCACATTTTTTTTACAGGTGTAGATATCCCCGTGGATGATGAAGAGCTTACCCCGGAGCAAGAACAACTTATCCACCGCAATGCTCAAGCGGCGGCCGTGCTCAACTCTTCTTTGAGCCAAGAAGAATTCAACAAGGTGGATGAGTTGGATCAAGCCAAAGAAATCTAGTACATGATCAAAATTGCACATGAAGGCAACCACTCCGACCGGAAAGCAAAGACTGAGATGATTGAACGAAGCTTGGAATATTTGCCATGGAAGATGGCGATACCCCACAAGAGATGTACAACCGACTCAAGATTCTCATCAATAAGAGTCGGGCGTATGGTTGCAAGAACTGGACGGACCATGAAGTGGCCAAAAGGATGATAAGAGCCTTCATGCCTCGCAACATGACACTTTGCACACTCATCCATGAAAGTCCAAACTTCCACAAAATGACTCCAGATGAGGTGCTTGGTAGAATCATCAACCATGAAATGATGGAGATGGAAGCACGCCACATCAACGACCTTGCTAAGGTCACATCCTCCAAGAAGAAGGGAATTTCTCTCAAAGCCTCACCCAAGTCCAAAAGTAAAGAGGTATAAGCTTCAAGCAATGATGAAGAAAGTGAAGAAGAAAGCACCGATATGGACGATGAGGAGTTGGCTTTCTTCGTCAAGAGATTCAAGAGAATGATGAAGAAAAGAAGAGGGTCAAACTATGAGAGCAAGAGCAAGGACAAGAGCAAGTCAAGAACCAAGAGGGCTTGCTACAATTGTGGCGAGTATGGGCACTACATCGTTAATTGCCCATACGAAAAGGATGAAGACAAGAAGAAGAAGCACAGGGATTAAAAGCCTCAAGAGAGGAAGATGTTCAAAAAGAAGAAGGCACATGGGCATGCTCATGTTGTCAAGGAGTGAGACTCCAATGATGAGTCCTCCTCTGATGATGAGGCGGAAGTGGCAACCGTCGCCATCAATAAGCCAACGATGAAGAAGACTCTCTTGCCAAACAAAGGAGAATGGAAGAGCTCAAGCCACACATGTCTCATGGCAAAGGAGGGAAAGTGGAAGGTAAAAACTAAACTCTCCCTGTGTTCTATTAAAGATGAAGATTTTGATACTGATAGTGAGAATGAGTATATGTTTGAAGGGTTGAGTAAAAGTGCCTTAATTAAAATGAAAAGGCTCTCCAATGAAATTCTAGACAAGGAGGAACTTCTTGAGAGACAAGAGGATTTTCTTAGCAAGGAGAATCAAAAGAATCTTGACCTTGAGAAGATCCTCGAGCTTGAGAAGGAGAAGAACATGACGCTTGAACTTGAACTTGTAGAATGCAAGGAGACCTCTTCATGTCTAAAGAGTTTGAATGTTGTGCTCCAAGATGAACTTGTGAGTCTGAAAAATCTCACAAGAATCTTGAGGCACAATTTGCAACTCCCAAGTCAAGTGTTCCCTCTTCCGCCTCAACAAGCTCAAACTTGTCCAATGTAGAGTCAAACACTAAAATCTATAAATGTGCAAACCTTGTACTTAATTTAAAAAATGAGCTTAACATGGCAAAGAGCAAGAGTACACCTAAGGGTGGCATCTTTGACAAGGAGAAGATCAAGTATGCACGTAGTGCATACTCCGTTGCAAGGTATCCCTTGATCAAAGATGGTCTTGGCTATTCAAGGGAAGGAAAGCAAAATGCTAAAATTCCCAAGAATAACAAGATGCATATTGCATTTGTCAAGGAAGTATCATACCAAACCATGAATGAATGTCATGTCTCTACCTCTCTTGAAATGGTAAAATTTGATGGATATGCTAAAGATGCTAAAATTGCTAAGAATGTTAACCTAACTAAGTTTCATGATTTTAATGCATCTTATGTACTTATGAGAAGCAAATTTGGGTATGTCTATCCAAAATATGTTGGGACACTCCGCAAGAGCCCAAAGCCTTGTGTGTGGGTACCCAAAAGTTTTGTACTAACCTCAAAGGACCCAACCAAGCTTGGGTATCTAAAACCAAAGCCTGAACTTGTTTTGTAGGCTTACTCCTCCAGCGGTACAAAGTGGGTGCTAGATAGTAGATGCACCAACCACATGACCGGAGCGATAAGGATGTTGTGGAGTATGAAGAAAACAACAATCCAAGTCAAGGTATCTACTTTGGTGACAATAGCCAAGGGAAGGTACTAGGTATGGGTGAAATCTCTAATTCTCCACAACACACCATTTCTCTTGTTATGCATGTTGAATCACTAGATTACAATCTCTTATCCATATCTCAATTGTGTGCAAAAGGTTATAACTGCTTATTCACTAACGAAGGCGTGATTTCCACTAGAATAATTGATAACTCAATTGCCTTCAAGGGTGTGCTCAAGGGAAAACTTTATCTCGTGGTCTTCACCGCTGATAAAACTAAACTTGACACATGCTTGATGGCAAATACCAACATGGGATGGCTGTGGCACCGTAGGCGAGAAAAAAGTCAAAGCATCCCATCCCACCAATAATGTGATGACGACAACAAGACCGCTGTGGATGCTTCACATGGACCTCTTCGGTCCTATTGCTTACTTTAGCATTGGCGATAACAAATATGGTATAGTTATTATCGATGTCTTTTCCCGCTTCACTTGCGGGTTTTTCTTGCATGATAAGGGTGAAACTCAAGGTGTACTTAAGAGTTTCTTGAGGAGAGCTAAAAAAGTTCTTCTTGAAAATCAAGAAGATAAGAAGCGAAATGACACCGAATTCAAGGACACCCAAGTAGAAGAGTACTTGGACAAGGAGGGCATCAAGCATGAGTTTTTGGCACCCTACACACTCGAACAAAATGGGGTGAACGAAAAGAAGAACCGGACTCTAATAGAGATGTCAAGAACCATGCTTGATGAATACAAGACATCCGATCGGTTTTGGGCGAAAGCGGTCAACACCGCTTGCCATGCCACAAACCGCCTCTACCTCCATCGCCTATTGAAGAAGACTCTATACGATCTTCTAACGGGTAACAAACCAAATATCTCCTACTTTAGAGTTATTGGTAGCAAGTGTTACATTTTAACAAGAAGCCTCAAATTTCGAAGTTCACCTCGAAATCCGATGAAGGTTTTCTGCTTGGCTATGATTCAAACACCTGCGCCTATTGTGTATTCAACAAAACTTCCAGTTGTGTTGAAATCGCATGTGACGTGGTGTTTGATGAAACTAATGGCTTCCAAGTGGAACAAGTTGATCAATGTGTACTAGATGAAGAAGAGGCAGCATGTGTGGCATTGAGAAGGATGGCACTTGGTGATATATGACCACAAGAGCAACAAGGCCCAAGTGACCCATCCTCATCACAAGAATTGCCCCAAGCACAAGATCAAGCCCAAGATCCCCAAGATCAAGAACTAGATCAAGATCACTATAATCAAGACATTGAAGATTAAAATGGTGGCAATGATGAAGGCGGCGATGAAGAAGTTGACTCAAGAACAAGTGTACCACACCCTAGAGTCCATCAATGTGTTCAACGGGATCATCCCGTTGACAACATACTTGGAGACATCTCCAAGGGGGTAATGACTCGCTCTCGTATGGCTAACATTTGTGCTCACCACTATTTTGTGTCTTCTTTGGAGCCTTTCAAGGTTGAAGATGCCCTACGAGACCCGGATTGGGTGATGACGATGCAAGAGGAGCTCAACAACTTCAAAAGAAACAAAGTGTGGGAGCTTGTGAAAAGACCAAATGCCAACGTAGTAGGCACCAAGTAGGTCTTTCGCAACAAGCAAGATGAGCATGGAGTAGTTACAAGAAACAAAGCTAGACTTCTGGCCAATGGGTACTCACAAGTCGAAGGTTTGGACTTCGATGACCTTTGCCCTCGTAGCTAGACTTGAATCTATTCGTATATTATTAGCCTATGCTACTTACAATGATTTCAAGTTGTATCAAATGGACATGAAAAGCGCCTTTCTCAACGGACCAATCAAGGAGGAGGTGTATGTGGAGCAACCGCCCAGATTCAAGCATGATAAGTATCCTAACCATGTTTTTAAGCTCCATAAAGCTCTCTACGGCCTCAAACAAGCTCCTAGGGCTTGGTATGAGTGTCTTAGAGATCTCCTCATTGACAATGGTTTTAGGATACGAAAGGCCGACTATACACTTTTCACTAAAAACTTGGATGATGACTTATTTGTGCGCCAAATTTATGTGAATGACATAATATCTGGTTCTACTTATCAATCTTTTTTGTGAAGAATTTAGCAAAATCATGATGGAGAGGTTTGAGATGTCGAGGATGGGAGAGTTGAAGTTCTTTCTAGGTTCCCAAGTGAAACAACTCAAGGAAGGCACCTTCATATGTCAAACCAAGTACATTCAAGACATACTCAAAAAGTTTGACATGGAGAAGGCCAAGCTTATCAAGACGCCAATGGTGACAAACGGACACCTCGACCTCAACCAAGACAACCCTAGCATTGATCAAAAGGTATATAGTTCCATGATTGGATCCCTTCTTTACCTTTGTGCATCTAGACCCGATATTATGTTAAGTGTATGCATGTGTGCAAGGTTTCAAGCCGCTCCTGAAGAGTGTTATTTAACAGCCGTAAAGAGAACCTTGCGCTATTTAGTTCATACACCTAACCTAGGGTTGTGGTATCCTAAGGGCTCCAAGTTCAATCTCATCGGATACTCCGGTGCGGATTATGCCTGATGCAAAGTAGGTAGGAAAAGTACCTCCTGTACTTGTCAATTCTTAGGTAGGTCACTAGTATCATGGTCATCCAAGAAACAAAACTCTATTGCCCTATCCATAGGCGAAGCGTAGTATGTCGCAGCCGTAAGTTGTTGTACACAACTTCTTTGGATGCGACAAACTCCAAGGGACTATGGTCTCGATATGAACCACATTTCACTCCTATGCGACAACGAGAGTGCTATTAAGATTGCTCATAACCCTATTGAACACTCTACAACCAAACACATTGATATACGACACCACTTCTTGAGAGATCATTCAATAAAGGGGGACATTGTCATATCACATGTGAGAACCGAAAAACAACTAGTTGATATCTTCACCAAGCCACTAGATGAAAACCGCTTTTGTGAACTTAGGAATGAGCTAAATATCCTTGATTCTCGAAATGTGGCTTGAGATGTTGCACATTTGATTGTTAGTTGTTTATTCTCTTCAAAATTAAGCACGTTTTGAAAACCTTTGTCTCTTAATTTTCTATAAAACTATTTTTGATTATTGTCTCCTTGAATCATGGTCATTGTATGATTGTTTGTGTGCTCTACTGGCCATGATTGAGAATACTTGTAAAAATTAATCCATATGGATCATTCCTTGCAAATCTCTCAGTATATGTGAGAGTTGGATGTCTAGGACCAGACTAGTCCGCTTCCGGGGCCGGACAAGTCCGACATCCTAGAGAAGTCAGGACAGGCTGAGACAAGTCCACATTGGACTAGTACGTCCTGTCAACGGACTTTTCTGAACAACCAAACTAGTCTGGACCTGGTCCGACAACCAAACTTGTCCAGTATTTCCCACTGGACTAGTCCGAACCTTTGGGACTTAACCCAACCACCGGGCCCGACCTCCTCCACTTCATCCAAAACACATGTCAACGCGCACCCCCCTCAAACTCGCCCCCATTGACAATTTTTGAGGATTTCCACCAAAATCTTCAAACGATCCGAGTCTTCTACTCTTTGGAGCCTAGAGAAGTCAATCTCCAGACATCTTCGCCCTACAATCGGGAGTTTTGTTCAGATTTGAACCCTCAAGGTACGTTCTTGAGGCAAAAACCTAATCCCCTCAAATCACTCGACTTTAGGTTGTTTCTTCCATAAACTAGGATGCCTAGTGCCTCATCAACTCATTGGGACTCTTTCCTAGGGTTATTACGACCTATTGATAGGATTTGTAGAAAAATCACCTAGTTAGGGTTTAACCCTGGGTGGTCCGGACTAGTCCGGACACAAGGAGGACAAGTCTGATCCTGACCGGACTAGTCCGACCAAACCTAGATTTAGCCCCTAACCTAGTGTTTTTGCTGCACCTCCATCGCGATAATCTTCTGTCCGACACTCATACCTTCTCTTAATTGTTCTTCCAGCATGTATAAACACAACGACTCTCCCCCCCTCTCCGACCCGGAGCGAGAAGCAGCTCGACAAGAGCTTTATCGCCGTCGGGAAGAGGAGGACGCAACAATTGTGCAAGAGCTAGCTCGCCATGAAACTAGAACCAAAAAGCAACATGAGAGAGAGGCAACTCAAGCTCAAGCAGTAGAAGAGCAATCTAGTCGAAGGAAGAGGCTAGTCTCCGTGGGAGAAAAGGAAAGAGACCAAGCGATCGATAAAGGAAAAGGACCCATGACTGAAGGAGAAACAACCAAGGGCAAAGGCATGGCCCCAATCAAGAAGGTGCCCGCCAAAAGGACAACATCAAGGAAGAAAGCACTTGTCAGTAGGAGGCGAGTCATCAAAGACCATCCTGTGGGGTCAAGTGCTCCTCCACGAGGCCCCATTGGGCCCTTGGTCATGACTCCTCCAATGAATAACCCCAACCGACAACCAGACCTCTCGAGTAACATCTTCCACGGGAAAGACTATGAGAAGGCGACGGGACTTAGGGAAAAGGATCCCTACAAGTATGAGAAGGTCACACCGGATCATCGCTTCTAGTGTGATTTTCATTGCGATTACTAGCGCCTTGTATAATTGAGGATGAAGACGCCGGTCGCTGATGCTCAGTGGGTCGACTGGCCTTATATGGAGAAGAAAAATCACCAGGCCTTCAACACAGTCATACAAGCAGTTGAGCATCATGGCCTCAAGGAACTTCTTTGCTTTCAATATGACTGGAACACATAGGTGGTGGCTCAGTTTTACACAACGTGCTACTTCTCCACCTTTGAAGACAGGAAAATCTCATGGACGACAGATGGAGTCCAATACTCCGTCCTATATGATGAGTTTGCAATAATTCTTGGACTTGAGGAATTTCTAAGCCATGAGTAGACCATTCACAACCTCACGGTGATAGGTTTGGGGGAGATGGAATTCATGTACGAGGTTGTCTTTTACAATCGCCGCACAACCAAGACCCTCCGTCCATTCTTTAGTATGCTAAACAAGATCTTGAGAAAGACTCTAGCCTCTAAAGACGGGGACGCGTGGATGATCCAAAGCCACCTCTGACACCTGCTGAAGCTATTATGTGAATATGAGAAGTTCAATGTGTTTGACTACATCTACAACGACATCTTCAACATAAGCCACACCCCCAACCACTCGTGTGGATATGCTCCATTCATTATGTGCCTCAATGAGAAGGTCTCGAGATTGGAGTTCGTGAAGGACGTCAAGCATAGACCTCTTCACCCTCGAATTCCTCCTATCATTCTAAAGAGTGGCGGAGCTTCTAGGAGGTGTGCCCCCAATGCACCTCCTCCTCCTCCCGCTCTCGCCTCTTCCTCCTCCGGCGACTCTTCAAGTGCTATTCTCAAATTCTTGCAGTCTATCTTCACCTCTTGCCAAAAAGTTGAAGTCAAAACTCAGAAAATGGCTAGAAGGCAAGACAAGTACCTGAAGAAGCTCTGTGAGAAGGCGGACATTGGTATGTCCCTAGAGGCTTCCGATGACGGTGAGCTAACACCCTTCCGGATCTTACGGAGGCAAAGGCTGCTCTCCTTGGTGGTGGGGGTGGTCCCTCTAGTGCTGCTCCTGTTGTTGAGGAAGAAGAGGAAGATCAAGATGATGATGAGGAAAATGAAGAAGCAACCCAGAGAGATGAAGATTGTGGTGAGGAGAGTCAGAGCGATGACGACTAGACTTAGATTCTCTTCTTTCTCTCTCTTTGTCTTTTCCTTTTTGGTGTTTTGATGTCAAAGGGGGGAGATTGAGGGGGAGTACCATGAACTATGTCATATCTTGAAACACCTTGTTGTAACATTGACTTTATGCTATGTTAATCTATGTTAACTTTATTAAATATCACTCTACTTTGGATTATGTTATTATTCCATATGTGTGATGATCTTTAATTCCAATTGAGATGCATGTTGCACTTCTATGTATCACATCTCAACACTTGCATCACACGTAGGCACCGCACCATAACACACAACTCTATAAATATCCCATAGAATCCACTCTTGTGCATTACTTTTATTGAAAATTATTCATGCACACATTTAGGGGGAGCTATTTATACATTTGTGTGTTATGAAAACCAACTCATTTATATTTTATCAAAAACCTCAATGTGTTGTAATCAAATCACCAAAAAAGGGGAGATTGAAAGTGCATATAGGCTAAATCCCCGTGGGTTTTGATGATTAATGACAACACTTAAGGGACTAATGAGAATTACAAGTGTAAGTACAAGTGATTAAGTAATCGACAGAGATGGATGCATTCAAAAAGGGAAAAGAGGAGGAAAAGGCGAAGATAATTGAAGAGTAGAATTTAGGGTTTCAATTCCTTTGTGTTGAGTTTAGCCTTTTAGTATGAGTGTGTTCATAGGGTCGGAGTGTTGAGAATCATCTAGGAGCTCTTAATCCAAGTTAGGTTACATGGAGAGAAGAGTTGAGGCAGCCCTAAGAATTGGACCGGACTTGTCCGGGCTGGAAGGCCGGACTAGTCCGACCACATCGGACTAATCCAAAATGTGAGGCGGACCAGGAGTTTCTTTGTGAGTTCAGACTTGTCTGTTTGGGGACGGACTAGTCCACCCTTAGGGGCCGGAGTAGTCCGCTAGGTCAGGCTAGTCCGTTTCTAACCGGAACAAGAGTCTCTATGTGAGATTGGACTATTCCATTGTCAGTCAGACTAGTCCGTTTGAAACTTGGAGGTGGCTGCAGGGACTAAGTCTTGGATGGCCGGACTTGTCCGCCCTTTGAGGCCCAACTAGTCCGATGGACCAGACTTGTCCGTTCTCAACCGGAACAAAATGTTCTGTGTGAGATCGGACTAGTCCGTTGCTGCACGAACTAGGCCGTGACCTTGTGCCCGGTTGAATTCAAGAGGAGGCGGGGGACTGTGTGGTTGGTGAAGTGTGACATTACCGGTCCCCACAAGCCAGACTAGCCCGGGGTTAAAAGCCGGATTAGTCTGGATTTGTTTTGGTGCCAACGGCTAGTTATCGGGACCTCTATAAAAAGGGATCCCCGAGCCTCTAAGGCACCAACTCGAACCCTAGCACCGCCATAGCCTTACTAGAGCTTTCCTAGCCCTTTCTCTTCATTTCTTTGAGCACTAAGATTGAATCTTGAGGGTTTGTGAGATTTGGGAAGAGGAGAAAGAGGGGTGTGATTAGTATTGAGCTCTTGATTGATTCTCTCATAGTGACTGGGGTAGTTGAGTTGTTGAGGGTGCTGATTTGTAAGTTCTTCAAGCTGAAATCTTGTGGGAGCCTCAGTTTGTGACCTGGCCCGCGAATCGTTGTAAACTCTTTGTGATCTAGTGGAAGAACAAGCCAACCTTTATGGTGGCTTGGGTGAGGATAGGGTTGAGAGCAACCCGGTCCTTTGTGGACTCCTCAACGTGGACGTAGGCTTCTTGGTGAAGCTGAACCACCAGATAAATCGTGTGACTTGCGTTTTCGGTTTGCCTCTCATTTCTTGCTAGATCACTTCAAAGTTCTTCACACCTATTATTTAAGTCTTGCGAACCACCGAGTTCCATTCAGTTACTCTCTTAGTCAACCTCACTACTAGAGTGCTGGATTATAGTACTTTACTACTTATTATATGGATTACCAAAAACTTCTAAGGATCTCTGCTTTTGGGTTTAATTTTCTTGTGACCGGACTAGTCCACCCCCATGCCAGACTAGTCCGCACTCTGTGAATTAATAAGCTTTTATTAAGCCGACTTTCAGGTATTCCGCCTATTGACCCCCTCTAAGCAACTTTCAGGTTTCGTAGCCTTGCCACACGATAAAATGAGAATTAGGAAAAGATTACTAATAAAGTAAAATAAATGCACTTACACATACATTGCAATTCGGCTGCTCTCCATATACAACCATGCTTAAGCAGACATGGAAGTCGCTTGTGTTGCCCGGTGGGACACAAAATGTAGTATGATGTTTAAGTTGTCGGCGTTTTCCTTTTGGGTGTCCTCCTAGCATCTTAACCACGTATGTGTCAAAAACCGTAAACAGAAACATTCACAGTTAATGTAAAATTATCGTGCAGTGACAACACAGTCAGAAACTAAAGTGAAGAAGGAACTTACTCATTAAGAACGGCCATGGTATCAGTCCAATCATGAGTAAGTTGCTCGCCAGTTATTGAATCTGTCGGCTGTAATAGCCCTAACTTTTGTAAAGTTGTATTTCACTTTATGAAGCAAACCATAAGGAGAGGGAAGACTAAGTATGTGTCACATAAAACGATAAACACACAATGGACATGTGAGGGAGTTAAAGAAATTTATTTAACTCATGCTTAACACATGTTAACGTGAGGAGTGAACTTCACTCCTTGATTTAAACTCATGTGAACATCCACTAGGAAGAGAGTGGGGGGGGGGGGAATTTAAACATAAATTGAGTTCTCTTAAATGGATTCAGAAAACTCGTATGCTTGAATCAACTTGATGGTACACCCTTTTATAGGAGTTTACTAGTTTTGTTAACCATACTTGTCGCCGGGAAAGTTGATGAGTCGGGTATGGTCGATTTTTCTTTTTGCTTCGCTTAATTTACGGATACGGGAAGCTGAATTAAAACATGGTTCGCTACTGCACTCATAAGAATAAAGATGATGATAACTTGATAATGTTGATGAGCATGGAATCGGGGAGATCTAGGCAAGATTGGTTCGTCGATGTTGCTGAATGAGATGGTGGTTTACTTGCCGTAGATCTAAGGATCGGTTCATGCCAGCACATGCCAGAAAAACAGTGCCACCACAAGGCCAAATATGGGTGCGGCTTAGCTGACTAATGTAAAAGCCCAAGAAAAGGGTCTTGCAAAAACTTTTCATCACCTCACAACACCACAGTTTTTGTTGTCGATAGCTTGTGAAAGTTTATGAGGAGCAAGTAACCTCCATCAAAAGAGTGATTAGAGGGGAAAGCCTACACTTTCACAAAGTGGGATTTCTACACATGAACATGAGAGGTTGAGCTCACCCTAGGACTTAAAAAGTCTTGGGAAGGTTCAGGCCAAGTTTCATGTAAATCCAACAACTTTTGAGGCACTTTTGGAGGTATTTTAAAAAGAGGCCAATTTGAATGTAAATTCAAATTGCAGCAACTTTCATCACTCAAATTCAAAAGTTAGCTTCATATTCAAACTCAGCACATTTTTCTGAGTAAGCCCACCAATTTTCATCCCCATTGGAGTTCATTTTGTCAAGAGCTAAATTTGCAAGAATTCAAAACTGAATTTGAAATTCAGTTCAAACATGAGGCAAATTTAGCCAAACAAAAATTCAAATGGGAGAACTCAAATTCAAACAAGAACTTGGGGGCTAAGTCTCACCTTAAATGGTGAGTAGCTGAGGATATATTCAGCAAAAACAGAAATGACAAAGTGGGAAAAAGAAATCAGGGGGGAGGCCCACATGTCAGCTGCACATACGAGTGTTTCAGTCGGTTTGCTGCAGCCGGTCTCTGCTTCGCGCGCAAGGCACGGGAGAGGCGGCGAGACACCGAGGCATTGACGTGCCACCCCCTACGCTCGATGATTCTCGCGTGTAACACCTCAGTCAAGCAAACCGAATACTCCACTTCGGCTTCTCCCCGTTTTCCCCCGAGAGCAGCCGCACCCGGCCGGATATTTCTTGCCGCCAATCACTCTTCGTGCCCGCACGTCGCTCAGCACCCCTAGGACCTCCCGCGACCACCGGTGATCGTGAGAGCGTGCGCAGGACTCTGCTGGACCTCACTGAGCTGCCAAGCCGGTCCCTCACCCTCTGTGTGTGGCGCACAACAACAACCGTCGTCGGAAATTTCAGTTTGTGCCGCCGCCGGGCCTCCTCGACGTCTCGGCGATACAGAGCACGTCACACCCTGCGTTGAATAGCAAAAAGGTGCGCCTACTCCTTCTCTTCACGCTGCCGAAAGCCCTAGCCCATTCCTCCATGGGAGCCGCGGGAATTTGCAGAATACCGAGGACATGTCCATAGGACGGGGGGGGGGGGGGGGGGGGGTAGATTTTCCAAAATTCATGATCCATATGTGTTCTATGGCCATTATAGTCATAGGGTAGGCTACAGACCTCTGTGCGAGTCGCCGAGGCTGAAAAGAACTGAGAATTGTGGAGCCACCACGGTGTTCTTCAGGTTTTACCCTCTGCAGCCGGTTTTCAACCTAGGGCGCACTGTGACATGGGGTTTGAAGGCGTTTCCAAGCTCTTTGGCGTACGGGACGTCCTTTGCCATGGATCACTGATGCTCTAGAGCGAAGGAGACGTGAGGTTGAGCCGGCAGAGAGGATGGCCGACGTCGCCGAACTCGACCCGAAGCCGCCGCCCGTCGCCCGACCTCTGGGGACCTTTACAGCTCCCCACGGCCCCGGAAACGGTTTCCCCGACCCTCAAAACCCCTAGGCGGCGAAAGCAAGGCTGGGAGATGGCTTAGAAGGGAGGTACCGAGGGGGAGGAGAAACGGCCGGCGAGGAAGACGCGCACGCGGGAAGAAGTGAGCGGAAGGTTGAAGACGAGGTGCCGGCCCCACCTGTCAGCCACTCGGCGGTCGAGCTGAGATCCTCTGTGGCTGCTGATCTTTTGTGGCTACACCGTGGGAACTCAGTAACCCCGTGTGTTCTCGGTTTTCACTGGCTAAGATTTAAAGAGTGGGCCCAGGTTCTTTTCCAATAGCAAAACAATTCCAGTTTCTGCCCAAACTTTAGAAATTCATAACTTTGTGTAGGAAGCTCCAAATTTAGTGAAACAAATTTTGCTGAACTCAGGATTCTGAGTACTTTCCAGCAATACCAATTTCAGCTCGTGAAACTTAATAGTTTTCCATAATTAAATCCCTAAAGTTTAAACTGTTGGGAATTTTATCTGGAGAATTACTTCATGAAAAATTCTAAAATTTGGCTGAGAGGTTTATTGGAAACCCTTGAGTCAGAGTAAAATTTTCAGACTCATACAAATTAATTTAGTCCCCCTAATGGGGTGATTAAGTGAACTGCCCTGAGAAAATAGAAAAATGTACAGAAACATTTTTCAGATTTTCTCAAATCTTAATTAGGGCATAACTTTCAGTAGAATTCTTCAAATGACATGTAACCAATTCCATTAGAACCATATTAAATTCTAGTTTCCAGAAAGTAATGGTTGGAGCCATGAAAAACCCTGGAATTACTTAGGGGCTCAAATATTGACCAAATGGGCTTTTATTTGTACAAGGTCCAAATGAACTTTGTTTCAAATGAAACTTGGTCAAGACTCTGGTTAGGACCCTACCAAGCCACCATAAAAATTTCAAAACCAAAGGGGAGGGCTAGCTAGAGTTATTAGTAATTAAGTATTTAAGTTCACACATTGTATTTAAATTGACATGTAGTATTTCATTAACGTGTAGTCGCTGAAGGCGAAGAGACTCCGGAAGTGCTGGACTTCCTCCTTCCGGACGAAGACTTAACCCCTGACCAGAAGCAACAAGGCAAGCCTCGGTTTGCATTAATCCTTTTATAAACTTTTTACTTTGTTTACATACGTAGTGTGAAGTGTGTATGTGCATTAGGTGTAGGATGGATGGAACCCCACTTGCAGGACCATAATTTTTCCATAAGAGTGAGGGTAGTGTCTAAGACCTCGAATAGACAGGCTATGCTTAATGATTCATAGGACTTCGGTACAAGTCGAGTAGTTGGAATCTACTCGCGAGATAGGCTTGGGACACACGGGTTCGGTTGAGTGATGTGAGATCACTTTAGTAATGAAAATGAGACTAGGCAGGGGCTAGGGCGCAGAAAGAGGAAGTATTGTGTGCGCAGCCCTGTCCGTGTCGATTGAGGACCGATCCGTGTGCGGCCCTGTTGAACAAGTATTGAACGTACCGAAGGCATATCGGATATATGGGCCCCAATAAACCGATGTAGCCTAAACCTCCGAGCGTCGAGGCATAACGCATCGATTTATAGATGTAGGCTGAGGGCAGCAAGGTGGAAATCTGCTAACGGGCATAGCGAGATGCTCCGTGTAGGGAACCTCCTGCTCGTTTCGGTGCGACCGGTTTGACGTTTGGGCTGTTGGGTGAAAGGTTGTCCCGTACGACATCGAGTGAGCGTGTTGTTCAGCTCCACGGGTGGGTGTACGTGATGTGCTCTTTGGGTTTCCCTGCAAGTGTATAGCGAGTCGATTCGCCGTCCCTCACGGTGACGAGTACCGCTTGTTCACTACGTCGTAACATAGATAATTTATGGAATGTTATGCTTCAATATTGCTGTTATGATATAATTGTATTGCTACATGTGTGCCACCAAATATTGCCTACTAAATTTCAGATTTCCGAACTGTTAACTTGTTGCTAAAAAGATGAATTAAGGATGAACTGTTAGGCGTGTCCATTTGCTGCAATGTTACTATCCTATGTTCATTGTACACCTCATGTAGAGTTTCATGCCTAGGTGAGTCGGTTAAGTCTTGTTGAGCCATCGTACTCACGGTTGCTGCTTAAGTGTTTTTCAGGTGAGGAGCCACCCACGGACTCGGAGTACGAGTCCACCGGCGAGGGTTACCCTCGGTCGTGGGACCACGGCTGAGTGGGAGCCGTACACGCCGCGTTGAGCTGAGGAGTGCAGCCAGTGTTGGTTGCCCTAGGGCTGGGCAGCCGACTTTTGCTAGATAGGCGGGCGTGAGTTGTATAGTTTAGACTTCCGCTGTGTAATATAAACAATAGTTTGTAACTGAAGTTTGTACCTGTTTGTACAGTTCAGTTGTTTTTCCCATGTAATATATTGTGTCCTTATGACGTGTGCTATCGGGTGTCGCATCGTGCGGCACCACCCTCTACGATCCTGGATGAGCGGATTCTGGTCCGCCACAGCCTGGCATCAGAGCTGCATTGGGGATAGCACAGTACTTAAGGGCTGTATTACGGGAAAAACTTAGGTTACGGTGAGGATTCGGTAGTTGCCCAAGTAAGGACTATATTAGCATAGTTACTTAAAGTGGCAAAGACTAACCTATGTGTTATAATTCTGAATTTGAATTATGTAATGACGCACCGACGCTGTGGTAAGATTGGTAAGGAACGCCACCGAAAGCGGTTCAATTTCGGTTAGCTCCCCTGACGAGGAACGTGGTTCAGTGATAGGTCTCACAGCTTGGTGTGAGACGTCAATATGAAACTATTGGACTCTTCATGTTCCTGAGTTCATATGAAATGCTGATCCCTAGCGTGCATTAGGCAAGTAAGTGGAGACCCCATCGCGTGGTCAGTAACGCGAGAGTGTGTTCGTCTGTAAGTAGCCCAGGGGGACATACGTAGCGCTTGCCATCAGCGTGCCCTGCAGGGCAGTAGGTGGTATCTGTTAGGTTGATAACATTCCCAACCGTGATGACCCGTTCATGACATACTCGGGTTCCCCGTCGTGTGGTGTTGAAACACGATCACATACCTTGAGACGTGACTTAACTCAAGGACGGCCGTATGGCAACGATACGGGTGTTTGTATTTACTTTTAAATATGGTCCTGCCTGAAATGAAACAACCTTTGAGTGCATCATGATTGTGTGGTTTTCTGCAGGTACTAACCACGTATGTATACGTGTAGTAAACGTGTGCGAGAGACCGTTTAGTGCCACACTTGAGACGAATATGCCGGTATAATCCGGTTAGGATTTTCTTTTGTGAGGAACGCAGTACTGAGATATCATAGGCATATGCATGAAAAATCATGATAACAAGGAATTAAAATCACTAGGTTCAACATTTAGGACCCTGGTTGAGTAGAAAAATTGGAGGGTGATGAGAGTAGTTCCAAAAGACTGAAAAAACAGAGTGCTCTGTTTTGGAAAGCAAGTTTGCTGAGCTTCAACAGGGCATAACTCACAGGTATTTTAGCCCAGGGAGGTGTGGTATATATTTCTGGAAAGGTATGTGAGTACTCTACAACTTTGTTGTAGACTTCCAGAGCTGACACACACCTTAGGATGGCTTAAATCCCAGAGGAATGTAAACTGTCCAGAATCAGGACAGAGTTAAACACTCTCGGGACTGTTCTGTTTTTCAAACATAACTCCCAGTAGAAAATCTAAAATTGTCATATGATACATCTTTAGAAAGGGTAGAATATGTGTTAAATCTTTGCAATTCAAAGTTTCTGAAATTTCAGCACAGAATTCAGTGGGAATCAGAGTTGAAAACAGCAACTTCCCAAAGGAGGTGCTGTTAAAATTCTTCCAGAAATTCTGCTGACTTTGAATTACCATAACTTTCTAACCAGAGCTGATCTGAGGGCAAGTAAATACTCGTTGGAAAGATACTGAAGTTAACTGTAACTTTGGTATTCAGCTTGAGTCATGAAAATGCTCAGAACCAGATCAAAATCTTGATATGTAGAAACTGGTCACTCTGACAGAGGAATGATAGTTGAACTCATATGGGAGATTGTGGTACCCTAGAGAGGGTTTGAATACTTCCAATGGGGTAGAACATGCTCATGAGAGGTTATCTTCGACTAGTGAAAGATCTGAGTATAGGTATCACTCAAGTTTCTTTTACTAGAGACCATGTTTGTGTCGTATTGAAGATAAAAGGGTAGTATACGTGATGACAATGCGATAGTAATGTCTCATAGTGAACAAACCTAGTTATGGTGAGCTTCCAAAGGGGTGGTTTATCAAGTTGGATGTAACTAGCTTGTATTTGGTCTGGTAATGATGTAGCTTGTGCAAAGTTATTACATTATCTACACACGAGATGTATCGCATGTTTTATTGTCATTATGTTTTTACGCCTATTTCATTTTACTGCATTGAAGTATGTTGCGGGGCTGATATTTATTATCGTATGGTTGCAGATGGTTCGCACTAGGACCACGCACAAGGTTGGTGGCTCTAGCCAACAGGGAGGCGATGACTCCCAACCACCTGCCTACGACAGCACCCCGCAGCAGCAGCCACCACCGCCGCCTCCGCTTACTCTAGCGGATGTGATAGCGGCACTGGTAGGGGGTCGTGAGGAGCAGACCGACCTGCTCCGCACGATTGTGCAGAATACGTTCCAGGCGGGGGGGGGGGGGGCGTCAAGAGAGGGGGTCCCGTGAGCCCTGTGAGGTGTCGTACTCGGACTTCATGAGTATGCACCCTCCAGTGTTCACAGAAGCTGAAGAACCACTGGAGGCCAACAACTGGCTGCGGACCATCGAGTCCAAGTTCGGGGTGCTCCAATGTACGGAGCGGAAGAAGACTCTGTTCGCAGCGGAGCAACTTCACGGTGCCGCTGGTGCGTGGTGGGTGAATTATGTCGCCTCACGTCCGGCTGGCCATGCCGTGGAGTGGGAAGAGTTCCGGGAGGTGTTCCGCGCCTATCATATTTCTCCCGGGATAATGAAGAGGAAGTTCCAAGAATTCTTGGAGCTGAAGCAGGGCGGGAGGAGTGCCCACGATTACTCCCGTGCTTTCAACCATCTGGCGCAATATGCGTCAGACTACATCTCCACTGAGGAGAAAAAGCGGGAGCACTTCTATCGGGGGTTACACCCCGAAATGAAGAAGCATCTCGTGCAACGGAATCGCGGCACCTTCAACGACCTAGTCAATGCCGCGATTATGCAAGAGGATGCTCAGCGAGAGTTAGCAGCTGAGCAGAGGAAGCGCAGCGCTCCACCTAGCAGTGGGGGTGGCGCTCCCCATAAGTACCGCATGGTGTATCGGACACCATCCGGGCAGCAGTGGCATCCATCGGCATGACCTCAGCGGTTCGGGGGACGTTCGTTTCAGTCACATCCGTTCTGTCCGCCGATGCCACCACCAATACAGCAGCAGCAGCAGACGGCACCCCGGGCGTTTCCACCGCCACAACCCGCCCCGGGTTTCCGTCCACCGATCAGCGGGGAACCACCCCGTTTTACTTGCTTCACGTGTGGCCAGGCGGGCCACTTCGCGAAGGACTGTCCCCAGGGGCAGCAAAGCAGAGGGCAAGCCCAGTTCCAGGGCGGTGCTCGAGGCCGACCTCCGGTCAAGAAGGTTGGTCAGCGGACTGGGGGCGTTCGCCACCTCGACAATGAGGATGCCCCAGAGGGAGACAACGTGCTGGCGGGTACGTTTACTCTCAACCATCAAGCCATCATCATACTTTTTGATTCTGGTGCAACCCACAACTTCATAAGTGCATCATATGTGGTTAAGCATCAGCTGGAAGCCTTTCCAACCGAGTGTTCTTATATGATCTGCTCACCGGGAGGAAAGATTTCGGCAACGATAATGGTTCCGAAAGCACCACTGTGCTTAGGTGGGAAGATATATCCCACCACTATGATT
Source organism: Neostapfia colusana (assembly GCA_030760725.1). Taxonomy (NCBI): domain Eukaryota; kingdom Viridiplantae; phylum Streptophyta; class Magnoliopsida; order Poales; family Poaceae; genus Neostapfia; species Neostapfia colusana. The sequence goes on from JASWHV010000015.1 coordinate 64,302,532, forward strand.
ATCCTTGAGGGGCAGAAGATTGATGCAATCTTGGGAATGTCATGGCTAAGCTACCATGGCGCTGTCCTGGAAACTTTAGCACGGACGGTTCATCTCCACTCCCCACTACGCCGTCCGCAGTCCCTCTTATTAGATAATCCAGTCCGGGAGGTTTCAGCAATCAATAATACTGAAGCTCTCAAGTTGGAGGACATCCCCGTAGTCCGGGAGTACCCCGACGTGTTCCCGGATGATCTTCCGGGCATGCCACCGGAGCGGGATGTCGAGTTCAAGATCGAGCTTGCACCCGGGACTACGCCTATATCACGGAGACCATATAAAATGGCTCCGAACGAGCTGGCTGAACTGAAGGAACAACTCAATGATCTGTTGAGCAAGGGTTTCATTAGGCCGAGTTTCTCGCCATGGGGATGCTCGGCGCTGTTTGTAAAGAAGAAGGATGAAACCTTGAGGCTGTGTGTGGATTACCGGTCGCTCAACGCCGTCACCATCAAGAATAAGTACCCACTGCCCTGCATCGACATATTGTTTGATCAACTTGTGGGTGCAAGTGTGTTCTCCAAGATGGACCTTCGCTCTGGATATCATCAGATAAAGATTCGGGCGGAGGATATCCCGAAGACGGCCTTCTCGATGAGATATGGATTATATGAATATTTCGTCATGTCCTTTGGTCTCACAAACGCTCCAGCCCATTTCATGTATCTCATGAACTCGGTGTTCATGCCGGAGCTGGACAAGTTCGTGGTAGTGTTCATCCATGATATCTTGGTTTACTCCAAGACAGAAGCCGAACATGCCGAACACTTGAGGATCGTTCTTCAACGATTGCGAGACCACAAGCTCTACGCCAAGTTCAGTAAATGCGAGTTTTGGATCAGCCAAGTGCCATTCTTGGGACATATCATCTCAGCTGAAGGCATTGCGGTTGACCCGAACAAGATAGAGCAAGTACTAAAATGGAAAGATCTCACTTCAGTCCATGAAGTCAGAAGCTTCCTCGGGTTAGCGGGATACTATCGGAGATTCATTCCAAGCTTCTCCAAGCTCACTAAGCCGATGACAGAATTGCTGAAGAAAGGGACAAAATATGTTTGGAACACGGCGTGTGAAGGAGCGTTCCAAGCATTGGTGAAGCATCTCACCACAGCCCCGGTCTTAGCTCAGCCGGATACAACAAAGCCCTTCGACATGTATTGTGATGCGTCCGGTATTGGGCTCGGCTGCGTGTTGATGCAGGAAGGACGTGTGGTCGCATATGGCTCACGCCAACTTCGGAACCATGAGCAGCACTATCCGACTCATGATCTTGAGCTTGCTGCAGTGGTTTTGGCACTAAAAATGTGGAGGCACTATCTCCTGGGGAATTTGGTGCACCTCTACACCAACCACAAGAGCTTGAAATACATTTTCACCCAGAAGGAGCTGAACATGAGGCAAAGGAGGTGGTGAGAACTGATCAAAGATTATGAAATTGAGATCCATTACCACCCCAGAAAGGCGAATGTGGTTATCGACGCGCTGAGTCGGAAATCACATGTACATAACCTCACCATTACACCAGTGGAGGAGGAAGAGCCGAGTTTATACTTGGTTCCTTATGGATCACTGTACAACCTTGCCCTCATCCCTACTATTAGGAAGGACATCATTGCAGCTCAGAAGACTGATAAAGGCATGGCACATCTCCGGAGACGGATAGACAACGGAGAGATCAAATGTTTCCGGAAGGATGATGAGGGGACGCTATGGTTCAACGACCGCATAGTCGTACCCCGGGATATGGAACTGAGGCGAAAGATCCTCGATGAAGCTCACTTGTCTAAGGGCGTGTTTGGCATGGCTCAACTTCATTGCAGAGCAGCTCTGCTCCAAAACTCTGATATGGAGCAACTCTGCTGTGGAGTTAGAGTTGTTCATAGTGGTGTTTGGCTAGAAATTTGTTCTGAGCTCTAGGAAATAGAGTTTTGTGGGTGTAATACCATTCTTACCCCTGTTATGCTGATTGTATTTATTTTGAGAATAGTAAAATGTATGCAATTTAAAATATGATTTATATTTACGTTTTTTTGAAAAAAATGTAATGCGCAATAACAAGGTTATGTGGGACAAATATTTTTTCTTTCAACACTAGTTTGAACCATTTATGATCAATGTCTTCATACAAATCACTATAACTCATATATTATCCTAAAGTATTACATAAATATTAGATACTAATTCCAAGCACTAGAAAGAGATGTTGCCACACTATCACGAAATGCATCCATTGTAACAAAACTTGACTCTGAAGTTGAATCATCAGAGGCATGTGCTGAAACGGCATATTTGTTGTACCTATCTGGAATTGTAGGCACAAAGTCAGGATCACGACCATAATTATCAAAGTCCACATCGCCACTTGAATGCTCCCGAATGAAATTGTGAAGAACCATAGTGGCAGCAATAATCTTTTTTTGTGTCAACATTGAATATTTAGGCATCTTGTATAGTATTTGCCATTTCATCTTCCATAGTCCAAATGATCTCTCAATAACATTACGAATAGATGAGTGTACTCGATTGAACTTCTCTTTCGGTGTACTTGGTTCCATACCTCTGTGCCATTCGGGTAAGTGATACCTTTCACCTTTATATGGAGCTAGGTATCCCGAGCGGTTAGGATATCCCGCATCTACAACATAGTACTTACCTACATAATTTACAAAAAAATTAAAAAGTTAAGAGATTAGCAATGTGACAATTAGAAATTATTTTAACCATATAGTAATGTTACCTTGTGGCGGATGTGGGAAGTGATTCTCAGATTCCTTTAGCGCATGATACAACACACTTGTGTCATGATAAGAACCCGGTTGACCAGCTGCCACATAAGTGAAACGCATATCAAAGTCACAAATAGCAAGAACATTCTGTGTTGGAATGCCTGTTTTCCCAATGTACCTCACTTGTTCTTCAGGTGAAAGAGAGACACGGATATGTGTTCCATCAAGAGCACCTATGCAATCCTTGAAGTGTGGATATGCTCTATTATCATTTCAAATCCTCTTGTGAATGGTATGAAAATTAGGATCAGTTGGTCTTAGATAATGCTCAGCCATTGCAATCAAAGAATCTAACACCTCGTGAAATTTCCTGCTAATTGTTTCACCAGAGTGTTTGAATCTATTTTGTCCCTTTCTATTGGACTCACAACCAGCACAAATGAATAGAAAAATAGCAAGCATCTCATAAGTATTCATATGTTTTGATGATTGCAGCTTATACCTCTCAACCAAAGTATCATGAAGATCAAGAAATTTTATTCATTCGAAGCATCCTGTGACACTCTCCTGGAGTGTTCATAGTCTCATGCAACCAGCCCATTCCGGTTTGAATTGACATTCTTGGTGCTTCCTTATTTAAGTATTTATCTGAATATAATGTTGCAAGCTTACCAACAGTCAAGATTATATCAAAAAGACGATCACCATCCTCACTTGAAGAACCACTCTCATTGTCAGACATCTGTAGAAACAACAATGATACAACAATGAGATGTCATACACACATTCAAATTGAAATAGAGACAAAGGTGACAAAGATAATACAATGATATGTGAAATAGAAACAAAGGTCACAAAGATAACACATTCAAATTGAAATAGAAACAAAGGTCACAACGATACAATGTTTCATGTCAAATAAAGGATACAAGAGACAATAAGGTCTCGTAATATATTATAATGCAATACAAATTATTTCAAACCATAATAATATGCCGTTCACTAATTTCCATATTTGTCCTTATATTTCCTAGTGAGCCAATTGAACCTAATCTCATTTGTGGGCAATGTCATGAACATCTCCCTCTGCTCTTTTTTCACAAATAATTCAGATGCTATGTAGTGTTGATTGGTCTCGTATGTAGCACCACAAGCTATCACGTGCCCCATCACTTCATCAATAGAATATTTTCCTTCTTTGTTGGAAGCATAAGTGCTCGCCGAGGTAGCCATACTTGACATTGCCTCTTGAATGAGTAGTGCTGTCCCTGTCTTAGCTTTTTTGCCTTTATCTTGAGCAACTCTTCGTGGTCTTTTGTTGTTAGCATTCACTGGCTGAAGTTCTTCACCTTCATTTGTGTCACCTCCCTCAGAATCAGTAGGTACCTCTTGTGTGTCAACAAATGCATCCTCTTGTGTTTCATGTTGCTCAACATTCACGGGTACATTAGCCATATGAGGAGACCAATGATCCATACCAATACTTGTGATGTCTCCAAAACACCTCTGTAGTTCCTCTTCATTTTGAAGACCCATTTTTTAAAATTTACCACATCCTGGAATATCCTGAAACATGAAATCAAATTAAGAAATACTAAGACAATTACAAAACATCAAATGAAGAGATTTTTTCAACACTTACAGTTCGAGCTTTCTTCCACCATTCATCATCCATAACAATGGTACCCTTTATAGGGCACCAACCGGTTCCGGTCTGTCTCAACATTAGCTTCCTCCATGCCTTGAAATCTTCTTTCAACTTGTCCCATTTATTTTTAATTTGTTGCTTCGTTGCGACAATACCTAATCTATCTTTTAATCCTTTCTCAACCTCAGCATAACCAATCTGGTTCAAGTATGTGTTTGGACGATTCCCTCTTGCAACTTGTTCGGCAAATAATTGACATAGAACACGGGTGGCCTCAATATTCCAATCTATTTCCACCATCTAAAACCACTTATAAGTTCTTAGGATAAAATAAAATCTTAATATTCATTATGCAATTGTGCATTGTATTATTGGCATGATGAAATAGTTATATCGACGTTTTAAAAAACAAGAATTTCAGACACATGACAGACATATTGGGAAGTTCCTGCACGCATAGGTTCCACAAGTTGATACAAAATTATTTCATACAACAACCTATTTTCAGCAGCAACAATGACACATGCATTGCAAATTCTCCACGAGAGAACAAATCTCACCTTGAATCAGTCGAACGGGGAAGAGAAGCCAATCGGCGGGTGGGGAGGCGTTGAGCTGCGTCTGGAGGGCCGTGCATGCCGAGGCGTTGGTGGGGGGAGTGGGGGGTGGCGGCCGGTGCTGGAGATCGACGGGTGGGGAGGCGTGGCCGAGCGTCTTGGGGGGGCGGCGGCCGGTGCTGGAGATCGGCGGGTGGGAAGACCGAGCTTGGGCGGGGAGACCAATCGGCCGGTGCTGGAGATCGGCTTGGGCGGCGACCTGTTGGGGGCGCAACAGAGGTCGGCGCAGCTGCTAGCGGGCGGCGTGGCCGAGCGCTCTGGGCGGCGAGGCGCGTGATCACAGCCGGCGGGGTGGCGGAGCGAAGTGGCCGAGCGGCGGCGGTGGCCAAGCTCGGGCGGCGGCGTAGGGTTCCAGGGAGGAGCCGAGGTGTGTGGAAAAGAAAAGAGGTTGAATCGTTTTTTTGTAACCAGTGGCAAAAGCGGGTAAATATGCCTCAACTCCACGTCTAGTTCTGCAACGAGTGGTTTTGGAGCTAGAAAACAGGTACTCCAAAAAAATGAACTGGAACTCCTCAAACTCCACAGAGTTGGGTTGCTCCTCAGATTTCTAGAGTTTAGATGTTTGGCTACAATTTTTCAACTCCAGACTAGAGTTCAACTTCGGAGCCTTGCCAAACACGCCCTTAGCCCCCAAGTTCTTGTTTGAATTTGAGTTCTCCATATTGAATTTTTGTTTGGCTAAATTTGCCTCATGTTTGAACTGAATTTCAAATTCAGTTTTGAATTCTTGCAAATTTAGCTCTTGACAAAATGAACTCCAATGGGGATGAAAATTGGTGGGCTTACTCAGAAAAATGTGCTGAGTTTGAATATGAAGCTAACTTTTGAATTTGAGTGATGAAAGTTGCTGCAATTTGAATTTACATTCAAATTGGCCTCTTTTGAAAATACCTCCAAAAGTGCCTCAAAAGTTGTTGGATTTACATGAAACTTGACCTGAACCTTCCCAAGACTTTTTAAGTCCTAGGGTGAGCTCAACCTCTCATGTTCATGTGTAGAAATCCCACTTTGCGAAAGTGTAGGCTTTCCCCTCTAATCACTCTTTTGATGGAGGTTACTTGCTCCTCATAAACTTTCACAAGCGATCCACAACAAAAACTGTGGTGTTGTGAGGTGATGAAAAGTTTTTGCAAGTCCCTTTTCTTGGGCTTTTACATACCTTCCCCCTTAAAAGAATCTCGTCCCGAGATTATAAAAGAAGAGACAGCGATGTACTAGGGACTTACCCGTGCTGAGATGTCATGAACTCCGGGTAATTTGAGCGAAGAAATTCCTCGCTCTCCCACGTCGCTTCTTCGGCGGTGTGGTTGCTCCAAAGTATTTTGTAGAACCACAATGTTCTACTACGCGTGGTTCGAGCTTTCTCATCAAGAATTTCCACGGGATATTCATCATATGTCAAATCCGGTTGCAACTCACCGATGTCTTCGGTAGTAACAGCAGCGGTATGCTTCAGACATTTTCTCAGCTGTGAGACATTGAAAATGTCATGGACACCAGCAAGAGACGCCGGTAGCTCCAGTCTATACGCCGCTGGTCCACACTTCTCGGTGATAGCATAGGGTCCAATGAAACGGAGAGCGAGTTTCCCCTTCACGCCGAACCAGTGAACGCCTTTCATCGGAGACACGCGGAGGTACACGTGTTCACCAACGTCAAAGTGCAATGGTCTACGCCTCTTATCAGCGTAGCTCTTCTGCCGGGATTGAGCGGCCTTCAAATTAGCTTGAATCGCCCGAACGCGCTCTTCAGCGTCGTTCACCACATCAACCCCAAACGTGACCCTTTCACCGGACTCGCATCAGTTTAATGGGGTGCGGCATTTGCGACCGTAGAGAGTTTCGTAGGGTGCCATCTTGATACTTGCCTGATAGCCGTTGTTGTACGAGAATTCCGCCGATGGTAGGTGATCATCCCAGTTCCTACCTTGGTGGATGGCACATGCTCTCAACATGCCTTCTAATACTTGGTTCACCCTCTCTGTTTGCCCATCGGTCTGAGGGTGGTAGGCGGAGCTCCTAATCAGCTTGGTACCCAATGCAGCGTGTAGCTGCTCCCAAAAGCGAGATACAAATAATGCACCTCGATCCGAGACGATGGTCTTGGGTACCCCATATAAGCACAGAATTTTTGCTATGTATAGCTCCGCATATTTGCCGGCATTGTAACGTGTATTCACCGGGATGAAGTGAGCCATCTTGGTTAACCGATCAACGATTACCCAAATGGAGTCATGCTTGTTGGAAGTTAGGGGCAATCCCACAATGAAATCCATGCTCACATCTTCCCATTTCCATGCCGGGATCTTCAGGGGTTGCAACAGCCCTGATTTCCTCATATGATCGACCTTCACTCGTCTACACGTATCGCACTTGGATACGTACTTCGCTACCTCTCGCTTCATTTGTGTCCACCAAAATTTCTTTTTCAAATCTTGGTATATTTTGTTGCTGCCCGGATGAATGGAGTATTTAGGGCGTGTTTGGCAAGGCTCCGAAGTTGAACTCTAGTTTGGAGTTGAAAAATTGTAGCCAAACATCTAAGTCTCACCTTAAATGGTGAGTAGCTGAGGAGATATTCAGCAAAAACAGAAATGACAAAGTGGGAAAAAGAAATCATAGGGGAGGCCCACATGTCAGCTGCACATACAAGTGTTTCAGTCGGTTTGCTGCAGCCGGTCTCTGCTTCGCGCGCAAGGCACGGGAGAGGCGGCAAGCCACCGAGGCATCGATGTGCCACCCCCTACGCTCGATGATTCTCGCGTGTAACACCTCAGTCAAGCAAACCGAATACTCCACTTCGGCTTCTCCCCGTTTTCCCCTGAGAGCAGCCGCACCCGGCCGGATATTTCTTGCCGCCGATCACTCTTCGCGCCCACACGTCGCTCAGCACTCCTAGGACCTCCCGCGACCACCGGTGATTGTGAGAGCATGCGCAGGACTCTGCTGGACCTCACCGAGCTGCCAAGCCGGTCCCTCACCCTCTGTGTGTGGCGCACAGCAACAACCGTCGTCGGAAATTTCAGTTTGTGCCGCCGCCGGGCCTCCTCGACGTCCGGGCGATACAGAGCACGTCACACCCCGTGTTGAATAGTAAAAAGGTGCACTTACTCCTTCTCTTCATGCTGCTGAAAGCCCTAGCCCATTCCTCCATGGGAGCCGCAGGAATTTGCAGAATACCGAGGACATGTCCATAGGCCAGGGGGTAGATTTTCCAAATTTCATGATCCATATGTGTTCTATGGCCATTCTAGTCATAGGGTAGGCTACAGACCTCTGTGCGAGTCGCCGAGGCTGAAAAGAACTAAGAATTGTGGAGCCACCACGGTGTTCTTCAGGTTTTACCCTCTGCAGCCGGTTTTCAACCTAGGGCGCACCGTGACATGGGGTTTGGAGGCATTTCCATGCTCTTTGGCGTACGGGACGTCCTTTGCCATGGACCACTGATGCTCTAGAGCGAAGGAGACGTGAGGTTGAGCCGGCAGAGAGGACGGCCGACGTCGCCAAACTCGACCCGAAGCCGCCACCCGTCGCCCGACCTCTGGGGACCTTTAGAGCTCCCCACGGCCCCGGAAACGGTTTCCCCGACCCTCAAAACCCCTAGGCGGCGAAAGCCAGGCCGAGAGATGGCTTAGAAGGGAGGGACCGAGGGGGAGGAGAAACGGCCGGCGAGGAAGACGCGCGTGCGGGAAGAAGTGAGCGGAAGGTTGAAGACGAGGTGCCGGCCCCACCTGTCAGCCACTCGGCGGACGAGCTGAGATCCTCTGTGGCTACACCTTGGGAACTCAGTAACCCCGTGTGTTCTCGGTTTTCACTGGCTAAGATTTAAAGAGTGGGCCCAGGTTCTTTTCCAATAGCAAAACAATTCCAGATTCTGCCCAAACTTTAGAAATTCATAACTTTGTGTAGGAAGCTCCAAATTCAGTGAACCAAATTTTGCTGAACTCAGGATTCTGAGTACTTTCCAGCAATACCAATTTCAGCTCATGAAACTTAATAGTTTTCCAGAATTAAATCCCTAAAATTTAAACTGTTGGGAATTTTATATGGAGAATTACTTCATGAAAAATTCTAAAATTTGGCTGAAAGGTTCATTGGAAAATCCTTGAGTCACAGTAAGATTTTCAGACTCATCCAAGTTCATTTAGTCCTTTTAATGGGGTGATTAAGTGAACTGCCCTGAGAAAATAGAAAAATGTACAGAAACATTTTTCAGATTTTCTCAAATCTTAATTAGGGCATAACATTCAGTAGAATTCTTCAAATGACATGAAACCAATTCCATTAGAACCATATTAAATTTAGTTTCCAGAAAGTAATGGTTGGAGCCATGAAAACCCCTGGAATTACTTAGGGGCTCAAATATTGACCAAATGGGCTTTTATTTGTACAAGGTTCAAGTGAACTTTGTTTCAAATGAAACTTGGTCAAGACTCTGGTTAGGACCCTACCAAGCCACCATAAAAATTCAAAACCAAAGGGGAGGGTTAGCTAGAGTTATTAGTAATTAAGTATTTAAGTTCACACATTGCATTTAAATTGACATGTAGTATTTCATTAACGTGTAGTCGCTGAAGGCGAAGAGACTCTGGAAGTGCTGGACTTCCTCCTTCCGGACGAAGACTTAACCCCTGACCAGCAGCAACAAGGCAAGCCCCGGTTTGCATTAATCCTTTTATAAACTTTTTACTTTGTTTACATACGTAGTGTGAAGTGTGTATGTGCGTTAGGTGTAGGATGGATGGAACCCCACTTGCATGACCATAATTGTTCCATAAGAGTGAGGGTAGTGTCTAAGACCTCGAATAGACAGGCTATGCTTAATGATTCATAGGACTTCGGTACAAGTCGAGTAGTTGGAATCTACTCGCGAGATAGGCTTGGGACACACGGGTTCGGTTGAGTGATATGAGATCACTTTAGTAATGAAAATGAGACTAGGCAGGGGCTAGGGCGCAGCAAGAGGAAGTCTTGTGTGCGCAGCCCTGTCCGTGTCGATTGAGGACCGATCCGTGTGCGGCCCTGCTGAACAAGTATTGAACGTACCGAAGGCATATCGGATATATGGGCCCCGATAAACCGATGTAGCCTAAACCTCCGGGCGTCGAGGCATAACGCACCGATTTATAGGTGTAGGCTGAGGGCAGAAAGGGGGAAATCTGCTAACGGGCATAGCGAGATGCTCCGTGTAAGGAACCTCCTGCTTGTTTCGGTGCGACCGGTTCAACGTTTGGGCTGTTGGGTGAAAGGCTGTCCCGTACGACATCGAGTGAGCGTGTTGTGCAGCTCCACGGGTGGGCGTACGTGATGTGTTCTTTGGGTTTCCCTGCAGGTGTATATCGAGTCGATTCACCGTCCCTCGCGGTGACGAGTACCTGTTCATTGCGTCATAACATAGATAATTTATGGAATGTTATGCTTCAATATTGCTGTTATGATATAATTGTATTGCTACATGTGTGCCACTAAATATTGCTTACTAAACTTCAGATTTCTGAACTGTTAACTTGTTGCTAAAAAGATGAATTAAGGATGAACTGTTAGGCGTGTCCATTTGCTGCAATGTTACTATCCTATGTTCATTGTACACCTCATGTAGAGTTTCATGCCTAGGTGAGTTGGTTAAGTCTTGTTGAGCCATCGTGCTCACGGTTGCTGCTTAAGTGTTTTTTAGGTGAGGAGCCACCCACGGACTCGGAGTACGAGTCCACCGGCGAGGGTTACCCTCCGTCGGGGACCACGGCTGAGTGGGAGCCGTACACGCCGCGCTGAGCTGAGGAGTGCAGCCAGTGTTGGTTGCCCTAGGGCTGGGCAGCCGACCTTTGCTAGATAGGCGGGCGTGAGTTGTATAGTTTAGACTTCCGCTGTGTAATATAAACAATAGTTTGTAACTGAAGTTTGTACCTGTTTGTACAGTTCAGTTGTTTTTCCCATGTAATATATTGTGTCCTTATGACTTGTGCTATCGGGTGTCACATCGTGCAGCACCACCCTCTGCGATCCTGGATGAGCGGATTCCGGTCCGCCACAACTAATTAGGTGTGTTGCTAGCTTGTTATGGACCATTGGATGGCGCGGGGAATGGGAGTCGAGAGGGACTGCCCTGAGAACTGCATGGCACAAGAGGGGGCCCGTGGGTGGGAGAATAGTGATTCGAGCCTGCCGATGAAACCTCAGTGGGTCCGTACATCTAGTAACCCCTTTGTAAAGGCTATTCTGTGATATCTTGGCCATACACCAACGGTTGTGTACTGGTATAATGGAGGTTCTGCAGTCGCCGACGGGTGACGAAATCCTTGTGGGTAAAGTGGTGCCACCTCTACAGAGTGTAAAACTATCATGATAGTCGTGCTTCCGGTCACAAGCACCTAGTCAACTCACATGATTAGAGGCAAATTTGGGATGTTTATTTGGTATGGTTAAGGTATGGTCATTGGGATTGGTTTTGGGACTGTTTTGAGTCATGACAATGAGTTTGGTTTTGGCTATATGAATATGAGATGGTTATTAATATTTATGAGCATGAGATGAACTTGAGAAAGATTAATGGCTGGTTGAGACTTGATAAATGGTGAATTATGGTGAAGGAATATTGTTGTTTTACTTGGTTATGTTGGGATTTAATTCACCTAGAAATAGTTGTTGTTTTTATCATGTTTATGAAATAAAACTTGCTTGCTGCAATGAGCCTTTTTATTCCATAGCTTGTTGTAAGCTACATGTCATACTTTTCCCGCACATGCTGAGTACGACATGTACTCACCCTTGCATTACCACATAAACATCATATACAGGAGATGAGTACTTTGAGGACCATATGGAGTACTAGGCGTACGAACTACCGTCAACATGCCTGTGGAGTTGAAGTTGGAGCCTGCTGTTTAGTTATTTCCGCTGTCGTTTAGAGACTTCCGCTGTAAGAATAAGTTAGAGATTCATGAATGAGACATTGAGTCATTGTAATAAAGTACACTATTTATTCGTGGTTCTATTCTGAGTTCAGTTTGTGGATTACAGGTGTATTTGTGATGAACATCCTGGGCACACATATGCATTCACTTGGTTCTATTTTCGGAACCGGTTGTCACAGCCAAGGACAACATTTTTAAGAGACTTAATTCCTCTTACTTACTATGTCACAAATGGACCTTTGTGAAATACACATTCCCATGAGTCTATAGGACTTGGTTTCATCATTTATGTAGTTTCCTACATGGAGATATGGATTTTACAAGGATTGGGGAAAAGCTGAAATTTGTATGTGTTCTTTTCCTAATTTTCAGAGACATAAACGATTGAAACATCATTTGGCCAAGCAAATGAGGTCCGATGCCTCCGAAACTTTTACTAGGGTTCAAGTATATTTCGAGGAAGGTTCTGACAAAAATTGGGAAATTAAAAATTTAGCAGAATCCTGGAATTAATTCCCTAAGTTTTTTGTGAATGGAATTAATGAGCTAAATCCAGGATCTTTCAAATATTATGATGCATCACTGGATAGTACTCACTGAGGGGAATCCAACTAAAATTATTTGAGGATTTTTGGACTTGTCTACACAAAGTTATGGCCATTTGAAGTTTAAACAGAAACTAGAAAAGAATGAAAAATTTTAAATTACTGATAGTTGGTCCCACACCACAGTCATCCCCTACCTCGCGCCAGAGGCGCTCGGGCGGCGGCGCGCGCTGGTGAGGTTCATCGGAAAGGCCTTCTCGGCCAACTTCTGAGCTGAGACTCGTCGCCTAGCCCTTATACGTGATGCTGAGCACGCCTAGGAGGTCGGCGGCCGCCGGCGATGGCTGAAAAACCATCCGCAACGGTGGCAGCGGCAATTAGGGTTCCGGCGATGTTGTTCTCACGCTAGGAGGCACCAAATCAGTCGGCGTTTGCTTGGAGAGAACTGGTGGAGTATGGAGAATACAAAATGAAGAAGCTTGGAAGTCGAAAACGCTAGTGAACCCACTCTCGACGATGAGCCGAGAGGTTTTGCATCGACGGCGAGGAAAATGGCTATAACATAGTCGATCCTCGATGGTTTTCCTTGCTTCTTCTTCGAGGATGGCCGCTAGGTGTGAATAATCTTCTTGAAAACTAGCTCGATCGGGTGTTGCACGTGCAAAAGGAATTTGGGTGTAGACCGAGCTCGATTGGGATGAACTAGGGTTCAGGAAACTGGGAAATTCAAGCTACCGGTTCTAGAAAACAATGAACGGCTTTCGGCTACACCATCTAGGAATGCATGCACACCTTTTTTGTGTAGGGAAGTGGAGGAGAGGACGGTCGTAGCATGCTGTCGATGGTGAGCCAAACCGTGCTCCACCAGTTTCACCTCGGGCCTTGGCGCCAATTCGCAATTTGTGAGCAGCAGGAGCTAGGAGCTTCGGTGTGGAGAAGGGTGGATGCTAGAGCACGTTGTTGCACTAGTTTTCGATGTTTGGATCTCAATCATCCGGAGTTTGGCCGGGTGGTGCGAGCTCGGCAGAGGGGATGCATGGTGTCGAGCTGTTTTCGCGGGAGAGCAATTAAGAGAGCGAGATAGGAGAAGAAGAACTTTAGTTCAGTTGTGTGGGCGTGATAAGGGCGAGCAGACGATCGGGGAAGCGGGAGCTGGCGCCGTGAGTTCATCGGGCGGGAGTTGGCACCGGGAGCTGTCACGTGCTCGAGCAAAGGAAGAAAAACAGAGTCAGTTTGCTGTGTTGTGCAACTGACAGATGGGGTCCACAGTCCCACAATTCTCTCCCCTCTGTGCTTTGAGATTCCCACACATTCGTTGTCCAAAATTCACCAAAACTGGAGGGTAGTCCAAACAGAATATGGGGAACTAAAATCTGAAATAAAATTCAGGATTGAGCAAGTTTGGTTCAAATTCAAATTCAAATCTGAATTTAAATGTGCTCTCAATTATTCCTTTGAATAAGAGTATATGAGCTCCAAAAATTACCAAATTTGGAATATAAGCTATTTGATACATGTGAGATTCATTGGTTGCTTCACTTGTATGCATTTGTACAATTTGAACATTTAAACAAAACAGTTTCAAAAACATGGAATCAATATGGTCAAGGGACACTTGCCTTGCTCCCGTGGTTCTTGTTGCTCAAGCGTCTCGAAGTATTGGTGCTGTAGTTCCTCGTAGATGACCTATTGAGATTGTCCTTCTACTCATGACCACGGACATACAAAATTTACAGCAATCAATCATCATGCACAAACTTTACTCAAGATGCAATGGGGTAGATGAATGCAAATCCTATAGTGATGTTTTATTAAACCAGTTTGTACATGTTCTTGAATGTTTTAATGGGCTTTCATGGGGTTTTATGATGAACAAGGGTGTACGGATCAAGTGTGGATGTGGTGATGATCTTGACTCAATATCTAGATCAATTTGACCATCAAAAATCGATCAAAACGCGATCTGTCCATACGTAAAAGTTTCGAAGAAAATGGATGCGTAGAAAGAGTGGCAATGTCGTAAGATGGGTAATGGAGGCCTACCTCACTTCCTCCTTGTGGCAGGGCCTTTCTCCTAGCAATGGCAGCAGTGGAGAATTTTTCTATGGAAGATTAGGGCAGGACAGATCGTCGGGCTTCTTCTCTGGCGACGGCGAGGCGTGACGGGGCTCGACGGCAGCCAAATTCCGGCGAGGGGGGGACTTGGCAACTTGGCAGCAAGGAAGGGGGCTTGGCAGCAGGGGGGACGACCAAAAGGGAGAGGGGTGCGGCCATGGGGTGGGGGTTATATTTATAAAGGGGAAAAAAGAGTCCTAGGGGTGGAAACAAAGAGTCCTAGCAAGATGGGACTCAACGAAAGAGTCCTAGGGGTGGAAACAAAGAGTCCTAGCAAGATGGGACTCAACCAAAGAGTCCTAACGGTGGAAACAAAGAGTCCTAATGGTGGGGGATTTAACCAAAGAGTCCTAGAGGTGGGGGACTTAACCAAAGAGTCCTAAAGGTGGGGAATAGGGTTTCCCCCCTTAAGGGCTGCGGTCAAGGGGTCTGCCCCTTAATTGGTGTGGCCAATTTGGGAAAAATTCCCCCTAAATGTGGGGAAAATTCCCCTTCTATGGAATTGGGGAATTTGGAAATTTTGGGGAAATCTGGGAATGGCTCATTTCATCTATCTTTTTCCAATTCCTCACCATTTCTATGCCACTTGTTCCATTTCTACATTCCCCTCTCCATTTCTATGTCCTATTCTCCATTTCTACATCCCCCTCTCCATTTCTATGTCGCATTCTCCGTTTCTATATTCCTTTCTCCATTTCTGTGGTTCTTCATCCATTTCTATGGTTCCTTCCTCCATTTCTATAGTTCTTTCACCATTTCTATGGTTCTTTCTCCATTTCCATGGTTCTTTCTCCATTTCTTTAGTTCTTTCTCAATTTCTACTTCTTTTATAATGCTTCTCTACATGAAATATGCAATGCATGGTAATGATTTTGAGGGTGTTACAAACATACCCCCCTTAAACTGAATCTCGCTCTCGAGATTCGATAGAGTGGAGAATAGATGAGGGAATTCTGCCTTGAGATCTTCCTCACGCTCCCATGTGGTTTTGGCTTCCGTGTGATGGCTCCATTGTACCTTGCACCAACGGATCACTTTGTTCCTCGTGACCCTTTCCTCCACGTCCAAAATTTTGACGGGGTGTTCCGCGTAGGTCAGATCCTCTTGAAGCTCGAGCTCATCCATCGGTACTTGTTCTTCCGGTACTCTCAAGCACTTCTTGAGTTGGGATACCTGAAACACGTCGTGCACGTCAGAGAGGTGCGTTGGCAGCTCTAGTTGATAGGCTACCTCTCCTCGCTTGCCCAAAATCTTGAATGACCCGATGTAGAGAGGTGCTAACTTGCCTTTGACGTTGAACCGTCGTTGGCCTCAGATAGGCGATACCTTAAGATACATGAAGTCTCCCACTTCGAAGGTCATTCTTCTTCGTCTATTGTCCGCATAACCCTTTTGTTGTGACTGAGCGGCCTTCAAGTTTTCACGTATCGTTTGGACTTGCTTTTCAGCATCTTGCAGCACTTCGGGTCCAAACACTTGGCTTTCTCCGGTCTCATTCCAGAACAGCGGCGTTCTACACTGTCTATCATACAATGCTTCGAAAGGTGACATCTTCAAGCTGGCTTGGTAGCTGTTGTTGTATGAGAATTCAGCATACGACAAGCTCGTATCCCTATTACACCCATGTTTCAAGGCGCAAGCTCTCAACATGTTTTCCAAAATTTGATTTGTCCTCTCAGATTGCCCGTCGGTTTGCGGGTGATAAGTGGAGCTGAAATTCAGCCGTGTATCCATGGCTTTGTGCAGATTCTTCCAGAATCTGGAGGTAAATTGAGAACCCTGATCTGAAACTATCCTCTTCGGAACTCCATGGCCACACACGATTTGCTCCATATACAGCTCGGCTAGTTGTGCGATGCTGTACTTGGTTCTAACAGGAAGGAAATGGGCTGTTCTCGTCAACCGGTCCACAATAACCCAAATAGAGTCGTGACCCGACTGAGTACGTGGCAGTCCAACTATGAAATCCATGCTGATGTCTTCCCACTTCCACTCGAGTACTTTCAACGGCTGCAATAGTCCAGCGGGTCTTTGATGTTCGGCCTTCACTCGTTGGCACGTGTCGCATAAGGCAACATATTCAGCTATGTCCCTTTTCATACCATCCCGCCAATAGCAAGTTTTCAAGTCCTTGTACATCTTTGTACAGCGGGGATGTATGGAATAAGGTGAGTCATGTGCCTCCTTTAATATCGTGTCACGGATGTGCTTCACGTTAGGCACACAAATCCTTTTCCCTAACCAAAGCGTGCCTTTCTCGTCTTCCTTGAAATCCTTTTCTATGCCTTGTAGGATTCTTTCCATGATTTCCTTGATTTCCTCATCCATTGCTTGGCCATCTCGTATCTCTTGTTCCAGCGAGGAGTTCAGTTCTATCACCTCATCTCGTTCAAGAACCCGAGATGTAACTGTTCGAACTCCTTGGGCAGCTCGGGTGGCAGCTCCCGAACCATGAGTTGGTGACATGCTCCCTTTCGGCTCAACGCATCAGCTACTACATTGGCCTTTCCAGGGTGATAGTTGATTCCAACATCATAATCCTTGATGAGTTCCAACCATCGACAGTGTCTCAAATTCAGATCCGTTTGCGTGAATATATACTTGAGGCTTTTGTGATCCGTATAGATCTCAAATCGGTGGCCAAGGATATAATGCCTCCAAATCTTCAAGGCATGTACCACGTCTGCAAGTTCCAAGTCATGTGTGGGGTAATTCAGCTCATATTTCTTTAGTTGTCTCGATGCATAGGCTACCACTTGTCCTTCTTCCATGAGCACACATCCAAGACCTTGTCTTGATGTGCCACAATATATGTCGAAACTCTTGCTCACGTCCGGCAATACCAAAACCGGCGCTGTTGTTAGCCTCTTCTTTAGCTCATCAAAGCTTTCTTGACACACTTGTGTCCACTGAAATGCTTTCCCCTTCGTTAGCAATTCAGTCATAGGCTTCGCTATTTTGGAGAAATCTTTGATGAACCGGCGGTAGTATCCAGCCATCCCAAGGGAACTCCGAATATCTCTCACATTCTTCGGTTGGTTCCACTTCAAAACATCTCCCACTTTTCCGGGATCAACCGATACTCCTCCTTCGGAGATAATGTGTCCTAGGAATGATACCTCCTTTAGACAAAATTGACACTTGCTGAACTTGGCATACAATTGATGCTCTCACAGTTTTTGCAATGTTAACCTCAAGTGTTCTTCGTGTTCTTCCTCGCTCTTTGAATACAACATGATATCGTCAATGAAAACCACGATGAACTTGTCCAAGTACTCCATGAAGACCTTATTCATGAGGTACATAAAGTATGCGGGTGCATTCATTAACCCAAAAGACATAACGGTATATTCATATGAATCATACCGTGTTTGAAATGCAGTCTTGGGTATGTTGGAGGGCTTAATCTTCAGCTGGAAATATCCCGACCGAAGATCAATCTTGGAGAAAATTCGGGCACATTTAATTTGGTTGAACAGGTCCTCTATACGGGGCAATGGGTATTTATTCTTGATCATCACCTCATTGAGAGACCTATAATCCACACACATCTTTGGGTCCCATCCTTCTTGTCTACGAAGAGCACTGGGGCTCCCCATGGTGACGAGCTTGGACGTATAAAACCCTTTTCTAGCTGCTCCTGAATTTGTTTCTTGAGCTCCACTAATTCATTAGCAGGCATCCTATACAGCCTCTTCGCTATAGGTGCAGTTCCGGGTACTAAATCAATGGCAAATTCAATGTCCCGGTCAGGTGGCATATCTGGAAGTTCTTCTAGGAACACATCTGAATATTCTTGAACTACAGGAATGCTTTCCAATGTCGCTTCTTCGAGGTGGTTCAGCACTGCTTTCTCCGTTGTAGGTTGGGCTGCCTCAAACTCAATACAAGTACCGTGCTCACTTGTCAACTGCACAATCCTTTGAGCGCATTGAATTACTCCATTGTGCTTGCTTAACCAGTCCATTCCAAGTATTATGTCAATCCCTTGGGAATCCAAGACGATAAGGTTGGCAAGAAAGTCTACCCCTTTATTTTAATGCTTCCTCTCGGAATAGAATTCAGAACTGAAAGAAGTGATTTCCCAACTATATGCATCAAGGTGTATGAACTAAGCAACTTCTTTCATTAATATAAGCCTACATGAGGATGTGAACACGTGCCAAAACATCTCACATCTCTCTACTATGTGTGGATATGGACATTCACCGAAGCGTCCCACAACTCACACCAAGCACACAAACACAAGCAATCATCACAAAAGTTCAGCACACCACTCTTATTCAATCTACTACGATCTTAACGTTCCTATTACAGCTTTATTCAATGGAAACCTAAACTTAATCGTGAGAACTGGTTCTGTTCTCGCTGTGTGACGGAGGTGGTCCATACATGGGCGCACACCATGGTGAGTCGGCAGTCCATGTAGGGATAGATGACGCTCATGCTCCATTTGCTCCTGCGTTGGCATGAGTCTCCTCTTGTTTCTCCAGCAAATACAGCTTCTTGCGGAGGTAACGGATCTCTTTTTGTGCACTTGCGTAGCGGTTTCCAAACTTCATGAGCAACCTCTGAGACTTGTCAGCAGCTTGTGGGTTGGAAAGAGATGTTACATGGGGTCCAATGATCTCCCTTGTACCACTCTTCCGATACTGGTGAAGCTCAAAAGTTGTGTCCTCAAGCTGCTCATGGAAGGCGTAGCACAGTCCGGTGAGTGCTTCCCATGCAACATCATCGATACCTTCTGCCATTATAGCTCTCCATGTGGGTCTGAAGTGCCGAGTGACAACCCTACCGTTAGATAGGATGGTTACTTCAGCCTTCCACTCTTCATGTCCGAGACGAGGGACTTTCTTGATAAGATATTCCGGATATAGCCTGCAGCAATCCAGAAATTCTTTGAGCTCCCTAGATATGTGTCCTCCTTCCATTCTGTCGGACCGAAATTCTTGAACTGAATGGTTGGTCCATTCATCACCTTCATTATTGGTCTCAGCAAGGGGTGGCTCCTCCCCGGGTTCATCTCCTCCCGTCATAGCTTCATGAGGCTCCAAGGGGTGTAAGCCCGCGTGAAACTCCTCCTAAGGTGCGTACCAATGCCGTTCTTGTGGATCATCCTCCATATCATCTTCGAATGGTTCCACCTCTTCCGGGCCCTCTTCCTCATGCATAGATCTATTGACTTCCTCTTCATCATGAGGTTCCGTCTTCACCTCCTCCCAATATGGTCCATAGGACACCTCAATGGGCTTAAGTGCACTCCCACGTGGTGGTGGACGAGTATTTATGCGTGTCGTGCTCCTGATCACCGGCATCTATAAATAATACATGAGAAACTTTAGAGAAGGAAGAAATAACTCCAAAACTTCAGAAGCTATGGAGCAAGAAAGAAAAAGTGTTGCTGTCCAGAAGAAGAGAAAAGAGGGGCTGAAAATAGCACTTTGCGGTGGCTGAATTGACAAGTAAAGTGCAGCAGCAAGCAATTTTTGAAAATAGCAGTTTAGAGGGGTGTTCCTATGTATTTTAGAGTGTCCATTCTACCTAGGCTTGCGTCCCACGGTCAACGTGGCTCTGATACCAATATGTGACACCCGGTTCCGAAAATAGAACCAAGTGAATGCATATGTGTGCCCATGATGTTCATCACACATACACATGTAATCCATAAACTGAATTCAGAATATAACCACGAATAAATAGTGTTTAAGTACTTTATTACAATGATTCAATGTCTCACTCATGAATCTCTAACTTATTCTTGCAGCGGAAGTCTCTAAACGACAACGGAAATAACTAAACAACAGGCTCCAACTTCAACTCCACAGGCATGTTGACGGTAGTTCGCACGCCTAGTACTCCACATGGTCCTCTAAGTACTCATCTCGTGTAGATGATTTTTATGTGGTAATGCAAGGGTGAGTACATGTCGTACTCAGCAAGTGCGGGAAAAGTATGACATGTAGCTTACAACAAGGTATGGAATAAAAAGGCTCATTGCAGCAAGCAAGTTTTATTTCATAAACATGGTAAAAACAACAACTATTTCTAGGTGATTTAAATCCCAACATAACCAAGTAAAATAACAATATTCATTCACCATAATTCACCATTTATCAAGTCTCAACCAGCCATTAATCTTTCTCAAGTTCATCTCATGCTCATAAATATTCATAACCATCTCATATTCATATAGCCAAAACCAAACTCATTGTCATGACTCAAAACAGTCCCAGAACCAATCCCAATGACCATACCATAACCATACCAAATAAACATCCCAAATTTGCCTCTAATCATGTGAGTTGGCCAGGTGCTTGTGACCGGAAGCACGGCTATCATGATAGTTTTACACTCTGCAGAGGTGGCACCACTTTACCCACAAGTTCGTGATTTCGTCACCCGTCGGTGCATGCAGAACCTCCATTATACCAGTACACAACCGTCGGTTATGGCCAAGAGATCACAAAATAGCCTTTACAAAGGGGTTACTAGATGTACGGATCCACTGAGGTTTCACCGGCAGGCCCGAATCACCATTCTCCCACCCACGGGCCCCCTCTTATGCCATGCAGTTCCCAGGGCAGTCCCTCTCGACTCCCATTCCCTGCGCATCCAACGGTCCATAACAAGCTAGCAACACACCTAATTAGTCAGCTAAGCCGCACCCATATTTGGCCTTGTGGTGGCACTGTTTTCCTGGCATGAACCGGTCCTTAGATCTACGGCAAGTAAATCACCATATCATTCAGCAACATCCACGAACCAATCTTGCCTAGATCTCCTCGATTCCATGTTCATCAACATCATCAAGTTATCATCATCTTTATTCTCATGAGTGCAGTAGCGAACCATGTTTTAATTCAGCTTCCCGTATCCATAAATTAAGCGAAGCAAAAAGGAAAATCGACCATACCCGACTTATCAACTCTCCCGGCGACAAGGATGGTTAACAAAACTAGTAAACTCCTATAAAAGGGTGTCCCATCAAGTTGACTCAAGCATACGAGTTTCGCAAACAAAACAGTTTCAAAAACATGGGATCAATATGGTCAAGGGGCACTTGCCTTGCTCCCGTGGTTCTTGTTGCTCAAGCGTCTCGAAGTCTTGGTGCTGTAGTTCCTCGTAGATGGCCTATTGAGCTTGTCCTTCTACTCACGACCATGCACATATAAAATTTACAGCAATAAATCATCATGCACAAACTTTACTCAAGATGCAATGTGGTAGATGAATGCAAATCCTATGGTGCTGTTTTATTAAACCAGTTTGTACGTGTTATTGCATGTTTTAATGGGCTTTCATGGGGTTTCATGATGAAAAAGGGTGTACGGATCAAGTGTGGATGTGGTGACGATCTTGACTCAAGATCTAGATCAATTCCACCATAAAAAATCGATCAAAACGCGATCTGTCCACACATAAAAGTTTCAAAGAAAACGGATGCGTAGAAAAAGTGGCGATGTCGTAAGATGGGTAATGGAGACCTACCTCACCTCCTCCTTCTGGCAGGGCCTTTCTCCTAGCAATGGCAGCAGCGGGGAATTTTCTATGGAAGATTAGGGCAGGACAGATCGTCGGGCTTCTTCTCCGGCGACGGCGAGGCGTGACAGGGCTCGACGGCGGCCAAATTCTGGCGAGGGGGGGGGGACTTGGTGACTTGGCAGCAAGGAAGGGGGCTTGGCAGCAGGGGGGGACGACCAAAAAGGGAGACGGGTGCGACCAGGGGGTGGGGGTTATATTTATAAAGGGGAAAAAGAGTCCTAGGGGTGGAAACAAAGAGTCCTAGCAAGATGGGACTCAACCAAAGAGTCCTAGGGGTGGAAACAAAGAGTCCTAGGAATATGGGACTCAACCAAAGAGTCCTAAAGGTGAAAAAAAGAGTCCTAATGGTGGGGGATTTAACGAAAGAGTCCTAGAGGTGGGGGACTTAACCAAAGAGTCCTAAAGGTGGGGAATAGGGTTTCCCCCCTTAAGGGCTGTGGCCAAGGGGTCTCCCCCTTAATTGGTGCGGCCAATCTGGGGAAAATTCCCCCTAAATGTGGGGAAAATCCCCCTTTTGTGGAATTGGGGAATTTGGAAATTTTGGGGAAATTTGGGAATGGCTAATTTCAGCTATCTTTTTCCCATTCCTCACCATTTCTATGCCACTTGTTCCATTTCTACATTCCCCTCTCCATTTCTATGTCCCATTCTCCGTTTTTATATTCCTTTCTCCATTTCTGTGGTTCTTCCTCTATTTCTATGGTTCCTTCCTCCATTTCTATGGTTCTTTCTCTATTTCCATGGTTCTTTCTCCATTTCTATAGTTCTTTCTCCATTTCTACTTCTTTTATAATGCTTCTCTACATGAAAAATGTATGCAATGCATGGTAATGAATTTGAGGGTGTTACATTGGCTTAATAATTGTATTGAAAATTTGCATGAAGTAGAGATAGTGCAAACTAAATTTATATTACACCTTAGGCGAAGCAACATCGGAATAAGTGTTTCTTGTTTGATTGTGGACTTCTGGTGTTGTGATGCATGAGGACCATTAAAATTTTCTGCTCTATTAATCTGAATATAAGGATCAACGATTAGCTAAGCATCATTTTGCAAATTCATATTCCTATCTTCTTACGACCCCTTCATGTAGAGTTACATGTTTAGGATTGCCGGTTAAGACTTGTTGAGCCGTTGTGCTCACGGTTGCCTTCGTAGTTGTTTTTGTAGGTAGCATGATGCATGCTATGAAGACGGTTGTGAGACCTCGGACCTCACGGTTCGTATAACTCACCGGAAACCTAGCCGCTGCCTTACTCTGGCGAAGCTTGTGGGAAGCGTCCACGGGCTGGACGGCTTCTCTTCGGCGTAGTTAGGATCGAGAGTGAGTACATGTATAGTTTTATTTCCGCTGCGTATGTACATTCATTGTACATTATGTTGTAAAAGATCTTATCTTGAGAAATAAAGTATTTCATATGTTTATACTGTCTTTTTGTGTATGCTGATGGGTGCCGCATCACACGGTAACACCCAATGCGATTCCTGGAGTGTGGATCCCGGAGGGGTTCCCCACAAACATGGTATCAGAGCCGCACCGGGAATAGCACACATGAAAAGAGTCTATTTTCGAAAACTTAGACGTATATGAGTGAGGAAAGGATAGTAAGCCTGTATAAGGACTATACTAGCATAGTTACTTAAGGTGGCAAGCTGACTTGTGTTACTATTCCGTATTTATAATTGTGTAATGATGCACCGACGTGGAGGTAAGCATGGTAAGGAACGCCAACAAAGCGGATCAATTTCGATTAGCTCTCCCATACGAGGAAAGTAGTGTGGGATGTTCCGTTCAGAAATGGACGGGAAGTGAATATGTTTTCTAAGACTCTTCATGTCTTAGAGACATATGAAATGCACTAGCCTCCATTGCGTAAACCTAGTGGCAAGTGGAGGAGACCCCATCGTGTGGTTTGTAACACTAAATATGTTCTCTAGGACTCTTCATGTCCTATGAGGCATATGAAAGAGGTTCCACCGGTGTGCTTAATTGCAAAGGTGTGGAGCCCCCTGTCGGGTGGTGAGTAACCCGATCATGTACCTTGAGACGTGGCCTGACTTAAAGACGAATCATATGGCAATGATACGGTGCGTATATTTTTACTATGATATGGAGCTCCCTGAGATGATAAACCTTTGTGTGCTTCACTATTGAGTGGTTTTATGCAGGTACCTTGACCACGTTAGAACATTGCATTTAGCAAACGTGTGTGAGTGACCGTGTTAGTGCCACCACTCGAGACGTATATGCTGGTATAACGCCGGTTAGGATCTTTGAATTTGTGAGGAAACGTAGTACCGAGATGTGTTCTTAACTGCATAAAAAGGAATTTCTAGAAGAAAAGAGTAAATTTGTAGTGTAGGTTTCAATTAGTGGTTATCGAACTCTTATATTAAACTAAGAGTCAATTGGGAGTATAGGTTCATTTAAAAGATTTAGAAACCATTTACCCTGTTTTCGTCAGAATTTTTGCTGAAATTGAACAGGACATAATTTTCGTTAGGTTGAAACAAAGGATGTGTGTGATACATTTATGGAAAGGTTTTGAAGTATTCTACAACTTTTCTGTAGAACTCCAGAACAGAATCACCTTCGAAGTGGATGAAAATCGCAGATGAGTGTAAACTGTCCAAAAACAGGGCAGACAAAAATGCTCTTTGGAATTTTCTGTATTTCGACCATAACTTCCTGTAGAAAAATTTCTAAGGGTCATGTAAGACATTGTTGAAAATCTTATGATATGTGTTACAACTTTGTAGTTCAAAGTTTCTCCAAATTTGGGGTAGAACTATATGATTTCTTGAGGACAAAACAGCCTCTTTCAAAGGAGGTGCTGTCAAAATTGTTCCAGAATTCCGTCAACTTTGAAATATCATAACTTTTGATCAAGAATTGATATGAAGGTAAATAAATACTCGTTGGAAATATATTAAAGTTATATGTAACTTTGATATGCAAATGGAGACATGAAATTGCCATATTAATATACAAGGATTAAGGACAACTGGTCAATCAGAACAGAGTATTGCTCATTGCCCTTTAACTTGGGACTTGCTGTGGACAAGAATATTTTATACTTCTCTAAGTTCCATAACATGTTCTTTAGTTATCTTTCATTTTTCGGGCTGTTGCAATTAAGGGTTTGACAAACTTGCTAAAGTTTGGTAGATTTCAGAATTGTCAAAACCCTTGTTAGCTTGTGTAGTGCTGCCATAATTATGTGATGCTTTTACGGTTAATGTTTTTGAATTCAAGTTGAGTTGTAACTTTGAATTTTAACCGTAAATTGCTTACTCTTGCAGTATGAATCGCACTCATTCCTGGGGTGAGATTGGTAAGTCGAGTCATGGCGGAAATAATTCGCCACAACCATAAGTGCCGACATCATCAACCAGATTGGCGGAAATTTTGGGAAAGATGGCTGAGTCTCTTGATATGTTGGTGCAACAAAGCATACGACATGAGACACAACAGGGTACTTCCACGCCGAGCATTTATTTGGCTTTCCTAGCGAGACAACCACCGGTTTTCTTGAAAGTGAAAGAACCATTGGAGCCGGCTCATTAGCTCCGATGTATTGAATCTAAGTTCGATATGTCTGAGTGCGATGAATATCAGAAGGTTTTTGTTGCCGCTCAACAACTTCATGGAGCCGCTGGATCTTGGTGGGCGGAGTATATGGCCACTCTTACTGAAGGTCATCGTGTGACGTGGGATGAGTTTTAGAACGTTTTCCGGGCACGTCACATTTGTTAGAGGGATTCTTCGAACAAAGTTTCAAGACATATTGGACTTAAAGCAGGAGAAAGAGTGCGTACGAGTATTTCAAGGAGTTCAAATACTTTATACAATACACCACTCATATTGTAGACTCGGAAGCGATGAAGTGTGATTATTTCTTCCAAGGCTTAAAGTTCAAGCTTAAGGAGCAAGTGGTTTTGTTCAATAACGGTAATTACAACGAGTTGGTAAATATTGCTATTATCAAAAAAGACATTCATCTCCGTTGTAAAGCGGAGCTAAAGAGGAGTATACCGTCGACCAATGATAGTGAGGGTCCTCCGAACTATCTAGTGCGGCATTACTCACCAGTCAGTCAAGAAATTCAGCCTGTGGTGCAACCCTCACAACCACAGCTGAAGTTAATCAGTTATGAGCCTCCACCTCAACAACATCAGTTATATGTTGTTCGTGGAACCCTACCACGACCCATGGTGCAATGATTTTCTCCACATCGTCTTAGTAGAGAGCAAAGGATTTCTTTAACACGAAACCATCATGGAGAGCAGAGCCACAATCGTGTGTCGTCTCATAAATGCTCAGATCAGCACCATGAACATTCAAAGAAGGTTCTTTCAAAAGCTGACAGGGTCAACTATACTGCTATTGAGGACATTGCAGAAGGAGAACCAGTTTTAGCGGGCATGCTCACTTTACATGAACAACCCACTTTCATTGTATTTGATTCCGGAGCCATGCACAACTTTATTAGCAAAGACTTTGTGCTAAGGAATCATCTTCCATTCAGCACGGTCAAACATCCGTTCCATATCAACTCATCGGGAGGCAAGATCTCAACAATTGAAATGGTCTCTCGGGCACCTTTGTGTTTGGGTGGAAACACCTATCCTATGAGTCTTATCAAACTAAAAGATCAAAGGATTGATGTTATCCTGGGGATGTCCTAGTTGACACATTATGGAGTTGTCTTTGACATCAGTTCTTGGACTCTTCAACTAAATTCCCCAATATACGGCAGCAAAACTTTGAGTCCTGTGGTTCCATCAGAACAGGTTGGTGCAGTGTATTATGTTGAAGCTCCTAACTTGAGAATATTCCAGTGGTATGTGAATATCCACAGGTGTTTCCCGACAATTTACCGGACATGCCGCCCGAACGTGATGTGGTGAATATCCACAGGTGTTTCCCGACGATTTATTGGGCATGCTCCCCGAACGTGATGTGGAGTTCAAAATCAAACTAGCACCGGGAACCACACCAATCTCTTGGCGACCATACAAAATGGCACCAAAAGAGTTAGCAGAATTGAAGGAGCAGCTGAATGACCTCATGGACAAAGGTTTTATATGCTCAAGCTCACCGCCTTGGGGTTGTTCCGCACTATTTGTGAAGAAGAAGGACGAGACATTGAGATTATGTGTAGATTATCGTCCTTTGAATGTCGTCGCTATAAAGAATAAGTATCCACTCCCACGCATTATTTTGTTCGATCAACTAGTGGGTGCTAGGGTATTCTCAACATCTTCGGTCCGGGTATCACCAGATAAAAATCCGGGCAGAAGATGTACTAAAGACGGCGTTCTCGACAAGATATGGGCTTTATGAATATCTTGTCATGTCGTTTGGATTGACCAATACTCCAGCTCATTTTATGTATCTCATGAACTCTGTTTTATGCCGTAGCTAGACAAGTTCGCCGTGGTTTTCATCGACGATATATTGGTCTATTCTAAATTAGAAGAAGAACATGTTGAACATTTGTGTATTGTACTCCAACAATTAAGATATCACAAATTATATGCAAAGTTCAGTAAATGTGAGTTTTGGATCAGCCAAGTGTCGTTTCTTGGACATATTATTTCAGCGGAAGCATAGTTGTGCATCCAAGCAAAATCGAGCAAGTGCTGAATTGGAAATCTCCAACATCTGCTCATGAAGTGAGGAGTTTCCTAGGTTTAGCTGGTTATTACCAGAAATTTATCCTGAATTTCTCTTAAGTTGCTAAACCTATGACGGAGCTGTTGAAGAAAAGCACCAAATTGATTGGAGCCGCTCATGTGAGCAAGCTTTTCAAACGCTAGTGAATCATTTCACCACAGCTCCGGTTTTGACTCTATCGGACACAACAAAGCCGTTTGATGTTTATTGTGATGCATTTGTCATCGGTTTCGGTTGTGTGATGATGCAAGAAGGACACGTGGTCACGTATGGATCCCGACAACTAAGGGGTCATGAGTAGAATTACCCAACGCACGACCTTGAACTTGCTGCAGTGGCCCTTGCTTTGAAAGTGTAGAAACATTATTTACTAGGCAATCTAGTACATCTCTACACTGACCACAAAGGCTTAAAGTACATCTTCACACAAAAAGAACTGAACATGAGGCAGCCAAAATGGTTATAATTAATCAAGGATTATGAACTTGAGATTCATTACCATCCGGGCAAAAAGAATGTGGTTGCTGACGCACTTAGTCAGAAAGCCCACGTTCACCATTTAGCCATGGCTGCAAATGAAGAAGGAGAACCAAGCTTGCGCTTAGTTCCCTACGGATCGTTGTTTAATCTCACCCTCATTCCTACAATCCGAGATGAGATTGTAGAGGCTCAGAAGAGAGGCAAGAGTATGTCTCACACACGGGAAAGAGTGGACAGTAGTGAACTAAAAATATTCCACAAGGATGAGGAGGGTACTCTATGGTTTAATAACCGAATAGTTGTACCCCGGTATATGAAATTGCGGAGGAGAATATTGGATGAAGCTCATTTATCCAAATACTCCATTCATCCGGGAAGCAATAAGATGTACCAAGATTTAAGATCTAAATTTTGGTGGACACAGATGAAAAGGGAGGTTACAAAATACGTATCTGAATGTGATACGTGTCGGCGGGTTAAAGCCGACTACATGAGGAAAGCCAGACCACTTCAACTGCTGAAAATTCCAGCATGGAAGTGGGAAGATATAAGTATGGACTTTATAGTTGGGTTACCAATGACCAACAACAAGCATGATTCTATTTGGGTAATCGTCGATCGTTTGACCAAGACAACTCATTCTATTCCAGTTCATACCAAATATGTTGCGAAGAAGTATGCGGAGTTGTTCATCTCAAGAATCGTGTGTCTACGCGGGGTTCCCCGCACCATCATCTCTGACCGTGGTGAGTTATTCGTATCCATATTTTAGGAGCAACTGCATGCTTCCTTGGGAACCAAGTTAATGCGGAGTTCAACGTATCATCCACAAACTAATGGTCAACCAAAAGAGTAAACCAGATTCTGGAGGATATGCTAAGGGCATGTGTCATCAACCATGGGAAGAATTGGGATGATCACCTACCGTTAGCAGAATTCTCAAATAATAACGGGTATCAATCCAACATCAAGATGACGCCGTATGAAGCTCTTTATGGCCGGAAGTGCCGCACACCGCTGAATTGGTGTGAGTCCGACGAGTGGGTGATCTATGGAATTGATCTTGTGAATGAAGCCGAGGAACGAGTGCGAGTGATTCAAGCAAATTTAAAGGTTGCTCAATCTCGGCAGAAAAGCTATGCAGATAAAAGATGTCGACCTCTCCACTTTGACATCGAAGACCACGTTTATTTTTGTGTCTCTCTGATGAAAAAGATTCATCGCTTTGGGGTGAAGGGAAAGCTTGCTCCGCGATTCATAGGGTCGTTTGCCATCATCGAATTATGCGGACCCGTGGCCTATCGTCTGGAGTTACCGACGTCAATTTTTGGAATTCACAATGTTTTTCACGTCTCTCAGTTGCAGAAATGTCTTAAGTACCCAGCTGAAGTTCGTATGGAGGACATCAAAGATCTTCAATCAGATCTCACTTATTCTGAGTACCCGACCCAGATTGTCGATGAGAAGACTCGCACCACAAGAAATCGGGCATTGTGATTTTACAAAGTCTTGTGGAGAAACCACACCGCTAATGAAGCGATGTGGGAAAGCGAGGATTTTCCCCGTTCAAATTTTCCTGACTTCTCAGTGTCATATGTTCAGTAGTCTTTCTCCCTCCATCTTTCTTTTTGTAATCTCGGGACGAGATTCTTTTAAGGCGGGAGGAATGTAACATCCCTAACTTTTGTAAAGTTGTATTTCACTTTATGAAGCAAAGTTAAGGAGAGGAAAGACTAAGTATGTGTCACATAAAATGATAAACACACAATGGACATGTGAGGGAGTTAAAAAAAAATTAACTCATGCTTAACACATGTTAACATGAGAAGTGAACTTCATTCGCTGATTTAAACTCATGTGAACATCCACTAGAAAGAGAGTGGGGGAAATTTAAACATAAATTGAGTTCTTTTAAAAGGATTCTTGTTCAAATTGTACAAATGCATACAAGTGAAGCAACCAATGAATCTCACATGTATCAAATAGCTTATATTCCAAATTTGGTAATTTTGGAGCTCATATACTCCTTATTCGAAGGAATAATTGAGAGCACATTTAAATTCAAATTTGAATTTGAACCAAACTTGCTCAATTTCAAAATATGATTTCATATTTGAGTTCCCCACATTCTGTTTGGGCTACTCTCCAATTTTGGTGAATTTTGGATAACGAATGTGTTGGAATCTCAAAGCACATAGTGGAGAGAATTTTGGGGCTGTGGACCCCATCTGTCAGCTGCACAACACAGAAAACTGACTCTGTTTTTCTTCCATTGCTCGAGCGCGCGACAGCTCCCGGCGCCAACCCCCGCCCGATGAAATCATGGTGCCATCTCCTGCTTCCCCGATCGTCTGCTCGCCCTTATCACACCCACAACAACTGAACCGAAGTTCTTCTCCTCTCTCGCTCTCTCGGTTGCTCTCCCGCGGAAATAGCTCGACACCGCGCCACCCCTCTGCCGAGATCGCACCACCCGGCCAAACTCCATATCATCGAGCTCCAAACACAAAAAACTAGCACAAAACGTGCTCTAGCATGCACCCTACTCTACACCGAAGCTCCTAGCTCCTGCTGCTCGCAAATTACGAATTGGCGCCGAGGCCCGAGGTGAAACCGGCGGAGCACGGTTCGGCTCACCATCAATAGCACGCTACGCCCATCCTCTCCTCCACTTCCCTACATGAAAAAGGTGCACGTGCATGCCTAGATGGTGTAGCCAAAAGCTGTTCATCGTTTGCTAGAACCGGTAGCTTGAATTTCCCAGTTTCCCGAACCCTAGTTCATCCCAACCGAGCTCAGTCTATACCCAAATTCATTTTGCACTGCAACCAACATCAATCTAGTTTGCAAGAAGATTATTCATGCCCTAGCGGCCATCCTCAAAGAAGAAGCAAGGAAAATCATTGAGGATCGGCTATGTTATAGCCGTTTTCTTTGCCGCCGACCAAAACCTCTCGGCTCACCGTCGAGAGTGGGTTTGCCGGCGTTTTCGACCTCCAAGCTTCTTCATTTTATGTTCTCCGTACTCCACCAGTGCTCTCCGAGCAAACCCCGGACGATTTGGTGCCTCCTAGCGCGAGAACGACATCGCCGGAACCCTAATTGCCGCTGCCATCGTCGCGCATGGTTTTCCAGCCCTCGGCGGCAGCCGCCGAGCTCCTAGGCGTGCTCAGCGTCGCGTATAAGGGCTAGGCGGTGAGTCTCAGCTCGGAAGTCGACCGGGAAGGCTGTTCGGGTGAACCTCGCCGGCGCGCGCTTCTGGCGCGAGGCAGGGGGATG
Organism: Neostapfia colusana; assembly: GCA_030760725.1. Classification (NCBI taxonomy): domain Eukaryota; kingdom Viridiplantae; phylum Streptophyta; class Magnoliopsida; order Poales; family Poaceae; genus Neostapfia; species Neostapfia colusana. The sequence continues at coordinate 64,334,114 of JASWHV010000015.1, forward strand.
ACTGTTGCGTGGGACCAACTGTCAGTAATTTAAACATTTTCATTATTTTCCAGTTTCTGTTCAAATTTGAAATGGCCATAACTTTGTGTACAGAAGTCCAAAAATTCTCAAATAAATTTCCTTGGATTTTTCTCAGTTAGTACTATCCAGTGATATGTCATAATATTTATGAAAGTCACTGGATTTGGCTCATTAATTCCTTTAAAATTTTAGGGAATTAATTCCAGGAGTTCTGTTAATTGGAAATTTCCCAATTTTGGTCAGAACCTTCCTCCAAATATACTTGAACTCCAGCAAAAGTTTCAGAGGCATTGGACCTCATTTGATAGGCCAAATGATGTTTCAATCGTTTATGTCTCTGAAAATTAAAAAAAAAAGAATAGAGACAATTTTCAGCTTTTCCCCAATCCTTGTAAAATCCATATCTCCATGTAGAAAACTCCAAAAATGATGAAAACAAGTCCTATATACTCATGAGAATGTGTACTTCACAAAGGTCCATTTCTCCGCATACCAAAGCTCTAGTGTTCTGTTAGGTCAGATAAGCATAATCACCTAAGAATTTCTTAAGACCACCTTATTTATCATCGTCCTCTAAAATTTGGTAGGCAGCATCTATGAGGAATCTTTGGATTGATGTAAAAATTCAGAGGCATTGGAATTCATCTTCTACTGTTTTCAGCCATATCATTCCAGATGCTTGCATATGTTCCTCAAATGACATATGTATCTCTTAGCCCAACAATTATTGAGTTAACACCTTTGAATCTTCCTCTCTAATACTGTAGATCCCAACAACAGAAACCTTGCTGTTGTTTCCCCTCTTCGTTGTAGTTAACTTGTACAACTGAATTAAAGCACTTTCTGAATTACTTTTGAATATATGTGCATTTGCATCTCAATAGCTCACGTGACTTCGACGCTCGACGAGGATTTCAACTCAGAGGTGAGGATCTCCATCTCATGACTGATTGGCGGATTCTCCGGAGGAAGATTAAATCATAGAGTCACTAAGAAAAACGTTGAGAAAGGCAAGTCCCTTTTTGCATATAATCCCTTTTACAATTTTTGCTTTACCATCACTTAATATTGAGTAAAAGATGATAATGTGCATTATGTTTAGGATGTTTGAAACCCACTTGCATGACTATAAAATCCCTGAGTAGAAGGATTAGCATAGGATTTCCCTCATTGTAGTTTGCTAGGCTAATGTCGTAGATAGTCCGGTAGAAGACGGGTAGTTGGAATCTACTCGCAAGAAAGGTCGAGTAGTGGAGTCTACTCGCGAGAATGTCGCTGATAAGAGCACCCTCAAAGAAAGTGAGATGTGGACGAGGAGTTTCTGTAGAATGAAACTCTCAAGGTTGTCTCGACCCAATGGGTGTGACAATTCTTGGGACCACATTGGGCCTGGGCCGGTTATGGTAAGGCCAATGTGAAGGTTGGGAAGTAGCCTTGTCTGTGTCGGCTAAGGACTGCGCCTTATGCAGCCCTGCTGGACAAGTTTGAGCTGTACCGGATATATAATGGTATATGGGACCCATGAAACCGATTTACTCGATGGACCGTGGTGTAAAAACTCATCCTTCATCTGGGAATGGCGTTGAGAAGGCGGGAGGTGTAAATCCTTTAGCGGGCAACTCCGACATGTCCGAGTAGAGTACCATCCTGCTCGGGACGAAGCGTGTTTCTATGTTGGGGTGTCGTGTGAAAGGTTGCTGCATACAACGTAAGAAAGAGCTCCCATGTGAGTCTTTCGAGGCGGGTGTATGTATCGTGTATTCCGGGTTGTCATTGATTCGAATCATCGTCGCTCGCGGTTCAGGATTGAGCATACTTGCCCACTGCACTGTGATGTAGTAAGTAAGAGGAATTAAGTCTCTTAAAAATGTTGTTCTTGGCTTAATAATTGTATTGAAACCTTGAATAAAGTAGAGATAGTGCAAATTAAATTTATATTCCACCTTAGGAGAAGCAACATCGAAATAAGTGTTTCTTGTTTGATTGTGGACTTCTGGTGTTGTGATGCATGAGGAACATTAAAACTTGATGCTATATTAATCTGAATATAAGGATCAACGATTAGCTAAGCATCATTTTGCAAATTCAGATTTCTATCTTCTTACAACTCCTGCATGTAGAGTTACATGTTTAGGAATATCGGTTAAGACTTGCTGAGCCTTTGTGCTCACGGTTGCCTTCGTAGTTGTTTTTGCAGGTAGCATGATGCATGCTATGAAGACGGTTGTGAGACCTCGGACCTCACGGTTCGTATAACACACCGGAAACCTAGCCGCTGCCTTACTATGGGTGAAGCTTGTGGGAAGTGTCCATGGGCTGGACGGCTTCTCTTCGGCGTAGTTAGGATCGAGAGTGAGTACATGTACAGTTTTATTTCCGCTGCGTATGTACATTCCTTGTACATTATGTTGTCAAAGACCTTATCTTGGGAAATAAAGTATTTTGTATGTTTATACTATTTTTTCGTTTATGCTGTTGGGTGCCGCATCGCACGGCACCACCCAATGCGATTCCTGGAGTGTGGATTCCAGAGGGGTTCCCCACATCGGCCTTGCGGACTCACAGTTTAGACTTGGTCGTACTTTGTAGAAATTGCTAGGGTTACCCAATGGTTACGCGTGTTAAATGGTACGACTAGGAGCTCCTTATCACTGTAGTGTCTCATTGCCTTGACAAAATATGCAATAACATGTTTTTGACTGCTGCCCATTGAATGATTAGTTCTCGTTGATATTTGCGGGTCAAGATATGTAGGAGTCTCCTTTCCCGTTCTATGACGAGTAACTTGTTACATGTTCCTACACACAAAATGCCAAATTTGTTAGACACATATAACACTTATATTGAGTATATATATTGAATAACCTAGTTTTTTGAGGACTTAGAAAGCGAAGCAGCATATTAGAGACACATCCAACGCGTCGAGGGTAAAAAGGTCGTAGAGATTGGACCATGAGATGAGAAAGATGCCTTCACCCATCAGAAAGTGCTTTTTTATTGTATCCCACTATTAATTGTTGATTTTTTTGTAATTTTTGATGTAGTAGTTATGAAGGAGGACACAAGATTGACCATTTTCTTTGAGTGCGTCGACAGTTAACATCAGCTTCCCCATTTGAAACTTTGAATTAGCATGCGTCATAGCTATCGGCAACTTCGGGTTAGCTTCTGACTCTTTCAGTGGTTTCTTGCCATTTGTTTCCTTCGACGACATCTTTCGCTGCTGCGGGTGACTCTTGGCATGTACATTCATATTCACCTTTGCCTGTGGCTGATCAGATGTAGGGAGCAGGGTACTCCGAGTGCAAGGGGAGACCGACACGACTTCTCTTCAAGTGGATACTTCTGTGGCAGCTATAGAATTGGAGACGGATGCGGCTGATCTCGAATTGGAGACTTCTGCTGCTTCTCTATAATTGGAGGCAACTGCTCTCAAATTGGAGACAGAACCATCTGCTCTGGATTTGGAGACGGAGGCAGACGTGCCTCAGGAGAGGTCGACGGTGAAGCTGCTGCTGGGTCAATAATAGTAGAAGTCCGTCTCCACTGAACCCTTCTAGCAATTGCATCCCGCATAGTCAATGTTGTATCATCCAGTGGCACTTCAAGCTTCAGGTCTTTCGAATTGTCATGCACCATGTCCACCTTGACCACAACATAGGATGATGTGTCGACATGGATGTCATCAAGCATGGTCTGACAGGGATACACTAGCCCTCTTCTGACCTCCATTGGAAAGCTTCCTCCGACCAATAGCATAAGATTACATGTTGTTGGCTGAGCCAATTTATCTATCGTGTCCGACTCAATTGAAGGTCCAAAAGCTGGCGCCTGAAGATCCTCATGTGGTCGTCCACCGGCAGCTGTTGTAGAGGCTAAGCTGCTCCTACGCTCCCCGTCACTTATCAACGCATAAAAGTTAGGGAATTGTATACCTGAGGCCTCCATTGTAGGCTTCAGGTCTCGTAGAACCTCCCTTCTTAGCTGTCTTTTCAGCTCCTCCACGTCAACCTGTGGTGTCGAGGTCATTTTCCGCTTCCGATACATAGTTTTGTGTTAAGGAAAACCCTCTTTCCAAGTCATTTTATTGGAAACACCATGAACACAGCCTCGTTGCTCCTTGGTTATTCCAACAACAATCATCTACGAAAGCAATACATGGTAATAATGAGACTTCACACCGGGAGCTACTTTTAGATCTGGAAATGAAATAAGCCTTGAGACGTTCGTTGAGTAGTCTTATGGTACTTTCACATTTTTCATGAACCCACAAAACTCTTTCTTCTCATGTTTTGAAAGGGTGATGCATGATGTGGGTAGTTCCGTTCCTTTTACCGAGTCATCGAGCCACAACTCAGGCCTAATTCCCATTTTCTTTAGATCAGCTCGTGCATGTCCATGGTCCCTAGTTTTCCCATCTGTGTTAATCAATGTCCCGAGTAGGCTCTCACACACATTCTTGTCAATGTGCATCACATCAATAGAATGATGGACATCTATGTCTTTCGAATACAGTAGCTCCCAAAAAATCGATTGCTTCTTTCACATTTCATCTTCGCCAGAATTTTTGCCAGTCCTTTTCTGTTTACCAAGAACAACATAGATATCCTTGACCATTTCATAGACTTCATGACCTGTGAAATGGGGTGGAGGACGCCTCTTCTCAGTGTTATCATTGAAATTATCCTTCATACTCCGAAACGGGTGCTTCATTGGAATGTAGCGTCGATGTCCCATGTACACTATTTTTTGTGACTCGCTCAAATACTGTGAGTCTATTTCTATGAAACAATGTGGACATCCGCAACCTACTTTCTTACTCTGTCCGGACAAGTTACATGCCACTGGAGAATCACTAACAATCACAAATAAAATTGCTTTTAGACCAAAGTACTCGCGCTTGTGCTCATCCCAGACCTGAACTCTGTCGTTGTACCACAACTCCTTCAAATCTTCAACCAGAGGCCTGAAGTAAGTGACGATGTCATTCCCAGGTTTTTGTGGCCCCGGTATGAGTCCTGACATCATAATATATTTCCATTTGTTGCAAAACCAAGGAGGAAGGTTCAAAATCGTTAGCACAATTGGCCATGTGCTATGTGCTATTGTTCAAAAAAGGATTCATGCCATCGGTGCTCATTGTGATCCTAATATTCTTTGGATCAATGGCAAATTTAATATTTCCTGAATCAATGTTTGCCCACTGTGTGGCATCAGCAGGATGTCTTATCATTCTAGGATCCTGCTTATGCTTCTCTTTGTGCCATCATAACAATTCTGACTCCTTGTTTGCAAACAACGCTTCAAACGAGGAATGATAGGAAAATACCAAAACACCTTTTTAGGCCCGTTTTTTCTTCTGTTTCTGTTGCAGTTCTCTTCATCACCATCGTCTTTCCTACGATTGAATCGGTCGAGTTCACAAATAGGGCATCTCCCAAGGTTTTTGTACTCAGGTCCACGATATAGAATGCAACCATTCTTGCACACATGGATTTTCTCCACCTCCAAACCTAGTGGACAAATTATCTGCTTTGCCACATGAACCGTCTTAGGGAATGCATTGCCTTGGGGTAACATGTCCTTAAGGAGCGTCAACAATTCCTTAAAACTACAATCACTCCATCCGTTGCTCGCCTTCAACTGGAAAAGTTTCACCATTGCAAACAGTCTCGTGTACTAAGCCACACAACCATGATACAATTGCTTCTTCGAGTCTTTGATCACCTTCTTGTACTTTGCAAGTTCACCATTACTGTACTGATCATCGTCGTCATGTCTCTCGACATTGCGTACCATCTCCTATATGTTATGCACCTGAAACTCAATATCGTCATCGGTGAATCCTAATATATCTGATCCGTTCACATCGTCATCGTGATCTTCTTCGACACTAGTAGGGACCTCCCTCTCAATATATGAATCTCTCATCTCTGCTTCATCAAGTCTGCCCTCCCCATGTTTGTTCCACCATGAATCCATGCATCCTCAAATGTGACCTCAACACATCATTTGTGCGATATCTCATCTCATTCTTCAATGTTTGCAATGACAACAAATATTCCCTCTAATGTTGTCCAACATGTCTTTCTTCACGAAATCGATAAATTCATTTACCCTTTGATATACTAATTGCAAAGGCACAACCCATACATCCAACTTCGATTCGACGACATCTACGTACAGAAAAGAAGAGCTAAATCAAAGAAATTTGAAGCCACTGATAGCCAAGATCTAAAGGGGTACAAATATTAAGGAGCGGGAGAGGAGGAGAGGACTAACCCTTTGTTTTAAGGGCCACTAATAATCACCGCAAGATTTTTAGAAGGGTGCCTCTAAAGAGGAAAAGAAATGATTAGGACACGGCAAGAACAGGGAAGATATGACCGCCACTGTTCTGCCATAGTTGGGAGCTTGAATAAGGGCGTACGAAATCGAGACGGTCCTTTGTAACGTGTGTCTCTCTATAATGGGGATGGGAGACGCGCCCGCTTCCATGATAAAAGGAGACGAGCTCCTAGAAACGCTCATCTCCTTTTCTTTCATAATAGGAGTCGTGTTGTAGGAACGCACGTCTCCCTTTTGTCAGATAAGCGGATGCGTCTCGGATATTAACTTAGCTAAGACGCGGCTTAAAATAGGTCATCTCCTTTTACCCTCAACCGAGCCAATTTTGATCCTTACTGATGCGGGCGCGTCTCATTTTTCTTGATCAGAAACGTTCGCCTTTGCGCTCGTCTCCGATCTTTGTCTCCGATTTGAGGTTCTTACGTAGTGCCAGGTCCGGGGCCGGAGGACACGTGGCAGCTCCAGATCCCTCCTCGACGAGGAGGCTAGGCCCGGAGCTAGAGGGCACGTGGCGGCACCAGAATCTGCCTTAGCAGGGAGGCGGGGTCTGGCACCTCTTCAAGCCTGCTCGCGGGGGTACCAGGTCTGCAGGGTACCGACAATCATATATTACAAGCCAAGTTCAGCGTGTAATAAAATATTACAAATATGTCTTCATACTACATTAAAGGTACTAGATACATAAATGACAATGTAGCAGATAATCCTAAGGGAGCTCCATCACAGACGTTGCACGGAGAATTCCGCAAGCCTAGTAGGGGTCTTCCGGGTCAACGTCATCTTCATTGTACTCCACACCATCACCATAGCCTGAGCAGCAATTAAATCCAGCAAAAATCAAGCTTGAGTGCTTAAGGTACTCAGCAAGTGTGGAAAAAGAAATAACATGAAGGCCTAGTCAAGGATAGTCTTAACACCCTGGTTTAGCACTACGCTTATACCCTAACACCTTAGCTTGAATTAACATCTATATTCTACATAATTGAGTTCATCCCTTTCCCATCACCACATCATTAATGCTAGATTTCCCACCAAACATTCCCAACCATTTCACATCATAATCCTCTAATCATGAAGAAGTCTGAGCCGCTCTTAATCGTGAGCATGACTGTCATGAGAGTTTTCCAGCTCTGTAGAGTTTGTTTCTCTTTACCCACAAGTAGTGATTTCATCACCCGTTTTCAAGTGGACTAAAGAACCTCCATTTTGCCCCTGGTAGCCAACCACATTCACACTTCCATGGTGTGCGGCCAGGAGACACCACGAGGCCTTTACAAAGGGATTCCATACTAGTATTAGCCCACTGAGGTTTTACCCCTAACAGCATTGTGGCGGACCGGGATCCGCTCATCCAGGATCGCAGAGGGTGGTGCCACGCGATGCGACACCCGACAGCACACGTCATAAGAACATAATATGTTACATGGGAAAAACAACTGAAACTGTACAAACAGGTACAAACTTCAGTTACAACTATTGTTTATATTACACAGCGGAAGACTACACTATACAACTCACGCCCGCCTATCTAGCAAAAGTCGGTTGCCCAGCCCTAGGGCAACCCACACTAGCTGCACGTCTCAGCTCAGCGCGGCGTGTACGGCTCCCACTCAGCCGTGGTCCCCGACGGAGGGTAACCCTCGCCGGTGGACTCGTACTCCGAGTCCGTGGGTGGCTCCTCACCTGAAAAACACTTAAGCAGCAACCATGAGCACGAAGGCTCAGCAAGGCTTAACCGACTCACCTAAGCATGAAACTCTACATGAGGTATATCAAGACATAGGTTAGTAACATTTCAGCCAAAACGACACGCCTACAAGTTCATCCTTAGTTCATCTTTTAGCAACAAGTTAACACTTCATGCAACAACAACAACAACAACCAAGCCTTTATCCCAAGCCTGTTGGGGTCGGCTAGACATGAAACCCAATATCAATGAAGTAAAACAGAGGAAGAGATATGAGAACAAGGAAAAAAGAAAAAAAAAGAGGAAAAAAAAGGAAAAAGAAAAAAAGGAAAAAAGAAAAAGGAAAAAGAGAAAATAGAAAAGAAATAAGAAAAAAGGAAAAGAAAAAGAGAAAAGAAAAAAAAAAGAAAAAAAAAACAAGACTACGATTCTGGCACATGAATTGCTACTTTCCATGCGGTCCTATCATGAGCTAAGTCTCTGGATACATTCCAATCTCTCAAATCTTGTTTTACCGCCTCCTCCCAGGTCAACCTTGGTCGTCCTCTATCCCTCCTAATATTTTCTCTACCTCTTAAAATCCCACTGTTAACCGGTGCTTCTGAAGGTCTCCGTTGGATATGTCCAAACCACCTAAGCCGATGTTGGACTAACTTCTCTTCAATCGGCGCCACCCCTACCTTATCACGGATCGCCTCATTCCTTATTCGGTCTCTTCTCGTGTGCCCACACATCCACCGTAGCATGCGCATCTCTGCGACACTCATTTGTTGGACATGTTGCCGTTTAGTTGGCCAACATTCCGCCCCATAGAGCATCGCGGGTCTGATCACCGTCCTATAGAACTTCCCTTTTAGCTTTTGTGGGACTTTTCTATCACATAGGATTCCAGAGGCTTGTCGCCATTTCATCCACCCTACCTTGATCCTGTGGCAAACATCCTCATCAATATCGCCATTGCTTTGTAACATTGATCCTAAGTATCGAAAAGAGTCCCTTCTAGGTACTATTTGTCCTTGTAGACTAACATTTCCCTCTTCACGACCAACACCACTAAAGTCGCACCTCATATACTCGGTTTTGGTCCTACTAAGTCTAAACCCCTTGGACTCTAAGGTTTGTCTCCATAACTCTAATTTCTTATCAACACCATCTCTAGTTTCATCTACCAGCACTACATCATCAGCAAAGAGCATGCACCAAGGGATATCCCCTTGTATATCCTTCGACACCTCATCCATGACCAAGGAAAAGATGTATGGGCTCAAAGCTGATCCTTGATGTAGTCCTACCGTGACAGGAAATGCATCAGTCTCACTATCACTTACGCGCACACTTGTCCTAACATTATTGTACATATCCTTAATAAGGGTAATGTACTTTGTTGGCACTTTATGTTTCTCTAGTGCCCACCACATGACTGACCTTAGTATCTTGTCGTACGTCTTCTCCAAGTCGATGAACACCATATGCAAGTCCTTCTTCTGCTCCCTGTATCTCTCCATAAGCTGACGAAGCAAGAAAATCGCCTCCATTGTAGACCTCCCAGGCATAAAACCAAACTGGTTTTTAGTGACATTGGTCACTTTCCTCAGGCGGTGTTCAATCACTCTCTCCCAAAGCTTCATAGTATGACTCATAAGCTTAATACCTCGATAATTAGTACAACTTTGAATATCTCCTTTATTTTTGAAGATAGGTACTAATATACTTTTCCTCCATTCTTCAGGCATCTTGTTTGACCGAAAAATGTGGTTGAATAGCTTTGTGAGCCATACTATTGCGACATCCCCAAGACATCTCCACACCTCAATAGGGACATCGTCAGGGCCGAGGGCCTTTCCTCCTTTCATCCTTTTTAAGGCCTCCTTAACCTCAAACTCTTGTATCCTCCGCACGAACCGCCTGTTGGAGTCATCAAAGGAGTCATCCAACTCAACCATAGTGCTCTCATTCCCATCATTGAATAGCCCATTAAAGTAATCACGCCATCTATTCTTAATCTCTTCATCCTTCACTAGAATGCGGTCAGTCTCATCTTTGATGCATTTAACTTGATTGAGATCCCTCATCTTTCTCTCGCGGATTTTTGCTATCTTGTATATGTCCTTTTCACCTTCTTTTGTCCCTAGTCTCTCATATAACTTATCATAGGTTTGTCCTCTTGCCTTACTCACAACCCGCCTTGCATTCTTCTTAGCCTCTTTGTACTTAAGCATGTTGCTTGCGCTTCTATCATTATGCCAACTCTTGTAACACTCCTTCTTCTCCTTAATGGCCTTTTGTACATCCTCATTCCACCACCAAGTGTCTTTATCTATAAGTTTCTTTCCCTTTGTTACACCGAACACCTCACTAGCTACCTTCCTAATGCAAGTTGCCATCTTCATCCACATACTATCTGCATCTCCATTTTCTGCCCAGGGTCCTTCTGTGATCACCCTATTTTTAAAGGATTCTTGTGATTCTCCCTTCAACTTCCACCACTTTGTTCTTGTGATTTTGACACCTTTGTCCCGCAAAGAACATGTATGGAAGCGAAAATCAGCTAACACAAGCTTATGTTGTGTCACAACACACTCCCCCGGGATCACCTTACAATCTAGACACTCTCGTCTATCTTTTCTCCTAGTGAGGACAAAGTCAATCTGGCTAGAGTGTTGGGCACTACTAAAGGTCACTAGGTGAGATTGCCTCTTCCTAAAGAGGGTGTTAGCTATCAACAGATCATAGGCTACGGCAAAGTCTAGAATGTCCTTACCCTCTTGATTTCTATCGCCGCATCCAAAACCTCCATGTACTCCCTCAAATCCTAGGTTAGTTGCACCCACATGACCATTGAGATCTCCCCCTATGAGGAGTTTCTCGGTTATCGGTACACTACTAACCATATCCTCCAAGTCCTCCCAAAATTGCCTCTTAGCACTCATGTTGAGCCCAACTTGTGGGGCATAAGCACTAATGACGTTCAAGACAATGTCCCCAATTACTATCTTGATTAAGATGATCCTATCCCCTCGTCTTCGAACATCCACTACTCCATCCTTAAGACTCTTATCTATTAGAACACCTACGCCATTCCTAGTCCCAGCCGAACCAGAATACCAAAGCTTGAAACCGGTATTCTCGACTTCTCTCGCCTTTTGACCCGCCCATCTAGTCTCTTGTACACAAAGGATATTTACTCGTCTCCTAATGGCAACATCTACTAACTCACGTAGCTTCCCCGTCAAGGATCCTACATTCCAACTACCCACCCGAAATCTATGTTCCTCGGCTAGCTTCCTTACGCTTTGCACCCGTCGAGTAAGATGCAAAGACCCTTGCTCACTTATCACTACATCCGGGCGATGATGTAGCGCGCCACTAAGGTGATGGCGATCCGGCCCTTGCTCATTTAACACCATATCCGGGTTCCGATATGGCGCGCCACTAAGGCGGTGGCGACCCGGCCCTTGCCCACTTAACACCATACCCGGGTTCCGATATGGCGCGTCGCTAAGAGGGTTACGCCCCAACGAATTTCTATTGGGTTTCATTTCCATGAGAGTGGCTAAGTGTAGTTGTTGGCTCGCCAAGCCTATCACAACCCCCTCCTCCTTTACCCGGGCTTGGGACCGGCTATGTCATTACAACATAGGCGGAGTTAACACTTCATGAAATCTGAAATTTAGTAAGCAGTATTTGGTGGCACACATGTAGCAATACAATTATATCAATCAGCATCATTGAATCAACATATTTCATCCATTAGTCTACGTTACGACGCAGTGAACAAGCGGTACTCGTCACCGCGAGGGACGGCGAATCGACTCGATATACACCTGCAGGGAAACCCAAAGAGCACGTCACGTACGCCCACCCGTGGAGCTGCACAGCACGCTCACTCGATGTCGTACGGGACAACCTTTCACCCAACAGCCCAAACGTCGAACCGGTCGCACCGAAACGAGCAGGAGGTTCCCCACACGGAGCATCTCTCTATGCCCGTTGGCAGATTTCCACCTTGCTGCCCTCAACCTACACCTATAAATCGGTGTGCTATGCCTCGACGCCCGGAGGTTTAGGCTACATCGATTTATCGGGGCCCATATATCCGATATGCCTTCGGTACGTTCAATACTTGTTCAGCAGGGCCGCACACGGATCGGTCCTCAATCGACACGGACAGGGCTGCGCACACAAGACTTCCTCTTGCTGCGCCCTAGCCCCTGCCTAGTCTCATTTTCATTACTATAGTGATCTCACATCACTCAACCGAACCCGTGTGTCCCAAGCCTATCTCGCGAGTAGATTCCAACTACTCGACTTGTACCGAAGTCCTATGACTCATTAAGCATAGCCTGTCTACTCGAGGTCCTTGACACTACCCTCACTCTTTTAGGAACCTTTGGTTATGCAAGTGGGGTTTCATTCATCCTATACCTAATGCACAATCATACTTCACATGACTCATGTAAACAAGAGAAAACTTATAAAAAGGTTAATGCAAACCGGGGCTTGCCTTGTTGCTGCTGGTCAGTAGTTAGTTCTTCGTCCGGAAGAAGGAAGTCCAGCACTTCCGGAGTCTCTTCTTCAACGGCTACACGTTTATGCAATATTACATGTTAATTAATATGCAAATGTGAGTTTTAGAGTAAGACTTCTACTATTAGTTCTAATAACCAGCCTCTAATACCTGGAACTTTGTTTAAGAATTTAAATATGAACTGGTGTTGGTGGTTTGGCTTGGACTTAATCACATGGTTAAATGCTAAGTGGTTTTCCCCCTTTTCCATATTAATCCCTTAAGTGGTTAAACAGGACAGGGGTGATCTAGAGCTCCAATGGAGCTGAGAATTTTTGTGTGAGTTCCTTGTCACAAGAAAACTCTCTGGACCAAACATTAGCACTTTTCATGGAGTGGTTTGCTCAGACTAATTCTCTTGGCAAATCAGCAAGGAAGAATTTATTCTGAGGTAATACCCCTGTTCATGCTCAATTTAATGAACTACAATTTCAATTATAGCTCATAGAGTTTGCCTGAATTTTCCTAACATTTTTGGGGTTAAGAATTGCCCAGAACTGAATTTCCAAGTTTTGGAAATTCTCTGAAAATGTTTCTGTATTCAAATGAACACAGCACCTTCCAATTTGAATTGCTCCGACTAAATCAACTCCAAATGGTCTGAAACTTTTACAGGGGTTTACTAATGTCCTAAAGAACATTCTGGCAAAATTTGGGGATTTTTGGATGAACCAAACTCCCTCTAAAATTCTTTTGCTGAAAAGCTTTAAAGAATTTTCCAGAATTAATTAATGGGTTTCATACAAATTGGGTTGTATGTCTGGACAGAGCTAGGCAAGATGAATCCAACCCAATTTGAATCACTAAATTTGGAGCTTCCTAGCAGAAGTTATGGAGCTCTAAAGTTTGGGAAATTTCTAGAATTCGAATTAACCGGGAAAAGTTCAAATTTCTGACAGCGGGCCCGGATCCCACGTGTCATCACCTCGGCTGCACCACACGGGGCCACAGGATTATCTTCCGCGTGTTCACAGCCGATCCCGTGTAACAGAAGATCCCCACACTGTGCCGCGAGGGACTGACGAGCGGGCCCGGCCGGCTCGTCTTCTTCCTCACGCCCGCCCTATTTCCCGCGCCGCCCCCTAGCCGGCAAACCTCGGCAGCTCGCCGGAACTGGCTTCCCGACCGCCTCCCGGCCGGAAACTCGCCGCCTGGGCATATTTTCGCGCGCTGAACCCGCTGGCACCCTCACCGGAGCTTGACAACGACCGGAGCTATGCCCGCGACGGTGACAGAGCTTCTCTCTACTCCGGCGGCGTCGTAGAGCACTTTCCTGGCCCCAACCTGGCTCCCGTTAGCTCCTACAGCATCACCATGACCTAAGGAGCAACGTAGCGGGCTCTGATCTCGCGAGAAACGTCGGCAACTAGGGCCTCACCGTGCGACCTAGGGCGATTTCGGGGAAAACTGGAAAAACTCGAAGAACTGAGGTTTTCTTCGATGGTTCTTCCTAGTTCTTGATCCCACGTGCCCGCACGGATGTCTACAAATGGGTTTCTAGGTCTGGGGAGGAGTGGTTCGGTGGGTGAGGCGAATTTGCCGATTTACCCGAACCGGGCTATATCACATGCTTGCGCAAGAACTGAAATTCCGGCCAGCACGGTCCATGACACGCTGCCGGCATGGTTGTGAAACGAGAAGGGTTACTGGCGCACCTTTTTGCTTTTGCCACTTGATGGGAGAGGCTCTGTGGTGGCCGGGCGACGTGATCTTGTCGCGGCGGCTTTCTCCGGCGCTGTGGAAGAAGATCGGCTCGACGCCGACGTCCCGACAGAGCTAGCGCCCGGTCCTTGCTTCTTCCACACTCAAGGACGTCCGGAGGTGTTGTGGGGAAGCTTAGCACGTCGTGCCACGGGGTGGAGCAGCCGGGCGGCGGTAAACCGACGGCGCGCCTCTGTGCGGTCGTGTTTATCGCCGAGGAGACGCGAGGTTCGCTCAGCGTCGGCTGGGAGGCAGTGTGGCCGCTGAGCGCTCGGTGGAGGGGGTAAGAATGGAGAGACATCGATCCCCTAAACAGCTCGGGAGGTGCTTCGGTCGTCGGTCGTCCGTGCGGTGGCAGCCGGTGGGAGAAACACCACTCGCTCGAGTGTGAACTGTGGAACCGATTAACTTAGGCAGTAAGTTTCTCCCCTCTCTTCTCACTGACCATTGGGCCCCACAGCTCCCCTCTGCCCAAAAGATCTCCACATTTTTGGCAAATGAGTAATTCAAATGTTTGAAGTCTCAAACTGAGCCACATTTGCATGATTGGACAAGTTTCCCTCAAATTCAAATGTATATTTGAATTCTTGCCTATTTGGCTCCTTTTTGGACCATGGGGTAGCAAACCCTTTCAAAAATTATTGAGACTTTGCCTCCCCACTAATTTGAACCTGAGGAATCCAAGTATGCCCTTTACTCCTTGTTTTAGCTGCTGCAATCCTGAAGTTGAATGCAACAGTTTGAAATTTCCCTCCCATGTGTGATCATATGTGTATAAACCCTACTTTGTGAAAGTGAAGACTTTCCCTTCTAATCACTCCTTTGATGGAGGTCACTTGCTCTTCACAATATTTCACAATCTACCCACAACAAAACTGTTGTGTTGTGAGGTGCAGAAAAAATTTTGCAAGTCCCTTTTCTTGGGCTTTTACATCCCTCCCCCCTTAAAAGAATCTCGTCCCGAGATTATAAAAGAAGAGATAGCGATGTAATAGGGACTTACCCGTGTTGAGAAGCCATGAACTCCGGGTAATTTGAGCGAAGGAACTCCTCGCTCTCCGACGTCGCTTCTTCGGCGGTGTGGTTGCTCCAGAGTATTTTGTAGAACCACAACGTTCTGCTGCGTGTGGTCCTGGCTTTCTCATCAAGAATTCCCACCGGATATTCATCATATGTTAAATCCGGTTTCAGCTCGCCGATGTCTTCGGTAGGAACAGCAGCTGTATGCTTCAAGCATTTTCGCAGTTGCGAAACATGGAAAATATCATGGACACCAGCCAGAGATGCCGGTAGCTCCAATCAATACGCTGCTGGTCCACACTTCTCGGTGATAGCGTAGGGTCCAATGAAACGGGGAGTGAGCTTCCCCTTCACACCGAACCGGTGCACGCCCTTCATCGGAGACACGCGGAGGTACACGTGTTCCCCAACGTCAAAGTGCAACGGCCTACGCCTCTTGTCAGCGTAGCTCTTCTGTCGGGATTGAGCGACCTTCAAATTGGCTCGAATTGACCGAACGCGCTCTTCGGCGTCGTTCACCACATCAACCCCGAATGTGACCCTTTCACCGGACTCGCACCAATTTAATGGGGTGCGGCATTTACGACCGTAGAGAGCTTCATAGGGTGCCATCTTGATACTCGCCTGATAACCATTGTTGTACGAGAATCCCGCCAATGGTAGGTGATCATCCCAGTTCCTACCATGGTGGATGGCACATGCTCTCAACATGTCTTCCAGGACTTGATTCACCCTCTCTGTCTGGCCATCTGTCTGAGGGTGATAGGCGGAGCTCCTGATCAACTTAGTACCCAATGCAGCGTGTAGCTGCTCCCAAAAGCGAGATACAAATAATGCACCTCGATCTGAGACAATTGTCTTGGGTACCCCGTATAGGCATAGAATCTTCGCTATGTATAGCTCCGCATATTTGCCGGCATTGTAACGTGTATTCACCGGAATGAAGTGAGCCGTCTTGGTTAACCGATCAACGATTACCCATATGGAATCATGCTTGTTGGCTGTTAGGGGTAATCCCACAATGAAATCCATGCTCACATCTTCCCATTTCCATGCCGGGATCTTCAGGGGTGGCAGCAGCCCTGATTTCTTCATGTGATCAGCTTTCACTCGTCTACACGTATCGCACTCGGATACGTACTTAGCTACCTCCCGCTTCATCCGTGTCCACCAAAATTTCTTTTTCAAATCTTGGTACATTTTGTTGCTGCCCGGATGAATGGAGTATTTAGACAAGTGAGCTTCATCGAGGATCTTTTTCCTCAACTCCATATCTCGGGGTACGACTATGCGGTCATTGAACCACGGCGTCCCCTCATCATCTTTCTGGAAACATTTGATCTCCCCATTGTCAATCCGTCTCCGGAGATGTGCCATGCCTTTATCATTTTTCTGAGCTGCAATGATGTCCTCCCTAATAGTAGGGACGAGGGCAAGGTTGTACAGTGATCCATAAGGAACCAAGTATAAACTTGGCTCTTCCTCCTCCACCGGTGTAATGGTGAGGTGATGGACATGTGATTTCCGACTCAGCGCGTCGGCAACCACATTCGCCTTGCCGGGGTGGTAATGGATTTCAATCTCATAATCTTTGATCAGTTCTAACCACCTCCTCTGCCTCATGTTCAGTTCCTTCTGGTGAAAATGTATTTCAAGCTCTTGTGGTCGGTGTAGAGATGCACCAAATTCCCCAGGAGATAGTGCCTCCACATTTTCAACGCCAAAACCACTGCAGCAAGCTCCAGGTCATGAGTAGGATAATGCTGCTCATGGTTCCGAAGTTGGCGTGAGCCATAAGCGACCACACGTCCCTCCTGCATCAACACGCAGCCAAGCCCAATACCGGACGCGTCACAATACACGTCGAAGGGCTTTGTTGTATCCAGCTGAGCTAAGACCGGGGCTGTTGTGAGATGCTTCACCAATGCTTGGAAGGCTCCTTCACACGCCGTGTTCCAAACATATTTTGTCCCTTAAGGATTATCAAGGTGGTGGGATATAGTTTCCCACCTAAGCACAGAGGTGCCTTTGGAATCATCATATTAGCTGAAATCTTCCCTCCCGGTGAGCATATCATATAAGTGCAGTCGGTTGGGAAGACTTGCAATTGATGTTTAGCCACATAGGATGCACTTATAAAGCTGTGGGTTGCACCAGAATCAAATAATATGACGATGGCTTGATTGTTGAGAGTAAACGTACCCGCCAGCACGTTGTCTCCCTCGGGGACGTCCTCATTGTCGAGGTTGCGGACGCCTCCAGTCCGCTGACCAACCTTCTTCACCGGAGGTCGGCCTCGAGCACCGCCCTGGATCTGGGCTTGCCCGCTGCTCTGCTGCCCCTGGGGACAGTCCTTCGCAAAGTGGCCCGCCTGGCCACACGTGAAGCAGGTGAAACGGGGCGGTCCCCCGCTGATCGGTGGACGGAATCCCGGGGCGCGTTGTGGCGGTGGAAACGCCCGGGGTACCGTCTGCTGCTGCTGTTGCTGTTGCTGTCTTGGTGGTGGCATCGGCGGACGGAACGAGGGTGCCTAGAACGGTCGTCCCCCGAACCGTTGAGGTCGCGCCGGTGGATGCCACTGCTGCCCGGATGGTGTCCGATACACCATGCGGTACTTCTGGGGAGCGCTACTCCCACCGCTGGGTGGAGCGCTGCGCTTCCGCTGCTCAGCTGCCAACTCCCGCTGAGCATCCTCTTGCATGATCGCGGCATTGACTAAGTCGTTGAATGTGCCGCGGTTCCACTGTACGAGATGGGTCTTCATTTCGGGGTGTAACCCCCGATAGAAGTGCTCCCTCTTCTTCTCCTCCGTGGAGATGTAGTCTGACGCATACTGCGCCAGATGGTTGAAGGCACAGGAGTAGTCGTGGGCACTCCTCCCTCCCTGCTTCAGTTCCAAAAATTCTTGGAACTTCCTCTTCATTATTCCGGGAGGGATGTGATAGGCGCGGAACGCCTCCCGGAACTCTTGCCATTCCACGGCATGGCCAGCCGGACGTGAGGCGACATAATTCGCCCACCACGCACCAGCGGCACCGTGGAGCTGCTGTGCTGCGAACAGTGTCTTCTGCCGCTCCGTACACTGGAGCAGCCCGAACTTGGACTCGATAGTCCGCAGCCAGTTGTCCGCCTCCAGTGGTTCTTCAGCTTTGGTAAACACTGGAGGGTGCGTACTCATGAAATCCGAGTACGACACTTCGCGGGGCTCACGAGGCCCTCGCTCTTGACGTCCTCCCGCCTGGGACGTATTCTGCACGATCGTGCGGAGCAGGTCGATCTGCTCCTCACGACCTCCCACCAATGCCGCTATCACATCCGCTAGAGTAAGCGGGGGCGGCGGTGGTGGCTGCTGCTGCGGGGTGCTGTCGTAGGCCGGTGGCTGGGAGTCATCACCTCCCTGTTGGCTAGAGCCACCAACCTCGTGCGTGGTCCTAGTACGAACCATCTGCAACCACACGACATTAAACA
Source organism: Neostapfia colusana (assembly GCA_030760725.1). Lineage (NCBI taxonomy): Eukaryota > Viridiplantae > Streptophyta > Magnoliopsida > Poales > Poaceae > Neostapfia > Neostapfia colusana. Next base: position 64,352,926 of record JASWHV010000015.1, read on the forward strand.
TCAGTCCCGCAACATTTTGCATGCAGTCTAAATAAAATAGGTGTAAAACATAATGACAATGAAAACATGCGATACATCTCGTAAGTAGATAGTGTAATAACTTTGCACAAGCTACACCATTACCAGACCAAACACAAGCTAGTTTAATCCAACTTGATGAACCTCCACTTTGGAAGCTCAACATAATTAGGTTTGGTCACTACGAGACATTACTATCGCGTTGTCATCACGCATACCACCCTTAGGGTACAACACCCTCTCCAATGAGCTCAACTGTCATTCTTCTGTCAGAATGACCAGTTTCTACCTATTCCAAGTTTTGATCTGGTTCTGTGCATCTTCATGACTCAAGTTGAATACCAAAGTTCAAGTTAACTTCAGTATCTTTCCAACGAGTACTCATTTGCCCCCAGATCAGCTTTGATTAAAAAGTTATGCTAATTCAAAGTTAGCAGAATTTCTGGAAGAATTTTAACAGCACCTCCCTTGGAAGTGACTGTTTTCAACCCTGATTTCCACTAAATTCTGTGCTGAAACTTCAGAAACTTTGAATTGCAAAGATGTCACACATCTTCTACTCTTTCCAAGGATGTATTATATGACAATTTTTGATTTTTCTACTGGGAGTTATATTTGAAAAACAGATCAGTTCAGAGGATGTTTTACTCTGCCCTGGTTCTGGACAGTTTACATTTCTCTGGGCTTTAAGCCATCTTAAGGTGAGTTTCAGCTCTGGAAGTCTACAACAAAGTTGTAGAGTACTTCAATACCTTTCCAGAGCTATGTAGCACACCTCTCTCGGCTAAAAGACCTGTGAGTTATGCCCTGTTGAGGATCAGCAAACTTGCTGTCCCAAAACCGAGCACTCTGTTTTTCAGTCTTTTTGGAACTACACTCATCACTATCCCATTCTTATACCCAACCAGGGTCCTAACTGTTGAACCTATAGATTTTAATTCTTTGTTATCATTATACTCATGCATATGCCTACAATATCTCGGTACTACGTTCCTCACAAAAGAAAATCCTAACCGGATCATACCGGCATATACGTCTCGAGTGTGGCACTAAACGGTCTCTCGCACACGTTTTCTACCCGGATACATACGTGGTTAGTACCTGCAGAAGACCACATAATAATGGTTCACTCAATGGTTATTCATTTCAGGCAGTCCCATATTTGAAAGTAAATACAAACGCCCGTATCATTTTCATACGGCCGTCCTTGAGCTAGGTCACGTCTCAGGGCACGTGATCGTGTTTCAACACCACACGACGGGGAACCCGAGTATGTCATGAACGGGTCGTCACGGTTGGGAATGTTATCAACCCAACAGATACCACCTACTGCCCTGCAGGGCACGCCGATGGCAAGCGCTGCGTATGTCCTCCTGGGCTATTTCCAGACGAACACACTCTCGCGTTACTGACCACGCGATGGGGTCTCCACTTACTTGCCTAATGCACGCTAGGGATCAGCGTTTCATATGAACTCAGGAACATGAAGAGTCCAAGAGCTTCATATTGACGTCTCACACCAAGCTGTGAGATCAGTCCCTGAACCACGTTCCTCGTCAGGGAGAGCTAACCGAAATTGAACCGCTTTCGGTGGCGTTCCTTACCATACTTACCAGAGCGTAGGTGCGTCGTTACATAATTGAAATTCAGAATTATAACACATAAGTTAGTCTTTGCCACTTTAAGTAACTATGCTAATATAGTCCTTACTTGGGCAACTACCGATTCCTCACCGTAACCTATGTTTTCCCATAATGCAGTCCTTAAGTACTGTGCTATCCCCACTGCAGCTCTGATACCAGGCTGTGGCAGACCGGGATCCGCTCATCCAGGATCGCAGAGGGTGGTGCCACGCGATGCGACACCCGACAGCACACGTCATAAGAACATAATATGTTACATGGGAAAAACAACTGAAACTGTACAAACAGGTACAAACTTAAGTTACAACTATTGTTTATATTACACAGCGGAAGACTACACTATACAACTCACGCCCGCCTATCTAGCAAAAGTCGGTTGCCCAGCCCTAGGGCAACCCACACTAGCTGCACGTCTCAGCTCAGCGCGGCGTGTACGGCTCCCACTCAGCCGTGGTCCCCGACGGAGGGTAACCCTCGCCGGTGGACTCGTACTCCGAGTCCGTGGGTGGCTCCTCACCTGAAAAACACTTAAGCAGCAACCATGAGCACGAAGGCTCAGCAAGGATTAACTGACTCACCTAAGCATGAAACTCTACATGAGGTATATCAAGACATAGGTTAGTAACATTTCAGCCAAAACGACACGCCTACAAGTTCATCCTTAGTTCATCTTTTAGCAACAAGTTAACACTTCATGAAATCTGAACTTTAGTAAGCAGTATTTGGTGGCACACATGTAGCAATACAATTATATCAATCAGCATCATTGAATCAACATATTTCATCCATTAGTCTATGTTACGACGCAGTGAACAAGCGGTACTCGTCACCGCGAGGGACGGCGAATCGACTCGATATACACCTGCAGGGAAACCCAAAGAGCACGTCACGTACGCCCACCCGTGGAGCTGCACAGCACGCTCACTTGATGTCGTACGGGACAACCTTTCACCCAACAGCCCAAACGTCGAACCGGTCGCACCGAAACGAGCAGGAGGTTCCCCACACGGAGCATCTCTCTATGCCCGTTGGCAGATTTCCACCTTGCTGCCCTCAACCTACACCTATAAATCGGTGTGCTATGCCTCGACGCCCGGAGGTTTAGGCTACATCGGTTTATCGGGGCCCATATATCCGATATGCCTTCGGTACGTTCAATACTTGTTCAGCAGGGCCGCACACGGATCGGTCCTCAATCGACACGGACAGGGCTGCGCACACAAGACTTCCTCTTGCTGCGCCCTAGCCCCTGCCTAGTCTCATTTTCATTACTATAGTGATCTCACATCACTCAACCGAACCCGTGTGTCCCAAGCCTATCTCGCGAGTAGATTCCAACTACTCGACTTGTACCGAAGTCCTATGACTCATTAAGCATAGCCTGTCTACTCGAGGTCCTTGACACTACCCTCACTCTTTTAGGAACCTTTGGTTATGCAAGTGGGGTTTCATTCATCCTATACCTAATGCACAATCATACTTCACATGACTCATGTAAACAAAAGAAAACTTATAAAAAGGTTAATGCAAACCGGGGCTTTCCTTGTTGCTGCTGGTCAGTAGTTAGTTCTTCGTCCGGAAGAAGGAAGTCCAGCACTTCCGGAGTCTCTTCTTCAACGGCTACACGTTTATGCAATATTACATGTTAATTAATATGCAAATGTGAGTTTTAGAGTAAGACTTCTACTATTAGTTCTAATAACCAGCCTCTAATACCTGGAACTTTGTTTAAGAATTTAAATATGAACTGGTGTTGGTGGTTTGGCTTGGACTTAATCACATGGTTAAATGCTAAGTGGTTTTCCCCCTTTTCCATATTAATCCCTTAAGTGGTTAAACAGGACAGGGGTGATCTAGAGCTCCAATGGAGCTGAGAATTTTTGTGTGAGTTCCTTGTCACAAGAAAACTCTCTGGACCAAACATTAGCACTTTTCATGGAGTGGTTTGCTCAGAATAATTCTCTTGGCAAATCAGCAAGGAAGAATTTATTCTGAGGTAATACCCCTGTTCATGCTCAACTTAATGAACTACAATTTCAATTATAGCTCATAGAGTTTGCCTGAATTTTCCTAACATTTTTGGGGTTAAGAATTGCCCAGAACTGAATTTCCAAGTTTTGGAAATTCTCTGAAAATGTTTCTGTATTCAAATGAACACAACACCTTCCAATTTGAATTGCTCTGACCAAATCAACTCCAAATGGTCTGAAACTTTTACAGGGGTTTACAAATGTCCTAAAGAACATTCTGGCAAAATTTGGGGATTTTTGGATGAACCAAACTCCCTCTAAAATTCTTTTGCTGAAAAGCTTTAAAGAATTTTCCAGAATTAATTAATGGGTTTCTTACAAATTGGGTTGTATGTCTGGACAGAGCTAGGCAAGATGAATCCAACCCAATTTGAATCACTAAATTTGGAGCTTCCTAGCAGAAGTTATGGAGCTCTAAAGTTTGGGAAATTTCTGGAATTCGAATTAACCGGGAAAAGTTCAGATTTCTGACAGCGGGCCCGGCTCCCACGTGTCATCACCTCGGCTGCACCACACGGGGCCACAGGATTATCTTCCGCGTGTTCACAGCCGATCCCGTGTAACAGAAGATCCTCACACTGTGCCGCGAGGGACTGACGAGCGGGCCCGGCCGGCTCGTCTTCTTCCTCGCGCCCGCCCTATTTCCCGCGCCACCCCCTCGCCGGCAAACCTCGGCAGCTCGCCGGAACTGGCTTCCCGACCGCCTCCCGGCCGGAAACTCGCCGCCTGGGCATATTTTCGCGCGCTGAACCCGCTGGCACCCTCACCGGAGCTTGACAACGAGCGGAGCTATGCCCGCGACGGTGACAGAGCTTCTCTCTACTCCGGCGGCGTCGTAGAGCACTTTCCTGGCCCCAACCTGGCTCCCGTTAGCTCCTACAGCATCACCATGACCTAAGGAGCAACGTACCGGGCTCTGATCTCGCGAGAAACGTCGGCAACTAGGGGCTCACCGTGCGACCTAGGGCGATTTCGGGGAAAACTGGAAAAACTCGAAGAACTGAGGTTTTCTTCGATGGTTCTTCCTAGTTCTTGATCCCACGTGCCCGCACGGATGTCTACAACTGGGTTTCTAGGTCTGGGGAGGAGTGGTTCGGTGGGTGAGGCGAATTTGCCGATTTACCCGAACCGGGCTATATCACATGCTTGCGCAAGAACTGAAATTCCGGCCAGCACGGTCCATGACACGCTGCCGGCATGGTTGTGAAACGAGAAGGGTTACTGGCGCACCTTTTTGCTTTTTCCACTTGATGGGAGAGTCTGTGTGGTGGCCGGGCGACGTGATCTTGTCGCGGCGGCTTTCTCCGGCGCTGTGGAAGAAGATCGGCTCGACGCCGACGTCCCGACGGAGCTAGCGCCCGGTCCTTGCTTCTTCCACACTCAAGGACATCCGGAGGTGTTGTGGGGAAGCTTAGCACGTCGTGCCACGGGGTGGAGCAGCCGGGCGGCGGTAAACCGACGGCGCGCCTCTGTGCGGTCGTGTTTATCGCCGAGGAGACGCGAGGTTCGCTCAGCGTCGGCTGGGAGGCAGTGTGGCCGCTGAGCGCTCGGTGGAGGGGGTAAGAATGGAGAGACATCGATCCCCTAAACAGCTCGGGAGGTGCTTCGGTCGTCGGTCGTCCGTGCGGTGGCAACCGGTGGGAGAAACACCACTCGCTCGAGTGTGAACTGTGGAACCGATTAACTTAGGCAGTAAGTTTCTCCCCTCTCTTCTCACTGACCATTGGGCCCCACAGCTCCCCTCTGCCCAAAAGATCTCCACATTTTTGGCAAATGAGTAATTCAAATGTTTGAAGTCTCAAACTGAGCCACATTTGCATGATTGGACAAGTTTCCCTCAAATTCAAATGTATATTTGAATTCTTGCCTATTTGGCTCCTTTTTGGACCATGGGGTAGCAAACCCTTTCAAAAATTATTGAGACTTTGCCTCCCCACTAATTTGAACCTGAGGAATCCAAGTATGCCCTTTACTCCTTGTTTTAGCTGCTGCAATCCTGAAGTTGAATGCAACAGTTTGAAATTTCCCTCCCATGTGTGATCATATGTGTATAAACCCTACTTTGTGAAAGTGAAGACTTTCCCTTCTAATCACTCCTTTGATGGAGGTCACTTGCTCTTCACAATATTTCACAATCTACCCACAACAAAACTGTTGTGTTGTGAGGTGCAGAAAAAATTTTGCAAGTCCCTTTTCTTGGGCTTTTACAAGCATATAGGAGGCTACAACCTCCACTGCAGTGGCCCCCTCTTGAGACTTGCGGTTTCCAAGGTATTCCAGCTGACTTCCATTCCCCGAACCTTCCAAACACCATACTACGCAAGAAATGCACCTAATTACTTGTCCAAGTTGCCCATCTCAGCATGTGGTGGCACTGTAAAGCTTGGTTAAATGCTCCAGGAACCGGTCCTTAGAATCTAGACACCACCAATCACTAGCCCAAGTTCTCGTGCACACAACATCAACCAAATTCATTCTAGCATGTCTAGATTTCTAACTCTACAATAATTCATCATGTATCATCAAGCTTCATTAAAATCAAGTTGGACTCCATATTCTAGATTCCACATAAAACTAAGCATGGCTAAGCATAAAGCACAATCATTCATACACCAATAAAACCCCCCATCATGGCTACAAGGATTAAGTCATGGAAAACTAGGAAAAACACCCTATCATTGGGTTTCACAATTCATGATATAACACAATTAATTTCTAGCTAATATCCTAAATTAGGTGCAAGGTGATCAAGGACATTTGCCTTCTTCTTGTTACTCGGGGATGTTGAGAGCTTGGTCTTGGAGGTTGAGAACCTGCTCTGGGGCTGGTTTTACTCATGCCAACATACATAGAACATGTGCTAACAATATACAATAAGAAGCAATCCAACATAAGCAATCAAGCAATTCAATATGCATAAAGGTGTATGTTCATTTAAGTGTTATCCTAAACGGTAAACAGTTGGTGGAGGTCTGTTTACCGTTTAGGCTGTGTAGACAATGTTTAAACGGTGTTTAAACGGATTAAATGGTTTGTACTGTAGCAGGAAGTAAAATATTTTTTACTGATCTTTTGAAAACTACTTTTGACTTATTTGATGTCCTTAGCCTGCTGTCACGTTTTTAACTCTGCACCTGCAAATTAAATGAAAAATGTTAGCAAACATTATTTTTAAGACAAATTATTCATGAAAACATCTCTGTTGCTTGAAAGGAAAGGAACTACATATTTAATAGGAGAACAACAAGTTTTCAATCATGGAAAAGACAGTTCAAAAATGGAAAATAGCTCTCATAATACAATCAATAATAAAAAAGATTCACATAATACAATCAATAATCAAGGAATAATTATACAAGATAATAACTATATGTATGTCTATACATCGCTGCAAAAACAAATATCCGATGCACTGACAAGGCAACAATGCTACAGCCTGCAAATCAATTAACCAACAACACTACAACCTGCAAACAAATTAACCAACAAGGCAACAATTAAGTGATTAACAAGTTGTGAATGTTCATAGAAACATAGAAATTCAGTTGGGGGGAGGGGGCCTGCCGCGCGCGCGCTCTGGCAGGCGGCAGACAGCGGGCACAGGTCGCACGCGCGCTTGGGCTCGGGCAGGCGGCGGACTGCACAGGCGCGCGCGCTCTAGCTTTGGCAGGCGGCGGACAGTATGCGCGCGCGCGCTCGGGCTCTGGCAGGCTGCGGACAGCAGGCGCACGCATTCTCAGGCTCTGGCAGGCGTAGGACAGCGGGCACGCGCACGCTCAGGGGCAGGCGGCAGGCACGCACGGGGGGGGGGGGGGGGGGGCTTGTGCACGCGCCGCTCGGCCAGGCTTCCGGTGTAAAAGCCACAGATTTCACTTGCTAGAGTGTTCATCACATCATCCACAGCACAGCTTAAATTGTGGAGATCTCATAAACACATGTGAAGAGCAAGTAACCACCATCAATAGGTTGATTAAAGGAAAATCTTACAAATCTAAAAGTTGGATCTCCCACATGTAAACATGAGAGGTTGAGCTCACAATTAAGTCCTAACCATTCTTAGGAATGCTCATGCCAAGTTTCATGTAAATCCAAACACTTTTGAGACACTTTTGGATACACTTATAAAAAGGGCTAGTTTGAATGTAAATTCAAATTTCAGCTAATTTCATCACTTGGATTAAAAAGGTGACTTCATATTCAAACTCAGTACATTTTTGTGAGTTACTCCACCAGTTTTCATCCCCATTGAAGTTGATCTTGTCGGGAGCTATATTTGAATTAATTCAAAACTGAATTTGAAATTCAAATTCAAGTGTGAATCAAATTTAGCAAAACCAGCTCAAAGTTGAGGAATTCCAATTCAGCTCATGACTTGGTGGTGAAGTTTACCATTTAATTTTGAGTAGATGAGAAAATATCAGTGAGCACAAATAAAAAGAAATGAGAGGGGAGGAGGACCCACTGTCAGTGACTGAAAACAGAGGAGACCGACTGAACCGAGCCAAAGTCATCTCGGTGAGCGCCGTTCGGCCACGTTCGACAGGCGCTCGACCCAACCTTTCACCTCACTGTGAAAACGTCACCTCAAGAGCCAGCACACCTAGCTACTCCTTTGTTCTCATCGCTTCGGACCCGAGCTGAACTCCCACGTGCGCTGTTCTTGCTCCTGCGTTCCACCACTTCCGGACACTCTCGGTTCCCCGGCGTCCCGATGCTACAAGCCGAATCGTGGCCGAAGTTCTATAGCAAAGAGAACCGCCCAATGCTGCTTGAGCTCACGGTGAACACCTCATTCCTTTTCGTGCACCATCGAGGGAGAATTTCTCCGTTTATCGCTGGCTTGTTCATGGGACCAAGTTGAGAGAATTTCGGAAATTCTTGGAGTTTAGTCCCTCACAGCTCAGGCCGAGGAAAACACATGTCATAGACTTCTTGATGAACCTCTAGGATCAAAAACCGTTGGAAACCGTCGAGTCTAGGCTCTGTTCTTCGAGAATTTTGGGCCGCCACCGGATTTTGACCTAGGTCGCCGGTGAGCTCCCACTTGCGGCAATTAGGGCTCCACTACGGTGCTGTAGGAGGAAGAATCGGAGCATTTGAGCCACTATGGGGTGAGTTTGACGTCGCCAGAGTTGTGCCAATGCCACCGGCCATCGCGGACTAGGCCCTAGTGAATGTAGCCTAGAGGGGGGTGAATAGGCTTTTTGAATGTTTTAACGGTTTCCTAAAACACTTAGCGAACGGATCAATTCCAGGTGGGTCGGACTAGTCCGGTATGAATGTAATTAAAAGATTAAAGTTGGAGTTATTCCTACTTCAAGTATTTGCGCAGCGGAAAATAAATGACTACTCAAGTGTAATGAAGTAAGAAATAGTAACTATCAATTTTAACACTAGGTGTCGATGTAAATCAAATGATAACTAGCACCCCTAATTGATAATTGAAGGAAGATTAAGAAGACATGAGACAAGTTTTTATCCCGAGGTTCGATTCCACCCAGGAATCTACGTCCCCATTGAGGATTCCACCAAGGACCGGGTCTTCACCAATTCTTCCCTCGTTGAATCACCACAAAGGCCGATTCAAATCCACTAACCACACACAGGGGTAAACAATTGTACATGAGGCGTTCTCACAATTTGATTGCTCCCACAAGATTACAGAGAGTAACTCTTTCTCCCACACACAAACAGAGAACAATGATTAGCAATTGTATGAGAGAAAACAAACCAAGAGCTCAATGTCGAGAAGAACGATTCTCTCCTTGATCCAATCTCTAATCCTCAAAGACTTAATCTTTCTAGGCTTAGAATGAGTGGAGAGAGGTATTTTTTGTGCTCTTGGGGCGTGCGCCGGCGCTAGGGTTTGACTTCTCTCAATGTGTGGCTGGGCACCTCTATTTATATAAAGTTTCCAAAAGTCTCGGCGGCCGGACTAGTCCGCTCTGTTCACCGGACTAGTCCGGTGTGTCGTGTACAATTTTCGTGTTGCATGCGGCATAGTGGAAACCCTAATTTAAAGTGTTTACAAAAAGTTGAACGGACTAGTCTGGTCCAAGAGCGGACTAGTCCGGTGCAAGGTGAATGCCAGTTCTAGGGAGTTGAACGGACTAGTCCGGTTTCTGAGCAGACTAGTCCGGTGCAAGGTGAGTGCCGGTTCAAGAGAGTTGAACGGACTAGTCCGGTTTCTAAGCGGACTAGTACGATGCACCGTGTTGCGAAGCATCAGAGAGTTGAACGGACTAGTTCAGTCCACCAGCGGACTAGTCCGGTGCACCGTGTTGTGAGGCAACAGAGAGTTGAACGGACTAGTCCGGTCCACGAGCGGACTAGTCCAGTGCACCGTGTTGTGAGGCAACAGAGAGAGGAACGGACTAGTACGGTCCAAGAGTGGACTAGTCCGGTGCAACGTGTCGTGAGTGATTAGGACATGTTTTAATCCCTTACCCCTACGCAAAAATTTTGAGCTCCTGGGATGTGTCTCTCACACACATCCTATACAAGTAAGTCTATATTGCGCTTGGTTCATGGACCTGTCCTTTTCCTTTTTATTCATCACTTCATTTTTCACCTTTTTGAGTGCACCAATCCTACCTTACACGAGTTAATCTTCATTCATCTCAACCAGTTCATTAGGATCTCAATTCATTTGTCATCAATCATCCAAAACCCACAAGGAAATGCCTAGATGCACTTTCAATCTCCCCCTTTTTGGTGATTGATGACAACCAACTGAGATTACATAATTAATAATAAAATTTGATTTTCATAAAGTGTGCATATATGAGAATGACAAATGAGTAACAGGAACTTCTCACATATATGCAACCTTTATGGAGGGATGCCTAAAGAGTGTGTGAAAAAGAATGTGACATGCCACAAGAAGATAAGATCATATCAAAAATAAAGGTAGTCATCAAATCAATATCGAATAAGCATCACACATCCAACGGAGTCTGAAATAAAAAGTACATGAAACTTAAAATATATGTCCATGATCGCTAGTCCTTAAGGTTTACAATAAGATAAAGCAATTAAGATATTAATCTCAATCTCTCCCCCTTTGGCATCAAGGCATCAAAAAGGGAAAAATTGAGTGGAATCACTCATCGCCGCTCTCTCCCTCACTCTCGGTCCTATCTTCATCTTCATCTTCGTCTTCATGACCATGCTGAGGAGGAGCGGAGACACCTGCAAGCCCAAAAGACCTAAACTCTTGTCCAGTGAGTGGAGCCATCTCAGTGAAGTTTTCTTCAGAATCTTCCGAAATCTGTGGTGATCCAACTGGCTCAATATCTAGCTTCTCACAGATGGCTTTGATGTTGGCCTTCATGTATCTTTGATGTCTCTTTCTGGCCAAACTCTCCTTGTGTTGCTTAACTTCAATTTTGCGACAACAACCAAAAATAGAGGATAGCATCTTGAGCATACCACTGGAGGACTCTATAGAGGGTGGAGGAACAAGAGTAGGTGTAGGCTCCGACGCCCTTGAGTCTTCATGAGCAGAGGGCACAATGTAGACTATAGGCTTCTGGGGCTTGAGACCCGTGTGAGAGACATCTTTGACAAACTCAAGTCCTGTCACCTTCTCAATCATGTACATGACATAAGGTGCATAGCCACAGGACCTGTTTGGAGTGATAGAGATATTCACAATGTCATTGTAGATGTACTCAAAGACATTGAAGGTCCTTTTCTTGCTTATCACTTTCATCAATGTCCTTAGGGTCCCTTGGATTGTACCTGCATCTCCATCCTTTGGAGCTATGGTCTTTCTCAAGATTCTGTTGAGCACGGCAAAGAATGGCTTCAAGTACTTGGTAGTAGGAGGTACATATGGCATTCTTGTATCGTACAAGAATTCTAGCTCATTCTTCTCCAATGGCTTCAAGTTGTGAATGACAAGCTCATTATCCAAGGTGTGTTCAAGATGAAGTATCTTGACAAATTCCTCATAGGTGACACTGTATCTGGATCCATGTGTCAAGAAGATCCTTCAAGCCATGCCTCTCTAATGCCTCTAGTACCTCATGATAGGCCTGGCATTTCTTGGATTGCAAGTAATCAATGTTGAGCCACTGACTCTCAACAACAGGATTCTTCATCTTCATGTATACATGCTCATAGTAGTCAGCATGGAAGTTGCTCCAGAATCTTAGGTCTACACATTGCTTTGGCTGCTCATAGACTTGAATTTTTCTGAAATTGTCAGCCAGTTCACTCCCCTTTCCAGTAAAGTCATCACTTGATGGCTGCCTGTTGTGGTGAATGGGGGCCTTCTTCTTCAATGGACCAATAGGACCACTAGCAAGTCCTTTGCCCTTGCCGACACTTCTTTTAGGATAGAGCTTACAACAATGTCTTTGCTCTGTGTTATCTTACCAACCACTCTCCTCCTTTTAGGAAGAGAATCGTCGAAGAAGAGGGTTGAGCAACGTGGTCATGTATCTTCTTCATGGCCTCGGAGTGTGACGACATCGTGCCTGACAAGAAAATCAAGGATTGATTGACGAGATGGATTGTAGATTATGTTGAAATAAGAAGTTAGAGGTTCAATTGACAGGTAACCGGACTTGTCCGTTTTCACAGTGCACACTTGTCCGGAGTATCGGACTAGTTCAGACCTGCTGAAGAACCCAAACTTTGTATTTTCAATAGATCTAGCGCAAATTGATGCAAAATATGGAGGGATACACTAGGAATAAATCTAGAAAGGTAGTGTATGCCCTAGGAATCAGGAAAATTGAGCAAAAGTATAGGAAAGATGAGAACTTGAGTTGAGACGGATTTTACCTAAAAAGTGAAGATTTGTGTCAAAAGGCGAAGTCTGATCCGGATTAGTCCGGGGAGAGGAGACCACGTGTTGATAAGAAGATTTCCCGTGGAGAGGACTTCGATCTCATTGGCCAAAGTCGAAAATCACCTTGTGGGCTAGGGTTCGAGGAGTGAGAAGCAGAAGAGTTCTTGTGAGGTGAAGAGGGCACTGGTTGGCACGTGTATATACTTTTAAACCTGGACATATGGACTAGTCCGGTGGAGGACCGGACAAGTCCGGTATGGCAGATGTGTCCGGACTAGTCTGAGGGACCAGACTAGTCCGGGTCAACTGGACAAATAAGAGTATAAATCAATGAAATATTGGGAATTTGATCTAATAGTGATCTAAGGACATAATTTTCACAAATAATTTTGATGAACATGCCCAGTAAGCAATCAACAATTAGACAATGGTAATTATTCATCAATATTTACTAATTTGAATAGTTTTCAAGAGAAAATCTAGATAACGGATCGTTTTTTGCAAAGTAAGTAAGATTTTGAGGATTCAAGCAGGTATGCAGTGTTTCAAGCCACGTTCCGAGAGTCAAGTATATTTAGTTCATTCCTAAGCTCACAAAAGCGTTTTTCATCAAGTGGCTTGGTGAAGATATCGGCTAGTTGTTTCTCGGTTTTGACATGGGAAATGGTTATGTCTCCTTTGATTGAATGATCTCTCAAAATATGATGCCGAATATCAATGTGTTTGGTCCTAGAGTGCTCAATAGGGTTATGTGCAATCTTAATCGCACTCTCATTGTCACAAAGGAGCGGAATATGGTTCATATTGTAACCGTAGTCCCTTAGAGTTTGTCGCATCCAACGGAGCTGTGCACAACAACTCCCGACTGCAACATACTCCGCTTCGGTTGTGGACAAGGCAATGGAGTTTTGCTTCTTGGAGGACTAGGAAATTAGGGACCTACCCAAGAATTGGAAAGTCTCGGAGGTACTTTTTCTATCCACTTTGCATTGGGCATAATCTGCATCGGAGTATCCAATGAGATTGAACTTTGAACCTTTAGGATACCAAAGGCCTAGGTTGGGTGTATGGACTAAATATCGCAAGATTCTCTTTACGGCTATCAAATGACATTCCTTAGGATTGGCTTGAAATCTTGCACACATACAAACACTCAACATAATATCAGGCCTAGATGCACAAAGATAAAGCAGAGAGCCAATCATGAAACGGTATACATTTTGATCCACGTTAGGTCCATCTTTATTAAGGTCTAAATATCTATTTGTTGCCATGGGAGTCTTTATGGGCTTCGCTTTGTCCATGCCAATTTTTTTGAGAATGTCTTAGGTGTACTTTGTTTGGCTTATGAATGTTCCTTCCTTTAGTTGTTTCACTTGGAAACCCAAAAGTATCTCAATTCTCCCATCATGGACATCTCGAATCTATCTGTCATGATTTTACTAAATTTTTGACAAAAAGATTTGTTAGTTGAACCGAATATGATATCATCAACATAGATTTGACAAATAAACAGATCATCATTCAAGTGCTTGGTAAATAGGGTGTAATCAGCTTTACCAATTTTAAAGCCATTTTCAATTAGAAAATCTCTAAGGCACTCATACCAAGCTCTAGGAGCTTGTTTGAGGCCATAGAGAGCCTTACGCAGTTTGAACACATGGTCGGGGTACTCTTGATCTTCAAACACAGGGGGTTGCTCCACGTACACCTCCTCCTTGATAGGTCCGTTGAGGAAGGCGCTTTTAACGTCCATTTGATACATCTTGAAATCATGGTGAGTAGCATATGTAAGTAATATACGAATTGATTCAAGTCTAGCTACGGGAGCAAAAGTGTCATTGAAATCCAAACCTTTGACTTGTGAGTAACCTTTAGCCACAAGTCATGTATTCTTTCTTGTTACCACTCTATGTTCATCTTGCTTGTTGCGGAAGACCCATTTAGTGCCGACGATGTTGGACTTTGGTCTTTCAACAAGTTCCCATACTCCGTTCCTCTTGAAATTTTTCAATTTTTCTTGCATTGTCATCACCGAGTCCAGATCTTTTAGTTCATCTTCAACCTTGTATGGTTCTAAAGAGGATACAAAGGAATAGTATTCACAAAAATTAGCTATACGTGATTGAGTTGTCACTCCCTTTTGTATATCACCAATTATGTTGTTGACGGGGTGATCTCTTTGTATGCTTTGATGTACTCTTGGATGTGGAACTTGTAGTGTTGTGTTCTCATAACCATCATCTTTTTCGGCTCCCCCTGGATCATTGTCGTAATTAATGCTTTGATCATCTTGTTGATCTTGATGATCTTGATTTTGTGCATGGGCTCCCCCTTGATCATAACTCTCCTATTGAGGTTCATTTTGAGCACTTGATTCTTGTGATTGTTCTTGAGGTCGAATATCACCAAGTGTCATTCTCCTCAATGCTTGACATGGGGCTTCTTCTTGATCTAGCACAGACTTATCAACTTGCTCTGTTTGGGAGCCATTAGTTTCATCGAACACTACGTCATGTGCTACTTCAACAAGTCCGGAGACCTTGTTGAAGACACGATAAGCATAGGAGTTCGAATCATAGCCGAGCAAGAAACCCTCATTGGACTTCGAAGCGAACTTCGAGGTCCTAGGCTTCTTGTTTAGAATATAACATTTTGAACCAAAAACTCAAAAGTATGAAATATTTGGTTTGTTACCGGTGAGTAGTTCATATGAGATTTTCTTGAGTAAGTGGTGAAGGTACAGTCGGTTTGTTGCATGACAAGCAGTGTTGATAGCTTCAGCCCAAAATCAGTTAGAGCTCTTGTAATCATCAAACATTGTCCTTGCCATCTCAATGAGCATTCGATTCTTCCTTTCGGCTACCCCATTTTGTTGTGGGTAGTATGGTGTCGAAAGTTCATACTTTATTCCTTCTTCATCTAGATATTCATCGACTTGTGTATTCTTGAATTCTATTATATTGTCGCTTCTTATGTTCTTGATTGTCAATGAGAATTCATTTTGCGCTCGCCTGAGAAACTTCTTGAGTGTTCCTTGAGTTTCTGACTTATCATGCAAAAAGAAAACCCACGTGAAGCGTGAAAAATCATCGACAATGACTAAACCATATTTATTACCGTTGATACTTATATAATCAATTGGGACCAAATAGGTCCATGTGGAGGAGCTCTAGCGGTCTTATTGTAGTCATGACATTCTTCACGGGATGGGGTGATCCTACTTGCTTCCCGGCTTAGCACGCGCTACAAGGCCTGTCTTTCTCAAAAACAACATCCTTCAAACCTCGGATGTGATCGCCTTTTAGAAGTTTTTGTAGATTCCTCATACCAACATGCGCTAGCCGTCCATACCACTGCCAACACATGTTGGTCTTTGCAATCAAGCATGTGTCAAGTTCGGCTTTATCTTTGTTGAAATCAACTAGATAAAGTTTTCCCTTTAACACACCCTTGAAAGCAATAGAGTCATCACTCCTTCTAGAGACGGTCACACCCTCATTAGTGAACAAACAATTATAACCTTTGTCACATAGTTGAGATATGGACAAGATGTTATAATCTAAGGAATCAACATGTAAAACATGAGAAAGTGTGTGTTGTGATGAAATAGCTATTTTACCGGTACCTAGCACCTTTCTTTGACTATTATCACCAAAAAAGATGCCTTCGCTTGAGTCTTCATTTTGTTTGTACTCCACAAACATTTTTCTTTCTCCGGTCATATGATTGGTGCATCCACTATCTAGCACCCATTTTGCTCCACCGGATGCATATGCCTACAAGAAAGAAATTATGCTTTGGTCTTAGGTACCCAAGCTTGCTTGGGTCCTTTGAGGTTAGTGACAAGTGACTTTGGCACCCACACATGAGACTTGGTGTTCTCATGGTGTGGCCCAACATATTTGGCATGAACTTTTCCAAGACTGTTTCATAAGCACATATGAAGCATCCAAGGTTCTAAACAAGATTCGTTGTTCATATGAGTTTTCAATGTTAATTTTATCAACATTATTATGTTTTCCATCTTGGGAGGTGGTTCCCTTGACAAAGACAATGCTCTTCTTGTCATCCTTATGGCTTCTAGCGTTTTGCCTTTCACCATAAGAATACCCAATGCCATGTTTAACATTAGGAGGTCTTGTGACCAAGTATGCACTACGTGCATACTTGACCTTCTCCTTATCAAACATGCCACTTTGAGAGGGATGCTTGTCTTTTGTCAAGTTTGACTTTTCTTTTAAGTTGGTGTCATTTTTAGCACATGTACAAGTTAAGAGAGTTTTGGATTCAACATGTTGAGAAGGTGAGCTTAAATAGGATGAAGAACCACTTTGCTTGAGTGACTCAACTTGCGCCTCAAGAATCTTGTTAACCTTGGTTAAGTTAGCAAGTTCATCCTTGAGTGCAATGTTTGAGTCTTTTAGCTTTAAACAAGTCTCCTTGCTTGAAGCTAACTCAAGCTCAAGTGATTTGCTTCGCTCCTTTTCAATCTCAAGAAGCCCTTCAATCTCAAGATATTTCTCCTTTGGGAGAATGATCATATCTTCTTGGCGATTAACTAGCTCCTCCTTATCAACAATCTCATCCATTAGAATTTTCATTTTAGCTATAGTATTTTTATCTAAACCTCTAAGCATGTCTTCATCATGACTAGAATTATTAATATCACTCACTAGTAAAGGAATGCAAGGAGGAAGATTTGGTTTTAACCTTTCTTTTTTCCTTCCTTGGCAATTAGGCATGTGAGGTTGGTGTCCTTCCATGCTCCCATGGTTGGGAAGAGAGTAGACTTCATGGTAGGCTTCTTGATAGCTATAGTGGCCATCTCCTCTTCTTCTTCTTCTTTAGATGAGGACTCATCATTGGAGTCCCATTCCTTCCCTAGATGTGTTTGGCCATGTTGCTTCTTTTTCTTGAATATTTTCTTTTGTTGAGTCTTGTTGTCTTTACTCTTCCTCTTGTTGTCTTCATGTGGATAATCCACCATGAAATGATCATATTCTCCACAATTGTAGCATGCGCGCCTCGTCTTGGATCTTTATTTGTCCTTGTATCTTCTTTCATTTGAGTTGCCACCCTTTCTTCTTCTCATTATTTTCTTGAAGTTTTTGATGAACATGATCTTGTCTTCATCGATATCAGTGCTTTCATAATCACCATCATCGTCCTCAAGAGCTTCTAGAGATTCTTTTGGTGCTGGCTTGCATGTTTCCTTTAGTGCAACTCCTCTCTTCTTTGCCGAGATGAGGTCGACAAGTTCCTTGACATGCTTGGCTTCCTTCTCCATCATTTCAAAGTTGATGATCTTGCCAAGAATCTCGTCTGGGGTCATTTTGTGAAACCCGGGACTTTCTCTAATGATGGAGCAGAGTGTCAAGTTCCGAGGCAAGAATGCTCTAAGAATCAACTTGACCACCTCATGATCCGTCCACTTCTTGCTACCATAGGCTCGGACCTTATTGATGAGAGATTTCAGTCTATTGTACATCTCTTGAGGTGATTCTCCTTCTTCGATGGCAAACCTTCCCAATTCACCTTCTATCATTTCGATCTTAGTTTCACGCACATGACGATCACCTTCATGTGCGGTTTTGAGAGTGTCCCATATTTCTTTAGCAATTTCGAGTCCATCCACCTTGGTGAACTCATCTCGGCTCAATGATGAGGTGATTACTGCTGCGTCTTGAGCATTCCGATGAATAGCTTGTTCTTGATCCAGGGTTAGCTCTTCATCATCATCAGGTGTATCTAGACCTGTACACACTATATGCCAAAGACTTGGGTTAATAGATATAAGGTGCATTTTCATATTTTGTTTCCACATTGTATAATCAGTTCCATCAAAGTAAGGTGGTTTGTCTAATGGAATTGACAAATAATAATTATTTGAATTTAAACACTCATAGTTAGAAGGATATCGAGAGTAGTCTTTGTGACTACCCCCTCTTTTCTTTTTGTCTTTCTTCCCATTGGGGGAGAGTGCCTTCTTCCGCATAAGTGCCTTTAGTTGGAGCATCTCCTCATCATCATCCTCGCAGTCCTGACTGGCATTGAGGAGCTTCTCCAACTTTTGGTTTCCTTCGTCACGACCATTTTCATGATTGAAGCCCTTGGATTCACCCTTTATTTCCGTCATCGTCTCTTCGAGCGGTGATTCTCTTTTGAAGAGTTTGGCTCTGATACCAATTGAATGTAGCCTAGAGGGGGTGAATAGGCTTTTTGAATGTTTTAACGGTTTCCTGAAACACTTAGTGAACGGATCAATTTCAGGTGGGCCGGACTAGTCTGGTATGGTGCGGACTAGTCCGGTATGAACGTAATTAAAAGATTAAAGTTAGACTTATTCCTACTTCAAGTATTTGTGCAGCGGAAAATAAATGACTACTCAAGTGTAATGAAGTAAGAAACAATAACTATCAATTTTAACACTAGGTGTCGATGTAAATCAAATGATAACTAGCACCCCTAATTGACAATTGAAGGAAGATTAAGAAGACACGAGACAAGGTTTTATCCCGTGGTTCGATTCCACCCAGGAATCTACGTCCCCGTTGAGGAGTCCACCAAGGACCGGGTCTTCACCAACCCTTCCCTCGTTGAATTGCCACAAAGGCCGATTCAAATCCACTAACCACACACAGGGGTAAACAATTGTACGTGGGGCGTTCTCACAATTTGAGTGCTCCCACAAGATTACAGAGAGTAACTCTTTCTCACACACACAAACAGAGAACAATTATTAGCAATTGTGTGAGAGAAAATAAACCATGAGCTCAATGTCGAGAAGAACGATTCACTCCTTGATCCAATCTATATTCCTCAAAGACTTAATCTTTCTAGGCTTAGAATGAGTGGAGAGAGGTATTTTTTTTTGCTCTTGGAGCGTGCGCCAGTGCTAGGGTTCGACTTCTCTCAATGTGGGGTCGGGCACCTCTATTTATATAAAGTTTCCAAAAGTCCTGGTGGCCGGACTAGTCCGCTCTATTCACCGGACTAGTCTGGTGTGCCGTGTACAATTTTCGTGTTGCATGCGGCACAGTGGAAACCCTAATTTAAAGTGTTTACAGAAAGTTGAACGGACTAGTCTGGTCCAAGAGCGGACTAGTCCGGTGCAAGGTGAATGCAGGTTCTAGAGAGTTGAACGGACTAGTCCAGTTTCTGAGCGGACTAGTCCGGTGCAAGGTGAGTGTCGGTTCCAGAGAGTTGAATGGACTAGTTCGGTTTCTGAGCAGACTACTCTGGTGCATCGTATTGCAAAGCATCAGAGAGTTGAACGGACTAGTCCGGTCCACGAGCGGACTAGTCCGGTGCATCGTGTTGTGAGGTAACAGAGAGTTGAACGGACTAGTCCGGTGCACCGTGTTGTGAGGCAACAGAGAGTTGAACGGACTAGTCCGGTCTACGAGTGGACTAGTCCGGTGCACCGTGTTGTGAGTGATTAGGACATGTTTTAATCCCTTATCCGTATGCAAAGATTTTGAGCTCTTGGGATGTGTCTCTCACAAACATCCTATACAAGTAAGTCTACATTGCGCTTTGTTCATGGATCTGTCTTTTTCCTTTTCCTTCATCACTTTATTTTTCACCTTTTTGAGTGCACCAATCCTACCTTACACGAGTTAATCTGCATTCATCTCAATTAGTTCATTAGGATCTCAATTCATTTGTCATCAATCGTCCAAAACCCACAAGGGAATGCCTAGATGCACTTTCACCCGGTGACCGTGGCCGTCGCCGACCTCACAAATGAGTTGCTCGTGCTCCCAAACGTAGTGGCGGCGAGAATCGGCCCTAGAGATGGCAAGTAGCCTCGGTCCCGCCACCCTCACCAGAGAGCGACGCCGCTCGGGTGTGCGCCAGCCCGAGTTGGAAGAAGGTCAGGTGGGGCCCCTCTGTCAGGGTTTAAACATTTCTCAAGTTTTTCTTTTTCCTAAATCTTGCCAAATTTTAGAAGCCCATAACTTTTGCTAGGACTGTCCAAATTTAGTTAACAAAATTTTGTTAGATTCAGCTCTCCGAGTACTTTCCAGCACAATAAGTTTCAGTCCATTAAACCCATTATTTTTCTAGAATTAATTCCCTAAAATTTAAACTATTGGGAATTTTATCTGGACATTTCCTTTATGGAAAATTCTGAAATTTGGCCAGGAGGTTCATTTGAATATCTTTGAGTCACATGGAAACTTTCGGATCCATCCGAGTTCAGTTAGCCCCCCTAATGGTGTGATTAATTGAACTTCACTGAGAAAATAGAAAAATGGACAGAAACATTTCAGAAATTTTCTCAAACTTGATTAGAGCATAGCTTTCTCTAGGATTCTCAAAATTACATGAAACCAACTCCATTAGGACCATATCAAACTCTAGTTTCCGTAAAGTAATGGTTTGCTCCGTGAAAATCTCTGGAAATATTTAGAAGCTCTAGTAAAGGCCATTTAGACATATATGTGTGCAGGGCTCAAATGAGATTTGTTACAAATGAAATTTGGCCAAGTCTCTGGTTAGTTTCTCACCAAGCCACAGTAAAACTTTTAGAGTGAAAAGGGATGTCTAGATAGAGTTGTGGTCTTTATAATTGCCAATTCAATCCATGTGCATTAAGTTTGATACATGTCGTTAATTTAATTACGTGTAGTCTTTGAAGGCGAGTAGACCCCGGAGATCTTGGACTTCATAACTCTGGAGGAAAATCTAACCCCTGACCAGCAGCAACAAGGCAACCCTCGGTTTGCATTTAACAAATTTTATCCAGTTTTTGCTTTATATTCACTTAGCTTGAGGTATGTATGTGCATTAGGTGTAGATGATTGGAACTCTAATTGCATAACTACATTATCCCAAAGAGAGTGAGGCTAGTGTCTAAGTCCTCGCTTAGCATATGCCTTGCTTAAGGTTTTATAGACTTCGGTACAAGACGAGTAGTTGGAATCTACTCGCGAGTATAAGATTCGCCACATACGGGATTGGTTTGCGATGCGAGATAACTTTAGTAAGAAAAATGAGACTAGCAGGGCTGTAGGATGCTGCAAGAGGAAGTCTTGTGTATGTAGCCCTGCCCTTGTCGATTGAAGACCGATCCGTGTGCAGCCCCGTTGAAAAGTTTGAATGTACCGAAGGCATATCGGATATATGGGGTCCGATAAACTGATGTAACCTATACCTCCGGGCGTCGAGGCATAACGCACCGATATATAGGTGTAGGTTGAGGGCAGCAAGATGGAAATCCGCTAACAGGCATAGAGAGATGATCCGTGTAGGGAACCTCCTGTCCGTTTAGGTGCGACCGGTTCGATGTTTGGGCTGTTTGGTGAAAGGTTGTCCCGTACGACATCGGTGGGAGCGTGACGTGCTATTCGGGTATCCCTGCAGGTGTATATCGAGTTGATTCGCCATCCCTCACGGTTATGAGTACCTCTTGTTCACTGTGTCGTGACCTAGGTAAAGATATGGAATGGTTGTGATACATTACTGCTGTTATGACTAACTTGTATTGCTACATGTGTGCCACCAAATATTGCTCACTAAACCGTTAACTTGTGGCTAAAAGATGAAGTAAGGATGAACTTGTAGGTGTGTCCGTTTCTGCAAACCACCATCCTATTTTGAGTATGACTTGCATGTAGAGTTTCATGTGTAGGAGAGTCGGTTAAGACTTGTTGAGCCATCGTACTCACAGTTGCTGCTATGAGTGTTTGCAGGTGAGGAGTACCCCGTGGACTCGGAGTACTGGTCCACCGGCGAGGGCTATCTCTGTTGGGGACTACGGCTGTGTGGGAGCCGTACACGCCACAGTGAAGCTGAGTGGAGCTAGTGGGGTTGTCCGTAGGGCTGGACAACCAACTTTTTCTAGATAAGAGTAGACGTGAGTTGTATAAATAATTTTCCGCTGAAGTAAACTCTGTACAATAGTTGTAAATTGAAGGTTTGTACTACTTGTGTACAAATTCAGTAAGTTCAAATATAATACTATGTTTCCTTATCGTGTGTGCTGTCAGATGTCGCATCGTGCGACATCACCCTCTGTGATCTTGGAGTGTACGGATTTCGGTCCGTCACAACCGGTGGTGGTGGGGGTGGGGGGCTGCATACCTGAGATCCAGAAGAAGCACTCGGCGATGGCGGGTGCGACTAAAAAGCTCAGCTAAAGAGTCGGTTTTGTAACCCTATCACTCTCCACTTTGGGTAAATGGGTCAAACAGGTTTAAACCCGAATAAAATCCGTTATGTTTAACCCATTTAGATGCCCGTTGACCCGTTTAAATGGGTCAACCGTTTAGAGGCCAGTTTATCCCCTAAACTACACAGTGCCGGTCTGTTCGTGTTTAAACCCGTCTAAATAGCCATTTAGACCCGTTTAGGATAACACTGGTTCATTTATTCACTTGCATTTCTTATGTAAAGCTACCCTTTATTCATCTTAGACTCCATTTAATATTCTGTCTAATAGTCTCTAAATTCATGATATATATAGATATAGATATATTTACTTTTAGTTTCTTATGATAAAATATTTACTTATGTCATGATATCACCATTATACTAATTTTTGGTGTGTGTATATATGGATTTATATTGCTTTTAAGTTCACTTTGGGCCTAACTATACACTACAAGTATTTTACATATACATATATGCACATTTTTAAGATATATACTGCTTCTACTTTAATTTCAGGTTTATCAATACACCTAAAACTGGAATTTCAGGTACAAACAGATTTCTACAGCCTCAAATAAAATTTTAGGCATTGGCTTTTCACTAAAATGCACTTTAAGCCTCAACAGAAGTTTTCTCATAACTTTTAATAAAATTTCAGATTTAGTTATGTATTCCCACTATTGTATGTGTGTATGTATACATGCCTTTCAAGATATATTCAGTTTTTTAGTGAATTTCACACTTACTAATGCATCTAAATTGTGATTCCAGCTCTAAAACTAATTCATATTCATCTCCACTAAGATTTCATGTAGAATGTTACACCAAAAAATGTGGTTTTAGCCTAAAGCAAAAATTTTATAGTTCTTAATAATACTTCCAGATTTTAATTTGCCACTAAAACCCTTTACACTTTATAGTGTGTATGTTATCCCTAATATGCATTCAGATTTGTTTTTATGCCTAGAAATATAGTTTAAGCATTAAAACAGGAAATTAAACATTATTACAGAATGTATATGTTATTTAGAATAAACTCCGCCTATGTTGTAATGACATAGCCGGTCCCAAGCCCGGGTAAAGGAGGAGGGGTTGTGATAGGCTTGGCGAGCCAACAACAACACTTAGCCATTCTCATGGAAATGAAACCCAATAGAAATTTGTTGGGGCGTAACCCTCTTAGCGACGCGCCATATCGGAACCCGGGTATGGTGTTAAGTGGGCAAGGGTCGGGTCGCCACCGCCTTAGCGGCACGCCATATCGGAACCCGGATATGGTGTTAAATGAGCAAGGGCCGGAGAGCCACCACCTTAGTGGCGCGCTACATCATCGCCCAGATGTAGTCATAAGTGAGCAATGGTCTTTGCATCTTACTCGATGGGTGCAAAGCGTAAGGAAGCTAGCCGAGGAACATAGATTTTGGGTGGATAGTTGGAATGTGTGATCCTTGACGGGGAAGCTACGTGAGTAAGTAGATGTTGTCATTAGGAGACGAGTAAATATCCTTTCTGTACAAGAGACTAGATGGGTGGGTCAAAAGGCGAGAGAAGTCGAGAATATCGGTTTCAAGTTTTGGTATTCTGGATCGGCTAGGACTAGGAATGGCGTAGGTGTTCTAATAGATAAGAGTCTTAAGGATGGAGTAGTGGATGTTTGAAGACGAGGGGATAGGATCATCTTAATCAAGATAGTAATTGGGGACATTATCTTGAACGTCATTAGTGCTTATGCCCCACAAGTTGGGCTCAACATGAGTGTTAAGAGGCAATTTTGGGAGGACCTGGAGGATATGGTTAGTAGTTTATCGATAACCGAGAAACTCATAGGAGGAGATCTCAATGGTCATGTGGGTGCAACTAACATAAGATTTGAGGGAGTACATGGAGGCTTTAGATGTGGTGATAGAAATCAAGAGGGTAAGGACATCCTAGACTTTGTCGTAGCCTATGATCTGTTGGTAGCTTACACCCTTTTTAAGAAGAGGCAATCTCACCTAGTGACCTTTAGTAGTGCCCAACACTCTAGCCAGATTGACTTTGTCCTCACTAGGAGAAGGGATAGATGGAAGTGTCAAGATTGTAAGGTGATCCCCGAGGAGTGTGTTGTAACACAACATAAGCTTGTGGTAGTTGACTTTCGCTTCCATACACGTTCTTTGCGGGACAAAGGTGTCAAAATCACAAGAACAAAGTGGTGGAAGTTGAAAGGAGAATCACAAGAATTCTTCAAAAATAGGGTGATCACAGAAGGACCCTAGGTAGAAAATGGAGATGCAGATAGTATGTGGGCGAAGATGGCAACTTGCATTAGGAAGGTAGCTAGTGAGGTGTTCGGTGTGACAAAAGGAAATAAACTTGTAGATAAAGACACTTGGTGGTGGGATGAGGATGTACAAAAGGCCATTAAGGAGAAGAAGGAGTGTTACAAGAGTTGGCATAATGATAGAAGCGCAAGCAACATGCTTAAGTACAAAGAGGCCAAGAAAAATGCAAGGCGGGCTGTGAGTAAGGAAAGAGGACATGCCTATGATGAGGTATATGAGAGACTAGAGACAAAAGAAGGTGAAAAGGACATATACAAGATAGCAAAAATCTGTGAGAGAAAGATGAGGGATTTGAATAAAGTTAAATGCATCAAAGATGAGACTGGTCGCATTCTAGTGAAGGATGAAGAGATTAAGAATAGATGGTGGGATTACTTTAATGGGCTATTCAATGATGGGAATGGGAGCACTATAGTCGAGTTGGATGACTCCTTTGATGACTCCAACAGGCGGTTCGTACGGAGGATACAAGAGTTTGAGGTTAAGGAGGCCTTAAAAAGGATGAAAGGATGAAAGGCCCTCGGCCCTGATGATGTCCCTATTGAGGTGTGGAGATGCCTTGGGGATGTGGCAATAGTATGGATCACAAAGCTATTCAACCACATTTTTTAGTCAAACAAGATGTCTGAAGAATGGAGGGAAAGTATCTTAGTACCTATCTTCAAAATAAAGGATATATTCAAAGTTGTACTAATTATCGAGGGATTAAGCTTATGAGTCATACTATGAAGCTTTGGGAGAGAGTGATTGAACACTGCCTGAGGAAAGTGAACAATGTCACTAAAAACCCGTTTGGTTTTATGCCTGGGAGGTCTACAATGGAGGCGATTTTCTTACTTCGTCAGCTTATGGAGAGATATAGGGAGCAGAAGAAGGACTTCCATATGGTGTTCATTGACTTGGAGAAGGCGTACGACAAGATACCAAGGTCAGTCATGTGGTGGGCACTAGAGAAACATAAAGTGCCAACAAAGTATATTACCGTTATCAAGGATACGTACAATAATGTTAGAACAAGTGTGCACGTAAGTGATAGTGAGTTTGATGCATTTCCTATCACGGTAGGACTACATAAAGGATCAGCTTTGAACCCATACATCTTTTCCTTGGTGATGGATGAGGTGTCGAAGGATATACAAGGGGATATCCCTTGGTGCATGCTCTTTACTGATGATGTAGTGCTGGTAGATGAAACTATGGATGGTGTTGATAAGAAATTAGAGTTATGGAGACAAACCTTCGAGTCCAAGGGGTTTAGACTTAGAAGGACAAAGACAGAGTATATGAGGTGTGACTTTAGTGGTGTTGGTCGTGAAGAGGGAAATGTTAGTCTACAAGGACAAATAGTATCTAGAAAGGACTATTTCCGATACTTAGGATCAATGTTACAAAGCAATGACGATATTGATGAGGATGTTTGCCACAGGATCAAGGTAGGGTGGATGAATGGCGACAAACCTCTGGAATCCTATGTGATAGTAAGGTCCCACAAAAGCTAAAAGGGAAGTTCTATAGTATGGTGATTAGACCCGCGATGCTTTATGGGGTGGAATGTTGGCCAACTAAACGGCAACATGTCCAACAAATGAGTGTGGCAGAGATGTGCATGCTACGGTGGATGTGCGAGCCTACGAGAAGAGACCGAATAAGGAATGAGATGATTCGTGATAGGGTAGGGGTGGCGCCGATTGAAGAGAAGTTAGTCCAACATCGACTAAGGTGGTTTGGACATATCCAGCGGAGACCTCCAGAAGCACCGGTTAACATTGGGATTTTAAGAGGTAGAGAAAATATTAGGAGGAGTAGAGGACGACCAAGGTTGATCTGGGAGGAGGTGGTAAAACGAGATTTGAGAGATTGGAATGTATCCAGAGACTTAGCTCATGATAGAACCACATGGAAAGTAGCAATTCATGTGCTAGAATCTTAGTCTCGTTTTTTCTTTTTCTTTCCTTGTTCTTATATCTCTTCCTCTCTTTTACTTCATTGATATATATATATATATATATAATTATTGCGTTTCATGTCTAGCCGACCCCAACATGCTTGGACAAAGGCTTGGTTGTTGTTGTTGGTTGTTGTGGTATATATTATTTAGAATAACCAAAAACAGAACATTCAATGATTTCCTAAAAGAACATGTTATTTTGGAGTCATTTTTGGAAATAATTGCTGCTGTAGTAAATTTTGTATGAATTTCAGATTTCAAAATTCACTATTTTGTTTGCTATGAAGCCTAAAGTTCAAATATGGTTAATGTAGGATTAATATGCACTTCTAATACTATTATCAGGGACTTAATTCCTTACTTCAGTGCTAATCTCCAATTAAAAAGGATTACAGGGGCCAATTTGGATTATACACAACATCTTTCATGATTTCTATAAACTACAGGGTTTAGATCATAAAGTGCAGGGCTTAAATCAATTTTTTCCTAAAGTTCCAGAGGTCTAGGAGTGAAATGACCGGCAGGTTTATGTGGTTTGAATCTAGGTCGTTGGATCGAATCCCTGGGGTCCAGATTTTATTACGCGAAGGGGTATGGGCCATTCTATTCTCGGCCGTAGGATTTAAAATGGACAACCACCAGGGAACCACGTCACCCCAAGGCCACGAGTGGTGGCGCTCGGGCGGCGGTCGGCGAGTTTCTCGCCGGAGAGACTCGGTTTCTTGCTAGACCACCCTAATTCTCAGTTCTTTCTGCATAGATCGAAAGAGAAGGACATGGGGGACTCACCTAGTGCGATTTTCGTGTTCTCGAAAAGCTTGGAGATGGGTGTGTCGGCGTTTGGTGGCGATGATCATCGGTGATCGTTGGGAGGGCACACGGGTCCAAATTCTCCAACGAATTCCGGTCACCAAGCTTCCCTATGATCGTGTGAGCGTTACCGTCGTGTTAAGAAGGAGGAAAGAACCGAAATTTCGTAGAATCGGTGTGGAGAAGCGGCGGGTCTCAGCAAGTCCAACGGAGGCTGAGCAGAGAGGAAAACGGAAGGGGTTACGGGGTTTCTAAAGGGTATGGGATTGGGGAGGTTGCGTGCGTGCGGGACGATCGCGGGGAATTCGGAAACATGGGATTGCTAGTGCGGATTTTGGAGGACGTTGGTGGGAGGCGTGGGCATGCGACATTTGGGTGGCAATTGGAGGAGGAAGGGGGAGGTTCTGACATGTGGGATTGGCTGGTAGTGAGAGAGTTTGACAATTTCAATGTTACAACAAAGTACATGTCAAGCTATTGGCATAAGTATGTTGATCCATGCCAGCCAAATAATCAAGTGTATAAGAAGCACTTAAAAATTCAGTTTAGATTTAAGGTACAAAGTACTCTTCTTACAACAACTAACTCGCAATATCGAACCCAGATGCCCACATCTTTTTTAAAGACATTCATAGCTACAGGTGTTATTTGCAACACCAGTGGAACAATTTGCAACACAAATAGCATAAAACAACATCGACATCTACATCTCAGTTTTGTAAATATTGCATTGAAAGTACAGTTTTTGGATGGCGTATATATCAGAGTTAGCCAACGTTTTACCAGGTTTTCAAATACATATCCACACCTTATTTTTTAAAAAAAAAACTTAAACATCATTAACCAGATAGGATCTACTAGACTAAATACATAAACACGGTAATTATATAACTAGTCAACAATGAACGACTGCCCCGGTTGGCGAAATTCGTTAGGGCTTGTTTTGGTAACAATAAATGGAGTGGAATAAAGTGGAAAATAAACTAATTTTTACGTCAATCCCCTTCAATCCACTCTAAATGGAGAGTATTCAGCTGATTCCAAACAAAGCCTTAATGATGTGGTGTCCTGTCCTGAGTAGAAGGCTCGGGCTTCACCTTTGGCCTTCTTGTTGCCGGTGACTCCCTTCACGGTGGCGACTTGGTCGTGGACACCAAAATCTATCTTTGGCTAGCTTTGGCCTTCAACTACTATTCACACCTCTCTAGATTGATATAATTAGGGTATGGTCTACTGACTATAACTATCATTAATTATTGCATTAGATATTTGGACCTGTTTTTTATAGGCATAGGGTAGTTGAGACCATAATGTTGGTAAGAAGCCTCCCATTAGGGTTCAATTATGGGCAGTTAATCTCTAAATACCAAGTTTGTGATCAATTCCAACAATTTCAACTATCACAAGTGTGCATCAATACACGAAAATCAGTAATCTCGCCATTTCAAATTACTATGGTCATTCTATATTTTGATATTTCCTCATATTACTGTCATTCACAGTTTTCTAATACATTTTCCATTCTCTCAATGCATCTCTATATGTATCTCTCCCCTTCTCATTTTCTATGCACCACATATTGTTTACCTTTCCTTAATTCCTATACTTAAAGCTAGAATCACAAGTTGTTAGAGCATATTTGGTAGTATAAATATTTGTGTCATAGACTATTAAATGTACTGGAGAGTCTGCTTTGCCCCTAAGTCTCATATACTCTATGTACACAGACGCAATACAATATATCAACAACATAACTATTATACACAATATATTCCCTCTCTCATGGTATCACGTGTTTTATATTAAAGACCTAGGCCTTCCGCTGCTCTCATCGCGTCGTCTCCAGGGAGACCTAAATCTCCATCGGGGGTATCACCCTCATGGTTAGATTTGGGTCGATCTTTTTGATCCACCATGATTATTAGTGTCTTTTTATTTTATGCAATGATCGAGGTTGAGTCATCCATCGCTTGTCAACATTACATGACTCTTCTTTGACATTAACAACTTTGTCCTATGCTTCATCACCGACATGTGTGGCGCTGTCGAATGCCATATGCTCAAGGACACCTTTATGCGTCGGTGCCTGGACACCTTGATTGCATGTATTCGAGCTGGCTTAGTTGTCGTCATCTTCGAAACGTCCTCACAACTGTCATCACCAACCCAATGGTGTTCTCTAATCTACAAGAGTCTGATGGCTCATTCGTGCTTCCATACAAACTATCGGTCTTATTAGCCGTGCATACATGTGGTGACATCGAGGTCGTGTACCACGTCTCTAAGCTTTGATCTGGCGTTGTGTCGCCTCCTCAGGCCATAGTGCCACTGTCCAGTGTCGCTAGAGACCGAAGACGCGCCCTCTGAGACGTGGCTTCATCTGTTAAGGCATGATGTTGCATCTTCATTGTCATTCACATGCAATAACAACCCCTAGATCGTATATGCACATGATTTTCATCACGTCGATCAGGTTCTTCTTCATCTACCTCGAGCACCACTGATGCTCTTCTTCAGGCTACTCGCGTTGCCACTTTTGACCACTGGTTTCATCTTCTTCATTGTTTCTGCTCTACTCAGAGTACTTCACTACAAGTTCCTTTCAACACTATGTTCGTGATGATACCTACCTTTGTCAGCTTGATATTGGCAACACTGGTGTGTGCCTTCGTCGATAATGTGTTCTCGGGTCTAGCAAACCCGATGCACACTTCGTCCATGGTGCCTTCGATAACATTAACCTCGGCATCGGCCTCCTTCCTCATGGCATCTTGATTGCATCATTGTCTTTGTCAAAGGCACATCCCATCGTACCTTCTACTTGGCCTTTTTATATGCCTGTGGTTTTATATTTGGTTTTATTGACTTTAACAACCTCGATTTCAGCATTATCGACCACTACTACCCCACTCAGCTTCCTCAAAAACAACTAACATCGGCACAAAGGGTTATCATACATTTGTGCTACTCTTCGATTTCTACTTTAGTCGCAATATCCACACCACCACAATGCTACAACTGTGGAGAGATGTCAGCACGTCGGATTTTACCTTCAGCTTCTTCTCCAGTCTTACAGTCTACAATGCTCTTGCTATTATTATGTGGGGGGTCTTACAATATATTGTTAGGATAAATATTTATATCCTATATTGGAAATATATTTAGTAGATTAGACAGACTATCAAATATATCAAAAATATATTTGGTATGCTAGATAAACAGTCATATGTATGAGAAGTATATTTGATATGTTAGCTATCAGTATCATATACTGTCATATCTATTGGAGAGTCTCCTTTGCTCCTAAGTCACATGCATTATATATAAACTGACCAAGAAGCAATATGCAATATATCAACAACACAACCATTATTATACACAATCTATTCTCTCTCACACAAGTAGATTAAAATGGAGGGAGTAGGAGTACTATTACAACGTGTGGGTTAAGTGAACTAAAAAATAGTATATGGTTTAACTAAACACTGGTTATAGTACAGGAGAGTCACTACAGGAAACCGATATATTTTCGTGGGCCGGTGGCCCACGAAAATAAGTAAAAAAACCCACGAAAATACTTATTTTCGTGGGTTTTTTGCTTATTTTCATGGGCACAAGGCCCACGAAAATAATCCGTCGAAAATAAAGTTAATTTCGTCGGCGGCTCACGAAAATACATTTAATTTCGTCGGCTTCAAGAGGCCCACGAAAATATTCATTTTCGTGGGCAGAAGAATAGCCCATGAAAATAATGTACTGTTTTTTCGTGGGCCACCTTCTGGCCCATGAAAATATGATCTGCTATTGTCGTGGGCCTGTGTGTGGCCCACGAAAAAATAGGTCTGGTATTTTCGTAGGCCTGTGTGTGGCCCACGAAAATAAGGCCCTGTAATTTTCGTGGGCTCTTGTGTGGCCCACGAAAATACTGCTCGTTTATTTTCATGGGCCTTCTTTCGGGCCCACGAAAATAATGTTGCTCTATTTTTATGGGCCTTTCTGTGGCCCACGAAAATAATATTGCATTGTTTTTGTGAGCCACTTTTGCCTCACGAAAATACATATAACACAGAATAAAATGTTACATATTATTTAGTTCCAAGCACATAAAATAATAGACACATAAAATAACAAATCAAACACACATAACACAGAACACGTAATAACAAATGCATTACGTCGTCGAAACAGTGTTCTCCATTACATTGTACACATACAATAAACATAAACGAACATATGTCACATTATTCATACAACCATTTTGTCAAAGCAACTCATATCACATGCGCACATTTGCTTTCCAACAAACCAACAAAATTGCTCCGACACCATTTTGCTCGTCGTTTCGACGTTTTCCTGTATGAAAACAAAGTGAAGAATATGACTAATAGATTGAAATAAAAAGCAACAACATATTTGATTATATGCCTTATTATACACAAGCTCCATTTAAAATTAAGATACATAATATGTAATGCAGATGAAAACACAAAACTTACCTAATTGCTACCACCGGGTGCGAAGAATTGATCGACAAAGTCGTCCCCTCCACCCTGTCCACCTGAAGAAGATGCTCGCAAATTTGTAACGGGGGACTATGAAAGTTTTGTGCCCTTGAGGATGATCCCTAAGTAAACAATAATACATGTTATAAGTATAGTAACAGTTTATAAAAATGAAAGTGAACATAACAATAATTTGTACCTGTGTTCCAACGGGAAAAGGCTGTGGAGACATAGGTAGCTGCGGAGGCTGCGGTAGCGGTGGCATAGCAGCAGGCAGCCCAAGTTGAGAAAAGTATCCCTAAAATCATTTTGAAATATTTGGGTTCATTCTATTATAAATATGCATACATCTCTTGTTTAATAAAAATATTTGAACTATTATATTAATGTACCTGCATCGATTGTTGTCACGCTGCCAGATTCGAGAAGTAGTCATTTTGTGCTTTTATAAACTCTTCTTGCCGTTTCATACGGTCTTCTTGTAGTCTCAAGTGGTCTCTCAATGCAGACTGCTCCTCCTCCATTTGTTTTAGCCTGGACTCATTTCCTGTATGAGTACGCCGAGAAGAACTTTGTCCGCTCTGTGTTGACCGTGACTGCGAGAGAACCACATCGGTGTTCATGACACCGTTGAACATCGAATACCTGCAATAGTGATTTGTCGTAACTAGTGACACTTGGAAAAATTGAAGTATGTAAATATATAAATATAAAAGAGGTAAGTTCACCTCCCGCGATGCTTTCCTCCACCGGATTCATATAAAGCTACTACGTCGACGTCTTCCTTTCTCCAATTGTAATCATCTCCATGACGTCGAACCATCTCTTCACCATATTTCTCCTACATAAAAACTAATTATAAAGGTACTATACAACAAATGTATTGATTAATAATTACTTTTACTTATATGACATACCAAGTTCTGAGTTGCGGATGGAGTGCACAACTGACTGTCATCTGTGCCCCTATGCCCTCTGATATAAGCATCAATGAAAGAGGGTTCCTCACCACTTTGAGCAGCCTATATAGATATGTTATAAATATAGTTAAGTAAAAGTGAATATTATAATACTAAATTGTAAATTTACTAAACTTACCATCCGTTTCGAGAGACGAATATGACCATCTCCACCGTAACGATGGAGAACTTCACCACCGGACTCACGGTTGATTCTCTTGGAGTTAGATTTCTCTCGATACTCACTCGATGCCCAGTAAGCACATAATGAATAATAAGCATCAGTACACTTAACCATCCAAGGAATCATTACCTGACGATATTGATCGACCTCGAGATAAATTTTTGAAGCTCCCATTTTCTTATTCATCATTTGTCCAAGCTTCTCCTTGTAGTATAAGCACACAGCTGTGATACGAGCATTAGACATCATATCATTCACGACTTTACGTGCCGCTTTGTGGAAGACTTTGTGTGCTCTAGACTCGAGAGCAGCGTCATGATCATCGGGCAAACGATATCGTTCCTATAAAAAAACATAGTACTTTTATTACTAAAAATATAATAGACATAATTATAGTGTAGTGTAGTAAAAACATACCCAAAAATCATGCCAGACAGCCCCTGCCACATTCTCATGCACAGCATGTGGAGCAATCCTCTAGTGCTCCCAATGTATTGTAGGTTTCTCTTCACCTTTAATATTCACAAGTCGTGGATAATGATGGCGACATATAGCACCCAACACTGCATTAGGCTGCCGACGATGTTCTCGTCCATTCCAATCCAGGTCATCCCATTGCCTAAAAGTTAATTTATCAACATATAATATTTATTGAAAATATTATATTTATAATCCAATACTGAGTTTTATATTTACTTACCAGTCACCGACAGGAGTAATCCGTAATCGCTGTTGTGGAGGCACGGCCAACGGAAGAGTGTTTGAAGACCGATACCTGAATGATTGCGTCAACTCTCCCGTATCGATGTCATCCCCTCGTACTCCTCAACTTCCTCATCAACATAGGCTCTTACCCCTTGTTGTTGTTCATGCCCCGCAGAAAGTCCTTCCCCTTGATCCTCTTGACACTCAGTACCCTTCTCCTGGATCTCCTGCTCCACCTGAAATTATATAAATTAGGTTTCATAATATGATATAAGTGAATATAAAAAAAATATTAATAAATGAACATGTTTATTAGCTTGTTCCATGCATCTTCTAAATGCCTCTCGTCTACTATTGTTTGAGGCACTGTCTTGGAAAAGAGAGTCTTGACTACGTGAAGAGGTAGCAGACTGACTCTCACTTTTGCTTGAGGAGCCAAACAGCCCCTTAGCTATATTCTTAAGACCACGTGGCATCCTGTTGAAAATAATTATTAGAGATAAACACTTAATGATACATACAAAAGTAATGAAAATTAATTCAAATGTAATATCAATCAATTACTTGATTAAAATTCATCATGATCCGATATTCCTTCGGTATCATGTCGAACAACTTTCTTCTTCTGTCTCATCTTAACTTTTTTAGTGCTAGGTCTCTTTCTTTTAACCAGTACTGCATCTTCTACCCCATTATCTTCAACATCACTAACTAATGTATCAAGTCCTAAACCATTATCTATATTAAAAGATGGTAGTATATCATCCTCTTGGTACACTTCTTCCTGTTCTTCTTGATAACCAGTATCACCAGGTGGATATAACCGTTCTCGTGCATTAACTTTATATACGACCCACCAAGCACTCAACTTTGGACAAGGATACGGTAGGTAGTAAACCAGCTCAACTTGATGAGCAAGAACATAATTATCGCATCCACGAAGTCTATTTTCATGTTTTACCTCTACTATACCAAATTCATCCTGCCGTGTTGCCCTGTTATTATCAAACCAGTCACAGTGGAAAAAATAACTCTAAGATCTTTGGAGCCACCAAATTTGAATTCCACAATATTTTGAATAATCCCATAATAGTTAGTTTCATGCCCATGTGCATCACATGCTCTAGTTACAACTCCACTATTTGTCGTGGCTGCAAGGGGATGTTTTGCTTCAAATTTAACCGAACGAAATCAGATCCCATTTACGTCGTAACGACCAAAACTCCTTGCTGTTATGGTTCCTTGAGAAAGTTGTCGTAGGTCTTCATGAACATTAGCATCAACCATGCACTGAGAATTAAATAAAAATATTAGTTTTACCAATCAACTTAGAGACGATAAAAGTAACATGTAATAAGAGAATGTTACATGCTTCCAAAACCAATTGACGAAGTTAGGACCACCATTAAGGCCATCACGACGCATTTTATCTAATTCTTTGCTTGTTGGTTGACGCTTATACTTCCAAAATTGTTTGTCAAACTCACTAGATAATGTAAAATATTATTATATTAGAACATCTATCATGTAAAATGTAAGAAAACATTACATGTTACCTCGATGTAATTAGAATGAAAAACACTTACACAAAATACTGAACCATCTCTTCGATATTTGTATACATGTATAACATGCATGAATTCCATTCTTCTTCTGAAACCATGTGTCTACTGCTGCCACCAACCGCTTTTTCTTTCCATGAAAAAATACTTAATTTTCCCGCAGGAGTTCCTTAATCTATGTGGTACCGTGTTGTGGGAGCGTACACATTATTTTCCTCTGCAAAGAATGTACTTGAAAAATATGCTACCTCTTTCAGAGCAAATGCTTCTGCAATGCACCCTTCTACTCTTGCTTTATTCAAAACCATTGCTCGTAGTTTTTTTAGTGCCCTTTCAATATGGTACATCCATCGATATTGTACGGGGCCACAAACTTTAGCTTCGTAAGGTAAATGCACAAGTAGATGTTGCATTACATTCATAAATCCTGGCGGGAATATCTTTTCCATTTTGCATATGAGTAAAGGTATTTCTTTCTCAAGTTTTTTCATCATTTGAACTGTAATTTCTTTAGCACATAGTTGTCTATAAAAGAAACTAAGTTCCGCAAGTACTCTCCACACATCCTGATGCACATATCCACGGAACATTACTGGAAGAAGTCTTTCCATCATTATATGATAATCGTGGCTTTTAAGATTATTTAGTACCCAATTTTCAAGATTTGTTGTGCGCCTCAACCCAGCACAGTAACCGTCAGGAAACTTCAATTGTTGTAACCATGTTAGAACTTCTTTCCTTTCACTAACTTTAAGACAAAATAGAGTTGTGGCAATCTCTGTTTTCCACTACCATCCTGTCTGACTTCTAGAGTCGGGCGATTACAAATATCTGCTAAATCTTTTCGATCCTTCAAGTTATCTTTTGTCTTTTTAAAATTGAAACATGTGCTAATTATGCTTTTCGCTACATTGCGTTCCTGGTGCATCACATCAATGTTGTGTAGCAATAACAATGACTTAGCATAAGGTAGATCCCATAAGCTACATATATGAGTCCAATTGTGCTCCTGACCAAAACCAACAAATCCATCATCTGTAGGGATAAGTTGACTGAGCCATGCAGCAATCTCAGCACTAGTCAAACGTTTCGGCGGACCCTTTGTTACAATAGTATCCTTTTGAAATGTATTAACTTGCTTTCGAAATGGGTGATTTGCTGAAAGAAATCGTCGATGACAATCAAAAAAACACACTTTGCCCCCATGAGTAAGTCTAAAACAATCAGAGTCTGATCCACAAATAGGACAACAAAGTTTGCCGTGTGTGCTCCATCCTGAAAAAACACCATATGCAGGAAAATCATGAATGGACCACAAGTATGCTGCTCGCAAGTTGAATTTCTGTTTTTTGTAGGTATCATACGCTTCTACTCCGATCCATAATTCTTTTAACTCCTCAATCAATGGTTGAAGAAAAACACCTAAACGTTTTCCTGGGTGTTTACGACTGGGAATTATTAGAGACAAGAACATGTATTCATATTTCATACACATAGCTGGTGGAAGGTTGTATGGTATAGCAAAAACCGGCCAACATGAGTACGAGGCAGAAGATGTGTTGAATGGTGTGAAGCCATCGGTGGCCAATCCAATACGAACATTTCTAGCATCTTCTGCAAAGTACCCATCAAAAGAGTCCAACGCCTTCCAAGCCTGAGCATCAGATGGGTGTGTCATTACTCCCGTTGTTTCACGCACACCTTCCTTATGCCACCGCATGTGTCTCGCAGTTGATTTAGATAGAAACAACCGTTTCAATCTAGGTGAAAGAGGCATATAACGAAGTTGTTTAACCACCACTTTAGTCTTCACCAATTCACCATCCTCATTTGTGGCCTCAATGTATCGAGATTCTTTACAAATTGAGCATTTTGTCAAATTTGCATTCTTCTTCCAGAGAATCATACAATTGTTAGGACAACAATCAATTTTTTCATACTTCATTCCAAGGCCTGACAACAATTTCTTTGACTGGTACATGTCTCTTGGCAACTTATGATCAATCGGAAGAATGTCTGCTATCAAATACATAAGATCATCGTAGCACTTGTTCGATAAATTGTACTTTGATTTTATAGACATGAGACGAGTAACGGTCGAAAGGACAGACACTTTAGTGTGATCATGCAACTGTTCATGTGATGCTAAGAGAATTCTATAGAACTCTTGAACTTTAGGTCCAGGAATTTCTTCAGATGTATCTGCACCACGATCACGATCTAATGCTTCAACCATGTCTTCTATTCTGTCCTCGTTATCACCATCTATATTATCAACATCAACATTACTATGATACAACTCGCCATGCTCATACCATGTTTCATAACCTGGCATAAAACCAAATCGACAGAGGTCTCGTTCCATGTTGAACTTTTCCTTGCATAAAAAGTTACGACACTTGTTGCACGGACATTTCATAAAATGATTGGTCGATAAACAGAAAACCCGACTGATAAATGCCTTAGTATTAATGGCCCATTCATTTGAAGGCGCATCATTCTTCCGCCAACCATCATACATCCATCGTCTATCATCCCCCATGTTCTAGACTATATAATATAAGAATATAGAAGTTATAAATATGTATGTTGCAACTATAAGATCGCAAAAAAATTATTTAATTACATTCACTTTACATCTATTGGAAGGGATAGGTCCTAAACCCACCCAAGAGTAACTGAGGGATGTGCTTATAACGAGACACGGGGTACAGATCCAGATGAAATTTCGGCAGCATAACCCCATTGTTCTCCAACTACACGCCCGATAATGGTGCAGCGGAGAACATTAGGGTTAAGCTGTCGAAATTTCGTCCGAATCTATACCCCACGTCCCGTCATAAGCACACCCCTCGGTCACTCCCAGGCTGTCCAAAAAGGGATAATTCCGAACATACACGCCTCACATGCGTAATGCATGTGAGACGAGCCGGTCCGAAACGGGTGACGCATATTATATGGGTTACTTGAATCTTACTTTTTAGAGTGATTTATAAGAGAGAGGTAAGAACGAGAGATAGGAAGAAAGAACGATTGAATCTTACTTCTAAGAACGCTATGTAATATTTTTAAGCTACTAGTTACTTTTCTTGCATAGATTGATATAGTACATGCATGATCATAATATATAGCCATTAAATAAAAGCACAACACATAAATTAAAACATACACATTAATTAATGTAATGAAAAATAAAACTATATTATAGCGTTATCCTTAAACGAGTAATGAAACTACGATGAAATTAAATTCATATATTTTACTTAAGGTTACGACTAATTATCGAAACTAAAATAATTCAAAAGATTACCTTGTACGTAGGATGAATTCGTTGGAGTTGGACCGGTGAAGATAGCGGTCGGCACAAACCGAACTTTAGCTGCATGATTTTTCGCTATGCGTTAATTTACACACAATTGAACATTGCTTATATATATAATATCAAAACAGAAAATGTAGACATGGGCGTGCGAGTTCAGCTCCACGATCTGAGCTACTCGTTCCACGCCTCATTCGCTAACAAACTTGATGCCACGCGATATGCGAGCACGTCGTGCCGCTGACAACCATGCTAATGCAAACGAGACTCAGACACATAAGCTGCAAAGTAATGTATACAATCGACTAAATACAAATATAATAGATAAATACAACTACCTGACGGCTTCTTCCGATGGCGTGGCGGTCTAGGCAACACCTGAAAAAAGCGACTCAACAGCCTGGGGCTGCAGCACCGAGCCGGTCGATGCCGGGCTGCACAGCGGAGAGAGCGGCAGGACGCGCAATGGGGGTTGCGGCCGGGACAGCCGGGGAAGAGGCGACCGGTGGTGCAGCGACCAAGGAACAGGCTACCAATCACGGGGAACAACGCGACCGCAGCTGCAGCGCCGGTAGCGGCGCCGGCGAACCGACGGATGTCGGGCTGCGCTGTTTAAGACGCGATCGAAGGAGATGGCAGCCCGTGGAACAGCTACGATGGCAGGGGACGACAGCACTGCCGGCGACAGCAGTAGGGCGGCGCGGCGCAAGCAACAGGCGCGGCAGAATCGCTGGCGGCGGCGTGCGGCGGGATAGAATCGCTGGCGGCGGCGCGCGGTTCTGTCTTGCGCGAGAGAAAGAAAAGAAGGCCGATTCGTAACCTATAAAACTGTATTTTCGTGTGCAAAGCCCAATGGCCGACGAAAATAGCGCTTTGATGTGCGTGCCGGTCGGTACAGACAGTATCTTCGTGTGCTTGGCAGACATGCCTACGAAAATAAATCTATCTTCGTGTGCTGAGCCGCCGCGGCCGACGAAAACGAGTCCTTGATGTGCGTGCCGGTCGGTAACCTTTATTTTCGTGTGCTATGACGTCCGGGCCGACGAAAATATTCCTAGTTTCGTGTGCTTTACCGCCTTGGCCGACGAAATTGGAACCTAAATTTGTGTGCCGGTCAGTAGCCACACTATTTTCGTGTGCCACGGCGGGCCGACGAAATCAAGGAACATCTTTTTCGTGAGCTAGGACGAAAGCCGACGAAAGTACCATTTATTTTCATGCGCTTCCTCGTGGCCGACGAAAGTGCATGACCTAGGTGTGCGGGCCTTGTCGTAATTTCGTGCGCTTGTAGCCGGCCGACGAAATTACCGCACTATTTTCGTGTGCTACCTCACTGGCCCACGAAATTAGGGTTTTTTCGTGTGCCAGTAACATAGCCCACGAAATTACATTGTAATTTCGTGTGCTTAATACACAACCCACGAAATTAAGTGTTATTTTCGTGCGCCAGAAAGTTGCTCACGAAAATAGGTTTAATTTCGTGAGGGCCCACGAAAATTTATTAGGCCCACGAAAATTTTTCGTTTTCCTGTAGTGAGTAAAACAGACTTTTTTCAATATAACTGATCTTGGATCTAGCAAAACCTTACTATTGAGCCAAGTATCTGACGATTTTGAGGGGGGGTGCTTTGCTTAGGTGGGCGTTGCAAATAAAAAAACTTTCCCTGCCGTAGTGATGTTGAATTCGACTTTGTCCAGGATAAAGGCAATAGATTTTGACCATCACTTGCTTCTTATAATACACATGAATGTAGCAATATAGTTGAGCAGATCGAGTTCCACGCCATAGGATTCACAAAAAAAATTCCAAACAAGAAGTAGGAGGAATAGGGATGGCAACAGGTCAGGTTCGGGTCGTGTATTGCAAAAACCCGACCCGACAGAAAATATGCATGGGTAAAATTTCCTACCCGAACTCACGGGTAAAAAATGGTACCCGAACCCGGCGGGTTTCGGGCGGGTTTCGGGTACCCGCCGGGTATGAGAGTAAAATCAATAGATATGCAATTTTCGAACAGCTGAATGGAGATATTTGATGAACAGTTCAATTTACACATAACAATTTCAAAATACAGAAAAACTCAATAGAAAAGTATTATAAGTACATTACATAAGACCATAAGACAATTAAATTATAATAAAACCACAAGTCCATAACCATGAAGAGCTAGAATTCTTATTCATTTTTTGGCCCATTTAAGAATTCGGGTACCCGATGGGTACCTGCGGGTAAAAGACAAAACCCGTACCCGTACCCGCAAAATGACGGGTCGGGTACGGATTGTACCCACGGGTAAAAATCTGGACCCGTACCCGTCGGGTGCAATACCCGTCGGGTACCCGAACCCGCCGGTACAATTGTCATCCCTAAGCAGGAAACCCAAATCAACGTTATACATGAGCAATAAAAGTAGTAACCTCACAAGTATCGGCGACTGGAGATGGCCGATAAGAATAAACTTCAGTGCTAGGACGAAGGCCATACTTTCAAAAATGTCCATCCATTCTTGGTTTTATAGAAATTTCCCAATATTCTGAAAGCGTCGGAATCCCTTCTGCGTTAGCGGCAATTGAGGATTTTCAGATCCATTGTGAGCGCTGTTAGGAGGATGAGGCAATTTCAACGGGTGAGGCAGAGGCCATGGCAGCAAAAGACTTCCAGGGTTAGGGGAGTGAAGAGCTTTGCTAATGGATGAAACGGGTAGCGGGTTAAAGCTTTAGATGACGGTTCGTCTACTTGAGCCTATAGTCAAATCAGGAAAGAACGACGTGTAGCAATATTCCTTGCCTATATGGCTCAGTCTTTATCGCAGTATAAATTTGCAAATTTTCAATTTTGAATCTAATGAAATTATCTATTTTAAGACCACCCGTGGTCAGGAATTATTTAAAGGCACCGCGGCCAATAAAAAACTCAATGATTTTATTTGGCACGGCTTGAACTTGTTAAAAAAACATTTTATTTGAAAAGCTAGTGAAAAGTAGCTTAAGCTTATATGCTACTTTTAGCAAATTCTGAGAAAAAAACAGAACTAATAAGCTAATTGTGAAGCTAGCTGTTTGACACACCCTCTAGTTAATTTTGTGAAGAAACGGGTACAAAAGCTGTGCTAAACAGGGTCTTAGTCAAAGGATTAATGTCCTGTTTAGTACAGTTTAGACTTGTTAAAAAATTATTTGAAAAGTTGATGAAAAACATATTACATTTATATCCTACTTTTAATTTCTTCTAAACAGGGGCTGAACTAATAAGTTGTTGCATAGCTTTCTGTTTAACAAACCATGTTTATTTTAATAAAAAAAACTGAGGCATTCGCTATGCCAAATAGAGCCTTAAAAACCATGATCCTGTAACAGTACATGCAAAAATTGTTTTTTAATGTATAAGACACGATCTTAAGCTAAAGATTTCATTGGCAAGCCCATAAGCTCGGTCATGAGTTTCATTACACAACTTATGGAAACAACAAAAAAGCCTTTGTCCCACTTGGGTAGGCTAGAAATGAAACTCAACTATTTTTTTAATTTTCTAAAATGAAGTAAAAGAGAGGAAGAGATATAGGAGTAACAACAAAAAAAAAGATTCTGACACATGAATTGCTACTTTCCATGCAGTCCTATTATGAGTTAAGTCTCTAGATATATTTCAATCTCTCAAGTCAACCTTAGTCATGATCTACCCCTCTTAATCTTTTTTCTATCTCTTAAAAATCCACTATTAATCGGTGCTTTTGGAGGTATCCGCTAGATATGTCCAAATCCCTTTACTTGATTTTGGACTAACTTCTCTTCAATCAGCCACCCCTACCCTATCACGAATCGCCTTGTTCCTAATTTGGTCTCTTCTTGTGTGTCCGCATATCTACCGTAGCATGCGCATCTTCACGAAGCTCATTTGTTAGACATGTTTCCTTTTGGTTGGCCAATATTCCACCCAATATAGCATCGCGGATCTGATCACCGTGCTATAGAACTTCCATTTTAGCTTTTGTGGGACTTTCCTATCACATAGGATTCCAAAGGCTTGTCGTCATTTCATCCACCCTACCTTGATCCCGTGGCAATATCCTTGTCAATATCGCTATTGCTTTGTACCATTGATCCTAAGTATCGAAAAGAGACCCTCCTACGTACTATTTATCCTTGTAGTCTAGCATTTCCCTCTTCACAATGAACACAACTAAAGTCACAACGCATATCCTTGGTCTTGGTCCTACTAAGTCTAAACCCCTCGAACTCTAAGGTTTGTCTCCATAGCTCTAATTTCTCATCAACGGCGTCCCTAGTTTCATCTACAAGCACTACGTCATCGGCAAATAGCATGCACCAAAAGAATATCCCATTGTATATCCTTTGACACCTAATCCATCACTAAGGAAAAGATGTATGAGCTCAAAGCTGGTCCTTGGTGTAGTCCTATCATGATAGGAAATGTATCGGTCTCACTATCACTTACACGCACACTTATCACAATATTATTGTGCATACCCTTGATAAGGTAATGCACTTTATTGGCACTTTGTATTTCTCTAGCGCCCGCCACATGACCGACCTTGGTATCTTGTTATACGCCTTCTCCAAGTCGATGAATACCATATGTAGGTCCTTCTTCTACTCCCTATATCTCTCCATAAGTTGACAAAGCAAGGAACCGCCTTCATAGTAGACCTCTCAGGCATAAAACTAAATTGGTTTTTGGTGGCATTGGTCACACTCCTCAAGCGGTGCTCAACCACTCTCTCCCAAATCTTCATAGTATGACTCGTAAGATTAATCCCTCGCTAGTTAGTACAACTTTGAATGTCTCCTTTATTTTTGAAGATAGGTACTAATATACTTTTCCTCCACTCTTCAGACATCTTTTTGACTGAAAAATATGGTTGAATAGCTTTGTGAGCCATACTATTGTCATATTCCCAAGGCATCTCCACACCTCAATAGGGACATCATCAGTGTCGAGGGTCTTTTCTTCTTTAATCCTTTTTAAGCTCTCCTTAACCTCAAACTCTTGTATCCTCCGCATGAACCACCTATTTGAGTCATCAAAATAGTCATCCAGCTCGAGCATAGTGCTCCCATTCCCATCATTGAATAGCCCATCAAAATAATCTCACTATCTATTCTTAATTTCTTCATCCTTCACTAGAATGCGATCTCTCTCGCCTTTGAAGCATTTAACTTGATTCAGATCCCTCATCTTCTCTTGCAAATTTTCACCATCTCATATATGTTCTTTTTACCATCTTTTGTCTCTAGTCCCTCAT
Organism: Neostapfia colusana; assembly: GCA_030760725.1. Lineage (NCBI taxonomy): Eukaryota > Viridiplantae > Streptophyta > Magnoliopsida > Poales > Poaceae > Neostapfia > Neostapfia colusana. The sequence continues at coordinate 64,397,155 of JASWHV010000015.1, forward strand.
ATAACTCATCACATGCATGTTCTCTTGCTTTACACAGTCTGTCCTGCATTTTTCTTGGCTTTTTTATACTTCAGCATGTTGCTTGTTCTTCTATCATGATGCCAACTCTTGTAACACCCCTTCTTCTCCTTAATGAACTTTTGTACATCCTCCTTACACCACCAAGTGTGTGTATCTATAAATTTCTTTCCTTTTGTCATACCAAACATTTCACTAGCTACCTTCCTAATGCAAGTTGCCATATTCACCCACATACTTTTTACATCTCCATCTTCCCTCAGAATGACGTCCTTCTATTATCACCCTCTTTTTAAAAGATTGTTGTGATTCTCCTTTCAACTTTCATCACTTTGTTCTTGTGATTTTGACACCTTTGTCCCGCAAAACACATGCGTGGAAGGGAAAGTCAACTATCACAAGTTTATGTTGTGTCACAATACACTCCCCGGGGATCATCTTACACTCCAAGCACACCCGTCTATCCCTTCTCTTAGTGAGAACAAAGTCAATCTAGCTAGAGTTGGGCACTAATAAATGTCACTAGGTGAGATTTCCTCTTCCTAGAGAGGGTGTTAGGTACCAATAGTTCATAGGCTACAACAAAGTCTAGGATGTACTTACTCTCTTGATTTCTATTGCTGAATCCAAAGCCTCCATGTATTCCCTCAAATCCTACATTAGTTGCACCCACATGATCATTGAGATCACCTCCTATGAGAAGTTTCTTAGTTAGCGGTACGCTACTAACCATATCCTCCATGTCCTCTCAAAATTGCCTCCTAGCACTCATGTTGAACCCAACTTATAGGGTATAAGCACTAATAACGTTCAAGACAATGTATCAAATAACTATCTTGACTAAGATGATATTATCCCCTCGTCTTTGAAAATCCACTAATCCATCCTTGAGACTCTAATCTATTAGAGCACCAACGTCATTCCTATCCCAGCCTATCCAGAATACCAAAGCTTGAAACCGATATCCTTGACTTCTCCCACCTTTTGACCCGTCCATCTAGTCTCTTGCACACAAAGGATATTTACTCATCTCCTAATCGCAATATCTACTAACTCACGTAGCTTCCCCATCAAAGACCCTACATTTCATCTACCCCTTAAAATCTATTTTACTCGGCTGGCTTACTTGTCCATGGCACCGGTCGAGTAAGATGCAAAGACCCTTGCTAACTTATCACTACATCCGGGCGATAACGTAGCGTGCCACTAAGATGGTGGCGATACGACCCTTGCCAATTTAACACAATATTAGGGTTTCGATAGACACACCACTAAGGCGGTGGCGACCCGACCCTTGCCCACTTAACACTACCCGGGTTTTGATATGGTGCGTCGCTAAGAGGGTTACGCACAACGAATTTTTATTGGGTTCCATTTCGATGAGAATGACTAAGTGTAGTTGTTGGCTCGCCAAGACTATCACAACCGCTCCCCCTTTAACCAGGCTTGGGACCGGCTATGTCATTACAACATAGATGGAGTTACAAAACTGATGGACATTTAAAAAAGAATTACTTGGTTTTTCCACAAACAGATGTGTCGGTGTTTGGATTTCCGACTAGTAACTAATGTGCGGCGCGTTCGTCCTCGAGATGGACTAACTAAGAACACAAAGGAATTATCCTGGTTCGGGCAAGGTGCCCTATGTCTAGCCAGAGGTATCTCGCGGTTCTTTCTCAAGAATGGGGGTGGTTCTTTTACATGTGCGAGAGTCTGTCCCTAATGGATCCCCAGACTCCTCTTCTTATACTCCTCTCATATCCGCTCATATTATAGATGGAGAGGTAGTGGCTGTAGGGACGGCTTGTCCCGTCGTACGTCGGACAGAGCACTTGATGGTGTCGCCGTATCCGTAGTCTGCTGTCGCGCCAGCTCCCATCTTGTCATCAGGGTAGACCATATCGAGATGCACGCGCGCCCCACATACTATTCCACGCGGTCGTTGGGAGAGGCACCACGAGCGCCTTCCCGCTTGACCTAGACGGCGCCTGCTCCACATTGATGGCAACCTATCTCTCGCCTACCAGTAGTCGGGCTGGGACCTTCTCTCCTGGGTCTTCCCTTCGCCCGAACCTCAAGGGCGAGGCTCGCGGCTCTCCTAGGGGGTCGGGGCCGGGATACCTATCCTTCTCGCTCCGTATTCTTCTGAACTGGGGCTCGGGTTTGCTCCTTCGTCGCCCCTCTTGGGGAGGCTCGTCATCTCCCCTTAGGGTGTCGGGGCTAAAACCCCGTCATTATCCCCCCCTTCGAGCCTCTGATCAATCTCATCGATCGATTAGGGGATGAACACCAGTTGGCTTTGATCCTACACAACTAAAAACAAGAAAAAATCGTTAGTACTTGGTTTAACTTACGCAGCCGCAATGAATGGACCTCCAGCGGGCGGTCACGACCTTTGGTCGTTCCTGCTGGGGCCCTGCGGCAAGCCCCCAGGCCCTCTTTTGAGGGGTCGGGTTGTCATTATGGCGATTTTGCCTCGCGCCCCCCCCCCTCCCCCCCGTCCGTGAACCTTTCATGATTCAGAGGGGTCGGGCCAATCGAAGGCTTTCCTCGATGGTCAAGCACCTAATCCCGGTAAGCTGCCTACCGGGTAGAACCAAGTGAAACCTCTCATACTGTTTATTTTGGACGGTTGGAACCATTGGCCCTACTTCGCACCGAATGGTTTTCTGGTCGGGGCTGCCCACTTTTTATTAAAACCCTGCTCGAGGCGTGCACGTGGTTCTCGAGCTTGTCGCTGGCTCGGGCGGCTCGCTGCCAACCATTCGGGGGGTTACTCGCGGGGCTAGGACTCGGCTACAAGCTTTGAGGCGTCGGTTGGATTCATCCGGCGAGAGGTCGTCTCTATCGCGAACCACCTCACATCGCATGCCCCTCACTCTGGGGTGCTCCGAGCAGCCTCTGAGCCTTTCTTAGGCCAGCCTACGAACCCGGAGCTGATCGAACCCGTATGGTGGGTTGGAAACTTACCTTCCTCCCTTGGTTGTATCGCCCTCTGTGTCCAGCAGGGTTGAAGAGGTGTCGCTTGATTCAACCCCCGCTTCGTGATTGTGTCCCTGAGCCGCGAGGCCAAACAGTCACCATACGGTGGGGCCTCTGCACCTTTGGTACGGTTTCGTCGTGGGTAGTCGAGAAGGCGCCGCTCGACTCAACTCCCTAGTCGCCATGGCGGTTTCATTCCAAGGGTAGTGGGGTGGTGTCACGACATCGGTTCCTTCGAGGCAACGAGGATGGTCGCCTGCCCCTTGACGGTTGTCAGATTTTAGCATGGCTTTGACAGCCTTATATTCTTTTTCGCTCAATCGTCCCTTACGGGTTTACCTGTATCGCTTCCGTGCTTCTTTGCCCTATGCAGTGCTCCTTCCTTACTCCGCTTCTTTCGCCTTTCGCCTTCGCTTTGCTGCTGCTCCTTTTTCCAGGTGCTTCTACCAGAGAGGGATAGAAAAGAGCGCAACTCCTCCTCAAGTGACCCGCCTTCCATTTTCGTAGCAGGATGTCTTCGTGGTCGAAATCGAAGTTCCGCCGGGGCCGTATCGCCATCCTCCAAGAGATGGGGCTCCTGTCGGAGCGCGACACCAACGTCGTCCATGTTCTCGCGGGGGAGCTCCGCTCCTCGGTCCGACGAGGTGGTGTCTTTCAGTGCCTTTCACCTGCGTGGGCTTGGACTACCAGCACAACATTTCTTTCGGGGTATGCTGTACCATTATGGATTGGAGCTTCATCATCTGACGCTGGACGGCGTGCTTCAAGTGTTGTTGTTCATCGTATTCTGTGAAGCCTATCTGGAGATGGTTCTTCACTTTGGGTTGTGGAGGCACTTGTTCTGTGTGCGGCCGTCATCGGACCAGGTTTTGCTTCCGTCTGTGGGGGGTGTCATCATCGAACAACGCCACGGGCGAACAGACTTCATCAGCACACGCCTACCTCCTCCTCTGATCAGGTGGGAGCGTCAGTGGTTCTATATCCAGAATGACGCTCCCATTGTTCCACCTTTCTCGGGAAAGTCTCCTCAGGAGCAGGATTCTTGGAAGTGGGGGACCCAAAGGAGGGAGACGGGGAAGCTCGACCCAATTCTTCAGCATGTCTGGGGTCTCAAGAACAGACCTTTCGGGCGCCCATCTTCTCTAGACCTTTCTTCGGCGGAGGGTGGTACCTATCCGAGTCCGGACGCACACCCTGAACTTCTACAAAGGGTCGAGTGATCCGTCCTATGAAACGGGCAAGGATTTTTCCCAAGAACAGATGTCCCGACGCTTCTGGATGATCCTAGGACCGGACACCGACGAGACTTGTTCCCCCGGTCCTACCCCTCTCAACGCGGCCTCTCCAAACCTTCACGGGTTGTGGGGCATCGTCAACCTCCACATGGTCCCTGAAGATTGAGAGAAGCAGGTGTTGTGGGCCACTTTGGAGGCTACAAAAAAAATGGGAGAAGGACGAAGCCAAAGCCCGTCGAATCTGATGCGAGAAGCGAAGGCGTGCGGCGGGCAGCCGGTTAAACTACCCCATAAGCGAGGACGATAGTGACCCGGAAGAGAGCGGCGATGGACCGACTGAAGTTCTGGCTCCCGCGCGTTGGGGATCAAAGGGGAGGGCGAGCGCCAACCCCAATGCGCGCTCTTGCAAGGAGCGTGATGCTGGCCTTTGGAGGGCTCGGGCACCGGACGCTCGGGTCATTGGGGGGGTCCTTACCCTTCGGCGAGCGGTCATGGCGGATGGGCGATCGAGTGTCAGAGGGAGGTCAGTCAGGCGCCGAGCCCGGACCGATGGCTCTCGTCGAGCGTGTTTCCGCGTCCTTGGGTGCTCTAAGCTCGGAGGTTTAGAGCATTCCGACTCCCACCGCCATCGCGGTGGCGGCTCTAGCTCTCGTTCAGCCGCCGCCTGCCGTTTCCTGTTCCCCGGACGGCGTGACATCACCGTGAATCATGCGCCATTCTTCAGTGGTAGGGGAGGTAAATCTCTGCTTTTTCCCTTTGTGTCGTCTTCATTTCGGTCAGGTTCTTGACCCGTGCCTTCGTGTAGGAGGTCCATCCCTGCACCTATCTCTCATCCGGGCGCCACAGATCCGGTCTAGGGTTCGGCGAGGACTGAGCTGGCAGGGGAGGGCCTGTACAGGCCTCTGACTTAGTGTCTGTTCTAGGTCCCTTTGTCTATGAAGGTGGAGCAACGGCGACAAACTTCGGTCGCGTTGGTCCCGATCCCTCCTCAAGGTGTCTGACCTCATATGCCTTAGATTACCTTCCAGCACCGGAGCGCCCATTGACCCTGGAAGCGGGGGGCGCTGGAGCCGAGGCCGGTGGTGCTTTGGGGTTGGATGAGCGGAGGCAGGAGGAAGAAGGCTTGGACTTCTTTTGCTCCCAGTTTGTCGGTGTTCAGTCGTGTCCCTCGGTGGAGTTCGGGCGTATGGACGCCGTGCTTGAACGATTGTGATGGTACCTTTGAGCGGACTGGTAAGACTTTTCTTCTATCCTTTCTCTTGACGTGATATCTTTGATCTTTACAAGAGGTTCCCCTCTTTGGCAGGAACTGGTTCACTGAGCCGCTGAAGAGTCGCGGCTTCTTTGTGAGAACGAGGATCGTCGACGTTGTGCAGAGGCCGAGCCGGTTGAGGTGTGGGCGGATCTTGAGAGGGCCTAGGCCGCTGTGGCGTAAGCAGCTCAAGCGCCTGCGGTCGCATTCGAGGGGGCGGCATCGTGATCCACCAAGCTTGCCCATCTCCGCGCTTTTAGCAAGGCCGCACGAGGGGGTGCAGCCCAAGCTGCGAAGGAGCTGGCGAACCATGGTCGGGAAGTTCGGGAATCCTTGGTCATTGTGGAAAATACGAGGGACCAAATCGCAGGTTAGTCCTTCCTCTTATCCTTCTTTTGGCTTTCTGAATCCGCGCTAATCTGACGCCCCCATGATACGTTCTTGTGTAGAAACGCAGGGGCGCATCACGGTCGCTGGAGATTTGGTCGAAGCTCGGGAGGAGGACATCGAGGACCTTCATGCTCATTTTTCCGCTACGGAGCGGAAGCTGGATAAGACTCGACGTTCGGTGGCCGCATCCTGTGACCGAATGTTGGGTCCAATGTTGGCGACCACTTTGTCAGGCTCGGCTTCTTCGGAGTTGTAGCCTTGGCAGGTTCCCGAGTGTATTGCGGTGCTTCATTCGGAGTTCACCGGGCTCTAGGATGCTGGGCGGACAATATGTGATCTGGAGCTTGGCGACCGGTCTGGAGTCGAGCTTGCCGACCAGCTGGCATGTGCACCTGCCCAAGTAGATGGTCGGAGGCTGGCCGTCAAGGACGCTAGGGTCTTCTACAAGGCCCGAGTTGCGCTGGGCGTTGTGTTATCTCACTACCCCGCCCTCGACCTTCAGCTTCTTCATGGTCTTCGCGAAGACGGGCCGGATGTGGACTGTGGAGATCTTGGCAACGCGATTGCTTTGACCGCATTCTCTTTGGCCGAGCTTGTCCTGGGAAGGGTGATCAAGGAGGAGGCTGATATGAGTCAGAGACCGAGCGGTCCTTCTTTGTAGCTAGGGGATCCTTCTTGGTTTCTATTTTTTTCCTTGTGATTTGCTCACGGTGTAACTTCTCCTTTTGTTCGTATAAATAAAAGGCTTTTGGTGTCTTGGTTGTGGATTGTATATAATATTTTTTTAATGTTGTGTTTGAGCTTCTAGGTGGATGGGTATCCCTCGAGCACTGTGCGAGGGTTGATTCGCTCCTTTTGTCGCGCGGTGATTCCCTATATGTGTTTCTTTTTAGGGGGTCATATGGTGTCGAAGGTCGATTCTGGTCTTGGCGTAGGGGGAAGGTGTCTGACTGCAAAGAGACCAAAACATGAAAAGGAAACAATGTTGGTATCTATATCTTTTGTCTACCCGACTTGGGGCTTACAAATACATCTGGTGACGCCTAGACTATACTTTGAGGTGAGTGATGCCCCCCATCAGTTTTCAGGCGGTGCTGATGTTTTCCGTGCCGCCTTTGTCGAGCTCCCAAGGTGAACGTCGACCATACTGGTTTCCTTCGGGGACTGGTTGAAGGTTGGTCGAGAGTGATTCTTGCCGTCACTCATCAAGTCAAGCTGGGCATTGCTGCCGCGACCATGTTGCTCGCACAGCAGGGCCTACAAGAATTTCGCCTCCACTGTGATGATTCCCTTGGGGCTGGGCATCTTCAACTTGAGGTAAGTGTAGTTTGGGATGGCCAGGAACTTCACGTAGGCTAGCCTTCTCAGAATGGAGTGGTAGGTGCCATCAAAATTGGAGACCTCGAAGGTGAGGGTCTCTGTGCTATAGTTGGATTTGTCCCCGAAGGTGACGGGGAGGTCAATTTTTCCCAGCGGCACTGCTTGCTGGCCGGGGATGACGCCGTGGAAAGGGGCCCGTGTTGGACGGAGGCTCGAGCGTGGGATACCTAGGGCGTCGAGGGTCCCAACATAGAGAATATTTAGATTGCTTCCCCCATCCATTAGGACCCTCGTCATGCATTTTGGGCCTATTATTGGGTCCATGACCAGGGGGAAGTGCCCGGTCTGTGGTATGAGTTTGAGGTGGTCCGATCGGTCGAAGGTGATCGCTGCTTCGGACCACCGAAAGAAGGTTGGAATGGCGAGAGTGATGATATTGACCTCTCGGGTTGTTGGCTTCTGCCTGCGGCGGCTTTCGTAGGCTTGACATCCTTTGAAGATCATGAGGCAGCACTCCAGCGTGGGGAATCTCGGGTTGTCATGCTCAGGACTTGTCCCAGCGGTCCTCTTGCCTTTGTCTCCCGCTGTATCCAGCTCCATGCTGACAAAACACCTCAGCAGGGCATAGTTTTCGAGGGTGTGACTTACCGGATTGGTGTGGTTGGTGCACGACTTCTCGAGGAGTTTCTCGAAGTAGTCCATTTGCCCCATGGTTGGTCTCTTGCCTCCGCGGCGTTCGACGGCCGCGACGAGGTCTGAACCACTGTTGGTCGGATATTATCGCCGGCATTGCCTGCTCACCTCTTCTTGTCGCCTTTGCGGGGGTGCCTCTTTGCTCCCTATGTTAGGGTTCTTCGGCTTTGTTTGCCGAAGATGGCCCCAACCGCCTCCTCGTCGGAGGCGTGATTCATGGCGATGTCAAGGAGGTCCCTCGTGCTTCTTGGCTTGATGCAACCAAGCTTGTGCATGAGGGATTTGCAGGTCATCCCTGAGAGGAAGGTCGCGACAACGTCAGCGTCAACGACGTCAGGGCGCTCGTTGCACTTCTTTGAGAAGCGTCAGATGTATTGTCGTCTCATCCGACTTTTGTCGGCAGCCCTTGAGGTCCCAGAAGTTGCCGGAACGCGCATAGGTCCCCTAGAAGTTGTCGACGAACGTTTCCCGGAGCTCTTTGGATGTTTTTGGGTGGAAGGTATTCGAGCCATGCCTGGGCTAGCTCGGCTAGTATATGCGGAGGTATTGGATGATGATTTCATCATCCTCCGCCCCGCCGGCTTGGCAAGCCAAGTGGTAGTCTTCCATCCATACAGGTTTGCCTCCTTGTCATATTTCCAGATGTTGGTCGGGGTCCAGATACTTTTCGGGAAGGGTGCGCTGCATATCTGCTTTCCGAAAGCTTTGGGTCCTAGGGGGCGGGGCTCAGGCTCCGCCCTCTTGCGTGGCCCCGGTAATCAACCCGTCGAGGCCGCTGGGGCCCAGTTTTGAGAGGTGAGTCCGCGAGGCCCTTCTGAGTTCGCCACCTGGCTTTGAGATTCCAATGGAGGTCGCATGGCCCCACACGCTCGTGCACCGAGTTGCGCGAAGGGATCGATGATCCGGCCCTCTTGGGTCGGGTTTCCCAACTCGGTGTGCGGGTTCCGTCGTGGTTCATCCCACTTCTACCAGGCCTTCGGCTCTAGCAATGGATTGACAAACCCCGAGCCCGGGCAAAGGAACTTTCGTCCTGCTGGGCGGCGGCCGAGGCCAGAAGCGTCTGAAGGTTTTGGTGAGCCCGCCGAGTTGCAGGGTCGGCAGGCTCCGACATGTTGCGCAGTATGGCGACCATCGTCGTCACGTTCTGGCTGGCCCTCTGGAAATGCGAGACCCAACCGTTGTTGGCGATGTCGGCCTGGACCTGTCGGTCACGGAGGCGTGCCGCGTTTGAATTTGAGCTGGGGCTAGTGCGCGTAGACGCTGCAAACGTAGCGGCGTTCGTGTTGAACCGGGATCGGTCGACCCTCGAGACGGCTCGTTGCGCTGCGATCTGGTCGGCCAGCTCGCGGTGCCATGCCTTCGATGGCTCGGGGGGCGCCTCGTGTGCTCGCGCTAGTCGGTGTAGCGAGCTGGAAGGCGTTAGCCGATTCTGTGACGTGGCACTCGCGAGAGGGGTGCTCGCTACCTTCGGTGTCGTCATCGGAGCTGGGGTTGTACTCCAAAATGTGGTGGAAGGATATCGGTACATGTTCAATCATCCTTGCAAAGGCTGAAATTGGAGCGTCGTATGTGGCGTACGCGCCGTTGGAGATCCGGAGAGTGCCGAAGTTGCTGGTTAAGAAGTCCAGGCTCCCGAAACGGAGGGGCAGTCCCCCTACCTGGCGCGCCAACTATCCGCGTCGGTCCTAGACCACAAGCGCGGCGTCACCAGGAATCCCGAGCCCGTCACGGATGAGTTCCACAGAAACAGCTTCTGTGCAAATTCCTCGTCGCCGGAGGTATTAGGCACGGGGGCTTCTGCCGCGAGTGATTATGGAAACAAAATGTCAATGCTTGTACTACCTCCACTGGATGATCCTCCAAGAACACGTCAGTGACGCTTTTCGACCAGGAGAGCTTCTTTTGACTGCCGGAGTCTGTCATGGAAGACTGCTCCTGAGAAGCCGTTACCGCACCACTGACTCGGCAAGCAAGAACGAAGCTAGAGGCCGCAACCTTGTAGGCACACCACAAGGAACCCAAGAACTGGAGAGGCAGTAGAGGACCGGACCAATCCCAGACGCCCGAGCTCTATTTCGCGCCACTAAAAGTCTAAATCCCAGTCGCCCGAGCTCTATTTCACGCCACTAAAAGTCTAAATCCCAGGCGCCCGAGCTCTATTTCACGCCACTAAAAAATCTAAAACAATCCCCAGCTGGGATGCAGAAGGCAAGATGCAACCCCTCCATCGACGCAAGGAACGGGCAGCACGGTCACATCAAAGGACGGCGGGCGGGGAATTAAGCCAAAAACACAAGGTGCATGGGCTTGTTTGCTTCGTGACCCGAGATTCTTGCCTGAGCCAGGCAGGCAGCGTTCTCAAGCAAATTTGGGGCTGTGGTTGTTGCCTGGCTCAGGCAGCCTGCGCCTGGTCATGAACCAAACAACCTCCATGTCCTATAACGTGCCCCTATACCTTCCCCTTGTGCATTATAGCTGGAAACACAAGGTGGTCTCCTGATTATGGAACAGAACATTAGAAAACCTAAACATAATATTATTTTCCCATTGCTCCTACAGTTATCTGCTCCTACTCCCGTTATGCCAAAGCAGTGGGGCAGTAGAGGAATTCCTAACACTACTGCTAAGTACACAGAAGTATACCTTCATTTAATTCTCACGGTACCTTGCAGATAGGTTTGAACACAACTCGTTACTCTGTTTCTTTGCTCTTGTCAGCATCAGAAAGTCATGTGGCATGAAACGCGTTTTGAGGTAAGCCTACTGAAGGCTTAGTCGAATGAGAAACAATGCCACCAAAGGTCTTCTGATGACCTACTTATGTATTATTAAAAATCAAATATACAAACTAACGTGAATTAGACGCACTAGTATTTTACATTATGTTCTTGGTTGCAGCAAGGTATGTAAAAAACTCATCCAATAGTAGGGAGGTTTGCTCTATGAACAGTACGTATGTTTGGTAAAATAGCCAACATCATATCTCATCTTTAATATGATGCTAAATTTTACTCTTCAACTTTAAAACCCGGTCAGTTTAGTCCAAACTTTGGTTTTAATTTCAAACTCATCTCTGATCCAAGGTGGCAGTACATGTGCATATACAGTCATCAAAATTATTTTACGATGAGTTATCTACACAACTATTCAAGCGTATAAGTATAAGCATTTATATGATATTGTAAATGTTAAGTACTTAGATATTGTCTTGTTCACTAATATTTTTGTTATTTTTTGTCAAATTTTACAATAATACGGCTCATAGATATGACTAAAAGTACGTTAGATAACAATTCAATGATTACTCTACTTTTGTCCTAATGTAGATTTTATTTTAAAAATATTAAAGTCTAATATTATAGTAGAAATGTGGGTTTACCGCACCAAGGAGACAAATCTCGCTGACTGGACATTGCCGATGTGGACTGCCTCCTCAGTTTAGGTATGAATTTAGACTTCAAACTAAACTTCAGGGACTAAATTGTTGCCCTCTTTCAAAGTTTAAGTACGAAATTGAGCTTATGCCTAAAGATAAGGGACAAAACTGACTATTTTACCGATAAGTTTCAAGTGTCCGCCGCCATTTAATGGATTCCCCGAGGCATCCATTTTTTGTCAAATGCGTTGCATCTGTAAATCAGTAAATGGGACATCTGAACTCCGTCCTGCCTGCTTCGTTCTGCAATGTTGTGTAAACCAGCAATGGCTTTTATTTGGTCCGTAATTGGGAAAGTATGTATGTACTGTAAACGTCACCTGTTGATTGGTGTTTGGCATCAATACTAGGATAATTCTGCTTAGCATTCTCTCGTTGTTTGGCATCGAAACTAAGGATACCTCTGCTTTTCCCTCCTCCTGTAATCTCTTGGTAACTAAATATCAATTCATTTCCATTTGTTTTCTTGCAGGATGTACATGACAGAAAAATGTTTTGGTCACAAATATGGCTACGAGAGTAAGCGGTGAAGGTGTATTTTGTGACCATTAACTCACGGGTTTGAGTACTACAAACATCTAAAGCACCGGACTGCCCGTTAATCTATAGATTCGTGACCAATTGACATAGAAATCCTATGTGGCGTGAACAGTGCACATTAGAGACTACCGCAACATAACAATTGACAAGTTAAGAGCACACTGGTTGACAGTTAATCCTGACTCGCCAATTTTCAATGCCAAGTCCATCGAGGAAGGATAGGCACCACACATTAGCTGAACACACTGCCACAACTAGCATTCCTCAACCCAACACGAGCGTTTAACCAACACGAATTCAGAATACAACAATCAATATCACTAGCTGTGACATTAACTTGTGCCACAAACCACAATTGAGATCATCACAGGAACTTTGCAACATAATTCATTTTTTGTTCTAGAATGAGTTCTGATATTTCATTAGGCAATCCAGAAAATATAGTGCAGGACCATAACTAGATGCATATTCAACTTTAAACCCTCTGAAACCACAAAGGCTGAGCAACACCTAATTCAAAAACTGCAAATAAAATGTAGCCATCTCAACCATCAAACATCTGATGTTACATAGAATACGAAGCTGCTCAAGGGACAACAGCAACCCTTCCGGCCACTTGATCCAGATCACGCCTTCCCTGGGAGGTGATAAGCCTTCCACTGCAACAAAAAAACACAACATAATAAGCACACACCCACAACTAGGGAATTCATCGAGCCAGAAAATTATGCAGATTAATTACCCCTTGGGATCAACATCAACAATCCCCATCTTCTGCAACTGCTGGAGGATGTTACGTGATATGGCACCACTGCTCTTGCAGAAGTGTGGTGGGCATGAGCCATTCCTCTGGCGGCCACCATAGATCTTCTGGAAGCCACCAACACCGATACCCTGTCTCAGATAGATCTTCCTTGCAATTGAGGCTGCATAATAGCTATATGAATCAAATTTCAAGTGCAATGGTCTAGCAGTGAAGTACATTAATGAACTTGAACAAGAACAGGATTTCCTACCAGCCCGGATGTAGTACCAGTCAGGGTCATAAGGAGGGAGCTCCTTGAACCTCGCAGTCTTCACAATGTCAACCCACTCAGGGAGCTCCATCTGAAAGAAAAGAAGGCATTTCAATAACAATTCTAAGAGCCAACAAAGAAAAATAACAGATTAATGTTTCCTATATTCTCTAAAGAGATGAGCTTCACAAGACATAAAAAAAGGTTAGAAAAAATATATACTGAACCCTGATCCCTAAACTAATAGCTATTATATAAAACCTGTGCCCAAACTTATTACTGGGTTTTCTGATTCATCAATTCCACAATGAAAAAACAGAAGTCGATAATGAATAAACAATTGCACCAAACATAATGACTAGTAAGATACTCAAATGAGATAATAAGTACTTGACTTGATACAATATGAATGGCACAAGACACTAATCACTGAAAATCAGTTCTGTAAAGACTTGTTTTGGCGGATTTAAGTTCAATAACAGCAACAACCAAGCCTTTATCCAAAGTATGTTGGGGTCAGCTAGACATGAAACCCAATATCAATGAAGTAAAAGAGAAAGAGAGGAAGAGATATAAGAACAAGAAAAAAAGAAAAAAAAGAAAAAAATGAAAAAAATGAAAAAAAAGAAAAAAAGAAAAAAAAGGAAAAAGAAACAAGACTAAGGTTCTGGCACATGAATTGCTACTTTCCATGCAGTCCTATCATGAGCTAGATCTCTGGATACATTCCAATCTCTCAAAATCTTTGGTGGATTTAAGTTCACATATAAATAATGTAAACCAGGCTATGTTAACAGATAACACTCAATTTTACCTAAAGCGAGCAGAACAAAATTGCCTACGCTACTACATATTCAAAAATTACAACCACTACCTCAAGCAAATTCACACTGAAAACGAAGTACTTTTCTAGCATTCCTCCAACTAAGCACTGACAACTCGAGTAGAACTCATCTTCAACTCCCGATCACGGTGCAAAAAACAAATCTTAAGTTCGCTCCTAAACAGGATGAGCGACGCGAATCCGAAGCAATCGCGCAGGCTCAGCAGCGTCAAATTGCGTGGAATACAACCAGCCCACGATTAGCTCCCTAACTCGATCTAAAAGTGTAGTGTCAGCGGAAAGGGGTAGGGCGAACGAGGCAGCGTTACCTTGCCGGAGCGCTTGAGGTGGGCGGAGTACGCCTTAACGAAATCGTGCGGGTTCACATCTTTCACCGTCCTTGCCGTCGAATCCGCCATCCTGCCGCCGCCTCCGTCAGAGGAGGAGGGGGAACAAGGAACGTGAGGGGGGTGGGGCGCTGCGGCTGCTCGGGTCTAGGGTTTATTAGGTGCACGGCGTGGAGACGGAGCGGTGATTTATATAAGCGGTCGTTCGATTTGGAAGGTCGGATTTTGCTTGGACGTTCGTGATGGCCTGAGCGTGTACGTCTAGGGCTCGCCGATGGTATGGGCTGTGCGTGGGGGATGGTAGGCCTACACTTAGCCCGACTGGCCCATTTAAAATGAACATAATTACGTATGAAATTCCTTTCATCAAAAGGAAAGAAATTACATCCGATATTTTCATATGATGTTGGTTGGAAAGTAATTTAATGACATCTATAGAAATTTGGACAGAGTATGATGTGTACATATGTTTTTCATATAAGATTGAATTATTCGTAATGAAATGAGAACGATATCGGTACAATTTCGTCATGTGCAAAAATTTGGCGGTATTTCAAATTTTGGAACGGGAAGATTTAATTAATTTGCAATTCAAAAGTGGCCTCATTTTTCTTCTCTTGCACCAAGAGGATGTACCACACCAGGTTTAACGAGCAAACTAGGTACATAATACATGTGTTTAGGATCAAGTTACACACAAATTGCCGGCGTTTGGATTTTCGGCTAGTAACTAATGTGCGGCGTGTTTGTCGTTGAGTTGGCCTAACTAAGAACACAAGAGAATTATACTGGCAAAGTTCCTATATACAGTCTGGGATGTCTCACTCTTCTTTCTTAAGAATGGGGGTGATTCTTTTACAACTACGAGAGCTCCCTCCTAAGGGATCGCCTAACTCCTCTTTTTATACTCATCTCCTCTCCGCTCGCATTACAGATAGAGTGGAGGTAGTGGATAAAGGGATGGCTTGTCCCGTCACGCGTCCGACATGACACTCGATGGAGTCACCGTATCCGTAGCCTGCCGTCGCGCCTGCTCCTGTCTTGTCATCAGGGTAGACCATACTGAGGCGCACGCACGCCCCGCGTACTACTCTTTGGTTTCGTCGGAGGTGACGGGTATTCAATGTGGTCACCAGGGATGGCACTCGAGTGCCTTCCCACTTGACCCGGATGGCGCCTGCTCCACATTGAAGGCTATCTGCTTCTTGCTTACCGGAGGTCGAGCCCGGGCCTTCTCCTCGTGGCCTTTCGTTCGTCTAGGCCTCGAGGGTGAGGCTCACGGCTCGCCCCAGGGGTCGGGAAGGGGATACCTATCCTATCCGCCTCGTCTTCTCCCGAGCTCGTGCTCGGGCTTTTTTCTTCGTCGCCCCTCGAGGGGAGGCTCCCCCCTTCTCCTTGGGGGGTCAGGGCCGGGAACCCCATCAGTAGCCCCCAAACCTCTAATCGATCTCGTTGATCGATCAAGGGATGAATGTCGATCGACTTCGATCCTGCACAACTAAAAACAAAGAAAAGATTGTTAGTACGTGGTTTAACTTACGCAACCACGACGAATGGACCTCTAGCGTCTAATCACGACCTTTGGTCGTTCTCGCTGGGGGCCCTGCGGCAAGCCCCCGAGCCCTCTTTTGAGGAGTTAGGTTGTCGTTATGGCGAGTTCGCCTTGCCCCCCGTCCACAAACCGTTCGTGATTCGGAGGGGTCGGGCCAATCAGGGGCTTTCCTTGATTGTCGAGCCCTCGAGCCTAGTAAGTTGCCTACCGGGTAGGGCTAGGTGAAACCCACTCGTCCTGTTTGTTTTGGACGGTTGGAACCATTGGCCCTGCTTTGCGTCGAGTGGCTTCCTGGTCGGGGCTCGGTGCCCGCGTTTCATTAGTTTTCTGCTCGAGCCGTGCACATGGTTCCCGAGCTCATCGCTGGCTTGGACGGCTCGATCTAACTCTTCGAGGGGTTACCTCGGCGCTCGTGGGGCTGGGATTTGGCTACAAGCTTAGAGGTGTCGTATGGATTCGTCCTTCCCGAGGTTGTCTCTATCGCGGACCGCCTCACATCTCCTGCCACTCACTCCAGGGTGCTCCGAGCGGCATCTGAGCCTTTCGCAGGCCAGCCTACGAACCCGGAGCTGATCGAGCCCATAATATGAGCTAGAGACTTACCTTCCTCCCGTGGTCGTGTCGCCCTCTATGTCGCTGCTCGACTCAATCCCCCGCCTTGTGATCGTGGTCTTGCGTTGTGAAGCCAAACAATCACTGTCCGGTGGGGCCTCCGCACCTTTGGGACAGTTTCGTTGTGGGGAATCAAGGAGGCACCGCTCAACTCGATTCCCTAGCCGTCCAGGCGGTTTTAATCCGGGGGCAGTTGGGTGGTGTTACAACGTCAGTTTCTTTGAGGCAACACGAACGGTCGCCTCCCTCCTTACGGTTGTCAGATTTGGCACCACTTTGACAGCTTTATATTCCCTTTTCCCTCAATCGTCTCTTTCAGGTTCGCCTGTATTGCTTCCGTGCTTCTCTGCTCTGTGTAGTGCTCCTTCCTTCCTCTGCTTCTTTTGCCTTTTGCCTTTGCTTCGCAGTTGCTCCTTTTTCATGACGCTTCTGCCAGCGAGAGATATAAAAGAGCGCAACTCCTCCTCGAGTGACTCGCCTTCCGTTTTCTCTGTGGGATGCCTTCATGGTCGAAATTGGAGTTCCACTGCAGCCGTATCGCCGTCCTCCAAGAGATGGGGCTGCTGTCGGAGTGCGACGCCTGCGTCATCTGCGTTCCCACGAAGGAGCCATTTCCTGCTCCTCGGGCCGACGAGATAGTGTCGCTGAGTTCCTTTCACGTACGCGGGCTCGGGCTGCCGACACAACATTTCTTCTAGGGCCTGCTGTACGAGTATGGATTGGAGCTTCACCATGTGACGCCGGACTTCAAATGGCGCTGTTCATCGTCTTGTGTGATGCCTATCTGGGTATGGTTCCTCACTTCGGGCTGTGGAGGCACTTCTTTCGTGCGCAGCCGTCATCGGACCAGGTTTCGCTTCCGTCCATGGGGGCGCCGTCATCAAACTCAGCCGGGGGCGGAAGGACTTCATTAGCACGTGCCCACCTCTTCTTCCATTCGGGAGGGGGGCGTTAGTGGTTCTATATCAAGAATGACGCTACCGCATTTCTGCCTTTCTCGCGCAGGTCACCCCGGGAGCAAGATTCCTGGAAGTGGGGGACCCCAAGGAGGGATATGGGGAAGCTCGACCCAATCCTTTGGCATGTACGGGGTCTCAAGAACAGCGGCCTTTTGGGCGACCATCATCTCCAGACCTTTCTTTGGCAGAGGGTGCTTCCTATTCGAGACCAGCCACACACCCTGAATTTCTACTGGGGGCCGAATGATCCGTCCCAGAAGTTGGACGAGGAGCTCTCCCAGGAAGAGATGTCCTGACGCTTCCAGATGATCCTGAGAAGGGATGTTGGCGAGCCTCGCTCTCTCGGGCCACCCTCTCTCAACGCGGCTTCTCCAAATCTTCGCGGGGTGTGGAGCACCGTTAGCCTTCCTAAAGTCCCCGAAGACCGGGAGAAGCGGGTGTCGCGGTCTGCTTTGGAGGTTGCCAGAAGCAAAAGAAGTACGAAGCCAAAGTTCATCGGATCCAGTGCGAGAAGCAAAGGCGTCCGACGCGAGCTTCCGGTGAAACTGCCCGGAGTTGTTGGAGGCAGAAGACAGCGATTCGGAAGAGATCGGTGATGGACCGGATGAAGATCCGGCCTCCGCTGCTGTAGTGATGGGGGAGCGAGCGTCCGAGCTCATTCGCGATTGAGGATTGAAGGGGAAAACGAGTGCCGACCTCACCGAGTGCTCCTGTAAGGGTCGCAACGCTGACCTTCAAGGGGATCACGTGCCGAATGCTCGCATCGTTGGGGGGTCCTTACCCTTCAGTGAGGGGTCATGACAGACGGGCGGTCGAGCGTTGGAGGGAGATCAGTCGAGCGTCAAGCCTAGATTGACGGCTCTCATCGAGCACGTCTCCGTGTCCTTGGGTGCTCGAAGCTCGGAGGTTCAGGGCATCCCGGTTCCCGCCACAGTCGCGGTGGCGGCTCCGGCTCTCATTCAACCGCCGCATGCCATTTCCTGTTCCCCATGCGGCGCGACTTCACCGTGTGAGTCATACGCCATTCTTCAGCAGTGGGGGAGGCAACTTTCTGGTTTTTGCTGCTGCGTTGTCCTCTTTTCGGTTATGTTCTTGACCCATGCCTTCGTGTAGTAGATCCGTCCCCGCACTTGTCTTTGCTCGGGCGCTGCGACTTTGGTCGAGGGCTCGGCGAGTAGGTCTGCCTCGCCGATGACTGAGCCGGCAGTGGGAGGGACTATGGTTCGGTGGTTGTTCCAGGTCCTTTCGTCGATGGTAGAGTGACGGTGACGAACGTCGGTTGCGTCGGAGTCGATCCCTCCGCGAGGGGTACGACCTCGTACGCCTTACATCACCATCCGGCACTAGAGCGCCCGTCGACCCTAGACGCGGGGGGGCACTGGAGCCGAGACCGGTGGTGCCTCGGGGTCAGATGAGCGTAGGCGAGAGGAAGAAGACCTGGACTTCTTTTGTTTCTAGCTTGCCGACGTTCAGTCAAGTCTCTCGATGGAGTGCGGGCGTCTGGACGTCATGCTTGGGCGATCGCGAGGGGTACCTCCAGACAGACAGGTAAGACTTTTCTTCTCTCCTTTCTCTTAACGTGAGCTATCGGATTTTGACTAGGGGTTCCCTTCTTTGGCAGAAATTGGTTCGTCGAGCTGCTAAAGAGTCACAACTTCTTCATGAGAACGAGGACCGTCGATGTCTTGCGAAGGCTGAGCTGGTTTAGGTGCGGGCGGAGCTCGAGAGGGTCTGGGCCGCTGCGGAGGAAGCAACTTGAGCGACTGCTGTAGCGATTGAGGGGGCGGTGTCGTCATCCGCCGAGCTTGCCCTCCTCTATGCTGCCACAGAGGCCGCACGATAGGGTGCGGCCCGGGTTGTGAAGGAGCTGGCGGACCATGGTCGAGAGGTTCGGGAAGCCTTGGTCATTTTGGAGAAGACGAGGGACCAAATCATAGGTCGGTCCTTTCTTCTTATCCTTCTTTTGCCTTTATCAATCCGCGATGATGTGACACCCTTGTGTTACGTTCTGTGTAGAAACGCGGGGGTGTATCACGGTCGTTGGTGATTTAGTCGAGGATTAGGAGGGGGATATAGAGGATCTTCGTGCTCATCTTTTCGCTGCGGAGCGGAAGCTGGAGAAGACTCGGCGTTCAGTGGCCGCATCTTGTGAGAGGGTGTTGGGTCCGGTGTTGGCGACCACTTCGGCGGGCTTCGCTTCCCAGGAGTCACGGCTTCGGCAGGTTCCCGAGCGCATCGTGGCGCTTCAGTCGGAGCTCGCCAGGATCCGGGACGCTGGGCGGTCGATATGCGACCTGGTGCTCGGGGACCGGTGCGGAGTCGAGCTCACTGATTGGTTGTCTTGTGCGCCTGACCAAGTGGACGGTCGATGGCTGGCTGTCGGCGGTGCCGGGGTCTTCTATAGGGCCTAGGTTGCGCTGGGCGTTGTGATATCTTACTACCCTACCCTCGACCTTCAGCTTCTTCATGGTCTTCCCAAAGAAGGGTTGGACATGGACTCTAGAGAGCTCGGCGACGTGATTACTTCGGCCGCGTTCTCCTTGTCCGAGCTTGTCTCGGGAAGGGCGATCAAGGAGGAGGAGGGTAGGAGCCAGAGACCGAGTGGTCCTTCTTCGTAGATAGGGGATCCTTCCTGATTTCCATTTTGTTCTTGAGACTTGTTTGCACTGTAACTTATCCATTTGTTCATATAAAGAAAAGGCTTTTGGTATCTTGGTTGTGGATTTAGGTGAAGATTGGATTTTTTTTATGTTGTGTTCGAGCTTCTAGATGAATGGGTAGCCCCCGATCACTGTGCGAGGGTTGGTTCGTTCTTTCCGTCGTGCGGTGCTTCCCCATATGTGCTTCTTTCTTAGGGGGCCGTATGCTGCTGGAAGTCAGGTCTAGTCTTGGCATGGGGGGGGGGGAGGATGTCTGACCGTGAAGAAACCAAAACACGAAAGGGAGATTATGTTGGAGTCTATATCTTTTGTCTATCTAACTTGGGGTTTTCAAATACAATTGGTGACGCCTAGACTACGCTTTGAGGTGAGTGACGCCCCCTTTTAGTTGTGGGGCGGTGCGTTTGTTGTCTGTGCCACCTTTGTCGAGCCCCTGGGGTGAACACCTTTGTCCTTCGGGGGCCTGGTTGAGGGTCGGCCGGGAGTGATTCGTGCCGCCACTCGTTGAGCCGAGCTAGGCGCTGCTGCCGCGACCGTCGTGGCGGCCTGCTTGCAACTGTGTCGCTCGCATAGTAGGGCTTGCAAGAATTTTGCCTCCATTGTGATGATTCCCTTGAGGCCGAGCATCTTCAACTTGAGGTAGGTGTAGTTTGGGATGGCCAGAAACTTTGCATAGGACGGACTTCGCAGAATGGCGTGGTAGGTGCCATCAAAATTGGGGACCTCGAAGGTGAGGGTCTCCGTGCGAAAGTTGGATTTGTCCTCAAAAGTGACAGGGCGGTCAATTTTTTTCCCAGCGGCTCTGCCTGCTAGCCAGGGATGACGCCGTAGAAAGGGGCTCATGTCGGACGGAGGCTCGAGCATGGGAGCCCTAGGGCGTCGAGGGTCCCAACATAGAGGATATTGAGATCGCTTCTTCCATCCATTAGGACCCTGGTCAGGCGTTTTGGGCCTATGACCGGGTCCACAACCAGGGGAAGCTGTCGGGATATGGTATGAGGTCAGGGTGGTCCAATGAGTCAAAGGTGAACCCTGCTTCGGACCACCGAAGGAAGGTTGGGATGGCGGGATTGACGATACCGGCGTCTCACGTTGTCAGCTTCGGCCTGCGGCGGGTTTCGTTGGCTTGACTTCCTCTGAAGATCATGAGGCAGCCCTCCGGCATGGAGAAGCTCGACTCGTCAGGCTCGGGACTTGTCTCGGCGGGCCTCTTGCCTTTGTTGCCCGCTGTGTCCAGCTTTGTGTTGACGAACCGCTTCAACAGGGTGCAATTTTTGAGGGTGTGCCATACCGGATAGGTGTGGTTAGTGCACAGTTTCTCGAGGAGTTTCTTGAAGTAGTCCGTTTGCCTTGTGGCCAATCTCTTGCCTTTGCTGCGTTCAACGACCGCGATGAGGTCTGAACCACTGTCAGCCGAGTATTGTCACCTGCCATCGCCTGCTCGCTTCCTCTTGTCGCCTTTGTGGGGTGCCTCTTTGCTCCCCATGTCGGGGTTCTTCGGCTTTTGTTTGTCAAAGGTGGGCCCGACCGCTTCCTCGCCGAAGGCTGGTTTGTGGCGATGTCGAGGAGATCCCACGTCCTTCTTGGCTTGACACAGCCAAGCTTGTGCACGTGGGATTCACAGGTTGTCCTTGAGAGGAAGGCCGCGACGACGTCAGCATCGACGACATCGAGGAGCTCGTTGCACTTCTTCGAGAAACGTCGAATGTATTGTCGTAGGGTCTCGTCCGGCTTTTGTCGGCAACCCTTGAGGTCTGAGGAGTTGCCGGGACGTGCATAGGTCCTGTTGGTATCCTGCAGGCCGGGTACTCCCGCGTGGAGGGAAAAAGGCAGCCCAGGCCCCACATTCCTACTGAGGCGGGTGCTAGCGTAGCCACGTGCACGCGGGCTCCAGAGCCTACACGTGCCCTTGGCTCCGGTCCGAACCTCCCCGCTAAGGTTAGGTCTGGGGCTGCCACGTGTTTATGGGCTCTGAACCTTCTCCCTGCTAAGGAGGGATGCGAAGCCTACACGTGCCATTGGCGCCGGTCGAGCCTCTCGTTGAGGTGAGGTCTGAAGATGCCACGTGTCGGTGGGCTCTGAATCTCCTCCTGATTGAGGAGGGCTCCGCAGCCGACACGTGCCCTTGGCTCCGGTCTGATCCTCCCCGCTGAGGTGAGGTCCGGAGCTGCCACGTGTCAGTGGGCTCCGAACGTCCTCCCCACTGTAGAGGGCTCCGGAGCCGACACGTGCCCTTGGCTCTGGCCCGAGCCTCCCCGCTGAGGTGAGGTCTAGAGCTGCCACGTGTGACCACGCTCTAAGCCTTGTCCTCACCGAGGAGAGCTCCGGAGACGCCGCGTGCCCATGATCCAGCGTGGGCCGTGAGTCAGCGAAGTCAAGGAGGAAGTGCGCTGCCCGACCTTGACCTATAAAAGGACCAGGGTGTCCACCTGACAAGAGGTTGATTCCCACGCATTAACAATCCTAGAGACACACGTGAACACAATACAACAAACACTCCCGTGGACGTATGGTATTGCGCTCCGGCGGCCCGAACCTTGTAAATCCTGGTGTTCACCCGCTCTTTTGAGTTGGATCACTTTAGGGACGTTAAGCCCCTCCAATAAAAGAACCTCCATGGGCAGCTCTAGTAGCATACCGGGGGGGAGTGTGGAAGCAAACACTCTGACATTTGGCTTGCCAGGAAGGGGTAGGGCTTTCCACGCTCTCTATGTGACCATGGTGAACATCACCTCTCTCGGCTAGACTCCTCGCCCTACTCGCTGCCTTCAGGTGGGAGACGACGAGGCCACCTCCCACTCCAGGGCGGGTAGGTCTGGCCGGGCTGGTGATCAGACTATCGGCATGCCTGCGGCACCCACTGCGCCCAGATCTGGCTGGGCTGGAGACCAAACAGCCGACACACTCTATGTAATGTACGGGGCTTCTTCCGACGTCTCGTCCTGACGAGCCGTCAAGACCCTGGGTCGAGCGGTGGCAGCGGATGCTCAGGTTCGACGCCTCCGACTGCCCTGAGAACATGGCAGGTGCTGGGCAGCTGCCACTCCTAGTCGCCCCGACATCTCCAATGTTGAAGCTCTACCACGTGCTGATTGATGATGGGGCGTATCTCAGCGTTATCAGCCTCGCAGCTTCCAAGAAGCTGCAAATCCCTATGCCCTAGCTTACCCCCTCAAGGTCATTCTCGAGGGTAGGTCGGGATTCTATCTTCCAATGAGGTAGCATCTCCCTCCCGGTGACATTCGGGACGCCAGAGAACTACCGCACGGAGAGGGTCACCTTCGATGTTGCGGAGGTCAGCCTCCCCTTCAACGTCATAATCGGCGGACCGACCCTATACATATTTATGGTAGTAGCCCACTACGGCTACCTGGTCCTGAAGATGCCAACCCCAGGTGGCATCCTCAAGATCCGCGAGACCGCTTTGCGGTTGTCTCAGCGTTGGAGAAGCTCCAAGTGTTGGCGGCTGCACAGGAGGCTGCCTCCGGTCACGCAGAAGCTAGCCAGCCGCCTCCAAGCATGCGTCAGTGAGGGATGACATCTGCACCTTGTGTGCAGCCCTCGGATGATGAGGATGTTCCTGTCAAGGTCGTCCAAGTCGGTTATGATGTCGCCCAGACCACCCAAATCGCTGGGAGTCTGGGTGACAAATAGGAAGACACGCTCGTCACCTTCCTTTGGGCTAATATTGACGTGTTTGCATGGAAACCGTAAAAAATGCCCGGGATCCCCAGGGAGGTGATTGAGCACCAACTAAAGATTTACCCCGATGCCAGGCCGGTCCAACAGAAGCCTCGGAAGAAATCCATCTAGCGGCAAGACTTCGTCGGTGAAGAGATCGGGAAGCTGCTCGATGTTGGCTTGATCCGAGAGGTCCACCATCCTCGATGGTTGGCCAACCCTTGTGTCGTCCCCAAGGCTGGCGGGAAGTTTCGGATGTGCATCGACTACACCACCCTCAATAAGGCATGTCCAAAGGATCCGTTTCCTCTCCCCCGTATAGACCCAATAGTGGATTCTACATCCGACTGTTTTCTATTGTGTTTCCTAGACGCATACTCAGGTTTCCACCAAATACCAATGTCTAGAAAAGATGAAGAGCATACTGCCTTCATTCCAGTAGATAGTCTATACTGCTATGTGTCCATATGGTCTTAAGAATGCCCTTCCCACTTTTGTACGTGCAATGCATAAAACATTTGGTAATATCATTCGTGACCTAGTAGAGGTGTATGTCGATGACATCGTAGTAAAGGTTAAGTCGCAAGAATCTCTACTCGACATCCTAGCCCTAGTCTTTGACAGACTGTGTTCGACATGCACAAAATTGAACACAAACAAGTGTGTATTTGAGGTCTCTGCCGGGAATCTAATCGGTTTCTTGGTCTCACACCGAGGAATTGAAGCTAACCCAGAGAATATTAAGGCGATAGAGTTGATTGGACCCCCTGCCCGCGTCAAGGACATGCAGAATCTCACTGGATGCTTGGCGGCGCTCAGTCGGTTTATCTCTAGACTGGCTGAGCGGGCTATTCCGTTCTTAAAGCTTTCGTGCAATTTAGGTCCATTCTATGTACCAAGGAGGCAGATGAGGCGTTCCAGAAGCTGACGAAGTTTCTCACGACACTACTGATCTTGGTAGCATCGGAACAAGGCAAGCCTCTGCTCCTCTACATCGTTGCAACAACCAAGGTCGTGAGCATGGTTCTGGTTGCGGAGCAGCCAAAAGTCCACCGACCTCAAGTACCAGACGAGGCACCTACTGTCATTGGTCTAGAGCCCCAGGACTCAGACTCCGCAGGGGACCCAAGGGACGGGGAAATAGTCAAGTCCCAACAAATCAGGCGTGATGATCAATGCATATTCAGGTCCAAGCTCCTGAGATGCGGTCCCGGACCCGGGGGTCTGGGGGCCCCGAGTCCCGGATCTCCCGAGGAAGATCTAGTCAGGTCTCAGTCAGCTAGACCTGACGACCAGTGCACATCTGGGTCCGAGCTCCTAGAGTGCAGTTTTGGACCCGGGGGCCGGGGGCCCCCGGGTCTCGAACCGTTACAAGAGGACACATCGTACCCCTCCGGGAGGGTCCGGACCATTCAGCGTCCGGTTTATTTCACCAGCGAGGGCCTCCATGATGCCAAGACAAGATATCTGGAGGTGCAAAAGCTGCTCTATGCAGTCCTTGTTGCATCAAGGAAGATGCGCCACTACTTCCAAGCTGACCGGATCTTAGTGGTCACCTCGTATCCACTGAGGACCGTTCTCCACATCCCCAATGCAACTAGGAACATAGCCAAATGGGTTACAGAGCTGGCGGAGTTTGAGTTGGACTTCATACTGCGCCACGCGGTTGAAAGCATCTAGGCCCCCGTGAGGTATGGTTTCGGTGATTAATGACAACCGTTCATTATTACTAATGAGTTTGTGGATGCGAGGTTTCACGTATATCACATCAAACGTTAATGAACTATCTATTCACACCATCTACTGCTCATTGGATACAAATGGAGACCCCTCAACGATCTATTCTAAGGGGTTATTCGATACTCATGAAGACTAAATGAAGAACTCATACAACGACTCTATTCTATCAAAATTGGCAACACAAGAAGCTTACACTTCATCAAAATATCATTTCAAACAAGTGTCAAAGAGGTCACTCAAGAAGATTCCAAAAGATCAACTCAAAACAACTCGAAGCAAACAAGTTGCACTCACCGGATCATCCGATGTCTTGCAAAATGACTACATCGGTCGAGTTTGAGTTGGCAGAAGAAGAAGACCTCAGAGCCCAGTACACACCGGATCATCCGATGTGAAGGAAGTGGCACATCGGTTGATTTCAACAGAATGATGATTTCCGAGTTATTCTGAAGAAGTACACACCGGATCATCCGATGATGAAGTAAGTGTACATCGGTCAATTTCAACAGAGACATTATTTCTGAACCAATTCTGAAGATCAACTCACCGGATCATCCGATGATGAAGTTGAAGTAACATCGGTCGATTAAACAGTCAGATCCAACGGTTATATCCAACGGTCACATCTGACACATGACATCAGCTAATTTGGAATTCGACCGATGCTCAAATAAAGGGGTGCATCGGATGATCCGATGTTCACAGAAAAAGTCTGCCTACTTTTCCAACGGCTATCTCGTGTGGGCTGGCTATAAATACCCCTCCAACCGGCCATTTCATCAAGTCTTGATCACCAGAGCCTCACTACACATCCTCAAGCATTCAAGACCGAGAGCTACCACTTTCACACCTCAAAACCTCTTGTACTCCAACTATAGGCTAGATCTAGCTAGAGAGAAGCTTGTGTGCGTCCATTCTTGGTGATTGGAATCTCTAGGCTAGTGAGAGAGAGTGTCTTGGTGACTTCTCTCACCTTGTAAAAGTTGGAGGAAGAAGAGATCGCTCCGGAGCTTACCAAGGCGTTTGTGGAAGCCCGGAGGATCACCATTGTACAAGGCTTGAGCTCCACCTTGCCGGAGATGGCGAACGGAGAAAGATAGTGGATTCCCTTGTCTTGGTGACTTGGGAGTGGCTATACCCTTTGGTGGGTGCCACAACGTGGACGTAGGTAGATCTTTTGTGATCTTACCGAACCACGGAAAAATCGCCGTGTCTCCGAGTCTCCGCGGGAGTTTGCATCTCTCTCCTCACCCTCTTACAATTACGCATTTACTATTCCGCACTTAATACTCTTGCTTGCGTAGTTAGTTCGCATAGGGAATTGGGCTTCAACCATTAAGTTTTAAATTGCTCTAAAATTTGAAAAAGCCCAATTCACCCCCCTCTTGGGCGTTTCGATCCTTACAATTGGTATCAGAGCTAGGTTGCTCATTGGATCATTCTAGCTTCACCGCTAGAGAGCGAAAATGGCCAAGAATGGGGGTTCGGTTCCTACCTTCGAGGGCAAGAATTTTGCTTATTGGAAAGCACGCATGCGCGCTTACCTTGAGGCAATTGCTCCCGAAGTGTGGGAAGCGACCCATGCGGGGTTTGGAAATCTTGACTATGTTGGTGACCAATTAAAATGGGATGCTAAGGCTAGAAATGCCATATATGAATGCATTAGTCAAGATGTCTTTGCTAGGATTGCTAGTAAGGAAAAAGCATGTGAAATTTGGGCATGTCTAATCGAAATACATGAGGGCTCATCTCGTGTTAAAGAACTCAAATATCACATGCTTAAATCAAAATATGATGAATTTAAGATGTTTCCTCATGAGAATGTTAACCAAATGTTTTCTCGTTTAAATGTGCTCATTGAGGAAATTAACGCACTTGACATTGCTTCTCTTGGCAAGGGACTTATCAATCACAAGATCCTCATGCTTCTACCCAAGCCCAAGTACAACATTATCAATTCAATGCTCCAAAAAGAGTCACTTGACAAAATTGAAGTTTCGGAGCTCATTGGAGAAATCCATGCTCATGAGATGAGCGTACTTGGAATGATGGAGGAGTCATCATCAAAAACCATTGCTCTCAAGGCTTCAACCAAGAAGACAACTCCCAAGAAGAAGAAAGTGGTTGAGCCTAGCTCAAGTGAAGAAGAGCAAGAAACAAGCGAAGATGATGATGATGAGCTTGCTTTGATGATGAGGAAATTCTCACGCCTCAACTCCAAGATTGCAAAGAAGGGATACTCTTATGATCCCAAGAAGAAAGCCTTCTTGCCAAGAAAAGATGAAAACAAGACGTGCTACAATTGTGGTGATCTAGGCCACATATCATATGATTGTCTAAGACCGGACAAAAGGAAGGACAATGGCAAGCATCACAAGCTAGAAGAAAGTGATGATGAAGAGGAGGTCAAGCCCAAGCGCTCTTTTGGAAAGAAGAAATTTGACAAAGGCAAGAAAACCAAGCTCTTTCCAAAGAAGAGAAGAGGGCCTCAAAAGGTCTTCATGTGTGAAGCCAATGAGTGGATCACGGATGAAGAGTCAAGCGACGAAGATAGTGAAGATGAAGAAAACTTGGCGGACCTCGCCATCGTCAACAAGGATGACTCACCTCTTCGTCCACCTCCTATGTGCCTAATGGCGAAAGGTAACTCAAAGGTATGTGAAGATTCTAGCGATGATGATGATGAGCTTTCACCCGATGAATTAGCATCTATGATTAATGAATATCATGCCATTATAAAAAGGGAAAAGGCTAAGGTTAAGGCTCTTGAGCTAGCTCGTGCTAAGCTTGAAAGTGCTAACCTCGATTTGCATGACAAGTATGTAACCATACTTAAAGAGCATGACACGCTCAAATCAAATGTCAAGCAAATCGAGGAGGAGAATGCTCAAATCAAGCTTGAGTATCATGAGCTTGACTTAGCTAACTTAGCACTCTTGGCAAAGCACAATGAGTTGGTTCAAGAACATGAAGTGCTTAACCTTGCTTATGAAGCGATTGAACTTTAATTGAAAAACACAAAGAAAGAAACCCTTGATGGCAAAATATCATCTAATTCACATGCCACTAATATTTTGGATAAGTCTTTGCCTTTGAAAGCAAGCCCTAGGGAGAAGGAGCTAATGGACGAAATTGAAAGTCTTCGCACTAGTGTGGCAAGACTCTCTAAGGGGGAGGACAAGCACAAGGAAATCCTCTACCAACAAGCTAAAGGCTTCAACAAGAGGGGACTTGGATCCTTCCCGGTGCCCAACAAAGGAAAGGTGCCCTCACCGGAGCTTAGGACAAGCTTCATCAAGGAAGTTGGTTCCTATTGCCAACATTGTGAGGTCACCGGACATCACACGAGGTAGTGTCCTCTTCCCAACCGTCCTTCTCCCAAATTGCCTCCTAACTACAAATCTACTTTCAATGATTATCACTATCTATTGAGCAAAGTAGGTGGAAAGGTGAAGGCAAGGTTCATCGGCAAAGACATCAAGGGCATGAAGGGGAAGCTCCCCAAGCGACTTTGGGTCCCAAAATCACTTGTATCACACATACAAGGACCTAAGTTGGCTTGGGTTCCTAAACTCAAAAACTAACTTCATGTGTGTAGGTGAACTACAAAGCCGGAGGAAAGCATTGGGTACTCGATAGTGGGTGCACTCAACATATGACCGGCAATGATGGTATGTTCACCTCCATAGAGAACCCCGGCAATCATGAACAAGTCACCTTTGGTGATAACTCGAAGGGGAAGGTAATTGGTTTGGGTAAAATTGCTATTTCTCATGATTTGTCTATCTCTAATGTGCTTTAAGTTAAGTCTCTTAGTTTCAATTTACTTTCTATTGCACAATTATGTGATCTTGGACTAACGTGCACATTTGACAAGAATGGTGTTGTGGTGACTAGTGAATCAAGCAAAGAACTAATATTCAAAGGTTTTCGGCATGGACATCTTTACTTGGTGGACTTCTCCAACAAGGATGCTAGCTTGACCACTTGTCTTTTCACCAAGACAAGTTTAGGATGGCTATGGCATTGGCGCATTGCTCACATTGGGATGAGCAAGCTCAAGAAGTCATTCAAGCTTGGGATGGTGACCGACGTGAAGGATGTCACATTTGAGAAGAACAAGCTTTGTGGCGCGTGTCAAGCCGGGAAGCAAGTTGCCTCACACCATCCGATGAAGACAATGGTGTCAACCTCCAAGCCACTTGAACTACTTCACATGGACCTCTTCGGACCGTCCACATACCAAAGCCTTGGCGGTAACCTCTATTGTCTTGTTATTGTTGATGACTACTCTCGCTATGCTTGGACATTGTTTCTAGGTGACAAGGGTGAAACTCCGGAAATCTTCAAGACCTTCGCTAAACGAGCTCAAAGGGAATTTCAACTTCCCATCATCAAGGTCCGGAGTGACAACGGCACCGAGTTCAAGAACTACAACATTGGGGAATGGTGTGATCGTGAAGGCGTGAAGCACGAGTTTTCGGCCACATACACCCCTCAACAAAATGGTGTTGTTGAAAGGAAGAACAAGACTCTCATCACCCTTGCAAGAGCAATGCTTGATGACTATGGCACGTCGGAGAAGTTTTGGGCCGAAGCAATCAACACGGCGTGCCATGCCGCAAATAGGGTCTATCTTCATCGACTACTTCAAAAGACCCCATATGAGCTCCTCATTGGGAGAAAGCCCAACATCTCCTACTTCCGAGTCTTCGGGTGCAAGTGCTACATCTACCGCAAGAAAAGGCTCGGTAAGTTTGAAAGAAGGTGTGATGTTGGTATCTTTCTTGGTTATGCGTCAAACTCAAAAGCATATCGAGTATTCAACCAAACCTCCGGGTTAGTTGAAGAAAGTTGTGATGTTGAGTTTGATGAGACTAATGGCTCCCAAGAGGAGAGTTTTGGTCATGATGATATAGATGATGAGCCTCTACGAGAAGCTATGGAGAACATGACCATAGGAGACATCAAGCCCGAAGTTGAGGAGAGCCATGATCAAGGGGGAGCCTCAAGTTCCAACATCAACACCTCCATGGTGCCTCAAATTGATGAAGAAGAAGAGAAAGATGATCCATTGCCAATGCAAGATTCACATGCCACACAACACCAAGAAGAAGAAGAAGTCCAAGGCCAAGTCCAACCACAAGACGAGCGAGATGCCTCACCACCGCCAAGTGCCTCACAACCTCTTATGAGGCATGGGCGCATCTCCAAGGCACATCCGATGGATCAAATCATCGGAAGTCCGTCACGGGGAGTAAGTACTCGTTCTCGCCATGTTGCTTCATTTTGTGAGCACTACTCTTTTGTTTCGTGTGTAGAACCCACAAATATTGAGGAAGCACTCCAAGATCCCAATTGGGTGATGGCTATGCAAGAAGAACTCAACAACTTCACCTGCAATGAAGTTTGGGTATTGGAGGAGCGACCTAAGGACAAGAACGTCATCGGAACAAAGTGGGTGTACCGCAACAAGCAAGACGAGAATGGCGTGGTGGTCCGCAACAAGGCAAGGCTTGTGGCCAAGGGTTTTTCACAAGTTGAAGGACTAGATTTTGGAGAGACATTCGCCCCGGTCGCACGGTTAGAAGCTATTCGCATACTCCTTGGTTTTGCTTCGCATCACAATATTATGCTTTATCAAATGGATGTTAAAAGTGCCTTCCTCAATGGTTATATTAACGAACTTGTTTTCGTTGAGCAACCTCCCGGGTTTGAAGATCCGAGGAATCCTAACCATGTGTATAGGTTACACAAGGCGCTCTACGGGCTCAAGCAAGCACCTAGGGCATGGTATGAACGTCTAAGGGATTTCCTAGTCATGCAAGGATTCAAGATCGGGAGGGTGGATACCACACTTTTCACCAAGGACATCAACGGGGATTTATTTCTTTGTCAAATTTACGTTGATGACATTATTTTTGGCTCAACTAACAATTCTCTTAGCCTTGAGTTTGGCACCATGATGTCTAGGGAGTTCGAGATGTCAATGATTGGAGAACTCAATTTCTTCCTAGGATTTCAAATCAAGCAACTTCAAGAGGGGACTTTCATCTACCAAGAGAAGTACACCAAGGACCTCTTGAAGAAGTTTGAAATGGAAGATTGTAGCTCAAGAAGTACTCCAATGGCGACAAATTGTCATCTCGACGCGGACATGGACGGTAAACCTATTGATCAATCTCATTACCGTTCCATGATTGGTTCATTGTTATATCTTACCGCATCTAGGCCCGATATCATGTTTAGTGTGTGCTTGTGTGCTCGCTTTCAAGCGACACCTAAAGAATCGCATCGTAAGGTGGTCTTTAGGATACTTAGGTATCTCAAGCATACCCCAAGTGTAGGTTTGTGGTACCCCAAGAACGCTAGTTTCCATCTCTTGGGTTACTCGGATTCGGACTTTGCCGGATGCCGTGTGGATCGCAAGAGTACCTCCGGTGGGTGCCACTTACTTGGGCGTTCCCTAGTATCTTGGTCGAGCAAAAAGCAAAACTCCGTGGCTTTGTCCACCGCGGAGGCAGAGTATATAGCGGCCGGTGCATGTTGTGCCCAAATTCTATATATGAAGCAAACCCTTTTGGACTTTGGAATTAAATTTGATTGTGTGCCTCTCCTTTGTGACAATGAAAGTGCGGTTAAGATAGCTAGAAACCCCGTTCAACACTCCCGCACTAAGCACATTGATATTCGCCATCACTTCTTGCGGGACCATGAGGCTAAAGGATACATCTCTTTGCAAGGTGTTAGGTCCGAAGAACAATTGGCGGATATCTTCACTAAACCACTTGATGAGAAAACTTTTTCTAGACTTAGAAGTGAATTAAATGTGCTAGATGCATCTAACGTCATGTAAGTTGCCATGTTCATGTAAGGTTGCATATCAAATAGGTCTTGTCTAACTCCCAAAGGATAGGGGCGAGCTAGAAATAGTTTTCCCTGAGGAAGCCTTTGGAAGGTTTAAACTTGGCAAGATAGATTTACAGTATGCTTTGCATGGTTCCTGCCATATAGACTTGCACTCATTTAATATCTTGCATTATTTTGTTTGGCATTGCATACGGTAGATTGTCACAAAGGGGAACCCACATCATGAGAAGGAGACTTGTTCAAAATGCAATATCTCAACTCATATGATGTGGATAGAGCAAAATTCTAAAGGTACATGCTTTAAAGAGATAGAAGTTTTCCATACTCTAGCTCACAAAGCATGGGCCTTACATTTTCGTGGTTTCCCTCCTAACCTTGTGTGTTCTCTTTGCTTAAGGGCTTAGCCAATATGTGGCACTATATTTGAAGCCTTCTATTAGAGGTTAGGAGTTGCCCAAAAAGTCCTAGGACCCATCCTTATCTTTGTGTGTTTAAGTCCAAGGACACATATGGGCAGTCTTAGGTTTTCTGTAGTCATCGGATTATCCGATGCTAGGGCCAGCAGATCATCGGATCAATTGGTGCTTCAGTTCAGTGCTCAGATCAAGTCAGATGTCACAAATCAACCGATGAGTTCATTTCAGAAGACATCGGAGCATCCGGTGTTCAGTTTTCTGGTGCCCTGCAGAAATCGACCGATGATCGACACCTCAACGTCGGCTCATCCGGTGTTCAAAGAGAGTTTTTGGAACAACTCTCTGTTGAACTCGACCGATGCATCCTCCGATGATCATCGGTCCATCCGGTGTTTTGTGCGCGGCTAGGGTTTGCCCGCACGGTTTAAATAGCGGTTCGGCCGCCTCTGCCTCTCCCCGACCTCCGCCGCCGCCCGCTTCTCTCGCCGCCTCCCAGTCGCCGCCGCCGCCTCCCAGGTGCCGTCGCCGCCTCCCAGGTGCCGCCGCCGCCGCCCTTCGTCCGCCGCCTAGGCGCCGCCCGTGCCCGCGCCGCCGCATCTCCCGCGCGCGCCGCCGCTGTTCCACCGCGCCGCCGCAGCTCCCTCCTCCGCCGCGCCTCCCTCGCCGTCTCCCCTCCACCACCAGCCGCACCACCACTCGCCGCCGGCTTCCACCACCGCGCATCACGCTCTCCGCTAGGGTTTCGCCGTGCTTCGCCGTTCGTCGCTAAGGTTTGCTCCGTGCCGCGCGACGTCCTTCGTTGTTTTTCGTCGTTCATCTTCATCGTCGCTAACTCTAGCTCTCAATTGCATCAAGATGGGTCGCGATCGCAAAGGAAAGGGCAAGGCTATTGAGGAGCCCGCCGTGAAGAAGCGCAAGATGTCCAAGGACGCTCGTCGTGCGGAGTTGGCCGCTCGCGCCGCCGAGGAGCGTGAGCGCGGCCATCGCGGTTCCTTACGGATCCGCGAGTCCCGGCAGAGGCAGGAGCAGCCTCCGGTCCAGCCGGTGCCTCCCGAGGGCTCCGACGAGGAGGAGACCGAGGTGCCGCCTCTCATCCGCCGGCGCACCCCGAGGACTCGTGGGGGTGGACAGACTCCTACGGCGAGTCGGCGCCCCTCTGCGGCTGACCGCGCCGAGGACAGAGAGGCCCAAAGGGCCATCCACCTGATGGACACAGCAGTCCGTGTTGCCGAGGATGTCAGACTCACCGACTACAGGAAGATGAAGGCAAGGCAACTGAAGAAGCTCAGATGGTTAGCGATGCCTGAGGAGTGGTTCCCGCGGCCTAGGGACGCTCGAGTTGACTCCCGCTTCTGGACCCTGACACAGGCGTCCCTGTACGAGACTTACAGGCGTCGGGGCCACAAGCTCTTCCAGCATAACAGCATTGACTGGGATCAGCTTGCAGTGGCAGCAGGACACGGGATCAGGCCACTCTTTGAGAGATACAGAGGACTTGTGGACTTGCTCTCGCACCAGAGGAGTGCCTACGTCGAGGAGTGGGTCAGGGTGTTCTACGCGACACTCTACGTCTCTGAGGGCCGTCACTCGATTCACTTCATGTTCATGGGGCAGATCCACGACGTGTCTCGAGACTTGTTGGGCAGACTGCTTGGTGTGGAGCTCTCTACTACGTGCCTGCACCAGATAGTCTACGGAGACGCAGACCCGCCGAGGAGGCCACTGACTGGAGGAGTGGCACCGCCTTTTGAGGAGATCAGAGGTCTGTTCACTCAGCCGTTCACTCCTGACCAGCCGAGGGTGCCAGCGCTTCTCACCCCAGCAGCTCGGACAGTTCACCACGTCCTCAGGCGTACCCTACTACCGAGGTCTGGCTACTTGGAGGGCTTCACGAGCCTTCAGCAGACCATCCTGTTCTATGTGATGAACGGGATGGAGTTCGACATCGTGGATATTCTGATCTGCGAGATGGAGGACGTGATCACCGACGGAGTTGGGATGCTTCGACAGTTGGTCTTCGGTCACTGGATCTGTCACCTTCTCCACCAGTTGGTTCCAGAGGACACTCCAGGAGTTTCTCAGCTGACGGAGATGCACGTGACCCGGTTCAGCCACTACCGAGTCCCCACTCCGGGAGACCGCCGCCTTGGCCGTCCCGTCGAGCGTGAGGTTCGAGCCAGACTGTCAGAGGAGGACTGGGCAGAGCTGACTCAGGAGGACGCAGAGCTGGCATAGGCAGAGGCTCAGGGAGGAGACCTACAACATATATGGTCGGACAGCGACACCAGCGACAGTGTCGAGGAGTACTTCCCTCCCGCTCCTCCTTCACCGAGGCAGCACGACGCAGAGGCAGGAGGCTCAGCAGCTCCACCACCTACACCTCCTCCAGTGTCAGAGGCTCAGGTGACTCAGCCGTCAGAGCTCACTGCTTTACTTCAGCGGATGGCTCAGCAGCAGGAGCAGCAGGCAGCTCGACAGGAGCAGCTTCAGAGGCAGCAGCAGGAGATGCAACTGGAGATCGCCCATCAGAGGCGAGAGGATATCGACAGGTACACCAACCTTGTCGACCAGATGACGAGGCGCACTCTGGACCAGCAGCAGCAGACTCAGCAAATGTTGTTGGGCGTCCTGGGGTTGGTCACCAACCTCTACCAGCAGACGGGAGTCGCCCTTCCACCTCAGCACTCGGGACTCAGTCAGGCTCCAGGTGCACCCCCACTGGCACCAGCTCCAGCACCGTCCTCGTCGATCCCCAGCTTCAGTATACCACCTCTGCTCGCCTCGACAGCGCCCGTTCACTCGACAGTACTGCCGCCGACGTCGTTCCAGTCCTCACCAAATCCGGCAGTACCTTCTCCACCGGCGCCAGCAGTCTTAGCGGATCCCCCAGCAGCTCCAGCTCCAGCTCCAGCTCCCCCCGCTCCAGCTCCAGCGCCAGCGACCTCCACCTCCAGCAGCTCCGGCGACAGCACCGTCGACACCGACTGCTTCACCATCGCCAGGAGCGCGCCTGAGTCGTAGGCACTTGACTTCCCTTTTTGGTGTCTTGATGCCAAAGGGGGAGAAGAGTTAGAGTCAGGGGGAGGGTTAGCTCAGTTCTAGGGGGAGTTCTTGGTTTTAGGGGGAGTGTCTATCCTTTTGCTACTTATTGTTATCTATTTGAGATTGCCTGTTATTATTATTTGCTATTATTGTACTCCGGGTGCTACTTTGTGCTCTTGCGCTTTATTGTTTATTATTTGAGCCTTCGAGCCACTTGTGTTGCAATTTGTACTTGTTATATTTCTTTTTTGAGCATTGCGTTTTAATTCCATTAATTCTATGCTCTACTCGTTGTGTTGTCATCAATCACCAAAAAGGGGGAGATTGAAAGCATCTAGGCCCCCGTGAGGTATGGTTTCGGTGATTAATGACAACCGTTCATTATTACTAATGAGTTTGTGGATGCGAGGTTTCACGTATATCACATCAAACGTTAATGAACTATCTATTCACACCATCTACTGCTCATTGGATACAAATGGAGACCCCTCAACGATCTATTCTAAGGGGTTATTCGATACTCATGAAGACTAAATGAAGAACTCATACAACGACTCTATTCTATCAAAATTGGCAACACAAGAAGCTTACACTTCATCAAAATATCATTTCAAACAAGTGTCAAAGAGGTCACTCAAGAAGATTCCAAAAGATCAACTCAAAACAACTCGAAGCAAACAAGTTGCACTCACCGGATCATCCGATGTCTTGCAAAATGACTACATCGGTCGAGTTTGAGTTGGCAGAAGAAGAAGACCTCAGAGCCCAGTACACACCGGATCATCCGATGTGAAGGAAGTGGCACATCGGTTGATTTCAACAGAAGGATGATTTCCGAGTTATTCTGAAGAAGTACACACCGGATCATCCGATGATGAAGTAAGTGTACATCGGTCAATTTCAACAGAGACATTATTTCTGAACCAATTCTGAAGATCAACTCACCGGATCATCCGATGATGAAGTTGAAGTAACATCGGTCGATTAAACAGTCAGATCCAACGGTTATATCCAACGGTCACATCTGACACATGACATCAGCTAATTTGGAATTCGACCGATGCTCAAATAAAGGGGTGCATCGGATGATCCGATGTTCACAGAAAAAGTCTGCCTACTTTTCCAACGGCTATCTCGTGTGGGCTGGCTATAAATACCCCTCCAACCGGCCATTTCGTCAAGTCTTGATCACCAGAGCCTCACTACACATCCTCAAGCATTCAAGACCAAGAGCTACCACTTCCACACCTCAAAACCTCTTGTTCTCCAACTATAGGCTAGATCTAGCTAGAGAGAAGCTTGTGTGCGTCCATTCTTGGTGATTGGAATCTCTAGGCTAGTGAGAGAGAGTGTCTTGGTGACTTCTCTCACCTTGTAAAAGTTGGAGGAAGAAGAGATCGCTCCGGAGCTTACCAAGGCGTTTGTGGAAGCCCGGAGGATCACCATTGTACAAGGCTTGAGCTCCACCTTGCCGGAGATGGCGAACGGAGAAAGATAGTGGATTCCCTTGTCTTGGTGACTTGGGAGTAGCTATACCCTTTGGTGGGTGCCACAACGTGGACGTAGGTAGATCTTTTGTGATCTTACCGAACCACGGAAAAATCGTCGTGTCTCCGAGTCTCCGCGGGAGTTTGCATCTCTCTCCTCACCCTCTTACTATTACGCATTTACTATTCCGCACTTAATACTCTTGCTTGCGTAGTTAGTTCACATAGGGAATTGGGCTTCAACCATTAAGTTTTAAATTGCTCTAAAATTTGAAAAAGCCCAATTCACCCCCCTCTTGGGCGTTTCGATCCTTACAGCGGTGAAGAGTGGACACTACCACCATGCCACCCAAGGGGTCAAGACATCAGTGGATTAGATCCCAGAGCTTCGGTCTTCACTGGGCCTCACTGGACTCTCTTCTTCGACGGCTCCTCATGCAAGCAAGGTGGAGGGGTGATGGTTCTGCTCCTTACCCCAACCGGCGAGTAGTTCAAGTACATGGTGCGACTTGACTTCAAGGCAACCAACAACATGGCAGAGTATGAAGCCCTCATATTCGAGTTAAAGACCGCTCTGTCCCTCGACGTCCAACAGTTGTTGGTCAAGGGTGTTTCTCAACTAATCATCAAGCAAGTCAAGGGAGAATGCTGCTGTAACGATCCATAGCTCGCAACCTATCTCCTCCAAGTATAGAAGTTGGAGGACTTCTTATCCTTGGATTTGTCCATGTTCCCCGCACCAATAACACAATAGCCGACGACCTGTCAATGAAGGCTTCCACTTGGGCTCCGGTGCCTGAGGGGTCTTTGAAAGTAAGTTGCTTCAACCTACCGCCTGGCGAGCCGAACCAGACGAAGGGGGCGGGACCAGCACCTCGAAGCTAGCGGTCCCAGCGGCCCTGCTACCATGGTGCCCGCCAAGAATTGTAAGCGTCACCGAGGACTCCGTGCAACCCAACGTTCAAGATCCAAGTGCTCAAGTAGGTCCCAACGCTTGGATCACGGAGATCCGGGACTACTTGAAAGACATTATCCTTACCGATGAACATGTATCCGCTGAACAGATCGCTCGGTTGGCTAAGAGATACGCGCTGGTAGAAGGGGATCTCTACCGGCGTGGCGCTAATGGCGTCCTATTACGGTGCATAACACGGGAGGAGGGCTACGACGTGCTCGCAGAGATTGATGGAGGCGAGTGTGGGAACCATGCATCTTCTCACACGCTGGTCGATAAAGCCTTCTGACGTGGCTTCTACTGGCCGACAGCTCTCCAGGATGGCGTCGACCTGGTCAAGAGATGCATGGTGTGCCAGTTCCACGCCAAGCAGATCAAGACACCAGCGCAGACGCTGCATATGATCCCACCCTCATGGCCATTCGCTGTGTGGGGGCTGGACATCCTGAGGCCGTTCCCCGGATCCGTTGGAGGGTACTAGTACCTCTACGTCGCCGTAGACAAGTTCACCAGGTGGCCGGAAGCTGCCCCCTATAGTAACAATGAACAAGCAGTCAGCAGTCAAGTTCCATCAAGTCGATTATCTACCGGTTCGGGGTCCCGAATAGAATCATCACCGACAAGGGACCCAGTTCACTAGTGCAGTGTTCCAAGACTACTGCAAAGACCTCGACATCCAAGTTTTCTATGCTTCCATTGCTCACCCAGAG